>OW387806.2:0-1293520 GCA_936446665.2 Synanthedon andrenaeformis | reverse complement strand
TCGGTGCGTGTAGCTAAAATTCATTCTGTCTCACACCGAAAGTGAGCGAAAGGGAAACATCCATTGATGTAATAAACTTACCCATTGTTTTTATATTTTATAATTTGGTAAATCATTAATCAAAAATACACACAAATCACTTCACTAAAACCAATGTACAATGTGTCGACTTGTTGAGATCGGTGTCCAAAGTTCAATGCCAGGAGTCAATGTGATAGATCAAGTCAAGATGAGATTGCTAGCCTTGTACAACAGCCTTGCCTTGACCAGCCTTGACCGAATAATTAGTCTTGTACAAACAAACAGTACAAACCATGGGACGTAATTATAACTACGATGTATTGTAGTAGACTGACATGACATATTGCCATTGCCAACCTTATACGAAGTAATATCCGTACAGGGCTGTATTGGACTGTATTATGGATGATTGAAAGAGATTTTTCTTTTTCGCTTTATTTTAACAGGAGACAAGTATTGTGGTAAATGCTTATTACACACAGTATACATTAGTGAGAATGACAGAGGTGATTGATTAACGAAAATGATAGCACAGAAAATGTTAACTACCATAGACTATATTACATATTTTTACCGTATAAAGTATACTTATGGCTTCTGCATAGTTGGTTTCTGTTACCGTCAATGAGTTGATGAGCCCTGCTGGTTCTCCCTTCAGTAGTGATTTCAGGTATTGAAACTTCTGGAGTTTGGTCAACTGATGGTGGGTGTCTATGACTCCGTCGAACAACGTTTTGAAGTTGGCCCATTCTGATCACTTGCCGTCGAATAGAGGAATCTGTAAATTTGGAATTTTGATAATTTGTCCTGCGTTAAGTATAGGTTGTGTTACCGACTGAAACGAACGAGCAGAATGATTCATTTCGCATTCTTTTAGGAGCTCTGCAAGCTTAGCTCGATAGCAAAAGTATTTCTCTTCTGTCGAAGCACGTTCTTGCTCATGACTCTGGGTCTTGTCGTCAAGCATTTCGATGTCTTCTTGTGTACTATTGTACTTCTGGAACAGGTCTGCAAGCTCCTGATGCCGTGCTTATAGTTCGTATGATTTATCATGATTTTCTTCATTATCTATGTAGTTGTATATTCTTGTCAGTCTTCCCTTGAAGTTGCTTCTTCTATTGATTAGCCTCTCAATAGACTCCGTCATCTTTTATAAGCTGGAAAGAGTAATTTCGCTGTTGCGTGGCAGGCGTGGTTGTGGGACGTGATGCCGCTGAAACCGTATACCGATGCCGTAAATATCATCGCTGGAGTTTTGTTCCACTTGTTATCCGGCTCGAAGGACCAAAATTACTATGTATTGGACTGTATTATGGATGATTGAAAGAGATTTTTCTTTTTCGCTTTATTTTAACAGGAGACAAGTGTTGTGGTAAATGCTTATTACACACAGTATACATTAGTGAGAATGACAGAGGTGATTGATTAACGAAAATGATAGCACAGAAAATGTTAACCACCATAGACTATATTACATATTTTTACCGTTCTTGTACAAGGGCCCTAATAAATCCGTATAAATTCCCTATGACTGTGTATTGTATTGTAAGGAAAATAGCAATTGCGAAAAGAAACCGTTTTCATAGGTTTCATTTATTAAAAATTAAGTTGACAGTGTATGATTCTAAATAATAATAATAAATTAATTAATTTGTTTTTGTGTTAATTTTTTCAATAATTGATAAATTAACATCGAAATCAAAACGAAATCGAAATCAATGGTGCAATAGATACATGTTAGGCAGTGCTGTCCATCAGCTATTTATGTAAAATACTACTCATTGTATTTCTTAAATCCTTTTCTGGGTGAGCTCGCTCCATCATAGGCCTCATCTTCGCTACACACCTGGATGTTGGCCAAGAGCAAACGAATCTCTACTTTAAAAAAAACCCTTATAAAATTATCATTATTATTATTTTATATTTCTGGACTTATAAGTTCAGGACATATATGTGAAGTTGAAAATACGTACATATACGGTTAAATCCGTATAAATGGCAACACTGAGTGACTCGCTCCCCGGTCCGTTCGCCTATTTGTGTGGGCGTGCCTTCCCTTCGCTACCCGCGCAGGAAGAAAAGTCGAGTGAGATGCACGATGATTCATACAAAAATGAGCACGGAAAAAACAACCCTTGGGATTAATGTTTTTTTGACAAAACTACTGCACATATCTATTTCGTGTAAAGTTATTTCAACTCTAGAGTAACTAGTCAATGCTTGGACGGAAAGTATTTTGGAGTTTTTGTACACTAGATTGACCTATTCACCCTCAATGTTGCATTAGAACTTGTGTTAAAATATGGATTTTTCAAGGATCATCTTTTAAATTAATACTTTTTTTACTAGTTTGTATAGAAACAAGCCTAGTTAACGACAAGATAATGTCGTGAAGCGACGGTTAAAATAAAAAAAATAAAATAAGGGATTTACAGATATATAATTTTTATTAAACGAATATTTACACACAATATATATAAAAATGGAAGGATGAAAATCGTGTAGTGTAGTGTAGTGTAATGAACAAAATAAAATAAAAAATAAACAAACCAAGACAGAATGGCCTATATGGCCGCTTCGTCCGGAGAGCAGCAGGGGCGTGAGCTCACAGCACGTGTCTGTAGGCGGACGGCCGACAGGAGTGTGGTTCAGCAGCCTTGTCCGGAGAGCAGCAGGGACGTGAACTGGCAGCACGCGTCTGTAGGCAGACGGCCGAAAGGAAAGTGGTTCAGCAGCTTCGTCCGAAGAGCAGCAGAGACGTGAGCTGACAGCACGTGTCTGTAGGCGGACGGCCGACAGGAACCTGATTCAGCAGCTTCGCCCGAAGAGCAGCAGGGACGTGATGAGGTCGAGACAGCCCAGAGTATCAATGACCACTCCTGGGGCGATATGGTGAAGAGTGCGTCCGGAGTCTCAGGCTGTGACTCACGGAACGACACGAAGTAGAAGTGCAGCGGTGGAGGCAAGACAGCCCAGAGTCGCAATGTTGTACGAAAGGAACGACAACACTGACCCCTCGTACCAATTCTCACGGCCTTATATAGCCGGCTGGAGAACCTTCGAAATCTTATTTTAATAATTAAATTTAGAAAATAATAAAGATATATGGCCAGGACGTTTCGAGTTTAGGGGTGAGATTGTAGCTAAAAACGAATAAAAAATGAGCGAGAAAGCAACAATGTAATGAGAGAACATGATCTCAAAATATTATGGGAACTATGGCGACGAAATAAATAAACAAAGAGATTATGTCAAAAATATATAAATTTGCGTTTTTGAAATTGTATGATGACTAAATGCATGTAAAACGTATGAGAAAATGTAGGAAAAATTATAGCAGACCTTCTGAAAACAGGCTGTCGGTTAGATAATAAGTAAACGAGGGAAAAAATTCGATGTAAATGATACGTAAATGACATGGAGGCCGAAAAATATATAAAATACAGGATCTGAGGCGTTATCCAGGTTAGTAGCGCATCCAGGAGTGATAAGTGTATGAACACGCTACAATAAATCGGTATCGTGCTTACTTTTTTAAATTAAACATAAAACAGCGGAATAATAATCTTAAAGCGTTTGTATGGAGGAAAACTGACTTGTATCACTGAAATGACACTTGACTGAAATCACCTTAAGCGCCGTCATACACTATTATACAATGTACATCGGTTATTTAAATAAGAATAATACGAAGGAAGCACATGCTTTCAGCAGCTAAGTCGGAGATAAACTACTTTCCGTGTTCGCGTTTCTTTTTAAAGAAGAAAACGAAAAGAACCAAAAAGTTTTAGACTCGGAGGTCGCCACGTGTTCAATTTTACAAGAGTAATTGCTTTTTCTAAGTCTTCTCCACTCCACGTAGCTATATTAGAGCCAGTCGGCTTTCTTATATATACATTTATATTCCGCATCTGGATTTTTCGTGCAATGAAATCCAAAAATGAAATCACACGGAAATGTTGACACTGACAGTGACGATGATTATTACAGTTTGGACGATGACCAAGCACTTACTTTTTTTTGCTATTTTGCGAAGCGAAATTATAAATGATTAAAAGATTCTCAAGTCAATAATGTGAAATTCTTGAAGTGAAAACTTGTTTTGGGCACTTTTAGTGTGCTTTGGGCACTTTTAGTTTGCTTTGGGCAATTTTAGTGTGGGGAAAAACTCGCGCCGTCATGCTCTGTGAGCGACATCCCTCAGTCTAGTTTGATTGTATGAAATAATCTACCCGAATTAGAACGTACTTCTTGTTTCACAATAAGTTTACCTTGGTCAATAGTTTGTTAGATGTTTAACAAATAGCGTAGTTTTCACTTCTGAAGTGTAGTGTCACTACGGCCAACGGCTTTTTTAGTTATAAAAATAAATTCTCCATTTACAGGCCCATTGCGGATCGTAAAATCGAAAAAATTCAAAACGTTTGCCGAGAGTTACGTAGACAACAAACGTTTGCGGTCAAACATAACTGTGTTGTTAAAAAACTCAACAATGATACCATTCAAACACACGAACAATACGAAATACGTATGCTTCTACTGTGAAAAATCTTTTCTGTTTTTCAACAAACTAAGGGACCACGTTACCGAAAATCATTTCGATGTTACCGAAGGTGATATAATGGCGCGTTTAAAAACTCCAAAGGATTTAATCAAAGCCGACATAAGCGAAATAGTGTGTAGATTATGCGGGGAAAAACATAAAAATATTGAAGAATTTATTGCGCATTTGACACATTTCCACAGGAAAGTATATTTTGATAACGCACGTTTCAAACCGTCCCACGGAATTTTGGGTTTCGATCTCAGTTGCGAGACTTTAAAATGTCACGTGTGCAAAAAAGAGTTTAGATTTTTCAAAAACCTCTCCGTCCACATGAACGAGCACAGCGATTACTTTATGTGCCATTTTTGCGGCAAAAAATTCGTATCCGATCACAGACTACAAACCCACATCGCCGTTCATAGACAAAGTGAAATACGGTGTAAAGTTTGCGGTAAAGATTTCCGAACGCCATCGGCACGGAGTTACCACATACGAAAAATACACAACGACTCGAAATTCAAGTGTCCAGAGTGTCTCGAGGTTTTCTCACAGTACAATCAGCGTTTGAAACATTTAGTCGAGATACACGATATTAAAAAACCTAATTTTAAATGTGACTTGTGTACGAGAGAGTTCGCTAGTTCCGGCGGTTTGAGAGCTCACGTACGCTATTCACATTTGAAAAACAAAGAGTTCTCCTGTGAAGTTTGTGGCAAAGTTTTTCTTTATAAATGGATATGGCAAAGACACATGGACGCGCACAGTGGTGTAAAAAAATACGAGTGCATATACTGCCACAAGAAATTCGCAAAACCATACACGCTAAAAATTCATACAAAGATTCATTTGAACGATAAGAGTTTCGTATGTAGCGTGTGCAAAGCTGCATTTGTGCAGAAATGTAGTTTAAAAAATCATTTGAGAGTTCATCACGCCATTGCTGATGTATAGATTTGAGTAAATTGTAGTTTGTTTATTTATTTATTATATTTTATTTCGGAAAACAAACAATTCGATTTAAAGCGTGATCCCCGTAGTCAAGAATTCCGTTAGCGCTCCGCTGTCAAGAGCCTCTTGGAAATGACGACCGAGTGTAGCATGGCTTCACCAAAACCCCTTCAACCAGTAGTTGTGCAGTTCGTTCGGTCTCGGACTTTTCCAGTCCTACGGACCGCAGCAACTACGTCGCCCTTGCTAATGGTGATGGGGTTCATCGGTCTAATTGTTGCACATGCACTCTCCACTGTCTCTATCCAAGGGCTCTCTCCATGAGTAACTGGTTGCGACCACAAGTTTCGCCAAAAGGCGACGATTTCAGCCTGATTTGGTCTCGGACCAGTCACCCTGCCATCGGAACATCCGCAAGCTTTCTTTTGGTCACTCATGAAGAGGCGATTCTGTCGGTACCTTTTTACCCCTTCTGACTACCGCCGGATACGCTTACCCCAAGCTGCAATCTTCTGCTTCGGGTCGTCGATGCGCTCTCAGTTTGCGAGGCATACTGAAGCGAACGGGACTACGTCGGCACCCGTGAAGGCTCGAAAGAACCGCCCGTGTAGTTCCTTGCTCTTCCATACCTCCCTGTGGTTTTCGGTACTTAATATTATTGTTTTGCGCCAGTTCTCGTTAGATAAGCAAAGCGGAGTGAAGTGTTCGTCAACTGCTACGATATCGCGATGTATCCCGCACTCAATGTTAAGGAAATATTCCCTAAGACTGCATATTTCACGGTTATGGATGTCGAGGAGCACGGAGACGACGAGACGGGCAGCGGTGTTGGACGTGCGCTTCGTGTGGTAGTCCGTTTCGTTCGTTCATTCGGGTGTTTCGCAGCAAATGGCTCCAAATACATAATTTCTTTGGCGCATTATTTTTTTCATCCTTTCTGAATATTGAATAACATACTTTGTAGACGCCTAAAAGGCCTACATTTATGTGTTAGTGGCCCTGAAAAATTTCAAGCTGTTTCAAAGTTTTAGTGATTTAAAAATATTATGGCCAAAGAAATTAGACATGTACCAAAAAAATTAGACATTATACCAAAGAAAATTAGGAATTATGGCAAAGAACCTAGTTTTATGGGTAAACTTAGTAATTAAATTAAAAAACGGTACTTTTAAATCTTTATTTGTGTTTGACAATAATTTAAATACTACCCGTAAAATCACCTTTTCCTTTTGTTATCACAACTTAGCATAAATTTGAGGATATGGCACTTAATATGAACTTTTTTTACTTATAAAACAATCAGTCTCATCAACCCGACTTTGCACAGTAAATTTTAAAATCTACTAAAAAAACTATAAACTCGTAACATAGTATCAAATATATAAATACTATAATCATAATATATTATGCATTTAGATAACTTAAAGTCTCGTTAACAACTGGCTTTCTGTTATTGGAGATCAATCACAGAATCTACATAACCCTAAACAAAAGGATATAAGGAATAATATGTTCATTTTAACCTATTCTAAATTTTAATCAGCGTTAATGTCTTTAAATATCAATTGACCACGTCGATTCATAGTTGGTTCTAAAAGAACTTCTTTGATTGAGCTGAGATCAATACTATCAATGTCAGGTTCTATTGGCCACATAAAAGACATATCCTTGGCATGTCTCAAGAATGTGACTATAAATTGTGTTTCCTGTACATCAGTGACTTGGCCCACGTAATGTTTATTTTTTCGTTTAAATCGATATTCAGCAATAACCCAGGAACCATTAGAAACCGACAGTGTCTTTTCAGTAGAGCATTGAGATCCATTTCTTGGTTTTAATATTTTGGACATATCGCTTGGCTTTGATATTGGATGATTATCATCATTCTTTTGAAGCGAGTTCCTCGCTGTAGAATTCTCTTTGGCAATTTCGTCCACTAGTCTTAGTTCGCTTGTAAGTACGTTTTGGACTTCCACGTTGGGCAATGAATCATTTGCAGTTAAACAGTGTGGCTGTGAGACCATGAGACCCTGACTATCAATATCCCAGTTGTTTATAAGCAAATCGAAGTCAGACCTCAATTCATTTAGACTTGGTAAACTCTGAGCATCATTTACGTATTTTGAAAGAGATTCAATTTCAGAAATTGGTGCTGAATTCAAAAAGTTATCTTTTTGTTATACTAATTCGTTGGGTTTTCAGCAAAATCTTTTAAGTTGTCGCAATCAGGAACTATTTCGTCGCCCACAACAGGCATAGAAGTATCGCTCTAGACATTATGAAAACCAATGTGATGTCCATGTAGACAATAATTGGCATGTGAAAAACACTCTACTTCGTGCAACTGAGGCTGCGCATTGCGAGTTTACCGCCTTGTTGTTTATTCCAGACAACTTGATGGATTTTCATACAGCCAGAGAAGGGTCTGATTTCGCCAGTCTTCATCAGTACGTCTTTCTCAGAGATATCGTAGTCATTTACTATTTCTAGTAATACGCCGGGAACCCTCTGCTGAAGATGTTTCATTAGAGTTTGAATGTCAGAAATATCTTGACCGTACGCCACTAACTGATCCGCAGTTCGCTTCAAAACTCCGCCGACTCCATCAGGCGCCCCTTTATAATAATAATAAATCATTTATTAGATGTAAGTTTTTTACAAAACATTTACCCTCGTCAACATTATTTTACATTTACAAACTCGGCAAGAAACCCCCTAGTTGCTCTTTTCATAAATCAATCAATCAATTTACAACAACATGTAACAATACTTAGCAATCTATATAACACCATATTTAACTCCAAGGACGTTCATCATTTGACGACACGTTTGGTCTATTGGCTAGTAACCCTAGCTGTTAACCAAACTGTCGCGGGTTCGAATCCCGCTAGGGGCAAATGTTTATGTGTTTAACATTTTACCTTTGTACCTGAGTCAGGGATGTTTTTTATTTATAATATGTATTTATTTACAAAAAAAAAAAAGTAATCTATGTAGTATATCAACTGTCTGGTTATCCATAATACAAGCATTAGTTGCTTACTTTGGAACTAGATGGTGCTGTGTGGAATGTGTATTTATTATTATTATTTATTATTATAATCTAATATTCTATAATAACCCTTTTTGCACAGGCTTTTCTTAATATAAACTTTAAATTTATTCGTAGATAATTGTTGTATATTAGCAGGAAGCCTGTTGTAGAAGCGTATACATTGTCCCATAAAAGAGTTGCTAACCTTGCGAAGACGAGTTTTATGCAATTGAAGCCTTTGCTTGTTTCCAGTATTCAAACTATGAACATCACTATTTCTACTGAAAGTGCTAATATTTCTGTGAGCAAACAAAAGATTTTCAAAAATGTATTGTGAGGCTACAGTAAGTACATTTATTTCCCTAAACTTATCTATTAGCGAGACCCTGGGACCGAGCTTGTAGATGGCACGAATAGCCCTTTTCTGTAACACAAATATAGTATTTATATCCGCAGCATTACCCCAAAGTAAAATACCGTACGTCATTACACTATGAAAATAGCTGAAATATACTATCCTCGCGGTATTTACGTCAGTAAGCTCGCGAATTCTTTGAACAGCGTAGGCAGCCGAACTTAATTTAATGGCTAGTTTATTAATGTGTGGTACCCATTGTAGTTTAGAATCTACATTTATACCTAAGAATACAGTCGACTCAACCAGCTCAATGTCTTCGCCATTTACGTGAACATTATGATCAATTTGTTTGACAATTGGCAAAGTGATTTTAATACATTTTGTCTTTTTATTGTTCAACGAAAGATTATTAACATTAAACCAATCAATAACCTTAGACATCGCCAAGTTAACATGCTCATGATACTTTCTATGGTTAACTTTAAAAAGCAATGACGTATCATCTGCGAATAAAACAATATCATGATCATTAATATAATAAGGAAGGTCATTTATATAAATAAGAAAGAGCAACGGACCCAGAATAGAGCCCTGCGGGACACCCATGGTCACTAATGATCCCTGTGATCTAATCCCACCCGCATTGACACTCTGAATTCTATTTCTTTGCCGTGACCACTCTCTGAATAATTCCAGGTGACTGTTAGTAAATTCTCAAAGTGCCAATATAATTTAGAAATAAGGTAAAATACCTTTTTGTTACGGTACTGAGATGATGGGGAATCTGATATTATGTGAAGCTTTTTCACTTGTGGGGCATTTTTTTGAATAAAGCGCAAAGGGGGCACCAAGTGCGCCCACACAGCAGCGGTATCATGCCTGTTGTTTTCACTAAGTGTGCAGTAAGCCTGTGTTTTATATTTTTGATTTTCTGAGGCATCGAAATAATAAAGAACTGCAGTATGCAAAGTTATTTGTCGTCTGCTCCCCCCAAAGTGCAGAGACTGAACTTCATCTGCAAATTTTGTTAAGTAGTTCTCGCTAAAATCGCAATGAAAAATGCATTCTTCGTTACTAAGACCCTCCTTAATATATTTAAGAGCTGTATACTGGTTCGAAATATTTGCGCAATGCTGCAAAAATGGGCCCATTTTCTTGTCTAATTCTTTGATGGCTTCGCGTGGACTAGTTTGAATTTTAATTTTTTCTGTGATCATGGACTTCTTCTGTATACCGTCTTTTAGGTACAAATTATAATTTTTTTGCCATTTCCAATAAGTAATTTGTTGAGAATCATCGAATTCTTTAAAGTTCAGGAACCTATACGCACATGTACTGCATTTTCTTTGGAGGCAATTGACGTCATCATAGTTACATGTAAGCGATTTCACAACATCAGTACAATTACTTTCTGAGATTATGTTTCTGCGTTTTAGTGCCTCAATTAATAATCGCATATTAGCGTGGGTCTGACATAAACAAGTATCTCTTGCTTTACTGTCCGGAATTTTAACCCAAAAAGGACGGAATCTACAGAATGTTGCGTAAGAAATATTTGTGAAATCATTTGTGTTTTTATACTTTTCGTATAAATTTTTTAAAGAGTCATTCAAGTATCTTCTGTTTTTTTACTGATCCTTGTCTAGTAAACTCTTTCTTCCCTGGACAAACTCTGCTATTTTCATCATCATCGTAAATTAGTTCTACATCTTTTTTGGCATCACTTATGGCTCTCGAAAGTTTGTCCGGCTTTGGAGCGGGATTTGCCACGTGCATACTGTTTGACTGAGAAAATGTACATAAAAATATGCAAGCAATAGAAACAAATTACATGATGACAATAAGCATCGAAGAAATTAGGTACTTACTTGACCAAACTTCGTTAAGGCAGGAAAAAAAAATATTTGTCCACGCTCCGTAAACTTTGCGCACGTCTGCCCTTTGTGTTGGATAGCGGGTGACCAAGGAACATATATACTCTCTAGCGAGAGAAGAAAACCAACTGACGTACAATCAAAAGCGACATACATGAATACTACAGCGCCATAGTTTTTTCGCAGTGAACTAAAACAAGCGGGAAATTCAAATAGGTGTTTTGTATTGTTGACAGTGTTCCCGCAGACTAGACTTTCTATCGGTCGATAGTATATCGGCCGATAGAAAGTCTAGTGTACGGGGACTTAGGTAACCTACAGATATATGGAAAACTCGGACAGGGCTATGGAAGAATACTCGAATAACTGTTTGATAACGTTTTATTTAGTGATCAAGAGTGCGTACAACAAACATAATGGCGTAACCAGAAACATGCGAAAGCTTATATGTCAAGGACTAAAAACAAAAGAATTATACCTCTACCTATTTTAGCTTCCCTTAATATTAAAACTAATAGATATTTAACCTCTCTTCTTCAATAAATCAAATCAAATCAAAATATTTATTTATCAATTACACCCGTATTCTTAGTCGCATCCTCGACTCGACTTTAACTCCACTCAACTTCGAAAGTCGGAATTCGTATTCATAGTCACAAAAAAGGCTCCTCGACTCGAAACATTCCTCATTCGAGGTGACAATATGTCGAGGAAGCATCTGTCAAACTCAAGGTACCTCAAGACCAACCTTAAGGACGAAAATGACGGGAATTATGTCTACATTTGAAGAATTTATTAACTATTTGTATAATAATCCCTATGATTATAATTATTTATCACGCCGATACATAAGGGATGCCGAAAATCCCATAGAGTTTTATGATGATGTAGAATTTAAAAATAGATATCGGTTCAGTAAAGTAACTGTTGTAAATATTATATTACCGATGATCCAATTACAAAATGTAAATAGAAATAATCGAGGGTTACCTATTCCACCAATAATTCAACTACTGATCGCTTTGCGATTCTATGCAACAGGAAATTTTCAAGTAAGTAGAATTCATATTTCTTTTGGAATTTTGTTAGGAATGTATAATCAACAATTCTATTGTTGCTTTTTAAAATGGGTATAATTATATTACCTACGTCCTCAGTGTGTAGGTATGTTATAACAATGCCTATTTTCTAGGATATTGTGTATTAAAGTAAAGCTGTTTAAATGTAATGTTTAATTAAAGTAAAGCTGTTTATTACAGATCGTGTGTGGCGACTTGCACAAAATAAGTCAATCTGTCACATCCAGAATAGTGGCTTTGATTTCAAAAGAGTTGTGTTTAAAAATAGCTCAGTATATAAAGTTTCCTGATGAAAACCGAATAGCAGATGTTAAAAGAAAATTTTGTCAAATTGCTGGCTTTCCTGGTGTAATTGGATGCATTGATTGCACCCATATTCCAATTAAAAGCCCAAGCAGAACCACTGGAGAAGTTTTTCGCAACAGGAAAGGCTGGTTCTCAATTAACGTCCAACTAGTATGCGGTCCAAATTTAGAAATATATGACATTGTATCACGATGGCCGGGCTCTGTCCACGATTCGCGTATATTTAACAATTCCAGATGTTGCATGCGATTTGAAGAAGGTAATCTGTCAGGTATTCTCCTTGGTGATAGTGGATATGCACAAACATCTTATATGTACACACCTGTGAT
Source organism: Synanthedon andrenaeformis (assembly GCA_936446665.2). NCBI lineage: Eukaryota > Metazoa > Arthropoda > Insecta > Lepidoptera > Sesiidae > Synanthedon > Synanthedon andrenaeformis. Next base: position 1,281,025 of record OW387806.2, on the reverse strand, counting down.
TAATCCGCAGAGCCAGCCCGAGTTAAGATACAATAAGTCGCACATAACCACAAGAAATACTATTGAAAGGTTAAACGGTGTGTGGAAGAGAAGATTCTCATGTCTTAGTAGAAAACTACATAACAGTCTACCAAATACTTGCAATGTTATTGGGGCATGTGCAGTATTGCATAATATTGCCATAAAAACAAATGAAGTTGTTTCACAGTTGGAACCAGCATCAGCAGTGGTTAGACCAGTTCCTGCCATAACTGATACAGAAAGAGGTAGTGTGATAAGAGCAGCATTTATTGCAAGACATTTTAATTAAAGCATTTAGTTTTAGTAGAGTTTTTCTTTTATAAATAAATATAAATTTACTTTAACTATAACAAATTTATTATAAATACTATTACAAACCATAATAATTGATTGTTAAACATTTTAATTAATGTCTTTAGTTTTAATTAGTAATGTTATTTAATTAATTAACAATAACTAACAAATTTATGTAATAAATACTATTTTACTCTATTCAATGTTAAATTTTTAATTAAGTTAAGGTTTAGTGATAGATAATATTTATAAATAAGGCTATTCTTTTAATAGTAGAATGTAGGTTTTCTCGGTAGGCTATTCTTCTAATTTGATAACTGTTACAGCAATGTCGGGAAAAAATAAGTAAAACATAGTACAAATTTGTGTTTTTATTCAATTTTTCGTTTAGTGATATTTCTGCCTCTTCCCGCTTCGTTCGATTGCATCGGTATTGCTCTTGAGCAGCTTTAATTAGCCATTTTTGTTCCTCCACTTTAAGCTTATGTAGTTCCTCTTCTTGTTCTGCGGTTTTTAAGTAATTTGCTTTTCTTATTGCATATTCATTTCGAATGATTTGTGCTCTATAATTTTTTCCTACAAAAAATCCACACATTACATATTATCAACATATAAGTGAACAATAACATATACTTATATAAAATAAACTAATAGGTATACCTTGAATTTGAGGTGATGTAATGAATAAACGTCGACGTTCACCATTGGTGTGTGCTCCTGATCGTGAGTAAGAAGCTGTAAGAAAAAATAAGTAAATAATTAAATGATTGAAAAGTTATAAATTGGATTATATTATGAACTATTTTTACATTATAAAGAAAGAAACTCATACTAAAATTATAATACTTTATTTATTTAAATTATAATATTTTATTGTCGATGAATTTTATAGATTTATATTATTTGAACTCACATGTGTCTGCATTCAGAGACTGATTCACTTCTTCTGTATTCAGTAACGGATCTACTCCTTCGGCATTCAGCGATTGTTCCTCCCCTTCTGCATTTAGCAACTGATCTCTTTCAGCAGTGGATGTGATTGTAGAAAGGCCTACATAAATTTGTATGGTTATATTATTAATTAGTTTGGACTATACAGTATATTAAATTGTGGAAAGTTTTAATAAGTGTCATTCATAATCATCATTTCAGCCTTTCATGCCCACTGCTCATTGGCAGGACTTCACGTGTCTTCAAAGATTGCTAGTCTTCTATACATAGGTTGATCACGATGATTTCTTTCACTGTTTCAGCAAGTGATGTTACTTATAAATGGCAAATGAAATTGAAAAACCTTAGAGGTGGGCCACTCTTTTATTAATATATCACTCTTTCATTAATATATTTTAATAAAATAATGAAAACACATGAAAAATTAAGTAAAACATTTGAATCAATTACCTTCATTGCCTTGTGATATAAGGACAGAATCACTGTCTATCACAAAAGGCAATTCAATGTCTGTGACATTGGATAGTACTTCATCCACTATACCGTCTGGCATTGGTACAGAGGGTTGGAACGATCCTCCTCCAGTTTTCATCCGCTCCTTTTTCTCCAATGCCAGGAGTTGCTTTTTTCGAGTTTTCATGTTGTCCCAACATTTTCGCAGTTGCAACTCCGTTCTCTGCAAAAAATCAATATAAAATTAACTATTTATTACATTATTATATGTAACATAGTGATAGTGTTGTATATGTAACATTTGACGAAAATCAAAAAAGAATAATCAGATTGTGTTTGTTTTACCTTGCTATTTGTTTCGATCGAATTATATTCCTCCGTTAAACGTGCCCACACCTTTTTCTTATTATTGTAAGGACATCCAGCCCCAAACGTCGTATTCACGTTTATTTTATATTTAATTATTAGTTCCTGTAGGCACACTCTCTCACTTTCACTAAAAATTAACCGACCTGACACTGACATACCTCCTGATAAAAAAACTATAACAAACTATTCAATTGTCAAGAAAAAAACAACAAACAAAACATATAACTATTATAACAACAAAATATAATAAAATCATTAATAAATAAACACAAACAAATTAACGTCAACAACAAAAAACTAACATGCATGCATGACATGAGTATAACTAGCGCAGCCAAAGATGAGACCTGTCAGATGCTAGTAGAGAGGATTTCGCGCATGTACAGTCGCGTTCAAAATAGTTAAATAAAACAATTAGTTCGGATTAATAAAATATTTTATTGCATATCGAAATCGCTATCGCTGTCTTCATAGTTTATAAAACGTACACCGCTTATGTACTCGTCGGTGCGATGGCAACCACTATCACGAGCTGTCCCACTTGTGCTTGGCTGTGGTGCGACTATTTCATCTTCGTCGGAGCTATTTTCACTATTCTCCGTGTCACTGTCACTATCATCAGAAGAAGCGCCAACTGCTATTATTATTTCCTGATCTGTTAAATCGTCAATAATGTGATCATTTTCAATGTATTCATTTTCTATTTTTTTCGTTTTTTCACATAAAGCTTTCCATTCATTTGGACCCATTTGGTCTACCTTCTCCTTCACCAACTCCATAACTCTTGTAATGTTCCACTTCACGTTCTTACTACTGACATGACCTTTTATTGCTGCCCATGCCATTTCGATTGGGTTTAAATCGGGATGATATGGGGGCAATCTAAGAACGCGGTGGTTATGTTCTTGCAGTATTTTGTCGATGCTGTAGATTTTGTGGCTCTCTTTGTGTTTTTTTATTATGTCGTAAAGCTCTGGCTTCAACATGTCGGAAGTAAACGCGATACCTTTTTCTGCAAGCCAAGATTGCATCTCGGCTTTTTTCGTATTCGAAGTTGGCGCATTCTCATCCTCCTTGTTATGGTAGGACGCATTATCAACTACCACGACGGCATTTGGTGGGAGATTTGGAATCAATTGTGTCTCAAGCCATTTTTTATAATTAATGAAATTCATGTCGTCGTGGTAGTCCCCTGATTTTGTTCCTGATTTGAACATTAATAAGGCATTTGGAACAAAACCATCTTCAGAACCTGCGTGCACGATGACAACCCGCTGACCTTTGGAAATTGGTTTTTTTAGTCCTTCCGATGACAGATCAGACCAACCTTTTGATGTTGTGTGCGTAGAATGCACATATGACTCGTCTGTGTATATTATAGGGCAGCCTTCTTGACGGTATTTTCCGAGTTCCTTTATATATTTAATTCTTTTGAGGCGTATATTCAATAAGAATTTTTCTATTATTTTCGGTCTTCCTCCACCGAAACCCAAGATCTTTTATAATTTTGCGCAAACTGGTTGCGGATCCCTGATATCCGATGTCATCACGCAATTTATTTTTTATCTTTTTAATTGTAGGGAGTTCTTTATTTGTTACATGAAAATTGTGAATACAGCGTTTGATCACCCCTTTATCAAAATCATCCATGCCGGTTACGGGGTTTGATCTCGGACGTTTTTTTCCCGGAGTACGAAACACGGACAGCAATCTGGAGCTATTTGCTTCCTTCACAATTCTCTTCACCGTGATAAGTGATGTCTGAGTGGCAGCAGCGGTACGTTTTTGTACCGCTTTCAAATTGCCGACGCCTTCCTCCGCTTCTTTCGCCATAAACTTGTAAACATCATACACCATCTTCCTACTTTGTCTTTTTAAAGTTTTGCCTCGCGGCATAGTCAACAAAAACGACAACAAAATAAGAAAACAAATAACTGTAACAAATAATACAATAACGAATAACTATAACAAAAAAAAAACGAAACAAAGGAAAACAACTATCAACTTTTGCACTGATCAGTACTTCGGACCACAGCGGCGTGAGAGCAAGGTGCGGGGAGCGTCACACGACTGATACGCATGCGCGGCGGCCGTACCTCGCCCCGCACGCTCTCGTCTCACCGCGCAACGGTCCCGTCCCTCCCCGCTTGCCTCGCTTACCGCCAAAATGGTCTGAGAACTATCTATTGCGCAGGTCTAACCACGTGATCCGTCAAGTCTCATCTTTGGCTGCGCCATTTATACATGACATTACTACAGCTCAGCTACCTACAGCGCCACCATGGCGCCACCGAAACCAAACACAATAATAATTCCGTTTCACGTATTTGCAATAAATATTTAAAACAAATATTCCAAAATTTTAAATGTGATATATTTTATGAATTTAAAAACTTTTTAGTTACTTTTACAGAATTGTATATTTCATTTAATTTGTTTTATTTATTATTTTTAATTATATTAAATTATAAAGATAGAATATTTACGCACAAAAATTCTGCGTTCAAAGGAACGTAAAGGATCACCTCGAAACGATACCGCGAAACACGTCATAACGATGACGTATCTCCTCGACTCGAACCTCCGTCGAGGACCGTCGAGGAATTCTAAAATTTGCAACTAAAAATACCGATTTCGAGGAACTTTCGAGGCGGTCTTTAAGGTAACCTCGACTGAGGTTGAGTGAAGGTAAAGTCGAGGATGCGACTAAGAATACGGGTGTAAGTTTCTCAAGAAACTCTTATGATCGTCATTATAAATTTAAATTTACTAGGGTTTCGGAAAAAAAGCCAAGATGACGATCCTGAGAAGAAACACCGAAAGAAACTCAGGATACTATTTTTTTTGTCATCTTTAAAATACAGTCATGTACATACATGTTGTGTTCACATGTAGTAGGTTACGTTTTGAATTAATTGCTGTATTTGTATGTTCTTGTAAGGATTTTGTTTTATCCTCTTCAGCAAATTCTCTATTTTTTATTGTTACATATCTTCTAAGCACAATGTAAAAAACAGAATCCTTTATGTGATTAATATTTAAATCTTTGTGCTCTTCACATATTATAAAATCATAATTGACTTCAGAAAATATGTGCATAACTTTTTCTTTAATATTTTCAGCCCAAGGCTCTTGAATTAAAAATCTATTTAAAAGTGTTGCACATACTTCTACACAATGAACATAGTCTATGAACATAATTCAAGCTATCACTTAAATCATTATACTCTTTGAAAGTCGTGAACATGTGTATGGGTGTATGCGACATCACTTAAGAAAGATTTCATGCATTTAGCACATTTATTACTTTTTAATTTCTTAAATATAAACCCACACACATAGGCACAAGCTTGAGCTTCAGGAGTTGCTTGATTTACTGCTTCTGTTGCATCAGCTAAGACATCATCAAAATATATGTCAAGTATAATATTTCCAGTACTTTTAGGCTATGGTTGTTTTTGAGATGGGTCTGAACCAGATAACAAAAATGTGTTTAAATTATCACTCAAAACAGCCGTGTCAGTTTCACAATTTGTTTTATGACCGGTGTGTTTTAAGTTACTAATGATAGCAGTTTTTATCCCAGAAATAAACTGAACTATTGTGGGATTATCATTAGACCCACAGTGATACCGTATGCAACTGAAGCAATTTTCAAGCGGATCCTGATTTAAACGACGTGTAGCAAGAGTAGTAATATTCAATGTATTCAAGTTTTTCCACAGTCTCTCCACAGCATTTATTGTGTGTGTCCATCCTAATTGAGACGGTGGAGGTGACTGCAAACCTATGAATTTTAGTTTTTTTATATATACTCCTTCATATATTGAAATAGATCTAAATGTGAACTGTGACGCGTCATATTTGTGGAATGTTTCTTTCCTCTACGCACGTCTGGACTGTCAGCATTTAGGGAGTCAAATAATTCGTCAAATTTATTCAACATTGTTGCAGTAGAGTGTGCTTCTGGAGCAAGTTCACCTGTAATTACAAACATTATAATAAATAAATACTAATGGTCCAAGAAAATAAGCATTTAAATCGAATTTTTGATATGTTACTTTGAAAGATCTTAAAATGAACTGTGAAAGATTTTTCATTTTCACCTCCTAAAACCTGTGAAAAAAGAAACGTTTTTTTCTATTATTTTCTATACAAATATTGGAGTGATCGCACACGCAGCTATAATATAATATTTCTATGACGTCACCAACGTATACCGTAATTTATGTTTTTTATTGCATATTATGGTATAGCAAGACATATTACGACCATCATGAGAAGGCAAAATATATATTATAGCTTCGTCTCCGTGTGATTTTCAGTAAAATCATCTACTTCAATAGTATAGTACTTTATAATTGTATAATTTATATTTGAAGTTTTTTTCACAGGTTCTCAGGGGTGAAAAAGAAAAAAACTTTCACAGTTCGTTTTTAGATCCTTCAAAGTACCCTATTTATCATTCCATACAGATAAATTATATATACATTTATTACCTGATGCAATTTTTGATAGTATTCCAGCTGTTACGGAATGGCTGAAAACTTGGGCAGCTAATTTCACCCTCATTTTCTGTTTACTATTTGGGATTAAATGTTGCTCTGTTAAAGCAGGTGCATAAACAAAATTTCGATTGTTTTTGTCTAATTCGTAAAATGTTCGTACATGACTCCATTTTGCTATACCTGAAAAATAATTAACACAAATTAAAAATATTTAATATTTGTTAACAAGTCATATGTGAATATAGTGGGAAGAAAGATTAATAACTTTTTAACAAAAAATTAAACCTAATTCAAAGGTGTTTCTTTGAAGTCGGTTTAATAATGTTTAAAAAGAGAAAAATAATGTTAAGCTTTACAACCTTAATTAAGTTACGATTCAAATACTAGGAGTTAGCACTGTTATTGAATAATTGATACAATAATGTAGGTTCTTCTTTTTGTTATAATAAACGCCCTTTTATATTTGAATAACTTGTTTCTTTTATTTTCTAGTTTTTTTCTAACACAAAGTCAATTACATTACATCGTTAATTCGTTAGTTTTTTCCTTTCTTCTCTAGTCGTCACAGAATACAAAACTGTCACCATCGACATCGAAAATGCTACAGACCAATCTACAACACACTCCCAGGGGCCAAATACTAGTTATTGAAAAATAATCTACTCAAGTTAAATTCTGAGCAGTCTTGACTACCTACTTAAATTAAATTATCTTAAATACTTTAGTACAAAACAGTCACAATATAAAGACATTTAGAGAATAAGAACATTTTTAAGCAAATAACTTCAATTGACAAATTAACAAAATTATCTCTTAAGTAAATGCACACCGTAAAGCACTCCATTATACTATGAAAATAAATTATTCCATAAATCTATGTGGTAATTTAATTGTACGTCCTGACCTAGTAGTTGAAGCCAGTGGGACGGGTACAGATGCGTTCTGTGTACCTGTCTCATCTATACCTGTAGGCTCTTTAGGTGGATCAGCCGCTTTAGGTGCTGGTACTCTCTCTAGCCATTCCTGTGAGACTGTGGAGAGTTCAAGCGGGTAAAGTCTTTGATAAGGTCTTACCTTTTCTCCTGCAGCAGTTATCACTCTTGCTGCTCTGGTGAGACCGTCTTTGCCTGTAAATATTTCTTTGACTAAACCTACAGGCCAATGCAGCCTACTTTTTTCCATTTCTACAAGTACTAAATCTCCTACTTTTGGTTCCTTTCTACACTCCTTTCCTTTGCTTATAAGAAGTGATAAATATTCACTTCTGAATCTTTTTCTAAAGTCTTGTCGTAATTGTTGTAAGTATCTGTAGCGAACTTGCATGTTTCTTTCATCTATTTGGTCTAACTCTGGTGTCTCACTTGTGGGTAAGCTCTGTAAAAATAACATTGGTGTGAGTGGTTTCACATCTCCCATTTGTACATATGTCAAAGGTCTGCTGTTAATTACTGTCTCGCAATCACATAAAATAGTTGATAGTTCAATCCAGTCCACTGATGCCTTTCCAAGTATCCTGCGTAGCATGTCTTTGACTACTCTTACTAGTCGCTCCCACCATCCTCCCCACCACGGAGCAGCTGGTACGGAGAATTTCCAGTGAATTTTGTAGAAGCTGGTGGCCTCTTCAATTTCTTGCCAGTTTACTTCATGTAGCAAGTTTGCCGCTCCTGCCAGGTTGGTTCCATTATCTGTATAGACAATCATTGGTTTCCCGCGTCTTGCTATAAATCGCCTAAACGTCATTAAGAAGCTGCTCGTTGAGAGTGAATCTGTTAGCTCCAAATGAATCGCTCTATAAACTGCACATGTGTATAGGACGATCCAGCACTTCTGGCTATTTTTCAGGTATAATGGTCCCGCTAGATCTAACCCTGTTACTGAAAATGTGGCTGTGGTTTTAATGCGATCTGCTGGTAGTGGTGGTTCAGGAACTTCATAGTGTTTTGCTTTGTATCTCTTACAGATTATGCATTCTGAAACAACTTTCTTTACAACTTTTCTCACTCCAGTTATCCAGTATGAGTTTCTTAATGTTGTCATCAAAGTTTGTGTTCCAGCATGATTCAACTTCTTATGTACTTCTTGAATCATTCTTTGTACTATTTTGTTGTTTCCCGGTAGCAAAATTGGGTATATAAAGTCTTTCTCTTCCCCGCTATATTCTAGTCTTGTCTTCACTTTCATAATGCCTCCTTCTTCTACAGTTATAAGTTTTTTATTTTTTTTCTTTTCTGTGTAGCTTTCTCTCTGTATCAATTTTATCAGACCTTCTTCTGCATGTTTGTACTCTTCAAAAGATATATTCATACTCTTTATGTCATATATTTTTCTGACTCTCGCGCTGAGTCTGAATAATCTAGCTACTAGTCTTACTATCTTGTTGTACTGGCCAAAGTATAATAACCTATTACTGAAGTCTTCTGTAGTTATCTCAACATTAACTGTTGTACTTCTATTTTGTTCATTACTTATGATTTCCTCTTCTTTTTCGGTATAGTTTACTATAGACTTTGGCCAGTTTCTTTCTTCGAGGTATAACCATTGAGGACCCATCCACCATTGTGTCTCCAGTAGAGTCTTCGAGTTGCAGCCACGAGAAGGTAAGTCTGCGATGTTATAGACTCCCGGCAGATGTTTCCAGTCATCTTTATTTGTATTAGTACAGATTTCTTTTACTCTGTTCGTCACAAAAGTTTTCCACGTATCTTGTCTCTGTATCCACGCTAAAACAACAGAGGAGTCAGTCCAGCAATGCGTCTTGTAGGCTTTGCACGCAGAGAGTAATCCTGATGCTATTACTTCGCTGTACAATCTTGCTGCTATGAGCGCTCCCATTAACTCCAGTCTTGGTAGCGTCAATTGTTGCTTTTTAATGGGTGAAACTCTGGTCTTTGCTAATATAAGACGTACAGTTACCTGTCCTTGGTGTTCAGTTCGTAGAAATATACAGCCTGAATATGCGTCTTTACTAGCGTCGCAAAACACGTGTACAGTTGTCTGACATTGTTGTAGTGAATATTCTGATAGACATCTTGGTATTTTGCATTCACGTAGGTAATCAGTGGTTTGTATCCAATCTCGGTATTCCTTTTCTAGTTCCATTGGTATCTTCTCATCCCATCCAGTTCTCAGTAGCCAAGCCTTTTGTATGATCAATTTTGGAATGAGTGACACTGGGCTGAGCCATCCAATCGGATCGAATATCTGCTGAACAATTGATAACAAATCTCTTTTGGTAATATCATTAGGTACAGCTTTTAGATTTAAATTGCAAAATAACTTATCTGTTTTTCTGTCCCATTGTACTCCTAATACAGAGACTGCTTCTTCTTCTTGAATTGAGTTTGTCATCCATCCCCTTAGTTCAAATTTACCTTTGTTCATGAGTTCCGTCGCTTCTTGAATAAACTTCATGACTTCATCTTTTGTGTCGAAACTGGTCACACAATTATCGACATAAAATGATTCTCTCAATCTTGTAGCTGTTTCTGGATAAGCATCGATATACTGTTCTAGGTGATGATTAATCGTCGCTGCCAGCAAGAAAGGGCTACATGCAACACCAAAAGGTACTCGAGTATGTTGGTACGTAAGAAGCTTATCTTTCTTGTTTGGATCATTCCACCATAACAATTTCAAGTACTTTCTGTCTTCTGGTGATATTGAGACCTGAAGAAACGCCTTTTTAATATCGGATATAACTCCACACATTCCAGTTCTGAACCTCATGAGTAGCTGCGGGATGATTTCTATAAGGTTTGCACCTTTTTCTATACACATGTTCAGTGATAGACCATTTCTATCTTTTGAAGAGGCGTCTAGGACTGGTCTTATTTTTGTGGTCGCGCTCTCCATCTTAATCACTGCATGGTGTGGTAAGTAGTGTCCATCATTTTCGTTATTTCTTTCTACTAATTCTATAATACCTTCTTGTTCCCATTCTTTAAATATATTATGGTAGTCTTCTAATCTTGCTGTATTAGACAACTTCTGTGTTGTACTCTGTAGTCGTCTTCGTGCAGTTTCATAGTTTGGTTCAATCTTAGGATATCCTGCCTTCCACAGTAGGGATACTTCGTAGCGGCTATCGTTATTTACTGAAATATTAAGACATGTCTCGTTTATTTCTTTGTTACAGTGGTTTCTAATTCCTAGTGTTTCTATATTCCATAGGAATTCCAATGAGTCATCAATTTCTGGTATGGCTGTTGTGAAACCTGTGTGTACTACATTGCTGAATACTCCCCTTTGAATGGGTCCTTGTAAAGTCCACCCTAGCTTAGTTCTAACAGCTACCAATTTGTCTGTAATTCTGACCACCTTGTTGTCTAGAATAGCACCTAGCTGGTCAGATCCAATAAGTATACTTATGTCTTTAATGTTTGTAGCATCAGCATCTGATAACAGGATTTTTTTTCTTTTGCAGTTTTGACAAGATGTACTTATCTGTTACTTTGGGTATATCACCACAAAGTATATCTTGTCCTAGCCCTGACATTGTGGTTATATAACTGTCATCAAGATTACTCACTTGAAATTTGAAGGATTGGTGTGTCTGCATTTCTTTTTTGACACCGCCAAAAAGTGAATGGCTAAGGCATTCACTTCCAGTTACCTTCAGTCCCAGCTCTTCAGCCAGTGTAGTTTTGATGTAAGTGCGCTGTGATCCAGAATCCAGCAGTGCCCTCACTTCTCTCTGTTGGTCATCTTTGTCACTTGAAATTTTAATAACCAAAGTCTGTAGCAACGTTGTTGCCATGTTGCCTGAAAAATGATTTGCAACAGAGCTTGCTTCGCAGGTTTTGGGTTGTTCGTGTAGGTCTGGACAAAGGATTAGTAAGTGACGCTTGCTGCAACGCATGCATTTTATAAATGCCTTGCAGTCCTTAGCGAGGTGTCCTCGTTTTAAGCAAACAAAACAGCCACCTTTCTTTTTAATAGCCTCTTTCTTCATATCCAGACTTAATGTATTAGCTTTACTACATTCGAATGTGTTATGACCTTTTTCGCACAAGAAACAAAGCTCCTTACCTTGCTGCGGCGTGTTGTTCTTCTTTTTGACCTGTTTATTCGATTCGTTGACTAGGCACGCTGCAGTTGTTGGTGTTGATGAACCTCCTAAAAACTCACTCTTAGCCATCTGCACCCGCCGCTCCGCTTCAACTTCTGTTTGTAAAAACTCAATTTGTTTGACAAGTTTAGAGTCCCCTACCGTGTAAATAGTTTTACTCCATAACAATAGGGTGCTCTCCGGTAGTGCAGACTCGATTAATGGTAATAGGATGCACTCATATTTATCCTTAGCTATGCCTAAACTTTCTAAAATTTGTAAGTTTGTGGTGATTTTATCATATAGAATATCTACAGGAATAGTATTTTTACACGCCACTAGCTTTAAAAGTTCCCGCACATAGAGTTCTATTAATGTTTCGTCTTTTGCGAATCTTTCCTTCAGCATTTTGATAACATTCTTATAATTTTCCTCTGTTGGTGGGTAACTTTCGACCAAACTCTTCGCCTTGCTGCCCGCTGTCATCGCTTGAGTCAAATATTGGAATTTGGTTTCTGCGTCCATACTGCCATCTTCGTGTATCTTTTTATATTGACCCCAGAAGGAGAGCCAATTTCTAGGGTCATCGTCGAATTTTCTTATTTCTAACTTCGGCAGGTTAAGTTTGTGACTTGCTTGACATTCTTGGTTCTTGATATTTTGATTTTCATTCTTGAATTTCGATCGTAGTGTCAGCCATCTTTTTCTCAGATCGTCCGCTTCGTTGCATTCTTGGTCGTAGGATTTCTCGTCGTAGTCTAGGTTCAACATTTCACTCTGGATTTCTTTATCTAGCTTTTCCAGAGCTTTGGCCTTTTCTTCTAGAAATTCTATATCCACAGCTGTGGGAGAAGTTGACGCTGCCGCTGTTTCGTGTCTCAGAAAAACACGTCGTAATTGGGCGCGTTCCCGTATATATTTCTGTAAGTTATCCATCTTACCGGCGTTATTTCACTATTTCTCACGGTCGCCAGATGTTATTGAATAATTGATACAATAATGTAGGTTCTTCTTTTTGTTATAATAAACGCCCTTTTATATTTGAATAACTTGTTTCTTTTATTTTCTAGTTTTTTTCTAACACAAAGTCAATTACATTACATCGTTAATTCGTTAGTTTTTTCCTTTCTTCTCTAGTCGTCACAGAATACAAAACTGTCACCATCGACATCGAAAATGCTACAGACCAATCTACAACAAGCACACTTAATTCATATCAAACTTTCTTTTTAGATCCCTTTTACCCTTGTATCTAATGTATTGCATTGTTTGTTTGACACTGACTCCAAGTTTGATTAAATTCATTAGATTGGTTAAATTCATTCAATAAAACATAGTCAAATTGAGAACCTCCTCCGTTTTAAGTCGGCTAAAAAGAGCATAATTCAGTTTTTGCCTATAGCTTATAATAAAAGCTATAAAAATTTATGATTATAGCATACATCATCAATTAATCATGAAGTAGTGGCCGGGCACACTGCGTTTCGCAGTCATTTGGGCAGCCCATTTGGCAGCAGTAACCACCACCTTACAGAATACCACGGTGAAATAACAGCATATAACATGTTGTGTTTCGGTGAGTGAGTAAGGTATGCCAGAGCCCATTTCCCCTATCCCTTATCCTTTTATGGTAGCGCACTTGTAGCACTTATGGCGTTCCTTGTGTTATAGGCGACGGTAGCCACCTACCATCAAGTGGACCATCAGCCTGTCAGTCGACCTTAACATAAAAATAAAAAAAATCTTCCTCATATAGTAGCTTTATTATTAATCATAGAGATGTTTATTTACCTTCTACAATGTTACTACCAACTTGAACATTTGTTGCACATTTAACATCATATTTCATCAATAGGTTTCTTGTACATTTTAGCATATGTGGAGGGTCAAAAATTGTTAAAATTTCGTGACCTTCTACTAAAATATATGGTGTATCAATAGATGATCCCAGTTTTTCTAATGCTTTTATATTAACTGGACATATCACACACAGTAGCCACTATGTTTAGTCCAGTTTTATTTAAGGCGACCAACTTTTAATAATATCAATGCGGGACATTACACGGACTGGGTACAAGGATAGAATACCGGTAATTATAATAAAAACAGTAAACAGGTGGTATACCTACATAATAGGATCATTTATTTTTAAAATCATATTTGTCACTTGTATGACATTTTTTCACAAGATTATGGTTTTTACCAAGTATTTCGTAAAATTCATCGCAACTACCTAAGTTAAATTTAATTATTAACATAGCACGCAATGTTTCAACTTTTAAAGACGTTTTTTCTGAAGTCCATAATGCATTCATTAGTGAAAAAACTCGTTCTGTCGACGCATTCGTGGCTGGCAAACAAAGTAAGTACTGAACCATGGTAAGGACGTTCTTGTGTGGTATTTGACGTTCCCTGAATTTTTCATTGCCCCTCTACATATTCGGCGAACGTTCGCCAATCGAGATGGCCATGCGATGGTTGATACGCAACTACACAATGGCGACATTCAGTTGTGATCTTAACGTTTTCCGAGATGGACGTGGAAGCATTTGCCGCTGCGACAATATATCTATACCTATCCCGATATATATCTATCCCAATATTTTTATTTTTATTCATTTAATAGTTACAGCATGTAACATTTCACAAATACATTTAAAAAAAACGAATAATTAAAAAATTATAACAAAAATTGTATTATAAAATTATATTAAAAAATTATATATATATTGTTATATTTTTTTAATTTTTAAGTTTGCATATAATGTATAATATGCTTATATAATTATAGATACATGTATATTATAATACATTATATGCAAATACATACATATAGAAACATATTATGCGTGATTGCGTGCATGTGTGTGTGTGTTAGTGTGTGTGGTACTTCATTATGAGGCCACGTATTAGTCATTTTTAAGAAAATTCATAAATTAATAAACAAAGCGTGACGTCCACACTCAACCGCGTTCGAGCAGGCACTGAGGAATGGGCCACGTGTAGATGCGTACCGCCATCGTTGGCCCACTGCCTTTGATGTGCGGCGGAAAAACCGACATCGAAGCCAACCCACGACAATCGCACGCGCCATAAGCCAACCTACGCAAATACGCCCTCCACACGCTCGCCGATCATAGTTGGCCAACGCTATGGCCGAATATGTAGAGGGGCAATAAAACACCTCTAACCATCGTTGCTCTGCAGAAATATTTGTGTCATTCCATCTCTTGAGAACATCGTGATCGATATAATTGGAGACATAGTTGATTTCATCAAATAAGCCTTCTTCGTTCAATTTACTCGTAGGCATCTGGGCTAACAACAATTGATATGTTTTCTGTACGTCGTCCCATTTGAGACTCTGCTTAAGTTGAATCTGTGGAAACAATGTGGAAAACTTTTAAAATATACGTTAACTAAAGTGAAAATTGAGTCAATTGAAGTTAACTTTGAAAGGTTAGCAACAGTGTTGCTAGTTATAAATTTTAAAATTTTATTCCGCTATTTTATATAGGCAATACTGGATTTTTCGCAACTCACACTAAGAGCGTTTTCACATTATCCGATCCGATATCGGTGTAGGACCCAATAACCGATATCCGATTAGCCGACACCATATGCTATTTTCACATATTTCCGACAAAATCGTTCCGATACGGCCATTTGCTCTATAAGCTTAGTGCGGGCAGGTCATCATGGCAGACTATAATAGAAAACTTTATTTGCTGTATCTATTATATTTGAGACGCAAAAAAAGATCTGTCCACAGACAGTATTGGATACATCCCATCGTGGAAGCTAGATATTCAGAGGGAGCATTTTATACTCTTTTTAGCAAGCTACAAAAAGCACCTAGAAAGTTTTTTAATTACTTTCGTATGAGTGAATCCACATTCAATTATTTGCTAATTCATCTCACAAACAGTATCAAGAAACAAGACACACATTTTCGAATGGCTGTGGGGCCTAAAGAAATGCTGGTTGTGACATTTAGGTAAGTTTACTATTTTCATGTTTGTTTTTTAATCATTGGTTTCTATCATTATCGTTTGTTGGCTGGTGGTCAACACTGTACATGTATAGTGGGCAGCACATCAAGCTGGACACAATAATTGTAAAATAGCCCATAAGATAACGGGGCGCAGAGCTCTAGTGTGTCTAGTTTGATACACTGGCCACCATACATTATTATTTAGTTATAATTAAAGAAAGTTCGTTATAAAAAGTATTTTAGTCAGAAACAAGTATTGTTATACAGAGTATTATAATCAAAATGGAAATGAAATAGCGTATGACAACTCACAATTCGGAATATTTATCGAAAAAATGCTGAAAGTTATTAGTATGGGATTCTGTAACCGATTCACAGGTTTGTTGAATTTCAACTGGTTGTGGACTTGGTACATCAGTATAGGAGCTGCTTGTAGGTGAAGGAGATGACAGTAATATAGATGAGGGAGACTTTATTGAATTGCTATGAATCGAATGGCCATGTTTTGGATATGATCTACTGAATCCAGGTGCAGGTTTTACGAGAATATATGGTGATTGTACACGTTGAAGGACTCGGTTTTGTTTAATTTTTTGTATACTAGATAGAAGGTCCATTTGTAGCTGTATTTTCTCTGGTTCTGACATATCTTTAACATATGGTATAAAAGACGTAAAAAAACTGTCCTCTGTTAACACTCTTTCAGAGTTGGTAGTTTTATTTTCTTTTATTTCTTTTAATATTGCGGCCTCAATGTTGTCTATTCTCCTTTTATTTTTTGACGGCTCCTTCTTTGGTTCATGTATAGCAACATTATTAAAATGTTCAATATCATTAGCAGCGATCACTTCATGATCTTGTTCTGTTTCTTCCACAATGTTGGCATCAGTTTCAGCTTTTTTTGCAAATTTCAGTAAAAATTTTAGGTTTTCATGATACACATATGGTTTTTTTGCAGCTTGCCCTGACTTTACATTAAGAGATCTAATGAAGGCGTCTCTTATATTATTCCATTTGTTTATAATGAGTTGTGCTGAAACAATAATTAGCTTATTAATAAAAATGTACTTAGTTATCATTACATAGTTTAAATAGGCTGAGGCAAAGTTTATGTAACCACAATTTTTAAAAGAGTATTAATAAACAAGATTACAATTTCTTTTTTACTTTTCAGGTACCTGGCCAGTGGTTGCTCTCTGACCGATCTGCACTACAATTACAGGCTAGGAATCAGTACATTGAGTGAAATTATAAATTTTGTTTGCCAAAAAATATGGGAAAACTTCCGTAGCGAACATTTAGAAAATATGTCTGAACAAAAGTGGAAAACAGTAGCAGAGGGTTTTAAAAAAAGAGCATCTTTTCCCAATTGCCTCGGTGCTATAGACGGAAAGCACATACGCATTCAAAATTTTCCACATGGCGGTTCAATGTATATGAATTACAAGAAATTCTTTTCAATCGTCCTTTTGGCAGTTGTAGATTCAGATTATTCGTTCATTTTTGTTGATATAGGCGCATATGGCAAAGATTGTGATTCCTCTATACTACAAAACACTCATTTTTGGAAATTGTTGATGCAACGAAATTTACACATTCCACAGCCAAAACCCATTACTGAAGGAGGACTTGCAGTTCCCTACGTATTTGTTGTTGATGATGCATTCCCAATGAATGAACATATGTTACGAAGCTATTCTGGACATAATTTAAGTCAAAAACAACGTGTATTTAACTACAGACTTTGCAGAGCACGTCGGTATGTTGAGTGCGCATTTGGAATTATGAGTAATAAATGGAGAATATTTCATCGACCCATCGATGTGTCCCCAAAATTTGCCAAAAACATAGTGAAAGCTTGTGTTATTTTACATAACATCGTGAGGAAGCGTGATGGATATCGAATAGACGATATAATTTTAAGTGAGAGATCATCTCTACAAACTTTGTCCAGTCCCCATACAAAATCCACTAATAAAACAGGACGTGGAGTCCGTGCAACCTTTGCTGATTATTTCGTTTCCGATGTAGGTAAATTACCATGGCAACTGTCCAAGATCTAGGTCATAAAAATAAATATTTACATAACTTGTACCTACATTAATTATTAGCTATAGTAGGTATTCTCGTGTGTAAACGTGGTTCTGTTTTAAGATTTATTAAAAGTGTAAATTACATACCAGTCTTTTTTTTCTCATCCTGATTTAAAACTTCATATCCCTCTTCAAGGTATTCACATACTTCTCGCCAACTATTGTCCCGGAGTGTTTTATTTTTATATTCCTCGTGAGTTTTATCCCACAAGCATGGTTTAGATTCTACGAGTTCAATTAATGTAATTATATCGTATTTAAATGAAGACGACGCCATGATGACAACCAAACTGTAAACAAGCTCAGAATGGCCGCCACGCATCGGGCTCTACGCACACAGAGACAATTTAGATACACGTATAGCACACATACAAACATTATCGCCCGACGGCTCACGGGCGTCCGATGGTGCCGCCAGCATATCGGTGTCGGCTCCGATATCCGATATCGGGCCGGACAATATGAAAGACAGGTACATATTTCATACATTTTACTTACCCCGATATCGGATCGGCGTCCGACACCGATATCGGATCGGATAATGTGACAGTTGAGACCCCCTGCGGGTGACTGAATGGTGCGGGTGAGTTCGAGAACATTTTCCACTGGTGTTTTGTAACAGAGTAGGCACATGGTTTAATTGCGCCAAAGATATTAGTAGGTATTTTTTCTTTGGACCAAATTGTTTGTGTTATAATTCAAAGAAAATAATATGTGAATGCACAGAAAATATATTTAAAAATACTGTAAGTATTTGTTATCAATACAAATAATAATAATTACTTTAATTTTACTATCAAAGGTGAGTTTTCGCTGATAAAAAATCACAGGTATATAAAGGACGCGCCAAATAGCTTAGAATATTCAACTTTAAGAAAATATTGTCAGTTCCTTTTATATATTACGCAGTTTATCTAATGCACTAATGCACATTTACGATACAATTTCCAAAAAAAAATTGTCACTACTGAATTTAAACGTTTTTATGGATTCTCAAGCCCTCAAACCCTTCATTTGCGAAACACCCATTCATGGTTTATGTACATTTTTCATTATTATTTCTTTTTTTATTTTGTTGACATATCTGTCATTTTATACGTTATCTAATTTGTGGTCAATATTCACAAAAATAATTGGTAAAGCTGCTTTAAAATGTATCCAGTTGGAACTATTTATTATTAATAAACTTTTATATATGAAATGTCTAAATGGAAGCAGAAAACTGTTTAAAATAAAATATAGCGGAGTGTCCCCAGCACGGTGGCATGCCTAACAGATGTCATCCGTACCGTCCTTCAGGATATATTTCCGGTAATTATTATTATTATTACAGTTAGGCTTCGGGCAAACTTTTTATAACGCAGTATATTTAATTCGTCGTGGAATTCACCTCCATACAATGTCACCAAAAAATTTTCACCTGATAGCACAATTGCATCTTGTGAAGTATTTTTTTTTTCTTATAAAATGTCAGCAAACATTTTTTCAAATTTTCGTTTTTATTTAAAACATTTAAAAAAAACACCACGTGTTTCAGACACGTGGTGTTATATATTTTTGATTCCGTATTTCCTTTTCCTGGTTTCCTAGTTTCCTAGTAAATTTTAGTTAATATTTATATATTCAATGAAATGGAAAAAAAAATAATCATCATAGGCAGTGTTGTTATTCCTTGCGATGACGGAAAAAAACCTTCTTCCTTAGGCAATTTCCAGTCCAATTCCAGAAAGCAGTGAACCAGTCCTCGCCTTGATTGTCAGATTTGAAAGGCACCTTGATATTATTGGATTTTACATATTTGTTTGCTCCTTCCAAAACCTCCTTTCTACTTAAACCAAAACCATGTTTCTCCATAATGTGCAAATTTTCTGCTAAGTTTTTTTCAGCAGAGAGGGAAAAGCTGTCGGTTTTCCCCATAGTTTGAGATTTATGGCCGTCCACTAACATCGAGCCATTAACGTGGTTCTAGGTATGTTGTTGTTGTACCGCACTGTATCGATTATCATACATTAGGTACTCACTAATAATTTATTTGTCAGATTGATCCCCTCCTTGCATTGATTTCCGTTTTCCATGTCTTCATTGTTAATTGATTCCCATTTCCCCTCTGTTTTTCTTAGATCTATTACATTCCTTCGTATTCCCTGTCTCTTCATTCCTGACTGTCACATCTCCATCGACTGCTTTTTCTACCAAATGGGGCGTTGGATTGAAATTTGATGTTAATTTATTAAGCCTTTTCCATTTCTTTGACGTAAACTTGTGTCTCCTTCCAGGATTTCCGTATCCTTTGCCCTTCTCTTTTTGTCGCTGTATTCTTTTCCCCTTTCTTTTAGTAACCGATCTCGATATCTTACCTCCGGCAATTAATGTAACTGTGGAACCTTGTCCCTGTTGAGTCTTTTAAAGAAATGCTCTTATGGTGTCTTTCCTGTTACGGAGTGAGGTGTCGAATTGTACATCATCGGGTATTCGTATAGGGGCTCCTTAATATCTTTTTTCTCTGAATAGCTTATTCTGAGTCTCTTTAGTATGTCTCTATTTTGGCGCTCTACTTCGCCATTCATTTGTGGCCAGTAAGGAATCGTGCTGAAAAGTTTAATGTTGCACTCTTGGCAAAAAGATTTAAATTCTTCACTGACGAATTGACGACCATTATCTGCAGTGATGGAAGTCGGATTCCCAAGTCTACTAAACATTTCTGTAAGATTTGTGAACTTGTCCGGGTTTGTTTAATTTCTTTATGCCGACTATAATAATCGATTACCACTAACAGATTAGTCCCCATTTGGCAATGGCCCTAAAAGGTGTCGGAGTGTTTGGAAGACTCACCAAGGTACATCCTTTACAAGTTCTAACAAAATTTTCTACATCCTTATCGATTCTTGGCCACCAAACTTTACACCGCAATCGACCGTTCATGGCAAATATTCCAGGGTGGCCTTCGTGAGCAGCGTACAGGGCCTGTTTTCTAAGCTCCTGAGGGATCTTTTGGCGAATTATCCCCGTTTGAAACGGTGCGTAGAAAACACAAGTGACGTGACCTCTCTCCATCCCGTTAGTTTGTCAACTGACGAAAGTAAAATGGTGGCAACACATTGTTCTAATGTGTAAGTGTACAAATACAGTATGATTTTTTATCTAACTTCATTAATAGCTAAATTATGGTCGATAGACAAAACCCGGTGTAATACACGCGATGATACCGAGCACTGTATCGCTGATGTATGCGTCACCGTTTCTTCACCCTGCTGTTCATCAGTTGCGGGCGATGTCATCTGCTGCGCTGCCGGTCGGCTCCAATGTAGGAGGCGATGGTGTGGCCATCCACACCCGTCGACGTCGCAGTTGTCCGCAGGACAAGCTGAAGGGTCATCGTGACGTGCCCCGAGGCACTTGTAACAGAGATTGTTGACCCGTACAAAGCGCCATCTGTCTTTGCGCATTGATCTCTTGAATTTACTGCAGTCTGTGAGTGCATGATTTTGCCCTCTGCAAAATTTACACCTAGGCTGACTGCTTGCAGCACATTGTAGTACTTGATGGTTGCGCGGGCTTTCCTTATACTCATATTTTCTTTTGTGTTCAATTTGAGGAACATAGCTTACACCGGACATGGCTGTTTTGGTGGCTTCTTTATATAAAAAATTTAACAGAAACTCCAGTTTTGCTATATTTGTTGTAGAATTTTCTAAGTAGAAGTCAGTCCATTTACTTATTAATATTGTGGGTAGTTTTGACAACACGGTGGCCACTTGTTCAGGGCTTCTTAGATAGTCTTCTTGATGAATTGCACGTGCAGCTGCTACATAATTCTTTATTTTTATAGAGAAATTTACTATTTCTGGATAGAATGCCTGCTGGAGAGGTGGCAGTTTTTCAGTTGAGCTGCTATTTTTAACATTATTGTTTCGGGCCTCCCGAATCTCAGCTCCAAAACCTCCATTACTTCCCTTGGTGAAGTAGCACCGATGAACAATGAAGTGGTAGCTTCCTTCGCATCACCTCGCAGGGATTTTCTCAGCCGCCATAAATTCTCAGCATCGCTGTATTTACATAGCTCTGTTGATTCATTGTAAGCCTCTTTAAATTGGAGCCACTCCAGAGGATCACCAAAAAATGTGGGTAGATCTTTAGATGTTAGAGAATCTTGAGATTCTCGCTAAAACTTCTCTACGTGCCTTGCTTGCATTTGTAGCCTCCACCACTTCACGCAGTGTTTTTGTAAGGAATATCGGCGCGGAGTCCGCCGCGCCGAGCGCTTGTTACTCTATCACGCCTGCGCATTCGCGTTGCGGCAGGGCGGGAGACGAGGTTTGCATCGCCTGTACCAGACTCGGAAAAGGCGGGGACTTATGGCTGTGAGCCAATCACAGCGCTTCTCGCATGTTTTGCCCTTATTTGGTAATAACTGTTGACTGCCTCGTTACAGTCTCCCCCTTTTTCACACAGATAAGTGCCCCACATCTGTGAAAACTTGACGAAAATTCGTAGAGAGAACCTTACAGTTTTACGTGGTCGCCCGCGCTACCGCTTGGGCAGCACAGGTTCCGGCTGATCGCCTTCACGGAAGTGGTAGCGTCTAATATTCGAGACGTGGTATTTGCCAACGACTTCAGTCGGGGTAGTACAGCAGGCAACTAAATACGTGGTGGGACTCGCCTTCTTGATAACGCGGTAGGGACCATCCCTCCGAGGAGCTAACTTCGAGCTAACACCCTTCTTAGTGTTGCTGAGAACATGACTCCGTAAGAGCACCAAATCACCAGGAGCGTAGTCTTCTCCGATTTGCCTCTTGCTGTCCTTAACATTTTTCCTTATATCTTGACTTCTCTCTATTACTTCTTTGGCCGTACTCAGAGTATCAGCAAGTTTTAGAAGGTATGGGGTCACCTGTGGGACGTAGTTTTCAGCCTCGATGACGGTGCGAAGATCAGCGCGTGCATCGATGGGAGCGCGTAGTTCTCGCGCGAAAGTTAAATATGCGGGCGTCTGGTCGGTACTACTGGTATGGCCGGTATTGAAAGCGAACCTTATGGAAGGCAAAGTTCCAGGCCATTGACGATACTCATTACCCAGCAGAATTGCCAGCTGGGTCTTCAGTTCCCGATTCTTCCGTTCGACGGGGTTTGCTTCGGGATGGTAGAGCGGGACCAGTGTCTGTTGTACACCCAGAACAAACATAGCGTGCTGCATGACATCTGCAACAAATTGGACTCCATTGTCGGAAACAAGCCTGCGCGGGACTCCGAATCGTAGGAAAACTTCGCCGACGAGCACCTTGGCGCAAGCTTCAGCGGTGGCTTCGATGAGGGCGAACAGTTCCACCCATTTACTTGCAGTATCTTCTACGATGAGGATCCACCTCTCTCCATTTTGGTAGTGGTCCGAAAAGATCAACTGCTAAAACTTCGAAACGCTGAGCGGGCACAGGCGTTTGGATGAGTCCACCGGGCATCTGATTGGAGGGCTTATACCTCTGACAATCCAACCACGTTTTCAAATATTTGTCGACGTAAGGACGCATGCCGGAAAAGTAAAATCTTTGCAAAATACGACGTAGAGTCCTTTCAACTCCTCCATGACCCGAAGTGGCTGAGTCATGACACTCCATTACCTCCTCTCTTTGGTTTACGGGTATTACTAACTGCAGTTCCTCGGTATCGGGATCGTAGTAACGATACAAAACTCCTTTACTCATCTGTCAGTCAGTCCATCTCTTGATGGCGACTTCTTCTTGTCCTTCTAGTTCCTTGACAATTTTTGACACATCGGGGTCGTTGAGCTGATCCTCACGCAGCCGTGCTGCGTCCCATCGTGGCGTATCGATGGTGACGGTACATATGCCGCAGATTTCTTAAGCATCATGGACGCACGGCGGACGCCTGAGTGTGTCAGCGATTAAGTTGGCCTTCCCTGGCGTATAATCTACCTTGAGATTGAACGATTGTAACTTCATAGCCCATCGCGCTAAACGGCCGGAGGGCGTTTTTAACATAAGCAGCCATCTCAGTGGCTGATGATCACTTGAGACACGGACTTCATGTCCGTCGATGTACCCCCGGAACTTTTCCACTGCCCAGACGACCGCGAGCGCCTCGCGTTCGGTCGTGGAGTAGTTGCGTTCAGCTGGCAGCAGAAGTCGACTGGCGAACTCGATGGGGTGTTCTTCCTTTGAACACTCCCCCTGGAGTAAAACGGCTCCGATGGCGTAGCTACTGGCGTCTGTCCTTATGACGAAAGGTTTACTGTAATCGGGTTGTACCAGTACTGGTGCAGAGGTAAGAAGAGCCTTAAGTTCCCTGAAAGCTCGATCCTGTTCCTTATTCGATTTCCATGGCTGGTCCTTTCTCGTGAGGACCGTAAGCGGCTGAGCCACCTTTTAAAAGTTAGGCATGAACTTTCTGAACCAAGAGCAAGTTTGTAGGAACGTTTTCCCCTTCTTTACATCACACGGTGCCCTCATATTGGTGATGGCCGCTACCTTCTCGGGGTCGGGTGATACTCCTTGTGGTGTGATGACGTGCCCGAGGTATTTTTATTTTATTTTATTTTTTATTTTATTTATTAGGAAGCCAATACGCATTTGTCGCGGTTGGCCCGGAGTCCGTAGAGTTGCAGGCGGTCGAAGACAGCCTGCAGATCCTTTATGTGTTGCTCAAAAGACGCTGAAATCACAATTAAATCGTCGATGTAACCAAGTATAGTGACGTCTTTGAGAGCGGTCCCCGAACGGAAACGATCGATTAACCTTTGGAAAGTGGCCGGGGCGTTTCGTAGCCCATACGGCATTCTTTTAAACCGGAACAAACCGAACGGCGTAACGAACGCCGTCTTGTCTCTATCTTCATTTCTTACAGAGACCTGCCAGTAACTAGATCGCATATCTATTGTGCTCATTACACAATTCCTTTTTGTTGAATGTATTAACTCATCGATTAACGGCAAGGGGAACGAATCTGTTTTCGTTACAGCGTTTAGCTTTCTATAATCGACAGAGAAGCGGAAAGTACCATCGCGTTTAGGAACTAATAGTGCGGGAGCACTCCAAGCTGATTCGCATTCTTCTATGATATCATCGGCAAGCATCTTCTCTATTTCATGCTGCATTACCTTTCTCTTAGCGGGGGTGAGGCGATAAGGTGGCACGGCTATCGGGTCGTGTTCACCCGTGTCAATGCGGTGTTCGGCGAACGGTGTCGGTTCTCCCCCTGGACCAAAGATTTCTTCGTATTCTAAAATTAATTGAGAAAGTTGATCGCGTTCACGAACCGATAGTGTAATGCCTTCCTCCGTTCTTAACACGTTTACTACAGCACACGAGGCGAGAGGTGAAATTTGTTCATACTGGAGTTTGTAAACTTTATCTCGTAACATTACTGAAATACCGAAGTCGAAAGAGATGCCCATCTGTCTGAGGAAGTCTATCCCCAGAAGTGTTTCACTATTTTGAGCCTCAGGAAAGATGATAAACTCAACAAGAATACTTTTACCGAAAAATTTCACCTCGACCTCTGTAACTAATACATTTAAACATTTTACAATACCATCGGCCAATTTAATATTTTTAGTAGTACTGTGAATAGGATGACCATGTTTCAATAAGAAGGCGTGAAGCGAAGAACTAGCAATACAACCCTTGGCACCG
This sequence comes from Synanthedon andrenaeformis, assembly GCA_936446665.2. NCBI lineage: Eukaryota > Metazoa > Arthropoda > Insecta > Lepidoptera > Sesiidae > Synanthedon > Synanthedon andrenaeformis. The sequence continues at coordinate 1,255,644 of OW387806.2, read as the reverse complement.
GTATCTACAATGGCCGTGGCCTTTTCACCAAAAACTTCTATAAACAAAATCGGACGTTGATTACAAACATTTTGTTTAGTCAGAGAACAACTTGTGATAGCGAAACTATTTAAATTTACAGCGTCTACGACCGACGCCGTAGGCGCAAACGATGACGTAAGCGTCGCATCGCTTAGCGGTGACGCAGCACCGCGTGAACTCGAAGCACAACTAGTGCCATAATCGTTATTTGTGAAATAAGAGTTCTTAGAACAGTTTTTACACTTTGATCTGATTACACCTTGGGTACCGCACCCATAACACTTGATTGCACTTTTAGCACTATTTGCTTTAATACGGAAACACTTGTCACGCGTGTGACCACTTTTACGACAATAAACGAAAAACACATTGTCGTTTGACATTTTCATTGACGGATTACACTCGCGATTAGTACGTACGGTTTCACTTGTACGCGGATCGGAGGGAGGAGCGCCACCCGCGCGTTCTCTACCGATGTGTTGGTAGAACCCGTCGTTGTAGTACCGAAAACCGCCGCGTGAGGCGCCGTGCGCACCGCTGTCGGCGCGGTCGTGAACCACGTTGTCGAAGCGAGCGACATCTCGCTTGTTGACGGTGAAACGGTGCTCGGCCTTCTGGCCGACACCATTGCGTCCAGGTAACACGTTCGAACATGTGACGGGCGCGGCCGAGGCATGAACTGATATGCCCGGGCGCACCAAACATGCGGCGTTTTTACTTTTGGAGAACGTGTCCTCTATTTCACGAGCTTTATCGACGAGTACGTCCAGTGTGACGCACGAGCCCCTTGACATTTTTTCTCTTATAGAGAGGTTAGTAATCCGTAGATCATATCGATTTTCATTACTTCTGATATTCCATATGGAAGCCAGGCGTAAAGAGCACGTACTCTAGCGACGAATGTTTCGACGCGATCGTCTCCTTGATCCTGACTGAAGATTTTATGAGGGGGCAGTGGAACACCAAACATGGACCGGAGACGCGCCAGTGCGTCGGTCCAAGTAGTAATTGTTGATTTCACCCCCCGAAACCATATTGCGGCTTGCCCTTCTAATAACATAGGCAAACCCTTTAGTGCATGTTCATCACTTACGTTTGTACACTCCTTGTACACTTCGATTGCGCCGATGAACGCTTCGAGTACGCCCGGATCGGACTCGCTATCGCCGCGAAACCGAGCTGTACATTACGAGAAGTTTCCGCACGAGGCTCGCGCGGTAGACGAGTCGGTGGACAGGTGCGGTGAGGAGGCTTCGGCTCCTGAGTTGCATTGCGTTGCCACGAGGGCCTCGACCAGCTGATGATTGGAGTCGGCTTGTGCCCGAGCAAACGCTTCGTACAACGAGGCTAACCTGTCTTCTGTAGCGTGCTGTTCATCGCCTTCGATTACATTATCGCCGACCTCGTTGGGGTTACTTCGGAGGCGGCGCGACATTTTACGTAGCACTGACTCGACTTTATAACAAAAATTAAAAAAAAAAACACGGCGTACGCGAACACGCTTGCACAATGATAACGATATCACTTTACACTTATGACAAAGGACGCGAACGATTTTACGTTGAGCGCTTATACGACACCGCCTGTAAGGCGTCGTCGTATCCTTTTAAACACGAATACTTTATTAGCACAAAACACTTTTACTTCACACTTTGACAAAGGGCGCGAACGGTTATACGTTGAGCGCTTATACGACGCCGTCTGTAAGGCGTCGTATTCTTTTAAACACAAATACTTTTAACACGAAACACTTAAACACGAAAACTTTATTAACACAAAACACTTTTAACACAAAAGCACTAACTTTTATGACGAACTCATTTCGTTTACAATGCGGTCGATAACACACAGAAAAAGGGCGCGAAGGAATCTTCCTTGAGCGCGTGTACGACGGCGAGGACGCGTCATACCCTTTTGAACGGGTCCTGGGTCGGGCCTCGAGTTGGGACGCCACTTGTAGCCAGAAGGTCTTCGAAGGCGCCCCACGTTGGGCGCCACTTGTAACAGGAGGCACATGGCCCCATGTAGGGTGCCTCTTGTAACACACCCTCGAAGGCGCCTCACGCTGGGCGCCACTAGTAACAGGCTTCTCAAGGCGGGCGCGTCAGGAGCCACTCGCTGCAGAGCCTTCGGTTGGAAAGACACTTCTAATTAGGGCCCGAAATAAGAGTAGACGAGTTCAGTCATAGGTTTATTAGGTAAAGAAAGGGCTAGCTTAACATAGACAAAGACATAACTAACTAACAAGCGTTACACGGCTACAAGGGGTTGAACAGTAACCCAATTGCGTTTTAACACTAAAGGCATCCACTGGCCTTGCGTATTAGGAAAGCTTTACATTTGTATTCACATATTGAGATAGTCGCAGGCTTCCGATGAGGCTTAGCGGGGCCGAGACAAAGGTACGAATAAGGAAGCGGGCTCGCGCCACGAGAGCTGGCTGGATACTGCGGCAGTATTAAGGCTACTACTCACACATCTGCCGCAGGGGCAATCTAGGGTGCATGGCGGTTGTGGCGATATCGGGAGTTATCGCTACACACTTGCCTGCCGTGCAGTGTTTCCGAGTAAGCTGAGCTGAGCACACGTATTGAGAATGGCACCCGTATTATCGACCAATCAAAAGATTGGAGTAGCCTTGGCGCTTTCTGTGGTGCTACCTCAAAAAAAAAGGAAAAGGAGATCCATGGTATCTACTCCCGTGCGAGATGGTTCAGTAGTCTCTTCAATAAAAGTAAAGAGATTGTAATACCAAAGAGATGGTTTGTACACATCATCGCTGCCAGATCCTGTTTGTTTTGAAGAATTAACCTAAAAAAGATAACACATTGAAATGAAATACAAATACCTACTAAAAAAAAATTTCAAAACACAACCCAACTAGCAAATTCCTCTGAGAAAAAGCATCTTAAACTGCTTTAAGACTTATACTACTCACAGGAAAGCATGGCTAATGTATTTCTGCTAAAAAAGGCACTGCATATGCGAATTTAATGCCAAGAGCAATAGTCTGCTAAAATAGGTCTTGAAAGCGCATTAGAGATTAAAATATACGATATATTCATGTACTATAGTTTAGCAGGAGCAAGATATAGGAGTTTAACTCTACGCTAAAACCTTTAGTGTCAAGAAAGTCTTAATCAAGTTCACAACTTATGTATAAAAATGCGCTTATAAGATACATACAAAACTACTAATCTTGAAAACGCCATTTATTGTACAAGCAATGTTAGAAATTCTATATAAAATATTTTTTGGCTGTTACAAGAGTATGAGCATTAAATGAAAGCTTAACCGTTCTCATACTTGGCTAGAAATCCTAAACTAATTATTTTTATTGCTGTTTTAATACCTAAACGCCATAATAAGTTACAAGAAATTACTACGAATTTAACTCAATACAACTGTTATGGACCTTAAAAAATGGAAGCAACTAAAACGGAGCGGCGGGTTTAGAAGAAAAGTAATTAAAAAATACCGAAATTTGCAAAAAAATTTTATGAATCAAGACAAGTTCGCTATTGACAAAGAAGGTGATGGTTCCGCACTAGATCTTCACGACACGGGGTGTGCTATTAGTGAATCCGACGATGTATTGAATCAAGATCAACTTTGTCCATTTTCTGATACTAGAAAAAAAAATAGTTCATGTCTAGATTGTAGCAGTTCCGTAGGTTTATTAGATTCACCTAAAAAATTATTTTTAGAAGAAGTTTTGTCTAATAGCGAAGAGGAAGAAGATAGTTATGAGACTCACCATGAGGACGCAAATGATGAATTTCGTGAAAATATTAGACATTGGGCTCTTAAATATAATATTTCCCATGCAGATTTGCGTGAATTGTTCATTATACTCAATAAAAGATTGCCATACGTTCTACCTAAGGATCCAAGAACACTTCTTAAAACTAATATTTGTGAAATTTGTATAATTTCTGTTGCCTCTGGAAATTATTGGCATAATGGCTTAAAGAAACAACTAAAAAATATCTTGGAAGCAATAATTGAGGCACCAGCTAAAATTTCACTTAACATAAATATTGACGGCTTACCGATTTATAACAGTTCACGACATCAACATTGGCCAATTTTGTGCAATATCTTTGAAATACCCAATATCTCTCCCATAATCGTGGGCATATACGAAGGACAATCAAAACCATCCGATTTAAATACTTATTTAGGTCCATTAGTGTCGGAGTTAAAGGAGTTAGAAAATGGACTTGTTGTTACAAAAAAAAAGGCATTTGTAAAGTTAACATCAAATTACGAGCATTCATATGTGATTCTCCGGCCAGAGCTTTAATCAAAGGTAACGTAGACTATATTCACTAACTACCTTCATATTACTCACCTTAATATTATGTGTTTAGTGAAATTCGATCTTTAAAACTACATCTATATGCATCAGCTCATTATAATATACAACACACTATTATACACAACTACATATACATAATAAAATTTGTCAATAAACCTTGGGTGAAATTATAAAAAAAATGCATTTCACTTGGTACATACTTTATGTAACATAATTTTCTACTTTCAGGGGTTGCTAACTTCAACAGTAAGGACGGGTGCTTAAAATGTACAATTCGTGGCGAATATTCACACATATCCCATACTGTGATATTCCCAGGAACAAATCACCCTAAGAGGACCGATAATGATTTTCGTATGAAAAAATACGGAAATCATCATAAGGTTGATTCGCCACTTCTTCAACTATCTATCGATATGATAGAAGACGTTCCAGTATCTGACTCCTTACACTTAATTGACCTTGGTATTATGAAACGTCTACTGATTGGGTGGAGAGATGGCAACTTTGGAAAACTAAAAACTAAGTGGAGTGCCCTCGATATTGATAAGGTTTCTACCTTTTTATCTAAATGTCAGTTACCAAATGAAATACACAGGTCTGTGAGAACAATCGAAGTGTTAGCTCATTGGAAGGCTTCAGAATATAGATCGTTTCTTTTTTATTTAAGTTTCATAATACTTAGACACGTTTTAGACTTAGAGGCTTATAATCACTTTTTGAGCTTGTTTTGTGCTATAACAATTTGTTCCAGCAACAAATACACCCACTTTTTGCAGCTTGCCGAAAGTTTATTGAAGTCTTTCGTTGATAAATATAAACAATTTTATGGAGTCCAATTTATAACAAGCAGTATACATAATTTAAGTCATCTTGTTGATGAAGTAAAAAAATTCGGAATTCTACAAACATACAACGCATATCCCTTCGAAAACAAACTGTACACTATAAAAAATCTACTCAGGCAGGGAAATAAACCACTTCAACAAGTTGCACGAAGACTAACTGAAAGAAGTTACATAGAAGGAGAATATCTAAGTCTGCAACAATCTTCTGTGTACCCTCACTTGGTTAAAAATAAGCTCCATTTTGAATCATTCATGTTATCGCCACAAAAGCGAAATAAATGGTTCTTAAGTAACGACGGTCACATTTTAGGGTTAAACTCTGTTTCTACTGATGAGACCAGTGGTGAAATATTACTGAGGGCTGTTCGAGTAAAGAATATTTGTGACGTTTTTGAAATTCCTATAAAGTCGTCTTTATTAAATATTTTTAAATGCTCTTTTAGAGACATTGAACAATGTGAAACTGAAAGTATTTATAAAATAACGCAAGTACAGTGTAAGATGGTATGTATTGAACACCAAACATATTTATTTATTATACCTCTGTTACATACTTTGTAATATTATCTGCGAGAATGTTATTGGATACGTGTAAATAAAGTAGGAGTGGAGTGGAGTAGAGGAGTGCGTACGTATACCATATCAGAGTGTAAAATGTTTTTAGCTATTAGTTCAAAAATAAAATATCCATTGCTTATATTTAAATTCTTTTATTTCTCAATCATATAACATTTAATGTTCATCCTGATACTTATTGCTTAAACAATTACTAAATTTTTAAACTCAATTGCTACTCGTAAATTCTTACAGACAGTCACAACTTGTACTCATAATGTTTTCTTAGGTTTTCTCGATTTTCCCATATTTAGAATTAAATAACTTAATACGGTTTAATCACGTTTATTATATTATTTTAACACTTAACGTTTCGTACACTTTCTCCATGGTCGTAGGTAGACATATAAAGTAAAATAATATAGTAAACGCGAGTAAGTTATTTGTACTTATATCTTAATTTTTTAACTTATCAACAAAATCAATAAAACAAAAAATACCGCTCGTAACACTTTAAAGTAATGAGATCAGTTATAATAATATATTTTTATTATAATTTAAAACTATTTATATTAGGAAATTTTGTATAACTACCGCCCGAGTATTTTAAAGAATATTAACTAAGAACGATCTCAAGTCTCGTGCTGTCTTTGTCTAGATATAACTAGTGAGACAGGGACATCATGTGACTTAAGCATACCATTAGTTAAGCGGCCATTACATTATCCAATTTGCAGAGCGCTAGATTTAGCGCTGCAAAAAGAGCTCACTCATTACACTAGACTAGCTAGCGACGCTAGTTAGTTTACTTCCTTTCATTTCGGTAGTGATTATCGGCCAGACATCACCTTTCGAAGAGCGCCTAAAGAGTCGAATAGTTACATATGGGACCACCAAAACACCAAAAAGTCGGCATTGCTTTAGCAATGGTGTCGTGTTCGAGTTTAGTGATAATAAATAAAAAGAGACGCAGAAAATGTTGGGTCAAAGAATATTTATTGCTGAGAAAAAAACTGTCAAATATGAAAATTGTGAACATATTGGAGCCATCTGATTTTAGAAACTTTTTGCGATTGGGATCTACACAGTTTGAAGAACTACTTGCATTGATTACACCATATATAAAAAAGGAAGATACACTTCTTAGAGAAAGTATCAGCGCAAGGGAACGATTAATCGTTACTTTACGTTTTTTAGCCACAGGAAATGCTTATGAAGATTTAAAGTTCAGTTCGTTAATCTCAGCACCTCTTCTTACTAAAATCATTCCGGAAACGTGCAAGGCTATTTATAAATGCCTAAGCCACTATATAAGGGTAAGTAAATACACACGTTTTTTACAAAGAAACATTTATTTAACTTGAATTTTTAAAGAAAAATATAGTTTTTATATAACTATTACAATTTACTTCTTTTGTTTAAAAATCAAAAATTCCTTCATGGACTTTCCATCTCCCTTGCTTACAGTTGTGTTCGGAAAATTAATACTGTCTAAATCAAATAATTCATAAGATGTGGTTGGTGTTGTTTCGAGTGATAGCATTGATGTTGTTTGAGCTCTTTGTGTAAGCTGTAATTGAGGAAATGTTTCAGTCGGTTCATTTCCCATCGGAGGTTGTAGCGGTTCAATAATTATTCCTTGTGGCATTGATGGTGGAGATGAAAGAAGATGTTGAGTATGGTTGGACGCTGATGTTTGAGATGATGATTGATAGACAACTTGCTGTGGTGAGGGTTGTTGAGGTAGTGATGTAGGGGAAGAATATTGTGGCTGAGTGTAGTGGGATGGTGACGGCTGAGGAGACTCAATCAATACTCCTTTTGGAGATGGGGAAGGTGACGACGGTATGGCCCAAGATGAATGGGAATCAGAATTAATATAATATTTAGGGGATGATGATGCACCAGATAGTAATGATTGAGTATCCGGTCTTCGACCCGGATTGCGAAATGGAGCTTGATATCTTTGTGGAGTGCTACGGTTTGCAACTGTTGTCTCGTATGTGTGCTGTGATTGATTATGCGCAAGCCCAGACACAGATGAATGTTCAGTTAATAATTCCATTTGGGCGTAATAGAGGGTGTCATGTATTATTTTCTGAGCTATATAAAACTGTCTTTTTTTTAGATCCTTCAGTTGCAAGCCTATTCCCTTTCCTATGATTTCCCATTCCTCTTCTTTCATCTGCAAAAGTTTTCCAGCTGTATTTATAAGCGATTCATGCTTTTGCAGTAAGCTAGCTTTTGTGACTCTCTTTTTCTTTTGTGGAGACGCTGACTCAGATTTTTGCACGCTTTCGGTTTCTGATGATGAAGTAGTTATTTCCTGTAACAAAATCATTAAGTATATTAAAACCTTTTTTATTATTTTCAGTTGCCTGAAAATGAAGATGAGTGGGAAAATACTGCAAGATCCTTTAAAAATAAGTGGAACTTTGACAACTGCGTCGGTGCATTTGACGGAAAACATGTTGCTATTGACAAACCACCAGGAAGCGGATCTTTGTATTATAATTACAAAGGATTTTTCAGTGTGGTGCTGTTTGCTGTCGTAAACGCAAATTACGAATTTATGTACGTGCACACAGGAACTAACGGTTCAGTGGCTGATGGAGCGATTCTAAAATCAACAAAATTTTACGAAAAGCTTCAAAATGGTAGTTTGAACTTGCCTTCAGCTTGCACATTACCAAACACACAAACTACTGTACCATACGTATTTTTGGGTGACAGTGCTTTTGGTATCGAAAGAAACATAATGAAACCATTTCCTTTTAAAGGCATAACGTACGAACAAAGAATATTTAACTATCGCTTATCTAGGGCTAGAAGAGTAGTGGAGAATGCTTTCGGCATATTAGCCAGCCGCTTCCGAGTTCTACGAAGAAATCTCAGTGTCAAAATAGAAAGAGTGGATTATATTGTTCTCGCGTGTTGTGTTTTGCACAATTTTTTACGGAGAAAAGCACCTACATATTTATCAACAAAATCTGTTGATCGAGAAAATACAAAAACATATACATTCCATCAAGGAGATTGGCGCCAACAGATACCCGATGGATTGATATTATCACAGCGTGTAAATGATAACCATCATAATGCTGAAGGGGTTGCAGTTCGGAACAAGTTTGTGAATTATTTCAATTCTGAAGAAGGTAGAGTTTCATTCCAGGACAGAATGATAAATGTTGTACCAAGATAGACAAATATTTGATTATAAATAAACATATTATTATTAACTTACGTCTGTTTCTATTGTGTCCCGACCTGTACGACAAGGCTCACTAACCGACCCAAGAAAACTTAAAGCATCAAAGTACCAAAGTGTAGGTACATACACCTCGTCAGCTCCAGCTCCAGTGCGAACCGAATCCTTTACCTAAAACAAATAATATAATATTATGATTAGTTAAATAATAAACACTTAATACCATGCATAATGACATGTTTAGACAGTTTTAGAATTTTACAGTTATTGAGATATGCAGTATATACGTATACACGTACACATAAAAACCGACAATCGACTGGATCCGAAGCAAGCGCCTACAAGCTCACGCAAGCCGAGCCAAACGCCCTCTTTACGCTTGCGATTGTCGAGATGTTGTCGAGACTTGCCAAGCCTTGGCAAGTGTGTAAACGTAGCATTACGCACAATCCCCGAAATCGCCCATTGGCCGGAAAAACGGACCGCTTCGCGGATTGGCAAATGCAAACGCGCAATTTCGGGGATTGTGCGTAACATATACATAGGTACACACACTTATGAAATTTGGCACATATGTTTAGAAGCTGGTAACAATCAATAATATAATATGATAATGAATTAGTACATACCTTTTTGAATTCCTTAAAGTAACCAGTTCTTAAATTTTGAATTTTTTTTGTTAAGGTTTTCACCGTCGCGTTGCTATCGAATCCTTTGTAAACTTCGAGAAGCACTTTGTTTCCATCATGTCTGATATCTTTGTTTTTGTAATCTTTATGTTTTTTATCCCAAAGAAATGGCATTTCTTTATATAAGTCAATTATATTTAAAAGGACTTCCCTTTCCTTAGTCGATGCTTGCGTCATTTTGAATTTTTAAAACTCAAATACGTCCTCCTGTTCGAGCGTACACCGACTGACTGACCGAGCATAGCTAGTGTTTAGCACGCTAGTTCGCTTTACACCATGCAATCTAGTGCGCTAGCTAGTGTACGGGATGAGCTAGTGCGGCAGAGTCCATACGATCGCACTAGATTGGATCACTAGCTGTCTAACTACCATTACACAATACAAATTTAGCGCGCTAACTCATCTAGCGCTCTGCAAATTGGATAATGTAATGCTCGCTTTAACTTTCATCTTAGTTGGCTTTGAGAATTCGGGCGGTATAAAGTATGTATTTTAAACTTAACTTAATTTTGTACATGAGTACAAATAACATAAGTCACAATTTTTCAGTCTTATTTTTTTTAAACAATCAGCTATCTAATATCGCTTTAATGACAATAGTGATTATAGTTTTAAATTTAATTCACCAAATAAGTCCTCGCCCTGAAACCAGAGCGATACGATCAGCGTTGTGAACGTTGTATCAAAGACTGCCGACGGCCGACGGCCGATGGCCAAACCAAACAATGCGTCTTCCCCCCACCCCACCTCGTCGTGCCTCTCGTTCCACACATCGTTCTCGCTCTGTATCTGTGTAAGCGTCGCTGTAGTTAAGCTGATTATCCACAATATGAATACATTAGATATACGTAAGATAGTATTTTGAAAGCTATGAGGTATCTACCTAACTATGGTGACAAACTTCGCATTCGTCGAATGGATAATGGTTATAGATTGCTTGAATATTACAAATCTCGCACCAGAAAAAATCTAAATTTAACAGAAATCTTATCTCATAATCCAGTAGAATAAGATGTTGCGGTTTTGTAGAATAGATCGCAAATTCACATCTAAAGCATTTTTCAGATAAAATAAAATGAGTGATTTTCCATGGCCTTCTTGATTTTCCACTTCTTGTTTTCAAGTAAATAAAAATCTTCTTTTGTTAAAAAATTATCTACATCCAGATACTCTAACACCACCATCTTAAGTAATATCCGAGGTAGATAAACTGAAAAAAATAAGAGGCATTTGCTATAACCCGCAAAAGTCTTCTGCGCAACCCTAAATTCTCAAATATAGTATCAAACTATATGGCAGCCTAAATCAGAACAGAAGTTTCGCAAAAGCATATTATCAGAAATGAGATCTTGTAACAGTCTCAATAAAGCAGATACAGAAATACTAATATTTAAATGAATTTTAAATAGAGGAAATCATGGGGGGGGGGTTTGAAAATATACCATAAATATGCATATGTAACAACGAAAAACTCACCTTCGCACATAAAACTGGTCGTACCTATAATCACAACTAATTTCAGTAATAAGATCACGTGATGGCCGCTTTGTTTTTGATGTCTATTGTTATTTTTTTTTATTTAAATTCTCAAACGACGCAAACACTCCGAGGTTAATTTTGTAACTGACTATTAGCCAAATAATAATTCTAGGGTAGCATTGTACAAGATTCATAGCACAATATAGTGCATTTTAAAGATTAAAATGAGAGTAATTAGCATTTTACAAGACTTGTACAAAAGAAATTCAAGATCAAAGATCCTGAATTTTGTGCCCAAAACAGGTCTAACATAACACTACAAAACCATTCTAAGACTATTTCAAAATGCATTAAGTCTTTCTTAAACGCATTCCGGACTTATTTAAAACCACTTTTTGCTAGTTGGGAATTTTGAATAATCATTACTTAATTAAAAATACGTACCTTTTTTAACTCCCGAAAAAAGGATGTCCGCATATTTTCAAATTTTTTTTTGAAAGCCGGCAGCTCCATGTTGGTTTTGAGTTCCCCAAAAATTTTAAACATTAGTGTGAATGTTTGCTGCCTCATGTCGCGGTTAAAATAATGTTTATGATGAGGTCGGTCTTGATAAACTTCTATAATTCGCGTCCAAACTTCGTGTTCGTTGTCGGCCGCCATTTTGATTGTACGCTATGTATACGTGCACTCCGTGTGACAGATACTGACAAACTGACTGATAAATTGCCCCAATCGCGCTACACACGCAGCGACGGCAGGGACGACTTAGGGATCAAGGATGGTCTCGCGCCCCTGCCGCCCTGCCGCAGGGCCAATCCCCTGCATGCCTACACACATCACAATTAAGGATGCAATTAAGGGTCATCCCCAGTCCTACACCCTAGATTGCCCCTGCGGCAGATGTGTGAGTAGTAGCCTTTACTGCCGTTCACCCACCGGCGCGGAGTCCGCCGCGCCGAGCGCTTATTATTCTATCACGCCTGCGCACTCGCGTTGCAGCAGGGCGGGAGACGAGGTTTGCATCGCCTGTACCAGACTCGGAAAAGGCGGGGACTTATGGCTGTGAGCCAATCACAGCGCTTCTCGCATGTTTTGCCCTTATTTAGTAATAACTGTTGACTGCCCGTTACAGTATTAAAATAATCTTAAAAAATAATCTTGAAAAAGTCTTAAAAAATAAGTGTAGTGTAACTAACTTGTTACATATAAAATGTTCTTTTAAAATTTTGGATTATTTTTAATCCATCTGGATTAAAAATAATCCACCTGGAAAAATTTAAATAAATATAAATAATTAGTGTTTTAATTATAATTATTACCTTCTAACAAAAGTAAATAAGCAAAATCATCTCTTTTTACTTAGTAGGTAAATGATTAATTATTACTTTTTTATTAATCTATATAAACTCTTATAAGTATTTACATGTAAGATATTTATCCATACTTTATTATGATAATACATAATGTCTGAAGAAAAACATATAATTGAAACAATATAAATTAAAATTACTTCTTTGGTCGGATTTCCACATACGAGCGGATTTGTTCTAAAAACATGATCTTGTTAATTTTTTGTTTTTATACTGTTCAGTCAAATCGGCAATCATTTTTTCATTTTTTATTGGTAGTGTATTAAAGTAGGTTCATATTATTTAAACAACAGAATTAATTAATTAATTATTGTGTCAAAAAAGGTAATAAAACAAAATGAAAAGCATTTTAGCCTAAAGTGACACGTATAGAAAACAACAATATTTTAGTCATATGTAATATCGACGGATCCACCTGGTGGATAGAAGAGGAAAAAGAAGTATTCATGGATCCACACATGGATTTGACTTAGTCCGTTTTCGTAATTGCAGTTTCGTAATTGGCTACGAAAGAGGAATTATTTTTCGCTGTTTCTTAATTAATTATCAAAAAAGAATTTATTTGCCGTTTCCGTAATCGAGTTTCGTAATTAACTACCAAATAAGATTTTTTTTCTGTGTTCGCAGTGAATTGGCTACGAAAGAGAAATTTATTTTCACTACTTCGTAATTAATTATTAAATAAGAATTTAATTGCTGTTTTAGTAATCGAATTTTGTAATTATAATTTGAATTTTTTTGTGTTTAAATTTTCTAATAAAGGCGCCTTCGGATAATACAGGGCACTAGCGCTAATGCTATTTTATTGACTCCTTAATTAACTACGATTAGAAAAAAGATTCTTGTTAATAACACATCATTACTCATGGTTACCCTACTCGGCCCTCGTGACTCACTTGCTATGACGTTCGAAGTTCAAATTTCTTGTTCGATTTCGTGACAAGTGCAAAGCGCATTGTAGGGCGACTATGAATTAAAATAAATTAGGATAAACAAAACTGAAATTGCCAAAAAAAACTTACGTTATTTAAGTTATCTGTCAGTGCAAGTGATTGTTAGTTAATTAAGGAACTAGAAAAAAATATAACTATTTACGACTTAGATTTCACCCTGTAGAGTCGAAAAGTGGTATAGTAGTTATTCGACTATACCTAGACTAGCCTTGCTACGAAAGGGAAATTATTTGTCGCTGTTTCTTAATTAATTATCAACTGTGATTTTTTCTCTTGTTACAAGTTATATATTAAAACAAGTTTTCTCTCTTCAAAATAATGCATTATTTATTTTCTCGATATGGAATACAAAAGCTCGTTTACACTTTACATTAAATCCTACATCAGCTCCTTAACAAAAAATATACTTTTCACTTAAAAAAACAATACTTCTTAGCTTGCTTAAGGCTGCAGTCTTGCTTTGCGACTCTACTTTTCTAGCCCTGGGTAGTGGCGCTCCTCTCCCTGCATTTACGCGTTAGAGCTGTACGTGAAGGTTGCTCTACTTCAATAAATAATTAATTTTATTAAAAACTTATTCTGTAAATTACAAAATTTGGTATGTTTTAGAGAAATAAACAATACGGACTTCGTAAAAAAACGTAAAAAAAAACTAAGTACAAATATTTATTTGTCGTTAGTTTTTTACAGACTTTTGAAAAATTCTGAATCTTTTGGTTATAAGTTTCAATAGTTTAAAGAAATGCACAAACATTTATTTTCGTATTTTTTTTTAAATTAATTTACTAAAAAATAGTTCCTTTTTAAGGGGTTTTATAGAATCTGCGCTAAAAAAGTTTTTTAATAAAAAAAACCCACTATGTTTGCAGTGGTAAAATTCGTGAAATTACAACTTTTAAAGCACGTTGATTAAGAAAACTAAAACATTTCTCAAAAAAGTAACCAATTTAGATTATTGTCAACGATATAGTAATAAATGTAAATTGGATACATTTCGTGTTTTTGTTATAATTTTTACGTAGCATGTGCTTCAATGAGACCTTCAACACGTTTTGCCTAAATATAGGCATGTTTAACGCCTAATAGAGCTATTAAAATATGCATAAAAATAAAATTTAAAAAGTGTTTTGCAAAGTTCAAATCCAAAACTTTAAGTAAATGTAAAATATATTTCATTTATTCCTTTTTTAGTAAGTATAAAAAAATATTTATTTTCTGTAAATTAAGCAAGAACACAAATTTTAAGGAGACCGGGGCTTTAATACATAAATGGAGCAATAATCTCTACACAGTGCCCGGTCGTAATTTTGTTTTCAACTAACTCTGCTACTGCCTTTTTGATCTCTTGATCGATTTCTTGGTAATTTTTATTAAGTTTCATGGCAGGTTTATAATTACGAAGTTTACTTTCCATTTCCAAAACTTCCAGTATTTGTGCCAGATTGGGATTATTTCTTCCCACATATTTATTTATTCGCGAGTGCCACGCCTCAACTGGGTTTGTGGTTCGTATTTCCTCGTCTTCGCAGCACCACTTTTTTATAAATTCGATATCTTTCATCCATTTAATTTGGTAGTACTTGTTAAATGTTGAACTTTTTTCATCCGTTGGGCTTCGGGTCATCACATATTCGTACCCATCCTTAACAAATGCTAAAGGTAGACGTGCTAAACCAGCACAACGGGCTACATGACGTCTTTGAATTCTTGAATTCATTTTGAGTTTCTTTGATTTTCGAAAAAGTGTATTGCAGAAGTGATAAAAGCAACCCTTCACTATCGTGTGAGGAAATACGATTTCCTCATACCTTTCATAGCTGCTAGTTCATAATCTAAAGTCATTTTTTCTGGTTTCCAACTTGGAATTTGACTTTTAATCATCCGGAATAATATATCATATGTTCTTACATTCTTGTTTTGTAAAAACGCAAAAAATATTGGTACTACCTTTTTTGCTTCAACATCGAACCCATGTATACTATACAATTGTTTGAAAGGTAGTGGGCATGATCTAAAAGTACCATCAAGAAAGAAATGCTGAAAGCGATGTATTATTTGTTGCGTATCCGGCGAACCAAATACGAGGATTCTCATATCGACATCATTGTAATCGGCGATAAGTAAATATTCAAACTTAGCCGGCACCATTACCTCTTGAGGCGATTTAAATTGTAGTTTGGATACTCCCAAGTTTCTGTATCTTTCATTATACAAACCACTTTTGATGTTCTGAAATTTAGGTAACTCGTGAAGAAAGTTGACACCTTTATCGTTAAGAGCACTCACCATTTCGTCGTATTGTTTCTGAACAGGATAGTTGTTTGTGCACACTTTTTTTTTTCAAACCACTGAGTTCTTCTTCAAATATGCATTTAGCTTCATTTGCCAAACAATCAATATCATGATCCTTTGATTTAACTATGGTATTTTCTTCGCTCAGCGTTATGCTACCCTTGCAAGCTCTCTTAGTGTAACACTGCCAAAATGTGTTACGATCAGCATACGTACTCCTTTTGTGATATTTGCGGCCATCGTAAAGCATCGATTGGCCTCCTCTTTTTGTTGGAATGAACCGAAGTTCATTCATCAAACTGTTTGACGCCCTACACTCTGAGGAATTAGCCATAATATTGTCTTGATAATATCATGTACTGTGAAAATAGGTTTTATCAATTCCAATTATATTTAAATTCGCGTTTATTAAATTGATTGAAATCAAATGACAGATGGAAATGTAAAGGATTTCAAATGACACAAATGGAAGTTTTCTTTTCTTTATTAAGTTTAAGGAAGGAGGTTAGAACGTCAATGAAGTAACTAGTTTACTAAAGAGTTCGAATAGTGCAATAAAATCTTTTTTAATAATTAATTACGAAAAAAGAAAAATGAAAGTGTTTAGTAATTAACTACGAATGAGGAAAAAATACTCGATTGCGATAACGGCAAATAAATTCTTTTTTGATAATTAATTAAGAAACAGCGAAAAATAATTCCTCTTTCGTAGCCAATTATGAAACAGCAATTACGAAAACGGACTAAACCATGGATTTAAGAGGAGATAAAGGTATCCATGGATCCACACGTGGATTTAAGAGGAGATAAAGGTATCCGCGGATCCACACGTGGATTTAAGAGGAGATAAAGGTATCCGCGGATCCACATGTGGAGCCAAGCTGTGGATCCAAGTGGAAGGAGCCGTTCTGTTCATTCGTCTGCTCACAGGAATGTTTTGAGCGTTCAGTCTGAAACAAAGACGAGATCTTAATAAAAAAAAAATCCATCCCATTAAATATAATTGCTATATATTTTTTAATTTTTAATTGTTTGTTACCTTGCTTGTGCCGTGCCGTACGTAGAAATATCAATTCTTATCATTTCAAAAAAACGATAATAAAGACTGGTTCGTCCCCAAATTGTCCATAAGCCTTTTATTCCATTGCTTTCTCAGTTTCCTTTGACATCTACGTGTTAAATCCTTAACACTTTTAACTTTGCCTTCACTTTTCTTTTTTATATAATATTCTTTCTTATCTTATGCTGTTTAAGAAATTCTCCTATATCAACATCATCCTTAATTCTTTGGTATCTCAGTTTTTCCAATTCCCTCTTTCGCTTTAAAACTTCCTCTCGTGTCTTTTTCTTCGGCGGTAGGTAGTATATATATATTAAATGTCTTTGTTCGGCGGCATTATAACTATTCGCGAACTTATTATGCTTGGAGGATAAAGCGATAGGAATCAGGGGTGCAGGGATCTTCGACCTTCCAGTCCTTGTTTCATTTGCTATCACTTCACTCACTCACTCACTTCACTCACTCACTCACTCACTCACTCACTCACTCACTCACTCACTCACTTCACTCACTCACTCACTCACTCACTCACTCACTCACTTCACTCACTCACTTCACTCACCTTCACTTCACTCGCGATTCGCGAACTGCGTTTAATTTCCTTCGAGCGAGATGTGACTTATAGTGGACTGTGTCTAATGTGTAGGTAATGGTCTTTTTCTGCGAGTGCCGAGGGGTAGGAAAGGGAGAGGGGGCGAGGTATAGATAACGCGCGAAACCAATGCCGAAAAGGAATAAAACAAATAATAACTATGAAAGGGTAAAAAAAAAGTTGCAAAATGGCTTCCACGTCGAAGGTCCAGGATCTTAGGATATTTTTTTATCTTTTGGCTCCTATGCTCACTTTTATCCTAGGATCCACTTTGGACAAGTGGACCTAGGATCCACTTTTATTGACATTTATTTATTATTTGTTATCGTGTTACTATCAATCCTATTGTCATTCAATAGTATTCTCCCCGGTACAATGAGTAATATATTAACTCGCTTTTTCTCGCTTTCAAGGAGTAAATAAGCTAAAACTTATTAAAAGAATAGGCTATCCATGATGACGATGATGATGATTATTATTTTTATAGGTATTGTCAGCCCATAACATAAAAAAAAACTGTAATGGATACCTACTTGTAAATCTAAATAAAAACGCGGTCTCTCTATGTATCTTTTTATGTATCTTTTTATAAATATATAAAAATTAGCTGACCCGACAAACGTTGTTTTGCAAAAAATATATTTTATTTTTGGGTGGGTCACCCTTATCACTTAGGGATATAAAAATAGTTTACCACCTATTCTCAGACCTACCGAATATGTACACAAAACGTTTCATAGAAAAAGGTCAAGCCGTTTTGGAGCAGTTTGGTTACAAACACTGTGACACGAGAATTTTATATACAACTAGTGGCCCGCTCCCGGCTTCGCCCGGGGTGCTTTTTTGCAATCCAGCCGATAAATTACTTTAAACCGCCATCTGTGAGAACCTTATGGAACTCACAGATAAATAATTGCTGTATTGAATAAGTATCAACAGATGGCGCTATGTTAATAATATTATATAATTTGCAAAAAAAAATAAACAAAATGAGATATAAACTATCCTATCTTTTAAGTTGGACCAAATTACATATAGTTACGAAATTTTATCAAAATCGGTTCATTAGTTTGGGAGTTCATCGCGGACAAACAACGTGACACGAAATTTTTATATATATAAAGGATATATAGATGTTAATTTGGTTTGTGTATCTTCAAAAAGGTTGTGTTTCTTCAAAAACTCAAGAATGGGTAGACCGATTTTAATTCGGTTTTCACATACGGAAGGAGGGATGAACGGGGAAGATTTTAAATATAAAAATTGTAATCCGAGCAAAGCCAGTCTCTAGTTGTAACATGATAATGTAAATATATTTTTATTTCAACATACGCATACATTGTGGTGATATATTCGTCTGATCCCAGTACTTCCATCCATGGAACTGAAATACTTAGAATCCGTTATAGGAATGTATAATTGATTCTTATAAGAATCAATTATATGATTTTTTTAGTTGAAAATATCATCGCAATAAATATCTTTGAAAGCATTCACTGGTAAATTGTAATTTTTTGAACCTAAATAGATGTAATATCTTAATTAAATGATAAAATGATTAGGTATTATTATTATTCTGTCGCAAAGGGCCTTGAAAAATGCAAATGAATTTTTAAAGCCCATAAAAACTGTTTTTAGTGTTGGATCAAAGGTTGGATCGCTATTTTATTTTTATGGTACGACTAGCGGCCCGTTCCCGGCTTCGCCCGGGGTGTATTTTTTCTAATAAAAGAATTTTTCTAAAATAAACGTAGCCTAAGTTACTCCTTATTACATCAGCTACCTGCCAATAAAAGTCCCGTCAAAATCGGTCCAGCCATTTCAGAGATTAGCCGGAACAAACAGACAGACAAAAATTGTAAAAAATGTTATTTTGGTGTATGTACCGTATATATATTCATTATGCATGCAGTAAAAAACGGTTATTTCAATATTACAAACAGACACTCCAATTTTATTTATATGTATAGATTGTATAGAATCATATAATAAGAGAGTATTATAAGCCTGGGTATAAAATACTCAAACATGTAATGTAATTATTGAATAAGTAATTATTATAAATAAATTTGTATTTAATTAAATATATGTGTAGTTTTATTTTTGTAATAACCCAAATAAATCAAAAAATCGACAACAAAAATTTATGTATAATTTTTTAGTTTGAAATTAAAATTATTAAAAATGTATGTTACGGTGGTTTTTAGTGGTTACTTTTATGTGGTAACTAGCTGACCCGGCAAACGCTGTTTTGCCAAAAAAATATCACCTAGGGTTATGGAAAATAGATGTTGGCCGATTCTCAGACCTACCCGATAAGCACACAAAATTTCATCAAAATCGGTCTAGCCGTTTCGGAGGAGTTTGGCAACAAACACCGCGACACGAGAATTTTATATATTAGAGATAAATTGTGGCAGACATTTTGACAGTCCACTTGATGGTAGGTGGCTACCGTCGCCTATTACACAAGCAATACTGCAGGTTCTGCAGTTACTCTGTCGACCATAGGCTTACCTACGCCATTTCATCATCAGCCCTATAATATATATAACCTGAATCTATTCAAAGTTCGAGTGAACTTTGGTTGACTCGTTTGGTCTAGTGACTAGTGGTTAGTAACCTAGCTATTAACCAAACGGTCGCGGGTTCGAATCCCGCTAGGGGCAAATGTTTATGTGTTAACATTTACCTTTGCACCTGAGTCATGGATGTTTGTATTTATAATATGTATGTATTTACAAAAAAAAAAAAAAAGTAATGTATGTATTATATCAACTGTCTGGTATCCATAATAGAAGCATTAAGTTGCTTAGTGTGGAACTAGATGGTGGTGTGTAGAATGTGTGAAGATATATATATTATAGGCACCTTCTGGGTGAGCTCGCTCCATCATAGGCCTCATCTTCGCTACACACCTGAATGTTGGCCAAGAGCAAACCCATCTCTACTAAAAAAAAAAAGAAAGAAAAGCCCGAGTCTCCACTGCTGGATATAGTTCGGAAAATTCTAAAGGGAATAAACCACACTTGAAAAAAAGGTAAACTTTTTACTTTTTTAAAAGTTTAGGGTCGTCCGAGAAAGGCTGACAGTGAACTTGTAGATAAGTATGTGGCTACTGTCGCCTCTATAGCAACGCCACAGGCGCTTGTAACTGCGCTGACGACCATAAGTAGCATTAGGACGTGGAAATGGGCTCTGGAATCATGAACCTAGAAAAAAACAACGGACGGAGTGCTGTCACTGTACAAAGTGAAGCACCGTAATGGCGGCGCTTGTGTGTACGTGTGCGTTTTTACATGTAGAAAGTGATTCCTTTTTCTTTTTTATCCCGTAAAGTGCTGCAGCAACAACATTTCACGACGCAGATGGCATAATTAAATAGATATTTTAATTACGTAATGGCGGACGCCGAGCTTACTATGGTTCGTATGTGTGGGTTTTAACGTATAAATGCATACACGTTACCGAGCTTACTACGGTGCATCACTTTATTAGTAGGTACATGGAATTCCGTCCGTTGATTTTTCTAGGTTCATGCACACAAGTTACTATTTCATGGAGGTCTGTAAGGAGATGGTTACTGCCCTCAGAGGTACCTGCAGTGTGACTTAACTGACCCAGACCAAAGTCGATTTTGAAAAATTCATTTCCATAGTTTACCCTTCCTGGAATCGAACCCTGAATCGCTGAGTCAGAATGCTAATCACTCGTTCGATGGGGCTGTCAACATAAGGTTTGATAAAAAGTAACTTCTAGGCATGCACCTAGAAAAACAACGGACGGAGTGCTGTCACTGTACAAAGTGTAGCACCGTAATAGCGGCGGTTGGTATGTGTGCTGTAAGTACTTACAATTTACCGAGCTTACTCTGAGCTTACTACGGTGCTACACTTTATTAGTATATGGAATTCCGTCCGTTGTTTTTTCTAGGTTCATGCTTCTGGGTACGTTATTTTTTTCTTCCTTAATATTTTCAGTAAGTGCCTTATTTTGAATACTAGGTATGTTAGCAACTCGCTACTACCCAGACCAGAAATGGTTCGCATTACGGTCGAGTAGGTACCTACAGAACACATTACAGTCAATTATGTGAATAAGCTATTTTGGATAGGTGGATGAAGAAATTTGTTTTGATAACTAAGAAAATAATTTTATTTTGTGAAGACTTAACATTCCACGAGTTGTTCATGTTGTACCTACATATTTAAAAATAAATTTTAAAATGACTTGTTCGCTTCAGCGAAACGAAATTTTTGCGGCAGCTAATATAATGAACTTGACTAAAAACTAGTTTGCTACTCGCGCCCGCCCGCGCTACTCGATCGAAAAAATAGAACAAAATTATAGTTACTTTACTTATAAACTCGACTTATTTTTTTGATGTTCAATTAAGCATACAGGTTTAGTTACTAAATTACTTGTTACTCGACTAAATCACTAACCTAATACACTGCTAATTTTGATATTTAGTTCTTAGTTCTTCTGTGGTTTAAACACAGAACACTCTATATGTTCAGCCAGGTTTGATATTTGAGTTTTGACATCATTTGACATTGAATATGTTTTGTTTATATTTTGATTAAACAAACAGAAATATTTGTTATTTATTGCGTACGTACATTTTAGTTATTAATTTATTAGTTAAAACAGATACTTAACAAATAAAAAAAACTCGGTAAGTTACATTTAAAACTATAATACGTTCTATTTATTATGATTAAATTATATATATTTTAAATCTTAAGAATCTAGTTAAAAATAATCATTTATTTATTTGTATTTTTCTACTCTTGGAAGGCATAGACGTCAAAGTATTAGATAAATTATAATTTAGAATTTAACACCGCTGATTTTTTTTAAATAATAATTGTGAAACTGAGATGATTATTTTTAACATAAATATATTACTTTTAAATATTTTTGAATCCTTGCCCTTTATTTATAGATATCAATTTAAAAAAAAAAAAAAAAACGATGTCGAATTCGGAATCCAACTATGCTCTATGTAGCTGTTGTCTCGAGTTGGCTTGTTCAAAGAGTCTATGGAGTACATACACTTGGATGGGAAACAGCGAAGTGTATGGCGAAATGTTGAAAGATTGTTTCAATGTAATGGTAAGATTATACACATTTATTTTTATACTAACCGTTGCACTCGACTTCGCCCGCGTAACTTTATAAAACTCGCTGATTACGTAGCTTTTTATAGATGATAGAATTTTTAAAATTGATCCAGTAGTTTTTGAGTTTATTCATTACAAACAAAAATATATAAAAATACAAATTCTCTCTTTCTAAGATGTAATCTTGACTAGTGATGTGCCGGATCGTTTAAAATGTAGATCTGCGGATACGGATATGGATATTTGGTGTTAAATTCCGCGGATACGGATATTTGGTGTCAAGATCCGCGGATACGGATCTTATCTTTCTTACTCAATCGGTGGTGTATGTGTACGTGATCTTGAAACGATAGTTGACACTTTCACTATAAAGATGTAAAATGTTTGATTACCTATATGTAGAATTTCAGCTATGAATTAAAAATTAATAAGGTAAAGGATCCGCCAAAAAGTAACAGATACATATACGGATCTTTCTTCTCACTCAGATATTCGCAGATATGGATATCAGGCACAACACTTATATTGACCTGATGCTGCACCATCGAGTAGTCTGCAAGACACCCAACTCCTGAACAACTGAATAACTTAGAGCAGATATATCATGTTTGCGCTCAGTGGAAAGTGGAGTGATTAGTTTATGACTTTTAATTTTAATTTTACCAATAACTGAACATTTAACTTTGCAGATAACAAAACAGGAGGACATATCGAACACTCAGATATGTGAAGTGTGCATAATTCAACTCCGTAACTCTTATAGTTTTAAAAAACAGGTAATAGAAAATCAGAGAATTATATTGGAAAGGTTGCAGAGAAATGAGGATGTTTGTAAGTATTCTTTATACTTTACATAAGTATTGTACCTTTATCAATATTCAATATATCAATATACTAATAATAAATCTGTAAGGGTCGGTCGTGGAGTAAGTTACTTTGTTTTTAGAGATATCGTGTTTATAGGCTCTATACATGATACTGAAACTAAATTGACCATTTTTAGAATTTTTTTCTGTATCTATGTATGTTCCTCCATAACTCTGAAACGAATTAACTGTTTTTCATGAAACTTGGTAGATAAACATTTGGACGTACGGGACACAGGATAGGCTACTTAATATTATTCAACGCGGACGAAGTCGTGGGCACCAGCTAGTATTGTATATTTCGTTTTATATATCTTATATTGTATAAGCACATAAGTTTATTTATTATTCATTTATTTATTAACTCATTTACTTTAAGTATTGTTAGTTTTTAGTACTTTTTTTTAATAATACATATTAATTTAGTAGTGGCATGGCACGGTCTGATAATTTTTTTACATGTTAAGACTGACACAGACAGGCTGACTGTACAATTGATGGTAGACGGCTATACAGTCGCCTATAACTATTGTGTTTTTTTGAGTTGAGTCTTTTTGAGTTTATTCATTACAAACATACAAAAATACAAATCTTCTCACTTTATAATATACTAGCTGGTGCCCACGACTTCGTCCGCGTTGAATAATATTAAGTAGCCTATCCTGTGTCCCGTACGTCCAAATGTTTATCTACCAAGTTTCATGAAAAACAGTTAATTCGTTTCAGAGTTATGGAGGAACATACATACATACAGAAAAAAATTCTAAAAATTGTCAATTCAGTTTCAGTATCATGTATAGAGCCTATAAACACGATATCTCTGAAAACAAAGTAACTTACTCCATGACCGACCCTTACAGATTTATTATTAGTATTGATTAGTACCTATAGATTTAAATATCATAATGCTACATCTTATTTTTTTCTATTGTAGATAACACAGATACAAAAGTGGAGTTCATAAATGGTATTTATTTATTTATTTATTTATTTATTTATTTATTTATTTATTTATTTATTTATTTATTTATTTATTTATTTATTTAATGTTGTGTATGCGTGTATGGTCTTGCGTATATATGTACATATAGGTATATATGTGGATGTAGATATATGTGTGTGTATGAGTATATGTTTGTGTGTGTGTGTGTATGTGTGTGTTTGTATGGATATGTATGTTATGCTGTTTTTGTGATTCGGTTTGGTTTTTGATTCATTTGGTTCCCTTGTATTTCGATATTAGTTCGACTGTAATATCAAACAGTTTTAAATTCAAAGAGTTTCACTGCAGATTATTGTAATTGTTTTTGCTATGATGAGCTATCAAATTATGTGATATTTATTTTAAAAGGAACTCTCAGAAGATGTAAATTTGATTTATTATGTAGAAAAACTAACTTAAATTTACTTTGTTATATTTTTATTTATATTTTAACTCATTTTTATTGTTCTTTTTGTCTTAAGTCCACAATCTTAGTAGTATAACTTATTGTTCAGAACTTCAGAGGGTATTTTTTTTTTTCTTTCATAATTTGTAATACCCAATGTATATATGAGTAAGTTATTTTTATTTATAATTTTTTAAATTACCCTCATATTTGTAAAATCAAAATGTGTACTTAAAAATGTGTGTAATGGATTGTCGTCATATGTAGAAATATTGTCACTGGAAGAAACTAGCGTCTAAGATACAGGCTCGGCCTAGTTTAGACGCTAGTACTCACCCTAATAAAATATTGAAAATGGGACTTGCAATGCACATGTATATAGATTTGTTGTTAATAAATAAATAAATAAATAAATAAATAAATAAATAAAAATAAAATAAAATAAATAGCTAACCTTACAGCATGTAAAGTTTCACAAGTACATTAAAAAAATAAATTAAATTTTTATATAGCCTATTACAAGGTTAGACATATTAAAATTTATAAGTACCAACACAAAATGTCTATATAAGTCACAGTATGTCTATGTGATGTTTGTTTATAGTATAGTGCCAGGGTCCACACACACTGCGTTTCGCAGTAATTCGGCCAGCCCGTCTGGCGACAGTAACCACCCCCTCACATAAGACCACTCGTGAAATAACAGCACGTGTGCTGTTGTGTTTCGATGAGTGAGTAAGGGATGCCAGATCCCATTACCCCATCCCTTCCTTTTCCATTATTCTTAATCCTTCTATGGTAGGCAGCACTTATGGCGTTGCTTGTGCTATAGGCGACGGTATAGCCACTTACCATCAAGTGGACCGTCAGCCTGTCTGTCGATAAAATATTTAAAAATTCTTTGTTTTATAATAAAAGTACCCGGGTGACCCGAACGAAGCTCGGGCCAATGAAAACTTTAAAGTTTTTTACATGTAAGAAAGAAAGTCTATGAAACATTATAGAAAAAAAAATCAAGAATACTTGAATTAATAATTCAAAATATTATAAAACGAGCAAGCGATATTAGTTTTGTAACCGTTCCATTAAAAAAACTATCTAAAACGAATTTTCTCAAAGATTAGACTCTTGACAGATCCTGACAGATCGATTACTAGACCTAAAAAACACCTAACCCTAGATTTTCGTCAAAATCGTTAGAGCAGTTTGCGAGATCGTCGTGGCATGGCATACAAGAATTCCTCGTTTAGTATTATATGATAAGATATGAAATACCTGAGATAATCAGAGCCTTACCTATAAATAAATTTAAAAGTGTTATTAAAACCAAACTCCTCTCGAAAGGCTATTATAAAATCACTGATTTATTTAAGCAACAATGACGCTGGATTTAAGCGATTCCGAGCCATACTATGTTTAGTACCTATTGTAATATATACTTTGATTTTCTTTATAATCAATTAAAATCATTCTAATTGTTATTATTATAAAGATGACAAAAAATGACAATTTCCTTCTCAGGATCGTCATCGTCTTGGCTTTTTTTCCATAACCCTTAAATAAAATGACTATCATATTAAGTTTCTTGAAGAAACCTAATTGATAAATAAATATTTTGATTTGATTTTTGATTTGATCCTTTAGCTATCTAGTTGTGTAATTAAATTCTGGATATAGATGATGGATATGTAGAGCTACAGCTACATCGAACTGTATGATTTTTTAGTTTTCTCACGATTAATTACGATAAATTGTTGACACGTTTGGTCTAGTGGCTAGTAACCGTAGCTGTTAACCAAACGGTCGCGGGATCAAATCCCGCTAGGGGCAAATGTTTTTATGTGTTAACATTTTACCTTTGTACCTGAGTCATGGATGTTTTGTATTTATAATATGTATGTATTTAAAAAAAAAAGTAATCTATGTAGTATATCAACTGTCTTGTATCCATAATATTGTACAAGCATTGGTTGCTTAGTGTAGGACTAGATGGTGGTGTGTGGAATGTGTGAACATATTTATATTTATTTATATTTAATTCTATTTTTCTTTGTAGACGGTGAATCCATAGATTATTTTAGTGATGGTGATAATTTTCACCTTGGGAAAAGGAATTCGGGAAATTGTAAAGAGAATAAACCGCGCTTGAAGAAAGGTAAGCGTTTTGTAAAAAGGTCGTCAAACAAGCTGATCGTCCACTTGATGGTAAGTGGCTACCGTCGCCTATACTACAAGCAACGCCACAGGTGCTGCGAGTGCGCTGCCTACCATAGAAGGGATAAGGAAGGGATGGGGTAATGGGCTCTGGCATCCCTTACTCACTTACCGAAACTCAAAAGCACACATGCTGTTTTTTCACAGTGGTCTACCGTAAGGGGGTGGTTACTGTAACCACAGATGGGCTGCCCAAATGACTGTGAAACGTACTTTACGTAAATAAGGGATATATTAATGACAGTTTATGACTTGTGGGACTTGACAATAATTTTATTTTAATTAATTGTATAGGTATTTCACACTATATGAAATTAATAAATAATAAAATTGAGGGTAGTACATTTTTTTTAATATAAAAATAACACTCCTTTATAGATAAGATGTTAAAACATTATAAAATAAAGAAATACCCTCCGTTGAAGTCATAATTTACAGTTAGGTTAGTCTACTAAAAATGTAAACCTAGGACAAAACTGAAAAATAATATAAAAAGTTTGAATAAAAATATTTAAAGCAAATTTAACAATTTTAACCTACATAATACTAAAATAATAAAAAAAATTTTTTTTTAATTATAAATTATTTACTTATATTTGAATTTCATATCCTTTTACTAACATTCATAACACTTACAGAGTCAACTGTTAAGAGAAGTCGACGAAGGGGGTCATCCTTAAACGGTTCTCTTTCCGATAAATACAGATTACCGAGAAAAAACGTTCAACAAATACTCCAATATTCCACAATATGTCCTTTCAAATCGTTACACGGATACTTTGGTTGTTTCTTCTGTGGCAAGCAGTACGTTCTCTTTGACGAGTTGCGAGCTCACACTAAAGAGAATCATGACAATTTAAACGAAAATGTCATCCTAAAATGCATATACCGTCCCAACGACAAAGTCAAAGCGGACGTCAGCGATATAACGTGTAAACTTTGCGCTTTAAAGTTTGACAGCCTTCAAAATTTGACAGATCATTTGACTCGTAACCACGCCGTGAAGTTTCGTAAAAAAATTAACGTGGATCCGTCCGATTGCATAGTCGGTTACGATTTGAGCGACGGACGCAACAGGTGTAGCGTTTGCAAAGTGGAGTTTTCTTTTTTTAAAATTTTGACAAAACATATGAACGAACATGGAACGAATTTCATATGTGACACATGTGGCAGATCGTTCCTGTCGAAACCGCGTCTCAGAGTACATCAGCGATTTCACAGTGGCAGTTTGAATATAAAATGCGAGTT
Source organism: Synanthedon andrenaeformis (assembly GCA_936446665.2). Lineage (NCBI taxonomy): Eukaryota > Metazoa > Arthropoda > Insecta > Lepidoptera > Sesiidae > Synanthedon > Synanthedon andrenaeformis. The sequence goes on along the minus strand of OW387806.2, from coordinate 1,227,414 downwards.
TTGCGATAAAATTTGCGCATCAAAACTGCTACTGAGGAGTCACAAGAACCACGCGCACTCGGACAGAGCATTTGTTTGTCTGGTGTGCAATGAGACGTTTAAAAATTACAAAACGCGGTTACAACATTTAGAAGACGTGCACGGACGTGTAAAAATCGACTTGGTCTGTAAGGTTTGCTCGAAAAAATACGTTTCCCCGAGCAGTCTGGCCCAACACATGAGGTCTGTGCATCAAAAGATAAGGAAAGAAGCTAAATTGGGTTGCAAAGAGTGCGGTAAACTGTTCAAGACCAAAAGACAGTTGCTAGACCACGAATTGACACATACGGGTGTCAAAAATTACGAATGTGACGTCTGTCACAAGAGATACGTCAGGGATAAAGCGTTGAAAGAGCACTTGAAGATTCACAGGAACGATAAGAGGTGGTCTTGCGCCGCCTGCGGACAAGCTTTCATACAAAAATGTAGCTTGCGCAGTCACATTAGGGTACATCATGTCGATTTGGATGCGGAACAGTTGATAGTTTATAAGAAGCCGAATTAAAATAGTTTTTTAATGGAATTTTTTGGTTTTTTTACTACCTCTTGCACGCGACTTCGTCCGCGTCATCATCATTACCTCAGGACATAGGTCTCCTTGTACGGCCTATGTGACCTAAGGCCACCTTGTGGACTTAGAGTTCGTCCCGTCCCCGTTACTTTATAAAATACTAGTATGGGTGACCAATTAAAGGTTTAAAGTTTTTTACATGTAAGAAAGAAAATCTATGAAACATTTTAGAAAAAAAATTCAAGAATACTTGAATTAATAATTCAAAATATTATAAAACGAGCAAGCGGTATTACTTTTGTAACCGTTCCATTAAAAAAACTACCTAAAACGAATTTTCTCGAAGATAAGACCCTGACAAATCGATTTCTAGACTTAAAAAACACCTAACCCTAGATTTTCGTCAAAATCGTTAGAGCCGTTTGCGAGATCGTCGTGGCATACAAGAACTCCTCGTTTAGTATTATAAGATAAGATGTAGCCTATGTTCCTCGCTGATAAAGTAGCTTTCTATAGGTGAAAGAATTTTCAAAATCGGTTCATTAGTTTTTGAGTTTATTCATTACAAACAAATGTGCAAATCTTTTCTCTTTCTCTATACATAATATTAGTCTTATAGATGTTAAGGTCGGATAACAGATGTTAAGGTTCACTCGATGGTAGCTTGCTACCGTCGCCTAAACACAAGCAACGCCACAGGTGCTGCAAGTGAGCTGCCGACCATAGAAGGATTAAGAGGGATAAGGAAGGGATGGGGTAAGGCTCTGGCAAACCTTACCGAAACAAAACGGCACACATGCTCTAATTTCACGGTGGTCTAAGGGGATGGTTACTGCCGCCAGATTGGGCTGCCCAAATATCTAGACCGGAGTCAAACTGAAAAGTTGAGTACCAAAGTTGGCCCTGCCGGGAGTCGATCCTGAGACAGTATTTAATGGTGGCAGACCGACATATATAGAGTTGGTCCTTCTTACCACTATTCTTTCTAAGAGGTAAGGAAAAATAAATTCAATGTTACGCGGTCTTCACGTGACGACCCCAATGCTACTACAGCGCGTACTATGCTCTATTATGCGACCCATGGAGAATAGAGGTAAGGAGGACTAACTTATTATATTGTTAAACTGAAAAACTGTCAAGCCACAACCTTTAAATAGTGGCTCATAAATTGGCCTAATTCATGAAACCAATGTAAATAAAATGTGAAATGCTACTAGAGCGCCGCGCCCCAATGTTAATACAGCGCCTCCTATTTCATGGCCTTAGTACTGTATCGTGGTAAATAAATCTGTCAGTAAGGCGTTAATGGTGTTAATTTTTTGAATTTTAAATATCTGGTAATTAAAACTAAATAAATCGTAGAGGGAGGATAACTAGAGAAGTGATGAGCGTACACTGAAAAAGGATGGAGATACAGTACATACCGTGTACATACGAACTCTGGGTTGCCACATCATACACTTTTTACCCTGTTTATAAAAAAAACATCACACAGCTTACATCATTGATCATCATATCACATTACTAATAAATACTGGCTGTTGCCCGCGTTTTCCCGCAGGATCACGTAAAAAGTATCCTCTTTCTCCAACCTTTCAAAAAATCCAGTCATTCTGACTCCGATATGACGCAAAGGTTTGGCAAACTCACTTTTGCAATCTATACTAATAAATAAAATTGGAGTGTCTGTTTGTGATATTGAAATAACCGTTTTTTACTACATGCATATGAATATATATACGGTACATACACCAAAATAACATTTTACAATTTTTTTGTAACCTTTATTTTAAACCTTGTTCTTTGAAACTTAAAACGGCATCAAAATCGGTTCAGTAGTAGTTATTTCACTTAATATGGATCATAAAACAAATTTATATGATCTTTTTTTTATTAACTTTTAAACTATATGAAAACGTTTAATATATGAACAACATGGATACAGGAAAAAATAAAACAATAAATGAGGCACTTTTTAAATTCTAAAATATAATTATGACAAATGTAGATACTAAATCTCAATATGTGCTGTATTTGAGCACAATATTGCTCAATATGACGGAAGCCTTTGACCATGTAATTCTTCTTGAAAAAAACCCTGGCGACAGAAGGCGAGAAAGGCATAGGGAGGGATACCAATCCCACCCCAGCCGCCAGGGGAACCTCAGCTGTGCGCTCCACCACGAGCTTGGTGTCTCAAGCCCGCTCAGAGCACACGGTATGGGCCTTCTTGGTCCCCTCGCCAGTAACTGGCGAGGGTAAGCCCCCCCACCACGACAAGGTCATGGCCCACCTGGGGGGGGAGGGGAGGGGAGGATCAAGCACATGCCCTTCATGAATTATCTAAAACTGATAGGATTGAAGCTAACTTATTGGCATACTAGCTGGCGCCCGCGACTTCGTGCGCGTTGAAAAAGAAAACAGTAGCTTATCCTGTGTTCTGTACGTCTAAATGTTTATCTACCAAGTTTCAAGAAAATCAGTTAATTCGTTTAAGAGTTATGGAGGAACATACATACATACATACATACATGCATACAATACCTACACTTACAGATTTATTATTAGTATTGATTGATGATTGCGGCATAAATTTTATTTTCAAAGCACAAAAAAGATGTATTAGAGCAATGTTTAAATTAAAAGTATGAGGTTCGAGTTATGTAAAAGCGAACCCTATATTATTATTAACTTTTATTCACCTTTAAATAAAATTAATTTCGTGTACGCATTCCTAATTTTTTCATCTTTGCTAACAATTTTTTTAGAAATATAATACATTCTCACTTTAAGATATTTTGTGCATATGGACTTAATTAATAAACCATAATGACTATCTATAGCTGATTGCTCTGTAAAATGCTGCGAAATAGTTTGAAATAAATTTAAATTTATACATTTTTTTAAACATTCCTGCGAGAGATGATGTAAAGGATTCTTTTTATTAAATAATTTGGTTGCCTTATACACTTTCTCAGCGATTTCACAAATAGTGACTACATCTTCTGAGGGGTAAAGTAACCCACCTTTATCTTTTTTACTCTGTAGACTTTTAAACGCGTCCCGACATAAGACTGATAAACACTCCTGACATTTAAGTTGATTTTGTATAGATCTAACAACAAAACCAGCTATATAAATAATAACTTGTCTTGCGAATTCTGTGTGCTTCGATGGATCGAGATAATCGTGATCCCTGGGCAATACAGGGTCAATACAGAGACTGACTTCCTCTTCAGAATCCAACCTATTGCGGTCCCTAGTGTTATTAATGGCGATTTCTGGTCTCGTATACGTTAATATTGATATGTCACTTAATGGGATACAATTTCCAGAAGTAATGGTCAAATGTTTAAGCTCGCCATGTACTAACAATCTCTTATATGCTGATTGGAACTGCCTGGCTGTGGGATTGTTATTGAATCCACCCTTTGCCCTGATTGCACTAAAAAAATATTCAAGGTGGTCCTGGCTTAGCTTATAACTGCACAAAAAATTTAAACTACGACTTGTTTTCACATGTTGATCATATAAAAATATTAAACTTTTTATACAAATTAAAAAACCTAAGAACCCAATCTTCCTAGTAGAATTTAGAATACAAGTATCATCTAATTTTAAAGACTTTATATATTCGTACATATCTTCCATGAATTTCAGATGGCTTTCAAAGTTTGCCTCTGTAAGAGGTCGCTTATAGCCGAAAGCTTTCAAGTTTCTGGAATTCATGATGTCAAATAAGGAATTCATTTTACGGATGAAATCCACTGTCGCCTCAGAGTGTTTAAACTCTTCAAGATCCAGATCTTGATCACAAAATTCAATAGCATCTGCTACAGATGCGCTAAAAGTCTGTGCCGCCAACTTTACTTTCATGATCTGTTTTTTGAAAAACACATGTGCTTTATTAATTTTATTTGCTAAATGAAACCCTTCATTTTCTTGCAGATCCACCAGCAATTGGACATAGTGCCATGAAATTGCATTTTTTTTCTTTTGTGATAAGTATTTTTTTCTCTCCTAATGTATTTCTTACCAACTTTAACATATGTGAAGGATCTGGAAAAACTGCTACTCTCTTTCCATTATGAGTGAATATGGGATCTATATTGTCACTGTCAAAGCGGCATCCCAAAACCCTAGCCATAGAAAAGTTGGCTGGGTGCCCGTCAAAAGTTAGCGAAATAACATTAAGTCCAGATTTTTCTATAAGATCCAGGGCTTGTTTTACGAGCAGCGCTTTTTGCTCGGCCGTGATACCATTAATTAAAAAATATCCTACTGGTATTTTCCACGACCCATTAACACAAGTTAACATAAAAACAAGTGCCTCTTTGGCAACCGGAACTACACTACTGTCAACATAATTGACGAAACCAACGTAATTATTTCCATCAAATTCAACGTAATGGCGTATAGCCATCTCGTCAAAACTTAGAGCTCCAGAAAGTTGGGATGTGTTTTTCGACAACATCTCAATGGCTTCTAAGGACTCTGTCGAAAATCCAGGTTCACCATTCACGCTTTGGTACCAACGCGTCAATGTGCGCGGATGAGGTAGACAGGTATCAAAAGTTTTTCTCACAAAAGTATATGCTCGAGGACTGATAAAATGCAAAGTCAAAGCAAATTGTCGTAGTTCTGGTGAATATTTTTTTTCAGAAGAACCAATAACTCGTTTTATAATGTCTTTTTTTACTAGCTCTATAGCCGATAGCATATATGCACCTTCTTGATTTATTAGAAATCTTGACTGCAGTTGCGCTATAATATCAGAAAGCTCCGCATTTTTTTTTTGTTAGGCGCCAATTCTTAGCTCTTAAAACTGATTTTTTTTTTTTCCTTATATCAGCCAGCAATGTCTTACGTTGTAATTTTTTATACAGTCTTTTTTTTCTATGCGTGTATTCCAACGGTATTTGATCACTTTCCAGACTCTGTAAAAATGTGGGATAAATATTATAATTTTGCAATGTTCCTAATAATACGCGTGCGCATTGTATTGGGGAAGGCCTATGTCCAACAGTGGACGACGATAGGTTGATGATGATAAATACTATTTTTGCTATCTATGATAACTTTCACTTTACGGCAAAAAAGGACAAAATTTTGTCAAATTTATAGGTTTTGAGAATGTGTTACTGAATTGACAATCGACATACCAATGTCTTACAATGAATACTAAAAATCTAATTCAGATGTAATTAGATGAAAAAAAAGAACATACTCACTCGACTTATTGGAACAATAGAAGATTGCGAAATTCCAGTACTACAATGAGCTGAATGCTGACAGTCATCCTAGAAAAAACATATAAATATTTATTTCACATACACAAAATTAAATGCAGTAACAGAAAACACTGAAACATATTTATTTACCGTAGGGGATTCTGTTTGCGGCTTATTACATGTGGATGGAATAGCCTGATCCAAGACTGGTATTAATTGCTGTAATTGAAAAACAACACTCCATAAAAAAACGTAAAGAAATATCAACTGATAACTATTGTCTTCAGTCTTCTAGGGATATACCGTAAAAAAAGATATGTATTTAGGCAATCTATAATATAAAAATGAATCCCTAAATGTGTTGCTAAGCGCAAAACTCGAGAACGAGAGAGATTTTAATTCCGTCTTCACTCATGGATAGAGGGATAATCAGGGAAGGTTCTTACGTAAAAAAATGCACCCCGGGCGAAGCCGGGAGCGTGCCGCTAGTACAACCGATAATTTAATTCACATTAACTTACATGCACGAATAGTTTTGGAACAGAACCATGTCGAAGAATTGTTAACTTTTTCGTCTTCCGGAAACACTGTGCGTCAAAATGTTTTGAACAAACACGTGTGTACTTAGAAGGATTCCAATTTTGCCGACCAGTAGCAGCAACCCATTCCTTCATTAACCCAAGATCCTTGGGAAAACTGTAACCAAACGCAATCGCTATTTACCAGAAACAAAAGCGCATAATACTAATATAACTAATGCGTAAAACTAAATATTACCCAACATTTAAGGAAAAAAAATATTCATGCGCTGGTATCCCTAAAATGTGTATAATCCTACTATATTAGGTTACATGTAATTGCTAAGTCACCAATAATTTAAGATGGCTACACGACTTGTACGGTTTATAATCTCAAAACAAGATATTTTGTGATCGAAAAATCATAAAAATATCATCTAAAACAGTTGTTAAATGTGTAACAAGACATAAATTAGAAGTTTACTGAACATGCATGCAAAAATTATTGCATTTAACCAAAAAATAAAGTACTTACATATGAAAGGTTATGTTTTCAACATTTTGCTCTGATCGGCTTTTACAGCCTAAAATACAACAGTTCACCATTTTCACCACGTTCACCAACACGTACCACACCTAACACAATACCCAGGAACTTAGAAAACTACTTGAAATATGAAAATCAACAAAATACAAAGTGCTCGTATATTCACCAAGAGATTTGTTTGCCACACTTGACAAGTGTGGCAAACAATAGAAACGCATACGCAAAGAGAGACAAAAAATTAATAATGTATCTCGCTCCCTCAAAGGTAATAAAGCATAAATGCGTCTCATTTTCACGATTATTATTATTGTAATGACGTCTCTGGTTATCATCCCTCTACGAAATAAATAGAACTAGGATTGACAAACAAGAATATGATGTGCACAGATTAAGAAAGTTTTATTTAATCATTTTCATGGGTCCCACAGCATTTGTGAAAAGATAGAATGAATTCACACCTATAAGAAATGGACTGTGGGTTTTTGCGGATGCAGAATTTTTAACATCAACGATTGCGGATTTTTAAATTATCACATCCGGATACGATGCGGAAGGTTCACATTTGCGGATGCAAATATCCGCAACAGCTCCAGTTTTTAAATAATTAAAAAAATATTCTCTTCTTTTTCGATTTTTTACTTTTTTTCAAATTAATAGATAAATGTAAATATTGTTTTTATGATTCTTTAGGCCTGTTTGTAAATAATTTATAATATATATTTTTTTAAATTAATGGCTGTATGTAATCTAAATAAATATTCTTCTTGATTATATGGTGCTCTGTGGTCGTGAGTTTAGTGTTCTGTGGTGAGAGAACTAAAAAAAAAAAAGAAATAATATGGCCGGCCGAACGAAGCCGATTTATAATAAGTTTATTGTATATAGTGGATACACAGTGATTGTTTAGTTAATTTACTTTAAGAGTAAATTTAAACGGTATCTAAACTACTAATTAGTTTTAATTTCGTTGTTAAATGAAAAATATTTCACATATTTGATCCAAACATTGTGTCCGATTTGTTTGAACTGTTTTGTAATGTGAATTGCTACGAAAAATGTCGGGCGAAGTTTGGAAAATAGAGAAAGATTTATGCCGCTGTTGTCATTCGGAGGGAAGTTTCGATGATTTGGATTTTTTCCCCAGTAGCCAGGATGGAGAAGACGTGATGTGCAACATGCTTCGCAATGATTTAGGCATAACGGTAAGCTCTAATTTATCCGTGCTCAATATCTACTATAAATGTGAAAGTAACAACTGTTCGTCTGTTACCTTTTCACGCCTCAACTACTCAACTGATTATGATGAAATTTTGTATACACACAGTCAGTGATACAGAAAAGGACAGGGTACCTTTCATATAGAAAAAAAAGGTACTGTATCCGAGACATCGTAATAATCATATATAAATATGTAAATCTCTTATTTGTTGAATTGTGGTATGTAAGTGGTGCTGGGTATTTGTATTTTTGATCTCATTGACATTTTATTGATTCATTTATATTTTAATTAATCTCAAATAATGTCCTGTAATTTAAATTCATACTTGTAATGTTCCTTTCCGTGAGGGTTGTATATTGTGACTATACAGGGTGGGCAAAAAAGTGACGTCCAAAGGAAAAAATAGATCCCTGATGTCGTGACGTATCCGAAATGACCCCATGTATGTTAGACGATATTGCTTAGTTTAGGAGCTACGATTTTTTTTATTTAATTACGACATTTTTCCACCACTAGCTAGTTTTTATTTTTTATTTCTTTTTCCTTAACCTTCATTGATTCTTTTCTACATCAATCACAGTGCCCATATAGTAGGCTGTTCTGTCTACTATTTCTGTTCTGTTCTATTTTGGATGCGTCACGACATCAGGGATCTATTTTTTTCCTTTGGATGTCACTTTTTTGCCCACACTGTATATGTCTTTAGTTAGTAAACCTTTTCAAAAAAATAAATAAATAAAACAGCAATACAGGTGTGAGCCTTTGTAATAGATGAAAATGCATTGATATATCAAATAATGCCACTTATTGGGTTTAGTTTTGTATAATAATAATAATAATAATTTATTTATTCACAAATCTATACATATAAACGGTTATAAACCTAATTCGTGTTATAAACATACATCTTAATTATGTTGAGTACCAGCGTCTAAACTAGGCCGAGCCTGTATCTTAGACGCTGTATCTGAGACTGTGTATCTAGTATTATAGTTGATCTACAGTAAAATACAATGGCATCATAGTGTTTTTTTAAAAAAAATGGACAAGATAGTATTCCTCCGGATGGACAAGATAGTTATTTAAAACTAAATACAGTTTTTAAAGTATCTTTTTTAGTTTGATGACACATTTGGTCTAGTGGCATGTAGCCCTAGCTGTTAACCAAACGGTCGCGGGTTCGAATCCCGCTAGCGGCAAATGTTTTTATGTGTTAACATTTTACCTTTGTACCTGAGTCATGGATGTTTTGTATTTATAATATGTATGTATTTACAAAAAAAAAGTAATCTATATATTATATCAACTGTCTGGTACAAGCATTACTTGCTTAATGTGAAACTAGATGGTGCTGTGTGGAATGTGTGAAGATATTTATTTATTTATTTATTCATCTTATAAATATTTCAGATCACCCCAATAGAGGGTGAACTCAGTACGCAGACATATAAAATATGTGAGATATGCAAACTGAGGCTCTTGGACGCGACAAATTTCAAACGACAGGTTATATTGTGCGAAGAAAGATTCAAGGACATGTACTCGAGGGAACTGATACAAGGTATGGTTATGCCTTGGTGGATATTTTGTTTCCACCATTATTTTCAAAGGGGTTTCCCCATTTTTATCATCCGACGCCCGACACAAATGAGGACTGTTGCCTGTGTATCTGTGTAACGCCCGACGCAAAAGGCGGGTGTTGTATGTTTGACTTGTGTGTCTGTGTATGTGCGTGTCTGTCTATGACATTGTTGCTCCCAAATGGATGGATCGTATTTGATCTGTTTTGTTTTTTATTAGTTCAAGAGAAATATTAATTATAAGGTCAGGTATGGTATATTTGGTGAATATTTTGTTTCTACCATTATTAAAAAAGGGGATTCACCATTATTAACGCCCTACGCAAAAGACGGGTTTTATAAGTTTGACTTGTGTGTCTGTCTATGACATTGTTTGCGCCCAAACGGATTGGATCGTATTTTGTATTAGTTAAAGAGAAATAATATGAGGTAAGGTAATGCTTGGTGGTTATTTTCTTACTACCATTATTAAAAAAAGGGGATTCCCCATTTTTAACGTTCGACACAAAAAAGGGGTGTTGTAAATTTGACCTGTGTGTCTATCTGTGCCATCGTAGCTCCACAAAACAGATGGACTGATTTTGATCTAGGTTCTTTTGTTTGAAAGCTGACATGATCTGGATCGTTCATAACTATAGTTTATGAAAGATCTTTTCAGGCGTTTGAAGATCATCATTACCATTTCTTAGTTGACGAAGGGATCTCACTAACTTCCAAAGGTTCGATTGATGTGAAATTTTGGTATACTGTTACTTTTGTGGGGTTTCCATGATGTGGTAACCTCGATCTGATGCTGAAGCATCGAGTAGTCTCCGGGACACCCAACTCCTCAGAAACTTACAGCAGATATAGCGTGTTTGGCCTCAATAGAAAGTCGTGTATTTATAATTTTAATTATAGCCAGTTTAAAATCAACCTCTCTATTTCAGGTTTAACTTCACAAATAGAAGTCAAAATAGAGCCAGCAGATGAATTTTATCTTTCGGAAGGTGAGACTAGTTATTGTTTTTTTTTGGTTTAGGTGTCGGTGACATTATGCTATGACTAGCGATTTTTGTTTTACTATTTTTATGACCTCGACGCCATAGGCATAGGCGCCATTCATTTATTACGTAAGATGATTTTTGATAGTTTTTGACCCTGGGTCAAAAAATAAAGTGTGTGTGTGTCAGCTCCGACACACGCAAATGGGTTTTCTTGGTTCCCCAGCGACATTTCGATTAGCCAAGCAAACACCGGTGACTCCACCGGCCCTTGTCTTGACCCCTCCTTAGGTGGGTCAAGACCGTACAGTGGTGGGGGGGGGGGGGGGGGAGCGTCTCCCTCCTCCTATTTCATATTTTATTACGTAAGAAATGTATATACACTTGGTTTGTTTTAAATTTTTATTTTTCAAATGCTGTTTTTATTTCTTCCTACAAAGGTACTACATAGTAATTTTTCATTTTTTGATAATACATAATCAACTATGGTTTTATTTTAAAGTTTTTCTTAATTTTGCGCATTTTTTGTGAGTAAGAACTATCAAGATTGTAAGAAAAAAATAAAAAAAAAATATATTACAAGGCTCGTTTAAGATTTTTAAAAAAGAAAAAAATATGTATAAGTATTTTGAAAAATTATTAATAAATTTTTTTTAGATATAAACATGGACACGACCGGTGCGGATGTCTCAGCTAATATGAGCGAAGAGGAGTTCAAAGAGGAAAATAATGAAGGTGAGAATAAAAAAATCCTAATAATAATAAATATCCTAGAGAAACGAAATACCGTTATTAACCCTTCAGCCGCCAGAGTCGGATTTATCCGACAATTATTTTCTTGTCCATTTCGCCAGAGCCGTATATGAGGAGGTTAAAAACAAAACGTGATTTGTCACAAAATTAAAAAAGTTGAGTTAATGATGCCAGTCTATTGTCCACCACAAACAACGTCTTTTTTAATCATTCGATTCGTGTAAAAAGCATTTCTGTCCATAGTATTTTGTCTTTAAAAAGCAGGTTTAAATGCAAAATATGTTTTGTCCAATAACATTTATCCTGCAAGAAGTGATTTGTCACTTCAGCCAATCACCGGTCGTCTTGCGCCATTTTGTTTATGGAGGAAACACTTTTTGCATGTTTAGTGACATTGACGTGAATTGGATTTCGTATGTAAAATCAAGAAATTGTTGAATAAAATCTATAATATGATTCTTTATTATAAATAAATTTTTTATAAACTTTGCAGCTGTTTCATTGCTTTATAACTGTTAGTAACTACTCATATTAAAATAATATAAATCTTTGGGACTACGAGCAAAACGTGATTTGTCCTTCAAATGTTCATGCATAAAGTGTTTTGTCCACAATGTTCATGCAAAACGTGATTTGTCCAAAATTATTATTGATATTTTAAGATAATTTATATGATTGCCTATTATATAGAATATTAGAATATTGTCAGAATACACAATTCTTCATAATGAATACCACATAGTCACAATTGTATCAATATTTTAGGACATAAAGGTTTTTGCCATTTATCTCAGTTTGACATTTCTGTGACAAATCACGTTATGCTTTTAACCTCCTCATATATGTACGACAAATTTCTCTACTTGTATAATTTTTATGTTTAAATCATTGCGTTGCTTTCTCTTTAAAAAAAATATGTCAAATCGGGTACAACAACTACAAAAGGTTAAAGGATTAATCAAATATGCTAACAGATGGTCTAGCGGTTAATAAGGCTCCTTCCACTTGGATCCACAGCTTGGCTCCATATGTGGATCCGCGGATACCTTTATCTCCTCTTAAATCCACGTGTGGATCCATGGATACCTTTATCTCCTCTTAAATCCATGTGTGGATCCATGGATACTTCTTTTTCCTCTTCTATCCACCAGGTGGATCCGTCGATATTACATATGACTAAATTGTTTTCTATAAGTGTCACTTTAGGCTGAAATGCTTTTCATTTTGTTTTATTAAAGCGCTGCCTTGATTAAATCTGTTGTTTAAATAATATGAACCTACTTTAATACACTACTGTGTACCTATCTCAAAAGAAGATCCTACGCAGACACTTGCCTTTATTTGTCAAATTAGAGATTGTTCAAAACCTAAATTCGTCAATTACTTGATTTGTCAAATGAGCTATTAGTCAAATACGCTTTGGGACAGTCAAGGAGAAATGAAATAAAAAGATAGGCATATATCTTTTACCAAGTCTATTAACTTAACATGTAACTAGTTATTTTTAAAACTAGAAACAAACAAATTTGTGAAAGTACTTTGTCTGTCTGTTACCTTTTTACGTCTTAACTACTCAACCGATCATCGTGAAATTTTGCATACATATTCTCAGGGATACAAGAAAGGATATAGGGTACCTTTCATCCAGAAAAAAAGTACTGTTTCAGAGGAATCATCCAAAATTAAGAAAACTATCACAACAATATCAATCTTCATCAGACGCAATATTTTTCTTCTTTGTGCTGAGAAATATTTAACATTAGTTATTAGAAAAAAAAAGGAAATTTTATCAAGGGGTTTTCAGAATAATATTTATGAGAAAAAGAACAAAGGTCCTGAAATCATAGTGCTTCCTTCCACTTGAATCCACTTAGCGGATTGTGGATTCAAGTGGCATAGAAAAATATTAGTATTTTTGGATCCCCTCGTTTGTGGATCGAAGTGGCATATAAAATTATGTGTATTCTTGAATCCCCTCAATGGTAGATTTAAGAGGAGATAAAAGTATCCACGGATCCACATGTGGAGCCAAGCTGTGGATCCAAGTGGAAGGAGCCGTTAATAACCCTAGCTGTTAATCAAACGGTCGCTGGTTCGAATCCCGCTAGGGGCAAATGTTTTTATGTGTTAAAATTTTACCTTTTTACCCGAGTCATGGATGTTTTTTATTTATAATATGTATTTATTTACAAAAAAAAAAGTACTTATTCTATTTATTATATAAACTGTCTAGTATCCATAATACAAGCATATAGTTGCTTAGTGTGGAACTAGATTGTGCTGTGTGGAATGTGTGAAGATATTTAGATATAACTAGCTGGTGCCCACGACTTCGTCCGCGTTGAATAATATTAAGTAGCCTATCCTGTGTCCCGTACGTCCAAATGTTTATCTACCAAGTTTCATGGAAATCAGTTAATTCGTTTCGGAGTTATGGAGGAACATACGTACATAAATACAGAAAAAAAATTGTAAAAATGGTCAATTTAGTTTCAGTATCATGTATAGAGCCTATAAACACGATATCTCTGAAAATAAAGTAACTTACTCCATGACCGACCCTTACAGATTTATTATTAGTATTGATTATGGTTACATCGTTCATATTTTAATTACAGAAGAAGATGAAACAGATAAGGTTGGGAAATTGAGAGAATTGTTCGAGAAGAAGGGTGGTGGGAAATTGAGGGAACTGCTCGAGATAGACGTGCCTGCAGCACCCGCAAAGCCCAAGGCTAAGCCTAAACCTAAACCGAAGTCTAAACCTAAGGCGACAAAGGCCAAGGCGAAGACGAAGAAAGTCACAACAACGAAGGAGGGCGACGAAGATGAAGAGCCTCCGTCCGCTGAGGAAACTGAGAAAGCTGATAAACCCGAGAGAGAAAAGACCGGTGAGTACATAGCTTTTAGATAACAATAGACTTCTCCATCGATATACTACAACTATGGATTTCGCGTGACAAACGCCAAAGCGGGGCACATAGAAAGTACGCCTAAAACGGAATCATGGCGGAGTCAATGGTGAAAGGTAGTGACGACCAAGTTCTACTACTAGTTATTCATTTTTGAACTCTAATGTGTTGACGTAAAGTCACATTTTCCCCAAAAACGACAGACGTTTGGTTTGTATTTGACAATGACAGATTGACAGTTGGTTTTGACAGATGACAAAGAGTTCATATGTCACTTTTAAATTGTTCCATGGACTTGACCTGACTGCTTTGGACTTGACCACAGATTACCCCCTACAAGATGCTCCATGTTTGCGATTTCGCATTAGCCAAAAGTCACCATTTTAAGCGGTAGGAACGGGTTGCGGGGGACGTACTGACTGCCTGTGATTGGTTATGTCAAGGTCAACTATCTTGCTAGGGATGTGACAATACTATAGTTGCATTGTCGATAGTATGTCTATCAAATATAATAAAATTGTAGATACATTTTATTATTTTCACGAAATGTCTAACTGGATAGTTTTCGATATATTAAGTTACTATAAAAAATTGGAGATGGATTAAGTTACTTTTATTTGTGATGAAGTTTTTTACGACCTCAATCAACACGGTTTTGAGGGTGATTCATATTAGTGATGCAACGATTACGATTAATCGTAATCGACAATTATTGCTATTTCACGATTAATCGTAATCGTCTAATCTATCGATTATTTAGCGCTTATTTATGAAATTTAATTAAGGTATCAAAAAATATTTAGTGTAACATACTTCGCGAATGCGTAAGATATTTTTTCTTCATACGTGCGTGTATCCGAACGTTAATTTGGCAGGCCTGCCTGACGTTTCGTTTCGGGGATTTCCCGCTCCGTGCGGGCTTTCAATTTTGGAAAGAAATACTAAAACAGTTAGCAAAAAAATTTCTTTCCATCAAACCATCGTCTGTGGCGTCTGTTGTTATTTGGAAACCATTTCTCACTACGACAAGTAGCTTCAATCCACTTAGATTTTCTTTCAGGACACCTAGGAAACCTTGAAACAAAAAAAAGGTATTATCATAGACAGAATGAAAATAGTTACCTACTTAAATTTAAGGATTCAATAGAAGTGTGAAAAGAAAAATGTGAAGTATAAAATAAACATAAAACTTCGCAAATAGAGAAGTTATTATTTTGTAAAGATTTAAAAATATATATTCCTAATAATTATAATTTTTAGCAACATTCGAACATAACATAAAAAAGTTACCTACCTAAACTTATCATATTAAAAACAATATTATCGATATATTCCAAAAATATTCTTTCCCTGGACTAACAGAAAGAGACAAATATACGAATTATCGTAATGAGAGAAAGTGACTTCTCGAAAAAACGTCAAAGGCAGCGGAATTGACCAGTATTTCTTGGCCTCTGGGAGAGATAAAAATTTTACTTACTGATGAAAAGTTATGCCGTCTTT
Organism: Synanthedon andrenaeformis; assembly: GCA_936446665.2. Lineage (NCBI taxonomy): Eukaryota > Metazoa > Arthropoda > Insecta > Lepidoptera > Sesiidae > Synanthedon > Synanthedon andrenaeformis. The sequence goes on along the minus strand of OW387806.2, from coordinate 1,211,618 downwards.
CTTAAAGCTAGACGTCCTGGAGTTCTTCCCACACCATTTGATAGAACAAGTGGTCATTTTAGTAGTTTTTGTTGCGAATAAGTCGTCAAAAATAAAGGATCGGTATCACAAATGAACGACGTGCACGCGGATCTAATATTTGGTCATTACTGAAGTGATGCACCTAATTTCGACTTGATATATGTGCAAAATCATATATGCATGGCGCGCGTTGGTTGTCTTGAGTGCGGTATCTTGTAGGGGGTAATCTGTGGACTTGACGGACCTGTTTTGGAAAACTAAGAAAAATTATAGGATTTGACTCGACTGACTGGTCTCGGGATATGCTACTTTTGATTTTAATTTCAATTTTGCCTTTTTTTTTTTATTTTAAAAAAGGCTACTAAAAATTGCTATTTTTTACTAATGACACTGGCACAAAATCATCGGAGAAGATCTGATGGAGCCAAGACATTAAAAGAGAAGAAGAAGAAATTTCCTAGTTTTGTATTTGTATGGCGTGCGAATCCATAGTTGTAGTACACTGATGGACTTCACAGAACAAATAAGAACTATATATATATATATGTCGTCCGATGGCCTGCGTGGGAGTCTATATCTATCAGTTACGACATCGTGGGTTGCGAACAAAGTGTAGAACAGCTGAGCAGAAGCAATTCGACAGTCTTAATCACTAATACAATCGAAATAACAGTAGGTGAGAACTAAAAGTCGAGACACTACGATCCGTCGGGGCAAACGACACAGCTACGGCAGGTGCGTGCGCTAGACTGCCGGGCCGCCTGCGCAGCCCGAGAGCGAGCACCAAGCCCTACCGCCCGACGTTCCGTTACACGCGACGATAGCGCCCTCTCGCGTGTTGCGCCTCAACCAGAGAACAATAATTATACCGACATATATATATATACACACATACTAGTGGCCGGCTCCCGGCTTCGCACGGGTGCAATTTTTTTATTCAATCCAGCCGATAAATTACCTTACACCCTCCATCTGTTTGATTCTTATGGAACTCACAGATAAATAATTGCTGTATTGAATAATTATCAACAGATGGATCAACGCTATGTTAATAATATTATATAATTTGCAAAAAAATAATAAACAAAATGAGATATAAACTATCCTATCTTTTAAGTTGGACCAAATTACATATATAGTTACGAAATTTTATCAAAATCAGTTCAGTAGTTTGGGAGTTCATCGCGGACAAACAACGTGACACGAAATTTTTATATATGTAAGGATGTCACAGTCTATACTTATAGGCTTCCTAAAGATATATATATATAGTTCTTATTTTATCTGATATCACTTTTAATGTATGGTAAGCGACGTGTGTTTATTTATGTGTCTTCATAAGACGGCGTTTAGTGATGTCATTTGTGGTTTAAATGAAAATTAAATAAAGCACTCATGTTGGTGTATTGAAAACACTTTTTAAAAATGTATTGAAAAAAAAAAAAAAATTTTGTTCTTGTTAGTATTGGATGTCATTGACCCCCAAGTTAAGTTAACACTAATTTGAATGTTTTGGCAAATTGACTTACTTAATTATGGTATTATATGTATATAAATAATATAATAACTTTTAAACAAGCAAATTCACGTATATTAATAAGTTTATAATAGATAGGTAACGAGTTTTAATATTTCACATACAAGTTATTTTTTTTAACATACTTTATTTGAATTTGATTATAATATATGTTCGATGTGCAATTTTATTGGATAACTCTTTGCCATCTTGAATCGATTTTTTTTTCACTTGATGGTAGGTGGCTATCGTCGCCCAAGGACACAAGTAACACCATTAGGTTCAAGTCTGCAGGTTATTATTTAACCCTTTAAACCAGCTTGGTTTTGTGGTTGTTGTCCCTTGACTCGTATTTTTTTCTAAGAGAAAGCAATTCAATGATTTAAAAATAAACATTATACAAGTAATTTGTCGTATATATACGAATCTGGCGAAATGGACACGAAAATAAATGTCGGATAAATCCGACTCTGGCGGCTAAAGGGTTAAGGCACACTTGAAGTCCATATTGTAGTTGTGTTTTGCCAGTGATGACATATATGGCGCTGAATGTTATCATTAAGTACCATATGAGACGCTTACTAAACGTACTTATCTATTTTAAGTTATTTTTATTACTAATTAATCAAAATTAAAATGCCATCACTAGACGCCGCTACTGTGGTGATGGGAAAGCAGTGAGTAAATACCGAATACCGAATTTATATTGTAGTTGTGTCTCTGAATCACATTTCAAGTGAATTTATTGAATTGAAATATTTATAAAAATGTAATTGTCTTTTAAAATTTTAACGGTACCTATGCTACCAAAAATGGCGGATTTTCACGGAGAAGGAATAGTTATTTCTTTTTTAAATGTCACACAGTCTATTAGGAATATATAAGTTTTTGTTTTTGCAAGAGCTCTTTCCAAAGTAGTGTTGCATTTTGTTATTCATACTGCTATTTAAGATTACTCCAAAGAAGTAATCTTAAATAGCAGTATGAATAAAGAATCTAGTTAGCCAAATATACAAATCTATTTATTAAACGAGTTCTACGAGAGTTTTAGTAAGAATAATATACTAAAACCGTTTTTTGTAATAGTAGTCCTAATTCGTTGGGACCTGAATCTCTTTTGTCTCTATAAAAAAAAATACTACAGAAGTTTTTAAATGTAGTTAAACAAAAATATTTTTTTAAAGTTTTTAAGTTTCTTCTATAATGTTTAACATATTTTTAAAGTAAAATAATATAAATTAAAAATGAAGGTATTATGGAGGCTAAGGTCTAATGAAGGTATTTTTGAAATATTTTGGACATTTTAGTTTTTTTTTTATGTAGTTTTTTTTTTCATTTAAATAAAAAAACGGAACGGAACGATTATTCTACGAGGAATAACTTATGCCTGATAATCGTCATAAATGCACTTCTTTTTAAATTCTAATTTTACTTTTTTAAGAAATTTTTCTTTTTTAATATTGATTATCATCAGGTAATCAATATTCACGATAATACGAATATCGTTTTGAGTTTTTGCAGAACCTTAAAAGATTCTCTGATTTTCACAAGCTTCGTCCGGCGTATAGTGTGTAATATACATATACTGTGTTCAAAATCACAGGTCTTTTTTTAATAAATAAAATTGGATAGTTTAGTTATTATGATAATAGTGGCGCGCTTTTACTCTGGTTTCGGTATTTACTGCATAACGTGTCCCATCACTATTGAGTGGCTGTGGACATTCGGCGACATAAGGTGATTCTAAAACACGCGCTCCGGAACGGATTTTACAGCTCCCTTCGAAGAACCTCAGGTTGTGGTGTGGAAACGCCCTGGATGGAAGTTTGTTGTTATCGTTACGCGTGTTTAATGATATTATTATTATTATCTAGTGACGTTCGCGTATGTGTGTTTTTCTTCGTGAAGAATTATACTTCAGTGGATTTTGAACTATTTTTTTACCCACTTAACTTTTAGGTCGAATTAAATGTTGCCGAGTTTAAGATATTTTAGAATTTAAAACAAATTTCTACAGGGTTGGCGGCGCACTTGTAAACCTCCCCCCCCTCTCCCTCCCTCCCTTTTTTTAACGTTGGAAAATCGTCTATCAACGACTTTCTAGCGCGGCCCTGGAGTCCTTAAGCTGACAGTAGCCACCTACAAGCAATTTTACCGTGAGCCAGCCTTATTTTCTAACGCTGGAAAATCCTAGTGGATACCTGGCAGCTCAGAGTGACGTTGTTGCGGGGTTATGCCGGACTCGTACCGGCTTAAACCCAACGCACTTTCTAGCGCGGCCGTAGACGGGGGGTGGGGTCGCGGGAACGTTATGACACGACATCCGCAATTTTTAGTATGCACTCCCTGGTGGTGCTTGTGTCCTCAGGCGACGGTGGCCACCCACAATCAATTGGACCGTTAGCCAGCCTGCCACCCTTATAAATATTTAATTAAAAAAATAAAAATACATAAATAGGTGCATTTCAAAGTTAGTATTTAAGATTAGTGTTTGATGAAAGCCTCATATCATGCTAGGGTGTCCAATGCAAATACTAAATGTCGGTTGCAATAATGATGTCATGGAAAAGACAGTGGTTTTTTTGAACATAAAGAGATATACAAAGTATCTACATATTTATAAGTTTTATAGTAAGATCGTTTTTAATGAATGTATCGGAGGGTAGTTCAAACTTCGAAAAATAAAAAAAAATATTGCACAAAATGCACAAGTGATTTTTTGAAAATTAAACAGTGATTATATATGGCAATAGGCTATTTTTAACCTCTGACGCCCCACCAAAAAAAAAAACGGAGTTTTATAAGTTTGACGTGTGTGTCTGTGACTTTCCTGTGGAATCGTAGTTTCCATTTTTTATTTTAATTCGTTTCTTTTTTTGTTTGAAAGCTGACGTGATGATTCTTAGATATATTTTTTATGAAGACGAAGGGATTTCATTAGCTTCCACATCAAGTAACTGTATACCAAATTTCACATCATGTATATCCATGACATGGTAACCTTGACCTAATGCTGCAGCATCAAGTCTGATTATTGCTGACTATGCTATGCTATGCTATGACAATGCCAAAACGTAGTGTTACACTCCTATTGAATTTTTGTTAAAAGGAAGGCTAACTACTAAAAACTTGAATATCACGATCACTTTAATCACTATATGGCACTAGAGTCCCTAAACTTCCTCTTGAAGCAGGACGCAGATAGTATGCACAATTATCCGGAATAATTAATGTTATAATAGTAAATTATTAAGTAATAAACCGGAACACATCGGCAAAATCAGGAAACTTGATTTTAGTTCTCTTCCAGCACTCCTTTCCTTTTTCCCCCTTTGTTCTACCACCTTCCTCTCTCAAGTCTGATTTTCGAATCCTCTATTTTCATTTCCTTTCAAAAACGTTATCTTTTTTTTATTCTTCCAAACTCCGCCGGCCAGTCATGAAATACATATTAAAAAAGTTATAATATATATGTGTTCCGGTCTGCAGCTGTGATCAGCGGTTTTGCTGCAGGAGTGCTCCTGGCTGCCACTGGGAAATATCTAAGGCCATTTACCCAGCCTTCTTAACTGAGGGTTTTGAGGCCCCTGTTCAGACCTCACATACCCATCCTGCGGTCCCTGTTCAGACACCAAATATCTTTACCATTATTCTTATAATAATTTACTATTATAACATTAATTATTCCGGATAATTGTGCATACTATCTGCGTCCTGCTTCAAGAGGAAGTTTAGGGACTCTAGTGCCATATAGTGATTAAAGTGATCGTGATATTCAAGTTTTTAGTAGTTAGCCTTCCTTTTAACAAAAATTCAATAGGAGTGTAACACTACAGTGTTTTGGCTCAATAGAAAGTCGGGGGGGTTAGTTTGTACTTTTAATTATAGCTTGTTTCCTGGGTGTATTAATTTGTGAAGTTGCGGATTTTATCGGCATTAATTATATTAACTTTAGTATTGTGTGTACAAACATTAAGCTAAAAACAAATTCGCACCGCCTAGCGGCGAGTCGCACGAACATTTGATTTTCGATCTTATGATTTACATTTTAAGATAGATTTTTGATGAGTGAAAATTTAAGTTTTCTGATATCGCTTTGAAAATTTCCGATAAAAATACCATCTCCACATTTCCGACTTTTCTCTTTTATTTTCTAAAAATTTTCTTTCATACAAACCTTGTCCTTACAATTACGAACGCAATTAAGAAGAAAAAAAAAACAGCAAAATCGGTCTCATGTCGTCAAAGTGATGCTTCCCTCTTCGTCATATACATTTGTCAATTGATTATTAATTTTATAGATTACCTACTCAGTGTTTTATATGGGTTTAGACTTTAGACGAATGCCTTTAATGATATATTTTTTAAATTATGATAACACACTTTATTGTGTAACTTAGCTAAAGCTGGCCCGTACAACCACATTTACACAATTGGGTCTATGAATAGGTGCATGACAATGACATTACAACCGTGATTACACCATATGCGCAAACGAAAACACTGTCCGTCTCTTTCCTACTTGTTGTATGACAGAGACTACTGTTGGTGTCCACGTTCCTCGGGTATGAAGTACAGAATACAACCCACACCACCAAATGCATTTGTGTGAGTGATGTAAACGTGCCAGCTTTAGTTAACTGGTCTATAAATTAACTTCAGTTTAAATTTTTGATACGAAACAATCTTTTGTGGCGGCACCAACATTTGGTCACACTTTTGCCAACACTTTGGCGGAGCTAATATATATTTTTTAAATAAAAATTCACTATCTCACATGCATTCACATGGAGTAACTAGTTAAAAATTATGTTATTGGACTTATGCGTTATATTGCGTTAAGAAAGTGCCAGTAAGTGTGAAAATCGATTTTTTATGTTCTAAGACCCTTCAGGGTTCAGATTTGTCTCCAACGCTACAACAAGGGGGTCTTCAAAGTGGTAGCAAGCATCAGACGCTACAAGCCTTGTGTCGCAAACTCACAAATCGTGATTCTTCCCGATTCTTGATGTCATAAAATTGCAAGTTACAAATTGCATGCGTTTGTTCCCAGGTGTAAAATACCGTAACTCGATTATTAACAAGAAATTCTATGTAAGACTTAATAAGAAAGATTACGTAAAAGAAAGTGATCGTTCCTTCAGATGTACACAGTGCGATTATATTTCAGTTAATCTTAGAGCATTGGGTCATCACATCAAAAGCAAACACTATGGCATATCGAAATATTTGTGCCCACAGTGCGAGAAAGGCTTTGATTCGCCAGCCCCTTACTTTGACCATAAGCTAAAGGAGCATGGCATAGACGATAGATTCAAATGTCACGCATGTGACGCAGCATTCAGTAGAAACGGATATTTGCGACATCACATGAGAAGTTTCCACATGCTTGCGGCGAAAGTGAAGTGCGACTTGTGCGATTTTGAAAGTTTGCCGGTATACATGAAGAAACATAGCTTAGTTCATGTTGGCATTAAGAAGCATAAGTGTAAATACTGCAAAAAAGCCTTCATAAGGAAATCAACTTTGTCATGTCACGAGAGAATACACACGGGCGATAAGAGGAAGGTGTGCGAAGTTTGCGGAGAAGCGTTCGTGCAGAAAGCGAGTTTGAATTATCATATGCTGAAACATCACCCTGAAGTACATTTTTAGATATCAATCATGTTACGTTGTTAACTTATTGCACTTGTTGTATAACACTTTGGCCAGGCGTTAGTTTTTTTTATTTTATGATTTCTCGGGAACAGTACTTTCTTTTCTGGATTAAAGGTACCCTATGTCCTTTACGGTATTCCAGACAACATGTATTACTCTTTGTTCGTACGTTTGTTACTCGAATACTTACACACTTTAATTACTACTTCATTAATCATTACGTTTTGATTACTCGACCTATCATGATTAAAATTTGCACACACATTATCAGGGGTACAGAAAGGGATATACCTTTCATCCTGAAATTAGCAATAATCCGCCGTAGAACGTTCACGGCTATAAGCATAGACCTCCCCCATAAAATTTCAACAGGATAGATCGCAAGTAAGGGTTGCTAGAGCCAATTTTCCTGTCCCTTGTAATCGATTATCCTTAATCCTATTGAACTCAACTGCGCACTTATTCCATTATTTAAACAAATGATGAGAATAAGTTAACCTTACTGTTGATTCTGCACTATTCCTATTAAATGTTTTACAATTGAGCACATTTTAACATTACAACGTCACGAGTTAATATACTCCCAATGTATAATGATATGAAATAAAAAATATATATAAAAGTAAATAATGTATAAGAATAAGACTATTGATGTAAGTAAAACAGAAGTAAGACATTATTGTGAGATGGAAATATACGGCTCACGGGGGTGGTGTATCCCCCCCGGGGAAACTGAAAAAAATAAAAATAATAATAAAATTGATTATAGGTACCAATAATACTTTAGAACCATGGGTTCATTTAGCATATTTTTTTTTTATTATAATAATACCCAAAGAAAATACAATGCGTGAAATGGAATAATATTATACATAATAATCCTCGCTGAAACCCCCTCTAGTAAATTTTGTAAGGTGTGATTTTGTGATTAATTTGACTATTCTAATTTTTAACAAAAAGCCTCAAACCGACATATAGTTACTCAAAAAGTTTAAAAATTGTCAATTTGATCTATTGAGGACGACAGTCTAGACCAGTGTTTCCCAACGTGGGGCCCACGCCCCACAGGGGGGCAATTTGATAGTTAAGGGGGGCAATTTAAAAATGGACTCGACACGACTTTAACCCTTTCGCTTTGGGTTATTTAAATGCAATGCTAGATATCGGTGACATATTTACCAAAAAAGGCAAATTCTTAAAAAAATGCTGTAAATAATTATTCATGAATTTCAGTTTTTCATTATATGTTTTGAAATTTTACTTACGATATTTTGATAACAATTTGATATTTTGATAACAATTTCATAGTGATTTCTTCCTAAAACTTATCATTTATATTTCTTAAGGGAACAAAAAAATTTTTAAAGGTTAAAAATTATGTATGGTCTAAAAAAGGTTGGGAAACACTGATCTAGACTCTAGATTCGCTCAGTAGCATTATGTACAATAAGCATAATGAACAAAAGTAAACGCAAAATGTACAAAACTCAAAATTAACACAACAAGCAAAAGGAAATCCGTTGGATGGTTTATAAATAATTAGCGGATGAACAGACTGAAGCAGACAGTGCCTTTATTATATAACTTGTGAACGCTAATTTTTTATAAACCAACCAACGGATTTCCTTTTGCTTGTTGTGTTCATTTTGAGTTTTGTACATTTTGTGTTTTGTTCATTATGCTTTTGTACATAATGCTACTGAGCGTGTAGATTGTCGTCCTCAATAGATTCTCGACTTTTAATCATACCAGGGAATTATTATCCTTGATAACACTTCCCTTATATGATTATAGTGTATTAGGTCATTACCTCGAATATGGAAATGGCGTTTTGTCTGACAACATTGGTCTCAAAATCATGTTTCTGGACTTATGCGCCACTAAAAGTGTGTATATCTTTATATCTTTTTTGCTAAAATATGTTCTAAGGATTCAATATTGTTTCCAACGCTACAACAAGAGGGTCTTCAAAGTGGTAGCAAATATCGGATGCTATAAGCCTTGTGTCGCAAACTAACAACTCGTGGGACTCTCGACATTTGAATCCTTCCCGATTCTTGATGTCATAAAATTGCAAGTCACCAATTGCATGTGTTTGTTCCCAGGTGCAAAATACCGTAATCCGATTATTAATGAGAAATTCTATGTAAAACTTGACAAGAAAGATTACATTAAAGAAAGTGAACGTTCGTTCAGATGTACACAGTGCGATTATATTTCAGTTAATATTAAATCATTGGGTGAGCACATCAAAAGCAAACACTATGGCATATCGAAGTATTTGTGCTCACAGTGCGAGAAAGGCTTTGATTCGCCAGTTCTTTACTTTGACCACAAGCTAAAGGTGCATGGCATAGACGATAGATTTAAATGCAATGCTTGCGAAGCTACTTTCAATTATAAACAGCAACTACTCAATCATATGGAAAGTTTTCACATGCTTGGTGAGAAAGTGAAATGCAACCTGTGTGATTTTGAAGGTTTGCAGAAAAACATGAAGAAACATAGCTTGGTTCATGTTGGCGTTAAGAAGCATAAGTGTAAATACTGCAAAAAAGCCTTCATCAGGAAATCAACTTTGTCATGTCACGAGAGAATACACACGGGCGATAAGAGGAAGGTGTGCGAGGTTTGCGGAGAAGCGTTCGTGCAGAAAGCGAGTTTGAATTATCATATGATGAAACATCATCCAGAAGTACCTTTTTAGATACGTTGTTTGTATTATGCTAGGGATACACGACGACACTTGACACTATACACTCAGTGTATACATCGACTGTCTGTGTGTGTCCACTGCCGCGACACTTAGTTGCAGATGTAGTGTCCGTGTTGCAGCCGCGGAGACAGGACGTGCGCGTAGACAGCTAATACACTTAAACCGGAACATGTCCACCAATGTCGACACAAAAAATTGCTTACCGTGTGGACGCAATCGACACTAGTGTCGACATTTGTGTCGAGTGTCAGTATCGTCGTGTATCTGACGTTTTATAATTTGTCAAAATCTAAGGATCCTTTTTCTGCTTTGGTAAGGTACTAGGTTTTTATTATCTAAATATGTATATTGTAAGGTACCGCGCAAGCGTACACTTTTGTGTCTTGACGGCATATAATAATAATAATAAAATTTAAAATTAAGAATATTGATGAATAAGTTAATAATAATTTAAAGTAAAATATTTCTATCGTTTGTACAATATGTTTGAAAAGTAATACTTAATATTTACATAATAATAATGATGCTTTAGAACTATGGGCTCAATTTATAATTATTGTTTTTTATTATAATAATATAAAATAAATACCTAAAGAAAATAAAATAATGAAATGGAATAATATTCTACTTTTTGTTTCAATTTCGCATCACTTCACTCACTTGGTAAATTTGAAAAAAAATATCAAAATTAAAAATAAATAAATAAAATAATGAAAGTTATATCGCCGGCATTAGAATTACCCAAAACGTACCACGCGGAGGTTGCACAGTAGGTGCAAAAACTCAATTTTTTATACTGAAAATTAAAAAATTTGGTAGTTTTGATAAAAACTTTGTTTGGCTCTTTTTACCATATATTTTATATTCTTATAAAGAAATATACATACGTACACTAAAAACATAACCCTCGTTGTAGCGCAGACGGATAAAAAATTTACTAGGTAACATAATTTACTACCTAAATAACAAAACACGCTTCATTGTTACTGAATAATCCCTCTACTTTGTAAATAATTATAAATTTGTAGTAAAGTAGGCAGTCGACTATGTCGTGCCTTTGTCATCTAGTCTCCATACTACTCTTTGCCATATTCTGTGCGGTCGATCTCTTGTAGAGGGTGGCGCGGGGAAAGCTTCGCTGCTCAGCCTAATCATTCAAGGTCATTTCCGCAGGATACACCTTAAGAGTGCGTAAGAAGACTTTTCCGTAGAATGCACTTTTCAGAAGTTATAAGCGAAAAACTGAAAAAATCTGAAAATGTAGAGGTTTTGGTTTTACACTATCCTAATAACATCACAAAAAATCAAGACAGTGCAATTTATTGCGACCTAAGATGTCTTCAGTGACTGGCTTAAGAGCGTTACAGAGTTAGAATCAGAAATTTATGATTCTCGGCGGATCATAATGCCATGATATGTTTAGTTTGCAGATAAGATATTAACGTCATATTATTTGTAGTTTTATAATCTAGATAATAGTCGAAAAATATTTTAAAATATTGGGATACTTTTCTCATTAGAACTCATTTTAAGCAACCCTTTTTTAAAATTAGCGGTTGACGGTCGACGCAGAAGCGAGATATTAGTAAAATTATATGCGACAAATTATAAAAAAATTGATTTTCCAAAAATTCATATCATTTATTAGATAATAGTCGAAAAAAACAAACGATTTCTGTAAATTTTCATTCAAGAACAGTATAATCAAAAGTATCACTTTTAGTAATTTTTCGTGATATTAAACGTGTTATTTTAGGATCAAATTTGAGATATTTCTGTTTTTTCTTGGACCTAGTATGTGAAGTCATTAATGTTCTAAAAGATTGTGTTATATTTTTTTTAATAACTTGTATATTTATCTGCGTAGGCCGTCGACCGCTAGTTTAAAAAAAGGGCTGTTTAAAAATGTTCTAATGAAAATTCACTTTAAAATATTTTTCAGCTATTTACTAGATTATACAACTACAAATAATATGACGTTAACATCTTATCTGCAAAGTAAAACATCTGAAACTACTGAAATCATAAATTTTGACTCCAGCGTGATTCTAATTGATGAACGCTCTTAAAAATCAGTTCCCAACTCTTAGGGTCCAGGATTGCCTCCGACTACAACAAGGGGGTCTTCAAAGGGCTAGCAAATATCGGATGCTATAAGCCTTGTGTCGCAAACTAACAACTCGTGGGACTCACAACATTTGAATCTTGATGTCATAAAATTGCAAGTTACAAATTGCATGTGTTTTTTGTTCCCAGGTGGAAGATACCATAATCCGATTATTAATAAGAAATTCTATGTAAAACTTGACAAGAAAGATTACATTAAAGAAAGTGAACGTTCGTTCAGATGTACACAGTGCGATTATATTTCATGTACTAGTACTTCATTGGGTTATCACATCAAAAGCAAACACTATGGCATACCAAAATATTTGTGCCCACGGTGCGGGAAAGGATTTGATACCCTAGCCCCTTTCTTTAACCATAAACTAAAGGTGCATGGCATAGACGATAGATTTAAATGCAATGCTTGCGAAGCTGCTTTCAATTTTAAACAGCAACTGCTCAATCATATGAAAAGTTTTCACATGCTTGGTGAAAAAGTGAAATGCAACCTTTGTGATTTTGAATGTTTGCCGAAAAACATGAAGAAACATAGCTTGGTACATTTTGGCGTTAAGAAGTACAAATGTAAATATTGCAAAAAAAAGTTCATAAGGAAATCAACTTTATCATTTCACGAGAGAATACACACGGGCGACAAGAGGAAGGTGTGCGAGGTTTGCGGAGAAGCGTTCGTGCAGAAAGCGAGTTTGAATTATCATATGATGAAATATCATCCAGAAGTACCTTTTTAGATACGTTGTTTCTTCTTCTTCTTCTTCTCCTTTTTTAATGTCTTGGCTCCATCAGATTTTCTCCGATGATTTTGCCAGTCAGATTAAAAAAAAAAAAAAGAAAATTAATGACAAAGTTATATCGCCGGCATTAGAATTACCCAAAACGTACCACGCGGAGGTTGCACAGTAGGTGCAAAAACTCAATTTTTTATACTGAAAATTAAAAAATTTGGTAGTTTTGATAAAAACTTTGTTTGGCTCTTTTTACCATATATTTTATATTCGTATAAAGAAATATTTATTTATTAATTTTTTTACAGGAACATAATTCATATAGTTAACTATGAAAACACACACTAGGCATGCAAGCCTGTATCGTGTGCTTCATAAAATGTAATATATTTTTTGATATTTAAAATAAATATCAAAAAATAAAAATATTAATTATAATGTTTAAAAATACAAATAATAACAAATTATAAATGACTAAATATACACTAAATTACCCAATAATAATAATAAGTAGTTACATATAAAAGTAAAATTGTAAATAATTATAAATTTGTAGGTATATGTAGTAAAGTAGGCAGTCGCCTATGTCGTGCCTTTTTCATCTAGTCTCCATACTACTCTGCCATATTCTGTGCGGTCGATATCTTGTAGAGGGTGGCGCGGGGAAAGCTTCGCTGCTCAGCCTAATCATTCAAGGTCATTTCCGCAGGATACACCTTAAGAGTGCGTAAGAAGACTTTTCCGTAGAATGCACTTTTCAGAAGTTATAAGCGAAAAACTGAAAAAATCTGAAAATTTAGAGGTTTTGGTTTTACACTATCCTAATAACATCACAAAAAATCAAGACAGTGCAATTTATTGCGACCTAAGATGTCTTCAGTGACTGGCTTAAAAATCTGTTCCCAACTCTTAGGGTCCAGGATTGCCTCCGACTACAACAAGGGGGTCTTCAAAGGGCTAGCAAAAATCGGTAGCTATAAGCCTTGTGTCGCAAACTAACAACTCGTGGGACTCTCAACATTTGAATCCTTCCCGATTCTTGATGTCATAAAATTGCAAGTTACAAATTGCATGTGTTTTTTGTTCCCAGGTGGAAGATACCGTAATCCGATTATTAATAAGAAATTCTATGTAAAACTTGACAAGAAAGATTACGTAAAAGAAACTGATCGTTCCTTCAGATGTACACAGTGCGATCATATTTCAGTTAATTTTATAGCATTGGGTCATCACGTCAAAAGCAAACACTATGGCATATCGAAATATTTGTGCCCACGGTGCGGGAAAGGATTTGATACCCCAGCCCCTTTCTTTAACCATAAACTAAAGGTGCATGGCATAGACGATAGATTTAAATGCAATGCCTGCGAAGCTGCTTTCATCATTAAACGGACACTGCTCAATCATATGGAAAGTTTTCACATGCTTGGTGAGAAAGTGAAATGCAACCTGTGTGATTATGAAGGTTTGCAGATAAACGTGAAGAAACATAGCTTGGTTCATGTTGGCGTTAAGAAGCACAAATGTAAATATTGCAAAAAAAAGTTCATAAGGAAAACAACTTTGTCATTTCACGAGAGAATACACACGGGCGATAAGAGGAAGGTGTGCGAAGTTTGCGGAGAAGCGTTCGTGCAGAAAGCGAGTTTGAATTATCATATGATGAAACATCATCCAGAAGTACCTTTTTAGATACGTTGTTTCTTCTTCTTCTTCTTCTTTTTTAATGTCTTGGCTCCATCAGATTTTCTCCGATGATTTTGCCAGTCATTGTATGTACAGTTTACAATATTTAAACCGCGGAGCGTTCGTTAGTAATCAATACTAATAATAAATCTGTAAGGGTCGGTCACGGAGTAGGTTACTTTGTTTTCAGAGATATCGTGTTTATAGGCTCTATACATGATACTGAAACTAAATTGACCATTTTTACAATTTTTTTTCTGTATGTATGTATGTTCCTCCATAACTCTGAAACGAATTGACTGATTTTCATGAAACTTGGTAGATAAACATTTAGACGTACGGGACACAGGATAGGCTACTTAATATTTTTCAACGCGGACGTAGTCGTGGGCACCAGCTAGTAAAAGAAATATTTACTTACAATTTCACACACAGTGTGTACAATTTGTATGTAATTCCAAGGCAAGATGTTTTTCTAGTTTATTTTGTATTTTTCTATAAACTGATAAGTACTTTTTGGTGAACATCGAGAATAAAATATTTTATTCATCTTTAATTATTCGTATATAATAACGGAAGTAAAGCGAGAAATGTCGACTTTTATAAAACAAAATAAGCGATGACTTTGTCATTGACAAAAATGGTATTTTCGGGATTTCAAAGTAATGTAATCACCAGCCAGCATTAATTCATCAAGGGTACAGCCAACAAACCTAATCTACCAATATTTTTTTAATTTACACCTCTTTCAATACTGCTCTTATATGAGTAGGTACCTAAAGATTATTCAAAAAATCAGCATGTTGCTCCAAGCCGATTGATTTGAGACAAATAATATAAGTACGGAAAGAGATGACACTAATGTGTAAAAAAATGGTAGGTGTCGCTGACTCACAAGTGTCAAAAAAAAATGTTTGAAATATTTGACATCAAAAATCACCAAGTTAATGTTTGACCTAGAGACATCTGGTTTTTTGCAAAATTATTCCTCTTTGGGTCATTAACAACATACGTTAATTACAATAGAAACGGAGCAGTAGTTTTTAAAATATTTTGAAAAGTTATGAGATAAAATTTGGCAGATTAATAACTAGCATTATGACCAATACACAGGATTTATTCATTGGCTTATAACGTCAGGGGCACTTTTTGTTCCCTTACACGGCTATAGCCTTTGAAATTAAGAATATTGATGAATAAGTTAATAATAATTTAAAGTAAAATATTTCTATCGTTTGTACAATATGTTTGAAAATTAATACTTAATATTTACATAATAATAATGATGCTTTAGAACTATGGGCTCAATTTATTATTGTTTTTTATTACAATAATATAAAATAAATACCTAAAGAAAATAAAATAATGAAATGGAATAATATTCTACTTTTTGTTTCAATTTCCCATCACTTCACTCACTTGGTAAATTTGAAAAAAAAAATATCAAAATAATAAAAAAAAAATTTTTAATGACAAAGTTATATCGCCGGCATTAGAATTACCCAAAACGTACCACGCGGAGGTTGCACGGTTGGTGCAAAAACTCAATTTTTTATACTGAAAATTAAAAAATTTGGTAGATTTGATAAAAACTGTTGTTTGGCTCTTTTTACCATATATTTTATATTCGTATAAAGAAATATTTATTTATTTATTAATTTTTTTACAGGAACATAATTCATATAGTTAACTGAAAACACACACTAGGCATGCAAGCCTGTATCGTGTGCTTCATAAAATGTAATATATTTTTTGATATTTAAAATAAATATCAAAAAATAAAAATATTAATTAAAATAATTAAAAATACAAATAATAACAAATTATAAATGACTAAATATAC
Source organism: Synanthedon andrenaeformis (assembly GCA_936446665.2). Lineage (NCBI taxonomy): Eukaryota > Metazoa > Arthropoda > Insecta > Lepidoptera > Sesiidae > Synanthedon > Synanthedon andrenaeformis. The sequence goes on along the minus strand of OW387806.2, from coordinate 1,195,326 downwards.
ACTAAATTACCCAATAATAATAATAATAAGTAGTTACATATAAAAGTAAAAGACACAATAAATTTAGAATATAAATTGAGGCTACCGAAATATGCGGTAGGTATTACGTTTTTAACGATTTAAATAGTTTTTCAACATAGTCGTATTTAAGACTGTACAACCATTTTTTAATCTTAACCTTAACTTCACGTATGGTATATTGCTTAAAGTCACAATGTTTAATAATTTTGTTGTAAATGCTTAATTGTACATACGGATTAAAACGTTTTGCAAATTCTGTTCGTACTAGTGGCAGAGGAATTTTAAATACTCGCTTTTTTAAAAGGTCTGTGTATTGACGAGAATTGATAACTTGTTTATGAGCAAATAAAGTCATTTTCATTAAAAAAAGTTTTCTAACGCTAAGCACTTTTCTTTCTTTATATAATTCTGTAGTGGGATTTCTAAAGTTTTTCTTCAGCATTGTTTTAAGGACCGATCTCTGAGCTCTTTCGATTTCTATCATGATTGTTTTAGAGGATCCTCCCCAACAGGAATTACAGTACATTAAGATCGATTGGCAGAGGGCAAAATATACGTTTGTTAGAATACTAGTTGAAGCTATGTTACGGAGTTTGCGCATTATGTGAACTATATTACGGTCTTTCTTAGACAAATATGATATATGTTGTTTAAAAGTTAAACACTCATCAATTTGTATGCCGAGATATTTGGTGAATTGAACTTCTTGTATACTATCGCAGTTGCACGAATCTGCGTTAGACGTACATTGAGCATGTAATTTTATTTGGTGAAATGAAGGTGGACTTAATGCTTGTGTTTTATAAAAACAAATATAGTTGGTCTTTTTTATATTTAAAGTTAATAAGTTCCAATTTGGCCATTCAGTAATTTGTGTTAGGCCTCTCTCTGCAAGTGAAAATACACCGTCCCATGATTGATCATTAAAAAGTAAAACTGTATCGTCTGCATAACATATTACATCAGTGTTTGTCAGATTGATTGTATGTAGTCATTTATATATAATATGAACAATGTAGGACCTAAAATACTACCTTGGGGAACACCAAAGGATGTTTTTTGTATATTACTAATGAATTGACCTATTTTTACACATTGTTTTCTGTTTTGTAGGTAGCTTGAAAACCAATTTAAAGCTGATCCCCTGATGCCGAATTTTTCTAGCTTTGTTAATAGAACCTGGGTAGACACAGTGTCAAAGGCTTTTGCTAAATCCAGATATATTCCTATGCAGTTTCGGTTTTTATCTAAATTGGATGCAATAAGTGAAGTTAAAAGAGAGATAGCATCTTCAGTAGACTTTTTTGATCTGAAACCAAACTGACGGGGAGAGAGCAAGTTTTTATTTTCAAGGTAGCATATAAGTTTTTTATTAACTAGCTTTTCAAGCAGTTTAGAGAAAACTCCAAGTAAAGAAATTGGACGGTAATTGTTTGGTGTTTTCTTGCATCCACTCTTATGAATGGGATGGACTACTGCTATTTTCCACATTTCTGGAAAGACACCAGTGTTAAAACTAATATTGTAAAATTGCCACTAAAGGCGGTATGATATAATTTTTAATATAAAATAAATAAATATAAATATCTTCACAGATACCACACAGCATCATCTAGTTCCACACTAAGCAACTTAATGCTTGTATTATGGATACCAGACAGTTGATATAATACATAGATTACTTTTTTTTTTGTAAATACATACATATTATAAATACAAACATCCATGACTCAGGTACAAAGATAAATGTTAACACATAAACATTTGCCCCTAGCAGGATTCGAACCCGCGACCGTTTGGTTAACAGCTAGGGTTACTAGCCACTAGACCAAACGTGTCGTCAAATGTTTAATTAGTTCATTTCTTAAACCATCCATACCTGGAGCCTTGTCATTATGAAGGTGGTCGATTAGGTTGCTTATTTCAGATGTATCAGTTGGGTGCATGTAAAATGAGTCACACAATGAGTTGTTAATTTTGATCCTAGTTGCCAAGTCAATTTCATTTATATTTAGTTTAGTTAGAATGTCATTTGCAAGTTTGTTTCCGATTTCAGAAAAATGTGTGTTGCACATATACAATGAATTTTGTTTATCGGCATCTAGTATATACAAAAGGTCCGTTGGTTCTTTAGTCCTCTTGTTAATATCGCATATATTCTTTATTGCTTTCCAGAGGGTTTTGGGGTTGTTTTTACTTTTCTGAAGCTCCGTTTCTTCGTATTGAGTCTTTATTTTTCGTAATAAGTTATTGCAGAAGTTTCTATATCGTTTATATATAACTTGCTTTATCGCATTATTATTATCGCAACTTATACATACATACACTAAAAACATAACTCTCGTTGTGGCGCAGACGGATAAATTTTTTTACTAGGTAACATAATTACTACCTAAATAACAAAACACGCTTCATTGTTACTGAATTATCCCTCTACATTGCAAATAATTATAAATTTGTAGGTATTTGTAGTAAAGTAGGCAGTCGCCTATGTCGTGCCTTTTTCATCTAGTCTCCATACTACTCTGCCATATTCTGTGCGGTCGATATCTTGTAGAAGGTGGCGCGGGGAAAGCTTCGCTGCTCAGCCTAATCATTCAAGGTCATTTCCGCAGGATACACCTTAAGAGTGCGTAAGAAGACTTTTCCGTAGAATGCACTTTTCAGAAGTTATAAGCGAAAAACTGAAAAAATCTGAAAATTTAGAGGTTTTGGTTTTACACTATCCTAATAACATCACAAAAAATCAAGACAGTGCACTTTATTGCGACCTAAGATGTCTTCAGTGACTGGCTTAAAAATCTGTTCCCAACTCTTAGGGTTCAGGATTGTCTCCGACTACAACAAGGGGGTCTTCAAAGGGCTAGCAAAAATCGGTAGCTATAAGCCTTGTGTCGCAAACTAACAACTCGTGGGACTCTCAACATTTGAATCCTTCCCGATTCTTGATGTCGTAAAATTGAAAGTTACAAATTGCATGTGTTTTTTGTTCCCAGGTGGAAGATACCGTAATCCGATTATTAATAAGAAATTCTATGTAAAACTTGACAAGAAAGATTACATTAAAGAAAGTGAACGTTCGTTCAGATGTACACAGTGCGATTATATTTCATGCAATACTGCTTCAGTGGGTGATCACATCAAAAGCAAACACTATGGCATACCGAAATATTTGTGCCCACGGTGCGGGAAAGGATTTGATACCCCAGCCCCTTTCTCTAACCATAAACTAAAGGTGCATGGCATAGACGATAGATTTAAATGCAATGCCTGCGATGCTGCTTTCATCGTTAAACGGAGACTGCGCAATCATATGGAAAGTTTTCACATGCTTGGTGAAAAAGTGAAATGCAACCTGTGTGATTTTGAATGTTTGCCGAAAAACATGAAGAAACATAGCTTGGTACATTTTGGCGTTAAGAAGTACAAATGTAAATATTGCAAAAAAAAGTTCATAAGGAAATCAACTTTATCATTTCACGAGAGAATACACACGGGCGACAAGAGGAAGGTGTGCGAGGTTTGCGGAGAAGCGTTCGTGCAGAAAGCGAGTTTGAATTATCATATGATGAAACATCATCCAGAAGTACCTTTTTAGATGCAAATCACGTTACGTTGTTTGTAATTTGTCAGACAAACAAACAGTTCTAAATCTTAACTAATATTAAATGTGAAAGTGGGTTTGTATGTTAGTTTGTTCTTCGAATAAACACTATGAAAGAAATAATAAATTTTTAATACTTAATTAATTTCTACGTCTGAACGTCTCTGCCTATCATCTCACATATCATCTATTTCCTTATCCCTTTCTAATCCCTTATTCTCAATGCGAATACAGAAAGCGAGTATTTATCCTGAAGTATATTTATAATGTTAAATGTAAATAATCAATACTAATAATAAATCTGTACCTAAGGGTCGGGTCGGTCATGGAGTAAGTTACTTTGTTTTCAGAGATATCATGTTTATAGGCACTATACATGATACTGAAACTAAATTGACGATTTTTACAATTTTTTTCTGTATGTATGTATGTTCCTCCATAATTCTGAAACGAATTAACCGATTTTCATGAAACTTGGTAGATAAACATTTGGACGCACGGGACACAGGATAGGCTACTTAATATTTTTCAACGCAGACGAAGTCGTGGGCACCAGCTAGTAATAAATATTTTCACACATTTCACACAGCACCATCTAGTTCCACATTAAGCAACTATATAACGCTTGTATTATGGATACCAGACAATTGATATACGATATGTACTACATAGATTACTTTTTTTTGTAAATACATACATATTATAGCCCATGTACATATTCGGCCATAGCGTTGGCCAACTATGATGGGCGAGCGTGTGGAGGGCGTATTTGCGTAGGTTGGCTTATGGCGCGTGCGATTGTCGTGGGATGGCGTCGATGTCGGTTTTTCCGCCGCACATCAAAGGCAGTGGGCCAACGATGGCGGTACGCATCCTACACGTGGCCCATTCCTCACCTCAGTGCCTGCTCGAACGCGGTTGAGTGTGGACGTCACGCTTTGTTTATTAATTTATGAATTTTCTTAAAAATGACTAATACGTGGCCTCATAATGAAGTACCACACACACTAACACACACACATGCACGCAATCACGCATAATATGTTTCTATATGTATGTATTTGCATATAATGTATTATAATATACATGTATCTATAATTATATAAGCATATTATACATTATATGCAAACTTAAAAATTAAAAAATATAACAATATAAATATAATTTTTTAATATAATTTTATAATGCAATTTTTGTTATAATTTTTTAATTATTCGTTTTTTTTTAAATGTATTTGTGAAATGTTACATGCTGTAACTATTAAATGAATAAAAATAAAAATATTTGGATAGATATATATCGGGATAGGTATAGATATATTGTCGCAGCGGCAAATGCTTCCACGTCCATCTCGGAAAACGTTAAGATCACAACTGAATGTCGCCATTGTGTAGTTGCGTATCAACCATCGCATGGCCATCTCGATGGGCGAACGTTCGCCGAATATGTAGAGGGGCAATTATAAATACAAAACATCCATGACTCAGGCACAAAGGTGAAATGTTAACACGTAAACATTTGCCCCCCTAGCGGGATTCGAACCCGCGACCGTTTGGTTAACAGCTAGGGTTACTAACCACTAGACCAAACGTGTCAAATTAATTAAATAAATCAATTGTCAAATGTGTATAGCCCTTGACGTTTCAGCCATACCGTTAGACACAACATTGTATAAGAGACTGATTGGTTCTCGCGATTTCTTGGCGACATGTTCAAAGAGAGTCTACAACATTGATTTTCTGTACCCCTGACCACGTGGATGAAAAATTTCACCGTGATCACTAGTTAAGGAGTGAAATCGTTTGTGTTACGCTTCAACTTTTTTATGTTAGTATTAATATTTATGTGTAGGTACTAGTCGCCTGCTCTCGGCTTCGCCCCGGGTTTAATTCCCGTTTTAACCCTCTTTTCATAAGTGACAACCGAATTAAAATCAGTTGAGCGGTTTCAAAGGGGTTTATTTCCATGTTAAGCAATAGTAGTATAATATTTGTTAAAAAAAACTGTAAAAGTTGGTTACAGTAACTTGATAGGTTTTTTTTTCGTCTTAAGTGAACATTATTATATTTTCTAGAAAAAATAGTAATTATTTTACTGTAATGTGCCCTTTTTTGTATAAAGAGAGCAGCCCTATTTGTTCACAAATATTTTGTATTATAAATAAGTATTTTTCTTATGATACATTTAGATATAAGGATCCTTTATGGTAAAATTTGATTTTTGTTAAATGTCTTAATAAAACAATTTTGTACAAAAAAAAAATCAATTTTATTATTCATATTTATACTTTCAAAACACCAAAGTAACCCCATTTCCCTAAACTTACCAAGTACTTATCCTTAATCCAAGCACATGTGACGTTGCTTGTGTTATATGCGACGGTATTATAGAAGTGAACTGTCCATTAACTAGACAGTTGTAAATAAAATTTATTTCTATAGCAACCCACCGTGTATCACCTATGAAATTTTTTAAAAACAAAAAAAAGAGTGTGTCAACTCCGACACACGACTGGAGTTTACTGCTACGTATACCACGTATATACATATCGACGGTCCCTACGTACATAAAGACATGTCAAAAATGGCTATTTTTTATTTATTGCATAATTGTCTTTAGATTACCATTATAAAGTTCCTAAATCTAATAAAATATTGTAGAAAAAACAAAATTTATAATTACCTATACATATAATTATTTCTAGAGCAGTTTGAACATAAATTACGCTCTCCTGTTAACCCCGGTTTTAGACATGTCTTTATGTACGTAGGGACCGTCGATATATGCAAATCGATTCTTAAGGAGTAAACCAAAAATGAAAAACTGAAATTGAGAAACTCCTATGGTTAGTAGGGTACTTTTCAATATTACCGTGCTTCAAAAAGTTGAATTTCTTCGAGAACTTCTAAGAACTCGAGAAAGAAAAGAGGTTCTTCGTGGGACTGCGATTCGACCACAGTACGCACCCTATGTCGCATTCGTCATTGTTGTTTTTTTTTTTAAATTTAGAACTTTGTAGTTTTCGTTTGAAAAAAAAAATTCACTGAAATCTGGCACTATTCAGGTTTAATTTAAATTTAAAGTAACCAGTGCGATAAAACGACAATTTCATATTCAAGTCCCTATTAATTTATTAACCTAAATTGGAGGAATAAGTCTGAAATTTTCGCCTTATTTTTTTTTTGTATGAATGAAATTATGTGAATAGTCATGGGAACATCTGAGCTACGTTTAATGGACCCATTGTTATAGGAGGTTTAGTCCCAATGAACTTGCATATAATTTTAGATATATCGTGTCATGAATCAGTAGCATAGTGCTTCTAAACCATACGTCAGCTTAATTAAAATTCTACCTGGGCGAAATCTGAAATGAATATTGAAATTGGCGTTGTTGTATAAGTAAATTTTTTGTTCCCAGATGTTAGTGATATGGTGATTTTTAAAAAGAATAACGATTATATCTAATAGTCGATGGTGTGTATAATTACAATCGTTGCGTCATAAAATGTAAAGGGTTCAATACAATCCGAGATCATATAAAATGTAAACACCTACGGTTTACCGAAAATCGAGTGATGGGGGCATTTTTTCCCTTTTCAAATAGATGAAAACAAAACTAAAATCGGTCTACCCATTCTCGAGTTTTTGAAACATACACAAATTAACTTAACATTTTTATTTAGATACTAGCTGTTGCACGCGACTTCGCCCGCGTAACTTTTGAGTTTATTCATTACAAAAGAAAAGAAAAAAAACAAATTAAAAAGAAGAAATAGATGTTCCCACAGGATTTCGAAATTCCTGGGATCGCAGTTGTATCTCTTGCAGATACGAGGGTGAATCAAATATAAACGAGACTTATTTTTTAAAATATTTATTTTGATTTTAAACGCACAAACAATCATAGTTTATTTTTCTACATAATCTCCTGATTTAGAAACACATTTATCCCAGCGTATAGGTAATTTTTTAATTCCTTCCAGGTAAAAAGAGTCAGGTCGTGTTTGTAGCCAATTGCGCACATATGCTTCAACTTCATTATCGCTGTGGAATTTTTGCCCTCCCAAAGCTTCCTTGAGAGGACCAAAGACATGGAAGTCGCAGGGAGACAGGTCTGGACTGTATGGAGGGTGTTCCAGTGTCTCCCAACCCAGTTGCCCCAATTTTTGTACGGTCAGGGCTGCTGTATGGGGGCGAGCATTGTCATGGAGGAGAATCACTTTTCTCATCGGAAGGTCTCGTCTTTTGCGGCGATATGCAAGTCTGACCTCAGTCAAAAGTTTGCAGTAGTATGCCGCATTAATTGTTCTGCGCTCATGCAAAAAATCAAGGTGCAGCAGGCCACGCTGGTCAAAAAAAACGGTAGCCAAAACCTTGCCAGCCGATAATCGTGACTTGGCTTTCACTGGTCCGGTTTCTCCTTTCTTCCTCCACTCCATACTCGCTTGTTTCGACTCAGCAAACACTCTAGCTCGCGACAGCGTCTCTTCCCCGAACTGTGCAGTCAATCTTCTCAAGATTTCGGCCGGTTTTACACCTTCTGCAGCTAAAAACTTGATAACAATACGTTGCGCAATAGAGGGAGGTACCTCCTTCTCGGACATCGTAACGATGGACACTGAGCGAGTCTATGATGATGAGTCACGTGCTTCCCCCACTCCTGACAAACCAACCTAACAGCCAATAACAGCGGAACGTTCTTCCATCACTATTGCGCGCGCAGGTCCAAAAGTCTCGTTTATATTTGATTCACCTAGTACTTTACGTTGGTCTGTTAAGACCGCGTTTTTACCATTGCGATTTTGGTAACGATTGATTTTGGTCATATGGGAGAAAATCAGCCATTACACTACGTATAGTGCTAAATTATAGAGCCATGGGATATAACGGATTATAAAAGTGTGTTTTTTTTTCTGTTTTCCTCAGCAAATATGGCGCTACAGAAATTCTTCATGCGGGACAAAGATTACAACGCAGATGGCGACACTTACAAATGTACCAAATGCGAATACAAAACTGTTAGTTTTGTTGGTATGCATAAACATGTCAAGAACAAACATTACCTTATACCGAAGTATAAATGTTCCTGTTGCGATAAAGGATTCAATACACAGATCACGTTAACGGATCATAAGTGGAAAGAGCACAATGTGGACGAGAGGCACCAGTGCAAGGCTTGTCAAAAGGTTTTCACGACAGCACGACAGCTAAAAAATCATATGAGCAGTTATCACATGCTCGGTGAGAAGTATAAATGTGATTCGTGCGAGTTCGAAACTTTTTTGAAGCACCGTTTGAAGAGGCACAAGTTGAAACATTCTAGAGTGAAAAGTTTGAAATGCAAATTCTGCAAGAAGACATTCGTGTGGGACAGCAATTTGATGTACCACGAACGTATACACACTGGGGATAAGAGGAAAATTTGCGATGTATGTGGACAAGCGTTCGTGCAGAAAGCGAGTTTGAACTACCACATGACGAAGTATCATCCGGAAGTTAATTTTTAATTGTAAACATTGTTATAGTAATTAATTTTAAACACATGATGAAGGTACGTGGAAACTTAGTAATAGTCTCCTAAATATTGAACAATATATCTATAGTGAAAACACGCATTGAATATTTTTAAATACAAATTCCATGTTATAATACTTCTATATAAATACAGGGGATGTTATTTATTTTTTACATATGTTTATTTGCTACAGTACAATACCATTCCTGGAAAGGAACACCTTCCTATAGCACATTAAAAAAAAATACGTCGATACTGCAAATAATTTTTTTTAGGAAATTTTTATCGCCTTTAGTGATACAAGAAAAAAAAAGTAAAAGTAGGCCTAAAAGGTTCAGAATTGATCCCTCGATGCTTTTGTTTGATTTGATCCATACTTCCAGGGACATCCTGTATACATCGTCGATTTGATTCCTCAGGAGTCGAAAGCATTGTTAGTCATTGTTTAAAGCGAATGTTATAAAAATTGAAGGAACGTTCTAGGGTTTTATACAACCAGCTACCTTCCAGAGGTGTTTCCAGCCTGTTACTACTTTGAGTCCAGAATATTTTTATTTCTGCTCTTTAGCCAACGCCAATATAAAAAATGTGTGTGTGTCAGCTCCGACGCACGACTGGAGATTACTCCTTAAGAACGATTATAAAATACTTTATAAAAATTATACGAACATTTATCATAACGAATTAATATCAGTGCCATCTCTGGTGTTCAGGTCGTATCTAGTTTTTGCAAGGATGTATTATTACGTAACATATTCTAGTTACAGAGATATTCTATAGATGGCGCAATATCTCTGAAACTTCAAATATTCTGAAATATTCAAAAATAGAACGTATGTTGTAAAAATTCCAAAATAGAACGTAACGCATACCGTGTGAAAATTTTGATCTCATACATTTTCATACCCCGGGCTTATATATGAAAATCGATTCCTAAGGAGTAAACTCCAAAAATAGGTACTGTTTTTATCTTTGCTTAGTAATAATGTTGGTTAAAAAAATTTTCGGCAAAAAATATGTGACACCACATGACAAAATATTATCTTTATTCGTATTTAGTTTTGCAAGATAAATTGAAGTGTTCTTGGCACCTAAATCGAGTCTCAAAAGAGACAGGTGAAGGAGATCATTTGGATGTATGGTGAAGAATTTCTGGCTCGATAGGTACTGCTGCCTGCTATCTTTTTTTGTGTATATTTATTTATAAATACACTAGCTTTTGCATTCCCTTTCAAGCAATAGTTTACTTATCAAGGATAAAATGAAGTGCTCTTGGGCCTTAAATTGAGTCGCAGAGGCGACAGGTTAGTGATTAGAGCGATCATTTTGGACCTATGTTCAAGAAATGCTGGCGCGATGGAGCTACCCTGCTATCTGTGCATATAAATGCACTAGCTTTTGCCAGCGACTTAGTTGGGACTCCTCTTTCTTGGTCTTTAAAATTAATAGTTTAAGTACTAATAATTAGAAGGCAACCGACGAATACATAGATTTTTTTCTCTTCTTTCAGCCAAATCGTCGCGTCGACCATTCTTCATGTCCACTAACGACTTTGTAAAAGTGGGAGATATTTTCAAGTGCGCACAGTGCGAATATAAATCCGTCAGCATGAAAGTGTTGCATAATCATGTTAAGAGGAAACACTACGGTATTCCGGAGTACGTGTGTTCTTATTGTCACCAAGGATTCAATACCCTGCCACTTTACACGGATCATAAAATAGTCGAGCACAATGTCGACGATAGAATAATTTGCGACAAGTGCGGTCGATACTTCTACAACAAGTACGGAATGGAAAAACATCAGAAGAGTTATCACAAGCTAGGGGCGATATTGAAGTGTGAATTTTGCGAGTTTGAAACGTATTTGAAGCAGAGTTTGAAAATTCATATGGAGAAGCATTCGGCGAGGGCGTACAAGTGTAGGTTCTGCAAAAAGACCTTCGCCAGGGATAGGAATTTGGTCTTACACGAGAGAATACACACTGGCGATAAGAGGCAGAAGTGCAATGTTTGCGGTAAAGCGTTCGTGCAAAAGGCGAGTCTTAATTATCACATGAAATATCATCCTGTTGGCGATTCTTAGCTTGAATGAGATGCGTGTAGTTTCCTTGGTGAATTTCCGTGTCTATGATTCTTGCGATTGTTTTTTTTACTGATTATTCGCGATCTTGGAAAACATTGATCCTATATATTGTTTGTAGCTTTTCAATTAATTATGCCTTGTTATGGATTCTATGATTCGTGTGGAAGGATTGTAATTTATTTTGTAGTTTTTGTAGTTGTGTAGTCAGCAAGCACTACCTAAGGCTAAATATTTTTTTTAAATTTTATAAAAGTAACATCCACTATCCACTTAATACTATGAGGTTCTTCAAGGGTGGTTGAGAATTATCTGTGTAAACATGCTCAGGGGCCCTAGCTAAGAACCAAACCAAAGCAAACGTTTCGTTGCGTTCTTACGAAACGAAAGAAATAAAGCCCGGTGATTGGTTGTTGTAACGCCCACATAAAATTTTGACCAATCAGAAAGTTTTCTCCCAGCGTAGCGTAGCCTGAGCGTAGCGTTTACGACTGTACGTTTGCTCTTGGCTAGGGCCCCTGCATTTGACAGGAAAATTATACGCTCTGTTACAATTTGCCACAGACTAAAAAGTTACGAATACGCTTTCTTCGATTAATGATTGTCATTGTATTGTCGACTGTGATCGCCTTAGCGACTGGATATTATGTAGTTCGGCGATAATTATTAAAGAAACATTAAATATCAAGATGTTTTATTCTGTTTATTGTTAACAATACAGATTATAAATTGTATTCGTTTAGTCCGTTTTCGTAATTGCAGTTTCGTAATTGGCTACGAAAGAGGAATTATTTTTCGCTGTTTCATAATTAATTATCAAAAAAGAATTTATTTGCCGTTTCCGTAATCGAGTTTCGTAATTAACTACCAAATAAGATTTTTTTTCTGTGTTCGCAGTGAATTGGCTACGAAAGAGAAATTTATTTTCACTACTTCATAATTAATTATTAAATAAGAATTTAATTGCTGTTTTAGTAATCGAATTTTGTAATTATCTACGATATCAGATTTTTTTGTGTTTTAATTTTCTAATAAAGGCGCCTTCGGATAATACAGGGCACTAGCGCTAATGCTATTTTATTGACTCCTTAATTAACTACGATTTGAAAAAAGATTCTTGTTAATAACACATCATTACTCATGGTTACCCTACTCGGCCCTCGTGACTCACTTGCTATGACGTTCGAAGTTCAAATTTCTTCTTCGATTTCGTGACAAGTGCAAAGCGCATTGTAGGGCGACTATGAATTAAAATAAATTAGGATAAACAAAACTGAAATTGCCAAAAAAAACTTACGTTATTTAAGTTATCTGTCTGTGGAAGTGATTGTTAGTTAATTAAGGAACTAGAAAAAAATATAACTATTCACGACTTAGATTTCACCCTGTAGAGTCGAAAAGTGGTATAGTAGTTATTCGACTATACCTAGTGCTATGCCTTGCTACGAAAGGGAAATTATTTGTCGCTCTTCTTTTTGTTGGAATGAACCGAAGTTCATTCATCTAACTGTTTGACGCACTACACTCTAAGGGATTAGCCATAATACTATTGTCTTGATAATATCATGTACTGTGAAAATAGGTTTTATCAATTCCAATTATATTTAAATTCGCGTTTATTAAATTGATTGAAATCAAATGACAGATGGAAATGTAAAGGATTTCAAATGACACAAATTGAGGTTTTCTTTTCTTTATTAAGTTTAAGGAAGGAGGTTAGAACGTCAATGAAGTAACTAGTTTACTAATGAGTTCGAATAGTGCAATAAAATCTTTTTTAATAATTAATTACAAAAAAAGAAAAATGAAAGTGTTTAGTAATTAACTACGAATGAGGAAAAAATAGTCGATTGCGATAACGGCAAATAAATTCTTTTTTGATAATTAATTATGAAACAGCGAAAAATAATTCCTCTTTCGTAGCCAATTACGAAACTGCAATTACGAAAACGGACTAAACCATTGTATTAATTAAAATTTTCATTTAGAGGAAATCTATTATCCTGCTTTCAATTCAAGTTTTTTGGAAATGATTTTTATTATAATACTTAGTTACGTTTTTAAATATAACTTATACTAAGGGCCCCAGCAGACAAGGTACTTTTGTCAGCGGAAAATAAAAATGCCTCGTAGCACGGGGAAAATTTCGTTTGTTAAAATTATACAATCGATTTCAAGCGACATTGTGCCACAATTAGGTCCTTATTGAGCTTTCGACGCGGACTAAAATCAGTTGCTCACCTGCGTAGTACCTATCTGTAAATAAAATCTATATATTTATGAATTTTCCTAGCTTGTGGCCAAAAAATAGGCTCAACGAAATATTTGCAATGCTAGTTCCATTTTATCTCAACCCACCACACTTGACATTGATTTTTGAGACGCCCGCATTCAATTCTTAAGCCTACAGATTCGCAAATGTCCACAGCCAACGTTTATACACACACCATAAGCGAGACAAAATTCAAACAATGCTTTTGTTTGTTCCCAGTCACGACACCAATTAAATTCCGCCTTAACAGCAAAGATTTTGTCAAAGACGGTGACGTCTACAAATGCACCCAATGTGATAAGTCATCTAAACTGTTTAAGGCTGTACAGAGTCACGTGAAACACAAACACTACGGTATACCGAAATACGTATGCTCCCATTGTAACCGGGGTTTCGATTCTAACACAGAATTCATGGCTCACAAGCTGAAAGATCACGGCGTCGACGATAGATTCAAGTGTCACGCGTGCACGGGAGCCTTTAACACTAAATTTCAATTGAGAATCCACCTCAAAAGTTTCCACATGCTCGGTGAGAAGGTGAAATGCAATAAATGCGATTATGAAACGTTTGTGCCCCACAATCTCAAGAGGCATAAGGCCAAACACTCGTCAATTAAAGAATACAAATGTAAGTACTGCAAGAAAGCGTTCGCCAGAAAGAGAAATTTGAAACTACACGAGAGGATACACACGGAAGACAGGAGACACATATGCAGCATATGCGGACAGGCGTTCGTGCAGAAAGCGAGTTTAAATTACCACATGACAAAGTATCACCCTGAAGTTAATTTCTAAATTGATTTCAAAGGGTCAAATTGGTCCCCTTGAATTCGTTTAGATGTAGGAATAAATTTATTCAAGAGCGTTGGGCTTAGTTTTCGTTTGTGCTCAATAAATGATAGTTTATAGTTTTGGCAATACTTAAATAAACTAGAAATTTAAAGAAAGAATAACTTGTTTTCGGTCATGTATACACTGTGTTCGTATCATAGTCTCAAAATCGTTCAAGATTTAAAGATATAAATATATTAACTGTATTTATTAAACATTTGTGCAAACTTCATACATCATAAAGGTTATAAAAATACAAGGTATATAACATAACATGTTAATGTTATGTAACATTATCTGTTCGTTCGACTAGACTAGACTTCGTCTGCGTAACTGTTTTTTTTTAGCCTATCTTACTCGCTGATAATGTAGCTTTCTATAAGTGAAAGAATTTTTATAATCGGTTAAGTAGGTAGTTGAGTTTATTCATTAGGTACAAGCAAAAATACATATCTCTTAAAAATATTAGTTTAGTTTTTGCACATCTTGGTTTACATTATTGGAGTTTTCGTAGGGATCCCTGGGGCCCTAGCCAAGACGTACATTAAAGAAAACGCTCCCTAGCGAACTTTACGAAGCGAACAAAATAAAGCCCGGTGATTGGTTGTTGTAACGCCCACATAAAATTTTGACCAATCACAAAGCTTTGTCACAAACGCAGTGCTTTCTACAGTTTACGACTGTAGAAAGCACTGCGTTTGCATCTTGGCTAGGGCCCCAGATTTAACTTGGTTAACAATATAGCTTATGTTGCTCAGTGATAATGTAGCATTCTATTAGTGAAAGAATGTTTAAAATTGGTCAAGTAGTTTTTGAGTTTATTTATTACAAACAAATAAATAAACTCAAAACAAGAATTAGTATAGGTTGTAACATAAATAAAACAAGAGTGTATGCATTTAAATAAAAGTGTAATATAACAATGTTATACAAAATGTCTGCAATTGAACAATCACGCGTGAATGTTATTATATATTGATATGTTTTGTAACATATTTTGTTATATAGTCTCTACTCACCTTTAGGAACCATAAGACCCAACAATTTAAAGTGTAATTCAAGGTTTAAAAGATAACATTTTAAAATAAAATAATTATAAAAAAAATTAAGTACATTAAATAAAGAATTTGAAAGTGGATTGTTTTTTAATTGAAAGAGTGGCAGGCAAGCTGACGATCCACCTAAGGCAGCTACGGTAACCACCTACCATTGTTACCATAGCAAGTAGATAGGGCATGTTATAATCTATGTCCAGTTCGTTAAAGAATTTTTCTGATATATTTAACAGCTACGAATGTGATTACGAAAATGCACAGTGGGTCTAGCATGAGTTTTTAATAAACACACTTGTTAGCGATAGCGTAAAAAATTTATATCGAAAATTGTCAATGTCAAAATGACAGTTTTCCATATAAATGTTTAACGCTCTAGCTAGCGAGTGCGGTAATTATAAACTCATACTAGACCCACAGTTACAAACGATATTGCTGTTTTCTCTCTCGTTCACTCACGGTGCCTCCAGTTTTAAAGGTTGAACTTCTTGCTCAACTAAATGCTCGACCGAGACAATTCCAGTCTACTCCCGGACGTTTCTTAACCACGACTTCCTCCTTCGTGAAGCGGTTTCCATTCCACCTTACCCATCATGATTCACAGAAGAAGTAAATATCTGTCGTGTCTAATCACGTGGCCAAGATGGCGCCAAAAGGATAAAAAACAGCATATAATTTTGAAAAATATATATTTTATTCTTATACGATAATTAAAAAATGAGACATTGTTAGTTGGTGTGGTAAAACATGTATTTTATAACTTACCGCTATTGTATATACCCTAGAATAAGCACGTTTGTAAATATTGTGTAATTGTTGTCATGTACATATTTGTTAAATATAGCCTTAATTTATGGGAGAATTATTTAATTTATAACAGTTGTCATATTCCTTCCGACATTTTGTTATCCGACAATTTGTTTTGTTTTCCTCAGCCTGCTTGCCGCCGCGCGAAAAAGTTATCAGGCGCAAACACTACGTGAGAAATGGCGACATATACAATTGTACTCTATGCGAGCATGCGTCTGTCAGTTTTGACGGAATCCGCGAGCACATTAAGATTGTGCACTACGCCAACGGCACTCACAAGTACACGTGCGGACATTGCAATGAAGGATTCAGTACGCCCACCGGCTTCGTTCAGCACAAGTTAAACGAACATGGCATCGATGACAGATACACGTGCAAGGTTTGCAAGGCGGCGTTCAACACGAAGAATCTATTGAAAATTCACTTGCAAAGTTTCCACATGATCGGTGAGAGGTTGGTGTGCGACGCATGCGATTATTTCACGTACGTGCCGTACGATTTGAAGAGGCACAAGACGAAACATAGCCTCGTTAAAAAGTACAAGTGCAAATACTGCGAAAAGGCATTCGGTAGAGTGAGGAATCTGAGTGAGCACGAGAAGATACACACTGGGGATAAGAGAAAGAAGTGTAGCTTTTGCGAAATGACGTTCGTGCAAAAAGCGAGCCTCAACTATCACATGAACAAGTACCATCCGGAACCGGTGTGAGTAGAGACCGGTGGAAGAAACGCTGCAATCAGTTTTAATACCTTTTCTCTTTTTAAATGTCTTCGTATATTTCATTTATAATTTTTAAAATAAGAATTAGTTCAGTATGACACCCGTCAATCTGTAGTGAGTGACGCGCACTCGTGAATTGTAACGGCTAAACCCTAAACCCGTTTAGTCTATGTTATAGTTTTAAAATAAGATAAGAGCTCTTCTTATAATATATTAGTTAGATTACACATTATTTTATACGTCAATAAGTCGCCATCTTTATATCCTTAGTTCTGTCATCAGAACCACAGTCTACTATCAACACCACATACATAACAGTCTACTTTTATCAATTAAGTATATGGACCCTCAGGATGCAGGAATATAATGATTCGCCACAATATCACTTGTATTTTTAGACCGTACGCTAAACTAATAATAATTTAGCGTACAGCCTACGAGTTTAGGGTTCAGTTTAGATTACGCATTGCGTCTAAAAATGTTCGACCTTTTTTAGCCGCTTTGAGCACTTAGGATGGAAGAGAAACATAATTCGTCTGTCACGCTCTGTGACCGACACCCTCAGTGACGTTTAATTGTATGAAATAAACGCCATCTACCAGAATCAGTTATTCCCTCTTGGTACATAATAAGCTTAGGCGCGATTTCACCATACAGAGGGCCTAGTGCGAGTTTTACTCGATCAAACGCAAACACGTAAATGTCAATTTGTATGGGAATGAAGCAGCGCCACCTGGTGGTTCACGTGTAGGTCTGCTTCATTGCCATACAATTTGACGTTTACGCGTTCGACGCGTTTGATCGAGTAAAACTCGCACTAGGCCCTCTGTTAGTATTTAACATCGCTGTTAAGTCATTTAGCGCTGTCACTTCCATACTGTAAACGTCTGTTAAATGACTTAACAGCGATGTCAAATACTAACAGAGTATGGTCAAATCGCGCCTTAACCTCGTCAATAGTATGTTAAGATGTTAACAGATGGCGATAAAGTGTTCTAAAGTTGACGTGCAGTCCTACGGCTGACATTTTTTTTTAGAAGGACCCTCATCAAAATTTGATACAGAGCCCACCTAGGAAAGCTATGACCCGACGTGAACTAAATCTATGGTTCACTTCAAAAACACGCTAGCAAAACAAGTTTCACGTACACGTTGAATTAATGATAAATTGTCGCTAAAATTCATTTACAATTCATACATATAATAGATAAAATAAGATCGTTTTCAGTTGAGGCTAAGTGAAATTTAAGAGATATTTTTAACCTCTTTTTAGTGTTTGTATTTTTTCATTAGAGTATTGTATTATACCTTAGAGTTCGGGCCCATCGTTATAATAATATATATATATATATATATATATATATATATATATATATATATATAGGTATACTAGCTTTTGCCTGCGACTTCGTCCGCGTTCCTTTTTCCTTGGTCTCAAAACATTTACATAATCTTTTTAATTTTTCTAGGACGTTGAATATTTTATTTACATTTTTAGGTGATCCTTCGGGAACGGTATTTTTGCGCGTTAGACTCTTTTAGTATATTCTAAAACTGTAAAGAATATTTTTACATTCATTATCGATTATTTAGTTTTTTTTTTTTGTAAAGTTTCATACAGAAAATGCGAGCAAAATTGGTTTGAAATTCAGTTTTAGAGGTTAGGTACTTTAGAATTTAATTTTATCGAATGAAGCATTATAAATCGTATAGGTATCGAATGCTGTCTTTTATAGATGATGTTCTCAATATTTAGATTTTCTCTTAAGTCTAAAAATATTAGGGTTTTTTTAGAAGAACTTGAATTTATAAAAAATAAATAAAAAAAAACCTTTTAACTTTTTAATAAAAAATAAACTAAGGATATTAGTTAATTCACTAAATAATGTTAAAACTTTAACTTTTAATATTTATTTTAAATTATAAACTTCACCAAATAATTTACTTTTGCACGTTGAATATTTGGTTGACGATTTTTTAACAAAACAGAATGTCAACAGGTATTTATCCATACCCATTATCCTGGCAAATAAATATCATTGATATACACAATTATGCATTTTCTTTTTTAACCCTAAGTTTTGTTAATATATATATTTATGAATAATAAATATCTTCACACATTCAACACAGCACCATCTAGTTCCATAGTAAGCAACTAATGCTTGTATTATGGATACCAGACAGTTGATATACTACATAGATTACTTTTTTTCTTGTAAATAAATACATATTATAAATACAAAACATCCATGACTCAGGTACAAAGGTAAATGTTAACACATAAACATTTGCCCCTAGCGGGATTAGAACACGCGACCGTTTGGTCAACAGCTAGGGTTACTAGCCACTAGACCAAACGTGTCGTCACATAAACAATAAATATTACAAAAAAAAAACTTAAAATTAATTATGCTACCATAGTACTGTGCATAATCATTGCCAAGTCTTCTAATTACTTGAAAAAGAAGCCACATGGTTCGAATGTGTACCAAATATTAGCCGCGATCGCGCGAATTGTAAAATAAAATTCTCTGAAGATTTTTTTTTATTTTTATTATTAGATATGGGTTTGCTCTTGGCCAGCATACAGCCGTGTAGCGAAGATGAGGCCCATGATGGAGCATTTCCATCTTTTCCATCCAGCTTCAATGTGGGGCGATTCAAGGGAGCTGTAAATAATTTTTTGAAGGATAAGCAGGTTGCATTCCTCTGGTATATTGCTCGTGTACGGGTAGGCGACACCCTGCCTTCCTCATAAAGAACGTCCCTTCCGAAGCGTTTTCGAGTTGTAATATTGTATATAGTAACATGTATAACAAAATTATAATTTATGTTTAGATTGTACATTGACCAAATGAAACTCTGACCTTTTGAAACTCAAAGTCAGACGATTTGAAACTCTGATGACCAACTATAAATCTTGTCAAGTCGTCAAGTCTGTCATCCAGTTTTACCTATAAAATCCTTGGTTTGAAATTTTAACTCCAATTCTACTATATTTTAAAATTGTTAATATATTCTTACGTTTTTTTTAAAAAAATAACTGTCGATTATTAAATACTAACTTCGATCTAACCCTGCGATGTTAACATGCCAAATATTACTACATATTAATAATTTTTTTCCTCAGCAATAAAGCAGCAAGCAAAGTTTCGGTTGCACAGCAAGGACTATGTTAAAGAGGGAGACATGTACAAATGTATACACTGCGAAAAGACTTACAACAAAGTCACCTCACTGAAGTTCCACATAAAGACGAAACACTACAAGATACCGAAGTATGTATGTCCGTTTTGCATGAAAGCCTTCATGACGATGGCACCGCTGACGGTCCACAAGCTGGAAGTGCACAATGTCGACGATAGATTCAAGTGCAAAGCTTGTAAGGGAGCGTTCAATACTAAAGTTCAGCTGAGGAAACACACGAACAATTTTCACATGCTGGGCGAGAAGATTAAGTGCGAGTTTTGTGATTACGAGTCTTTCTCGTTCGAGAGCATGTACAAGCACAAGTTCAAGCATAAAACGGTGAAAGATCACCACTGTAGATACTGTAGAAAGTCGTTCCTGAGGAAAACAACTTTGGACCTCCACGAGCGGATACACACGGGAGACAGGAGGAAAATTTGTCAAGTGTGCGGACAAGCGTTCGTGCAAAAGGCTAGTTTGAATTATCACATGACTAAATATCATCCGGAAGTTAATTTTTAGTGTGAAATGTTCATCTGGTTACCTGAAAATTATGTTCACTAAAGGTGTTTAGTGAAAACGCTTCACTTCTTTTCAATAAAAGATGAAGCGCATCAGTGGCATGAAGCATCAAAATTGGATTATTTTTTTTTGGATATGGTAATCGAGGGTAGAGGTAAGGAGGACCGATTCTGTATTAAAAAGTGGTCACAGAATACCAGTAAATTAAGATGACGCTAGTGTAGCATTGAAGAGTTAATTAGACAAAGATAGATAGAAGATATGCTACACTAGCGCCATTCTAGCCACTTTTAGAACCCTTAATTTATTGTTGGAGAGGGCTATTTTTTCAGTTTGATTATCAAATGAATCGGTACTCCTTACCTCTACCCTCCATCTATAGATATGGGTCCTTTACGTTTGAGATGTGAAATACATACAACCATAGAACAATTAAACGAGTTTACAAATTAGCGCCATCTACTCAAGATTAAGGGCCATAACGCACTTGCGGGTGGCGGAGCGGGAATCCGCTGCGTGAGAAACCGCTAGTTCAGCGAATTCCCGACGCGGGAACCCGCTGGCGGGGAGCCAGTACGACAATGGATGTCTGAAATGGCCGCGGTCCTGGCGGGTGCAAATTGCAAGTGCGAACTGACAGCGCGTGCGCAGGCGGCGATTTCCCGCGTGCCACCTGCGGGCTAAATTTATATCCGCCACGGGTTCCGCTTCTCCGCCCTCAAGTGCGATACAAAACGTTGTTTTCATACAATGATCACTGCGGAATTCCGCTCCGCCGCCCGCAAGTGCGGTTACTTACATATTTAGATTTGTATCACATTGATCACAATATTTGTTCACACCATTCACTTACTTATACTTTATGCATTCTTTTGTTACATTTTCATTGATGTTGTCATCAAAGGAAATGTTGGTCTCGTGAAATCCGTTTGGCGGAAGTAACGAGCCGCTTGCAGAAGACCACCGTGAAATAATAGCGTGTGTGTGTGTGTGTGTTAGCAGAGTGAGTAAAAGGGATGCCAGAGCCCATGTCCCTATACCTTCCTAAACCCTAATATGGCCGGGGCAGCACATGTGGCGTTTCAAGTGTTATAGGCGACGGTAGCCAGCTACCATCAAGTGGACCGTCAGCCTGATTGTCTACCTTAACATTTAAAAAATAATCTTGCGTTTTATGATAGTTTTTCATCATTGTCCGAAGTATTTTGACGCGAAACAACAGATATAAAAATTTTAATGGGGGGTAGTCTTTAGTTAAGACAGATTTTCAGTTTGTTTACAGTTTACACTGTATGTTATCTTTAAAGATATCAATCACAATGTGCACGGGTTGTCTGTTTCTATACGATTTTGTTAATTCGTATTTAGTTTTATGGAATTTATAATAATTATATCTAGTTTGAAATATTGTGGAATCAACAATATTGGATAATTTTTAACACGTAAGCAATAAGAACATCGTGCAATAGGTACCAATAAAATTTGCCGCCTTATTGAAATATGTGTACACAAAGTGTCACTTATCACACTTATAATTAAATACCTAAGTACCTTTTAGGCACTTAACTTAGGACTTATTAAGTTAGGACCGCTACCACACTTATGGACACGATCGCGTAAAGTAACTAAATATTATATTTTTTAGAGCCCAGCATAGACGTAGCTATTACTTTAACTAATATTACGATATAAAGAGAAAATTGTTATTTTTTTTTTTTGTTATTAATGAATGAACTCAAAAACTACTAGACCGATTTTAAAAATTCTTTCACCTATAAAAAGTTACATTATCAGTGAATAACTGAGGCTAAATTTTATAAAGTTGCGCCCACGAAGTCAACTAGCTGTTGTACGCACAACAGCTAGTAATATTATACAATATTTATTTATTTATTTATTTATTTATTTATTTATTTACAGGAACATAATTCATATAGTTAACTATGAAGACACACACTAGGCAATGCAGGCCTGTATCGTGTGTTTCATAAATGTAAGTAATATATTTTTTGATATTTAAAATAAATATCAAAAAATAAAAATATTAATCATAATAATTAAAAATACAAATAATAACAAATTATAAATGACTAAATACACTAAATTACCTAATAATAAGTAGTTACATATAAAAGTAAAAGACACAATAAATTTAAAAATTGAGGCTATCGAAATATGTGGTAGGTATTACGTTTTTAAATTGACTTAAATAGTTTTTCAACATAGTCGTATTTAAGACTGGACAACCATTTTTTAATCTTAACCTTAACTTCACGTATGGTATATTGCTTAAAGTCACAATGTTTAGTAATTTTGTTGTAAATGCTTAATTGTACATACGGATTAAAACGTTTTGCAAATTCTGTTCGTACTAGTGGCAGAGGAATTTTAAATACTCGCTTTTTTAAAAGGTCTGTGTATTGACGAGAATTGATAACTTGTTTATGAGCAAATAAAGTCATTTTCAGTAAAAAAAGTTTTCTAACGCTAAGTACTTTGCTTTCTTTATATAATTCTGTAGTGGGATATCTAAAGTTTTTCTTCAGCATTGTTTTAAGGACCGATCTCTGAGCTCTTTCGATTTCTATCATGATTGTTTTAGAGGATCCTCCCCAACAGGAATTACAGTACATTAAGATCGATTGGCAGAGGGCAAAATATACGTTTGTTAGAATACTAGGTGAAGCTATGTTACGGAGTTTGCGCATTATGTGAACTATAGTACGGACTTTCTTAGACAAATATGATATATGTTGTTTAAAAGTTAAACACTCATCAATTTGTATGCCGAGATATTTGGTGAATTGAACTTTGTCTATACTATCGCAGTTGCACGAATCTGCGTTAGACGTACATTGAGCATGTAATTTTATTTTGTGAAATGAAGGTGGACTTGATGCTTGTGTTTTATGAAAACAAATATAGTTGGTCTTTTTTATATTTAAAGTTAATAAGTTCCAATTTAGCCATTCAGTAATTTGTGTTAGGCCTCTCTCTGCGAGTGAAAATACACCGTCCCATGATTGATCATTAAAAAGTAAAACTGTATCGTCTGCATAACATATTACATCAGTGTTTGTCAGATTGACTGTATGTATGTCATTTATATATAATATGAACAATGTAGGACCTAAAATACTACCTTGGGGAACACCAAAGGTTATTTTTTGTATATTACTAATGAATTGACCTATTTTTACACATTGTTTTCTGTTTTGTAGGTAGCTTGAAAACCAATTTAAAGCTGATCCCCTGATGCCGAATTTTTCTAGCTTTGTTAATAGAACCTGGGTAGACACAGTGTCAAAGGCTTTTGCTAAATCCAGAAATATTCCTATGCAGTTTCGGTTTTTATCTAAATTGGATGCAATAAGTGAAGTTAAAAGAGAGATAGCATCTTCAGTAGACTTTTTTGATCTGAAACCAAACTGACGGGGAGATAGCAAGTTTTTATCTTCAAGGTAGCATATAAGTCTTTTATTAACTAGCTTTATATTATACCTACAAGGTGTTCACAGTATCCAAAAAATGTCCAGGGTGACGATTTTCCCCATATTCAAATATACATATATCGCTTCTTAAATTCAAAAGTATACCACAAATCAAAATTAGGTACACTTTTTTACAGGAGCTAATCGAAAAAAATAAATAATTTTTTGTCTATTTTTTTTCTTTACATATATATCGTATATATGCGTATTATCGTTAGAAGCGTATTTTTAAGTAGCATTAAATGTTTTAAGTACTTTTATAATAAACTGA
Source organism: Synanthedon andrenaeformis (assembly GCA_936446665.2). NCBI lineage: Eukaryota > Metazoa > Arthropoda > Insecta > Lepidoptera > Sesiidae > Synanthedon > Synanthedon andrenaeformis. Next base: position 1,170,938 of record OW387806.2, on the reverse strand, counting down.
ATACTAGAGGAGATATTATAAGCATATAAGATACTTTTGAATATAAAAATATATATCAATATATACTAAATATGGAATAAAACAACCATAAGTCTTTTTGCAACATACAATATGAAGGATTGTGATTGTATTTTTGCAATAAAAATATTTTTGGATTTTTTGTTTTGTGGTGGGTACTTTTAAATTTAAGCAGCGAAATCTATATTAATTTTATTTTATTTCAATTTAGTGTTGTGTAAACCGGTTTAATATTATATAATATTTTTCTTGTTTTAAGAATTGTTAACATCACAATGCATTAATTAAGTTTTTTATTGTTAATTGTAAGTTTGTACCTTTCAAGCATCACTTTTGCATTTTGTAATTTATAACTAAAATATTGTGTAAGATCATAATTTATAATAAAAAGTGATATTAGATTTTAAACAGTTTTTTTTTATTTCTTATAATTTCTATAGTATCTTCTTCTTGTAGTGCCATCTACTATCGGAGGTTGGCTATCATTATGGCTATCCTAACATTCGAGGCGGCGGCTCGAAACAGCGATCTAGTACTTTGGACATACCATTCGCGAAGATTCTTGAGCCAAGAAGTACGTCGTCTGCCCGGCTTGCGTCTACCTTGTATTTTCCCCTGCATGATCAGCTGCAGGAGATTATACTTGTCGCCGCGCATGATATGTCCAAAGTATTCCAGTTTGCTGACTTTTGTGGTCTTCAAAACCTCAACCTTCTTGTTCATTCTCTGCAAAACCGTCTCATTCCTTATCCGATCCATCCAGGACACCCGTAGCATGCGCCTGTATACCCACATCTATAGTATACCTATCTAATAAAATATTCTCTATTGAATAGGGGCATGTTTTAGATATTAGGTACCCATATATTACAATATTATGCACCCAATCGGTGTGCAGATTCTATAAGGATGAGTAATGTCTTTACACCCCGATGCTCGACTCAAAAACGGTGTGTTATAAGTTTGACGTGTGTGTCGGTTTGTGGAATCGTAGCTCACAAACGGATGGACCGATTTTGATTGAGTTTCTTTTGTTTGAAAGCTGACGTGATCGCGGTGGTTCTTAGCTATAATTTATGAAGATCCGTTCAGGCGTTTGATTGAATACAATTCGCCCATTTCCTAGTTGACGAAGGGATTTCACTAACTTCTACGGTTTTGATTGATGTGAAATTTGGTATATACTGTTACATCGGTGATATTTCCATTACATGTTAACCTTAACCCGATGTTAAGTAAAACTTAAGTTAAACTTAACAGCATCAAGTAGTCTGCGGAACACCCAACTTCTCAGCAACTTACAGCAGATATAACTTGTTTGGGCTAAATAGAAAGTGGGATTAGTTTATAACTTATTTAAGAGTAAGTCAGTAAGCACACCAATTGTATAGCCTCCAAAGTAAAAACTTATAGATTTGTGTTAGATATACAATACAACCCTACATGCCTGCACATTCAGACCAGCGACAGTTGCCACCTACAACCGAGTGGACCGTTAGCCTGTCTGTTGACCTTAACATTAAAAAAATAGGAATAATTTCGCTATGCTATGCCAAGAATTTGGTATTTAACCCATTTGCTGCGGCGGACGCCAATCGGCGTTTTTTGATTTAATATTCAGGTGCGAAATACGCCCATCGGCGTTTTTTTTTAATTGCTTATATCTTGGCAAAAACAAGTCACAAAAAATTATACTTGCAATATATGCACATTTTTTTTAAATACAGCAAGGTACTGCTCGCCGTTTCCGAAATTTTAACTTTTTGAAAAAATGCGGATTCCTTCCAAGGTGCGGAAGACGCCTAACGGCGTTTTCCAGGATTTAACAACCTTTGATTTTAAAGAAATACCTATTATGTATTTTTGCAATATCTTCTAAATATATTAAGTTAATATTATTTTTCTAAAATAGAGGTATTTATTACTACGTCTTAAGTTAAAATTCACTAAAACTGAAGGAATACTTAATAACAACAATAGTCTTATCGCTGTGGAATGCGGTACCTATTGTTCTCTCCCCTAAGCTCGAACCTGTCGGTCGCTACACAGGCCGACAGGTTCGAGTTAATCCGTCTTTTTACTTATAATTTTTATTTTAGGGTTCACTTTAGTTTGAAAAAGCACAGTTTGCACTTATTGACGGTTAATAATTTTCTCACCACCAACACTTCTGTTTTGCTTTCGTGGTGATCAGACGTGCTGTTATACTTGTTGCTTTAATTCTAACGACCCGCTTACGTATTATTGGACTGTTTCTTGCACATACGACGACCTCGGCTAGTAATTTTGGCTCTGATTTTTCCTACTGAAATTAATAAGTGGTGTACTATTAATATGTAAAATGTTGCCCGAGTTTTGTGTTTTAAATTTTTAATATAAAATGTTATAAACCAGTATATTTAATTTAAGCCATGTAGTCACAAGGAAACATTTGTTCCAGAACAAATTTTAACGTGTTTGGAAACAAATAAATAAATTGGTAGGTATGAATTATCTACTCATTTTTATATAAATAGTAGACATATTTACAAAGTTGTAATTTTTACAAGTTGAAACTTGTCCGTTCTCTATAGTGTCCACTAATTGCATCAATTCTTTCAACAAAAGTTCATTTTCATACTAATTTTCAGGTTAACAAAGATGTCTATAAAAATAAAGTCTGTAAATAAATAGTTTATAAAATTATTTATAAAATTATATTTATAGTATTATAAAATGGAAAAGGTTTGCTACCTCTGATATAAATTTATACTGATAATTTAGCCATCCTTATCATTTGAAACTAAAATATATGAGACTGTAATTTAAAAGTAAAGAAATGTTATTTTATTAAAATAATTTACTTACCATTTTTCGCCATATTCTCCAAATTTTCACGTTCCAACTATTAAACAACAAGAAATACACAAAAAAGAGTTCTAAATGACGTTAATTTATTTTTCACATCAAAAACGTACAGGAACGTATCACACGTTTGGCGTACTGGTAGTTTTTCTCAGATTTTTAGCGTAAGAATTTTTTTATTTTATTTTATTTAATAGAAACACCAACAGTACATCAAAATTAGCTGTCACATACACTTATAAGATATAAAAACACGTTTACATTTGTGTACCAATTACAGGTATTTACAGCTAGCTACATGTTACATGTTGTCATGAAAATTTAGAAATGATAAGAATGATCAATTTCTCTAAACAGTGCTGAAAACGCCGATCGGCGTCTTATATTATCCTTATGAGGTGCGGAAGACGCCGATCGGCGTTCGAGATGAACGCCGTCCCGCACTTGGCTAATAAGCGTAATTTTTATCGCCGCAGCGAATGGGTTAACAGTTTAGTTTGACAAGAGAAGAGTGATAAACTAGTAATTACGTCGATAAAAATAAATAAATTACATTGTCATTTAATTAAAAAAAATAGTGCGTGGAGTCCCTCCGCGCGGAAGAAGTGAAACTTACTTTGTGTATCTTTCTTTCTCTCTCCCTCTTGCGTTGGAATATTGGACGCTACTCGTTGCTAACGCTCGCGCTGGCCTCTAACAGGTATACTACGCGCATGCGTTCGAGTGCCACGCATTTACTCTCGCTCTGTCTCTTTCTATTCCCCCTCCTAGCGTTAAACGTTTAACGCAACCTTGTTGGAAGTCTCATTAGAAGTTTCACTTCAAAAAAAGTATGAACCTAGTTTTTTTAACCTGTACATTTCGAACACGTAGCCTGCAAATTGTTTTTCTCATTGCAGACACAAAGACAAAATACTACACGACCACAGAAGATAAAAAGTTCAAATGCATAGAGTGCAGCAAGGAGTACGCTTCGCAACCGTTGATTTCGCAGCATTACAGATTCGTTCACCTGAAACGGCGGCCTAGGGAGAGAAAGTGTCCGAAATGCGATGAAAAAATTGCCGGATACCTGAGGGCTTACCACATGGAGGAAGTTCACGGAATTCCCGCTCCAACGTGTGGCGCTTGCGGCAAAAAATTCCGGTTTCCGTGTCACGTCATACAACACCAGAGGAAAGTGCACATGAGCGAAAAGAACGTGCAGTGTGACCAGTGCGAGAAACATTTTTTCAACAAATTGAGTTTGAGGTTGCACATGGCAACACACACGTCGGTAAAACAGTACAAGTGTCAAATATGCGAAAGAGAGTTCAGGTGGGAGAACAATTTGAAGGATCATTTGAAAATGCACGCGGGTGACAAGAGATATACTTGCTCTGTGTGTTTCAAGGCGTTTGTACAGAAAACTGCGTTGAAACAGCATGCTTTAAGAAACCATCCAGGTGTTTCTTTGTGATATTAAAAAATATTAATAAATAATTAATACTGAGATAATTTTTATTCCCTTCTGTATCTAAATTCTAAGTCCGGGGTGTCCGTCTGTCCCTCTGTATGTAATGTGCTGTTAAACTACGCAACGGATTTAAATACGGTTTTCACTACTGGAAAGAGCGTTAAAGGAGGAAGGTTTTTTACATATAACTAGCGACTCGTTCCCGGCTTCGCCCGGGTGCATTTTTTTACGTAAAAACCTTCCCTGATTATCCCTCTATCCATGAGTGAAGACAGAATTAAAATCGGTCCAGCCGTTCTCGAATTTTGCGCTTAGCAACACATTTAGGGATTCATTTTTATATTATAGAGACTAGCTGAGCCCGACTACGCTTCGTAATGGTTTTCTTTGACGTTCAACGGCCAGCGGCTGCCATAACAACGGCTAACTGCCACTTTAAATGTGAGTTATCGCTGGCGAGTTAGTTCTCTTCGTTTTCGGCATATGGCACCGTAAAAAAGTTCTATATTATTACGCAAAATATAGATAAGATCAATCCTTGAAGCAGGTTGGATGTTGTGTAAAAATTTCAAGCCAATCCGTCGGCTAGTTTTCGAGTTTTTGAGAGATACACAAACCAACAAAACATTTTTATATATATAGATTTTTATATATAAAAATCCGTGCGAAGCCGGGGGCGATCCGCTAGTTGATGCTTCTTTATTGTCTAATTAATTTGTCTTAGATTAGATTACCTACCTCTAATCCCTACCTTTAGGGTACAAGGGTACCCTAAAGGTAGGGGTTTCATTTGCAAGTGTGTGTGTGTGTGTGTGTGTGTGTGTGTGTGTGTGTGTGTGTGTGTGTGTGTGTGTGTGTGTGTGTGTGTGTGTGTGTGTGTGTGTGTGTGTGTGTGTGTGTGTGTGTGTGTGTGTGTGTGTGTGTGTGTGTGTGTGTGTGTGTGTGTGTGTGTGTGTGTGTGTGTGTGTGTGTGTGTGTGTGTGTGTGTGTGTGTGTGTGTGTGTGTGTGTGTGTGTGTGTGTGTGTGTGTGTGTGTGTGTGTGTGTGTGTGTGTGTGTGTGTGTGTGTGTGTGTGTGTGTGTGTGTGTGTGTGTGTGTGTGTGTGTGTGTGTGTGGTATATGTGGTTGTGTAATCTCTGTGGCTGGGGTGTTCTAACGAGCTTAATTATAATACCTAAATATGTAATGATAACAATAATCTCCTTTATTGACTGTGTGTTTTTCTCTCTCTCTTTATTCAGGAAACAAACAGTCATTATACCTACCTATTTTTTTACATATACATAAATATTTAAAGACTTAGAGGTCCACACACAAAATAAATATTAAACAATACGAAATAAATATTAATATTGTTAATATTAATAATACATTAATAGTATTGAAACAAAATCCTACACAAATAGGTAATCAACATTTTAAAATTTAAATTAAGAAAAACACACAATAAATACATTCAAGGTGCCATCAAAAGCCTATCACGTATCTGAATCCTATAATTAGTCAAACTGCCACGGAATACCTATATCTAGATCCCCAAATTTGCTAGGTATTGTATGCGTCAACGCTACGTCTAAAAAAATTATTCCTGGTGTAGGTAAACCATTTTATATAAGGGGACAGAGAAAAGTTTTTGTGAACGTGAGCCAGGTCTGGGTATTCCCCAAATTTGAGGGGAATCAATGTAATTTTTTAAAATTTTAAACAAAAATACCCGTTTTCAACATTTTGGTAAACGATTTGGTTAGCCTTGATCGAAAGATAGAAAATTTTATCATGAATCTTTCCTCAGTAAATTAAATTGTTCCGAAGGATCATCAAGTCGCTGTCTGTTTCTCCGCTGACTTCTTTTTAACCCAACGGTTTTTATTACGGCTTTCTTTAATGGAAAGAGCGATTAATGAAGGTTTGTGTATATAACTTGCGGAATAAAATGGCATCCATACGAAGCAGGTCTCAAATATTAAAAAAACCGACATATACCTAGGTATTTAATAACCGCACTGAATTAAATTGTGATGAATATTTAGAAAAATCTTAAAACGTAAAACTTTAGAATGGCAGAAATCAGCAAAAAAAAAAAAGAAATGGCGATACAAAATAAACATTACCTACGCTAAAGAATATTTATTTATTAGTGGCAGAGTTCGCTGCGTTTCGCAGTCATAAATTGGTGGAAGTAACCAGCCCCTAACACTACAGAAGTCTATGTTTTGATGAGTGAGTAAGGGATGCCATAATTTCCCTATTCCTTTATTCTACTAAGGTTGGCAGCGCTCTTGCAGGACCTGTGGCTTTGCTTGTGTTAATTCAATTCAATTTTATTTATTGCGAAACCATAATGAATAAAGATGTTATAAAATTTACAAAGACCAGTGTTATGGACCCTGTCGGGCATGCAACTTAAGAGATATGTTATAAGGAATATATGCAACTTAATATACTACGGTTGGCAGCTTAGGCAAGTAACAACAAATATCGAGACATTTGTATCTTGACGCTTACTTCATACCGGTATACCTTTATACATACAATATTATAAGACTACTTGCTTATGTTTACTACCCGAAAAAATGTGATACAATTTTCATTAATTCTACTGTTACTTCAGTGGTATTTCTATGACATAATAACCTTGACCTGATGCTGCAGCATTGATTAGTCTCCGGGATACCCAATTCCAGCAAATTACAACAGATAAAGCATGTTTGTCCTCAATAGAATGTCGAAAGTTCTAATTATACTTGATACAAGTATTATACCTATTATATGTAATTTATCAATGTCTCTTTTTTTTTATAGATGTCCCGTCAGTTGAAGATTATTTCATACAACTACCAATGGAAGAAACAAAGAGATACAGCTGTAAGGCTTGCAAAGTGGCTTACAAACGTATATCGGATCTCAGAAACCACGTAATCAGGGCACATTTGAAAAAGAAATTCATCAGTTGCCACCTATGCTCCGAGAGCTTCATGTATCATTTCCAAAGGAAAAAGCACATGTGCGAATCGCACTCAGCACAAAAACCCACACAATTGATATGCGAATTGTGCTCAAGAACGTTTAAAAGGAAAAATACACTGTCAGAACACATGCGGGATGAGCATATAGAAACGAAATGTGCTTACTGCGACGAAAAGTTGTCGAGGAAGAAGTCCTTGTTTCATTTGCACGAGAATCACGGATTTCCACTGCCCACTTGTGGGATTTGTGGTTACAAGACTCTGAAGGAAAGCGGTATAGTCAGACATCAGAGGAATGTGCATTTGAGGGAGAGAAATATATCTTGCAGTGTCTGTGAGAAGAAATTTTTCACTCAATCTAACTTACAAGATCACATGATCACTCACAGTAGGGAGAAATCGTTTGAGTGCAATGTTTGCGGTAAAGCGTTTTCGAGGAAGAAATGTTGGAAATCTCATTACAGGATACATACGGGAGATCGGCCTTTTAGTTGTGCAGTGTGCGATGCTAAATTTGTACAGAGCGCTAGTCTAAGATTTCACATGAGGAGACATTAAAATGTAGAACATTGTCGAAGAATTTATTATATACTAGCTGTTGCACGCGACTTGCGATAACCATAGCAGAACCACACATAGAGAATAGACCCGCTTGTCTGGATTTGAAAAGTAGTGACACTGCGTTTCGCAGTCATCTGGGCAGCTCGTCTGGCGGAAGTAACCAACTTTTACAGAATATAACAACATGTGTGCTGTTATGTTTCGTTGAGGGAGTTCCCTTATCCTTAAATCTTACTATGGTCTACAGATCATTTGCAGCTGTGTTAGAGGCGTTGCTTGTGTTTTTGTCTGTAAATTTTATGTTGAGAGCTGTAGATTTTGTAATAAACAAATAAATAAATAGAGGCGACGGTAGCCACCCACCATCAAGTGCAACGTCGAACAGACGGAGGGTCGACACTATAAGATGACACTAAGCGAAGAAGGATTCTGAAAACAGAAATTGAGGACATAATATGCCTTCCTTTGGATGAAAACAAAAACTGAAGTTAATTTCATATCTAGTATAATTAATTTCTAAAATGTGCAGAATTTGTCACATTTTCCCGGATTGAATTACTGACTAGAAGCAAAAAAAAAAATTTTACTACTGTACATTTAACATGGGTATGTCAATAGTTACTATGTATATATAAAGGTTTTTTCTAAAATATTGGAATTGCTGGCGTAAGTTTTATTAATGTCGCAGGTTCAATAAAGTCCGTAAATGTGTTGCTTCCCATTCTTTTTTCGTATATTCGCATTATAGTAAGTTGAGACAACAAATTCTCCCAAATACCCATTACTGAGTTCCCACGCTCGTACAACGTCACCTTAATCGTATGTAATACCATCGAGTAAATAAATAATACTTAACCAGTACTCTATGGTAATACGCTTTTTTTATTAATCATTATTTCTATATCACTTATTATACTTTCTATAATGTTTGTCCATTAAATGATACGCCTTCGTGTGTATCGTCAGAGCTCTTTGATCATGAAATACTTTGTCGCAAGCTTTACATTTTAACACTTGCTGTTTCACGCCATGCACTTTCACCTCGTGGTCGTGTTTCTTAGTGTAATCTGTAAACATTTCTCCACAATAACCGCATTTATTTCTTCTATTCCCTTTAACGTGCACTGCCCTCTCATGGTCTTTCATTTTGATCCTATTGTTGAAGGTTTTCGAGCAAAAACTACAATTGAAAACACCAGTTTTATGCCTGTAACCGTGCGTCTGCATGATTTTCTTATTCACAAATCCCGCACCGCAAATTTCGCAAACATAATTATTATAATGAACATTCATATGCTCTAGGAGAACCTTGAAATTGTTAAACACTTGGCGACAAATCGCGCATCTGATCTCATCACCATCAAACTTGAAAGGTACTATGTGATTTTTTATATCAGGGTGAGTTTTCTTATCGTGTTTCGCCCTTAGATGTTCAATCAGATCTTGCAAATCATCTATTCTTTCTTTACACAGATTACAAGTTAGATCTGTGATGTCTAGTTTGACAATAAAATCAAGTAAAGAATGCCCTTTCATGAAATTCATCTTGACTTTGTCGCCATGCTCGTGTAATGTGTGAACTTTCAAATCTTTAGGTAAAGGATATTGGATATTGCAGAAGCTGCAAGTATATCCGATACCGCCACGGCATCTTATAGGCGTTGCGTTTGATGACATGATTATGTTGATGACATTCTCATATTGCTTTTCGGCTTCAACACTCTTCTTCGATATAAGTGTTATTTTGGTCTCGCTCTGCTCTTCGTCTCTTGTCGGCAGTGTAATAACTCTTTTCTTTTTAGATGTTAGATGTTTAATTTCACCTGGAATCAATAATATCAAGTTTTATTATATATGAAATAATTATGGTGTGTTAATATTAAATCGACTTATTAATCTAAACAAATAAATTGTCTGTTCAAAATTATATCAAAATAATTGTTTTTTACTAAATGTATATTAAAGTATATACACTTTTTTAGATTTTTTTTAAAATTTCTCTGTTTGTTCCGGATAATCTCCAAAACGACTGGACTGTTTTGGCTGGAATTTCACTGATAGATAGCTGGTGTGATAAGGAGTAACTTAGGCTAATTTGATTTTAGAAATAAAATAAAAAAATAAGCAATGTCCACAGTACCGCGCGTTCCACGCTCACGATGCAGCCGAAGAAGCTAAATAAAATCGAAACAAAGTAGTGTAAGTAGATACTTTAGAAAAATTTAGTAGTGGCAGGGAACACTGTGTTTCGCATTCATAAATTGGGCAGTCCGCCTGGCGACAGTAACCACCCTCTTACAGAAGACTAAAGTTAAATAACAGCATTTATGCTTTGTGTTTCGATGGTGAGTAAAGGATACCAGACCTTATTTGCCAATTGCTTCCTAATCCCGTATAATTAGGTTCGTATTTCTTTTACTCACGCTTGCTACGCCGTAGCAGAGCTACGGAGTCAACAAAATTAGTCAACGACGCTTAGTTTTTTTTAAATATAATAATATATAAAGGTGGCAGACAGGCTGGCGGCTCACTTGATGGTAGGTGGTTACCGTCGCCTAAGGACATAAGCAACACCAAGGAAAGTGCTAGTGCTGAGCTCGACGAAGTTCTTAATTCTTTTAATTAAGAACATACTGAGTTCGCTACGATGTCAACAAAGCCAACGACGTTCGTAAGTATTGCTTTTACTAACGCTTGAATACTGGCTGTAATCTAACATACTAAGTTTGCTACGCCGTAGCAGGACTACGGTGTCAACAAAATTAGGCGACGACGCTTAGCCCAACGAAGTTCGTAATGCATTTACTTGCGCTTGAATACTGGCTATATTCGGCTATAACATACTGAGGTGTTGTCGTAGCAGGACTAAGATGTCAACAAGCCAACGACGCTTTGCGCAATGAAGTTCGTTAGTATTGCTTTTACTAACGCTTGAATACTGAGTTTTCTATGCCGTAGCCGTGCCGTAGTTTTCTATGTCAACAAAATTAGCTAACGACGCTTAGCCCAACGAAGTTCGTAAGTATTGCTTTTACTAACGCTTAAATACTTGCTGTAACATACTGATTTTGCTACGCCGTAACAGGATTACGGTGTCAACAAAATGAGCCCAACGAAGTTCGTAATTCTTTTAATTACGTTTGAATACTGGCTATAACATACTGAGGTGTTACGCCGTAACAGGGCTAAGGTGAATCGTGTAACTATAGAATGCAATTTTGGGTCAGCTTGCACTGCTTTAAGCAGCGCGGAGCGCAGTTTTTAAGATATTAATAGAATATAGAACTTACCTATTTACTACACTAAAAGGTACACAGTTCACAGTTTTCAGAGTTAGCTGACTCTAAAACAGGTTTGCTTTGTAAAAAACCTACTAATGTGTGAGATTTATCTTTTTTCAATTAAATAATTTATTTTAATCCATACTAATAATTATTATAAATCATATGTGTGAATGTAACTGTCTACTAACTTTTTACGTCTTAACTACTCAACCGACAACAATTCCATACGAATATTTTAACATTACTGCCATTTTTAGTAGCGGACGGCGCGACGATTCTTTGCTCTGTGGGTTTCTCAAAATTATTGGACGCCATGTTTAGACCTCATGTGACTTTTCATCGTACATTTTTGAACGAAAGCTTGCTTGCACACAGAACAAGAAAATCTCCTGTCATCCGCGTGAGACCGCAGATGCTGCGTCAGTGACTTTTTCGAGGCGTACCACTTAGCACAAACATTGCATTGAAAATTTTTAACACCCGAATGCACACTGATGTGCTCTTCCAGACGCTTTTTGTGATAAAACTCCATTTTACAAACGCTACAAGCGTGTTTTCGCTCCATTAAATGGTAGTTCTTAACGTGGCGCGTCAACAGTCTCTTATTATGGAAACTTCTTTCGCACGCTTGACATTTGAAATCGACGCGAGGGACGCCATGTTGCTTTACCATATGATCCATTTTCGTCCAATAATCCGAGAATTTCTCTTCGCAATGCCCGCATTTGTTTCTCTTTTTCAACCCCAAATGCACTCTCTGCTCGTGATCGCGCCATTTTTGCTCATTATTAAAAGTTTTATCACATTTGTTACATTTAAAATTTCCGGATTTATGCCTGTTCCTGTGACGCAAAAACAGCTTGCGGGTAACAAATCCTGACGAACATATTTCGCAAACATAATTCCTGAAGTGTGCGTGCATGTGCTCTTGAAGAATTTTGAAGTTTGTATACGATATATCGCATATCGCGCACTTTAAATCATTATTATCGAACTTAAAAGGTATTATTTGACTTTTTATATCCGCATACATTACTTTTTCATGCACCTCTTTTAAATGCGAAGTAAATTCGTCTAATTTGTTAAATCTTCGCCTGCACAAGTTACATGTCAAGTCTGTTATGTCTATTTTGACGACATATTCGTATAGTCTAGGCAAAACGAAAGTTTCCTTGCCCTTGTGTACTTGTAGAGTATGTACTTTCAAATCTTTCGGCAGTGTGAATCTCTGTGGACAATAACTGCAGCGATAACCAACGCTGTCTTTGCATCGAATCAGAGAAGCGTCGGAAAAAAGGAGTATTTGTTTTAAATTCCAGTAATGTTTCAGTGAATCTTTGTATATTCTCGTGTCTGTTGGCTCTTTGAGTTGTCCCGCGGTTAGTTTACCTACAAGAAAAAACATACTTCTTTTAAACGTGGCAAAAACAGAAAAAAGATTGTATATATCCGTTAGAACCGCGGTCTTTATTTGTGCGGCCAGAAAAGTAATTTCATTAGATAATGACTACCTGTAAAATTTTTACGTTCTTTTTTGATTAAAAAAATAATTATATTGTTAAAAGATTGATAGCACCATCTGTTGGAGTTAGTGGAACTACTAACTAAAACTATGTTTTCGCTGTACCTAACATTGAAAATAGAGGTATAACTAGTCGGAAATATCTTGGCACCTTGATAGAATGCAGTACCGCACGCTACCACAGTCTTATTTACTAACAGTTGGCTGACAGATGTACTTGCGTGGGGCAAAGATGAGGGCGACAAGGGGAAGCGGGCGGCAGAGTCGCAATCTCCCTTAGTTTGCGTTCTCTAATTCGGAGTACGCGTTAATTTTAACGAAATTTAGCATGAGTTTTTGTTGTGACAACCCTGACCCTTGACCGGGTTCCTGTGTTTATAACAAAGGAGTCCGACTACTGGTAGTAATCAAATACTGAGTTTGCTACGCCGTAGCAGGACTACGGTGTCAACAAAATTAGGCAACGACGCTTAGCCCAACGGAGTTCGTAATGCTTTTACTTTTAGGCTTGATTCCATGGCAAGAAATTTTATGTATAAAAAACTATTTAATTCGACATAAATTTATTTATTTTTGACAACAATTTCTTTAAATTATTTACAATACAATCAAGTATTTAATAAGAAAAAATGAAGGTAAGTACCTAAATTAGTTTGCCTATGTTAAATTAGTCAATGCTGCGACGATGGGAGCGAGCCAACACTAATTATAATAACAATATTTTTAAAACAACAACATACCATTAAATAAACCAAAAAAAAAGTCTTATTTAGGTACCTTTCTTTAATATTAATGGCGTTTTATTTTACATGTATATTGTATATCAAAACAAAAACATTACAAGTTATAATCTTCTATAATAACTAGGTACATAAAATGTAACGGATCTGTTATTAACAAACTATACTAACATTAGAAAAAAAAAGAAAAAATATGTTTTCCTTAATCATATATATATCATTAAATTATATTAAGAATTGACACCAGATTTCCCAATTCTTACTTGTTTGTAGATACTAGTAAAATAAACTTAGTTATGAATTAAAAAAACTTAAAACTTTTTTCATGAAAAAATAATAATATATAAAAAAAACATAATTTTCAACCTACTAATGTGTGAAGGGTAGGTACACATTTATAAAGATACTAGCTGACCCGGCAACTAGACCACCCTTAACATTTAGGGGTATGGAAAATAGATGTTGGCCGATTCTCAGACTTACCCGATAAGCACACAAAATTTCATCAAAATAGGTCTAGCCGTTTCGGAGGAGTTTGGCAACAAACACCGCGACACGAGAATTTTATATATTAGAGATATTATAGACATAAAATTAATTTTTGTTTTATAATGACAAGAAAAAAAAAACATTTTAGAAAGTTTCTAATATATTATCAAACAACTTTTTTAATCAAAAATAAAACAATACCTAATTCAAGTCAGTAAAAGAACCATTTTGGTGAACAGATGACACTGAACTAACACCTAATTTCGCGACTTTAAAGTTTGTAAAAAAATATATTATCTATATATATAAAAATCTCGTGTCACGATGTATGTTCGCGATAAACTCTGAAACTACTGAACCGACTTTGATCAAACTTCATAAGTATCTGTTATTTGGTCCAACTTAAAAGATAGGATAGTTTATATTACATTTTGTTTATTATTTTTTTGGGAATGATATAATATTATTAACATAGCGCCATATGTTGATACTTATTCAATACAGCAATGTGAGTTCCATAAGGTTCTCACAGATGGCGGTTTAAAGTAATTTATCGTCTGGATTGCAAAAAAGCACCCCGGGCGAAGCCGGGAGCGGGCCACTAGTAATAAATATATTCCCAACAAGTGGATTGTATGTTACAATTTGGGTATGACTTTAAAAACGCAAATTTTTTTAATGAATTAGTGTTTCAACATTGAAAACAACACAACGAATTTTATTCACTGGAAATTAGCTCAAATAAAGATTGCAAAGGCCTTTCAGGCAACAGTGCATATACCGCCTTAAACCTCCTCCCCATGCTTGGACCTCATGTGTCCACGCCAACTGCACTTCTGTACAAACGCCTGTCCACAATGTACACAGGAAAATCTACGATCATCTGCATGTATCCTCATATGCTCTCTGAGCGTGCTCTTCCTGCCATAGGCCTTAAAGCAGACGTCACATTTGAACTGCCTTAAACCCGTGTGTTTAGGCATATGCTTCTTCAAACTACTACTGCTGAAGAAACCCATGTCGCACTCTTTGCATTTGTGTTTCCTCTCCAACAGATGATCCTTCTTCGTGTGCCTTGACAGAGACCTTTGATTGTGAAAGGTTCTGTCGCAAGCCTGACATTTGTATACCGTCTGCGGAACCCCATGTTCCTTGACCATATGAGCCATCTTCTTCCAGTAGTCCACGAACCTCTCGTCGCAGTAAGTGCATTTGTTTCTCTTGCCCAACCCCAAATGCGTTCTCCTCTCGTGCTCACGTCTTTTCATTTCACTACCGAATTTTTTCGAGCAGGTTTTGCACTCAAACTCACCGTTACCGTGCCTCTTAACGTGACTGACCAGGAGTCTCTCGTTGACGAATCCCGACGAACAGATATCGCAGATGTAGTTCCTGAAATGAATGTTCATGTGCTCTTGCAACAGCTTGAACGTCCCATGTTCTGCTGTGCAAATAGCGCAGCGTAGTTCCTCCGTATCAAATTTGAATGGCAGTATCTGATTCTTTATATCCATGAACAGTTCTTTCCCGTGATCGTTCTTCAAATGGTGCATCAGATCATCCAGTTTGGACATGTCTTGATCGCAGAGTGCGCAGTTCAAATATGTGATGTCCAACTTGACGACATGCTCGAACATTTTCCCGGTCATGTATTTAATCAGTCTATCTGAGTTGTGCTCTTCCAGAAAATGCTTCTTCAGGGTCATGGGTTTCGGGAATTGTTTGAGGCAGAAAGCGCAGCTATATCCCAGGCCGTCTTTCGCCCTTATGGGATTCGCGTTGGAGTTGAGCAAGATGACCGACAGATTGTGTTGGTTCTTCCTAGAATCTGTCATCGGTTTACTTATACTGATCGCTGATTTAACTAATTTCACCTGTGGTCTTGGTTCGATTGTGATTATTCTAGTCCTCCAACCTACAAAGAGAAATTCGCTATTAATGTATCTGTTCATTCTGGTTGAGGTTAGTCGGTGTGATGAGTAAAAAGGCAGTTGTTTTTTTAAATTGTTTTTGTTATTATTTCTTAATTAATAATACGTTTAGTTTATGAAAAATGAGTGACTTTTACCAGCGGTATATTCTTCCGAAAAGTGTCCTGATAGTACCCTAATTATTTTTAATGTTTTATTAGGAAAAGAAGTTTTAAGAAACTGTCGATTTAAATAAAAATTATAATAAAATAAAACTGTAATTAATAAAAAGTTATGAATAAAAATCAAAGTAGATATGTTTCTCCTCTATGGACTCCAAAACCGCTCAACCGATTTTAATACGGTTTTCATTTATGGAAAAGGAATAAACGAGGAAGGTTTGTGTATATTATAAAAAAATATAAATTTAAGACTAAAGCATTTTAAGAAAAACACAAATGTGTTTTTGAAACACATAATAAATATTACAATAAAATATTATTACAAAAGAAATTGTTTTAATTAGTATTAGCAATAAAGGCTTAAATAAATAAAGATAGCCGTGTAAATAAAACAAATAAAAAAAACTACTGTTATTTTATTATCTATCTATGTACAATCTGTAACGAGTTACCTTTTTGTAACCTTTATACAAAGTTTAACAATAAATATTAAGTCAACTAAATAAAATTTACAAAATAGATCTGACTTGGCGAGTCCAATGATCGTTAATGAAATTCGGAATCAAAAATGTAAACAAAGGTGTTGCCAATTAAAAATAATAACCTCAAATGTGTGGTTAATCGAAAAGTACTATAAATATCATGTAAAAGTATGACGCATATCTTAAACAGTTGAAATATAGGTAATACTAGTGGCCCGCTCCCGGCTTTGCCCGGGGTGCTTTTTTGCAATCCAGCCGATAAATTACTTTAAACCGCCATCTGTGAGAACCTTATGGAACTCACAGATAAATAATTGCTGTATTGAATAAGTATCAACAGATAGCGCTATGTTAATAATATTATATAATTTAAAAAATAATAATAAACAAAATGAGATCTAAACTATCATATCTTTTAAGTTGGACCAAATAACAGATACTTATGAAGTTTGATCAGTCGGTTCAGTAGTTTCAGAGTTTATCGCGAACATACATCGTGACACGAGATTTTTATATATATAGATTGCGCACAGTTTGCAGTTTTAGAACTACAATCTAGGAATTAGATATCTGTTTGAAATAAAATCGTTGCAAATTATTTTTATGATACTGGCAATAAGGCGGAATGTTCAGGGTTAGTTAACGTTAGATAAACGTTAACTATCCCTGAAACATCATTTTGACAATGACATTTGTTTACATTTTTTAGTCTCAAATTATATTTCCATGATTTAGTTTAACAGCTAATTAGATAGTGGTTATTTGGCTAGAATATATAGTTTTTAAGTTAGGTTTGGAAGAGCAAATAAGAATAAAAACTACTCATGTCCCTATTAATTGTCTCTGGTTAGTTTTTATGTTACATTAATGTTACAATTACTTAATAAGACGGTTAATAGACAATAAAGTATGTCACACTATCTATATCATGTATCCGGCTTCGGCTGGGTCCATTAATCACACCAGCTCTCCATGTTTGGACCTCATGTGTCCTCTCCAGCTACATTTTTGTACAAACGCTTGTCCGCAATGTTCGCATTTGAATCTCCTATCATTCCTGTGTATTCTCATATGCTCCCTCAACGTTTTCTTCCTACCGTACGACTTCAAGCAGACATCACACCTGAACTCTCTCTCTCCGGTATGCTTAACCATGTGCTCCTTCAATTCGGTCGTCGCAAAGAATTTCATATCACACACACCGCACTTATGCCTCTTCTCCATTAAATGATCCTTCTTCACGTGTGTAGTTAAGGCGCCTTGATTTGTGAAAGTCTTTTCGCAAGCGTTACATTTGACGTCACAATGTTTAACGCCATGAACTTTAGCCAAGTGCTCATCTTTCTTCCTGTAATCCTTGAATTTCTCGTTACAATAACCGCACTTGTTCAACATGTTCGCGTGAATGTGCACAGATTTCTCGTGAGACTTCATCTTTCTGCATGTGTTGAAAATTTTCGAGCAAAAACTGCAGTTGAAACTGCCAATCTTGTGACCCTCCGTGTGGCTCGCCAGTATGTGTCTATTGACAAAGCCCGCATCGCACACGCCACAAATGTAGTTCCTATAGTGAACGTTCATGTGTTCCTGTAACGCCTTGAATCTATTGTAAACGTTACCACAAACAACACACTTGAGTACATCGCCCGTGAATTTAAAAGGCAATATATGATTATTTATATCCGTGAACAACCTTTTATCGTGATCCTTCTTTAGATGATCCATTAAGTGTTCCAATTCATCGATGTCTGTCTCGCAAAGGTTACATTTTAAGTTAGTTATATCCAATTTAACTAGATACGCGTTCATCATTTTGCCTTTCATGAAATTCTTTTTGACTTTTTCATCGTGTTCTTCCAAAGTGTGGCTCTTCAGATCAGCAGCAGAGGGATATTGGTTTGTGCAAAAGCTGCATGCATAACCGATACCGCCACGACATCTTATAGGTGTGGCGTTTGTACACTGTAAAATAAC
This sequence comes from Synanthedon andrenaeformis, assembly GCA_936446665.2. Lineage (NCBI taxonomy): Eukaryota > Metazoa > Arthropoda > Insecta > Lepidoptera > Sesiidae > Synanthedon > Synanthedon andrenaeformis. Next base: position 1,152,510 of record OW387806.2, on the reverse strand, counting down.
TCTTATATTGTTTCTATGTTTTCCCAATTCGAATCCCCTTGAAACTTCATCTTTTCCAAGACCTTTAACAATTCTTAAAGATTCACCTTCGTGCTTTACCTCAGCCGATACTTCATTCCGAAGGAGCTGTTTAGTATCGATATTCTCTCTTTTGACGGTATGTATTCGTGTGGCACCTACAAAGAAAAAATGTATTTGAATTTTTGGTATTTCTTGACTAGTTTCTTACACTGTTCTGTCTTGAAAGCACCTATTTACGATATAATATTTAAACAGTGAGCACAATTTTAAAACGTCTTCGAAAATTCCTTGTTAATAATACTCTTTACTTCATGTACAATGTTCACGTACATTGTTATTTATGAGGTAAGTCGAGGAAAAGAGTATATTTAGAAATTTAGCTTATCATGCAGAATTCCGTCAGTTTCACCTATCTCTACTTATTACTAAATATCTCCCCTGATAGGGAAAAGTGGAATCTATCGTAGAACTAGTTGGACTAACCCAATTTAAGACAAAAAAGGATAGCGTTATCACCGGAAAAATATATAGAAATTTATAAAATATAGCCTATGTTACTGGCTGATAATATAGCATTTCAACAGTGAAAGAATTTTTCAAATTGACCTAGTACTTTCGGAGCCTATTCCATGCAAACAAACAAACAAATCTTTCCTATATATATATATATATATTATATAGGAAAATAGATAGTATAGATAAATTGTAAGTTAAATATAAAAATATTTATTACAAAAACCGACAGTGCAGCCGACAAAGTGCGAATTAATATTGCCAATATAATAATTTAATATAAAGTGTACTAAATTCAATGGCAACTCTTGTCTCTGGTGAAATATATGTTACTAGTTGACCCGGCAAACGTTGTTTTGCCAAATAAAAAATTGGGGTGTACCACCTTTAGCATTTAGGGGTATGGAAAATAGATTTCATCAAACCCGGTCTAGCCGTTTCGGAGGAGTTCGGCAACAAACACCGCGACACGAGAATTTTATATATTAGAGAATTAGATATTTAAGTTGCGTATTAAAGAATAAACGGCATTTGGTCGCAATTATACTATTAAAAAAAATCTTCGTTGGCAACTGGTTGTGTATTAATGTAGGTAAAATATTCTTCTTTTACAACTAGTTGCCAACAGAGGAGGTAAATTCGGCGATGACGGCCGAAACGATAATTTTTGTAGTAGTTTAGTTTATAATAATGAATTAAAAAACACCCCTACATTTAAAAGTATTTCCTGCACATTAAAATATTTCCTGACGATTCAAAAAAGGAACACGTCATTTTTCAAGTTTTCACTTCTGTCGGCACTCCCGGAGTGTCACTGCTTTTTTAAAAAAATTTTATGAACTTCAGTAGTTTATAGATCATCAGCCAATTTCTTAAAGGATCTCACTAACTTCCACAAATGTTAGATTGATGTGAAATTTGGTATACTGTTACTTCAGTGGTATTTCCATGACATGGTAATCTTGACCTGATGCTGCACCATCAAGTAGTCTGCGGAACACCCAACTCCTTACAGCAGATATATCGTTTTTGGACGCTATATTGATCCATTTTACCTTATCTATTTTGTAAATCTATATACATTTTATAAAATAAAAGTCGGGGCGGGCTACTTACTATAGGTATAAAATAAAAAGACGGAAACATATTACATTGTTATATTAAGTCAAAGAGAAATTAATATAGAGATAACCGGGTGGATATAACTTCTGCCAATATCACCATCAACATGGTTCTAATGAAACAGTTATCTTAGGTTTATATTTCTTTTTTCTCATTAAAAATTATAGCTATTTACATAAGAAATTACAATAAAAAACTTAATTACTTAAACTTGATCACTGCCATTCAACATGCTATTCAAACGCTCAACATAACATGCTTGAATCTAAATTCTCCGGAAGATTTTGCCTGTATTATATCAAACTAGCTGCTACCCGCGACTTCATCCACTTTGAATTATAAATAGAAACACTCCTCGTTTAACGCTCATTCCAATAGTGAAAACCGCATTAAAATTAGAGAATTTAGAGAATCCAATATACAGAACATAGTACCTAATGAACATGATTGTTTACACACTATCAGTATAAAATACTGCAACTGTCAATCTATAGATATTGTCAAAACTCAAACATACCTCGCATTAACTATAGACGACAAATTTAACTGGAACCCTCATATCGAACTAGTTTGCGATAAATTAAGAATTTTCCTTGGAAATATTACAATATTAAAAAATCGCATACTGTTTAAGGTGAAACTTATGCTTTATTATGCACTAGCAGAACCCTATATACAGTATGGACTTAGTAGTTACGGTCGAACCTACAAAAGTTATTTAAACAAAATCTACAAACTACAAGTAAAAATTTTAAAAACATCAGTCACAATTAAAATTAAAAATAAATACTACGACGATGAGAACGGTCTTTTTAAGCACTAAGATTTTACCAATAAAGAATCAGTTTTATTTTTCAATACTGAAAGAATTTTTTTTAACGAGTCCTTTAAAAAATTGATGGAACACCCTGTATGCACTAAAGCGGTTATCACACTTTACAATTTGAAGGATTCCAATTTAGGAAATTGGAAAGTGTAATCACAGTTAGAACAGATTGGATCTAATTTAGATTTTATCTATTTTCAATTCTATGTCTTCGATTTAGAAATCAATTTACTGTAGTGTGATCACTAGGTTCACTACTTAGGTACCTAAATTGGATTCCTTCAAATTGTAAAGTGTGATAACCGCTTAATGAAATTTCAAAAAAGCGATTACGTACACAGCGCGCAAATAATACGTATGGCGAAAGGACTACCGCTTACATTGTCCCACACCTTATACCACCTTCAGATCTATGTAACAATATATCGATTAAAAATATTATATTTAAGTTAAAGCAATATTTTTTAAATTGTAATTAATAGTAGGTGTATAGTTAGAATTATTAATAATTTCAAATGATAAAACGAGATTAAACCTCAGTGGTTTTTAGTTTTATCGTTTTACATGTTATTTTATATATTAGCCCTTAAAATTATAAATAAAAAAAATTAATAAAAAATCAAAATCCTTTGCGTGTAGAGGGGGAAAAAAAGACGGACGGAAGCGACTTTGTTTTATACTACGTGAAGAAGGTAATTCGTAAAAAAAGTTTATTGAATAGAAAATATCGTATATTATGTTTAGATAAATTAGATTATTTCCGAGATGTTTCGGTAATTATTAACTCATATGTGTGGTTTATTGATTAATTTTGGGAAAAAAATATGTATACATGTCTAAAACTTTGCCTGAGTATAAACAACTTTATCATAGCCATTATTTTTCTCTCTCACTGAAGTTCATGCCTTAGGATTGCTATACATATAGTCGAGCCGGCATAGCCTGGTGGTAACGGGTGATTCATTTGGAGGTACTTTTTCAAAACAAAAAAATATATTAATAAAAACAAATTTATCGGGTAATTTTTATTATTATACAAAAGAACTATTCTTTACATTTATTATTTAAAGATTATTTCTTTCAAATGTTGGCCGTTACTCCGGTTAACATAGTCCATTCTGCAGTTCCAATTTTTGATGACGCGTCTAAGCATTTCGATTGGTATTTGGCGAATAACGCGAGTAATGTTGGCTTCCAGTTGCTCAATCGTACCTGGCTTATCAATATAGACTTTGGACTTTACATAGCCCCAAAGGAAAAAGTCTAGGGGTGTGATATCACAGGATCTAGGCGGCCAACTCACCGGTCCGAAGCGCGAAATTAACTGTTCACCAAATTGTTCACGCAATAAAGCCATGGTTTCACGTGCTGTGTGGCAAGTGGCGCCGTCTTGTTGGTACCAAATGTCCTGAAGATCACGGGCTTCAATTTCAGGAAACAAATAGTCTGTTATCATGGCACGATAACGGTCACCATTGACAGTTACGTTCTGGCCGGCCTCGTTTTTGAAGAAATATGGACCGATGATTCCACCGGCCCATAAACCACACCAAACCGTTGTTTTGTCTGGATGTAATGGCAGCGCTTGAATCTCTTCAGGTTGCTCTTCGGACCAAATACGGCAATTTTGTTTGTTGACATATCCGTTAAGCCAGAAATGTGCCTCATCACTAAACAAAATTTTTGACGAAAACAGTGGATTTTCTTTAAGCTTTTCAAGAGCCCAAAGACTGAATTGGTGACGATTTGGTAGGTCAGTCGGCTTCAATTCTTGCACTAGTTGAATTTTGTAAGCTTTGAAACCAAGATCCTTACGTAAAATACGCCAAGTCGTTGCATATGACAAGCCAAGTTGTTGCGAACGGCGCCGGATCGATTCTTTGCGGTCATCGCGTACACTCTCAGCTACCGCCGCAATATTTTCTTCGCTACGTGCTGGATGTGGTCTTTTTGGTCGTGTATTATCTATTAAAGTAAATTGGCTCTCAAATTTTTGGATGGTATGGCGAATCGTGCGTTCGGTAGGCCGATTATGTGGACCATAAGTTTCTCTAAGTGCACGAAACACATTCCTCGCTGAACGCTGATTTTCGTAATACAGCTGTATTATTTGTAGACGCTGTGCGGGGCTAAGTCTTTCCATGATGAAATGTCAAACTATACAGAACAAAAATACCATAAAAGGTTATCACGACTCACGCTTCATCTGTCAAAAAATCCATAGACAAAAAAGTACCTCTAAATGAATCACCCGTTACAATCTGTGTAGATGAACGTTCGGCAGAAAGGCCTCTTGGCCTACCCGCGCTGTGTATATACTAAACAAAACCCGGATGATTTTGCCGATCGGGTAAACCGAATGAAAGTCGAACTTAATATGTAGGAGGTACTTCGGGTCGGCTTTGTTGTTCAACAAAAAATGCCGAATAAAATGTGCCGGCCCGACTATATGTAGAAACCCTTAAGTAATAACTTCCCCGTGTTTCTTCAGCAGGTGACTCTTCATGCTGCACTTCTGTACGAATGTCATGCCACAGTGGTTACATTTGAATCGCCTATCATCAGCGTGGATCCTTATATGCTCTCTCAATGTGGACCTTCTTGCGTACGATTTCAAGCAAAATTCACACTGAAAACGTTTCTCCCCGGTGTGCTTAAGCATGTGGAGAACCAAATTCTTTTTTGCGAAGAATCTCGATTCGCAGAAGATGCACTCGTGTGTTTTCTCCATCAAGTGATACTTCCTCATGTGACAGCCTAGTTCTGAACCAGTTTTGAACTCTCTCTCGCACGCGGCGCAAGAAAACATCTTACGTTGAAAACCGTGCACCTTAACCATGTGCTCTATCTTTGTAATCTGTCCGGAAAATCTTTCCGGGCATAGTGCACATTTAACTCTATATCTAGAACCGGTATGCAGATATTTTTCGTGCACTAGCAACTTTCTTTGTGTATCGTACACTTTGCTGCAATAACTGCATGTGAATTCACCAAATTTATGGTTAGGTATATGGGTTTTCAGACTTCGCTTATTTATAAAAGGGGCGTTGCACGTCTCACACACGTAATTCTTGTAATGCACCCTCATGTGGTCTGTGACATTTCTGAAAGTGTTATATCTTTTTAAGCAATTTGGGCAAATGAATTTGTCGTTCTCCACTCTGAACGAGAGTATATGGTTATTTATGTCTTTGTGTATTACCACTCCGTGTTTAATCAGATGATCCATCATCTCTTCTAATGTTAGAGCGGAATGTTCGCACAGTTTACATTTGAAATCGGTTATATCCAATTTGCAGGAATAATTAGGCAACGATACTCCATTCATGAAGTTCCGTATTTGAAATTCGACATGGTCGCATAGTATATGTTCTTTTAGTTTGTGTATATTTAGACATGAAAATATACAGAAATTGCAGTAGTAATTTAAAGATTTTTGATGTCTTACAGGAGTGGCGTTTGTGTTTAAAAGTATAGCTCTCACGTTCTGTAAGTGTTTATTCATCAGCTCCCTGTTTAGTTTGGTATTAGATTTTATAATCATTTTTGGATTCCTTTTCTCTGCTATCTTTATAGGACCTGTTTTATTAGATACCGGCTTGGCTGATTTAAAAGTACTAGGCTTGGATGAATTCGATTTTATAGTAACAGGTTTGGCTGTACTCGATTTTATAGTAACAGGATTGGCTGTATTCGTTTTTTTAGTAATCGTTTCTTTAGGCTTGGGTGTATTCGATTTGATTATTGTCACTGGCTTGGCTTGGCTTGGCAAGACTGTAACAGGCTTGGCTGTATTCGTTTTAATAGTGACAGTCCGATCAGCGGGCACATTATGTTTATTGATGACAACTTCAGGAATTTCACTTTTAATCCTTGTACTTACGGTCAGTTCGCGAATTTTTCTAGCGATTTCGATGTGGTCACCTACAAACAAAAGTTTTGAATTAAAATCCTTGACAAGGTCAACTGTCAATAAACAGGTGTTTTCATATTTTTTTGCTAATTCAAATTTATTAATTTTTATTATTATGGTCGAGTCCATTAGTTAGCAGCTTTTTGGTGAAGACACAATGTTGACTGCAAAGCACTGTTTTAATGCAGACCACTCACTTTCCCACTCTCAAGGGAATATAAGCAGTGTATTTAATAATAATAATAATGCACTTAGCTCCACACAATCACAAAATCACACATTATTAACCTGTTATGGTGGCACTTCACAGGGCTATTTCTATTTGTGTATTTGGCATATTTGGCAAACAATTACCATGTGTGGACAGTTTACTTGACAAAGTGTTGCCCTTATTTGCCTATTTGACAAATAAGGACAATACCAAATACGCGGATCCATGCGCTTGTCGGTTTTTCGAGACACATCAAAGGGGTCAAATAGGCAAATATACAAATAAGCCGTCCACACAATGGCCATATTCAGAAGCGCGTGCGCCGTGAACCTGTACGGACGTGCAGTATTTTGCTGTTGTGTTTGTGCTGTTAGCAAGAAAATAATTATTCTTGAAAATGAATTGGGACAATGACGCATAGCATGTAATAGTAACATGCATTTAAATAATAAAACCCCGCTGCAGGTTGAAACACGTGAATAGTGTTGGTAAACACCTTGCGTTCTGCTGCCAAATATTTGTGTGTTTGTTATTTGACTGCCATGTGGGGATGGTGGTATTTGCCGTTATTTACATGATTATTAGAACGTCAAATATTTTGCCATATACAACAAACACCCAATAGCGAACACATTATATATATATAAAAATTTCGTGTCACGTTGTTTGTCCGCGATGAACTCCCAAACTACTAAACCGATTTTGATAAAATTTCGTAACTAGGTATATGTAATTTGGTCCAACTTAAAAGATAGCATAGTTTATATCTCATTTTGTTTATTATTTTTTTGCAAATTATATTATATTATTATTAACATAGCGCCATCTGTTAATCTGGCCACTAGTATATTATATAGTTAAAAAGTGAAGTGTGAGAAATATTCGGTGTAGTGTGTGTGTGTGTTTAACATTATTTGTATAGTGCAGTGTTGTGAATATCGTATCAATATTGTATATAAACTGTAAATAGAAAATTAGTTGGTTTATTTCTCCCTATAGATACAACAGCCAAATCAGACATACCAACCAACTAAACTGGTGACTCCTCAACCGAGTACTCATCAACATGGAGCAATAGGGAGCCAGCACTGCAGAGCAAAACACAGCACATGATAGCGCACCACCAGAAGTATTCAGTCGGCATACGAGTACCTCCGTTCTGGCCCGACGAGTCAGAAATTTGGTTTGCGCAAATAGAGGGACAATTTGCAATCTCCAACATCACCTCCGATACGACTAAATTTTACTACGTCATTGGACAACTCGATCAACGGTTTTCAATCGAAGTAAAAGACGTCATTCTATTACCACCAAGCGAAGGGAAATACGAAAAGCTTAAATCGGAGTTGATCAAACGATTGTCCGCTACGAAGCAGCAGAAGATCAAACAGCTAATGATGCATGAAGAGTTGGTGACAGGAAACCATCGCAATTTCTACGACACCTTAAGGGTCTAGCCGGCGACAATTTTCCCGAAGACATCCTACTCACTGTGGACTAGCCGTTTTCCGCAGAATATTCAAACGGTAATAGCAGGAAAACCAAGCGCAACATGCGAGATACGCGCTGATTTAACAGACAGAGTGACGGAGATCGCACCGACGACACCACAAATCACGGTCGTTTCTGCGTCTTCCACATCCACACCAAACGCCACTTCTTACAACGCCTTAGCTACAGAAATTACCGAATTAAGGAAAGGCCTGCGTAACCTTACAGCAAGACTTAGCCACCGCTCACAGCCAAGTCAACCTAAAAGGCGACAACGTAGCCGGTCACACTTAACGCAGCCTTCTACAGCAGTCCGACGATTCTCGACATGCTGGTACCACCACAAATTCGGCGACAAAGCAAAGAAATTCATCAATCCATGCAACTTTAAGTCAGAAAACTCTCCGGGCCGTTGGTAACGGCGACCGCCGACTACCCACATTCATCTGGTCGCTTATTCGTATGTGACGCAAAAACAAATACAATTTCTCGTGGAGACCGGAAGCGAACTTTGTGTTTTCCCATACACAGCGGTCAAACAACGCCGCCAACTGTCAACTTATCGACTATATGCCGCCAACGGTACACCGATACGCACGTACGGATAAATCCACTTGAATTTGAATTTGAGAAGAGACATCATGGCGATTTATAGTGGCGGATGTCCCCAAAGCTATCATAGGAGCTGATTTCTTATCATTTTACAACTTGGCAGTAGACTGTCGGAACAAAAGACTATTCGATTACAACACATCTTTAACGACACGCGCAACTCCCGATTTAATGAAGAACACAATAACATCTGTGAAAACTTTCACCGGATATTCAAGTTATCTGAACATATTACGTCGTTTTCCAGAGATTACAAGGCCATCTGGGACTCATAGCATACTGGAACATAATACTGTACACCACATACGTACTACTCCCTCCTCGACGTCTAGCTCCAGACAAACTAAAGATAGCCAAGAGTCAAGAGTTTGAGTGGATTATGAAATGTGGAACAACTCGCCTATCAGATAGCCCTTGGGCACCCCTTCTTCATCTTGCTGCCAAGAAAGACAACGGGCGGCGTCCATGTGGTGATTATCGCATGCTAAATACCTGAACCATACCAGACAAATATCCCATTCCTCACATTAATGATTTCGCCCACAATATATATGGTTGTAAAATATCCTCTAAAATTGATGTAAAAGCTTACAACCAAATTCCTGTCAGTCCAGGAGCATCGGCACCACCCCCCCTCTCTCTCTTCCTCGCTGGACGGTCGTGCACGGGACAAGGAAAGGGATAGGAAGTTTGAAGCGGCGCGTCCAGTATGTTTCACAAATTACTCGACCCGACATAAGTTTTGTTATAAACATGTTAAGTAAATACAACAATAAAACTAACATGTCACATTGGTTAGCACTGAAGTTATGGGCTATTTAAAAAGGACTGAAGGGTATAAAATGAGTTTTAAATAGAAGATCGCTAGAGGGCTTGAGGTACTTCCAGACTGGCATGATGGTGGCTGATGCACTCACAAAACCAACATTGCACTCCAAACTAAATTATTGTTCATCTAAAATGGGGTTGATTGATGTTTAAGGGAGGATGTTGTAAAAGTAAACATAAATTGTCTGAATGAACTTTATCTCGGCTGTGGCTCGCCGCCATACTAAATGTCACCGTGCGTTGTGTAATATGCCTTTTTTTGTTGATTTTTGCTTGCCTTGCCAATATATTCTTACTTTTCGGGCATTAAACCGATTCCACTGTAACGGACGCGCTCGAGCTGACTCGGCGGATCAGGCGCCGGTAAAAGGCGCGCGGTCGCCTCGCGCAAACCAGTTGTTTCTCGCGCTTCGTCCGTTCTAGACCCTTTGCAAACCTTGTTTAACTTTGTATAACCTTTGTTAACATTCGTATCAATCAGTATATAAAGTAATTTCGCAACATCAGAATATCTTTTATGTAGCAAACTGGAGTCGTAATAATCACTACCACCAAGCATATTACACAACGTTTATTCTATTTTGGTGTATTTATTCACTATAATAAAAGAAAAAAAGATACGGATCTGTGGCGGTTATAAGTATTATTTTGTAAAAGATAATGTGTCTGAAAGTGTGTAATGCTTCTATAATACATCAGAATGAAATAGTGAAGCAAAGTAAACACGAATGTTCTCCTGACAGACGTTTGATACCAAAGTGACTGTCGAAACAAAAATCTGTCAAAACGGTAATAACTTCCAACAGCTTGGATTTAATTCTCCGAAAGATATTGCCTGTGTTATATCCAACTAGCTGCTTACCCGCGACTTCATCCGCTTTGAATTATAAATAGAAACACTCCTCGTTTAACGCTCGTTCCAATAGTGAAAACCGCATTAAAATCCTTTGCGTAGTTTAAAAGATCTAAGCGACATACAGGGAAACGTTTTTTTATAATATGTAAAGCAGGTCATTCGTTAAAAACATGTTGTTTAAGTAATAACTGAAATTTATGGTTTATTGATTAATTTTGGGAACAAATATGTAATACATGTCTAAAACTTTGCCTGAGTATAAACAACTTTATCAAAGCCATGATTTTTCCCTATCTAAATAAAATTCATGCCTTAAGTAATAAGTTCCCCGTGTTTCGTCAGCAGGTGACTCTTCATGCTGCACTTCTGTACGAATGTCATGCCACAGTGGTTACATTTGAATCGTCTATCATCAGCGTGGATCCTTATATGCTGTCTCAATGTGGATTTTCTTGCGTACGATTTCAAGCAAAGGTCACACTGAAAACGTTTCTCCCCGGTGTGCTTAAGCATGTGAAAAACCAACTCCCTTTTGGCGAAGAATCTGGATTCACAGAAGTTGCACTCGTGTGTTTTCTCCATCAAGTGATACTTCCTCATGTGACGGCTTAACATTGAACAATTGTTGAACTCTCTCTCGCATGCGGCGCAAGAAAACGTCTTCCGTTGCAAACCGTGCACCTTAATCAGGTGCTCCGTCTTTGAAACGTTGCAGGAAAATCTTTCCGGGCATAGTGCACATTTAACTCTATATCTAGAACCGGTATGTACAAATTTCTCGTGCACCAGCAACTTTCTTCGTGTATCGTACACTTTGCTGCAATAACTGCATGTGAATTCACCAAATCTATGGTTAGGCATATGGTTTTGCAGACTTCGCTTCATTATAAAAGTGGCGTTGCACGTCTCACACACGTAATTCTTGTAATGCACCCTCATGTGGTCTGTGATATTTCTGAAAGTGTTATATCTTTCTAAGCAATTTGGGCAAATGAATTTGTCGTCCTCCACTCTGAACGAGAGTATATGGTTGTTTATGTCTTTGTGTATTACCACTCCGTGTTCAATCAGATGATCCATCATCTCTTCTAATGTTAGAGCGGAATGTTCGCACAGTTTACATTTGAAATCGGTTATATCCAATTTGCAGGAATAATTAGGCAACGATACTCCATTCATGAAGTTCCGTATTTGAAATTCGACATGGTCGCGTAATGTATGCTCTTTTATTTTGTGTATATTTACACTTGAAAATATACAGAAATTGCAGTAGTAATTTAAAGAAAATTGATGTTTTACAGGAGTGGCGTTTGTGTTTAAAAGTATGGCTCTCACGTTCTGTAAGTGTTTCTTCATTAGCTCCTTGTTTAGTATAGTTTCATTAGATTTCATAATCATATTTGAATTCCTTTTCTGTGCTACTTTTATAGGACCTGTTTTATTAGATACAGGCTTGGCTGATTTAAAAGTACCAAGCTTGGCTGAATTCGATATAGGAATGCCTGTACCGAAATCAATACTAATAGGCTTGCCTTTAATCGATTTAAAAGTGCCTGGGTGGGCTGAATTCGATTTTATAGTAACAGGATTGGCTGTACTCGATTTTATAGTAACAGGATTGACTGTATTCGTTTTTTTAGTACCAGTCTTGGCTGTATTCGATTTGATTATTGTCACTGGCTTGGCTTGGCTTGGCAAGACTGTAACAGGCTTGGCTGTATTCGTTTTAATAGTGACAGTCCAATCAGCGGGCACATTATGTTTATTGATGACAACTTCAGGAATAGCACTTTTAATCCTTCTACTTACGGTCAGTTTGCGAATTTTTCTAGCGATTTCGATGTGGTCACCTACAAACAAAAGTTTCGAATTAAAACCCTTGACAAGGTCAACTGTCAATAAATACGTGTTTTCATATTTTATTTGTTAATTAAAATTTATTAATTTTTATTATGGTCGAGTCCATTAGTTAGCAGCTTTTTGGTGAAGACACAATGTTAATTGCAAAGGCACTGTTTTAATACAGATCACTCACTCTTTTACTCTCAATAGAATATTAGTTATTGAGAGTTGAATATATGTTGAATTTGAAATACCATATTACAAATATATACCTGCGCCCGTTCTCGAAAATGGTCATGCCACGCTCTATTGGGATCGCTCAATAATCACGGACTGAACTATTGTCGCCAATAAACCTGACATCGTGGTTATTGACTGATCCCAACGCCGGACGATGCTTGTTGACATTACTGTTCCACATGACGAAAACCTCGTGAATGCCGAAAAAGATAAGCTCACTAAATACAGAGACTTGGCTCACGAGGTGACCGCCATGTGGAATGTCGATTCGATCATCATCATCCCGATAATCGTATCGGCAAACGGTCTTATAGCGAAGAGCCTCGACCAACACCTCGAGAGGCTCTCACTAGATGGCTGGGTCAAGGGACAGATACAGAAAGCGGTACTTCTTGACACGGCACGAATTGTCAGGAGGTTCCTCACTCTGCAGCCTTAACCACCGGTAGCTTGGGCCTTGCCCCGCTACCTGCGGAATTCTAGTTTTAAGGTTTTTTACGATATTTATTGTTTTTTTATATTTATTGTAAAAAATTTAGAATTAAGAAATGAAAATAAATATGTGAATAATAATAATGCACTTATTAGCTCCACACAATATTAACCTAATTGTGACATACAAGCAATAGTTGTAACTGTGTGTGAGTCTGGTGTCCGTGGTAGTTATTGAAGAATACCTGTGTTACAGGTAACCAGGTCCTACTCCGCAGATTGCACAAAGCATAATACCCACAAGGAAAATAAATTAGTTATAAAAATAAAATCCTACAACTTACAAATAAATATTTAATACTAACAGATATTGATGAGTGGACGAATAATTTTTTCCGTTTCTTCATAGTCCAAACTTAAGCCATTTTGTGACTACCGCTTTACATTTAGGAAGAGGATATATTGGTACGATAGAAACAGTAGAACCTATGAGGTTTTCAGGTTGAACTGTCTGTTAAAATCTATGTATATAAACTAAAATATCGGTGTAACCTCTAAGTTATAAGAATGTAATTTGATATTTAGATCCTACTAACATATTAAATGAGAGAGTTTATGAGCATGGATGGATAGACTTGATACTTTTCAAGCAAACTTGGCACACAGATAGTTTATTAAATGGATTAATATATAGGAAATTTATTATCCTGGAAAAATATTAGTTTCCCGGGGGGATCGTCCAAAAATATTAAAATGGCGCGCTATTCATTCATTAAGCCACGTATAATATAAACGTGGTTTGTATTGGCATTTGGCAATTAATAATATCTGTTTCTACAACAATCTATTACATATAAATAAAATTGGAGTGTCTGTTTGTAATATTGAAATAACCGTTTTTTACTAGATGCATATGAATATATATACGGTACATACACCAAAATAACATTTTTTACAATTTTTGTCTGTCTGTCTGTCTGTTTGTTCCGGCTAATCTCTGAAATGGCTGGACCGATTATGACGGGACTTTTATTGGCAGGTAGCTGATGTAATAAGGAGTAACTTAGGCTACGTTTATTTTAGAAAAATTCCTTTATCTATATAATATAAAAAATGAATCCCTAAATGTGTTGCTAAGCGCAAAATTCGAGAACGGCTGTGCTAATTTTAATTCTGTCTTCACTCATGGATAGAGGGATAATCAGGGCAGGTTATTACGTAAAAAAAATGCACCCGGGCGAAGCCGGGAACGAGTCGCTAGTTTTAAATATACTTTTATTGTATATTAAATAAATAATTTACGTTCATTACTTTAACTTTGTATGTAAATGTATGGCATACATATGCCATACATCTAATATATATAATAATATTATAGAGTTCAATGTTTGTTTGTTTTGTATGGAGTGAGAAAATCGAAACTACTCATCCGTTTTAAGAAATTCTTTCACTGATAGCTAGAAAAGAATTTCAGGATCGACATAGGCTAAATATGATCAATGGGCGAAGCCGCGGTCACCCGCTATCTGAAGAAGCCTACGAAGTCTCGCTTGGACGATCCATTACTTGGAAAAAGTATAGTCAGGCGTTATTGTTACTTTACATATTTTGTCAGGCTTTATCTCTTTTATTTTTCAATGCGGACGAAGTTACGAGCACCAGCTAGTCTATACTGATATTATAAAGAGGAAAGATTTGATTGTTTGTTTGTTTGAATTGAATAGGCTCCGAAACTACTGGATCGATTGGAAAAATTCTTTCACTGTTGGGAAGCTATATTTATCAGCGAGTAACATAGGCAATATTTTATAAAGTTACACGGGCGAAGTGGCGTGCAACAGCTAGTATTATATAAAAAGCGCACACACTAATAAACTTTTTTATACCATCTTTTCTTAGCCACCCGCACTGCATTATTTCGAGGTGCCTAGAAACTTCGTTTTACTTTCCCATGCTTATTCGTCATGTAATCAGTCATTGTGCGCAGAGTCAAGAATCTTTCTCGACAATGTGGACACGTAAACCTTATTTTCCTGTAGTTATGTGTATAATACTCGTGGTTTTCACATTTCATTTTTGTACTAAAAACTTTATTGCAATGGACGCACGGAAATTTATGAATTTTGTGAAAATAGAAATGATTGTAAAAAAGTTCTTCGCTTTCAAACGTCGCGAGACAAATGATGCATTGATAATTTATTCTTGTAATGTGTCTTGATGTGATCCACAAGAACGTTGAAATCCTCGAAACGGGACAAACATTTCGGACAAATCAATTCGTCGTTCTCGGCGCTGAATGAGAGTATGCGGTTGGCGATATCTTTATGTATTTCTATTCCATGAACACTTAGATGATTCATCAATTCATCTAATGTCTTGATTTTGGCATCGCAGAATTTACATTTTAATTTAGTTATGTCTAATAAACAAGAGTTATCTTCTGTATTACTGATTTCCACGAATGACTTTATTTCTTCATCGTTGTGCTTCTCTTGGAAATGCTTTTTCAAATCGTGCGTACGTTTGTATGAGAATTCACAGAAATGACAAAAATAGTTTTGCAACATGGTTTTATGTTTTACAGGAGTGGCGTTAGAATTCAAAAGAAGTGTTCTTATATTTTGGAGGTGCTTATTTATTATTGCCTTCCTGTTTATCTTAATGTGAACACGAGTGGTTTTTGTAGCACCACATGTATCAGCAGAAATCTCTAACGGATCAATTGGTACATTACTTTCATTACCATATACTTCGGGTTCTTCAATTATAATAGGATTACTTGCGGTAGCCTCGCAAGTAATGCTCGAGTTCCCGATGTTACCACATATAAACAAAAGCCTCGCATTAATATTTTTGTCAACGTCGATTTTGAATCTATTCGTGTATTTTTTTATATTAAGCAAAATACACATTTTTCTCTGTATATTAGATATTTAGTTACACTATTCTTACGACGGTACGAAGCCTCCCAAAGACACAAAACTAATGCGAACGAGTATAATATATAAAAGAAATTTTTGCATCAAATGCGTTGTAGCTGAACATTTCCGGCTTTAATTTATTGCCTCCCTCGACTTGGCACCATCCACAAGGGAGGCTAGCATAACTCCTATACTCATAGGATCCACTTTTATTGACATTTACGATTCATTATCGTGTTGAAAGAGTAACCAGATGTCACCAAAAATAAATTTCGATTTATTTTTAGAATTACTATTTGTAGTGGAAAAGAATAATATATGCAGCTTAAGCGTACAAATAAATCAAGTAACGTATCCAGAAAAGGTGGCTTACTTTAAACATAACGTCATAATTAATAACATACTACAGCATAAGAGACTGTGGAAAAATTTGAGTTTTAAATTTAAAGAGTTAAAAACATCTAAGAGTAAGAAATAAGACTTATTTTTCAATAAGTTTTTCAGCCTTTCAGACAGTAAATATTTCTCTACTTACCCACTGCGAATTTCGTAAGTACTTTCTTTCTTTCGCTTCGTCACAAATTAAATTTGATTAGTGATTAAAACACATAAATAAACATGAGTAACTTGTTCGTATGAATAGAAATCTTTTATTTTCATTACTTAACAGCGCCAATTTATAACGGAACCTTTGGCTTTGATATGTTTATTTTGAGACGCCGCTATAATAAAATAGCGCGTTCTATTAAACCTTCGCTTCCTGTAACACGTGTCCTCTGCATTTACACGAATTTGCATTTTTGAGATTTTGTAAAAAAATTCACCTGTGCAAAAAAGCCAGGGGAAAGGTATGCATAAAGCCTGATATAGACGGGGTCAGTGACTGGACCCAGTGACTCGAATTTTCGGACCCAGTTACTGTTATAATGTGGACGGGATCGCCAGTAAGTCAGTTAATTTACGTGACATTATTGCTTAAAAATCTACTGGGCCCGAAAATAGACAGGCACTAGTCAACTGGACTGACTTGAAGGCGCAAAGTCAGCACTGGAGTGACTTGAAACAAGTGTCTATACAAGGCCAGTAGCAAGTCAGCTCTGGACTGGGTTACTGTACTGCCTTGTTACTGACCCCGTCTATACCAGGCTCAACGTTTGAGTTGCGCCTTAGATCACAATGAAACAAACGTTTCTATAGTAGAGCGTCACTCCGAAAAACAAGCAATTAATTCTGAGCAATGCTTATGTGAATTACACACAAAATTCTGAAATAAATTTATTTATGAATAAACACACTGGATTACAAATTTAATCTTAAATTATCTATTATAAATAGTAAACTATCTATGATTATCTTGCAAATGATTCGTTAAACAATACTTCCGAACGAAGGTCTTGACGAACAAAATCACTTATTGTGTTTATATGGAATGTCGTAAATAGATTTCCTTACGAAAAACTTCATACAAATTTACATATAAACTGTTTCTCTCTAGTGTGCTTGAACATGTGACGACACAATTATTTTATGATGAAAAATTTCGCATCGCAATCGCTGCATCCGTGGGTTCTCTCGGATAGTATCCTGAGTTTCTTTCGGGGTTTCTTCTCGGGATCGTCATCTTGGCTTTTTTCCGAAACCCTGGTAAACTTAAATTTATAATGACGATCATAAGAGTTTCTTGAGAAACCTAAATTTTTTGATTTCTCCTGTTTTTTTTTTGTAATCGGCCAAAGATTCAAATCGAGAGATGCGCCCCAATCGAATCGCGCCATACTTTAAACGCGCCGAACGTTATTAACATTGGGTTGGGCGCAGGCGCTCATCCTACTACAGTGAGTGATGGTCGTTTAGAGAGGTTGATTCTGTTTTTTTTTTCTTATTTTTTATTAATAAAAGCTTTGCTCTCGGCCAGCATCTAGCCGTGAAGCAATAACTAGGATGTCGATGGAGCGAGCTCACCCATAAGATGCTCAAACCAGAAAAATGCCGATTCTACATCTTATTCTACATAATATGGACATATAAAAACCAAAAAAAAATCTAAATTGTGAAGTTATTTATTTGAGGCCGATTTTTGAAAATCGAGTATTCATCACATTTCGACTTTTTGAGACTATAGGGAGTTGAAGCTCAAATTGTAGGCTAAGCTAAAGTTTAACATTATTTATTTTTATTTATAAATGCACACTTTGTGAAGCTTTTTTGATAGCTCAAATTTTATTTTTTCATCTATTAGCAACCAACAAACCACAGTGGACAGTGTGGTTTGTTGGTTGGTAATATATACTATAGTATAATAGTACCACTATAACAGTACTAGTTGGTCCTTTAGTATTTTTTAATCGACAACCTGGTTGGTCCGTTAATAAATATTTAGTGTTGTCAATTAGTAACTGACAAACACACTCACAATTTCTAACTTATGCAATGATTCCCGAAATTGAATTATCATGAAGTATTATTACAAGATAATGAAGAGTGTAACGTAGAAATTTACGTTAGGTGTCCCAGTAACAGTCTATATATAATTATCAAGTAGAAATCGTTACTAGTAGCGCCATCTAGCGCACTAGGGCGTAAACAACATCAATCGTCGATAAGAATTACATTTTATTAAATGGGGGGTACGTAGAAAATTTAAATAATGATATAAGAAAAGGTTGCCGGTGAGAGAGATAGACAGGACTCTTGGTTCCGGGCTGCGATTGAAATCAGACGTGCACAAATTAGATAAGGCAGATTGCCAATTTTGATATAAAGTCTTTAGTATAAAACTAAGGAGGATAGTAACGAGCGAGCTTTTCTGAGCGAGAAGTGTTGGAAACGTTAATTCCGTCTCCAACAACCTGTGCGGAGAAGGGAAAGTAGTTTTACCACGGTCATAAAGGTGATCGGTGGTCAGATCGGGTGTGGCTTAGTGCTGGCGAGCATTCCTTGCGGACGACGGTGCTGGCGGTGGCATTGGGGTGGTGAGGCATCCTACGGGTCCACTCAAAGGTTCCGTATAGCTTCGGAGGTGGTGGCGCAGCAACCTTGACCGAAGGTACCCACGTTCATTATTTTATTTGTGTACGCAGTAAAAGTGAATCGATCAAGTGAGTTAATTGGCCGTAACGGCAAATTAATCGATAGTAGGAAGAGGAAATTACTCTTGTTCATTGGAGCAGTCAAGAGGACTTGTAAATACATTGTAAAATATAATCACGTAGAATAATAGGATTAGATTAAGTTAGGGTTAAGGTTTGTTTAGTGCATAGGTTTAAGTAAAATAAATGTATATATTGTAAATAAGGAATTTTTATTAAGAATAATCCCGCTGATCTTAGGGCTTCCAGAGTGCTGGCGCCTGAGATTTGTGCTCTATCGCTGTTTCCTGGTCGGTGAGTAAAGTTGATGGTCACCCCCGACTGTCAACGTTACAAGAGTTACTTATGTTTTACTTATTTTATTTAAGTTTGTGTGAAAAATCACCAAAATAAATTGTCGCCCTGAGAACTAACCCCTAGTGTAAATCCATAAATTGACGATAGAAAAAAAGTCGTTGGGAGTAAAAATAATATTAGACAGTGCAACTCAGAAAGTTAAACTAATAGGTAATTATATATGTTTTAGTAAAGTAGTTTTGCTAGTAAGGGCGTATCTTTCGATTTAAATCCTTGCACATGTTAACATCTCGCGTTTCATGCCATGTGATCCGCTCATTGTTTTCAGTACCTCTACTATGAGTTATAATGACCGCACTCGCTAGCGAGAGCGTAAAATATTTATATGGGAAATTGTCAATTTGACATTGACAGTTTTTCATATAAATGTTTTACGCTCTCGCTAACGAGTGTGGTCATTGTAAACTCATGGTAGAGGTACTGTTCGATAAATCTTTCCGGATACAAAGGGTTTTCTTCGATGGCTGAAAGTTTAATTGCTATGACCAGAACTTGTCTTGTCGCTGTGGACATGTAGATGTTGGTGTAAACCACTTTTATTAATAAACGCGGCGCGGCACGTATCACATTTGTAATTCTTATAATGCACCTTGATGTGACCCACGACGTTTTTCAGGGAATGAGATCTATACTTATTACATTTACCGCAACGGAATTCGTTGTTTTTAACTTTGAACGTGAGTATGTGGTTGTCTATATCCTTATGAATCTCCACGTCGTGTTCGATCAAATGATCCATCATACCTTCTAACGTTTCAACGGAAGCTTTGCAAAGTTTACATTTCAGATTCGTTATATCTAATTTGCATGAATAACTAAAAAAGAACGTAGAACATCCCATGAAAGCCTTCTTTTCATTGTCATCGTGTTTTTCTAGTGTGTGTTTCTTCAAATCTCTCATATTTCCAAACAAAGTCGAACAATAATAGCAGGCATTCAGTGCTGTTTGACCTTTGATAGGAGTCGCATTCGTGTTTAAAAGTATTGCTCTAGCGTTCTGAAGATGTTTTCTCATCAACATGACATCTTCAGTCGCTTCAAGAGTTTTAGGATTTGAAGTATTTACTTCTGTCTTTTTAGCTGTCGTGTTGTTACCTACAAATGAAAGTTTCACATTAACATTCTTGGCATCACCTGAATATTCACTGAATAATATGTGTCCTTGTTTAAAAGATTTCCTAGTCACTGTACTTTTTAAACAAATTGATGATAACTGCAGTGATATTAGCAGGGGGAGCCCAAGAGGGGATTTTGGGATTTACTCGAGCGCGTCAGATATTTCCAATGTATATTTCCCACGTGTCTCCGATAAGGGATATGTGTTAATCTGCCGGTTTTGATGATGGGGTTGGTGTAAAAATTTAAATACAACTCGAGCGCGTCAGATTTTAAGAGGGGATGATAAGTGAACCCAAACTAAGCTCCAATTTAAAATAAAGACGATTCGGATATAACGCAAGCTCGTGGCAGCTTTTTGAAAATGCAAAAAATATTTTTGGTGATTGCCATTGTGTAATACTCGTGCGCGTCAGATTTTCATACAGACGGTTCAGCCTGAGCTCCTGATCGTGCTGATTCTTAATCTCATGATTATTCGGCGTTTTATTTTAATACAGCGTCTACAAACTTTTAAACGTCTGTAGACGCTCACCCCACCGTTGAAAAGAAAAACATCATATAACCTTTTTTTCTTCCTACCATCTAATCATCAAAATCCAGTAGGTCCCTACGACGCTCGAGTGATACCACATTTAGCATCGTGGGCTCCCCTACCATATGTCCTGCTCTTACAGTGGCATTACTGCCCCCGTATTAGTTACATTTATTTTTATCGCCTTTAAAATAAATCAGGCGAGGAACACTGAAATTACAAATAGTAAGAGAGGATTTGGTAAGTTTGTTTAAATGTGTGGGGTGACCTTCGAAACGAGTGCACCTAGTAATTTTATGACTGTGAAACAAAGTGTGTCCTGCCACTTTGTTTCACAGTGTATATTAAATAGTTCACTCACATTAGTTTAACTTTATATGTAAATGAATGACATAAAATATATGAAATTCACACAAATATTTGATTTTTTTTTTCAAAAGACAATACGTCTTTTCAACAGTAGTCACGAGGTTCCACAAAAATGAGTTTATAAAAATCTTACTTTGGGTTATCATCCCATGTTTAGTCATCATGTGATCCGTCAATTGGCTTTGAGTCAAAAATCTTTCTGGACAATGTAGGCATATATACTTTTTCTTGTAGCCACAGTGTATATAATACTCGTGGTTTTGACGTTCAAGTTGTGAACTAAACACTTTATTGCAATGGGCGCACGGAAATTTACCAATTTTGTGGATATACGCATGGTTATAAAAAAGTGGTTCGCTTTCAAACGTCGCGGCGCAAATGATGCATTGGTAATTCTTGTAATGTGTCTTGATGTGATCTACAAGAACGTTGAAATCCTCGAAACCGAAAAGGCAATTTGGACAAATCAGTTTTTTGTTCTCGACCCTGAATGAGAGTACGCGGTGGGCGATATCCTTATGTATTTCTTTTCCATGAACACTCAAGTGATTCATCAATTCATCTAATGTCTTGTTTTTTACATCGCAGAAATTACATTTTAAATCAGTTATGTCTAATAAGCAGGAGATTTCTTCTGTATCACTGTTCTCCACGAACGACTTTATTTTTCCATCGTTGTGCTTCTCTAGAACATGCTTTTTCAAATCGTGCGTATCTTTGTATGACAATTCACAGAAATGACAGCAATAGTGCTGCATCAATGTTTTATGTTTTACAGGAGTGGCGTTAGAATTCAAAAGTATTGTTTTTATATTTTCAAGATGTTTATGCATTATAACCTTCTTGTTTATTTTAATGTAAATACGAGTGGCTTTTGTAGAGCCAGATGCAAATTCAGCAGTAACCTCAAACGGTTCGACTGGTACATTACTTTCATTACCATATACTTCGGGTTCTTCAATTTTTATAGGATTACTTGCGGTAGCCTCGCAAGTAATGCTAGAGGTCCCGATGTTGCCACCTACAAACAAAAGCTTCGCATTAATATTTTTGGCAACGTCAATTTTGAATCTGTGAATTTTTTGATAATAAGCAAAACAGACCTGTTTCTTCGTATATTAGCTATTTAGTTACACAATTCTACGATAGTACGAAGTCTCCCAAAGACACAAGACTAATGCGAACGAGTATATAAATGAAATTTTAGCATCAAATGCGTTGTAGTTAAAAAATTCCTGCATTAATCTGTTGCCTTCTTCCACTTGGTTCCCATGTCGAGGATCTCATGGGATCCTAGGATAATTATTTTGCCTTTTGGCTCCTATACTAATAGGATGCACTTTTATTGATATTTATGATTCATTATCGTGCTGAACGCATTCATTATCGTGTGAACCTGATTTTCACCAAAAATAAATCGAATAGTGGAAAGAAAAATCTGCAGCTTAAGCGTACAAACAAATCAAGCAATGTATCAAGAAAGGCGGCTTACTTTAAACATAACGTCATAAGTAATAACATACAACAGCATAAGAGACTGTGGAAAAATTTGAGTTTAAAATTTTAACATCTAAGAGTATTTTCAATAAGTCTTTCGGTCTTTCAGACAGTTAATATTTCTCTACTTATCCACTGTGAATTTCATAGGTACTTTCTACCTTTCGTTTCGTGACAATTCAAATGTGATTAGTGATTAAAACAAATAAATAAACGCAAGTAACTTGTTTATAGGAGTAGAAATCTTTTATTTTCATTACTCGTTTAGTTTATTTCAGAACTTATTAAAACATAAAATAAATTTGCTGCTCCCTACTGTCTGTTTCTCCGCTAAGTTCTTCTAAATTACCGAACGGATTTTGGTACCGTTTACAAAAATGAAAAGCGATAAACGAGGATGATTTGTTTTTGCAATTTGCAGAAATAAAGTAAACGACCCTTACAGTACTCGCATAAGATGTGTAACATTTGACATCTCACCATGGTAATAAGTCGCTGTTATGGTGTGGTCCATAACAGCGGTTAAAACCGAGACAGAAAGACGAGCAAAACAACTAAGTTAAGGTGAATTGTGAAGGGGCATCGAAGTCGTGTCATAACGTCCCCGCGACCCCGCCCAACAACGGCCGCGTTAGAAAGTGGGTTTTAGCCGGTACGAATCCGGCATAACCATGCAGTGTCCCCTACAATTTTATTAAAAATAAAAGGTTAAGGTGAATTAGACACACAGATTTCTAAATTTATTTATTTATTTGTGAATCAAGATTGGATTACAAATTTAATCGTGAATTCTCTCACAAACCATAATTATCCAGGCTTTTTTTGCAAATGATTCGTCAAACTACACTTCCAAACGAAAGCCAAACCGCAATGTGCACAATGGAATTGCCTATTGTTTTTATATGGATCCGTACATGTGTTTGTCAAAGAAGATTTTCTTATGAAAAACTTCACATTTGAAAGGTTTCTCTATAGTATGCTTGGACATGTGAAAACATAACTCTTGTTTGGTAAAATATTTCGCATTGCAATCGCTGCATTAATGGGGTCTCTCCTTCAAATGATATCTCTTTCTATGAATGAGCAGCAATGACGAGTTCTTGAATGTTTTTTTGCAATCAGTACACGTCAACATTTTACCTATCACACCATGCGCTTCCACCAGGTGTTTGGTCTTTGCGCTCTGTCCGACAAACCTTTCTTGGCACAAAGGGCACACGAGCCTGTTGCGTGCCATATATTTCTCGTGATCATGAAGCTTTCTTTGACTACCGAACGTTTTCTCACAATGATCACATGTGAATATTTTGCCAATTTCCGCATGCAGAGGCATGTGTTGGTACAAACCTTTTTTACAAATAAACGCAGCAGCGCACGTATCGCATTGGTAATTCTTATAATGTACCTTTATATGATTTGTGACGTTTTTTAGGGATATAAAACTATCTTGACACTTAGCGCAAAAGAATTCATCGTCTTTAACTTTAAACGCGAGTATGTGGTTGTCTATGTCCTTATGGATCTCCACGTCGTGTTCGATCAAATGATCCATAATTCCTTCTAACGTTTCAACGGAAGCTTCGCATAGTTTACATTTCAGTTCGGTTATATCTAATTTGCATGAATAACTCGTAAACGTAGCGGATTTCATGAAAGCCATCTTTTCATTTATATCATGTTTTTTTAGTGTGTGGTCTTTTAAATCTCTCGTATTACTAAACGAAACTGAACAAAAGGAGCAGACATATTTCAGTGCTGTTTGACTACTAACAGGAGTCGCGTTAGTGTTTAAGAGTATTGCTCGAACATTCTGAAGATGTTTTTTCAGTAGCATCTTGTTTTCAATCGCTTCAAACGTTTGAGGTATTAAAGTATTTATTGCTGTATTTTTAGCAGTTGTGTTGTTACCTACAAATAAAAGTTTTGCATTAACATTCTCGGCATTGACAATGGACGAACCCTTTTAACCTTACATTAAATAAATTTTTATTGCAACATTTTCCAGTTTTTAATAAGTTATTTTCGTTCTCGTTTAAAAGATTTCGTAGTCACAGATTTAAAGAGAAAGCAACGCAATGATTTAAAAATAAACATTATACAAATAAAGGAATTTGTCGTACATATACGGCTCTGGCGAAATGGACACGAAAATAATTGTCGGATAAATCCAACTCTGACGGCTATAGGATTGATCAGGTGAAGAGTATTAAAATTGTAAACAGCAAGATATTGTTTAAATGTGGGGTAACCTTCGGAATGAGTGCACCTAGTAGTGGCTGTACACACTGCCTTACGCACTCATAAAATCGAAAGTACCGATGACAGCACAATGACATAACAATGACAGCACGTGAGTTGCGTTTCGGTGAGCGGTAATGCTATCCACGGCTGGTAATCTTCAAGGAAAAATCACTAGACATAGAATTTTTTGACCTGTGGTAATAGCGAGATAGAACATGACATTTGACCTCCCCTCTCATCCCCTTGATTCCCTTCTAGCGAGCGATCTGTAATAACAAGATAAGAGAGAAGCCATTTTGTTTTGTAAGATAATTATCAATAATTATTGTTGAATGTTGTTTATATTGTTGCGTCGATTAATTTCCGCCTTTTTAAAGTAACATATATATTAAATATGTATTATAAGTGCTGTGTGCCAGGATGTGCAAGTTCGCGACAGGACGCTATTCTACACAAATTTCCTATATGTAAAAAAAGACCAAAAATGGCTCGAATCTATTCCTGGTGACTCCTTACGGAATAGAAAAAGTGAATTGGCCCATCTCCAAATCCCATCGGTACTTGTTGACACAGCACGAATCGTCAAGAGGTTCCTCACTGCAGCCCTAACCACCGGTAGTTAGTGCCTTGCCCCGCACTTCCACTAAATATGTACACTTCCAAATATAATTAATCATTAGAACCATATAATGATAATAGTATAAAACATTAGTGAGGAAACATTAAAAAAAAAACTGAATTCTTATATAGGAATAATATTTCTTTCCAGTTAAATAATGATAAATTCAGTTAATTGCATTTCACTGCCCAAAATTCATCCATAGAAATTATAAGTAAACTTTAGTTTACTTTCTGAGAGATGCATGCATTTCTGAGAGTATAAAATAATTATATTTGGGAGATGATTAAAGACAAACATAATAAAACAATTATTTGTAAATACTTTATATCTACATGGTGAATGTATTAATCTGTTTGCATACCTAGTACTAAAACATTCAAAGTATACAAACATACTATGATTAATTTTGACAAATATTCCTATTTCATAAATATACATTTATGTTAGTGTTATATTCAGTTTTTTTAAATAAAGTATACACTTCTTTGGGCGAAAATGGTCTATTTGTGTCAGGACTGTTGCCCCATACAGTCAAGCCATACCTAAAGACCGCAGCTACATATCCATGATATGCCAATAAGTTTGCCTTGTGGATGTGCAGTGTAGTAGTATGTTAATCTGGTGAGTTTATCGCACACTTTGTCAATATGGGCGCTCCAGTTACATTTACAGTTTGTTATTGATCATAACAAGTCCCAAAAAGGTTGAATTATCAGTTTTTTAAATTAGGTAATTGTCATATTTTGTACTAAAATTAATATTACATCTATGTTGTACTTTATGTATTTGTTTTGTCTAAATTTATTTTTTATTACTCAACCAATCAATAACATCACTATAATTATTTTTCTATTTATTTCTAGTTTGTATAAGTCGTATATTAACTCCATGTTCTGTTTGTTTATATACTAAAAAATAAATATGTACCCATTATTTACTGTGTTTTAATTGTGTGATATGATATCCTTTACCTTAGTTAAAAATAAATTCAAGGATCCCTAAAGCCCGTAAAAAAGCAAAGGGGTGAGAGGGGCGGGGGAAGTCAAATGTCATTTTCTATCTTGCTATGACCAATCAGGTGAAGTTATCTATGTCCAGCGCATTTGTACTACAGATGTCCGTCTGATACGTTAGTATCTACTATTTAGTTTGTGATGCTATCCCCTCCTAATATTTTATCCTTTATCCTACTAAGGTCAGCAGCGAGCTAGCAGTACCAATGGCGTTGTTTGTGTTAAGATAGACCTACTCTTATTGGACCGTCATCAGTCTACTAGCCATCATTACACAAATTTCTTTCAAATGTTTCAACATGTTTCAGTATGAAAAGAAAGATCTATTTCGCTACAAAATTTTATATTGGTAAACATTCTACTACCTCTAACGATGAGCGTTTTGAATACTCTTACTTTTTATCATATTCCCATGTTTATTCATAATGTGATCAGTCATTGCGCTTTGAGCCCAAAACTTTTCTGAACAATGTGGGCATCCATATTTTCTCTTGTAGCTACAGTGTATATAATACTCGTGGTTTTGACATTTAATTTGTGTATTAAACACTTTATTGCAATAGGTGCACGGAAATTTACCAATTTTGTGGACGAAATACACATGATTATAAAAAAGTGGTTCGCTTTCAAACTTCGCGGCGCAAACGATGCATTGGTAATTCTTGTAATGTGTCTTGATGTGATCTACAAGAACGTTGACATCCACGAAACAGGAAAGGCAATTTGGACAAATCAGTTTTTTGTTCTCGACCCTGAATGAGAGTACGCGGTTGGCGATATCCTCATGTATTTCTATTCCATGAACACTTAAATGATTCATCAATTTCTTTACTGTCCTTATTTTTGAATCGCACAGGTTACATTTCAAATTAGTTATATCTAACAACCAGGAGTATTCAGCTATATTACTGTTTTCCACGGACGACTTTATTTCTTCAACGTTGTGCTTCTCTAGAACGTGCTTTTTTAAATCTTTCGTATGTTTGTATGACAATTCACAAAAATGACACCAATAGTTCTGTAACATTGTTTTATATTTTACAGGAGTGGCGTTAGAATTTAAAAGTAGTGTTCTTATATTTTCAAGATGTTTATGCATTATAGCCTTCTTGTTTATCTTAACATAAACACGAGTGGGTTTTGTGGTGTCAGATGTAAATTCAGGAACCTCAAGCGGATCGACTGGTACGTTACTTTCATTACCATCTACTTCGGGTTCTTCAATTTTAATAGGATTACTTGCGGTAGCCTCGCAAGTAATGCTAGAGGTCCCGATGTTGCCACCTACAAACAAAAGCTTCGCATTAATATTTTTGGCAACGTCAATTTTGATTTGTAATCGATTTGTTATTACTGTATTTTTTGTGATAACCAAAACAGATAATTGCATAACATTAGAAAAAATTAAGCCGCTCTAAGACACAAGATTAATACGTACGAGTATATAAAGGAAACTTCAGCGTCATTGATTTGTTGAACGCGTACCATTCTGTCAGCAATCAGCACATTGACAAAATTAACCTTGTGTTAGCGTCTGCTATTTATGTCGACTGAAGTTGATTAAAAAGTACTCAATCATTCATTCATTCATTCAGTCAGTCAGTTCAATCAGTGAGGCAGTTGAATGAACGCGTTCGCGAAGAGAGATCGTTATAGTGTGTCCGCACATCTTATAGTTGGAATTGTAGTTCCGATATATCGGTCGGACGATAAAAGTATTTGGACTAAACATAAAGTGGTTTAATTAATGTACATGAAATTGAGCTGTTAACACTTGTTTTTTATTCATTTGAGTAAAAGAACAATATGCTCTCAAGTATAGAAATCTACACCTATAGTCAGTCGGACATGAAATTCTAGATAAAAATGTAAAAAGAAGTGTTGCTCTTAAAAATAATCACCTCAATTGACAAAAAGTATTATTATAGATATCATATCGTGTTAAAATTGTGCCCATATCATAAAATGTAAATAATGTCAAGTCTCGCAACGCAGTTGTTCCACTACAAAAAGTTCTGAGATCTCATGTAAAACCAAGTTAGTTTTAGTTAGTACCTATATGAAAGCACCTATTCAACAACTATGTTATTATCTAATCAATTTACCTATCAATAGTGAAGACACATCTTTATTTTTATAATAATTATTTATAATCACTTGGCGCTCTCTCGGCGCCATAATTATAAGAGTATAATCTATATTTCTATTACTAAGTAAATGTCAGTGCATTTTATGTATTTTCATTTAATTTATATTTTAATTGGTAGAATATTTTTCCGGGCAATTTGACAAGTGATCACTGATTCGCCGGCTTATGTCGGTAAGTTTCGTACGTCTATTGGATCTCCTCATTTCTGATTCGATCTTGTAGTATGTGTACCTTGAGCATAGCCTTCTCTATAAGTCGTTGTTTTTTTTTTTTACTAGGCCCAGTGATACATTCGCCGTTAATGTTGATGCCAAGTGCTTGCCCTTCCAGGAGCTTCTAAAGCTTCGAAAAAATTTTATACCTATATGATTCGATTTATTGATAAATCTCGGAAATTTCTAGGGGAAAAATATATCTTCGGAGATATATAAATGTCATACTAATCTACGGCAAACTGGGCGACATTTACGCAGACTTATTAAGGAATCAAACAAAACTATTATGGTGAATGTTTTCAAATCGATTTATCGAAATAATTCTGTTTTGTATATGTATTTCATTTGGTAAGCTGTTTAAAAAAGCAGAGTAGAGAAACTAAGTAATAGTAATAATACTTTATTAATAACTCAATAATAAAACGTTTTAATTATTAACATTTTCTTTTACATTTACATGCCATGAATACAAAACTAAGAAACTAAACATTTTAGCAAAGCGCAGCGTTTTAAATAAGTATGTACTATATCGAAGCATATAAAAAAAAATATTTCTACCGCCACATGCACAGTTTTACACAATCCCTATGTAAAACTGTGACATATTTGTGATTATAGTGTAGACCACTTTCTCCGTTAGTAACCCTTTAACCGCTTGGTTTTGCAGGAGTTGTAATTTTTTTAAGAAAAAGCAACTCAATGATTTAAAAATTAATATGGAATAATGTATAGGAATTTGTCTTATATATCCGGTTCTGGCGAAATGAGCACACAAAATAATTGTCGGATAAATCCGACTCTGGCGGCTAAAGAGTTAATATTACTTTAGCTTACACATTAACACCGTGAAGCTTTCACTAAATCAATTCGTGATGCTTCTGCGAATTATTTTTCAAATCACCCTTGTTACACAAGTTATGTTCCCATTTTCCGATCGCCATTTGTTTACATCCTTCTTATCCAAAACATTAATAAAACATCAGTTAATCACTGATGTCACTTAGTCTCTATACTATTACTAATATTATAAACTTGCTGACTCGGTGAACTTTGTACCGCCTAACAGTCAATGAATGTCGTGTTATCTTTTAGATAAACTTAATTTAGGATTTTATGAACTTAATGAAAAAAGTGCAATCGTTTATCAGGATAATATATGTACATAAAGAAAATAAAAATTCAATAAAAGTACAAAAAGCAAGTTTTCAATGGCGTATCAGCAAGAAATTTTCTTTATTGAAGCTATATATTTTGCTGCATGGGTTGCATTCAGGTTGATCCTCTTCAGTGAAGCACTAAATTACTAAATTGATATACTAAATTTTTCTTTTTGTTATCAGGCGCTAGAACAAGTAAAGCGTCCATTCCTAACTAATTTAGCCTTCAAATATCCTAAAAGCTTGACACACGATTCTAAAGCCAACCCGTTAACTTTTCAAGCCTCAACTACTCAACCGATCATCATGAAATTTTGCGTACACGTTGTCGGGGATACAGGTACCTTTCATTGAGTAAAAAAAAACTGTTATCGAGGATCACGTAAAATTTTAAAAAAGTTATGCCCTGCCATAGTGTCGTTATATTGATTATGTTTTTTTTTCAACGTGGACGAAGTAGCTGGTGCCCAGCTAATGATATCGCAATTTTATTCGCATGTATCTTACATAATTATGCTCTCTCAAAGCGACTTCCCGTGCGTAAGGCTACGAGCTGATCACTAAATAACTAAACTAGTTCGGGGTGCTTCACCTGCGAATGATTCTTCAAATGACGCTTGTACATAAACGTCATATCGCAATCTGTACATCTGTACCGCTTTTTATCCGCATGGATCCACATATGCTCCTTAAAATTGCGTTCCCTTATGTAAGATTTTGAGCATACGTCACATTTGTACGGCTTCTGTCCAGTGTGTTTATTTATATGCTCAATCAGATTTTTCTTTTCGGTAAATGCTTTTCCACAATCATTGCATTTGTAAATAAACTCACTTGTATGATGGACTCTTACGTGTCTGTTCATCGAGGATCTTGTCGCGAACATTTTCTTGCAAGTAGCGCACTCCACTGTTGCCTTAGTTCCGTGCACTTTAACCATGTGTGCTTTCTTTTCCCTATGTTTGTCAAATGTATCTGAGCAGTAAGCACATCGATGCCATCGTCCAATTAGACCACAGTGCGCTCTGTATTCGTGCTCTTGGCTTTCATATCGAGTGTCAAACACTATATTGCAATGTGCGCACGGGAATTTGCCAATTTTATGAATGTACATGTGTTTACAGAAATCCTGTTCTTTATGAAACTTTATAGTGCAAATAGTGCACTCGTAATTACCGTTGTGTGTCTTAATATGTTGCAGGACACTGTTGAAATCCTTGGAACATATGTTGCAATTAGTGCAAATAAAATTTCCGTTCTCAACTATGATTGAGAGTAGACGGTTGGCGATATCCTCATTTGTTACTATACCGTGACCGGTCAAATGGTTCATCATTGCCTTCGACGTCTCCACGTTGGATTCACACAATTTACATTTTAAACCAGTGATATCTAATACCCAACAGTCATTGAATTTACCGATGCCATCAAGAAATGTTTTCTTTTCACCATTGTTGTGATTCTCTAGTATATGCAATTTCAAATCCTCGATGCTTTTACATAACATTTGACAGAAACTGCATAGATATTCCGAAGATCTCGCTTTGGTGTGCCAAGGCACTGGTGTGGCGTTCGTGTACAAAAGCAGAGCTCTCATATTCTGAAGATGGTTATGCAACAATTTCTTTTTATTTATCTTAACGTAAACGCGAGTCGTTTTTGTAGCGTCGAATATAAATTGTTTAGCAATCTCGATCGGATCGACTGGTAAGTTATTTTCATTGTCATTTACTTCGGGTGGCTCAATTTTAAGTGGATCACTTGCGGTAGCCTCACAAATTACGCTAGAGGTTGTCATTACTTCGGGTGGCTCAATTTTAAGTGGATCACTTGCGGTAGCCTCACAAATTACGCTAGAGGTTTCGACGTTGTCACCTAGAAACAAAAGTATCGAATTAATATTCTTGGCAACGTCAACTTTCATAGAGAATGAACATTAAAGAACACGTTCATTCACTCACAAAATAACACGGAAGTGATTATAAAGGATTTTTTTAAAGCGCTTGGTTCGCAAAAGAGAGATGGTAACCGACCCGCATGTCTGAATGTCAGATGGAAGGTATGAGCTCGTGCAGCTCCTGAGCACACTCTCCGAAGTGCATCTTATGGAAGACACATAGACGGGTGATTTTGCGTCTAAGTGTCAGGATTTGCGGCTTAGTTCTTAATGCAAGTTCAAGCATTGTTCTAGTGGTTTAGTAAGAACGTAGAAGTGGTTTAAAAAAAGTTAGCAAAGGAACATAAGGAAGAACAACAGCCCATGAGCTTTTGTTTCACTGTGGCGACACTCGGTTTAAGCTTTCGCCTGCGTCCTAATAGGATAGCAGAAATAAAAGGTTTTGTTAAATATTAATATATATGTCGGAGATAGCTGCCATGGACCATCTTCATAAATCTACCACAATTTATATCGCATTTTACTAATTTGATACATTGTTTATTGATTGTTAATTGTTACTTTGCTTTTGTAACCTAGTTATTAACTAATGATTAGTTCTTATTATCTAATGTGTAAATCTTTATCTCAATTGACTATTGCCACTCCATGTTTCGCCAACATATGACTCTTCATGCTACACTTTTGCACGAACGTCATTCCACAATTGGTGCATTTGAAGCGTCTATCGTCCATGTGAATCCTGATGTGCTCTCTCAGTGTCCACTTTCTAGCGAAGCGTTTCGAGCAAACGTCACATTGAAAACGCTTCTCTCCCGTATGCTTCAGCATATGAAACGTCAGTTCTCTTTTACTAAAAAATTTTGACTCGCAAATATTGCAATTGTGCGGTTTCTCCATCAGATGAAACGTCTTTTTATGTTTCCATAACGTCGACGAATTCTTGAACAACTTTCCGCAAGCTGAGCACGTGAACAGTTGGCGCTCCATACCGTGAACATTCACAATGTGATCATTTTTTATCGACTGGCCCAAAAATCTTTGCGGACAAAGCGGACATTTTAATCTATTTCTATCGCCCGTGTGCATATACTTCTCGTGCACTTGCAATTTCCTCCGCGTATCGAACACTTTACTGCAATGTGAACACGAGAAATTACCTATCTTGTGTATAGGCAAATGATGGCCCATACTTCGCTTATTGACAAATGTCGCTTGGCACGTTACACATTCGTAATTTTTATAATGTACCTTTATATGATCTGTGACGTTCTTCAAAGAATTAAAACTACACAGGCAATTTCCGCAAACAAACTTATCATCTTCCATTCTGAATGTTAGTATGTGATTGTTTATGTCCTTATGCATTACGATACCGTGTTCAATCAAATGATCCACCATTACTTCTAATGTTGCTGTAGATGTATTGCACAAATTACACTTGAACATTGTTACGTCTAACGTGCACGAGTATGACGATAATATGGCGCCTTTCATGAATTTCATTTTCTCATCGTCGCCATGTTTCTCTAGTGTGTGCCTTTTTAAATCTTTGGTGTTTAGATACGACACTGGACAATAGTGGCAGTGATATTTCAAGGCTTCTTGATATTTAACAGGAGTTGCATTCGTATTTAAAAGGATAGCTCTTACGTTCTGAAGATGTTTGTCCATTAATATCTTATTTTCTCTCAAATTGGTCTTTTTGGACGACCTTTTGGTAAGGTCTGGTGTAGTGTTTTGCTTCAAAATGGTCACATGCCAATCAACTATTCCAGGCTTTTCAGGTTTCATATGTTTACTTACAGTAACCTCGTGAATTTTTCTAGACATTTCCTTGTTGTCACCTATGAACAAAATTTTCAGCATTAAAATTCATGACAACGTCAATTTCAATTTGGAATTAAATTTATTGTTAATTATTCTTTCATCGATTTATATCATCCTAGCGCGTGTGTCAGATCTGTTAGGTAGCTAGCGTAAGGTAGCATAGGTAAGGGAACCGGTGCAATATTTTTAACCCCCTGAGCCCGACGCAAAAACGGGGTTTTACAATTTTAACGTGTGTCTGTCTGTAGTGGTTTAAAAAAGTTTGCAGAGGAACAGACAGGGAAGCACAACAGCCCATGAGCTTTTGTTTCACTGTGCGCTCAGTTTACGCTTTCGCCTCCATCCTAATAGGATAGCAGAGTAATAAAAGGTTTATGTTAAATTTTAACATATATATTTAATTAACAAGAAAATGTACTTATAATCTAATAAAAAATATTTCAGTCGTAGGACTGTCGTAGGCTTCACACGAAAAAAGTTTATTTTTTCGACGACAGATGTCTGAGCCGTCAGGTTACGAATAACCGAAGACAGAATGCGAGACAACACATTCGCATCACTTATTGAATACGCGAAAATATTAAAAAAATACGCCAGCAATACCATTATTTTAGAAAAACTGTTGACAACCCAGTTTTAAGATTATAGCTTATAGATTGAACACATTTTTGGCTTTTTGTCAGTAATTACAAGACTTCAACCAGCGAAAATGTCACAAATTTTGCACATTTTAGAAATTAATTACACTAGATACGAAATTAATTTATTTTTTTTGTTTCCATGCAATCCTTCATATTATATCTGAGTAATGTCATGTTTTTTCTTTTCAGTAATGCTACAACAACTAAAGAGTAATCATGAAACTGGTAAGCTGCTCAAGTTGGAGTAAATTTATTGCGTGAGTTTCGTTAATCTTTATCTCAATTGACTATTGACACTCCATGTTTCGTCAACATATGACTCTTCATGCTACACTTTTGCACGAACGTCATTCCACAATTGGTGCATTTGAACCGTCTATCGTCTAAGTGGCTCCTGATGTGCTCACTCAATGTCCACTTTCTAGCGAAGTGTTTCGAACAAACATCACATTGAAAACGCTTCTCTCCCGTATGCTTCAGCGTATGAAACGTCAGTTCTCCTCTACTAAAAAACTTCGACTCGCAAACATTGCAATTGTGCGGTTTCTCCATCAGATGAAATTTCTTTATATGTTTCCTTAACGTCGCCGAAGACTTGAACAACTTTCCGCAAGCTGAGCACGTGAACAGTTGGCGCTCCATACCGTGAACATTCACCATGTGATCAGTTTTTATAGATTGACTCGAAAATCTTTGCGGACAAAGCGGACATATTAATCTATTTCTATCGCCCTTGTGCACATACTTCTCGTGCACTCGCAATTTCCTCCGCGTATCGAACACTTTACTGCAATGTGAACACGAGAAATTACCTATCTTGTGTATAGGCAAATGATGGCCCATACTTCGCTTATTGACAAATGTCGCTTGGCACGTTACACATTCGTAATTTTTATAATGTGCCTTTATATGATCTGTGACGCTCTTCAACGAATTAAAATTACGCAGGCAATTTCCGCAGACGAACTTATCATCTTCTATTCCGAACGTTAGTATATGGTTGTTTATGTCTTTATGCATTTTGATACCGTGTTCAATCAAATGATCCACCATTATTTCTAACGTTGCTATAGATGTATCGCACAAATTACACTTGAACATTGTTATGTCTAACGTGCACGAGTATGACGATAATACGGCGCCTTTCATGAATTTCATTTTCTCATCGTCGCCATGTTTCTCTAGTGTGTGCCTTTTCAATTTTTTTGTGTTCATATACGACACTTGACAATAGTGGCAGTGATAATTCAAGGCTTCTTGATTTTTAAGAGGAGTTGCATTCGTGTTTAAAAGGATGGCTCTTACGTTCTGAAGATGTTTGTCCATTAATATTGTATTTTCTCTTACATAGGTCTTACTGGACGACCTCTTGGTAAGGTCCGGTTCAATGTTTTCCTTCGAAATGGTCACATGCCAATCGACCACGTTATGTTCATTGACAACTATTCTAGGCTTTTTTCCAGAATTTATATGTTTACTTACAGTAACATCGTGAATTTTTCTAGACATTTCGTTGTTGTCACCTATGAACAAAATTTTTAGCATTAAAATTCATGACAACGTCAATTTCAATTTGGAATTAAAATTTATTGTTAATTATCCTTTCATCGATTTATATCATCTTAATTAACTCGTGTGTCAGATCTGTTACTGAGCTAAATGTGGGTGCAATATTTTTAACCCCCGATGCAAAAACGAGGTGTTATAAAAGACTGACGTGCGAGTGATACCGGACGCGCACAGACTCAGTAATCTTTGTGCGTTTGGTAGTGCAGTTAATAGAATGATTAACGTGGGAAATTGTAATGCCATAACATGAACTAAATGTTAGACAAACCTAATAAAGGTTTACATAAATTTTTATCCACTTGTATGGAAATACTTAATAGATAATAAATAAATAGTTCAATGGCATTCCATTAATTGTATTGAAATATCAAAAAAAAATTGAAATTAACCACATGAAGATGTCGAGTCAAAATATCTGATATCAACTTTCAGGGTTCAAGATTCAGGGTCATCTTTTCAAAGGCACCTTTGCTAGGTTAATGAAATACACTTTTATATTATATTTATCATAATTTATTATTGTACTCGTACATATATACACATGAAACACTTTTTACATACACATATGTTATTTTTCGATGTTCGGGTCCTTAACGGATTTTGATTGCACAAATTTTCATAATAATAAATTAATTATAGGCGACGGTAGTAGCAAGTTGACAGTCTGAGAAACTTGCTTGACGACTTTTAGATAGCCATAAAACTATATATAATAGTACTAGCTATACGCTCCCCGCTTCGCCCGGATCCAAAATAAAAACTATCCCATCTTTTAAGTTGGACCAAATTACACATAGTTACGAAGTTTTATCAAAATCGGTTCAGTAGTTTAGGAGTTCATCGCGGACAGACATGTGACACGAAATTTTTATTAATATAAGGATATAGAGATATATTAGACATCTAAAAAAATGGCTCACATTAAATGTATTAAATTACAATGTTAAATTATAATATTTATACTTACTAGCTGGTGCCCGCGACTTCATCCGCGTTTGAAATATATAGACATCTTTATCGCTGTAACAAGGGCAGCGCAGCTGCGATATATACTTTTGCTTTTGACGACTGTGACACCCATTTTTTTATATTTTTAGACTACCCCCCTCGTGAACCTAACTCTTTCCCAGGATAAAAAGTATCCTCTATATGTTCACGTGAAAGTATCCAGGTAAGAAACTATCTGTGTGCCAAATTTTATCCAAATCCATACAGCCGTTTTTGTTCTGTTCCAAGAAGATTTGCGATTATAATACGAATCTTTTGAAAATCCTAATAAGTTATGATTTTTCTTATTTTTCTGTCTTTTTGTGCATATTATAGTTGTAAATGAAGTGACATGGATTTGCTTTTGCGAGAATTATATTATACATACTAAAACCATCAAATTTTCTCCTAAAATTGCAAAAAATTGCAAACAATATTTACACTATAATATATATTTTTAATTTTGTTTTTTTGACAACACTGTTTAATATTTTGTAAAAAAAAAAATCATTGAAAATTAGCACTAAAAATAAATAAAGTAGAATTAGTAAAATTTTCCTAAAGCACTCGATTTTCATCTGCGTGAGTTTAAACGGTCGTATTACGAGCACAGAATCTAAATAAAGGCCCATTGGAAGCACTTTACTTGCATGTGCCAAAGTTATTAACAGCTCTTTTTTATATGCCACAGGCTCTTAAAATGGCTGACGTCGTCTAAAAGAATCCCTAAAAGTCGCGTACTTGGGGACATGTATTTGGACATAACAGATACCGGCTGCTGCATAAAATAATGATAAAATCAATAATAAATTATCAATAATGATGGGGAAGAAAGCTTAAAGTAGGAAGAAAGTTGTCATGTCTACTTAACATCAGAGAGTGGACCGATATTAAGACCTAAAATCAGATTGTGAAGTACAAGGAAAAATTTAAAAATTGTCTGCCTACCTTCAATAATGTAGAGGAGGCACATAAAGAAGAAAAGCGGCTTTACCATATCTGTTAAACTAGCAGTGATTCTTAACCTTTCAGTCATGAGGGAACATTTGGCAAAATTTCTTTCTTGTCATGGACCATCCAGTTGGTTTATTGGTTTGGAGGACATAAAGACCTATACAGTACCTACAATGTACTCCGCTTAGAATTAGTATGGCTCCGCGGACCACTTGGGATGCTTCCAGGTACCACCAGTGGTCCGCGGACCACCGGTTAAGAACCACTTAACTTTTCACTGCGTTTTGCATTGTACTATTCTTAGATATACCGTGATTCTTTTTCATATGTTTCCTTTTGCTGTTTTGCGTCGCGTACGCTTTACCGCAAACCTCACACTTGAACTTCCTCTCATTCGTATGTGTGGCCATGTAGTGTCCCAGCATATGTCTCTTTATGAAGAAACCCATACTGCACACGGAACATTCGTACGGACGCTCCTTCAAGTGGACACTTCTCATGTGAAGCATCAGATTCGACTTCAAATTGAACTTCTTATCACACTTGTCACACTTGATCCCCTCCAAATTGTGCACTTGGACCATGTGACGTGTTTTCTGGTAGTAATTCTTGAAACGCGCCTTGCATATCTGACAAACGCTGTCTCCAGCTATACCCTTGTGCTCGGTGTTGACGTGAGCTTTCTTCTTAGATTCCGCTGCGAAAACTTGTCCGCAATGTCTACACGGGAAACTAGATTTCTTCTTGCCGTGCGTAGTCTCGTGACGGTTCAGCCTGAAGCTGTTCACGAATCCAGCGCCGCAAATTGTACAAATAAAATTCCTATAGTGCACGTTCATGTGTTGCATCAACAACTTCATATTGTGATACACCTCTGTGCACAGACAACATCTTATCTGTTGCTCGTTGGTCAACTTGAACGGTTGAAAGTAATCAGTTACGCCCAAATAAAACTTCTTCTCGTGCTCCTTAACCAGATGCTCTGTGATATTTTGTATCGAGTCCATTTTTTGCTCGCAAATGTTACATTTCAAATCGACAATGTCCAGAAACGCCACAAAACTACTCATACCCGAACCCGCCTTGTATGTGGGCTTCTCTTTGACGTGATCGTTCTGTGTGTGAAACCTCAACACGTCCGGATCTGGATAAGTCTTGAAGCAATATGCGCAAATGTATCCCGCGTCGTTTCTATCCTTGAACGGCGTTGCGTTAGTGTATTTCAACAGGGTTGTGAGGTTGTGCCACTGTTTTTTCATCTCGGGAACATGTTTCTCCCTTAAAACTAATTTGCTCAACGCCACGTTCTCTTCGAGTTCCTCCTTAATTTTGCGTTTGCTTCGCTTTTTTGTGGCACCCGCGTCGCCTATAACAAAAATCATTCTTGTGACTTGCTGACTTGACTTGACTTTCTTCAAAAAGCACTACGGAACAAAACACTAACTTTAGTTGACGTTTCATCAATTTTATTGGCTTCTAATTCTATTCATAAGTTTCTTATTGCGTTAAACTCCTTATCGAGAAGACTTGCCGTTCTATTGAAATCTTGAGTTTCTATATTTACATTATTTTGCATTATCAAATACCTTTTAAGTTAATGTTTGTTTTTTTGTATCAGCATACAAACTATAACATATTGTTTAATATAAATAAAAAAAAATGGCAATTCTCATAGTATTGTCAAAATTCTTCTACATCAATAGTATAAATCAAAATTTGCTGTCCACATGTGTAAATTTGTTCGTTTAATTCTTGTAAACAACGAAACAGATCTCGATGCGGTTTTTACCATCATTTAACCCAGGGGTTCCCAAACTTATTTTGTCTACTGCCCACTTCGAGAGTAAATTATTTTTTAGCGCCCCCATCCTAGCTAAATGAAATTACAAATCACCCCCCAAGCCTCTACACAACGCCCCCATTTTTTTTTCTGGTTCTCTTACCGCCCCCCTTTAGGCCTGCAGCGCCTACAAGGGGGCGTTATCGCCCACTTTGGGAAAGACTGAATTTAACCCTTTAACCGCTTGGTTTTGTAGGAGTTGTCGTGCCCTACAAAACCAAGAGTTGCTTGACTCGTATCCTTACCTCTAGTCTCCATGATTTAAGACGGAAGTATGGTGGGAGGTGCTTTGTGACATTGCAAAAAGAGGTGCTCATTCATTCATTCAGATTCATTCGGTGACATGATATTCAAAATGTCCGCGTGGGGAGGTCGTTGAGGCATGTCTGCACATCTTATCAATACTAATATTATAAATGCAAAACTAACTCTGCCTTTCTGTTTGTCTGCTGCTACCTTTTCACGCTTTAACTACTCAATTGATCATCATGAAATTTTGCATACACATCGTCGGGGATACAAGAAAGGACATAGGGTACCTTTTATTTAGAAATGAAGTACTGTTCCCGAGTGATCGTCTAAAAATATAAAGAATTTAGAGCCACTTTCGTCAAAGCGATAACGATATCAGGCGTTATTATATATTTTCTTTTTCAACGTGAACGAAGTCGCTGGCACCAGCTAGTATTCTCATATAATCGTTATTAATTAATTGTATAATTATTGTAATCTCATAAAGTTGGAATTGTAGTTCTCATATATCGGTCGGACGACAAAAGTATTTCTAAAGTGGTTTAATCAATGTATCCAAAGTAATATAGAAGATGATAACAGTTAACAAAGGGGTTATAGAAAATAAACTCTCAACACTGAATAAACTATAATTTATTCGTTACCACATAATTATTATACAATTCATGTACTTTATCTTTAATGTATGTATATAATAGTAGTGTAAAAACGAGGCAAAAATAAAAATACCATAAAAAAAATCATCAATTTCTATTAACATCATGCGTTGAGGTTAAAAATTAACACAAATAACTATCATTCCATAACTTTCAGTTAGAGCGTGGGAGATTTTGTAATAAAATATTATAATAATAATAATAAATCATTAAAAAATAAAAATTATATGTACCCACTTGGTCCTATTTGTTAGAACCAGACAGGTGGTGCCATTTATATTAAACTTACAATTTGTTCACGCAATTGAACTTATTATATAGAAATGACATTAAAAACATAATACACACACTCAGTATGACTTAAGCCTGGTATAGACGGGGTCAGTAACAAGGCAGTGCAGTGACCCAGTCCAGCGCTGACTTGCTACTGGCCTTGTATAGACACTTGTTTCAAGTCAGTCCAGTGCTGACTTCGCGCTCTCAAGTCAGTCCAGTCGACTAGCCTGCCTGTCTATTTACGGGGCCAGTAGCTTCCCCCACCTACATGTTTAAGCAATAATGTCACGTAAATTGAATGACTCACTGGCGATCCCTTGAGGGCGCGAAGTCAGCACTGGACTGACTTGGAACTAGTGTCTATACAAGGCCAGTAGCAAGTCAGCGCTGGACTGGGTTACTGCACTGCCTTGTTACTGACCCCGTCTATACCAGCCTTATAACAGTAACTGGGTCCGAAAATTCGATTCACTGGGTCCAGTCACTGACCTCGTCTAAACCAGGCTTAACTCTTGTGAAACTAATCTTTATCCATTATAAATGCGAAAGTTTGTTTGGATGTATGGATGTTTGTTACTCTTTCACGCAAAAACTAATGAACCCATCACCGTGAAATTTTGCATACACGTTGTCTGGGACAGCGGAAAGGACATAGGGTACCTT
The DNA here is from genome assembly GCA_936446665.2 of Synanthedon andrenaeformis. Lineage (NCBI taxonomy): Eukaryota > Metazoa > Arthropoda > Insecta > Lepidoptera > Sesiidae > Synanthedon > Synanthedon andrenaeformis. The sequence continues at coordinate 1,110,757 of OW387806.2, read as the reverse complement.
TCATACAGAAAAAAAAGGACTATTCCCGAGGGATCATCTAAAATTTAAGGAAACTAATTCCTGGCTACTTGTAATACGATAGCAATAACGATGTCAGGCGATATACTTTTTCAACACGGACGAAGTCGCGGCCACCATATATATAGTAATCTATATAAATAAAATCAGAGTGTCTGTCTGTGATTTGCGAAAAACTGCCTCAAACTAAGCTTAGAGAGTCATTCGCATGCTGTTAAAACGTAAATAACTTTTTTTAGAATTGTTGTCTGTCTGTCTGTCTGTTCGGGGTAATCTCAGAAACGGCTGAAGCGATTTCGATGAAACTTTGCAGACATGAAGAGGGGGTCGTCAGGAGTAACATAGGCTACTTTTTGTTTATGTAAATTGCGGTACATACACCAAAATAACATTTTTTACAATTTTTGTCTGTCTGTCTGTTTGTTCCGGCTAATCTCTGAAATAGCTGGACCGATTTTGACGGGACTTTTATTGGCAGGTAGCTGATGTAATAAGAAGTAACTTAGGCTACCTTTATTTTAGAAAAAATACATCTCGGACGAAGCCGGGAGCGGGCCGCTAAATGTATTGCTAAGCGCAAAACTCGAGAACGGGTGGACCGATTTTAATTCTGTCTTCACTCATGGACAGAGGGATAATCAGGGAAGGTTTTTACGTTAAAAAAAATGCACCTCGGGCGAAGCCGGGAGCGGACCGCTAGTATATAATATAAATGCGAAAGTAACTTTCACTGTCTGTCTGTTACCTTTTCACGCATTAACTACTGAACCGATCTTCATAAAATTTTGCATACACTTCGTCAGGGAATTTTAGATTTTTAGAATTTAGAAGAAGAATAAGAAAAGTAGCGCTTCTTTTCTTGCATTTTTCCATTGTAGAAAAGCAGTCACATTTTGGATATTTTGATATAGCTAGATTGTCTTTTTTTACATCTATACATTCAGCCCTATTCCGTATCATTCACTTTGTGGATAAAGCAACCGTTATCCATAGACATTTTTAACCTTTAAAATAACATATCGCATTGATTTTAAAGGTCAATATGTCTATAACGGTTGCGTTATCCATAAAGTGAATGACACGGAATAAGGGTGATTGTGTCTGCATAAAACGTCTAAGGATATATGTCTTTTGCAAGTATCGACCAGCGAGATCTGAACTTTTGTCATGTAAAAATTAGAAAACCTATTCAAGTCCGACGACGTCTTTTATATATATATCATAAATTTTGTGGCTTTCAATGGGCTCTACTCATTGAAGATAAACCGATAAGCTTCTTATTATAATTGATACCGTCTTGTCTCTAGCTACACCGGGCCTATTCTCTATCTGTGGTTTTGCTGTGGTTATTGACTCGACAATTGTCTATGATTTTTGGTATTCACTAAGCACCTGTCTCAAAATGTCTATCACGTTTTTACCGTGGCTATACATGTGACACATGTCTATGAAGTTATTGGCGCGTTTATGTCTAGTTTTTACTTTTGACAAAGTATTATTTCCAATTTTAATGTCGACATTAGAGTCGATTCATTTTAAACACCACAAATAGACAATGTGGCAGCTGGCACATCTTCAGTCCATATAATCTAGTCATTCTCTCAACATTTTCAATCACAATGACAATTTATTAATTAAAACCTAAAATGGCTCGTTGACTTTCTCGTTGTCAGCTCTAAGTTTACTCTCGGCTGCTATCTGTTTCAACGTTATATCTCTGTTATCTATAAGATGCTTCACATCATCGAACTCCTTGAATATGTCCAAATCGTCCTGATGCAAACGCACGTGACTCTTCAAACTACACTTTTGCGTGAAAGTTTTCTTGCAAACTTCACATTGAAACCTCTTATCGTCAACGTGTATCCTCAGATGCTCTTTCAGTGTTCTCGCTCTAGAGAATGATTTTCCGCATACATCGCACGGATAAACCTCGCCGCCTCTGTGTCTCGTTATGTGATCGACAAGACCTCGCTTCGAATAGTACTTAGCGTTGCATATGTCGCAAAGGAAACTCCTCTGTTGCAGGTGATGATGTCTTATGTGACGATTCAACTCAAACTTCTTCTTGTACACTTTGTTGCAAGCGTTGCACGGATATATAACCGGCGTTTGATTGTGCACTTTCACCAAATGTTCGTTACGATCATAATAGCTCACAAATATCTCGGGACAATGTGGACACTTGTTTCTCAACCAACCGCCTTTGTGAACTCCCTTTTCGTGGTTGCGTCTCTTGGACAACGACGTGTAACTTTTCTCGCAATAATTACACGGAAAACTACCCTCCTCGTGTGTCTTTCCGTGTTTCCTTAGAGCGGCTATAGTTATGTAGCCGACACCGCATTTTTTACAACAATAATTACTATAATGACTGCTCATGTGATGATAGAGATTCTTGAAAGAAACATGCACCACCGAGCACACGACGCAAGTGAAATTGCTACCATTCTCCAAGCGAAACGGTAGAATTATATCTTTTATGTTCTTGTAAATCTTCTTATTGTGCACACCGGTTAGATGCTCCTTGAGATCGATCAAATCTTTCATTGGCTCGTTGCACACAGTGCAACATAGATTCGTTATGTCCACTTTGATCGGATTATAACTCAATTTGTAATCAATCATTGTGTTCAATTTGTCTTTCTCGCTTTGCTGGGCCGTGTGCAGCCTCAGTTCGTCTATGGTTTTAAAGCTAACACCGCAATACAGACACGAGAAACCTTTCATTGTCTTGTCTCTGAAAGGACTCGCGTTCGAGTACTGTAGTATTGCTGTTAGGTTCACTCTGTGCTCAAGGCGTTCTGGTGTAGCGCTTTCGTCTGATTTTTGTTTCTTTCTCTTGCGTTTGCTGCCGGTCGTTCCTACAACAGAAACGTTCATCTCAATTATCCGATCTCTCGACTCTTCTTATTTATATTTTAGAGACATTTTCGCTTGTTTGTTCTCTTCGCGAATTCAGCGCCGGGACTAAACTGAAAATTCCTTTTGACACGTATAGGTGAGAATTCGTAACTTAAACATTCTTTACTGTCGGCAGTTTGCTCTTCAGAGAAGACTTCTAATTTGGTTTCAATATAAAACCTGAAGGTTTTACAAGTGCATAAACTAATGCTAATATTATAAAATGGGAGTAATCTCTGGTGTAACAATCATAACATAGCTTTTAGCTGATGTATACTCTATCCGTAAGTTTGCTTATTCTATGGATTAACCCTATCCTAGCGATCCACAATGTGCGTGGCTGGGTTCAGCTAGTTATACTAAATTTTCAAACATAGAAACTGGAAATATTTTCTCACATTTGTCTGTAATCTACAACGATATTCTATAACTAAATATCGTTGGTAATTTTACAGAATTTGTAAAAATACTTGATAAGAAAAAATTAACACCCGATATATTTCATAAACAAAAATGAATTGCGTCAATCTATGTGGTAGGATAGGAATCTATCTTTGCATACTGTAGTGAAGCGTGTTATTAGTGATTCTTTTTAACACTTCCGGTCCAAAAACACATTTTGAACATGGACTGAGAGAAATAAAGAATCAGAGTTAAAGGTATATAAAGTAAAAAAAAAAAAAAGTTTCGAGTTGAATTATATATATAATAACTAATCCATTCTGTGTTTTCGAGCTCATATAACCCAAATATTTTTAAATTTCATTTGAATAGATATTTTTTTGGGTTAGCTCGCTTCATTTCTGGTCGGCCTCGTCTTTCCTGCACGGCTAGATGCTGGCCAAGAGCAAAGCCATTATTATCATTAAATCCGTAAGGGTCGGTTATGTAGTAAGTTACTTCGTTTTCAGAGATATCCTGTTTATAGGCTCTATACATGATGATACTGAAACTAAATTGACGATTTTTAGAATTTCTTTCTGTATGTGTATGTATGTATCTATGTATGTTCCTCCATAACTCTGAAACGAATTAACTGATTTTCATGAAACTTGGTAGATAAACATTTGGACGTACGGGACACAGGATAGGCTACTTTTTTCTTTTTCATCGCGGACAAATTTGTTTTTATTATCTGTAGTTCCACAAAAATCTAACAGATGGCGGTGTACGGCGCACGGGTACAGTAATTACTCATATATTTTCTTTTTCAACGCGGACGAAGTCGCGGGCACCAGCTAGTTACAAATAATCCCCGCATATTACTAATGAACGCGCATTGACATTCGTGTGACATCATCCGCAACTAAAAACTCACCGGTGAGAGCTTTGCTAACGGCCACTGAATGTCTTGTGAGAAATGTCTTATAAGAAATGTCTTGTGAGAACTTTAATTGTATTTATTGTTATAATATTTTATTGTTAATAACTGTTACTCCAGTCAGAGGAAACATAAGTTTTATATGAGATTATTGTTATTAATTAAAACTAAGAAATTAAAACTACTCACTAGAAAATGCTATAAGTAAAAAAATGCCCCAGGCCATCTCCATCTGGTAGAGTACCTTAGCAAACTAAGGGCATTGCCTCGCTGGATAGCGAGGCTTATTCTTTGTGCCAAATAGTTGCCGGCTCTGGGGTCGCGGGTGGTTTCCGTTAGTTTTTTTGAAATTTCTCTAAAAAGTTTATGCGCCCGGGCCCCATGTGCCTAAGGTTTCAACCCCAAATGGATCAAATATGAAATCTCCGCTGAGGTTCTCATACTTGCGTCGCTTGAGGTTCTCCGCATGGTTTGCGGCTGCGCCAGCAATACTAGAAGTGCCTTGGAGGTGGGACGGGGCAAGCGTATCGACACAAGTAGCATCCCATACAAGAGCCCGTCCCGCCTTCCAAGGGACCAGTGTCATTCCATCCGGTCTCTTGGCATCGTCGCGAGCCAGGCCAGAGGGTTCCAGTATAGCTGGCACTCCGGCGGTGACAAGAGCCCGGCGAATGAGATCATATTGTATATTATATTTTTTCTTACGTCGGATCAGACACGCGCATAATTTAGTCATCATTTTCTTGTCAATTTTTTTTTTAAATTATATTTTTAATTTTTGGCACTTTTACCTAGTGTTCGTGACTCGTGTGCAATTGCATACAAATAAATAAAATTCTAAATCAATGCAAGTATATATTTTTTTTTTAGTTGAGCAGATCCGACATTAATTATTGCTTTGGTTAGGTTAGTCTTTTTTTTGTGATTAAATAACAGCCGTTATTGTTGCAATTATTGAATTAACTTATGATGAATTAAATCACATCACATCATATCATTGTGATCAGCTTATACCGCTTCGCATCGTCTAGTCTACTGATTAAACCTCAAATAATCGGTTAAAGTTATATAAGTATTGTTATATTTAAAGACGATTTAAAGTTTTAAAAAATATGGGACAAACGTCCAGGTTAGGTACGACGAATCGCTATAGAAAAAAAAATTGTCAATACAAAAATCAACAAAACTACGAATGAAACGGATTCTTTTCTTATAACTAAATAATCATAAACTATTTATTGCAAATTTATATTTTTGATAAGAAAAGAGAGCGCCGGCCTCTAACGTCAAAAAGCCAAATGCGAATAATAATTTCCAGGGCAAAATAAAATTTTGATGGCTTTTGGGAGCAATGTTGCCAGATATGATTTTTAAAGGTGATGCTGAAAAATCTGATCCAACTTGACTGTAGGTAGAGGTGGCTACAGTCGCCTATGACATAAGCAACGCAACTGGCGTTACGAGTGCGATGCCAGTCATAAAGGATAGGGATAGGGAAATGGGCTCTGGCATCCCTTACTCACAAACCGAAACACAACAGCACACATGCTATTATTTCATGGTGATCTTCTGTAATGGGGTATTTACTATGTGAACCAGAGATGTGAATTGAAAGCCTCGATTGAAGGTGAAAGACAATCTCTCTCTATCTTGATCAAGAATTAAGACCGGCGCTATGTGTATTACATATATATATTTTTATATTATATATGTTCTTTTATAAATTTGCAATATCAATTTACACGTAAATATGAGTAAACAATGAACAATATGTGCTAGAAAAACTTTGAAGTTACAAAAAAAGATATGTATACTGTGGAAACTGTGGAAGTAGAACTGGAATGAGCTGGGTGTATGTGTATACGGGTATCATACGAAGTTCACGTTATTATTGACTAGCTGTTGCACGCGACTTCGTCCACGTAACTTTATAAAATATAGCCTAAAATCTGTCCAGTAGTTTCGGAGCCTATTCAATGCAAACAAACAATCGAATCTTTCCTCTTTATAATATTAGTTTATACCTAGGGCCATTGAGAAGCGATACCAAATGTAAACAAAGTTACCGCAAGGTCATTTTTTTATGCAGGACTTAAGCGCGGCGATGTCCGGGTTGTTATTATCAAACGGAAGCTCGTATGCTACATTGTCTCTTTCTATCTTGTGTCAAATAGATACAACATAGAAAGAGATAATAGATTGTCGGTTCAAGTAAGGTGAATAAACTTTTGTATCTCACCAATTTGGCTTTACTTTAGATGGTATAGATGATGTCTTAAATAGTCCCTAACCATTCGAACTTTACTTTTTTCTATAAAAACACCCTCTGACATCAATCACTCACCGAAACACAAAAGCACACGTGCTGTTATTTCACGGTGGTCTTCCGTATGAGGGTGCTTATTGCCTACATACAGACTTGGCATGACTGCAGAATGTTTTCTATGCAGTTTCTTTGCAAAAGTACTCCATCAACTTTGGGAAAATTTACCATCAATCGAAGACTCATTTTACCATCAATTTACCATCTACGTGGAGGGACCTGATTGGAATGTTAATCTACAGAAAACTGGCCAATCTATAACTGATACTACTATAACGTTTTCTATGCGATTTCTGCGCAAAGTACTCCATCAACTTTGGGAAAATTTAACATCTTTTGAAGAGTTATTTTACCATCAATTTACCGTGATGGTGGAGAGACCCGATAGGAATGTTAACGTTCATTTGCTGTGACCACATATCGTCAATGCCATCGAGACACACAATGGCTTACTGGATATTTTAACCTACCACTTTTTTTTTTAATTTTTGGAGCTTTTACCCTAAAAAGGGTCATCATCCCCTGTACCCATCCTGTCAGTATGTCAGCCCCATCATCCCCTGGATCTAACTATTCAACATGGGTCTTTTTATCCTTTGAAGTATCATTAATATAAATTTTACCCTATACGAAGGCGTACGAGTATTTTTTTTAACTGACATATTATCTAAACCACGTTCACAAATACATCTTGAAAAATTCAATATAGTACAACTTTTATTTCTAATAAATGAGACATTTAAAAAACAAAAACAGTTTTTCTAACACATATTAGATAGATGTATAGCCAAGTTTTTTTTTTAGAAATTGTAGATAATGTAAACAATCCGCCATGTTGGTTTTGTTAATGGTTGTATTAAAAAACTAGCGATGGGAACTATTGAAAACTCTTAAATGAAAAAAAAAAAAACAGAAGAAACTTAATTCTCTTTATTTGAATTTTTTTTTAATTCAATATATAAAATTTGTACAATTTTTAAAAAATGAAACTGAAAGACGAAATACATCATCATTAAGGGGTTAAATGAAAATTCACAATTTTCTCTTTTAAATCACATTTAAAAATTTTTTTTTTTAAATTTTCAATAAAATATATGTCAGATCGCGGGTGACCGATTCAACGGGTATTTTATCAGAATTGGGCGAAGCCGTTACATATTTTAAAGAAACAATACAGTTAACTGTAAAATCTAAATTTATTTTATCTAATTTAAGACAATGTGCAATAAGCGAACAATTGGTGACACAATGTAAAGGAAAATCGGACAGAGTAACGACCTCTAGAGCAGAATGCTGAGAGACGTATTAACCACCATGGGTTATGTAAACCGACTGGTTTGATACAATAAAAATATGTTTTTGACATATTTTTATTGTATTATTATTATTATTTTTTATTTTATTTTTATCTGTATTCATTAGATTTTAAGGTAATGGTGTATGGCCGTGTGTGTGTAACTAAGGGTTCCTGCGGAAGATCAGTGATGGCCTATGCCAGCAAAACACTGAGTAGGGGACCTTTTTGTAACTTGTAACTTTTTATTTTTTATTTCTTACCGTTATTGTTTTTTTTTTCTTTTCTTTGTATGTTACTAAGTTGCAAATAAATAAATGATTGATTGATTGTTTGTTTGTCGGGAGCAGGTGCTCACTGAGTCCAACAACCCAATCCATTGGCGCCATCGCGTATATACAATTCAAATGAGGGTAGTTTGATATTTCAAGTTACCCACTAGATAATAAGGCGCACAACGTGTTTACAAACCAAAGGAGGGTAGACTAATATTACATGATACTCACTAAATAATAAGAACTAATCACTAATTAATAACTAGGTCACATAAGCATAGTATTAATTAACAATGTAATAAATTTTAGTGAAAATACGATTTAAATTGGTAGATAGGTATATGACGTGGTCCATGGCAGTCATCTCCGACATATATAATCCATACTATAATATTATAAATGTGAAAGTAACTGTGTCCTGTCTGTCTGTTACCTTTTCACGCCTCAACTACTCAACCGATCATCATGAAATTTTGCATACACGTTGCCAGGGATACAAGAAAGGACATAGGGTACTTTTCATACAGAAAAAAAAAGTACTGTTCCCGAGGGATTATCTAAAATAATATAAAATGGCCTGGCCAAAGTTTTATGTCAAGGTCAAGCGTTTTTATTGCTTTTTAAATATATTTTTTTATATTTTTCAACGCGTATGAAGTCGCCGAAGATTTGACAGTTTGTTTTTACCTTTAATAAGAGCAATAAATTAAAACATAGACACTTTAACATATCAGTAATTAATTCCAAATGGTTTCAATTAATTAAAATGAAAAACAAATTTACTGTTATTTTCTAACGAAATTAATCGAGCCAGCAATGTACTACTAGTACAGACATAATGTGTCCAGTCAGAGTACTTGACGTTGACATTTACGATCGTTCTCGCCTCAGTACCCTGTACCAAGACATCTAACGACTGATAACAGACAATTTAGCGATCGTGAAATTCATTCATTATGTATTGTAACTTTGGATTGCTATATCTCAGAGTATAAGCACTTTGGAGCATATTATAGGTTAAGATAGGACCTGACTGCTTTGTACTTGACGGACCTGTTTTGGAAAACTAAGAAAAATTATAGACTTCACTTGACTGACTAGTCTCGGGATCTGCTACTTTTGATTTTAATTTCAATTTTGCCTTTTTTATTTTAAGGCTATTACAAATTGCAATGTTTACTAATCACACTGGCAAAATCATCGGAGAAGATCTGATGGAGCCAAGACATTAAGAGCAGGCCCCACGAAAAAAAATCCTACGCTCGCTCCGCCCACGTCCCGCCACCCGAGAGTTACAAGTTGCTCGGCGGCTCTCTAGGATTTTTTTTAATATATCGCAAGATACAGCTTACGTAAGGTTGAATATTGCGTACATTATTTGAAGCATGATTTGGTATGCACTAGCTCGGAACTAAACAACGTAAGTCTCAAAATTGTTTTCGTTAATTATAGGAGTAAAAATAAACCTAAGTTTATTGTATTTTGACAATCACTGGTAAACAATGTTTCCTTGCTACGAGCAGTTTTTTGGCGATATAACTCAAGCCGTTTAGTAGAAAAATGTAATATTCTCCGGTAAAGGCGCCGATTTCGATCAAAAAATGTATCGAATGAAAATCACCTAATTATGTTTCTGACTTGATAATCTACAGATAAAGGTCTCAATATATATATATGTAATGTAAATTCCACATTGATCAGATATGTGGTTGACTCAGCACATTTATTTAAAGTTCCCTTAGTTTCATAGGGCCTGGCCTTAAAAGAGAAGAAGAAGAAGTAGGTTAAGATAACTGCGTATACTCTATATAGAATCATCGTTTCAACTTATTGCTCTTAATTACAGGCCACACACACACACACACACACCCCCTGTATATGACTTGGAAAATATTATGTTTAATTTAATTTCTTGCAATTAAGTTCGTTAAAGATAGATTTCGACGAGACAAACTCAAATAAAATTTCAGTAATAAATTTCGCAAATAAATTAATTTATATATATTAACTTTCAATAGAGTTAAGAAGTTGACTAAAGTGTTTGTTTACATTGTCGACAAGTTCTAAAAAAAAAAAAAATATGCATATAGTAAGTGTAACAGTGATCCTATATGAATATGGGTCGATGTAAGAAATAATAATTTAAGGGGCAAATGACATTGACTATTTTGACTTTCTAACTAATCGATACTAATCCGTACTTAATATTATAAATGCAAAAGTTTGTTCGGATGTATGGATGTTTGTTACTCTTTCACGCAAAAACTAATGAACCCATCACCGTGAAATTTTGCATACACGTTGTCTTGGACACCGGAAAGGACATAGGGTACCTTTCATCCAGAAAAAAATGATTATTCCCGAGGGATCGTCTAAAATTAAGGAAACTAACTCCTCGCAAAGTGTAATAGCAATAGCGATGTCAAGCGATATATTGCTTTTTAAACATGGACGAAGTCGGGGGCTCATCTAGTATTTATAAAGAGACAAGATTTGTATTTTTGTATGTTTGTAATGAATAAACGAAAAAACTACTAGAGCGATTTTGAAAATTCTTTCACCTATATATTTTATAAAATAAATAAAGTTACGCGGGCGAAGTCGCGTGCAACAGCTAGTATGAAATGTTGAGGAGTCAATTTCTTGTAAACTATTCATTAAACAATGAATATTTTTAGTATTTAGCCTTTTTTCCACTTTAAATAGTTTTTTTTTCCCGCTGCGCCGACAGGTCAGTACGCGCTAACGTTTCGTTCCTCAACGCGAACTAAACTTTTCATACAAGATTTCTATTTTCGCAAAGTTTACTTTTTCGAAGACAAATGTCGCTGCGCCGGCAGGTGACAACGCGCTAACGTTTCGTTCCTCAACATGAACTACATTTTTTGTACAAGTTTTCTATTTTCGCAAAGTTTGCTTTTTCGACGACAGATGTCGCTGCGCCAGCAGGTCACAACAACGCGCTATCGTTTCGTTCCTCACCGCGAACTACACTTTTTCATACAAGATTTCTATTTTCACAAAGTTTACTTTTTCGACGACAAATATCGCTGCGCCGACAGGTGACAACAACGCGCTATCGTTTCGTTCCTCAACGCGAACTAAACTTTTCATACAAGATTTCTATTTTCACAAAGTTTACTTTTTCGACGACAGATGTCGCTGCGCCGACAGGTGACAACAACGCGCTATCGTTTCGTTCCTCAACATGAACTACACTTTTTATACAAGATTTCTATTTTCGCAGTTTGCTCTTTCGACGACAGATGTCGCTGCGCCGGCAGGTCACAACAACACGCTATCGTTACGTTCCTCAATGTGAACTAAGTTTTATATTTTCGCATAGATTTTTTTTTTCGACGAAAAATGTCGCTGCGCCGGCAGGTGACAACGCGCTATCGTTTCGTTCCTCAACGCGAACTACCCTTTTTCATACAAGATTTCTATTTTTGCATAGTTTACTTTTTCGACAACAAATGTCGCTGCGCCGACAGGTCACAACAACGCGCTATCGTTTCGTTCCTCAACGCGAACTACACTTTTCATATGAGATTTTTATCTCTGAGAATGTCGATGCGAATTCACTGTCTTCCCATGCAAACTGCGTAACAAATTTTTCACAAACAAAAAAAAAAAACACAACCCATATACAAATAGAATCACTGTTACTCTCTTCCTTAATCTCTATGGACTTACGTTTGTTTGACGGTTCGCCTTCCTCGTTCTTCGGTTTTTTGACGCGAGACGTCGTCGACGTGGACGCTTTGGCCGACCTCTTCTTCGGCTTCACCTCGACTTCGATCTCTTCCTTTATAGGTATATCGTACTCTGTAAACACGGGATACGTTTCAATATCTTCACGTCCGTCTACAGAGGCGTCTCTAGCCTAGGGTTGCCATAGCAGCCTAAGTACTGACCGGGACATTAGCAGTAAATGACTGAAAATATACAAGTAAAAGGAAAAAAGTCATTTTTGTTACTATTTTAACTTTATTACCTTTATTTTCTTAACAAATAAACTTACAATTTACTTAAAAAAAAAAAGATTCTACATGTAACACTAATTGTTATTATATTTTTCAGATTTCTTCACTTTATTTAGCAGGTCCGGTTTACCCGTAACATACTTGTGAAATTCTGCACATGTCATTTTAAAATTGAACTTGCATTGAATTATGCTTTCGAAGGCGATTACGTTTTTTAGTCCACTGTGCAGCTAGTAAAGAACACGTTGTAGTTGAAATACCGGGACATTTTGTAGATTAACCGGGACGACCGGGACAGAAGTTTCAAACCGATGACATGTCCCGGTGTACCGGGACAGATGGCAACCCTACTCTAGCCCATGTGCAATCATTACCCTATAGATTTTCAAAAATTCATATAATTCATTAGTACATGGCTCAAAAAAAAAACATAAGAAAAGTATAATCAAAAGTGTCACTTTTAATAATTTTTCGTGATATTAAACGTGTTAATTTAGGATCAAATTTGAGATATTTCTGTTTTTTCTTGGACCTAGTATGCGAAGTCAATTAATGTTCTAAAAGATTTGTGTTATAATTTTTTTTAATAACTTGTATATTTATCTGCGTAGGCCGTCGACTGCTAGTTTTGAAAAAAGGGCTGTTTAAAAATGTTCAAATGAAAATTCACTTTAAAATATTTTTCAGCTATTTACTAGATTATACAACTACAAATGATATGACGTTAACACCTTATCTGCAAACTAAAACATCTGAGAAACTACTGAAATCATAAATTTTGACTCCAGCGTGATTCTAATTGATGAACGCTCTTAATATAAACAAACATAATCATACCTGGTTCTGAGAAATCGTCCATAACGCGATTATCATTATCCGAGTCAATGGACACTTCGCTCATCTCCAGTTTGATTGAATCTTCTGAAAATTCATATTTCAATTTTTAAAATTATACTTTTTTTTTCATGTTAAGGTCGACAGACGGGCTTACGGTACCACTTGATGGTAGGTGGCTGGCTACAGTCGCCTATATAAAAAAAGAACTATAACGCCTGCCGACCCCGCACAAGGATCATGAAATTTTGTATACACACTGTCGCACTCGCTAGTGAGAGCGTAAAACATTTATATGAAAAGCTGTCAACTGTCAATGTCAAATTGACGATTTTCCATATAAATATTTTACAATGACCGCACCCGCTAGCGAGAGCGTAAAACATTTATATGAAAAACTGTCAACTGTCAATGTCAAATTGACGATTTTCCATATAAATATTTTACAATGACCGCACTCGCTAGCGAGAGCGTAAAACATTTATATGAAAAACTGTCAACTGTCAATGTCAAATTGACGATTTTCCATATAAATATTTTACAATGACCGCACTCGCTAGCGAGAGCGTAAAACATTTATATGAAAAACTGTCAACTGTCAATGTCAAATTGACGATTTTCCATATAAATATTTTACAATGACCGCACTCGCTAGCGAGAGCTTAAAACATTTATATGAAAAACTGTCAACTCGTCATAGTAGTAGAACAACGACGGTTTTGATAATTTTCTATTTTTATTTTTTTGCGTAAACTGACTTTATATGTCGTGTTTTATCGACCAAAAACATTTTTTGACAAATATTATTTAAAACTGAAGATACAGAGTTGGAATACTGACGGATTTGATTTCTAAACACAGTACAATGGCGTATTAATCATTTCGCCAGTGCCATACTGTAAAGTTACTAAATTGCAGAACCGTCGTTGTTCTACGGCTATGATGAACTGTCAACGTCAAATTGACGATTTTCCATATAAAATATTTTACAATGACCGCACTCGCTAGCGAGAGCGTAAAACATTTATATGAAAAGCTGTCAACTGTCAATGTCAAATTGACAATTTTCCATATAAAGGTTTTACGCTCTCGCTAGCAAGTGCGGTCATTGTAAAATCATGGTAGAGGTACTGTTCTCGGGGGATCATCTAAATAATATTTTTTTTAAAAAGCCTGTCAAAAGTGATATCAGGCAGTTATGCTGCTTATTAGTTATTAATATTCAACATGGACAAAGTTGCAGGCACCAGCTAGTTGGAAATAAATAATAATAAAAATAAATATCTTCACACATTCAACACAGCACCATCTAGTTCCACAGTAAGCAACTAATGCTTGTATTATGGATACCAGACAGTTGATTATATTACATAGATTACTTTTTTTTTTGTAAATACATACATATTATTAATACAAAACATCCATACTTCGGTAAAAAGGTAAAATGTTAACACATAAACATTTGCCTCTTGCGGGATTCGAACCCGCGACCGTTTTGTTAACAGCTGGAGTTACTAACCACTAGACCAAACTTGTCGTCGAACTATACTAACTTGAAAACAATTTCTCCTTGAAACGCTTCTTGAATTTTTCCTCCGTAATCAGCACTTGTTTTTTGAAGTTGGTGGCGTGTCTCAATTGTGTTATACAAACTTCACATATACCTCCATTGTCGCTCTCTTCCTTCTCCAACTATTTAAAAAAAGGGATTTTTAATGATAAAATTGCAATGAATAAACTCGAAAACTACTGGACCGTTATTACAAATTCTTTCACTTATAGAAAGCTAAATGTATAAGCCAGTAACATAGGCTATATTTTATAAACACGCACTAAGTCGTGTGCAACAGCCAGTATTTTCAAAAATTTCAACTTCATGCAAAGCTGGGGCAGGTCGTTCTTATATTTTTTTATGTTATGTTTGACAGACAGGTTGACGGTCCCCTTGATGGTAGGTGACTACTTAACACCACAGCTGTTGCAGACTATAGGGCAGGAATAGGGAAACGAGCTCTGGCATCCCTTACTCGCTCCCCAAAACTCAAAAGCACACATGCTATTATTTCATGGTGGTCTTATGTAAGGGGGTGGTCACTGCCGCCAGACGGGCTGCCCAAATAACTGCGAAATGCAGTGCGCGCTATGACTACTTTCCAAATCCAGATCAGAGCCAACATTAATAAGTTCATTTCCAAAGTTAGCCCAGCCGGGAATCGAACCCGGGATCCAGTGGCGGATTTACACATTTGCCGCTAACCTAACCACTGAAAAAAAAAAGCTGATGTAATAATAGTACTCCAATTTAGTCACAGTGGCGGCTCCCGAGAGGAATGCGAGCAATTTCTGGGTCACTTATATAATTTTTTTTTTATTTTATTTCTGCAGACATAAATTATGTTTATGGCCAAATTTGCCGCCGTAGGCTCCAGCCTACTGAGCCTTCTGGTAAATCCGCCAATGCCGGGATCATGAGAGAGAACATTAAGACAATCACTCTAATCATTCATCCAACGGATTCGACATTATTCTATAAGGATATTTTTTAAATTATTTCTTTCAAAAACCGAAAATATAAACCAGCGTGCGAACGTGGTTCCTTGGAGCTCGTGTGCGGATAATTCTTTATACCAATATATATATAATCTAAACCCATACCCAATTTGCTTACTAAGTAATTTACAAGTTATAAAATTATTAGGTCACAAAAATTGTTTGTGAAATATAAAACAAAAGGCTACACCCCAACCCACAATTATTATAGTTGGTTAAATTGCTTGTTGTAAACGGGTTAAATACAAGAACTAACTTACATTTATATCGAAACAATATTGTAACATGTCCGCATAGATTTCGGTCTCACCCATCCAAGTGAATTTGGTATTCAAGTCTTTATATGAACCTTCCGAGGCACAACACCGGCACATATTAATACCTATTGCCGACTCCATTTTGTTATTCTTAACACTAATTTACTATTTTCACATTAAAGTCAATAGTTTTCTTCCACAAAATAAGGAAGTTTCTAACTTTAACGCAACGAAGCTATGCAACGCAACGCAACCACCAGTGATCCGCCATTTTATTATCAAACCCTCCTACCAAACACTAGATTGATTGAATCATAGACACTACACTATTATGCGCTAGCATCAATGTATAGTCTGTGGTCAGTATGGACCTAAAGCGGTTATCACACTTTACAATTTAAGGATTCCAATTTAGGAAATTGGAAAGTGTAATCGCAGTTAGAACAGATTGGATCCAATTTAGATTTTATCTATTTTCATTTCTATGTCTTCGATTTAGAAATAAATTTAGTGTAGTGTGATCACTAGTTCACTACTTAGGTTCCTAAATTGGAGTCCTTCAAATTGTAAAGTGTGATAAGCGCTTTAGTAGTGTTATCCGTGAAACAACAATAATCTTTATAATCTGTGTTATCCCGTTTCACAACCATTTTAAATAAGTTGTGGCGACCTCCTTTTCAGCAAACTTTTGGTTTTCTGTTTTCGTTGTAATTCTTTTAAATAAAGAAACACGAAAACGTAACAGTGCACATCCGACGCGGCGTAGGAAAGCACGCGTTTTCCTCGCCATACAATAATGTAAATACGTGCGCTCGCTCATTGTACATAATACCCATAAAGTGTTCTGTGTTTGATCTATAATCCCTGGCTGTTTGCTCTGTCTTGCTGTCAATTTTATGAATTATCAATTTGTCAATGTCAAATTAATTAAGTCAAAGTCAAATTGTTGAAATTACTCAAAGAAAAGAAACAATTTTACTTTAAACATGTATTAAAACATATTAATATAGTTTTATTTAATGCATTTTGTTTGACGAGACAAATATTGCAATGGATATTGATGATTTGTGTCGTTGTTGTCTCTCGCGAGGTCCACATAAAAATTTAAATTCCACCTACGTTTTCTTGGACCAAAAGGAGAATTATTCGGCGATGCTACTCGAATGCTTCAATATTACGGTACGTATGTAATTAATTTAAGAAAATATTTATAACTGCTTCTCTTCTTTTCTTAGCGGATACTTACGTTATAAAAAAAATCTGTGGTCCAAATTTCAGCTTTCTAAACTTAACAGTATTGGCTGTGCATTGATTGTTAGTCATCCCAAAGGATTTTATTATTAGTGAATTAGTATATTTATTTAAATAATAGTACTAGCTACACGCTCCCGGCTTCGCCCGGGTTCAAAATAAAAACTATTCTATCTTTTAAGTTGGATCAAATTACACATAGTTACGAAGTTTTATCAAAATTGGTTCAGTAGTTTAGGAGTTCATTGGCGTCAAACAATGTGACACGTAATTTATATATTACTAGCTGGTGCCCACGACTTCGTCCGCGTTGAAAAATATTAAGTAGCCTATCCTGTGCCCCGTACGTCCAAATGTTTATCTACCAAGTTTCATGAAAATCAGTTAATTCGTTTCAGAGTTATGGAGGAACATACATACATTACCTACACTTACAGATTTATTATTAGTATTGATGTATATATTTTAAATTCCAGTTGACATCGAAGAGTGAATCGGACAACATTTGTGAGTGTTGTGTGGATGATTTACGCAATTCATTACATTTCAAGCGAAAAGTGCTCAAGAGTGAGCAAGAATTGCTCAATAAATTAAAAGACAATGACGATGGTAAGTTTGATTTAATTATATTATTTTTATTTTATTAATTTTTGTGACCCAAATAGAAATAAAAACAAAAATATAGAAAAAAATTCAAAAAATAAAATAAAAAAATTAACACAACGTGTCCACAGATAGATAACTAACATATAAATGTTATAACATATAATAACATAACATATCTTCTATCTAATCTAATATATAAAATTCTAGTGTCGCCGTGTTTGTTGCCAAACTCCTCTGAAACGGCTGGATCAATTTTGATGAAATTTTGTGTGCCTCTAAATGTTAAGGGTGGTCCACCCCAAAATTTTTTTTTTGGCAAAACAACGTTTGCCGGGTTAGTTAGTAAAATATATAAAGTTGCTAATAATTGCTAATCTTCTTCACTCTTGTGCTATTTTTCACAATTTCGTTGATAACTTTCTCTGCAGACCACTCTCTTGATGTTGCTTGTGACATCGAGAGATGGTCTAGAGACAGGCTGACGGTCCACACGATGATAGGTGGTTACCATCGCCTATAAGACAAGCAACACCACAAGCACTCCAAGTGAGGTGCGAACCACAGAAGGATTAAGCGAAGATATGGGGTAATGGGCTCTGGCATCCATCACTCAATCACCGAAACACAAAACAGCACACATGCTGTTATTTCACGGTTGTCTTCTGTGACATGGTGGTTACTGCCGCCAAACGGGCTGCCCGAATGACTGCGAAAAGCAGTGTGCCCTGCCACTAATTTTTTTTTGTTTCTACCGATGTTTTTAAATGATTCCGCGACGGTTTTTTTTAAACTAAGTAATAAGTGTGTTATTTTTTGTAAATTTCAGCCGAAGCCGTACCGAAAGTTAAACAAGAACTTTTGGAAGATGAAGAAGAAAACGGCATTACTTATTTAGGTAAGATTTACATTATAAACCCACTTAAAGAGAGAGAGAGAAAGAAAGAAAGAAATATCTAGTTTATTTCTATTTATTATTTATTCTATTTATTTATTAGTTTATTTCTATGGTTTATTTCATTATAAACCCACTTAAAGAGAGAGAGAGAAAGAAAGAAAGAAATATCTAGTTTATTTCTATTTATTATTTATTCTATTTATTTATTAGTTTATTTCTATGGTTTATTTCATTATAAACCCACTTAAAGAGAGAGAGAGAAAGAAAGAAAGAAATATCTAGTTTATTTCTATTTATTATTTATTCTATTTATTTATTAGTTTATTTCTATGGTTTATTTCATTATAAACCCACTTAAAGAGAGAGAGAGAAAGAAAGAAAGAAATATCTAGTTTATTTCTATTTATTATTTATTCTATTTATTTATTAGTTTATTTCTATGGTTTATTTCATTATAAACCCACTTAAAGAGAGAGAGAGAGAAAGAAAGAAAGAAATATCTAGTTTATTTCTATTTATTATTTATTCTATTTATTTATTAGTTTATTTCTATGGTTTATTTCATTATAAACCCACTTAAAGAGAGAGAGAGAAAGAAAGAAAGAAAGATCTAGTTTATTTCTAGTTTATTTCTATTTATTATTTATTCTATTTATTTATTAGTTTATTTCTATGGTTTATTTCATTATAAACCCACTTAAAGAGAGAGAGAGAAAGAAAGAAAGAAATATCTAGTTTATTTCTATTTATTATTTATTCTATTTATTTATTAGTTTATTTCTATGGTTTATTTCATTATAAACCCACTTAAAGAGAGAGAGAGAGAAAGAAAGAAAGAAATATCTAGTTTATTTCTATTTATTATTTATTCTATTTATTTATTAGTTTATTTCTATGGTTTATTTCATTATAAACCCACTTAAAGAGAGAGAGAGAGAAAGAAAGAAAGAAATATCTAGTTTATTTCTATTTATTATTTATTCTATTTATTTATTAGTTTATTTCTATGGTTTATTTCATTATAAACCCACTTAAAGAGAGAGAGAGAAAGAAAGAAAGAAAGATCTAGTTTATTTCTAGTTTATTTCTATTTATTATTTATTCTATTTATTTATTAGTTTATTTCTATGGTTTATTTCATTATAAACCCACTTAAAGAGAGAGAGAGAAAGAAAGAAAGAAATATCTAGTTTATTTCTAGTTTATTTCTGTTTATATATCTAGTTTATTTCTATAGGTGAAAATCTTTAATTGGTTTTATGTTTTTAGACTTAGTTATTATCTTATTTTTGTTAACTGTTGATTTTCCAAATAAAATAAATAAATTAAAATGAAAGAAAGAAGAAAAAATGTTTATTTGGTACTTTACAATCACATGTCAAACTTATAACACCCCGTTTTTGTGTCGGGCGTTGTGGCTTAAAATCAGCGCGCCTCGACCTTTGCTATGTAAACTGAACTTTAATGATAGCCTTTACACTCTTTTTTACCTATTAGCTAATACACTGACGGACTCATAAACTGCATCAAAGTAATAGACGACTTTGAAATAAATATTTTAACCAAGTATGCAAACTTTCTATACAGATTTAAATTGAAACCTCTAGATTGGTTCGTGAACTTTAAAACAGCGTATCCTTAAGTTTAAGTTTGTGTACTGGAAAGGACCTTAAGACTTTTTTGAAGAAAAAACAGAAATTTAAGGAAAATTGGTTTAATAAAAAAATGCAAGGGTTTATTTATGTTTTAATAGGGTGTATTACCCCCACGTGCCCTTATTACGGATTCTAATCGGTTCCGCATAGATTTTATTAGGGTTATTAAAAGATCTTGCGGAATATTGTCCCATTCTTCTGAATGTGCTGTTCTTAGTGCTGCCACTGTCGTGGGCACAGGATTTCTCGCATATACAGCTCTTTTTAAATTGTCCCAAACATGCTCAATGGGATTAAGATCCGGGCTGCGTGCTGGCCAATTCATTGTACGTATCCCAACCTCTTCGCAATATTGTCGAACTTGTGCAGCAGCGTGCGGCCGGGCATTATCCTGCATTAAAGTAAAATTTTCGCCTATGAATCCCATGTAAGGCACCACGTGATCTTCTAAGATCTCTGTTATGTAGCGATGTGCAGTCAAACCCCCTCTATTACCGTTTTGACGGACCATGTCTATGAACACAAGTTCTGTTCGCCCGTTCATCGATATGCCACCCCAGACCATACACGAACCGCCTCCAAAAGGAACACGCTCCTCAATGCAACTTTGAGCATATCGCTCCCCACGTCGACGATAGACTCTTCTGCGACCATCTGCACCATATAAACATGTCCTACACTCGTCCGTGAACAATACGGAGGCCCATTGCTCTTCTGTCCAATTTAGGTGATCACGCGCAAATCTTAAGCGAGCTTGTCTGTGAGCTACAGACAACTTTGGACCATTTGCTGGTCTAAAAGGGGTGATATCCGCTTCCTTTAACCTTCTTCTTATTGTTCGTGCACTCACATTTACTCCACGCACTTCATTAAGCTCTGTTTTGATGTTAACTGACGTGAGGAAACGATTTCGCAGGGAAGTTGTAACAATAAATCGGTCATCACGACCGGTGGTTGCTCGAGTCCTGCCTGTACCACGTCTCCTTCTGTAAGAACCTGTCTCCACAAACCTTCTGTATATTCTAGAAACCGTAGACTGGTTTAAATTTAAATTTCTACCAATCGTTCGTTGATCCAAGCCCTCCCGCACCAGTGCTACAATTTGAGCCGCTTGTTCGGACGAAGTATCCATATTATGGTTCAAAAACTCTCGATGAGTTAAAAAACTAACCCAACAATTCTGCTGGTAACAATAATTCAATTGACAAAAGAATAAAAAAATCAATGCGAATCAATTTAAAACTTTGCTTTAAATAACACGCAAATCTGATACTACGAGTAAATTTTCTTTTCCCGGCTATATTCATTTGTTTTACTGCAGTTCTATTTTTAAATTTTGCTTTTTTTTAAGATTAAGAGCCAGTCTCTCCATATTTATATAATTTAATCTAAAAAGTTTGCATACTTATTAAAAAAAATCATTTCAAAGTAATCCTGAACTTTGATGCAGTTTATGAGTCCGTCAGTTTATTTGTTTCATTTGTGTGACGAAAGTTATAGGAAATTTAACCAGGAAAAAAAAAAGACATTTCTTCAATCTGTAGGTAGTGTAGTAGCTCACAAGTTCAAATTGGTGTTAAATTTTGAAAAATCTCGTAAAAAAAAAAAATGTGCAACAGACCACTGAATTCCAAATTATGTCCAGAAAAATGTATTAAAGTGTACATAAAAATTGCATACATAAACTCAATGCAGTAAGTTATAAACAAATTAAGATGAGAAGAAAAATCTAATAACTCAAAAACTATAAGTGATAACGAAAATCAGAAAAAAAGATTCTTAAAGCGGAAGAAATTCCCGATAAAAAAAACTCCCAATTCCCGGAACTGTAGCTGTAATGACGGGAATGACAGCATAGATGTCAGAACTGCTGTCAATTTTATTATATGTAATGTTTTGCGCTTATAAAAACACATTTTTATTGATTTGAGATTTTATAATTTTGGCACCCCCTGTACATATCATAAATCAACTAATTCAATTTTTTTCTCTCTGTATTTTCATTGTGATATGGACAAATGAAAAGCTTTCATTACTTCATTATTATTCAAGTATTTATTTTCTTTAGTCCGCTATTGCACAGACAAAGGCCTTCGGTTTCCCCAAATAGATCACGGAAACGTAGCCAGTTCATTGACATGAGCGAGTCCGCATCGGGACCCGTCATGACCCGTCAGGGGACCCGTCATGACCCGTCAGGCCCTTTTAGAACCGTCCATGCAGTTCCTCGCCCTTCCATACGTTCTTTCGGTCTTCGGTGCTTAGAACCAAAGGATTATGCCAGTTCTAGTTAGCCAGAGATAGAGGCGTGAGGTTTTTGTCGATTGCTACAACGCCTCCTCATTGTGTAGGAAATATTACCTAAGACTGTACACTACACCTCACGGTCATGGAGTTTCTTGGATATTACTATTATTATTCTCTTTATTCATTCTTTTTCTTAACATTAAATTTTTTACAATATAAATATTTAAAAAAAACAATATATATTATAAAAAATTTAAAATTAGTATGCCGCAAGTAGCGGGGCAAGGTCCAAGCTACCGGTGGTTAGGGCTGCAGAGTGAGGAACCTCCTGACAATTCGTGCCGTGTCCAGAAGTACCGCCTTCTGTATCTGACCCTTGATCCATCCATCTAGCGAGAGACTCTTAAGATGTTGGTCGAGGCTCTTCGCTATAAGACCATTCGCCGATATGACTATCGGGACGATGATTGTCGAATCGACATTCCACATGGCGGTCACCTCGTGAGCCAAGTCTATGTACTTGGTAAGTTTGTCTTTCTCGGCTTTCACGAGGTTTTCGTCATGTGGAACAGTAATGTCAACAAGCATCGTCCGGCGTTGGGATCGGTCAATAACCACGATGTCAGGTTTATTGGCGACAATAGTTCTGTCCGTGATTATTGAACGATCCCAATAGAGCGTGGCATGACCATTTTCGAGAACGGGCGCAGGCATATATTTGTAATATGGTACTTCAAATTCAACAAGGTGATATTGAAGAGCAAGTTGTTGGTGAATAATTCTGGCTACTTGGTTATGTCTGTGCAAATACTCGCCATTAGCAAGATGAGAACAACCGGAAATAATATGTCTCAATGATTCTCCTGGACGGTGGCATGCTCGACAAATGTCTACCGTACCGTCTTTGAGAATATATTTCCGGTAGTTTCTCGTCTTGATAACTTCGTCAGCTATTGCACAGACAAAACCTTCGGTTTCCCCAAAGAGGTCACCGAAACGTAGCCAGTTTGTAAATTCTTCTAATTTACAACTCACTGAAGTGACCTTTAAATCTCTATCTGAAACCGAAACCTACAAGTATCTTGGTATGTCACAGTCGTTGGGTATCGTTGATAAGGACATAAAACAGATGGTGAAGGAGCGCTTCTTTTCCCGCCTGACAAAAGTACTTAAGAGTCTTTTATCGGGTGGCAATAAAGTGCGCGCCTTCAACAGCTGGGTTATGCCTTTGTTAACCCACTCCTTTGGCATACTAAGATGGACACAGACTGAACTAGATGCCTTGGACAGAAGGATTCGTCAACTGCTCACCATACATCGGATGTTACACCCGCGCTCGTCTGTTATGAGACTGTATATCCCTCGGAAACTGGGGGGCCGCGGCTTTCTGAATGCCAAGGACCTTCATAACCGAGAAATATGCAGTCTCAGGGAATATTTCCTTAACATCGATTGCGGGATACATCATGATGTCGTGACAGTTGACAAAAACCTCACTCCGCTTTGCTTATCTAAGGAGAACTGGCGCAAGCCAATAATTTTGAGTACCGAGAATCGCAGGGAGATATGGAAGAGCAAGGAATTGCACGGGCGGTTCTATCGAGCCCTCACCGGACCCGATAATCGTTGAGCGGTGACGGTGACGGCTGGTTCAAGGGCCTGAAACAGAGAGAGCATCCTGACACGGTACGCCGTCAGTTTAGTACCCCCCTCTGTGGCCCCGTAATAGGCCCGCATGCAGTTCTCATTCATTGCTTGAGTCCATCGCATGCGGCGCACTACACCACCGGTAGCGAGGGCCGGGCGCGAGGCGGATTGTCTCGCAGGCCCCAAACGTGCCGGTAGTGGTGGTCGTCCTCGTCGCGCAGGTCTTCTTGGCGGCGAAGGCGGTTTTGGCCCGTCATCATCACTCGACGTGCTCTCACCATCGGCTGTTAAAAATTCCTCCGCCGAAGAGCACGGAGACGACGATACGGGCGGTGGTGGAAGGTGTGCGCATCGTCCCGCTATTCTTTTTCGTAGTTCCATTATTATTCACTTCTTTAAATTGTATTATATATATACATTATATAATAGGGTCTCATATTCATTACTAATCGTTTTTTATCCATTTTCATAAAATATTGTTTCAAATTTTTCTATTTTCCATACATATAATTTTATTAAACTCTGACGTAAATGTTTGACATGTTATTCATGTTCTAGATTCGCAATATAACAGTGATTCCGGATTCCTTCACTTGAAATATTTAATTTATCACCTTTATTATACACCAATAAAACATTAAATATTATAAATAATAGGAAAAAATAAGCAAAATAAAATAAAAACACAAAATATTACAGTGACACCACGACTGTCAGTGTCAGCGGCAGTTGGTTATATAATAATAATAATAAATATATATTATATAATAATAGTAATAATAATAATAATAATAATAAATAATAAATTATATAATATAATAATAATAATAATAATACTATTATTATTATTATTAATAATAATGTTAATGTTTCAGATCTGAAAGAGGAGTTGTCCGATTTCGACTTCAAAGAGGAGGAAGATGATAAGAAGTTGGCGGAAATACTCTGTCTCAAGGATGTGACAATCAAGCGGAGGAGTGACAAGAAGAGAACGGAGAAGAGTCGCCTCCACGTGAAGAGTAAGAGTGGTGAGTGTCACCGTTTAAAAGGTTCAGTTGGTGGATTAACTGTCTGTTAACTGTTGAGGGTAGAGGTGAGGAGTGCTGATAATCAGATTGAAAAAAAAAAAAAAAAAATTGTCCAAAAATAAAATAAGGGTTCCAAAAGTGGCCACAATGGCGCTAGTGGAGCACAACTTTGTCTGATTTACTTGTCAATCCTACACTAGCGCCGTTTACGATTTATAATTTTACTAGTGGCCCGTTCCCGGCTTCGCCCGGGGTGCTTTTTTGCAATCCAGCCGATAAATTACCTTACACCGCCATCTGTGAGAATCCTATGGAACTCACAGATAACTTTTAAAATAAGTTCCATAACATTCTCACAGATGGCGGTGTAAAGTAATTTATAACTCGCATATAATAAACAAATAATTTGCAATAAAAAAAATACTATAAATTGAGATAAAAACTATCCTATCTCTCAAGTTGGATCAAACTGCACACAATGTGCAAAATTTGATTAAAATCGGTTCAGTAGTTTCAGAGTTTGTCGCGAACATACATCGTGACACGAGATTTATATATATATATAGATGTATAGTTCATCTAAGTACCACAACTATGGATTTTGCATGACAAATGCCAAAGCGGGGCACATAGAAAGTACGCCTAAAACGGAATCATGGCGGAGTCAATGGTGAAAGGTAGTGACGACCGACTTCTACTACTAGTTATTCATTTTGAACTCTAATGTGTTGACATAGAGTCACATTTTCCTTAAACGACAGACAGTTTGGTTGGTTTCAAATGATAGATGACAAGAGTTGATGCTCTACCCATATGTCACTTTTAAATGTTCTTCTTTTTTAATGTCTTGGCTCCATCAGATCTTCTCCGATGATTTTGCCAGTGTCATTAGTAAAAATAGCAATTTGTAATAGCCTTTTTTAAAATAAAAAAGGCAAAATCGAAATTAAAATCAAAAATAGCAGATCCCGAGACTAGTCAGTCAAGTTAAGTCTAATTTTTCTAGAGTTTTCCAAAACAGGTCCGTCAAGTCCAAAGCAGTCAGGTGAAGTCATAAAGTTTGTAGTGTTTTGTGTGGCGTGCGAAATGCACAGTTGTAGTTCATTGATGCATATAACAAACTGATAAAAAAAAAGGCTTCCAATAATAAAATAACGGTTCTAAAAGTGGCCACAATGGCGCTAGTGTAGCATATCTTCTATCTATCTATCTTTGTCTAATTCACTCGACAATGCTACACTAGCCGCCATCTTAATTTACATTGTATTCTGGGACCACTTTTTAATACACAGATTCAGATTACCCTTCAAATCTAATATCATGCCACAGAGTACTTCTATATTGTAACGTCACAGAGCACTCTCATACTATACTGTCTGTCTTAATCAATCAACTTCAGTCAAAATAAACAGGAGATGCTAACAATATGTATGGTCCGATTTTATTCTTTTGATAAAAAAGGTAAACAAACAATTCACGACATATAGTTTTCGAGTTTTAACGTTAATTACACATTCATATTTACACGAATTCATTTACACTCACTAAACATAATATTCTTTACGATATGTATCCAAAATTATTGCATATTTTCAGAGGAAAATGCAAAAAAACTCGATAAAATCGTCACATAACCTACAATACCAATAGACGTCACAGAGATTTTGTCTATGGTTTTAGAGAGGGGACATGTACACGACCTAAGTCATTTGGAGTCACATGAGGTTTTGATTCGTACATAAATTATCAAGTTCACAATTCTATATACATTTTTAAAGTTTTAGTTTATCATAATTCATAACCGTAGACGAAAACACTTTATGAAATTATTTTTGATTAAATGGCATTAATAAAATAGATAACTTAAAATTACCACTAAACTAATAATTCGTTTTTATTTATTATTCTTATTAATAATAATATTTTATTCGGTTTTGGTTTTTACGGAGGTCCAAAATGCAGTGTTGCCATGGCTGGGAATGAGTTACTCACTGAGTCAACTCTCCTTGATATGCCTATTGTACAAATCCCATCTCTAAAACAGGTCAGTGACCCTGGCGACCTCATATTTGTTTACCTTTTTTATCAAACGAATAAAATCGGACGATAATAATTAATTTCTAATTTTTTTTTTTTCAGATCGCAAAACGCGCAATTTACACAAACCGAACGTTAGAATGTCACTGAGGCCACTGGCCGACTTGGAAAAAATGAAAAAGTTGGCCCCATACATTACGGAGAATAGAAAACACAAATATAACATTGAAACATTAATAAAACATTCAAATTGTACACCGTTTTCAAATAAAACCCTATACGGTTATGTTTGTGCATATTGCAAACAGACGTTCTCTGATTGCTACGAGTTGAGACGTCACACGAACGATCACAGAAACGACGAATTGGTCGACAACAAACGGATG
Organism: Synanthedon andrenaeformis; assembly: GCA_936446665.2. Lineage (NCBI taxonomy): Eukaryota > Metazoa > Arthropoda > Insecta > Lepidoptera > Sesiidae > Synanthedon > Synanthedon andrenaeformis. Next base: position 1,083,243 of record OW387806.2, on the reverse strand, counting down.
GACAAGAGTAATATATCAATAAAAATGGATATAACAGATCTCACTTGCAATTTGTGCGAATCGAAATTCGACATGATTGCAAATTTGAAAAAACATCTGATGAAAGATCACGAAATAAAGTTCCACTTGGACGTTAACGATTACGTTTTGGAGTTTAAATTGAAAAACGAGCAAATTTTAAACTGCGCCCTGTGCAATTCGACATTTGAGACTTTCAAGATGTTGTTGCAACACATGAACGGACATTACAGGAATTTTATATGTGAAGAATGCGATTTGGGTTTCATAAACAAGCATAGATTGAAAAATCACAAGCGCACTCACGACGTTGGTGTGTTTAAATGCGGTTTTTGTGAGAAAATATTCAATACGCGCGTGAGAAAGATGTGTCACGAGAAATATACACATAAAAGTACAGCAAGATACACGACGAACTGTCCGCACTGTACAAAATCATTCACAAGTTACTATCAACGCAATAGACACATGGTGGACGATCACAAGACGGAGGCTGCGTCTTACAAGTGCAACATATGCGATAAATCATTCATTTTAAAGTCAAAATTGACATCGCACATAAAAAAAGTACATCTGATGGAGCGCAATCACATATGCGTTGAGTGCGGACAGGGTTTTTTCATAAAACAATCCCTCGACGAGCATATGATAAAACATAACGGAGAGAGGGTACATAAATGTATAGTATGCCAAAAGGCTTATGCGAGAAAAAAAACCCTGAGGGAACATATGAGGATACATAATAATGACAGGAGGTTCAAGTGTGGCGTGTGCGCGTTGGCGTTTGTGCAAAAGTGTAGTCTCAAAAGTCACATGCTATCGAATCATGGGGTGACGTTGGCGGAATTTGAAAATTCAAGGGATGTTAGCAATTGATTTTAGTTGAGACTTGTTCCCAAATAAACAATATAAACATATGAATAAATAAACCAGCTAGTGTAGTCTCAAAAGTGACACGCTATCAAATCGTGGCGTCACTTTGGTGGAATTTGAAAATTCTAGAGATGTTGGCGATTGATTTTAGTTGAGACTTGTTCCCAAATAAACAATATAAACATAAATAAACCAGTTAGTGTAGTCTCAAAAGTGACACGCTATCAAATCGTGGCGTCACGTTGGTGGAATTTGAAACTTCTATTAGAGATGTTGGCGATTGATTTTTGTTGAGACTTGTTCCCAAATAAACAATATAAACATATGAATAAATAAACCAGCTAGTGTAGTCTCAAAAGTGACACGCTATCAAATCGTGGCGTCACTTTGGTGGAATTTGAAAATTCTAGAGATGTTGGCGATTGATTTTAGTTGAGACTTGTTCCCAAATAAACAATATAAACATAAATAAACCAGTTAGTGTAGTCTCAAAAGTGACACGCTATCAAATCGTGGCGTCACTTTGGTGGAATTTGAAAATTCTAGAGATGTTGACAATTGATTTTAGTTGAGACTTGTTCCCAAATAAACAATATAAACATAAATAAACCAGTTAGTGTAGTCTCAAAAGTGACACGCTATCAAATCGTGGCGTCACTTTGGTGGAATTTGAAAATTCTAGAGATGTTGGCGATTGATTTTAGTTGAGACTTGTTCCCAAATAAACAATATAAACATAAATAAACCAGTTATACTCGCCTCAATTTGTCGCTGCAGGTTGGGTCATAAAACGTGTGAGCGGCGCGAGGAGTATTGCGCGCTCACTCGCACTTACAGCTCTTATGGTAACGCATAGTGACGTACAGCGCTCGTATCTTGTCTATTGTCGACAAGTGAAATACAAAATTAAAATGAAACAATTTTATGTTCTCTGATGTTAGTATTTATGTTATGACATATGATTCTATTTACATTCAAACTTATACAAAATTAATTATTATTATTTTATTTATGTATATAAACAAGTAAAAATAAAAAGAGATCAAATAGATACTTAAAAACTAATAACATTAACTGACTACAACGAAAATACATAATTTAACAATTTAAAAAGAATATTAATTAACTGATTAGGTAGAATCCTAATCGGTTAATTATTTTTCGATACTTAACTAATTTAACGCTTAAAGTCTAATTACATACTAAATGTCATCTTCTGAGTCATCATCGTCAGTCGCTGAGTAAGTATTCTAGTATTGAATGAGTAAACATAAGTAACATGTATTTCCGAGCAGATATAACCTGAATCTATTCAAAGTTCGAGTGAATAGGCACCTTCTGGGTGAGCTCGCTTCATCATAGGCTTCTTCTTCGCTACACACCTGGATGTTGGCCAAGAGCAAACCCATCTCTATTAAAAAAAAAAAAAAAACAAACAAACAAACAAACAAAACATAATAACTCGTTATTTATAGCAACAAAACAGAGTGTATAGTAGGTAATTAAGCGCGGGAGTGATTCACCGCTACATTGTTATCGACAGCGCGTGCTTGAAGGGCACATCACTACGCCGAATATGATTTATGGCCCAACCTGCAGCGACAAATTGAGGCGACTATAGTGTAGTCTCAAAAGTGACACGCTAACAAATAGTGGCGTCACGTTGGTGGAATTTGAAAATTCTAGAGATGTTGGCGATTGATTTTTGTTGAGACTTGTTCCCAAATAAACAATATAAACATATGAATAAATAAATAAACCAGTTAGTGTAGTCTCAAAAGTGACACGCTAACAAATAGTGGCGTCACGTTGGTGGAATTTGAAAATTCTAGAGATGTTGGCGATTGATTTTTGTTGAGACTTGTTCCCAAATAAACATAAATAAACCAGTTAGTGTAGTCTCAAAAGTGACACGCTAACAAATAGTGGCGTCACGTTGGTGGAATTTGAAACTTCTAGAGATGTTGGCGATTGATTTTTGTTGAGACTTGTTCCCAAATAAACAATATAAACATATGAATAAATAAATAAACCAGTTAGTGTAGTCTCAAAAGTGACACGCTAACAAATAGTGGCGTCACGTTGGTGGAATTTGAAAATTCTAGAGATGTTGGCGATTGATTTTTGTTGAGACTTGTTCCCAAATAAACAATATGAACATATGAATAAATAAATAAACCAGTTAGTGTAGTCTCAAAAGTGACACGCTATTAAATCGAAATTTGAAAATTTTAGGAATTTTTAGCAATTGATTTGTTGGTAAAATCGTATTTAAATATATGATTTGTATAATTTTTAAAAAGTATATTTTTTTTAAATGTAAATTGTTATTTTTTTATTTAGTTGAAGTACATATTTATTATTGATCTCTTGTTTTACTTACAATTAGTTCTCATATTGAACGAAACTGAGACGAACTTATTGTTAACGGATGGTCAAGTATTACGTAACGCAGTTTAAAAGGGAAGGGAAGGGGGGGGGGGTCTTGTGAAACGTTACGATGCGTTACAGGGGCGGTTGGGGGGGGGGGGGGGGGGTGTTCGAACAACGCGTTACGTAACATTGTTTTTTTTTTTATTTAAATAAATCAGTCTCCCAAACCGGCATCCCTTTTCATATATGTTTTACAAGGAATCCTTGGAGTGTATTGTACAGTCAGCATCAGATATATCGGATCTGTCTAGGTACTCAAATAACACTCCGATTTGAAGACCGATTATATCTACACTCCAAAGTACTCTAATTAATGTGAACATTCAACGCGTCAAAAATATCTAAACAGTCGAATGTCATTATTTTCTATACGATCATATTTTCATAATTACCTAAGTTGTCAGATGTATCTAAATGTAATTGAGAAGTTATGAGCGAAAGATTTTTCAAATTTCGAATGGCCCTCGTGCTTTGTTTTAGGACGTGTGTTGGTGATCAATAGTATCTAAATATATTTATACTAAAAATTTTAAAAATAAGTTTAATAGTTTATTAATTCTTAATTACTGAACTAAAATTGACAAAACTTTACTGTTTTTGGAATGGTAGACATGCTAACGGTCCACTTTATGGTAGGTGACTACCGTCGCCTATAACACAAGCAACGTCACAGGTGCCGCAAGTGCGCTGCCAACTACACTAGCATTAAGGATAGAGATTTTTTTGAATGGCCCTCATGTCATTCGAAAGTCGAAAAATCTCTATTCCTTTTGCAGCTAATTTCCAATTATATTTAAATACTTAGATACGGGTAATTTGACAAGTGACAATCGATCTGGCAACTTAGTTGTATACCTAATTATGAAAATAAGGTTGTACAGAAAATAATGACATTCGACTGGTAGTATCATGTTGACTCCTTACAAATATGTACATACAAATATCCTTTGTTTTTGGCTAATGTTTCTGTGATGACTATCGGTAATGACAGTTAAAATATAGATTGAAGGTAGAATAATATTAAAGTCGTATTTGTTTTGATTTTTTTTTTTTTTTCAAAAAGCGCTAAATCTATTTCGATAAAATTTATATGGGACCACAATCATCAAAATCAATTCATAATTATAGTCAAATTGAGAACCTCTTCCTTTTTTGAATTCGGTTGAAAATAATTCCTCACTGATGTTTGCTGATGTCATTCAAGCGTATTATGAAAAGACAATGTAAGTAGGCGATTATTAACTAAATATGAACCTTAATACAAAGAGCTGAAAGGTTATTCCAAAAAGTGTTGAGATATAATTGAACATTTTAGTGCTTAGATACTTTTGGCGATCGGATTGTATAAATAAGACTTTCCCTTTGTAATGAAATATATGACATATGGGTGTTTAGATATATTTGAATTCATAGAAGCTCACATAAATTTGAAATCTGTTGTTGCGTAGATATTAATGAAAAATTAAATGCCAACAATTATTTGCCTACTTCAGATGCTCATCTACTTCTGACGCTGACTGTACGTCATTTTTATTTTGTTCTCCCAAGTTGGCAACCCTTAGTCACTTGGTTGTCACGTAACGTTTAGGGAGGGGGGGGGGGGGAGGTACAGAAAAACGTTCGGCTCGTCAAAAATTGCATTACGTTATACTTAAACGCTCCCATAACTACTTTACAAGTTTTAAAGACTTGCCTTAACCCTTTAGGCCGGCCGCACATTGTAAGAAATTTCTGTTAGAAAAATTCTGACGCTCGCCGGAAGGCACTTGGTGCATACATTTTGTATTAGAACCCGCACACTGTTAGAAAAATTCTGACCGGTCGTCCGCTTCTGATGCACGCCGGACATTATAGTTCTGTCTTCCTCTTTACATTCGTTTATCAGTAATTCCGTCTCTCTCACACAGCTCTCGCAGAGTCAAACATCCGGCGAGAGCGTCAGAATTTTTCTAACAGAAATTTCTTACAATGTGCGGCCGGCCTTAACCGCTTCGCTTTGTAAGAGTTGTCATGCCCTAGCGCTTGATTCGTAAGCTGATATTTTCTTTTTAAAGAGAAATCAACGCAATGATTTTAATATATATATAGCGGCCCGCTCCCGGCTTCGCCCGGGGTGTATTTTTTCTAATAAAAGAATTTTTCTGAAATAAACGTAGCCTAAGTTACTCCTTATTACATCAGCTACCTGCCAATAAAAGTCCCGTCAAAATCGGTCCAGCCATTTCAGAGATTAGCCGGAACAAACAGACAGACAAAAATTGTAAAAAATGTTATTTTGGTGTATGTACCCTATATATATTCATAAGCATGTAGTAAAAAACGGTTATTTCAATATTACAAATAGACACTCCAATTTTAGTTATATGTATAGATATAAGTAGAGGTGTTGTCGTATAAGTTTCTGGCGAAATGGACACGAAAATGATTGTCGGATAAATCCGACTCTGGCGGCTAAAGGATTAAATAACATCAAATGCAGAACCTGTAGAATGATATAATGTCGAATATTTAAGTGAGGAGATTAGAATTATTTATTTTTTGTTAGTAAAATGTGTATAATAAAAGTTTTTTATTACTGCATACCTACTTTATTTTATTTATTGGTGTTTTTAAAGGAGAACAATATTTTCACATAAGAACCGTTAGTCCATTAGTTTAGAAGATGTTTTTTTTTAACGTTAAGGTCGACAGACAGGCCTAGTATCAGTAGTCCGATGATTGGACTTTTTCGTCTCAGTAGTCCGATGATTGGACTTTTTCGTCTCAGTAGTCCGATGATAGTCCAATCTGTCATACTCTGCAGTAGAACTACTTGGATTTTTGAAGTGAAAACTTCTTTAGGCGCGTTGGGCATTTTTGAGATGGGATAAAATCATTGAACTCGCGACACTGTCATGTAATGTAATTAAGCATTGATGTAGCTGATATTAATTTTAAAAAAGAACAATAAGCAGACAGACAAGTGCATATGAAAGTAAACTTACTAGATATGATAACAATGATCAATATGGTATACACCTCTGACCAATAATCTAGTTTCATATCAACATCAAACATTTTTAATGGTCTGTCATTATGAAGTTCATGTTTAATAATTATGTTCTATTTAATTGTTATTGCGTGTCTTTGTCATGTATTTTCTCTTGTATTTCTTGCGATCAATAATAATCGTATTTACTTAATTCGATAATGCCAAGGAATTTAAATATACAATTATTTTTGACTGATGACTGACATGTTTTTTTTGTCCAAACTGTTTTATCGTAGAATTAATAGTAAAACTACTTGGACTAACCCAAAACATCGGACTACTGAGCCTTTTAGTCCGATGATAACACATTTTTGTTAATTACCTTTTAAAGAAACATCGGACTACTGAGCATTTTAGACAGACTGATGGTTAACTTGATGGTAAGTGACTACCGTCGCCTATAACACAAGCAACGCCATAGGTGTTGGCGACCATAGAAGGATTAAAGAACGGAAAAGGAAGGGATGGGGTAATGGACTCTGACATCCTTTACTCACTTACCAAAACCCAAAAGCACACATGCTATTATTTCACGGTGGTCTTCTGTAAGGGGGTGTATACTGCCGCCAGACGGGCTGCCCAAATGACTGCGGAATGCAGTGTCAATTGACATGACTAATGTTAATTAATGCAACTATTAGTAGCTACTAATATTAAAAAGAGAGATTTGTATGTTTGTAATGAATAAACTCAAAAACTAGTGGATTTTATAAAGTTAAACGGGCGAAGTCGCGCGCAACAGCTAGTTGTATAATTTGGGAAAAAAACTTGCTTTTATTTTTTTTTACCTTTTCTACAAGTGGAATTAAAAATTTAAATAAAAAATTCCCCTGAGGGACTTACTTTAGATTTTTTAATAAATTTTCCAGGACAAACTTATTAGCTTCTGTATTTTTTTTCATTTACTCGAATTTTGGGATTAAGGAAGTACTTCAATAAAACCAATGTTTCATATCGATTAAATATAATTTATTTACTACTATTTACATTTTCACTGCATATAAACAATGTAGGTATATAATGATATATACATAATAATAATATATGCAATATGCATATATTATGTACACGTTCAATTATATTTAATTATTTACATAAAACAATATCAGATAATCATCCAAATAAATGCCAACGTCACAATGTTAACTTTTGAACTTAAGACAAGTTTATTTTTTTTAAATTCGACGATTTAGTACACATTCCTCAGATTCCACTTTCGTCATAAATCGAAATTTATTAAAATCTAGTTCGTTTTGGTCATAAATGACGAATGTGGTAGAAATTGGTATTTGGTAGAATTTGGTTGGTACTACTAACTACGCATTTGGTAGAAATGACATTTTCTACCAAGTGGTGTAACAGAAGGGAACACATATCCGTTTTTAACTTTGACCTAGTTAAATTAAATATATATTTTGCTTTTAACAAAGACAATACCATCGTCATCCATTTTCACAAAAATAAATTTAGTTTAAAAATGTAAAATACATAGCCAGGAATTTATTATTCAAGTAAGTGTTTACAACAAAACGATTTAGGAGAGGCATAAGGGCTGTTGAATGCGAAATTAGATATTATGAAATGTTCGTCCAACCAGTTATCTGACGAAAGCGGAATCTGTCGAATGTGTACTAAATCAATTCGACAGACAGGCTGACAAACGTAGTGATTATATACTCTTTGAGGCTGACGGTCGCCTTGATGGTGATGGTAAGTGGTCGCCGTCGCCGCCGCAGCACCTGTGCCATTGTTTGTGTTATAACACAAACAACGGCACAGGTGCTGCGTAGATCGCGCTAAACATAATACCTACTTTGTAGCTTTTTTATTATTTTTTATTAATTTATAAAGATAAATTTTAAAAAAAAGCTCATTGATTTTTTTAAATTATACATTTACTACTTATCTATACCAATATTATAAAAACAGTTAAGTGTAGTTCGCGTTGAGGAACGAAACGATAGCGCGTTTGTCGGCGCAGCGACAACTGTCGTAAAAAATAAACTATGCAAAAATTTTGCATGAAAAGTGAAGTTCGCGTTGAGGAACGAAACGATAGCGCGTTATAACTTGCCAGTGCACCGTCATCTGTCGTTGAAAAAATAACTAAACGTTTTATACAAGATTTCTATTATTGCAAGTTTATTTTTTCATACAAGATTTCTATTATTGCAAGTTTATTTTTTCATACAAGATTTCTATTATTGCAAGTTTATTTTTTCATACAAGATTTCTATTATTGCAAGTTTATTTTATCATACAAGATTTCTATTATTGCAAGTTTATTTTTTCATACAAGATTTCTATTATTGCAAGTTTATTTTTTCATACAAGATTTCTATTATTGCAAGTTTATTTTTTCATACAAGATTTATATTATTGCAAGTTTATTTTATCATACAAGATTTCTATTATTGCAAGTTTATTTTTTCATACAAGATTTCTATTATTGCAAGTTTATTTTTTCATACAAGATTTCTATTATTGCAAGTTTATTTTTTCATACAAGATTTCTATTATTGCAAGTTTATTTTTTCATACAAGATTTCTATTATTGCAAGTTTATTTTTTCATACAAGATTTCTATTATTGCAAGTTTATTTTTTCATACAAGATTTCTATTATTGCAAGTTTATTTTTTCATACAAGATTTCTATTATTGCAAGTTTATTTTTTCATACAAGATTTCTATTATTGCAAGTTTATTTTTTCATACAAGATTTCTATTATTGCAAGTTTATTTTTTCATACAAGATTTCTATTATTGCAAGTTTATTTTTTCATACAAGATTTCTATTATTGCAAGTTTATTTTTTCATACAAGATTTCTATTATTGCAAGTTTATTTTTTCATACAAGATTTCTATTATTGCAAGTTTATTTTTTCATACAAGATTTCTATTATTGCAAGTTTATTTTTTCATACAAGATTTCTATTATTGCAAGTTTATTTTTTCATACAAGATTTCTATTATTGCAAGTTTATTTTTTCATACAAGATTTCTATTATTGCAAGTTTATTTTTTCATACAAGATTTCTATTATTGCAAGTTTATTTTTTCATACAAGATTTCTATTATTGCAAGTTTATTTTTTCATACAAGATTTCTATTATTGCAAGTTTATTTTTTCATACAAGATTTCTATTATTGCAAGTTTATTTTTTCATACAAGATTTCTATTATTGCAAGTTTATTTTTTCATACAAGATTTCTATTATTGCAAGTTTATTTTTTCATACAAGATTTCTATTATTGCAAGTTTATTTTTTCATACAAGATTTCTATTATTGCAAGTTTGTTTTTTCATACAAGATTTCTATTATTGCAAGTTTATTTTTTCATACAAGATTTCTATTATTGCAAGTTTATTTTTTTGCCGGCAGGTTATAAGTTATAACCACGGAGACTAGAGTTAAGGAGGACCAACTTACATGGGTGTTAAACTGAAAAAGTGGCAAGCTAAAAGCATTAAATAGTGGTTCATAAATTGACCAGAATGGCGCTAATGTAGCATTGGTGTTTGATATATGATTGGTTGGTTGCGTATTTCATGAAATAACCGTAAATAAAATGCTACTACAGCGCCGCCAAATTGAGGGTATTCGACGGACACTTTCTCATGTATAGACACTCCTTATCTCTATAATTCGTTCCGTAATTAGAGTAATTTGACAGGTCCTAATGTCAAATTTTAAAATAATGTTACCACCGTGTTTTCCGTAGTGCTGTACTAATATCGGTTTTACTTATAATTTATGGTAAAAATATTTTTGACTAGATGGTGACCGCGACTTCGTCCGCGTTGAAAAAGCAATATATCGCCTGACATCGTTATTGCTATTACACTTAGCCGGGAGTTAGTTTTCTTAATTTTAGATGATCCCTCGGGAATAGTCCTTTTATGCACAATAAAAGGACAAAAATAGTATAATGCATTATTTTGTGACCATTTTGTCAGCTACAAAAATATTCTCATCATAAAAATTATAATAATCGAAAAGAATTGCTACTTATAGAACGGACTTTGCAAAAAAAAAAATTAAACAATTAAATAATAATTAATATTGATTCTAAACTAATTAATGTTCTACAAAGCATTGATTACGGTTTTATAAAACCGTAAGTTTTTCAATCACTAATGTGACCTGACCTAATCGAGGTCACATTATTGATGTGACCTAATCGAACTTATGGTCAAAAACCTACAACCCAGGAAATGTCAAATTACTCCATCGAATTATGGAACGGAGTTTAGTCTCCATGGTTATAACCTACCTGCGCAGCGACATCTGTCATGGAAAAATAAACTATTTAAACTTTTCTTTTTAATGAAGGACTGACTTTTGACGTGCAGTCGTACAACTGACGTATTGTATGTATATATTTTTTTATCAAACCACTTTCACTTCACACCGAACTCGTTATGTCACCGACCGACATACTGATCCCGTGATTCGACAACAGATGACTCTTAAAACTACAACTTCACAACTTCACACCGAACTCGTTATGTCACCGGCCGACATACTGATCCCGTGATTCGACAACAGATGACTCTTCAAACTACAACTTCACAACTTCACACCGAACTCGTTATGTCACCGGCCGACATACTAATCCCGTGATTCGACAACAGATGACTCTTCAAACTACAACTTCACAACTTCACACCGAACTCGTTATATGTCACCGGCCGACATACTGATCCCGTGATTCGACAACAGATGACTCTTCAAACTACAACTTCACACCGAACTCGTTATGTCACCGGCCGACATACTAATCCCGTGATTCGACAACAGATGACTCTTCAAACTACAACTTCACAACTTCACACCGAACTCGTTATGTCACCGGCCGACATACTAATCCCGTGATTCGACAACAGATGACTCTTCAAACTACAACTTCACAACTTCACACCGAACTCGTTATATGTCACCGGCCGACATACTGATCCCGTGATTCGACAACAGATGACTCTTCAAACTACAACTTCACACCGAACTCGTTATGTCACCGGCCGACATACTAATCCCGTGATTCGACAACAGATGACTCTTCAAACTACAACTTCACACCGAACTCGTTATGTCACCGGCCGACATACTAATCCCGTGATTCGACAACAGATGACTCTTCAAACTACAACTTCACAACTTCACACCGAACTCGTTATATGTCACCGGCCGACATACTGATCCCGTGATTCGACAACAGATGACTCTTCAAACTACAACTTCACACCGAACTCGTTATGTCACCGGCCGACATACTAATCCCGTGATTCGACAACAGTACAACTTCACACCGAACTCGTTATGTCACCGGCCGACATACTGATCCCGTGATTCGACAACAGATGACTCTTCAAACTACACTTTTGCACAAACGAAGTGCCGCACACGCCACACTTGAACCTCCTGTCATTATTATGAATCCTCATATGCTCTCTCAACGTGTACTTCCGGGCGTACGACTTGTTGCACACTTCACACTGATAGTTCCTCTCGCCAGTGTGCTTCACCATGTGAGCCTTCAATGCTTTCTTGCTGAAAAACCTGTAACCGCACTCCGTACACTGAAAATTCTTTTCCATCAGGTGACACTTCTTTATGTGGTACATCAGTAGGGACTTCAAAATGTACGTTTTATCGCATATATTGCATTTGTACTTGGCTTCGGTGTTGTGTACTTTGATCAAATGTTGATTCCTCTGATAGTAACTGCGGAATGGTTCGTCGCAGTACGGACAATTGCTTATACTTCGAGCGCCCAAATGTTTTGTTTTCTCGTGATAGTGTTTCTTTGGACGAGTTGAGAATATTTTATCGCAATATTCACATTTGAAACTACCCTCCAGATGAGTTGTCTTGTGTGCGTTCAAAGATCTCTTCGTGGCGAACGATGAATCGCACAAATTGCACATATAGTTGCAGTAGTGCTTATTCATGTGCTGTTTTAGCATTTTGAAGGTTTCATACGTGGACGTGCACATCGTGCAATTGTAAACTTCACTTTTCTCCAACTTAAATTGGAGTACGTGATCTTTTATGTCATCGTGGAAGTATTTCTGGTGTTTTTTAACCAAATGCTCTTTCAAAATCGACAGATTCTCTATGGTAACGTCGCACAGGGTACACGTCAAATCCGTTATGTCCATATTGACGTTAAAATCTGTCATGTCGAAGGTGTTTTTGAAATTTAATCTCTCATTTTTGTGATCCACCTCCGTGTGTGATCTCAAATTGGTGGGATCCGGGAAAGTCGCTTCGCAGTAACCGCAAATGTAGCCGAGGAGGGATTTGTTTTTGAATGGTGTCGCGTTTGAAAATTTCAAAATGTTCTGTAGATTGTGTCTATGCTTTTTCTTGTCGTTCGCCTTCGACGACCATATGACTTTGGTCAGGTTCTCTTTGTGCTCCTTCTTTATTAGTATATTTCGAGATTTGCTCTTGAGACTGTCCTTTATGCTGGACTTCTTCACTGTCAACTCTGGGAACTCTGTTGAATCTGAAATAAAAAATAAATTTTATTTTTTATTTTTTAGGGGGCTTTCAAGTATTACGTAACCCAATTCTTTGAGATTTTTGACCAAAGTAACACGCCGTAATGTTTTTCTGTTTTTACCAAAGAAAAGGGTTGCCAACTTGCCACAAAATAAAAATGACGTACAATACACTCGAGGGATTCCCCTCCCTTAAAAAAACATCGTAAAGTTTTACAAACCGTAGTTTTTTTTTATTCATCCAAATCGACCTAGACATTGGCAATTTTGCTTTAAACGAAATTCGAACCTTATAATACGAATGTTAAATTAATAAAACAAGATAAAAAATACTTTCAACGTAAACTATTATAACTGTTTATGTAAAAACCGATATTAGTACAGCACTACGGAAAAAACGCTGGCAACACTTTTTTTAAATTTGACATTAGGACTTGTCAAATTACTCCTTCGAATTGTTTAACTCAGTTTAGTCAAAGTTTTTATTCAACCATTGACAAAGCCTAGGACCTGACTGCTTTGTACTTGACGGACCTGTTTTGGAAAACTAAGAAAAATTGACTCGACTGACTGGTCTCGGGATCTGCTACTTTTGATTTTAATTTTAATTTTGGATTTTTTTTAAAAAAGGTTATTACAAATTGCCATTTTTACTAATGACACTGGCAAAATCATCGGAGAAGATCTGATGGAGCAAAGACATTAAAAGAGAAGGAGAAGAAGACAAAGCCTGTTACATGGTGAATTGCTTACATTCGCGAAAATTTCTAAAAAAATAAATTAAAAAATAAACTATACCTAGATAGATACTCACCAATACTGGTGACATATTTTGATACTAAAGACTTGATTTTATTCACTTTCCAATCGCCGTCCGGAGGCTTTGTGGGAATCTTTAACTGTTTACCATTTCTCTTTTTTTGACCATTCCTTTTACCACTATGCTCTATGGGCTCGTTTTTTATAACTGAAAATTCATTAAAAATGTGGTGATTTCAATAAAAAAATGACCACTGTCGCGCCCAATCCGTACTATACTATTATAAATGCGAAAGTTTGTTTGGACGTATGGATGTTTGTTACTCTTTCACACAAAAACTAATGAACTGATCATCATGTCACGTCACGCTTTGTGAGCGACACACTCAGTGACGTTTGATTGTATGAAACAAGCGCCATCTACCCGAATTAGTATGTACTTCTCGCATACTATAATAATAAGCTTAACTTCGTCAATATCGAGGTAAAATAGTTTACCTCGATAAATTAACAACATTAGCGGTAAATTAGTTAATTAATTAATTATAAACAAACATAATTACACACCTGTGTCAATAGGAAAATCTGAATCTCCATCTGAATTGTTGTAGCTATCAACCAACAGTTCAACTTTGACTTCGGGGAGATTTTCTAAAAAAAATTTAAATATACAAGTGTTACATAGCGTCTGCTATTTGTGTCGACTTGGGTTGATTGAAAAGTGCATTGTGACGTTTCAAAAGAGGTGTTCATTCATGCAGATTCACTCAATTGTTCATTCATTCAATCTCATTCGATGGTAGGATATAAAAAGGGTATCACTCACTCGTCACATAACTTACAATATCAATAGACATCACAGAGATTTTGATCACTGTGAACAGTACGAACAAGTTCTAATTGAGTTACTCAATGAGTCAACTCTCTTTGATATGCCTATTGTACAAATCCCATCTCTAAAACAGGTCAGTGACCCCGACGACGCCATATTTGTTTACCTTTTTGATCAATCAAATAAAATTCCGCCTTATGTTATTGTATGTGAGCTATCTTACCATCTTCCTTTAACCTATTGAAGAGTTCCTGTTCAGATTGAAGCACCCGACGCTTGAATGTCAACGAGTTTCTTAAGGAGTCGACACAACATTCGCATATGTTGTTCGAAGCTTTCTCTGGTGATAGCTGCAATGTTTTATATTAAGTACTGGCTATTGCATGCGACTTCGTCTGTGTAACTTTATAAAATATAGCCTATGTTACTCGATGATAATGAAGGTTTCTATAGTGGGAAGAATTTTTAAAATCGCTCCAGTAGCTGTTACTCATCCTCTTAGATATCTGGCAGCAATAGCCGCCTTCTTACAAAAGACCACAGTGAAATAACAGCACAGTACGCTGTTGTTTCGGTGAGTGAGTTAGGGTTGCTATGCATATAGTAGTCATAGCCGGACGGTGGAATCGAATCCGTGTAGATGAACATTCGACAAATTGCTATAGTTATAGCCGTGTTGGCAAAGCCGGGCGGTAGACATTGCCGAATGAATTGTGCCGGCCCGACTGTATGTATAGCAACCCTAAGGGTTATTCTAAACGCTAAAATTCTAAAGTAATCATTGAATGTGTGAACTTCAACAAAAGGTTTATTCAAGCGTAATAGGAATAATTAATTATGTGTGTACATATATTTATATGATATTATCTGTCTGTATATATTTTAAATAATTATTTATTACGAGTATGAACATGGTGTGTGGTAAAACTCTAATGAGTTTGTCTTTACACTTTTGTTGAACCAAATGTAAAATTATGATGAATAAATAAATAAAAAAACATGGCAAACATAAAAAGGGGATGCACGAGTCCATTTCCCTATCCTTTTCCAATAGAAAGAAATATATTTTTCTCCATAATCCTTCATCCTACTAAGGTGTGCAGCCTACTTTCAGCAATTGTGCTGTTACTTCTGTTATAGGCGTTCGTAGCCACTTACCATCAAGTGGACCGTCAGCTTGTCTTTTTTTACGATAAGATTGACAGTCCACTTGATGGTAGGTGACTACCACCCGTGTTAACACTTGCGCTGCAGATACAGATTATAGTAGGTTAATTATAAGGGGTTGGGATCATTGTCAATCATAAGGTCTAGATCTGAAAAGGACCATCTCTGTAGAAAGCCCATATCTCCAAATGACTAAGCAACATAACCTCATTTTATCGAGATGTGGTCCATTAACGACGTGGTCTTTTCAGCAACTAGTCGTTTTGCTCCAAGGTCTTTGTGATATGTGGACTATTAACGATGTGGTCTTCTCAAGAACCAGTCGTTTTGCTGCCTAGTCATTCGGATATATGGGCTTTCTACAGAGATGGTCCTTTTCAGATCTAGACGATGGTCGTTTTGAGAATGTAGTCGTTATGATCCCAACCCATTGTAAGCAATGCAAAAAAGAGCAAGAAACACAATAAGAATTGTTTTCAATTGAGATTATTTATGAGTTTAGTGCAATATTTATAATAATTTAAATAAAATATGAAAATACGTACTGTTATATTAAAGCATTCGAGTAACATTTCTGAATATATTTCCTTTTCGTCCATCCAGGTATATGTTAAATTTAAATCTTTATGCGGCCCTTGGGCCAGACAAAATCGGCAAACGTTATTCGTTTCCATTTTGATATTTTCTTATTCTTTAGCTACTAATTCATTTATAAAACTTATTTTCAATATGAAAAATTACAAATATTATGTCAACAATCCTGCAGAATTACTTTATTAAAAATAATATACCACACCACAGGCCAATAAATAACGTCACTTTAAAAGTGGACATAGAACATATAAGATAAGAATATGTCAATGTCAAGATTTTTACGCTTTTATAAAAATTCTAGATAGGGACTTGACTTGATTGCTTCTGCTTTGGACTTGACGGGCCTGTTTTGGAAAACTAAAGAAAAATTAGACTTGACTTGACTGACTAGTCTCGGGATGCGCTACTTTTGATTTTAATTTCAATTTTGCCTTTTTTTTATTTCAAAAAAGGCTATTACAAATTGCTATTTTTACTAATGACACTGGCAAAATCATCGGAGAAGATCTGATGGAGGCTGAGCATGGAGGCTCAGCTCCATCATGGAGCCAAGACATTAAAAGAGAAGAAGAAGAAGAGAAAAATTCTAGATGAACCGACATCATGTAAAAATATTTCAGAATAATAACTAAAGAAAAATATATAATATACTATCCACCTACTTTTGCCGTGGATTTCCAAAAATATCTTTCATACTAATATCCTGAGAGTGATATAAAAAAAAAGCAGCGATTGTGCCGTTCTCAAGTGATGCTCCGTAATGCTGGCACTTCACATGGCTATTTGTATTTGTGTATTTGGCATATTTGGCAAACAATTACCATGTGTAGATAGTTTATTTGACAAAGTGTTGCCCTTATTTGTCTATTTGACAAATAAGGCCAATACCAAATACGCGGATCCGTGCGCTTGTCGGTTTTTCGAGACACATCAATGGGATCAAATAGGCAAATACGCAAAAAAACCGTCCACACAATGGCCACATTCAGAAGCGCGTGCGCGGTGAACCTGTACGGACGTGCAGTATTTTTGTGTTTCTGCTGTTAGCAAGAAAATAATTATTCTTGAAAATGAATTGGGACAATGAAACAGTGCTAAAATTTTTGGAGTTGTACCAAATGAATTCGTGTATATGGGACCTCCAGAATGAATCTCATAACAACAGACAGTGTGTCAATGACGCATGGAACCACACGTCCATAGTGTTGGTAAACACCTTGCGTTCTGCTGCCAAATGTTTGTGTGTTTGTTATATGACTGCCATGTGTGGATGGTGGTATTTGCCGTTATTTGCATGATTACCAGAACGTCAAATATTTTGCCACATACAACAAACACCCAATAGCGAACACAAATAGCCATGTGAAGTGCCAGCATAAGAGAAGTGATAAAATGTGCCTATGTGGCGACCTCTTTTTAACAACTTATTTGATTATTTGTACTTGTAGTTCAAAAAAAGAAACGCGAATACGGAGCAAGGTCTGCTGTATCCGATATCTGCTGCAAGAAGCATAATGTATTATATATTTTAGTAATTTCTAATGTATATAAAATGTATAGTAATGTATATAAAATGTATAGTAATGTATATAAAACGAATAGTAATGTATATAAAATCGTGTACAGTAATGTGGAGTTATTCATTTATTCACCCACACCTATATAAAAAAGTATCCGGCATCAGGCCACGTATTCAGAATCTCGAGAAGGTCAAATACTGAATTAGGTAAACTAGGTAGTTTGTAAAGCTGTTATTAAAAATGTATAAAATAAAATATCAAGAGAATATAATCATTTATTTCAAAATATCTACAATTACGCTATCTATTATTTATACATAGTATACTTTAAAGTCGCTTTGCGCGTCTGTGTCTATTGGCCGCGAATTCCTAAACCAAAGATACGGATTTTGAAATTTTCAAGAGGTCTATATATTTTGTATTTTATAATAAAGCCTAATTCAATTGTTATTTCCTCGGGAACAGTCCTTTTTTCTGGATAAAAGATACCCTATGTCCTTTCCCGTGTCTCTAAAAACGTATATGCAAAATTTCATGATTATTGGTTGAGTAGTTAAGGCGTGAAAATGTAACAGACAGACAGTTACTTTCACATTTATAAGCCGGGGGCTGGTCGCTAGTGAATATATCTAAAATTATTGTAAAAGTGGAGCTATATGCCTGAAATTTTTCACTCTTGTCATTTGTTTCATGTTAGGACGTATCGCGCGCAATAATTTCTTTGGTATAGTGAATGATCTTCTTTTAATGTTCCCTGGTGTGACTTTTACAGAAGAATCGTTGTGTAGATCTCCAAAAGGTTTTAACATGCTTACACGGGAAGCAGCAACTGAAAAAAATAATAAAATCTGGGTTGCTCGAGATAAAAAAAATTCCTGTGTTTCCTGAATACTCCTGCTTTGATAGAGTAGGAAAAGCAGCCAAAACTCAGCGCAACTCAGTTTTTAAAGAGTTAAAAATCTTTAAATTGTTAATCAACAAAGTTGATAAGTAAATTTAAAAAAATCACAGTGAACCAAAGAGAATCAACCCCTAATCTTCTAACCTTCCTAAACTACATATGTTAATATTAATTTTAGCAAAAAAAGTTATATAGGTAAATATTGTTATGTAAAACTAAATTATCTACAATACTTGTTTTTAACTTTATTTCACCCATGGAAATTACATTTAGTCTAGAAACTTTTATCAAAAATTCCTCCAAGGGACTCAAATTTTGATTTGATAGTAATTTTCAACCTAAAAAAATCTTTGGAGACACTCGAAAGTTAACATATCCTCTTAAGTACTATGATAATACTATTGTATTTCACTTACGATGATGAATTAAATAGAATTTTGCAAAAATGATTAAAAATAGCAGAGCGTGCAATTGCATCGTAGTGCAAATTTTTAACGACAAGAAATTAAATAAAAAAAAAAGATTAATTATTTCTCCTTAGATTTTCCCATAAAAAAAGCAATTTTAACAGTATAGGATAGTTAATAATAGTTAATTTAAATTTCCTTTTAATTTTATCAAGGTTGAACCTTTGAATTGAATCAGTATAATTTTACAAGCACGTTGGATGAGTGGTTAGGTTAGGTTAAGTCATGAAGTTCCCGCTAACTATCGCTCGTTGGCTGTTAAGTAAAGCCGTACGCCGTTAGAGCCTAAGCACACGACGTATTTTTTACGCGCAGACGACGCGCGTTTTCGGCGCCGTAGATGCTGATTATTGCGTTTGTGTCGATTCAAATTAGCTTAAAACGTGTAGCGTGTTCATACACTTATCACTCCTGGATGCGCTACTAACCTGGATAACGCCTCAGATCTTGTATATTATATATTTTTCGGCCTCCATGTCATTTACGTATCATTTACATCGCATTTTCCCCTCGTTTCCTTATTATCTTACCGACAGCCTGTTTGCAGAATGTCTGCTATAATTTTTCTTACATTTTCTCATACGTTTTACATGCATTTAGTCTTCATGTAATTTCAAAAACGTAAATTTATATATTTTTGACATAATCTCTTTGTTTATTTATTTCGTCGCCATAGTTCCCACAAAAATTTTATTTCATAACCGTCGCTAAACGACAAACGCGATACTAACGCGCGTTTGAATCGATACAAACGCACTCACAAAGGGGCGGAGGAGGGGCGTATTACTTTTTAAAAGCAGTACCAAAATTCACTGTTCTATGCCAGCGACGAAGTGCTCCAGTACCAACCTAACCAAACTTAAAAAGAACGATGCTGCCAACATAACGAACAAAAAATAAGGATGTGCTATTGTTACGATAAATGAGGTCGATAGTATAATTGACTCTATAGTCTATGGTTTTATGAAAATCCCAAAAAAAGCCCTTAAATAATTTTAAATATTATTTATTGACAAATAAAAAATCAAATAATTACAATCATTGCTTTATTACTATCATACAGTTTACGGTTATCGCCGATTGGCACCCAGCTCCCTAGCCACAAGAGTAACTTCACATAAAATCTTTGAGGACTGCAGGATCTATTTATTTTTAAGTTAATTACGGCAGTATCCAAGGTCGACGTTGAAGGTTCTGTAACACACATAAAAATTGGATTATGTCATGTATAACGTAATAATAATTTCATAAAGTAATTCAATGGATTGGCCCGATACATGAAACAGCATTTCATTTGTTGTTTGTACAGGATTTTTAGCAATATGGAGCGTAAATTCACTGAAAACTTCATCGTTCAATGGATTGGCCGATATTCCGATACATGGAACAACATTTCATTTATTGTTTGTACAGCTGTTTTTTTTCTTTTCAGTCTTGCCTGCACCTAGAAAGTAAATGAATAATAAATGTTATTTTTAGTTAAATGTACATATAAATAAAAAAGAAAGGCAAAATAAAACTAAAACAAACCAAATGGTACATTGAGGTGTATGCATGTGTACATCTCTTACAGCATTTTTAGCAATATGGAGCGGGAATTCACTAAAAACCTCATCGTTCAATGGATTGGCAGAGATTCCGATACATGGAACAGCATTTCATTTGTTGTTTTTTTCTTTTCAAAGTCTCGCCTGCACCTAGAAAGTAAATGAATAATAAATGTTATTTTTTAGTAAAATAATAAATAAAAAAGAAAGGCAAAATAAAACAAACCAATTGGTGTATGCATGTGTTCATTTCTTATCATTCAGTGCAATAAAATAAAAAAGAAATTTTTGCCGATCGTCGATAAAAAATGGCACTGCACTATTGTTTACATGCAATACAATTTTATTCGAGAATTTGAACTAAAGTCCCAATAAATTATATTATACATGGTTTTAGAACAGCAGCAAGATATAATATGTACTAACCTATCTTCATCCAGCGGGAATTGGGCCAAAAATATTCGTTTTTTATTATCAATGCGACTCGTTCTTAGGCCACATATTTCGCAGCTTACTTTCGGCATCTAGAACACTAAACACGATACACCAAATATAACACTACGAAGAAAGAGTATTTAGACACTAAAATTTTGGCAAGTTTTATAAAAATCAATACTCTGCTTGCCGAAAAATCCGAAAATAAACAACAAACAAACACAGTTGAAATGAAAGACGCCATATTGCAACACATCAATATGGCGCCGATGGTTGTTTGTGGTTTTGATGTATAATACGGCCAACCTAGAGAATTAGCCCAGTCAAATAAGATCAAAAGCAGGGCTGACCCGGGAATAATTAAGTGTCGATTTTCCTTCGGAAATCGTTGAGGGGGCTCACTGGCAGTCTACATTTCGAAACTCGGGGTTCCCACCCTCTTGCTTCAGCCGCCATCTTGAATTTAAGGGTAAATTTTTGTTTATTCAATAACTCGTTTATTTTCAATTTTACACGGAAAATGGTTATCACCAAAGTTGTTTGGAATTGAATTTCCTACAATTTTGGTCCTCATCAATTTTTTTCTACGATCGATATTTTTCGATGTAGACCCGAAAAGGGGGGGTTAATTTTTTATTATCAAATAACTCGTTTGTTTACAATTTCACACGAAAAATGGTTATGACCAAAGTTGTTTGAAATAAAATTTCCTACAATTTTGGTTCTCTTCAATTTTTTTCTATCATTGATATTTTTCGATGTAGACCTCAAAAGAGGTGGGGGTGAATTTTTTATTATCAAATAACTCGTTTATTTTCAACTTCACAAGAAAAATGGTCATGACCAAAGTTGTTTGGAATTAAATTTCCTACAATTTTGGTTCTCTTCAAATTCTTGCTATCATTGATATTTTTCGATGTAAACCTCAAAAGAGGTGGGGGTGAACCAAATAATTCTATTATCTCGTTTATTATATTATTATTAGTATTATGATTATTATTTCAAGTATATTTGTAATTTTTTGTATAAATGATGATGTATAAACGATGCAAGATTCATATTTTCAGGATGCACGCTTATGGTAAAGGGAAAGGAGTGTACACTAAGAAAGAAAATATATTGTATATTGTATATAAATTATTGTATACCTAGATGTGACCCTTCGGTACACAAGCTGAGATAGACCGGTTATGTTAACCATGGGCGTAGCTCTCAATAAAGTACGATGAGCATTTCAAATTTTCAACACTGTAATTTCCCAACTGGAAAAATAAAATTTTCACCGAAAATGTATGACATTTAATTCCAAACAACTTCGGTCGTAACCATTTTTCTTGTGAAGTTGAAAATAAACGAGTTATTTGATAATAAAAAATTCACCCCCACCTCTTTTGAGGTCTACATCGAAAAATATCAATGACAGCAAGAATTTGAAGAGAACCAAAATTGTAGGAAATTTAATTCCAAACAACTTTGGTCATGACCATTTTTCTTGTGAAGTTGAAAATAAACGAGTTATTTGATAATAAAAAATTCACCCCTACCTCTTTTGAGGTCTACATCGAAAAATATCAATGATAGAAAAAAATTGAAGAGAACCAAAATTGTAGGAAATTTTATTTCAAACAACTTTGGTCATAACCATTTTTCGTGTGAAATTGTAAACAAACGAGTTATTTGATAATAAAAAATTAACCCCCCCTTTTCGGGTCTACATCGAAAAATATCGATCGTAGAAAAAAATTGATGAGGACCAAAATTGTAGGAAATTCAATTCCAAACAACTTTGGTGATAACCATTTTCCGTGTAAAATTGAAAATAAACGAGTTATTGAATAAACAAAAATTTACCCTTAAATTCAAGATGGCGGCTGAAGCAAGAGGGTGGGAACCCCGAGTTTCGAAATGTAGACTGCCAGTGAGCCCCCTCACCGATTTCCGAAGGAAAATCGACACTTTTAATTATTCCCGGGTCAAATCCTTATTTGATTGGGCTAAATGGGCGATGTCTAATAACGTAATGGTTTCGCAATCGCCTTGACTTAGTCGGGTTATTCCGCCATTACAAATTTCCCCCGGTTCATACACCATTTTCTTTCCTTTGAGTTGCGCCTGCCTGATTGTACAACTGATGAGGAAACGGATCAAAACGCGAAAGCTACGAGCGACTACAGCGCGTATGGTATGGCTGTATATGCGCGTATACGCGCAGTAGACGCGCGTTCCACGGTCGACACGTGTGCTTAGGTTACAAAGTTGCGTTCGAATCTCGTTGGAAACGCGTATACGCGCGTCATTTGCGCGTCGTCTGCGCGTTTAAAATACGCCGTGTGCTTAGGCACAAGTAAGAGAGAAGAGAGCGGAGCTCGCGATGGGTCTGTCTGCGGACAATTGCCGGTGGCGGTCTGGGATGGACGTCACTTCAATTATCCAGTCCCCACCATCATATGCAGCGCGTAGCAACGTAGGAACGCAGGCCAAGGCGGTTTTAGTAGGTAAAGTCTAACCTGTCACCATCTAGGAGTAGGAGTCCGACATAACACAGGCTACCCCAGGACCGTGCGTTAGAAAGTCGTTGAGGTTTTAGCCGGTACGAGTCGGCCATAACTCCGCAACGTCCCCTAAGCGTCCGGGTATCCATGAGGATTTTCCAACGTTAAAAAAGGTGCTTGCCTTATTTCTCTTCCAGGGATCCCGAGTTAACGTACTGTCAGGTTAGACTTAGGAAATGAACATTTAAAAGTTGGCTCTGGTATCGATCGAAAAAGTTCCCGAGGGATTGGGATATGGCATCGACCACCAGTTGTTTCCACTCTACACAGTCCTCAGCCTTTCTCGTAGCCTTCAAGGGAGTACCGGGATAAAAACTTTGTTCAATAAAACGCAAAATATGTATTATTTATCCAAATTTATTGTATCACCTTCAAAATATGCCAACGAATAACAACCATATTAGCACATATTAGCACTGCGAAGTAAAATCTGATGGGAATCCATTAGAAAAATGTTAGATAAAAATAAGTTTATAAGCTCTATAACATTTTACTCTTGCGTATTATTTTATTTGTTTTGGCCTTTTTGCGCAACTTGTTATTGTAAGTTCTTCTATAAGCTGGATTCTTCGTTATTAACTCTGGTGCGAAAATCTGTAAAGAAATCATATGTTTATTGTGTTATGATTACTTATAGCAAAGAAAAGATTCACAAAAATGTGGTTGATTCTGGTCTGGATGTGACAAGCAGTGGCAGTTATTTTGGGCAGCCCGTTTGGCGGCAGTAACCACCGGCTTACGGAAGACTACAGCGAAACAACAGCACGTGTGCTAACGATACCAGGCTTAGTAAAAAAAAAAACGTATGTTCCTGTCATCAGGATGAATGTCAATTTTTTAAATCGTGATCCAGTCAGTTTAAGGGATGACAGATCCCATTTCCATATCCCTTCCTAATCTTTTATTCTTTTATTTTTATTTTCTAGGAACATTATTTATTAATATACATATTATATATGAATATTTTATTTTTTATGATCGGTAGCGCACTTGCAGAACCTGGGGCCCTAGCCAAGAACCAAACCAATGCAAACGTTTCGTTGCGTTGTTACGAAACGATAGAAATAAAGCCCGGTGATTGGTTGTTGTAACGCCCACATAAAATTTTGACCAATCACCGGGCTTTATTTCTTTCGTTTCGTAAGAACGCAACGAAACGTTTACATTGGTTTGGTTCTTGTCTAGGGCCCCTGTGGCGTTGCGTCTGTTATAGGCGTGGGAGGCCATATACCGCCAAGGGACGTAACATCAGCCTGACATAAAAAAATATGATAAAAAACAAACTTCTTCATCAAAATTGTTCAGATCTTCCATATCGTGGTGTTTCTTTGGACTCGGTCTGACCTCAGGCTTTCTATAGTCTCCGTCGCCATCTTCATTGCTGTCCCCATGGGTGCCGGTCTGTTTTTGTACCACTATGCAACTGTCAAAAAAGTTATGTAGCTAAATTTTTTTCTTGAAGTGAAAACTTCTTTAGGCGCGTTGGGTGTTTTTGAGATGGGAAGAAACCATTGACCTCGCCGCACTGTTACCGTAACCGACACCTATGTATATAAGTATGTACATATATTGTGTATTTACGTACATAGATACACATGCATGTTGTCATTTTTTTGAGATGAGAAAAACCATTGAACTTGCGACACTGTTACCGTAACTGGCAACTCTGTATATAGTATGTACTTTCCTGATGATTCAAAAAATACACACGTCTTGTTCAAGTTTCCACTTCTGTCGGCACTCCCGGAGTGCTATTGTTTTTTTTTTTAAATAAAGTTGGTTTTTTTGCTCTGATTTATAAATAAATAAATAAAAAAATAGATACCGTTTTTGTCTGGAACGATGCGACTTGCCCCAAGAATCTGTAATAAAAAAAATATTACAAGTCAAATTTGATATGAAAAAAAAAAAAGTTTTTTTTCCTCATCAGTAAAAACAGTATCATAATAGTATAATAACAGGGAGAACAGTGATTTTATTTATAATACTATCTGGCGTTTTGGCGACTTGCGTTTTTGGCGTTTTGGCGTTTCTGGCGACTTTCTATGCGTTGAAAAAGAAAATGTATAAATAATATAACGCCTGATATCTTTGTCGCTGTGACGATGGTGGCGCTACTATCTATATATCTATATATCTATATCTATATCTATATCTATATCTATATCTATATCTATATCTATATCTATATCTATATCTATATCTATATCTATATCTATATCTATATCTATATCTATATCTATATCTATATCTATATCTATATCTATATCTATATCTATATCTATATCTATACTAATATTATAGAGAACATTTGTAAGTTTATAATGAATAAACTCAAAACTACTAGAGCGATTTTAAAAGTTATTTAACCTATAGAAAGTTACGTTATCAGCGAGTAACATAGAATATATGAAGAGTTATAAAATTACGCGGGCGAAGTCGCGTGCAACAGCTAGTTTTTAAAAAAAAAAATTTTTAGACGATCCCTCAGGAACCTAATATTTTTCGGCGAAAAAAAATATCCTATATGTTAATCCAGGTAATGACCTATATGTGTTGCAAGTTTCATCAAAATTCGTACAGCTTCTTTTGCATGATTAAGCAACAAACATCCATACATACAAAATTTCGCATTTATAATATTTATTAGTATGGATGAATGAAAATTCATACAAACCCTTCTGAATGAACGCAAGAATTAAAATAAAAAATATGAACCGACAGAAATACATTTTCAAAATGACTTAAAAACCGTTTTTTTTTCATTCTTTTATTGACAAAGTTTTCAACCCGTATTATTATACTTTGTTATTATCAAACAGTGCACTTACACTTAATAATTGGGCATTGAATACTAATATGAAAATTATTATTTATTATCTGTCTGTACATCAGGATAAATCACAGTTGAAAGTTGAAAAAAAAAAATGAAATTAAAATAGGTAAACTTTAAATTAATAGTAAGTAGACGTGTGCCCGCTGTAGTTCGTTTTTTGAAAATCCCATAGGAACCTAACATTTTTCGCGGATAAAAGGTATCCTATAGTTTAATCCAGGTAATCGTCAATACATACGTGAAAACCGCATTCAAATCGGTTGAGTCGTTTCTGAGATTAGCGTGCACAAAAAGACAAAAATTCTAAAAACAATATTTTTGACTTCGGTACGAGTTACATAAGTATTCTTTATGTAAAAAATATTTAACGTACTGGCTCGTTTAAGATTTCATTATATATATGTATCATCATCATCATCATCATCATCATGATAATCATAATCATAATCTTCATCATCACCATCATCTTCATCTTCACCATCATCATCATCACCACCACCACCACCATCATTATTATTATTATCATTACCATCATCATCATCATCCATCACCATCACCACCACAACAACCACCACCTTTTTCATCATCATCATCATCATCACCGCCGCCACCACAACCATCATTATTATTATCATTACCATCATCATCATCATCATCATTATTATCATCATTATCATCATCATTATCATCATCATTATCATCATCATTATCATCATCATTATCATCATTATTATCATCATCATCATTATCACCACCCATCCCACCACCACCACCACCACCACCACCACCACCATCATCATCATCAACATCATCATCATCATCTCAGCCGCAGGACGTCCACTGCGAAAATTATTTACGTAATATTATTTTTACAATAAACAAATAAAGTCATAGAAGCACTAGTTTTCCTCTGAGTTTTTTTTAACTTGTATATTATGCGGGCTAAATTATATGTTATAAAATTAGGTAACTTTTGAGCCAAAATAGGTGGCTACCGTCGCCTATAACACAAGCAACGTCACAGGTGTTGCAAGTGGCGACAACAATAGGGTATGTGATTGGGAAGGAATCTTAAACACTCACCGAAACAACAGCACACATGCTGTTATTTCACGGTTGTTTTCTGTAAGGGGGTGGTTACTGCCGCCAGACGGGCTGCCCAAATGACTACGAATCGCAGTGTGCTCTGCCACTAAAGTACCTCTTTTTTTTTATCGAGGAGAAATCCTTTTATTGATCCCCTGCCGCTTGCTAGGCGACAGGGGTATGTGGGGATCGGCCAGCATACTCCGCGTGCTCACGTAGCAGGCAGAACTGGCCCCTACCCACTAAAACTCCCCGGTGTCTCCTTGCCCATAAGTGGGGAGTGGACGGGCTCTGCCGAGGCAACTGCTCCGACCCACCCCCCTCGGGCGGCCTAGTTATTGCTGGCTAGGCTGACGCCAACAGGGGGATTGCCCGGAGACACCCGAGCAATCCCCAGACGGAGGGGACCCGTGCAGGCACACACAGCTAGCAACTGTGTGCGCAGGTCCCCTAGGACATTTGAAGACGGGCTGGTGCACGCCTTCTCCTGCCCGGCCGTCAACATGATGTTAATGGGGGACTCAATGGACACCATGATGTCCATTGGCTCCCCCACCTCCAACGTGGGCGGAACAAGTCCCGCCCACCACCAAAATGAGCAGGGGACCAGGGGCCACCCTGAGGGCCTCCCTGTTCCCCTTAACTCCACCAAAAACCTCAACTGTGCGCTCTGCCACGGGCTTGGTGTCTCAAACCCGCTCGGAGCGCACGATGTGGGCCTTCTTGGTCCGCTCGCCAAGAACTGGCGAGGGTAAGCCCCCCCACCACGACAAGGTCATGGCCCACCTAGGGGGGTGCCACTAAAGTACCTACAATTCGTCTCAATTTCTAGTTTGTAGTTAATCTGTGTATGCCTTAAAATTTCCTTGTGTTACCTATACATATTGTAAGTTTTTTTGTTTGTGCTGTTGGTGTACCTTTTGAAAAATAAATAAATAATTGAGTTTTTATATAGACGACGGTCACCGCTTGCCATCAAGTTGACGGTCAGCTTTATTTGTCCAATTATTCCCTATGCTAGATTTAATTTAAAAATCAATTTCGTGCCCTTGTTATATTACAATAGAATTTAAGACGGAACATAACCAGTTATATAGACCTCCCTCCCCCCTCTTGTACAAAGTAAAAACACACGTGAAAAGAGAGAATGTTAAGACAGTTGGAGCTCTTCTTAAACTGGTCGCTTGGTAATGACTGTTTAATTCGAGAGATCGCAGGTCAAGTGATATGAACGCTTGTTGATAAGTAAGGGCCGAGTAGTGAAACTAAGTAACTCAACTACATAGTATAATTTTAATTAGTTTTCCGTGTTTTTTTGTTTGATTATTGAAAAACTACATCATTTTTATGTATTTCTAAATTAATAAAATTCTTTATATATATTTAGTTTA
Organism: Synanthedon andrenaeformis; assembly: GCA_936446665.2. Taxonomy (NCBI): domain Eukaryota; kingdom Metazoa; phylum Arthropoda; class Insecta; order Lepidoptera; family Sesiidae; genus Synanthedon; species Synanthedon andrenaeformis. The sequence continues at coordinate 1,054,291 of OW387806.2, read as the reverse complement.
CGCTTCCTCTCTCCTAGTCCCTTAAGTTGCATACCCGACAGGGTCCATAACACTGGTCTTTATAAATTTTTGTAACACCTTTATACATTATGGTTTCAAAATAAATAATTGAATAGGAAAAAAAAATGTATCTCTTAAGGCTTAGCCTACGTAAGCCAAGTAAATAAATTTTTCGACCACTTGTATGAATTTTTTTTTTTTTTTTTTTTTTTTTTTTTTTTTTTTTTTTTTTTTTTTTTTTTTTTTTTTTTTTTTTTTTTTAATAATATACAAACCTTCCGTGAATAATTATGCGTAGTTTAAAAGATTTAAGCGTACATGCAGAGGGACAGACGACGGGAAGCCAATGGTTTTTTCCTCATCAAAATTCGTTGTGGGGTTACTACAAACTAGACGCTTGAAGAATCGGTACTGTGGCGCCACTGAGGCGCGACTACGCATTTTCTTACAATTTCTAGAAGCGTTGTCGTGGCGCCACTATCGTGCCACACGCGCGCAACCTATGAGCTAGTTTTTACATATAATAGAACAATACGAAAGCAAGTGTATCACGCCAAAGTGGCGCCACAGTAGCGCTTCTTCAATCGTCTAATTTGTAGGCACCCTTAGGAGGAGTTAGTACAGAAAGACGAGGACCTACCATCAAGTGAGCCGCCAGCCTGTCTGCCACCTTTATATTATTAAAAAAAAAAAACTAAATTATATATTTTAAAATTATCCCTGAGGTGTTTCCACCTAGCTACAATATGGGCTACTTCAAGCGAGCTGTAAAAAATTTCCTACAGGGTAGGGTAGGGTAGGCCTTGTGTCCTTAGGCGACGGTAACCACCTACCATGAAGTGAGCCGCCAGCCTGTCTGCCAAAATTTTTTATTTATAAAAATTTTTTTTTTTAAATTTACAGTTACACTATTCTGCTATTCGAAGTGAATATTACATTTAGTCATTAGTTCGTCAGTTGTGTTGGTCTCTGTGCGCGCGTGGATTAATTATTAGACACTAATAATTATTATAAAAGCTTGTTAGTATTAAAATAAACATTTGTGAGGAAACCCATATATACGTATTTATTTATAAATAATAATAACTATTAATTAAATTTGATTAATAATTAAAAAAGGTTTGTATACATTAACTATATTATTATTACATATAAATTAATGATAATGAAATAATTCGTATACTGTATTGATATCAGACATCTTTATTTAATATTATAAATAAATTTAGAAGATTTTTATTTTTGTAAGTTTATAACGAATAAACTGAAAAACTGATCTTTCAAATTTTTCAAAAATCACTGATTTTGATAATACCTACAATTAAAAAAATAAATGCAAAATTTTTTTTTTTGGACAATTATTGTGTATGAATTTTTGTTATTGTTTCAAGTAAAACTACTGAATCGATTTTGATGAAACTTTAAAGTAATATAGTGGATACATCAACAGATACAATTTATGAAGAAGATACGCAAAAAAAAAACTGCATTTCCCATTTTAGTATTAATAGTATAATAGTCTATACTAATAATTATACTCTATAATAATAACTATACTCTCTACAGTACTAATGTTATATATTTATTTAAATTTGATTTTTTTTATGTTTGTAATGTATAAACTCAAAAACTACTGGACTGATTTTAAAAATTCTTTCACCTATAGAAAGATACTTTATCAGAGAGAAACATAGTCTATATTTTACAACTACTATGCTATATGTCTCTGATAGGGTGGAATTGGTGATTTTACATTAATTAAAACGTAAAATTTTTATCAATGGTTAACGACACGTTTGGTCTAGTGGCTAGTAAACCTAGCTGTTAACCAAACGGTCGCGGGTTCGAATCCCGCTAGGGGCAAATGTTTATGTGTTAACATTTTACCTTTGTACCTGAGTCATGGATTTTTTGTATTTATAATATGTATGTATTTACAAAAAAAAAAGTAATCTATGTATTATATCAACTGTCTGGTATCCATAATACAAGCATTAGTTGCTTACTTTGAAACTAGATGGTGCTGTGTGGAATGTGTGAAGATATTAGATATACATTAATGGTTCTATATTTTTACGTGAGAAAATTTGTATATATTTTATATGACACTGTACATCAATCAGTTAGAATATTATTCAAAATTATAAAACGACTAGTGGCCCGCTACCGGCTTCGCACGGGTGCAATTTTTTACTCAATCCAGCTGATAAAATTACCTTACAACGCCATCTGTTAGAATCTTTTGGAACTCACAGATAAATAATTGCTGGATTGAATAGGTATCAACAGATGGCGCTATTTTAATAATATTATATAATTTCCAAAAAAGTAATAAACAAAATGAGATATAACTATCTTTTAAGTTGGACCAAATTACACATAGTTACGAAGTTTTATCGAAATCGGTTCAGTAGTTTAGGAGCTCATTGACGTCAAACAACGTGACACGAAATTTTTATATATGTACTAGTGGCCCGCTCCCGGCTTCGCACGGGTGCAATTTTTTACTCAATCCAACTGATAAAATTACCTTACATCGCCATCTGTTAGAATCTTTTGGAACTCACACATAAATAATTGCTGGATTGAATAGGTATCAACAGATGGCGCTATGTTAATAATATTATATAATTTGCAAAAAAATAATAAACAAAATGAGATATAAACTATCCTATCTTTTAAGTTGGACCAAATTACATATAGCTACGAAATTTTATCAAAATCGGTTCAGTAGCTTGGGAGTTCATCGCGGACAAACATGTGACATGTAATTTTTATATATATAAAAGGATATAAAAGAAAATGACATAGACAATTAACATGGACAGCATCACGACCTTTTATAAGATAAGCAATTTCTTTAATGTTTCCTTTTTTAATCTTAAATTGTTATAACTAACTTTTAAAGGTCATCAGACATATACTTGATTGTATAAGTGGCTACCGTCGCCTGTAAACACGAGTAACGCCACAGGTTCTGGTGTTAAGGATAAGGCATCCCACATAACTCACTGAAAAATAAAAGCACAAATGCTTTTGTGTTTCGGTGGTCTTCTGTAAGGTGATCGTTACTGCCAAAGTTCATTTCCAAAGTTGACCCTGTCGAAAATTGAACCCGGGACCCCTAAGAAAGACGAGAACACCAATCACTCGTCCAATGCGCTCGTCAATTGGTTTTTTAAATGTTTCATTTTATTCTAAACTTGTTAAAATTTGTTTTAAAAAATTAATTTTTTATATAATTTATGTTGTATCTCATTTCAGAATAATAAGAATGTTCCGGAAGACAATCGCATTAGTTTACAGTAAGTAAAATTATTTACACTAAGATATTTTTAAGGTAATTATTTTTATAAAATAAAAAAAAAATAAAAAAAATCAAAACTACTTCAAAACTATACCTACACGTATAAACTTAAACTAAAAAGTCAAAAATAATATTTGAAATAATTCAAAGCAAAGAGTATCAGAGGGCAATAATTGATTATTGATACTTATATGACTCGACAAACGTTGTATAGCCAAAAAAAAATTGGGGTGGGCCAACCTTCACTTACAAATATACAAAGTTATTTATATTGATAAATTAAAAAAAAGGGCCTATTGAATTTCGATAAAATTTATATGGGACAACTTCTAAAATATGACCTATTAAACAAACAAAAAAAAAATATCATCAAAATCGATTCATAATCGGCGGAGTTTAACCCGTAAAAATTATTTAAACAAAAAACCTGAAGTCGAATTAAGAACCTACTTCTTTTTTGAAGTCTTTTGAAATGCTGTTAGTTTATTTTGACGATTTATTCAATTTTATTTATTTGTATACACTTTATTATTTATTATTTGTCCGATACAAATTTAACATAAAAACTTAAAAACTAATTTTTTCAAAAAATACTTATAAATAACTAGCGGTCCGCTCCCGGCTTCGCCCAGGGTGCATTTTTTTTACGTAAAAACCTTCCCTGATTATCCCTCTATCTATGAGTGAAGACAGAACTAAAATCGGCCCAGCCGTTCTCGAGTTTTGCGCTTAGCAACACATTTAGGGATTCATTTTTATATTATAGACTAGAGACTCGTTCCCGGCTTCGCCCGGGTGCATTTTTTTTACGTAAAAACCTTCCCTGATTATCCCTCTATCCATGAGTGAAGACAGAATTAAAATAGGTCCAGCCGTTCTCGAGTTTTGCGCTTAGCAACACATTTAGGGATTCAACACATTTATAGATTTAAACCTATTTTGTTTATTTGTATAGATTTTTTTTCATTATGATATTGTATTTTCCATATTATTGATTTCAGTAATATCCGTGGCCACCACATCTTCAGCACTTCAGCTTTTTTTCCCAGAACTCCATAGGCAGTACAATTATGTAATAAAAACCAACGTGTCCTCTAGGACTCTGACGCCGAAGGCTAGTGGATCCTATTGGAGTATGGAAGGTAGACTTGTAGTCCAAGTTTATGGGAATTTCACGAGAGCTAGATTTAGGCTAGACGATTTGACGGTAAGTTTTTGTAATAATTTATATACTACTAGTGGCCCGCTCCCGGCTTCGCCCGGGGTGCTTTTTTGCAATCCAGCCGATAAATTACTTTAAACCGCCATCTGTGAAAACCTTATGGAACTCACAGATAAATAATTGCTGTATTGAATAAGTATCAACAGATGGCGCTATGTTAATAATATTATATAATTAAAAAAATAATAATAAACAAAATGAGATATAAACTATATCTTTTAAGTTGGACCAAATAACAGATACTTGTGAAGTTTGACCAAAGTCGGTTCAGTAGCTGGCGCCCGCGACTTCGTCTGCGTTGAAAAAGAAAATATATGAGTAATTACTGTACCCGTGCGCTGTACACCGCCATCTGTTAGATTTTTGTGGAACTACAGATAATAAAAATAAATTTGTCCGCGTTGAAAAAGAAAAAAGTAGCCTATCCTGTGTCCCGTACATCCAAATGTTTATCTACCAAGTTTCATGAAAATCAGTTAATTCGTTTAAGAGTTATGAAGAAACATACATACATACAGAAAAAAATTGTAAAAATCGTCAATTTAGTTTCACTATCATGTATAGAGCCTATAAACACGATATCTGAAAACTTAATTTACTCCATGATCCATGATTAAGTAAGTTACTTTAACTTACTCCATGACCGACCCTTACAGATTTATTATTAGTATTGATTGATAAAGAGAGAAATTTTTTATTTTTGTATGTTTGTAATAAATAAACTCAAAAACTAGTGCTGATTTAAAAAATTCTTTTACGGTTTAAAAAAATTGTTGGTTTTTTTTTAATGCAAAGGTCGTCAGACAGGCTGACAGTCCACTTGATAATATGTAGCAAGTAACCGTCTCCGATAACGCAAGCAAAGCCGCAAGCGTTTGTTTGCTGCTTTATTATAACTAACAGCGTTATTAAGTTGGCTTAAGACCACACGACAGAAGGGAAAACTTAATCAAGGCGAGGTTAATAATACTCCGAGCGAGTATAGCAGTTAAGCGTTGACTATCTCTCTCTCTCTCTCTCACTCCCTAAGGCTAAGTTCACATGACCGCGCGGTGGAAGCGCGGCAGTCTGGCATCAATATTTCTTTGATCTATGCGTCTGTCCGTCTCAACCGCGCGGATCAACTGAACAGGTTTACATGTTTGTAGAACTTGTACAGCGCGTGACCGCGCGTCACTGACATGTAATATAACCACTGGAGAGGCTGTCCCATACAAATTACAGATAATTTCGTGTACCATTTTGAAACGCCGCCGTACGAAAGTACGGAGAACTAATTTTGACGTTTGCGTAATTTTTATTCCATAGATATGTATAACAGTGTCTGTTTTATTCTATATGTTGATGTATTAGGGAGTGTTTAAGTTTATTTGTGTCCGCTTGAGTTTTGAAATGTGTATTCAGTAAATGTTTCATGGACAATTTTAATTATTGAATGACTAATTTTAGTTCCGGGTACTTTCGCTCCATAGCCTAAAGCGCCAAAATGGCGTTTTTCAAATAGGCATGTAAATAATTTGACAGCAGCCTGTCCAATGGTATATATTACAGGTCAGCGTCGCGCGCTGACGGGAGGTGCACTGTTATGTAGACAAGAAGCACTGTTTAGTTTGATCTTGTACCTTGCGGTTAATAGTTTAACGCTTTATCGCGCGGTCATGTGAACTTAGCCTTAGTCGACTCGAGCCGACTTTACCCGAACGAGCGTTACACAGCCTTGCGTTTCATTTCACTCTCATTCAGTACCTTCAAAATAAAGTGCACATCGCGACTAGAGAAGTTCACTTGAAAAATGTGAAGCACAGAACCGTATTCATTATTTTTTATCCATTACTTCATCCATTACTTTTTTAAACCCAAATACTCTTTCTTAATACTCTTTCCAGACGTCAGTGTACAGTGTGGACGAAGGCTATTCAACGTATCAGTCCAAAGAGGACACATTACATCTACAGAAACCTTGGGAAGCTGATTTTGATGTATGTTTTCTTTAAATAATACTTTATTTACGAAGGTTCAAATTTCTGTCAAATTAAAAAGCTGTACTTGTTTTTAAAATCACTACTGGTTGGTATTGGTACTGGAGTACGGAGTAAGGAGAGCTTTCCGAAAGGTTTTAGATTAGAGGGGATGAACCGGCACGCTGGATCCAGGCGACATTGGTGTCAATTTTTTATAATTTTTAGACGATCCCTCGGGAACCGTTAAACTAGATAATAGACTATCTGTGTACCAAATTTCATCGAAATCAGTTTTGCCGTTTTTGCGTTATCGAGGAACTAATATCCAAATATCGAAATATACAAACTTATAACATGTATTGCAAAGTAGATTTTACTATTTTATTTCTGTTTTCAGTCTTCAGGTTTTGTCAGGTATTTGTATGTAACTGAAGAACCGGTATGGACTACTAACATGAAGAGAGCTTTGACCATCAATTTCCAGTTAAAAAGAGACACAATATCTTATGGAAACGAGGAAGTAAGTCACCACTGTATATGCATTTTGACTATTTTACTTGAATAATGAATAGTTATTAGAATATTGACAAATTTGATTTGACTAGAAATACACAACAATTCATTGACGATTTAAAAAGAAAAGATAATAAATAACTCTTTGCAGCCATCTTTTTACTCTTACCCCGGCTCCGGAGCGACTTATCTCTTGAAGGGTAAAACGATCAGGAAGTATACAACTTATGCTCCAACGCTAGTCAACACTTGGAGTTCTGTTCCTGAATCTGGAAGACAGGTCAACGGTCACACAACGGTAAGTGTGTAAAGTTTATAGATGCCTGTGATATATTATTTGTTTAAACTCCAACGCGCGACCCAAAAACAGGGTGTATCTAGGTTAAATAGGTTCGACGTGTGTATCTCTCTATGAAATCGGATGAAACGATTTTGATTTCTTAGCGATAATTCAAGAAAATCTATTCAGGCGCTTAAGGACTATCACCCCACTTCCTAGTTGACGAAGGGATTTCACTAACTTCCACAATTTTGGTTGATGTGAAATTTGGTATACTGTTACTTCGGTGGTATTTCCATGACTTTGACCTGGTGCTGCAGAATCAAGTAGTCTGCGGAATAACCAACTCCTCAGCAACTTACAGCCGATACAGCACGTTTGGGCTCGATAGAAAGCCGAGGGTTAGTGTATAATTTTATATATATTCTTAATATGATTATTATATTTCTAGCCGGACAGAGTGACGACAGCAGAAAGAGTTTACGAGTTAGATGACAGGAAAGGTTTACTCAGTCTCGACTTGACGGGAGAGTTTCAATACAAAATACACGAACATGTACTCTCCGTTGTATCTGAGTAAGTGTTATCTTGATAATATACGAGTAATACGAGTAATAAAGGGGTAATTGCATCGTTCCGTTACCCCCCTTTTTTAACGTTGGGTATTGCTCATGGATACCTGGCAGTATTAGGGGACGTTGCAGGGTTATGCCGGACTTACCCCCAATGACTTACTAGCGCGGTCGTAGATGAGCGGTGTCGCGGGGACGTTATGACACGATACCGGTGCCCTGCCACCCTTCGTACCGTTACCCCTGTGAACAGGGTAATTGTCTTCTGTCTTCTAGTACAGTCAAATAAAGCCGAATATGGGCATTCAGAGGAATTTTGCTCACATGAATAATTGATCGTAGAGTACAAATGAATATATCTAAATTCGTAGAAATTTTTTATGTAGAAACTTGTCAGAAGTAAGTCCCCCCTTTCCTCAAGGGTGGAGGGTGTGCTAGTATAGTAATCTTTTTACAGCAAGGTATAACTGTACCAATTTTCAAAACTACACGAATTATTTCCCCTGATATTATTAATTTGACAGGGCTATTCTGTGTAGGCTACATAATTTTAGGATTTTTTTTTAATTTTGTTGTATTGAACAAGAGTGAGGTGAAACGTTTTTGGCTATATAACGCTCGTTAGGGTAAAGTCGGTTCGAGTCGACTTGAGGGAATGAGAAAGATAGTCAACGCTTCACTGCTATACTCGCTCGGGGTAATATTAACCTTGCCTTTATGAAATTTTCCCTTCTATCGCGTGGTCTTAATTAAACACCGATTTTTTTTCAGATTGTCACTCTATTACGACACCGACCAGTCACTGTCACACGTTGAAGAGTTAAACTTAACTCAAACATCAGTATTTTACCAGTTCCATGGGTACTCTAACCCGACAAATGGGATCAGGAATAACAGTCAACAAATTTTGAAAAATAGAACTTATGAGGTAAAACACGAAACATTTTTTTTAATGTAAAGGTCGTCAGACAGTGTGACGGTCCACTTTATAGTAGGTGGCTACCGTCGCCTATAAACACGAGCCTATTACACAGGTGCTGCAAGGTGTTTCATGGAAATGAGTTCCGAAATCACTTAAAGCCTTAATCAAAAGGCCTAGGCCTTTTGCTTTTTGAAGAGCCCTTTGGATGAGTGGTTAGGTTGCTTGCCTTAACGTACTGTCTCAGGGGTTCCAATCCCGGCAGGGTCAACCTTGTAAATAAACTTTTCAATGTTAGCTCTGGTCTGATTTTGGAAAGTAGTGGCAGGGCATTTTTGTCAGCCCGTCTGGCGGCAGTAACCACCCCCTTACAGAAGACCACCGTGAAATAACAGCATGTGTGCTGTTGTGTTTCGGTAAGTGAGTAAGGGTCACCAGATACCATTTCCCTATCCCATCCTAATCCTTATACTTAATCCTAATATCTATATATTAAGTTAATATAAGCTCTTTTTTCCTTCTTATTAAGTTGGCAACAATAATATTGATTTTAGTAATATTGAATTTATTATTTATGGAACAGAATAGAACAGAGTAGAACAGAAGAGAACAGAATGGAACAGAATAGAACAGAATAGAACAGAACAGAATAGAACAGAATAGAACAGAATCGAACAGAATAGAACAGAATAGAACAGAATAGAACAGAATAGAACAGAGTAGAACAGAATAGAACAGAATAGAACAGAGTAGTACAGAATAGAACAGAATGGAACAGAATAGAACAGAATAGAACAGAATAGAACAGAACAGAATAAAATAATATTTTATTTGTGACGAAGAACATATAAAAACATACATAGGTAACATATAGAAAGACAAACACAAACGTCTCAATTCAGCATAATGCAGGTTTTAAAAATCTGCGCTGGTCTTCCGTTAAGCCGATATTGAGGTTACGTACTTACTAAAAAAAAACATAATAATTACATAAAAGCTCAAAAAAAAAAATTAAAAAAAACCTATTAAAATTTTTTTTTTTTAATTACAGATTTTAATGAAAATAGCCAAAACTGGCATAGACGCTGCCAATATAGTGAGAAACGCTTCTCTCATACACAGCATGGATTTTGTAGACCTGTTGACGTAAGTGACAAAAGTTTCTTTGACAAGTAAAAAGTCATGATAAAAAAATGCCATTGATGGTAAGCGGTCTGCTATTGACGGTAACTCTCTCCGAGTTACCATCAATAGCAGACCGCTTGGTGAACTCACCAAGCTACTCTACAACTATAGTGAGGTTTGCGTCAACCTTTTTTTTTTCAAAATGCGTTTATACCAGTTTATACCTTTGACATGTGTATCAATGTATCTGTGTCATTAAAACCAAACTTTCGAAAGGCTATTATTATTACAAAATCATTAATTATTTAAGCGACAATGAAACCTGGATTTAAGTGATTCGGAGCACATACTATGTTTAGTATGGTATGTATACAATTACACAATTTAAAAATACTACAATATTTTTAAATTGTGTAATTGTTGTGCGATTTTATATTTTAAAGATGACTAAAAGAATAGTATCTTTTTTTCCGAAACCTTGGTAAATTTAAATTTATAATGATCATAATAGTTTCTTGTGGAAACCTAATTGATAATTTTTTTTTAATTTGTGTATCCGTGTATCCATGCATCCGTGTATCTGTATATCCATGTATCTGTGTATCCATGTATCTGTGTATCAGTGTAACCGCTCAGCCGTCTATCTATGTATCTATGTAACAGTGTATCCGTGTATCTATGTATCTGTGTATCCACGTAATAGTGTATCCGTGTATCTATGTATCGGTGTATCTGTATATCTCCGTATCTATGTATCTATGTAACCGTGTATCCATGTATCGGTATATCTGTCTGAAATCGTAGCTCACAAACGGATAGACCGATTTTGGTTCAGTTTCTTTTGTTTGAAAGCTGACGTGATCGGGATAATTCTTAGCTATTAATTTATGAAGATCCGTTCAGGAGTTTGATTGAATACAATCCACCCATTTCTAGTTGACGAAGGGATTTCACTGACTTCTACGGGTTTGATTGATTTGAAATTTGGTATACTGTTACATCGGTGATATTTCCATTACATGTTAACCTTAACCCGATGCTGCAGCATCAAGTTAAGTCTGCGAGACACTCAACTCCTCAGCAATTAAGAGCAGATATACCGTGTTGTTTTGGTTCAATAGAAAGTCTGCGGTTAAGTAATACGATAAAATTTTAATTAAACCTTGTATAATAGGTATCTAATATTATAAATAGAGAAGATTTGTATGTTTGTAATGAATAAACTCAAAAAATATTGGACCGATTTTGAAAATTCTTTCACCTATACAAAGCTACATTATCAGCGAGTAACAGGCTATATGTATTTTATTAAGCTAGTCATAGAAATACCTACTACTTAACTTACTTGGTTAAGTAATATTTTATTTATGATAATATGTATAGATAGATGATAAAGTAAAAAAAAAAAGTTGAAAAAGAAAAAAGTAGCCTATCCTGTGTCCTGTACGTCTAAATGTTTATCTACCAAGTTTCACGAAAATCAGTTAATTCGTTTCAGAGTTATGGAGGAACATACATACATACAGAAAAAAATTCTAAAAATCGTCAATTTAGTTTCAGTATCATGTATAGAGCCTATAAACACGATATCTTTAAAAACAAAGTAACTTACTCCATGACCGACCCTTACAGATTTATTATTAGTATTGATTGATGATTATATAGATGAAAATTGTGTTTATATAATATAGCATTTCTATTTCCTTTCCAGAACAATGTCTCAATTGAATTATACATCTTTGAGCAAGCTGTTTGAAGACATGGTCCTCGGCACCAGCTATGACGTGGAAACTGCAAGGAATATTTTCCTCGAGGTGTTACCACATGTGAAGACAGATGCTTGCGCTAGATTCGTCAAGTATTTGGTGTTGGAGCAGAAGGTTAGTACCTAAATTTTTTTTGTAGATTATTAATTTTGTTAATTTTTGGGACAGAAAAAAAATACCGGATTCGGTTATAGTTATGGATACATTTTATTAAATTTATCCGTAACCAGAGCTCGAGTAAATCTTCAGGGTGATAAAAAGTATCTATCCTATTTTATGTAAATCCAGATCATCTAAAACTATCTGTATGCCAAATTCCATCCAAATCAGTTCAATCGTTTTTGGGTGAAAATATAGATAGATAGATAGGAAACATTTATTTGCATACACATGACACACATGAATACAATCTAAGGATAACAAATACATACCATTTTTTCACATTTTTTTCTTCCTTTCTTTAATCCATCACAAGGTTTCAGATTTATGTGAGGCCATAGCAAACCCATTATGTTAAAAATAAATTTTCAGGAAAAAGTGGAAGACGCAACAATCCTGTCACTCATCAGAAAGCTGCCATTCAACGTAGCCAATCACAGCCAGGCTCTTCTCGAAGAGTTGGAAGTGTTCACGAAGCTGGGTCCAGAATTCAGTCAGGACATTCGCCACGCTGGAATTTTGAGCTTCGCCACAATGGTCCATAAGGCTCTGGAGGCTTGGAGCTTGAAGCAAGATTATTTTGACATTATTGTTGTCAAATACTTCAGGATGTACAGTGGTGAGTGGACAAGATATTTAAGGACACGCTGAACGAGTGAGTATCTGAGTGGCCAAGATATTTAAGGACACGCTGAACGAGTGAGTTTTTGAGTGGACAAGATATTTAAGGACACGCTGAACGTGTGAGTGAAGTTAGTATAGTATTTGGGTGAATTCATTGTCTCAACTTACTAAGTATAATGCGAATAATCGAAGACACAGACAGATTGCAAAGCAACATATTCTGGGCACTTTTTCAACATTTTTTTCTTCTTCACACATCTACACAGCACCATCCAGTTCCACACTAAGCAAATAAATGCTTGTATTGTGGATACCAGACAGTTGATATACTACATTAGATTACTTTTTTTTGTAAATATTTAAATACAAAACATCCATGACTCAGGTACAAAGGTAAAATGTTAACACATAAACATTTGCCCCTGGCGGGATTCGAACCCGCGACAGTTTAGTTAACAGCTAGGGTTACTAGCCACTAGACCAAACGTGTCGTCAATTGCCAAAATATATTTTACTGATACCATCCTCATCTTGTCGAAATCTCTCTCTTTTGGGACCGAGAGCTTTAAAGTTCGAGTGAATAGTCATCTTCTGGGTGAACTCTCTCCATTATAGGCCTCATCCTTGCTGCACATCTGGGTGTTGTCCAAGAGCAAACCCATCTTTTATATATATATAAAATTGCGTGTCACGTTGTTTGTCCGCGATGAACTCCCAAACTACTGAACCGATTTTGATAAAATTTCGTAAATATATGTAATTTGGTCCAACTTAAAAGACAGGATAGTTTATATCTCATTTTGTTTATTATTTTTTTGCAAATTATATAATATTATTAACATAGCGCCATCTGTTGATACCTATTCAATCCAGCAATTATTTATCTGTGAGTTCCAAAAGATTCTAACAGATGGCGATGTAAGGTAATTTTATCAGCTGGATTCAGTAAAAAACTGCACCCGTGCGAAGCCGGGAGCGGGCCACTAGTCTCTAATAAAAAAAATCTTTTACAGATTGCCCCCAGTACGTGGATCGCATGATATGGCTGTTGGGTTTAAGCAATATAGGATTTTCAGCCGAGTACACTCGCACCATATACGGAGACTCCAACAAAGCCCGTCACGAAAGACTATGGGCGGCCTTGGCTTCGACTGGACGACAGAATTCGGTGAGTAGGCAGACTGTCTCTTTTAAACTAGCTGTTGCACGCGACTTCGCCCGCGTAACTTTATAAAATATATGTCTGTTACCTTTTCAAGCCTTACTTAATCGATCATTATGAAATTTTGCATACACACGTCAGGGATACAAGAAAGGACATACTATAGGGTGTCTTTCATCTAGGAAAAAAGTTCCCAAGGGATCATCTAACTAAACTAACGCCTGGCCAAATATCTTAAACTGTTATATATATTTACAAATTGTATATAATATTAAGCTTCGGTCCCCTAGGCAGAGTCCTAAGCATGCTGGCTGCATAATTGAATTTACAAAGAAAAATGGTCTCACCATTCCGGTTGATTTGTACGATCGAATTACTGAAAAAAAAAAGTCTCACTAGTTCGATCAACCGGACTGTTAACCGGACTACTGGGAATGGACCAGAAAAAAATTGTCTCAGTATTCCGGTTGATTTGTACGGTCGGACTACTGGGAAAAAAAGTCTCACTACTTCGGTCAACCGGACTGATAACCGGACTACTGGGAATGGACCAGAAAAAAATTGTCTCACTATTCCGGTTGATTTGTACGATCGAATTACTGAAAAAAAAAGTCTCACTAGTTCGATCAACCGGACTGTTAACCGGACTACTGGGAATGGACCAGAAAAAAATTGTCTCACTATTCCGGTTGATTTGTACGGTCGGACTACTGGGAAAAAAAGTCTCACTACTTCGGTCAACCGGACTGATAACCGGACTACTGGGAATGGACCAGGAAAAAATTGTCTCACTATTCCGGTTGATTTGTACGATCGGACTACTGGGAAAAAAGTCTCACTACTTCGGTCAACCGGACTGTTAACCGGACTACTGGGAATGGACCAGGAAAAAATTGTCTCACTATTCCGGTTGATTTGTACGATCGGACTACTGGGAAAAAAAGTCTCACTACTTCGGTCAACCGGACTGTTAACCGGACTACTGGGAATGGACCAGGAAAAAATTGTCTCACTATTCCGGTTGATTTGTACGGTCGGACTACTGGGAAAAAAAGTCTCACTACTTCGGTCAACCGGACTGTTAACCGGACTACTGGGAATGGACCAGGAAAAAATTGTCTCACTATTCCGGTTGATTTGTACGATCGGACTACTGGGAAAAAAGTCTCACTACTTCGGTCAACCGGACTGTTAACCGGACTACTGGGAATGGACCAGGAAAAAATTGTCTCACTATTCCGGTTGATTTGTACGATCGGACTACTGGGAAAAAAAGTCTCACTACTTCGGTCAACCGGACTGTTAACCGGACTACTGGGAATAGGCCCCAAATTGTTATAGCAACAATTTTTTTATTATTTTTCAACACTTTTTTTTTAAATATATTGTATAATTAGTATAGTATGGAAATTAGAATGGATGGATATGGATGTAGGTTAAAGTAATAAGATATCATCTCGCTTATACACTTCTTACAGGCGTTAGAGACGACATTGCCAATACTGATAGACGACAAGGAGCACATACAACTGCGAATCGCGGCTTTGCACGTCTTTTTGAGTTCACACATGGAGGCCAGCGATTTCCTATACGTACATAACTACATTAAAACATGTGACAACAATCAATTGAAGAGATTTTGGTACACGACATTGAAAAGTTTAGAGAAATCAACGTACAGAGAATATAGGACTGCGTAAGTATTTTTTATTTTTTATTAACTAACTGTTGCACGCGAATTTGCTCGCGTAGCTTTATAAAATATAGCCAGTGTTTCCTCGTTGATAATGTATCTTTTTATAGGTGAAAGAATTTTCAAAATCGGTCCAGTAGTTTTGGAGTTTATTCATTACAAACATACAAAAACACAAATCTTCTCTCTTTATTATTATAAAGAGATTTGTATTTTGTAAAATACAAAAAGAAAAATACGAGATTTGTATTTTGTAAAATACAAAAAGAAAATTACAAGATTTGTATTTTGTAAAATACAAAAAGTAAAATACAAGATTTGTATTTTGTAAAATACAGTGTAAAATACAAGATTTGTATTTTGTAAAATACAAAAGTAAGATACAAGATTTGTATTTTGTAAAATACAAAAAGTAAAACACAAGACTTGTATTTTGTAAAATACTAGATTTGTAAAATACAAAAATACAAATCCTCTCTTTATTTATAAAGAGAGATGAAGATTTGTATTTTTGTATTTTAGTATAGATTAGCGACCCGGTCCAGGTTTCGCCAGGGACGCATTTTTTTTATATATACAAACCTTCCTCGTTTATCCCTCTCTCCATTAGTTAAAACCGTATCAAAATCTGTTGAGTGGTGTAAAAGTAGCTGCAAAGCTTGATAAAGGTACTTGTGGCGTTTTTTGATTTTATAGGCGACGGTAGCCACCTTAGCTTACATATAATGTGGACCGTCAGTCAGCCTGTCTGAAGACATTCCTCAAAAGTTGGTTTATTGAATGAAAAATGCAGAATTTTTTTAAAAAAAATTAGAAATTCCCCAGAGAACAAATTTCTTTAACTGTTTAACTATCAGTTAAAGAAATTTGTTGTCTGTTGTTAACTGTTGTTCTTTAACTGTTGCTTAAATCCATAGTTAATAGATCAGCACCTTCAAACAGAGAACAAATTATTTAACTGATACTCGTACGTTCTTCAGCTTTATTATATTAGTGTAGTTTTTCAGGTCCTACTACGTCCCTTTCGTGTCGAATCAGATATCGAACCCGGACTCTACGTACTGGGCCACAAATAACTACATAATTAGTACTAAGGATGACAAGGCCACTTTACATCTGCTGAGCGTCGGTGAAGCAATGAGCGCTGTTCCCGCGTTCGTAGCTCTCAAACTGTTCACTGGGGAGAGAAGATCTTTTCAGATCGCTGTAAGTATAATTTTCATCATCATTAAAATGATCATTGTTATCATCATAATTGTCGTCGTTGTAAGCATAATCATCTTTTTCTTCTTCTTCATCCTCATCATCACCATCACCACCATCACCACCACCACCACCACCATCATCATCATCATCACCATCACTACCACCACCACCATCATCATCATCACCATCACCATCACTACCACCACCACCACCATCACCACCACCACCATCATAACCATCACCACCATCACCATCATAACCACCACCATCATCATCATCATCATCATCATCTTCGTCATCATCACCACCACCATCATCATCATCATAATCATCATCGTCTTCTTCTTCTTCTTCTTCTTCATTGTTATCATCATAATTGTCGTCGTTGTAAGCATAATCATCTTTTTCTTCTTCTTCATCCTCATCATCACCATCACCACCATCACCACCACCACCACCACCACCACCATCATCATCACCATCATCATCACCATCACTACCACCACCACCACCACCATCATAACCATCATCACCATCACCATCATAACCATCATCATCATCATCATCATCATCATCATCACCATCATAACCATCATAACCACCACCACCACCATCATCATCATCTTCGTCATCATCACCACCACCATCATCATCATCATAATCATCATCGTCTTCTTCTTCTTTTTCTTCTTCATCATCATCTTCATCATCATGTACGCATATTGATGATGATGTGATGTATGTACGCGTAGATCTTTTAAACCGTGCGACGGATTTCAATGCGGTGTTCGCTAGAGGAAAGACTAACAGTCTTCCTCTAGCAACATTTTTTATATAATATGTAATTTTCAGAAAAAAAAAAACCATGCGTAGCCGGAAGCGGAGGGCGATAGTTTGTTTATAATATAAGCAAATGTTTTACATCTTATTTCCAGGCATACGTAATTGCCGAAGGCGTATCAATAAATATGTTCAAGAAACTTCACACTTTGGACAATAAGGAAGTGAACGTTGATCATTTGATTGAACTTTTGAAGAGGATGAAAGTAGAAATAAAAGAAGAGGAAAAGGTACATAATGTGATTCTATTTTTTTAATATTATTTTTTTCAAATTTATACAAAACTAGCTGTTGCACGCGACTTCGTCCGCGTAATTTTATAAAATATAGCTCATGTTATCGCTGATAATGAAGCTTTCTATAGGTGAATGAATTTTTTAAATCCTCCCAGTAGTTTTTGAGAATTATTCTCTTTTATAATATTTATATAGAAATATAGATAGTAATGCTATATTAAGTTGGAAAACTGGAAAAACATAAGATGTGTGTGATGATAACATGTATGATGAATAGGATAGATCAATAGACGAGATGTTTTTTAATATGTAAGTCGTCAGACAGGCTGACGGTTCACTTAATGGTAAGTGGCTACCGTCGCTTATAACACAAGCTATGCCACATGTTTTGCAAGTGCGTTGCCAACAATAATAGCATTAAGGATAAGGCTAAAATATAGAATAGCAAAATGGCTCACTTCATGGCTTCTTAGGAAGAAGATTCTCTATCCTCTACTCTCTCTATCTCTTCTCTATCTCTAGTGTGGTTGTTTGTAATTCCTATGGCGTTGCTTGTGTTAACAGGCAACGGTAGTCACTTACCATCAGGTGCACCGTCAGCCTGTCTGTCTTTGACTATTACACGAAAAGGTTAGGTCATTTTGAAAATGTTGTGAATTTAGAACATGTACTAATCATATATAAAAAGGCGAGCAACATCGAAATAATATATCTGTGCATTCAAGTTCGCTGGCTAGCCGAATGTCTATGTTTTTTGAGTATTAGCATTTGGTTATTATATCTTTTCATTTTTCAGGTGCATATAGATATTGTGATAAAGATTCAGGACAAAACTGTTTATGCTACCCACGTTAATGAAAGCAGATTTGAAACTTGGAACGGAGAAGATTGTAAGTATTCCAAATTTTCAAAGTTTTTTTAATTGCCACATGACCAATAATATAAGCTTTTAAAAAATACTTGCTTCACTCGTCTCGGTGGATGGCAGAGCTAGGAGGCTCATTGGAGGCAGTACGCTTTTTAAAAACTAAGATTTAAATTAGACACATAGACGCAAAATATAAATACTTTAAAACATCCTTTATAAATTCTTTAAAAACATCCTTTATAAATGCTTTAAAATAGCCTTTATAAATGCTTTAAAATATCTTTTATAAATGCTTTAAAACATCCTTTATAAATGCTTTAAAACATCCTTTTTAAATTATTTTAAACATGCTTTATAAATTATTTAAAACATCTTTTATAAATGCTTTAAAAACATCCTTTATAAATGATTTAAAACATCCTTTATAAATGCTTCAAAACATCCTTTATAAATGCTTTAAAACATCCTTTATAAATGCTTTAAAAGATCCTTCATAAATGCTTTAAAAGATCCTTCATAAATGCTTTAAAACATTCTTTATAAATGATTTAAAACATCCTTTATAAATGCTTTAAAACATCCTTTATAAATGCTTTAAACATTCTTTATAAATACTTTAAAACATCCTTTATAAATTATTTAAATATCCTTTATAAATGCTTTAAAACATCCTTTATAAATGCTTTAAAACATCCTTTATAAATGCTTTAAAATATCTTTTATAAATGCTTTAAAACATCCTTTATAAATGCTTTAAAACATCCTTTTTAAATTATTTTAAACATGCTTTATAAATGATTTAAAACATCTTTTATAAATGCTTTAAAAACATCCTTTATAAATGATTTAAAACATCCTTTATAAATGCTTCAAAACATCCTTTATAAATGCTTTAAAACATCTTTTATAAATGTTTTAAAACATCCTTTATAAATGATTTAAAACATCCTTTATAAATGCTTAAAACATCCGTTATAATGCGCACTGCCAAGGTTTTGTCTATGTTTCCGAGCTTATATAACCAAAATCTTTTCAAAGTTGGAGTGAATAGGCATCTTCTGGATGAGCTCGCACCATCACAGGCCTCATCTTCGCCACACGGCTAAATGCTGGCTAAGAACAAACCCATCTTTAATTAAAAAAAAAAAATAGAATTAATAATAATGGTTTCAGTGTTGAGATCCATAGAAGAATTCCTTCGGTTCGGGAGTCATATTAATCAACAATTCGTGTACTACCCTTCACAAGTCGACATCAATTTACCCACTGAATTGGGTGAGTTTATTTTTATTTACTGTACCAAAGGACCCTTCTCCAATGGCTATGTATAATGCACCATTGGATAAGTATCTATTTTTGACCTTAACAAAAGTTATTATGGCGTCTATTTCCAAATGTTAGTCGGTTCAGAGTTATGCTATACCAACTGCATATTACACATAGCTATTGGAGGGGGGTACCAAAATTGGCATTCAGTTTTATTAACTTGGATTTATTTATTATAATTTTTTTTCTTATTTTATATTATATTTAATTTTTAGTTATATATATTTATATATATAACTAAAATGGTATGGCAATGCTATTTTAGTTATATGGCAATGCTAATCTGTTGACCGTGGTAATAGCCATTAACTACTAGCTACACGCTCCCGCCTTCGCCCGGGTTCAAAATAAAAACTATCCTATCTTTTAAGTTGGACCTAATTACACATAGTCACGAAATTTTATCAAAATCAGTTCAGTAGTTTAGGAGTTCATTGGCGACAAACAACGTGACACGTTATATATATGTAATAAGTATTATTTTGTATACTGTAGAAATAAAAAAACCAAAATGCGTTGCTCTGAAAGAGAAATTATATTTTTATATTAAACAAAATAATTTTACATTTTCTGTTCTATACAATTTCACCATACTAAATACTAATCTTACCTGAAAGAGAAACAACATTTAAAGCTATTATTTCTATGTTCTTAATGCTTTAAATTATTTATTATTTATTCACACGTCTCGTTTTACAATCATATAATATTATACCTCCGTGTTATTCCCGCGTTGTAGGTAGCCGCTTTTAAAATTATAAACAACTACCTACGTACCTACTAAGAAGTTTACAACGCGGGAAATTCAAATTAAATGAAATGAAACCAACTTCATTTACATATATATAGAGAGAAAGAGAGGGAGAGATTAGATATGTATTTAATATTATATATTAGATATGTATATTAACTAGATAACAGCGAACTAGAGCTATGTTATATTGGGAGATCGAATCAGAAATGAGGAGATCCATAGCCCAACGAAAGCCAAAGAAAAACTCACTGGAAAGTTGAAGTGGAATGGGCAGAAACATGAGAATCGATGGCTGTTGGGCTGGAAAGTTGTTAAGATCACTGATCGAAAAGTTTAGTGTAAGACGTTATAGACTGATGACCTAATAGGGGCATGTCGGCGCTGATCTAGTCTTACAGAAAGTATTAAATTGTTAATTTTATTTTAAAAAAACTAGCTAGTGCCCACGACTTCGTCCGCGTTGAAAAATATTAAGGCCCACTTGCGCCAGGCTGAGTTATCCTGATTAACTCTGAGTTAGTTATTAACCTGGGGTTAAATTATAATTACGCCTTGCACCACCAAGGGTTAGTGGGTAACCTATAGTTAAACTTTTAAATTTTTAACCCATCTATGTGGGTGGGTTAAGTCACTAATTCCGGGTTAGTACTAATGTCAAATTGATTCTTTGAACAGTGTACCTAATTTCAGTGCTTGGAATAATGAAAATCATAAATCATGCATATTATTCATACTTACTCGGTATACTCATTTTCGCATCAGAAGCAGATTTTTTAATTTTTTTCTTCAAATTTTTGTAGTTTTGTTGTAGACTTTCTAGACTACGTTTTGAACCAGTAGTCGAAGAGTTATATAATTCGACCACCTCTTGCCAGGCTTTCTGTTTTTCCTGGAGATTGACTCCGTCCGTTTTTTTATTTTCTATTATATGTTTAAACCTACTAATTACGTCACACAACAATATGCTATCACTCTTTGTGAAATTAGGCCCTCGTAAGCGGTTTTTCTTTTCCATGTTTCAATACAATCTTTTGTTGTTTGGATGGCGTCCCCAAAATCCAAATTGACAGATTGAAGAATGAATGATATCAAACAACAAGCGATCAAAACGAAAAGTTGTTGTCAAAATAAAACAATGCGACAGCCATATACAATGTACTGTAGTGCAAAAGAGAGGTGTATACTTGTTACGCTCATCATTCGCTCTTTTTTATTTCTGTCGGTTTACCTAACCGAATGAAATGAGGTTAGTTAACTCTGAGTTAGTTTTCATTGGCGCAACACAATGTTTGGGTTTAAATTGTTACACTTTAACCCGGAGCTACTAAACTCGGAGTTACGCAATTTAACCCAGCTTTTGGCGCAAGTGGGCCTAAGTAGCCTATCCTGTGTCCCGTACGTCCAAATGTTTATCTGCCAAGTTTCATGAAAATCAGTTAATTCGTTTCAGAGTTATGGAGGCTATAAACACGATATCTGAAAACAAAGTAACTTACTCCATGACCGACCTTTACAGATTTATTATTAGTATATTGATGACAAAAGAATGGTGTTCCAAGTATGGCAAGAACTTCTTTCTGGGAGTTTTTTTCAGAATCGTCATTATATTGGTTATTTTCTTCTACGAAATGTTGTTAAAAACGTATTAAAACATTAAGAATTAAAAGTGTTTCAAAAAAACCTATTTAATAAATAAATGTTTCGATATGAAACTTCTTCAATGTGTTCTCACGATATTATCTATTACCGTTAGATCGAACGTTTGTCCTAAAGATAGCCAAGAGTTAAATCTGATGAAGCATTTTTTACCTTACAAAATTGTAAACAATGAGTAAATTTAAAGATATATACCCCCCAGGAACTCCAATACGTCTGCAATCTGCTACCGTTTCCTTCACCTCAATAAGGGGAAATCTTACAGCACCTTCTACTCAGGATTTGACATGGAAAAACGATTTGCATATCAGGTATTTTTGTTCTTAAAATTTCACCCCTTGCTAGCGAGACGTGCACATATTTCACCACAACATTCGTTTTTTAATTCCAGATATCAGGGTACATCAGTCACATCGTTATCCACTGACGGTCCGCTATTACAATCAGAGCACACAGCAAGAATACAGCAATCAGTGGTGGCTCACATTCCTCTCAATTTCGATGTGACGGTTTCAACACTCGCTGCATCTTTTGCGTGAGTAATAGCTTCATGGGTTTTGTATCAAATTTTGTCTAATCTCTTTTTTCTACCTCACTATGAAATGTAGAGTAAA
This sequence comes from Synanthedon andrenaeformis, assembly GCA_936446665.2. Taxonomy (NCBI): domain Eukaryota; kingdom Metazoa; phylum Arthropoda; class Insecta; order Lepidoptera; family Sesiidae; genus Synanthedon; species Synanthedon andrenaeformis. Next base: position 1,031,488 of record OW387806.2, on the reverse strand, counting down.
GATTTTTTTACAAAAGAAACAAAAAAGCTCATATATTTTTAGACACAATCGGTCTTACTACAAAAAAATAAATAAACACTGTTTAATCACGTGTTTACTTAGACAATGTCAACCTATTTAAACATCGTTTTTGATCGTTTAGCGAGCGTTTAAAATGTCCCTACCACAAAACCTTATTTAACGCTTGTTTTTGTAAGCCAGTGTTAAAGTACGAGAATTGGCAAACATTCATTCATTCATTCATTCGTGTCGTTTTCATTTTACGCAGATCTGATAGGCGTATAAAGATGAATTTTGGTTTTCACAAGCTATTATTATGAACTATATTAATGATATAAGCAAATTATAAGATTGGAATAAGGCATAAATTACAACAAATACGTTAGATTATTTATAAAATTTTGTTATACCAAAAAACATTGCGCATAATGGAACGTAACTGACACTGGCGTAATTGTAAATGTCAAGTTTAATTTGTTAATTTAATATTCATATTTTCATAAATTTTATAGTTCATAGCGTTTCGTTTTTAAACATGTCGTTGATATTATTGATTTTTTTTTTTTTTTTTTTTTTTTTTTTTTTTTTTTTTTTTTTTTTTTTTTTTTTTTTTTTTTTTTTTTTTTTTTTTTTTTTTTTAGTGTAAATATATCTAGTAAGTTTATTCAATATTAAATTACATATTAAAATATATTTACATATTTACCTAAAACTAAATATTATCTAAATATACATAACTAAAACTAAACCTATAACTAAAACTCAATATAAAAATGGACCCTGCGGCATTGTACCAAGGACGCTGGCAGCATTTCCTCGTTGAATGGCCAAACTAATACGTTGGCCGAGGAAAGCGCCAGCTCTTCGGTCTCCCGTCGCATCAATAAGCCTCTTCGAAATATCTTTGAAAAGGCCCATTGCTGCAGGGCCCCACGGACCGAGTGTCTCAACTCCAAATGGTTCAAAAGTATATTCGGCGCCGAGGCCACTATATTTTAGAATTTTATTTTTCTCAGCCGCCTCTGCTGCGGTTGCTGCCTTTGTAGATGTTCCATGGAGATGCAAAGGGGCTAGTGTGTCTACACAGGTAGCATCCCACACCAGCACTCTACCCAATCTCCATGGAATCAGAGACATCCCATCCGGTCTCCTACCATCGTTTCTCAATATACCTGAGGGCTCTAAAATGGCTGGTATATTGGCTGACGCAAGAGACCGGCGGAGGATGTCGTTTAAGGCATAATTTATTTAATTTAATTTGAATTAAATTTAAAATATCCATAGTCATTTCAAAAATCAAAAGAAATCTTTAATATTACGCAAAACGATTACAAATTTGACAGAACACATCCAAGGGAAAGAAGCCGCTAACTAGATAGACACTCGTTAAACAAGCGTCTGGCGGTGTTTAAATTTAAATAATGCTTAAGCATTGTCTAACCCTAAATAATGCCTAGATACTGTTTTGTAGTAAAGTTTTATTTAAACACGCGTTCAACGCCTGTTTAAAGTGTGTTTAATGTTTTTGTGGTAAGACCGAATGAATTTAAACTCTAAACACTTAAAAGTTCGACGTAGGTTTAAAATTGAATATGGCTGATGCTGCGTTAGCCAAGTAAGTTACAGGTGAGCAATCAAATCTTCTTCTTCTCCGTTTTGTCAGTAGCCGAGGCATCCATAAAAAAAGTATTGTTCCCTAGGGATCGATCGACAGGGATCGACAGGGTATGACTTGACTATCGATAGGCCCATGGTTTGGTGGAGGGATCATCTAAAATTAACAATTTCAACGCTTGACAAAAACATATGAGCAAAAAGATTCAATCTTGGATTAAGTCGCTGGCGACAGCTAGTTCAGATATAGCTAACGAAATACTTTGGCTTAAACAGATTGACTTGGAAGGATCCAGGATCTCAAAACGGAGGGGTAGCGATGCATTCGCGAGCACAGGTCATCACAGATTCTGAGAAAGGAACGGACGCATATACTTTGACTGCTGGAGAGAAAACTGCTTATTCTGTAAGTAAACACTTCTTGAGGCCAGGATTTTTTAGCGCCCGACGCAATAACGGGGTGTTATAACTTTGACGTGTGTCTGTGTGTCTGTGTAAACTTATCACCCAAACGGATGGACCGATTTTGGACCGTTTTTTTTATAGCTGAAGTGATTGGGATTATTTTTAGTTATAACTAGCTGAATCTGGCCACGTTGCCATAACAACGGTCAGTGTATGAAAATTATGTTTTTTTTTCTACTTCGGAAAAACTGTATAATTTTAAGATTATTCTTCTGTTTATGTTGTGTATAAATTTCAAGTCAATCCGTCGGCTAGTTTTCGAGTTTTTGAAGCATACAGAAACAAATACATTTTTATATAAATATTGATTTATGAAGATCTGTTTAAGCGTTTGAAGATAATCAGCCCATATCACCATTATCTAGTTGAATACCTACATCTAGTTTACATAGAACAAGACAAACGTACAAATTCATAGATACAAAATATTTGTTTTGAGCCCGCTCAATCGTACCCGTCTCACAAGTGAGGGCCGAAATTGACAACCCTTAGTAAGTTGTGTCATTTTTGGAAATTGGTGGCTTCGGAAATTGGCGTTTTCAGAAATTGACGTTTTCGAAAATTGACTACTTTGGAATAGACGTTTTAGAAATTTGTCGTTTTCGTAAATTGTCTATTTTGGAATAGACGTTTTAGAAAGTTGTCGTTTTCGGTAATTGACTATTTTGCAATAGACGTTTTAGAAAGTTGTCGTTTTCGGTAATTGACTATTTTGCAATAGACGTTTTAGGAAGTTGTCATTTTCGTAAATTGTCTATTTTGGAATAGACGTTTTAGAAAGTTGTCGTTTTCGTAAATTGTCTATTTTGGAATAGACGTTTTAGAAAGTTGTCGTTTTCGGTAATTGACTATTTTGCAATAGACGTTTTAGGAAGTTGTCGTTTTCGGAAATTGTCTATTTTGCAATAGACGTTTTAGGAAGTTGTCGTTTTCGGAAATTGACTATTTTGGAATGGACGTTTTAAGAAGTTGTCGTTGTCACCCTGAGGCACTTCTGGACAGCAGGCTGAGCCAATCAGTTTCTTTAATATGTTCTTTGTTGTAGGCGAGTGGTAACGGGATATTTTTTGACTGCGAGCGTCCAATGTCAGCAATGGAGCTGGTGGAGAGATTGTTGATTTCAAACAGTAACAGCAACGAGTGAGTATATATTTTTTAATTATTTTTAATTTGTAACATCTTTCCTCTCCGATTCGTCTAGACGGAATTACAGGAAGCCGGGGAATCGTGCGTTATTTGATTTGATAAATGAGCGTGCGCAGACGTCACCGTTCTAAAGTGAACTCAGTCGATGAAGTAGTAAGGCGCTATATTAATTTATTATTTTGAATTTTTGTCAAAATCAGTTTTTGACAAAATCGTAATTTTTGACTAATCTTTATTTATGTATGTTTGTCTTTTTTCAAATTTAATATACTATATATGGTGTAATTGTTTGTTTTCACAAATAAAATAAAATAAAATAAAGCAAAAATAAAAAATATTTATAAAAAAAATAAAAAAAATCGTCATAATAAATGAATGGCCCCTAACCGTGTATGTAAACAGCGAAGGCGTAGTTTTACCGGCTTCACTTTTCCGTCCACAGGGCTTTTCTATCTTTGGTTCTTATTTCGTCAGAGGCGCAAAATTAAATTTAAAAATATTATGTCATTACAGTTTCCTAACAAGTCTGCATCCGACTCAAATGTTATTAAACGCATTTGTGCTGCTGAGCTCACCGCACCCAGGTTCATGTGGTCTCGTGGTGGGTTCAAGGCTTGAGAAGAATGGAGTTTTGAAATTGGAACTCCAATTGGAAAAGTTGACCAAGGACTTGAGGGACGGAGGTAGAATAAAAATTGGTCATAAGTTGAGTTTTAGGTAAGCCTTTTCTATTACTGATCCGTTTATTTTGTACTAGCTGGTGCCCACGACTTCGTCCGCGTTGAAAAATATTAAGTAGCCTATCCTGTGTCCCGTACGTCCAAATATTTATCTACTAAGTTTCATGAAAATCAGTTAATTCGTTTCAGAGTTATGGAGGAACATACATACATACATACATACAGAAAAAAATTCTAAAAATCGTCAATTTAGTTTCAGTATCATGTATAGAGCCTATAAACACGATATCTTTAAAAACAAAGTAACTTACTCCATGACAGACCCTTGCAGATTTATTATTAGTATTGATTGTAATACTACTAGCTGCCTGGCCCGGTTTCGCACGAGTAGTAAAGCGGGTTGTATGCCTGGATTTTTTGCATCAGCTTGTTGTTGCGTCGAGTGTGAATCAGATTTAAATGTAACATATTGCCATACTAACCGTCACGTCGCGTTGGTGCAAGACAGTTTTAGAAAGCTATTCTTAAAAGATAGACATCTGATATCATAGACTTTTTTATAGACCTATAAAAGAGAAACAATCCAACCCAATACTTTGTTTCTTTTGATTGAAAAAAATCACCCAGTGGGCTTCATTTTTTCCGACATTTTCGAGTTTTATCTTTATATTTCAACCAGTTTATCTAAAACCTTAACAAATGTCCCTTTCCAATCTCTGATTCTACTAAAGTCGGCATCTAATCTGATGTTTGTGTTATAGGCAACAGTAACCACCTACTATCAAGTGGACTAACAGCCTGTCTGAGGTCTAACCATTATATAAATAAAAACCAATACTAAAATGTTGATGTGATCTTTAGATTTGGTGGAGATTGATGATAATGAATGACTTGCTTATATTACCACTCTATCTTTATTTATTTGTTCCCTGGAACTTATGTATATTCTTACGTACAGTAGACGGTATTTAATATGGCTCGTCGGGAACTAGAGCGAGATGTACGGCTAAGATCGGCTATATTAGATTTTGTAGAGCGTTCTCTCTATCGCACAATGTACAGTCAGTCGGACACTGGGGTCTCATATAAATATTGGTGATTTATCAATACTAATAATAAATCTGTAAGGGTCTGTCATGGAGTAAGTTACTTTGTTTTCAGAGATATCGTGTTTATAGGCTCTATACATGATACTGAAACTAAATTGACGATTTTTAGAATTTTTTTCTGTATGTATGTATGTATTTTCCTCCATAACTCTGAAACGAATTAACTAATTTTCATGAAACTTGGTAGATAAACATTTGGACATACGGAACACAGGATAGGCTACTTAATATTTTTCAACGCGGTCGAAGTCGTGGGCACCAGCTAGTAATGCAATAATGCGACTGAATACAGATGAAGTGATTGAATGACATCGATAGATAAAAATAACGCTATACAAAATCGAAATGAATCAAATATCTCACTCTTGTTTCCAAAGTGCAAAGTTAAATGCCGATTACTGTACGTATTTGGTTTTTTTGTTATAAGTGTTAATAATATTGGTTTCAGTGACGCAAACGAAACACATACGAATGTTAAATTCAATATTACTGGAAACACTCAGTTTCAAAGTGAAGATGGAAAGACCATTTTTGAATTAATATTGGTTGGCCATAATCCAGACGACTCGGATGCTTCTAGCCGTATATGGAAGGTAAAATCTAGTTTTTTTTTGTATGATTGTCCTTGAGATATTTTCTTAAAAAATGTATTGCAATATAATCGAGCAATATTTTGCAGTCTGTAACAGTTCAACGCATTTTTAATAAACTATTATCTAAACACGACCACGCAGGGTACATTTATGCTTACAAATTCGTGGAAAATGTTGTTTATTATCCTTATTTATGTATATTTCTCTTTTTTTTCTAACTTACTATTTATTGTGTAATTGTTTGTTTTGTTCAAAATAAAATAAAATAGATATGTGATTAAAAATTTGCAGATGTGTCTCCAACAAGAAGACATTACGCATGCAAGTCCCGATCAAGATATTAGGACAGATCCAGCTTCTTACGAAGGACACCTCTCGTTGACCTTCGGAAGAAATGATTCCACCGAGACCTGTCCAGCAGTTGGAAGCGAATTTCTAGTATTCTACAAGGGAATACCAACCCAGGTGTACGGTGAATTGGAGAGATATTTCGAATTGAAAATGGTTGGGAAGGAGGTGGGTCATTTTGACAATCTTGAGCATCAAATCAACGCCAAAATTATCGATTTCATTAAGAGCCAACGCCCGACGGAAAAGAGGGGTGTTATAAGTTTGGCTTGTGTGTCTGTCTTTAATTTTTTTTAAATTTTACTAAAACATTTCGGCTGCCAAACACAATTTAACATAATCAAGTAAATGGATATATTTAAATTAATAACACAATTTTCTTAGGAACAAATTTTTTTATCTAAATATCAACTGTTATAATTAAAAGCTGATTCAAAGAGAAGCCTGCATTAGTTTAGACAACGTTTTTTGATATTTCTTATTGTAATTTCTTACAGCTTCCACAGATGGAGTTTTTGTCGAAAACTGGACTCAGCAAAACAGTTTTCGGACAATTGCTAAGCACAATGAATGCAAGGGTCCCAAATGTAACAGCGGTTGTTAATGTAAGTAATTGCTTAATGTAATATATATGTTGTGTTGGTTTGTGTGTTACTCAAAAACTCGAAAACTAGCCGACGGATTGACTTGAAATTTTTACACATAGTCCAGTCATTATATACATTTGGAAAGTTTGATAATAAACATATTTTTGATATGTTTTACGAGAAAAGAGAGAATAGCAAAAAAACAAGTTTCAACATATCAATTTTATAATTTCTCGTCCGATATCTCAACAACGATCAACAATAAAGGAAAAATGCTAATGACCTAAATTTTAGAGCATAAAAAAAGCAACCAAAAAGTATATCATCAAAATTTTCGTATCATGACGGAGAGCCGAGTTATCGCTAAAAAATAAAAATTTACCCCTTTTTCAAGATGGCGGCGAAAGCTCATAGGAAATCTTGGTCGACAATTTGAAGTTAAGCTTTTCTGAGCCCCCCGAACACAATATCCAAAAATCAGCTTTTTATGTTCATTTTGATTTCCTTGCCTTTTTTTTCGGATATAATGACTGGACTAACAATATTGCATTTAAACAGAGGAATGATCTTATATTATGTATGTCGCAGTAAGATTGCAAAACACCGGATAATAGGAAACTAACAACGAATTTTGTAATCAACCGAGTTACTTTCAGGATATTAATTAAATAATTAATTCCAATATCCGAGACTCGAATAACTCTTGCGATTTCCTCAGGAAAAGAATGGTGTGGCTACAATAAGCGTAAATCATGGTGAAGATCTGCAATTCAATTCGGACAACTTCGCCTGGTTGTTTGACAGCTGGAGTAATATGCAGCTTATGAAGAAGTTTGGATTCTATCGTGAGTATTTTTAAGTAGTACATTTGGGCAGCCCGTCTGGCGGCAGTAACCATTCACTTACAGAAGACAACCGTGAAACACAACAGCACTTGTGTGCTGTTGTGTTTCGGTAAGTGAGAGCAAGGGAGAGCCAGAGGAGTTAGGTTATCTTTGCAGACTACTTGATGCTTCAGCATCGGGTTAAGGTTAACATGTAATGGAAATATCACCGATGTAACAGTATACCAAATTTCAAATCAATCAAACCCGTAGAAGTCAGTGAAATCCCTTCGTCAACTAGGAATGGGTGGATTGTATTCAATCAAACGCCAGAACGGATCTTCATAAATTAATAGCTAAGAACTATCCCGATTACGTCAGCTTTCAAACAAAGGAAACGAATCAAAATCGGTTCATCCGTTTGGGAAATAAGATTCCACAGACAGATGCACATATGCACAGATACACGGATACACGGACACACAGATACACATACACACACTGACACACAGATACACAGATACACGGATGCACATATGCACAGATACACAGATACACGGATACACATATGCACAGATACACGGGTACACAAATGCACATATGCACAGAGGTACACAGGCACAGATACACGGATACACAGATACACAGCAACACACGTGAATCTTATAACACCCCGTTTTTGGGTCGGGAGTTAAAAAACGTCGTGTGCATTAGACCCTATACCTTTTATTATTGTACTGGAGACAAAGCTTGGCATAAACTTCACATGTCTTCAACCATTTTTCCAGGTGAATGTCGCCTTCAAGAGTCCACTGTGCAAACGCTCTATGGAAGCATTGAACAGCTTACTGGCGCTCAGTGCGATGAGAGCTTAGCGTTGGCCGACTGTACCAAATCGCCAAGGTAAAGTTAAATTATGAAGAAAAATATTAATAAACTATGTAGCTGTTAAAGTATATCTATCTATCTGTTTCCGCTAAACTACATAGCTTCTATCATAAACTCATGCTAGAGACATACAGGTCGTCTGTCCACTTAGCCGCCTTGGCACCGATGTCGTGTCATATCGTGCCCCGGTGTCCCCGCCCATCAACGGCCGTGCTAATAAGTCTTTGGGCGCTGCGCTTCCCAATTCTTGGCCTTCATTCGAGAACCTTTTTTACTCTATCGGTTATTCTATTCGTTCTGCGACAGGCAACTTGCTAATTCTCTTGGCTATGTCGACAACTTTGATTTTCGCTGAATTTTAGAATTTCTGATCCTATACACCAGGGTTCCCCAAACTATTTTGGACAAGTGACCCCTTTTCAACAATGAACTGTTACCTCAGACCCCCATGGTCAAATTACCTACTTTTAAGACCAACCCCCTTATTCATAATGGTCCGCTAACTTAAAGCAGCTATCTATCTTAGTCTATCTTTAGTTTTTTCCTATTGGTACAAAATACCTAGGTACTAAGGTGCCAATTAGAAAACTTTGCACTTGGTTAAGTGAGTGAAGTTGATTTCATTTTCTCGTCAAAATTTAACAAAATAAAAAGACAATCCAATTCAGTAAATATCAAGTTTAATTTATAATTATTACAAATTAATACATAAAGCATCTTAAGTTGGTAGGAAATTATATTTTAAAAACTATTAATTCGCAAAGAGAAAATAAAACATTCAGTGCGATGGATGAACCTGGTGACTATCTACCAATCTAGCTACATCCGGTTCAATATTAGTGAGTTGCAGCCTTAAATCTCCACGTTCGTTGATTTTCAAACGGTTTCTTTGTTTTGTCAAAATGTTTGTTACCACACTGAAGCTTTTTTCAACTAGATATGATGATGGAAAAGCGATAAGGTATTTTTCAGCAATGTTCCACAATGTAGGATACTGTGTTTCAATTTTGCGTTGCAACCAGAACTTCTGATAGCCTTGGTTGAACTTTTGCTTAAGCTCTTCGTCTGTGCTGATGGTAATCAACTCTTCTTGCATTATCACATTGGCTTCTTCTATGGCTGTGGTGTTATACGGATTTATTATCCATTGAGGAATTTGTAAATTTAAAAGATCATCAAACCTCTCCGTAAAATCCTTGTGTAATGCGTCCAAGTGAGTAACATATAATAAAATGTCATCATCTTGAAGCATTTTTGGTAATTTTGACAAATGCGGAAACTGCGAATATTCTTTTCTGCCTAAATTTTGTTTATAAAGAACTAGTTTACCCACGAAGGCCGATATTATTGATTTTGTTTTAATCAAGTTAAGATCATCACCCTGTAGTTGCAAATTAACTTTGTTGAACATTCCAAAGATATCAGTCAAGTAATAAATATCTGTTTTACAATTGTTCAGATTTTCTTTCAAATTCGGATCTTTTTCTTGTAAAAACTCCAACACAGATTCAAAAAGGGCTGAAAATCTTTCTAAGCAAGAGCCTCTTGATAGCCAGCGAACTTCAGTGTGCAGAAGTAACCGAGTAAAGACTTCGTCGTTTTCGTCACATAGTTGAGCAAATAACCGAGAGTTCAAAGAATTGCTTCGAATCTTGTTGATAGCATTTATTACATATTGTAAAGACTTATGCAATCTAGGACTCAGCTTTTTTGCTGCTAAATGCTGCCTGTGAATCACACAGTGAATAACCAGTACATCAGGCAGTTGTCGCTTTAAGTGAGCTATAAAGCCACGATGACGACCAACCATAGACGGTGCACCATCAGTCGCAACAGAAACAATATTCTTCCATGGAATAGCTTTATCAGTAAAAAAATGTTCCACGGCCTGAAAAATCGATTCTCCTCTAGTATCAGTCTCTAAATATGCAGCAAAAATCAGTTCTTGGCACATATTTTCATCTTTGATAAATCGAACATATCCTAACAATAGAGCTTCATTGCCGGGTAATGTAGACTCGTCCAACTGGAGAGAGAATCTGCGGGTCTGTAAGAACTTGCATAAAATGTTTTCCACATCGCGTCCCATCTCATCTATGCGTCTCTGAACGGTGTTGTTGCTCAAAGGTATTCTCTTTAAAATATCATGTGCGGGTTTGTGCAATACATTGTTAAGGACCTCCGCAATGGCTGGTAAGATAAGCTGCTCTCCAATTGTATGGGGTTTCCCCGACTTCGCTATTAGTAAAGATATATTATAGGACGCTCGTAAACCATCATTGTCTCGAATAGATGATGACGCAAACATCGATCCTATGGATGGCCTTTTGTCTAGTTTTTCTTTCAGTGCTTGAAAATATGACAAGGGCTTACTTTTTTTGTTAGCATGTACTCTTGATAAGTGGTCATCCATTTTTGAAGGCTTCATGGCATCGTTACTAAATACTTTTTCACATATGAGACACATCGGGAAGTGTTGATTTGATGGAGATGCAATAAATCCGAACTTCAAGTAGTCCAAACTGTATTGTCTGCATTTTTTTTTCGTGTCCGCCATCATAAAACTTTCAGTAATTCTGCAAACAAAAAAATAAGGAACCTAAATAAAAAACAATAATAAACTGTTAAATTTGCACACTATCTTATTTTTATCACACTCAGTTAATGGATTCTTGTTAAGTATTACTGACTTACTCTTTGATAAACTTTGATACCTATATTGGGAAGTAACTACAGTAGGTAATTAGGTATAGAAACTTCGTATTAGGTAATTAGGTAGAATAAGAACGAAAACCAAAGACTTAAGTGTTAGTAATTTTTACAAATACAATTATACATACCTATTTAAAATATGTTGTATGTTGTGTTTAACACTTTTTCAGTCACTTTACTTCACTTAATTTAGCTTTGTAATAAGTTTGTAATCTCTTGAAATAAATGAGTACTTAGCTATATGAGTTTTTATCGTTCAAGCTCCAACGAATTTCAAAACGCAAATGAACTTTCAACCTAAATGCAAGCTCGTTAAATAGTAAAATATCAGGAACATGTTTGGACTTGATCATGAATTCGTTCGTCTTAATTCGCGTAAAGCCGCTATCACACTATTCAATTTGAACGATTCCAATTTAGGAAATCGGAAGGTGTGATCGCAGTTAGAACAGATTGGATTCAATTAAGAGTTTATCCATTTTCAACTCTATATCTTCGATTTAGAAATCAATTTAGCGTAGTGTGATCACGAGCTCACTACTTAGATTCCTAAATAGGAATCGTTCAAATTGAATAGTGTGATAAGCACTTTATCGTCAAATAGAGAGCAAGTCAAAACGCCGCTGAAAGACGTACGCTCCAACTCAATCTTGCACAAACTTGTCCACATAGACTTGCCGAGTTTTTCATCTTGTACGAACTTGAAACTTTACATTCCTGGAACATTATTTCCTACAAAAATATTAATTATTCTTAGTACACGTAACACAACATAAACAATACAGTAACTACCTACTTACCTATCTTGAAAGTTTTAAATAAGAACTTGTGTTAATATAATAGGGGTCGATTTTTAGACCTCGTCGACCCCCAAAATCACTTTTCGTTTATGTCGACCCCTAGGAAACCGATATCGACCCCAAGGGGTCGATATCGACCACTTTGGGAATCCCTGCTATACACGCTACATAGCTCACTGAACGACATCGAACTTGTGGATCAGTCCTGGGCCCTGATTCTGTATGACAATTATGATTTCACGCTTTTGTCTTAACTTGCCAAAACACATCAATGTCTTATTATGGCGTTTATATGTATGTAAGTGAATAACTTTTTAGCAGATGTCTTAACAATTTAAGGGATTATCGTGGTTTCGAAGTAAGGAATCGCTAAATGGCGTTAGAGAATTAGGGCCCTGCCGAGAGGCTTCGTTTTGCCTATGAGAGGTTATGAGAGATGAAATTTTTCAGGTTCGCAGTGATTCGTTTAAAACACGGCGGGATAAGGATCTACGCTGGCAGCACCCAGGTGGTTTTGAAGGGTAGTTCTGGTGATGTGAAGGTCACAATTGATGATGAAGTGTGCACCGGCGACTGCGTATATCCAGCTGACGAGCCACTGTATGATTTTAAGTAAGTTTTAAGTAAGTTAAGCTCGACAGACATGATGACGGTCGCCACAGGTACTGCGAGTGGGATAGGGAAGGGTTAGGGATGTGCTTTGACAACACGTTTGGTCTAGTGGCTAGTAACCCCAGCTGTTAACCAAACGGTCTCGGGTTCGAATCCCGCTAGGGGAAAATGTTTATGTGTTAACATTTACCTTTGTACCTGAGTCATGGATGTTTTGTATTTATAATATGTATGTATTTACAAAAAAAAGTAATCTACGTATTATATCAACTGTCTGGCATTCATAATACAAGCATTAAGTTGCTTACTGTGGAACTAGATGGTGCTGTGTGGAATGTATGAAGATATTTTTTATTATTATATTATTTCTTTTATACAAGAAAAAAAGAACAAAAATTTATTATGTAGAATTAAACGTCTCCTCCTCTCTCTCTCTCTCTCTCTCTCTCTGTGCGCGCGCGCGCGTGTGTGTGTGTGTGTGTGTGTGTGTGTGTGTGTGTGTGTGTGTGTGTGTGTGTGTGTGTGTGTGTGCGTGTGTGTGTGTGTGCGTGTGTGTGTCCCCGGAAGGTACAAGTTGAGTCATATAGTTGCAAAGGCAGCAACATAACTTTTGTACAAAAAAAAACCGGCAAATCGATTTTTTTCTTATATTACACATTTTTGTTAAAAATTTGCAAAAATTGCGAAAAAAAAATTGGATGTTTCCGTCTTTGCAACTACAGTAGAGCGTCGATTATCCGAACTAATTGGGAGACATAGGTGTTCGGAAAACCGGTTTATTCGGATAATCGATCTATACATACGATCGCCACGAATCTATGGATTTACGCACTGTTTCCATGGGAAATTTAGCCACTGCTTGCTCTTTATGTCAGCGTGTCGTTTAGAGCAGGCCATGGCCTCTAAAACTGACCATAATTTGTAGTCTTAGGGGTTCAGATCTGGGCTAGACGAAGGCCAGTCTTCAGCCCTTATAAAGTCTGGAACGTTAGTTTCGAGCCAGGTATGCGCATAAAATTAACGCTTGAAGAAGTCCTTAATTTTCGTTTGTCGTAATAACCTACTCTTACTCGCAGCTAAATCACGCACTTTTTTCAGGGGCCCTAGCCAAGATGCAAACGCAGTGCTTTCTACAGTCGTAAACGCTACGCTACGCTACGGACAAAGCTTTGTGATTGGTCAAAATTTTATGTGGGCGTTACAACAACCAATCACCGGGCTTTATTTTGTTCGCTTCGTAAAGTTCGCTAGGGAGCGTTTTCTTTAATGTACATCTTGGCTAGGCCCCCTGGACAGCTAACTGATACTGGTCGATTTCATTTTGTGCTTCCAACCATCGCAAGTCTCTATACATGTAAATGCTTCAGAAGCAGAAGGTATATTTTCGTCTTCATTTTCTGAACCAATAGTTGATGAGATGCTCGCAGCATCAGCTTTGTCAGGCATGACTACAAGGTCTACAATTTCGCTATCCTGTAAGATTTGGTAAGCTGGATCTGCGCATCACATTAGGGGGTACCGGGGGAGGGAGCGAGAACAATCAGTTCGGTTAAGCGGTCGTTAACGACGTAAACGTTCGTTCGGATTATCGTTCGGATTATCGACGTTCGGATAATCGACGCTCTACTGTACATATATGGCTCAGTTATCACCCATATCTTCATTCCAATTGAAATGAACAGTAGTCTGCCAAGTGATCAATCCTGTAATTATTTTACCTGCTCATCTTTTTACCAGGATATCGAGGATAGGAGACGGCGTGAAAGTGATCTCTCGTCTAAGTCGAATCCAAGTTTATTACGGCCATACGGAGACGGTGATACTGATGCCTCACGCTTACATGTCGAGCGCGTGCGGCTCTTGCGTTGGAGATAAATCTTACCAAATATGTTAATAAAATATTACAATATGTTGTTCATAGAATGAAACCTGATTACATTTCTTTATAAATGCGAAATTGTTGTTTTTTTTAAATAATATTAATAACTAATGCCCTTTTGAAAAATGGCCTTTTTCAAAAGGGCATGGTTTTTGAAAAAACAGCTTCAAAAAAACCATGCTCTTGCATCGGCCGGGAATCGAACCCGGGCCGCCCGCGTGGCAGGCGAGCATTCTACCACTGAACCACCGATGCTATATGCATTATTGTCGAATAACTTTATTATATTGAGACTTAACTTTCACTTATTTGATCTCAATTTAATTTTTTTTTGCATAGTATAATTTAAATAAAAGTCGCTTTCCGCGTCCGTATATTTGTTAATTCCTCCTAAACTACGCAACAGATTTTGATGGCGTTTTCACCATAAGTAAGTTAGATAATTGTAAGGTTCGGTCTTGGAGTAAGTTACTTTGTTTTCAGAGATATCGTGTTTATAGGCTCTATACATGATACTGAAACTAAATTGACCATTTTTACAATTTTTTTCTCTATGTATATAGGTATGTATGTTCCTCCATAACTCTGAAACGAATTAACTGATTTTCATGAAACTTGGTAGATAAATATTTGGACGCACGGAACACAGGATAGGCTACTTTTTTGTTTTTCAACGCGGAAAAATTTATTTTTAACATCTGTAGTTCTACAAAAATCTAACAGATGGCGGTGTACCGCGCACGGGTGTGTAATAAGGTTGGTGGTAGAGCTTATTACGACTCCAGGTTGCTAAATTGCTAGATTTACTAATGTTGCGGAATTACTTTATACTTACTGATTGATATACACGGTTTACAAGTATGCAAGAGGTCTAGTACGGACGACACGCGCGCTGAACAACTCATTTTAGAGGGCGTCTAAAGCGCTGATTCAGCCCGGGCGCGTCTGTTACATCATTTCCCCCCTTGAGAGAATTGATGAATTTAACATTTATAATTTTTTTATAAATTCTAAGACCGACCATGTTTTTAGACAGATTAATTAAATTATTATTATTATTATTTATATGCTCGGCAGGGAACTGGTTCTTTTAAAGTAATGTTGTCATGTTTATTATTCATGCAAGCAGTTGTGTTTTTGACAAAAATAAATAAAAAAATATTTTTATTTCATTTAAATTTATCTGTATTCATTAGATTTTAAGGGGCATATGGATGGTGTATGGCCGTGTGTGTGTGTATTTAACTAAGGGTTCTTGCGGAAGATCAGTGCTGGCCTATGCCAGCAAAATACTGAGTAGGGACTTTTTTGTAACTTGTAACTTTTTTATTTTTATTTCTAACCGTTACTGTTTTTTCTTTTTCTTTGTATGTTACTAAGTTGCAAATAAATGATTGATTGATCGATATAAAAATAAAAAGATGAAATGGTCGATACACC
Organism: Synanthedon andrenaeformis; assembly: GCA_936446665.2. Classification (NCBI taxonomy): domain Eukaryota; kingdom Metazoa; phylum Arthropoda; class Insecta; order Lepidoptera; family Sesiidae; genus Synanthedon; species Synanthedon andrenaeformis. The sequence continues at coordinate 1,015,791 of OW387806.2, read as the reverse complement.
CTGTAACTTTCCAGTTAAAACAACAGCCTGTATGTTTTATTCGCTAACAATGCAATGTCAGCAAATCGCTGTGCCCTCGAGTCGCGTCATGTAATACGATCGACTTGTTATGACGCATATTGCATTAACAATAGTGGGATGACATGGTTAACTTTAACTGAAATACGTTGTAGAGTGCATGACGCAATAAGTAGGTACATTTAAAAGATTGTTAAAATTAACATGCACGTATTAACAATTTGGAACACATTGTAAAAAAATGTTTGTAAAAGTTATGAAATTAGCATGCACATTGTATAATATATCAAATTGTAAAGTTTTTAAAAAAAAATCAATACTAATAATAAATCTGTAAGGGTCGGTCATGGAGTAAGTTACTTTGTTTTCAGAGATATCGTGTTTATAGGCTCTATACATGATACTGAAACTAAATTGACCATTTTTAGATTTTTTTTCTGTATGTATGTATGTTCCTCCATAACTCTGAAACGAATTAACTGATTTTCATGAAACTTGGTAGATAAATATTTGGACGTACGGGACACAGGATAGGGTACTTAATATTTTCAACGCGGACGAAGTCGTGGGCACCAGCTAATAAAGAATAATATTGCTGACAATTACAATTCTTTACAATTAGCTGACTTAACTTATGTGGAATGTTGCGAAATCGTTTCGAGTAATAATAAATTGCACTGCATGCAATCGTACGATTGTGCAATTTACTTGATGTGGCGTAACAATTATGACGCAAATCTAACTGGTCAGTTAATGACCCGGCCGCTTCGTCTCATCTTTGGGTTACACGTGTTGCTAAGCGGCGTTGTCGCGTTTGACGGCATAGCCTTTTTTTTTTAAGGGAATTTTCGGGGACAGTCGACGAGGGGGAGTATGGGACTCGCCCGGTGATATGACATCACCGGGAATACCCACTAAAACCCCTCCGGATTCCACCATCAGCGGTGATGTGCGGGTCCGAGTTCACAGCGAGGCCTTATCCTCGGATCCCCACACACCGCTGCGTTCTCTTCGAACCCATTGACGGCATTATTATTAATATTATCGTCTTAGCGGCTATTTCTGGTCTGCTAGAGTATCAGTATCACTTCGTCCATTGCTGAAATATTGTGATCGCCACGTAAACTAAAGCTCTCTACCTATACCTACCGCGTTTAGAAACTGTAGTACTTTTTGATAGAGGCATTCCTCACATCTTCACAAGCCATTGTGTGGCTTCCTAGGACGTGACTGCGCTTGTGCATTAAGGGGCCACACTCGCACAGGATATGCATTGGTGTCTCTTCTGCCTCTGGCAGAAGAGACACTCTCCCGTACTGGTGAGACCCATTATTTTGAGGTGCCTATTGAGTCGGCAATGCCCCGTTAGTGCCCTCGTTAGCATGCACAGATTGCTCCTACTAAGCGACATAGCCTGGTTCGTCACGTTTCGACTGTAGGCTTTTATGAGCGCTTTGGAATGGTTCAGACCTGGCAAGTTAGTCCAGCTTTTGTAAGATTTAGAAAAGCACTGGTTCCATATGGTCCAGCGAGCTAGGCTTTTAGGTAGTCCGCACATAGGTAGTCCGTCAGGACCTATTAGCCTACCTTTTGCGCCTGCTCGAGCCAGTTGGTCGGCATGTTCATTGCCTTCAATCCCCATATGGCCAGGGGATTGAAGGCAGACTTGAAAAGCCTTGTGACGATGTAACACAATTTATTATCGTGAGGCAATACCTATAACCGTCTTGTGACGTAGGTAGCGGTCCCACAATGTCGATGTGTAAGTGTTCGAACCTGTTGCATTTTTCAAACTCACCTAGGCTTGTTACTGTGTGACGTGTGACTTTGGCTTTTTGGCATGGAATTCAGGTTTTGGTCCAAATTCCTACATCTGCATTCATGTTTGGCCAGAAAAACTTTTTGCGCATCAACTCGCGTGATGTTCGTACACCTGGATGACTCAGATTATGTACAGCAAAAAAAGCTTTGTCCCTAAAGTCTTTAGGTAAATATGGCCTTGCAACACCTTTCGATGTTTCACACGTTATAAGAGTGTCGGATGTATCTAAATTAACCTTCAAGAAGTAAATTTTTTTATCGTTTAATAATAATAGGTTTTGCAACTCGATATCCGACTTTTGCGCGCGTGCAATTTCTGTGAAATCCAACGCCGTGGGGCAGGTTATTGTTGCAACTCGCGATAATGCGTCAGCAACCACGTTTTCGTTGCCATGCACGTATTCGACGTGAGCGATGAATTCGCTTATGAACGATAGATGTCTTGCACGCCTTGGAGATTCTTTTTGCAAGTCATTCTTACTGAACATAAACGTCAATGGTTTATGATCAGTGTAAACAGTTGTGTCACGACCTTCAATAAGATTTAAGAAGTATTTAACGGCCAAATATATAGCTAACAACTCGCGGTCGTAGGTGCTATATTTTTGTTGCGTCGTATCGATTGTAAAACATCGACTGTAAAAGGTAGTAATCACCAAGTTCTAATATTAAACTCCAATATGTTGATTTAAAGTCACATTTTCTTTAAATGACAGATGTTTGGTTAGTTTTAAATGATTGATGTTATAACTATAACGTTTTCACCCAAATAATTAAACAGAAAATAAAACGATGTTATAATAGTAACAGCAAATTTTCATATATTTTATTTTCATAGAAAAGTCATGTCTATTTTTTTTTTAAAAGGAAAAATAGACAAAACGCAAATTAACAAAAAAGGACGCATATCACTGGCCCTTAATCCAGCAATCATATGTTTCATGTGTGCGAGATTACAAAACATAAAAGTAGTATAAAGTTTAAACTAAATCTAAGCACTTCACAAAGAAATCATGTTTCACCTTAGATAAGGCTTTTGTAAAAATATCTGCCTCTAATTCACCTGAAGGCTTGTAAGCTAAACAGATTACTTTGCGTTCGACACATTCCTGTATAAAATGATGTAAAACATCTATATGCTTTGTTCTACGAAAACATTCATTCTCTACCATTTTGAGTGTACTATGATTATCATTATAAATAGTAATCAAATCTTGTTGTGACTCATTCCTGCAATTCAACTCAAATAAGAAATTTCTTAAGAATTTTGCCTCTTTAGTAGCATTACCAAGAGCGTAGTATTCAGCTTCTGTACTAGAGCATGCAACATTTTGTTGCTTGTGACTATGCCAATTTATAACACAATGACCAAACCTGCTCACGAAACCAGAATAAGATTTTCTATCGATTATATCCCCCGCCCAATCTGCGTCGGATGAAATTTTAACTTTATTGCTAACCCTCTTAAAATTGAGTCCGTAGCTAGTTGTCCCTGATAAATATTGTAGTACACGTTTAGCAGCGAGCCAATGCGATTCATTATAACAAGTGTTATATTGGCTAAGCTTACTGCACGCAAAAGCTATATCCGGACGTGTACATACAGCGAGATACATTAAGCTTCCAATAAGTTTCTGGTAAGGAAACCTTTGGTCGACTGTTTCTGCTTTCGGCAGATTGAAATTGACCTCCATAGGAGTCGCTATCTTGTGACAATCTTCCATGCCAAACTTGATTAAAAGGTTTTTCACATATTCTGTCTGTGTCAATTTTAAAGTTCCTTGCTCTCTGTCCCTTTCAACTTTCATGCCCAACGCATGTTTCACTGGTCCAAGCAGTTTTATTATAAAGTTGGAACTGAGCAATTTATATAGCATTTTCTTTTGACATTCATTGGAACTAAATACGAAAAAATCATCAACATATAACGCTATTATTACCTTGTCTTTGAAGTAGACACATTTTTCAGTTTTTAATTGCGTATATCCATCGTTAATGAGAACTTTGTGAACTTTTTCATTCCAAGCTCTACTGGCTTGTTTGAGACCGTATAAACTCTTTTTCAGCAAACATACTTTGTTCTGTTCCTCAATTGTAAATCCAGTAGGTTGTTCCATATAAATACGTTCACTTAGGTTTCCGTTCAGAAATGCCGTACTTACGTCAACATGTTCGATATCCATGTCATTTTCAATTCCAATTGCAAAAAGTAAACGTAAAGTGCAATGTCTCACAACAGGTGCAAAAGTTTCTTCATAGTCAGTTCCATATTGCTGAGTGATACCTTTAGCAACTAAACGGGCTTTATATTTTTCTAAGTTACCACTTGGATCTACCTTTCTTTTGAAAACCCATTTACATTTAATGACATTTCTATCTTTTGGTCTATTTACAAGTTCCCAGACACGATGTAACATGAGAGAATTATATTCTTCTTGCATGGCTTTCAACCATTCGTTAGCATTTGTACATTTTATAGCTTGGCTATATGTTATAGGTTCATCTTGTCCGTCAACCAGTTCAATAAAATAATTCAATTCGTAATCTTTGAACCTTATAGGAGGTTTCCGATCACGAACTGGTCTGGAATTCTCAATAATTTCTTTATCTTCAACATCTTCAACAATATCAGAATTGTTAGATAAAGTATCAGGTGTAGCATACTTATCACTGTCAAGTTCATTGACATTTTCATCAGAAGTATTCGAATTATATACTGAAACTTTAATATTACTCAGTAAATCTTTGAAGTTATCATAAGATTTTCCATTTTTAAAATTAATTCCATTTACATTTTCAAGGAATTCAACAGAACGTGCTTTAATCATTTTTGTGCCATCATCTGGATCACCAAGTCTGTATCCTTTGGTATGAGCACAGTATCCTAACATAATGTAGGGTTTTGATTTAGGATCAAGCTTATTGCGCTGAGATTGAGGAGTGAGAGCATATGCTGTACTACCAAAAACTCGAAGATGACTGAGGTTCACTTTGGATCCAGTCCATAACTCTTCAGGAGTAGCTTTAATCAAAGCAGCACTTGGACTACGGTTTTTCAAATAACAAGCAGTGTTAACCGCTTCTGCCCAATATTTGCTCTCCAAATCAGCATCTTGTAACATGGCTCTAGCTTTTTCCATCAAATTGGTTTTATATTTAAACAAATTTTTGCACATGCTTTTTGATCTTTTATGGGATCATTAGATGGTGTTACTAACCCGATTGCATAATCCCACAGTCCATTGTCAATTAGCAATAACTTCATTTGAAATTTCCATGTGCCATAATTTGAAACTCCTTCCAGTTTCTCAATAATCATACTTGATCCAGTACTTATAACAATGTTATTTGTTGAAATAGTCGAAGTACTAGGATCATTATCCATCATTTTGAAAAAATAATAATAATATTTTATTCAAATAAATGTCGTCACTATTATTTTACAAACACAAGTAATTATATTACTATTAATCACTGGGTTTAAATGCCCATAACCAATGTTATAACTATAATAAAACGTTTTCACCCAAATAATTAAACAGAAAATAAAACGATGTTATAATAGTAACAGCAAATTTTCATATATTTTATTCTCATAGAAAAGTCATGTCTACTTTTTTTTTAAAAGGAAAAATAGACAAAACGCAAATTAACAAAAAAGGACGCATATCAATCGATGACAGAGTTAATGCTGTACGCATATTATATACTAGCTGGTACGTCGTATGTAAAGTAAACGTGGGAACGGGTATGAAATTTTAAGGGTTTAGAATGCCGTGTTTTATTTATAACTAGCTGGTGCCCGCGACTTCGTCCGCGTTGAAAAAGAAAATATATGAGTAATTACTGTACCCGTGCGCCGTACACCGCCATCTGTTAGATTTTTGTGGAACTACAGATAATAAAAACAAATTTGTCCGCGATGAAAATTTTTACATACATACATACATAAAAAAATTCTAAAAATGGTCAATTTTGTTTCAGTATCATGTATAGAGCCTATAAACACGATATCTCTGAAAACAAAGTAACTTACTCCATGAGCGACCCTTACAGATTTATTATTAGTATTTATGATAGACCAGGAAAGCGACTTCAAAATTATACCATGCAAAAAGAAATTTAAATTGATATCAAATAAAAGGCATTATACAATATAATATAAAGTTATTCGAAAGTAATGCATATAGCATCGGTGGTTCAGTGGTAGAATGCTCGCCTGCCACGCGGGCGGCCCGGGTTCGATTCCCGGCCGATGCAGCCATGGTTTTTGAAGCTTTTTTTTTAAATTTATTTGAAGGTCCTCAAGTAATATAACATTTAATTATGTTGTGTAATTTAAGCATCTCTAAAATAAATTATTGGCATCTCTAAAATAAATAAATAGGTTTAGCCTGAAGGTCAATTTCAAAGAGCAAGAATCCCCAAAATCAGTACAAAATCTCATTTAAATTCGGGGTTTTTATATATGTACTAGCGCCCCGCTCCCGGCTTCGCTCGGGATGCAATTTTTATATACACAAACCTTCCATGTTTATCCCTCTTTCCATAAGTGACGGTTTCAAAACCGAATTAAATACCGTTCAGTGGTTTACAAGTGGTTAATGGAGAAACAGACTTGCTTGACTGATTTATAACATGTAGATATTAAAGTTTTAGTGAAAGAAATGTTTACTGTGCATTTGCTGTGACTCAACCGTAACATATAAAAAGACTAGTGGCCCGCTCCCGGCTTCGCACGGGTGCAATTTTTTACTCAATCCAGCTGATAAAATTACCTTACATCGCCATCTGTTAGAATCTTTTGGAACTCACAGATAAATAATTGCTGGATTGAATAGGTATCAACAGATGGCGCTATGTTAATAATATTATATAATTTGTAAAAAAATAATAAACAAAATGAGATATAAACTATCCTATCTTTTAAGTGGGACCAAATAACAGATACTTATGAAGTTTGATCAAAGTCGGTTCAGTAGTTTCAGAGTTTATCGCGAACATACATCGTGACACGAGATTTTTATATATATAATAATATATAGATAATATAGATAGATAGATATAAATAAGGATAAAGGTAGCAGACAGGCTGGCGGCTCACTTGATGGTAGGTGGTTACCGTCGCCTAAGGACACAAGCAACACCAAGGGGAGTGCTACTCCACTGCCTACCCTGTAGGAATTTGTTTTGATTCATTTATAATAATGTGTAAGTTGTTCTAGATATTTTAGATCTCATTAATATTTTTTGATTCATTTATAATATAATATATAGGTATAATTTAAATAATTTAATAATTTTTTGTGCTTTCCTATAATTTAAATTCATACTTGTAATGTTCCTTTGTGTAAAGTGTTGTATATGGCGATTAAGTATGTCTTTAGTTGGTAAGCCTTTTGAAAGAAATAAATAATAAATAATTTTTAGTTATTTTTTAGTCTTATTTAGTTTTAGATTTTAGTTTTTATTTAGGATTTATATTTAATTTTAGTTGTAATTTTATATTTAATTCACTGTACCTTATTTAAATAAATTTAATATTTATTAAATTAAAAAAAAAATGTAAGTAAATAAATAAACTTTGAAATTTTCATTCCTGTAAATTTTGGTTTTTTATTTTGGTAAAAATTCATACTAATTTATTATAAATTCGCTAATAGCCGACCCTGGCTTCGCCCGTTTTTTTTTGCAAATTAGGTAGGTACATACAAAAAAACTTTCTCGTTGATCGCTTTCAACGTATTTTTATAAATTTTTTAATACATTTTTTTATTTTACAGTTAAACATTTTTTTGCACCATTTTAAACATGAATGAATAGTTTGTTTAGCAAAATAACAAATTAAGTCAGCAACTTTTCTTTGCTGACCTAGTACTTGACGACCGAACAGGTTTTTTTAGCTGATCTATCATTTATTAATTATGCAGGTTAGTTATTTTGCTGATTAAGTCTACTTAATTGTAATTTTATATTTTAAAGATGACAAAAAGAATAGTATCCTGAGTTTCTTTCGGGGTTTTTTCTCAGGATCGTCATCTTGGCTTTTTTTCCGAAACCCTAGTAAATTTAAATTTATAATAACGATCATAAGAGTTTCGTGAGAAACCTAATTGATAAATAAATATTTTGATTTTGATATTGATATATTAAATAAAAGCCACTTTAAAAAGATAAATACTAAATCAAACCGTAATCAGTGTGTGATTCTATACTAAATTTATAGAATCCACTCAATTCTTTAGTCGCGAGAGTCGGATTTATCCGACAATCATTTTCGTGTCCATTTCGCCAGAGCCGTATATATACGACAAATTCCTCTACTTGTATAATTTTTATTTTTCAATAATTGCGTTTCTTGCCTTTAAAAAAATCGAGTCAAGCATGACAACTACAAAACCAAGCGGTGAAAGGGTTAAATGCTTAATATATGATATGTTTTTTTTTATTCTTAATCAATACTAATAATAAATCTGTAAGGGTCGGTCATTTTGTAAGTTACTTTGTTTTCAAAGATCATGTTTATAGGCTCTATACATGATACTGAAACTAAATTGTCGATTTTTACAATTTTTTTCTGTATGTATGTATGTTCCTCCATAACTCTGAATCGAATTAACTGATTTTCATGAAACTTGTTAGATAAACATTTGGACGTACGGGACACAGGATAGGCTACTTTTTTCTTTTTCAACGTAGACGAAGTCGCGGGCATCAGCTAATATAATATAAAGTTATTCGACATTAATGCATATAGCATCGGTGGTTCAGTGGTAGAATGCTCGCCTGCCACGCGGGCGGCCCGGGTTCGATTCCCGGCCGATGCAGCCATGGTTTTTGAAGCTTTTTTTTTTATTTTATTTGAAGGTCGTCAAGTAATATAACATTTAATTATGTTGTGTAATTTAAGCATAAGGGCTGTTGGCATCTAAAATAAATAAATGGGTTTAGCCTATTTATAATCACATGTAAAACCTAAGGACGATATATGACCAAAAACCCAAGCCAAAATTTAGTTTGTCTATGGCTAGAGAGTTACAAATAGAAAATACAAAATAGATTATTTTCTTTCATCCTAAGTCTAGATATAAATTAGGAGATTTAAAAAAAAATATATTTATAGGTTTTATTTTAATATTAACTACTAGCGGCCCGCTCCCGGCTTCGCCCGGGGTGTATTTTTTCTAAAATAAACGTAGCCTAAGTTACTCTTTATTACATCAGCTACCTGCCAATAAAAGTCCCGTCAAAATCGGTTTAGCCATTTCAGAGATTAGCCGGAACAAACAGACAGACAGACAGACAAAAATTGTAAAAAAATGTTATTTTGGTGTATGTACCGTATATATATTCATATGCATGTAGTAAAAAACGGTTATTTCAATATTACAAACAGACACTCCAATTTTATTTATATGTATAGATTTTATTTTTGAAAATTTTCTTTGTTTTTGAACCTCACCATCGGCTCTAACGGAAAATCAACTCAAGTTTTCACAACCTGCATTATGCTGAATTGGGACTTTTGTGTTTGTCTTTCTATATGTTACCTATGTATGTTTTTTATATGTCCTTTGCTACAAATAAAATCTTAAAAACTACATTTGCCCAAATGCAATACTATATTAGGTCATCATTTTTGTATAACAAAGTTAATAAAGAAATTTATATATATGACAAACTGTACTCCAAATGTAAAAAACTTATCACGGATTGGCTTAAAACTAAAAACTATGACGAAGTAGAAGACCTATTAATACTAATACAATAAAAACACACACACACACACACACACATCTATTTTAAAAAAAAAAGAAAAATTCTTGTTTTAAAAATATATCTTCTTCTATAATATAAAAATGAATCCCTAAATGTGTTGCTAAGCGCAAAACTCGAGACCGGGTGGACCGATTTTAATTCTGTCTTCACTCATGGATAGAGGGATAATCAGGGAAGGTTTTTACGTAAAAAAATGCACCCGGGCGAAGCCGGGAACAGGCCGCTAGTTATATATAATTATATTGTTAGTACTAGCTTTTATGGAAGAGCGAAGGCTCCTGGCACAGGCTTCCGCTTAAAAGGAGTCTTCAACCATTGTTAATGTAAAAGCTATTTTTCAAACTGTTAATAAACATTTTTAATTTTTTAATTTTTTCATTCTATTCTATTCAATTAAGTATATATATTCTATTCTATACTTGTATCACGAGCTCACGTTCTTCCATCACCTCTATACTTTGATTTTCCCCAAATTCAAGCGAGTAATCGCCTTAAGCCTTTTTGCCCATGTTGTATAATATCACCAATCGACCATCCATCAAACACATAATCGCAAGTTATGTGAAACGATGCGTTATAAATTTAAAACCTGCGTTCCGATGATCAAAGCTAAACGATCAAAGGGTTATTCACTGAACACAGGGGAAGATTTTACGCCTGCAATGAGCCCTTTACGATATGGACCGAACCGATGGCGCTGTCTCATTAGATTCAGACCTGGATTATGTCTTCATTATGCGCTAGATATTATGTTATTATTTTATTCATATGATGTTTACAATATATGATCTCTTTATTACTATATAATGTTTCAATCAATACTAATAATAAATCTGTAAGGGTCGCTCATGGAGTAAGTTACTTTGTTTTCTGAGATATCGTGTTTATAGGCTCTATACTTGATACTGAAACTAAATTGACCATTTTTACAATTTTTTTTTGTTTGTATGTATGTTCCTCCATAACTGTGAAACGAATTAACTGATTTTCAGGAAACTTGGTAGATAAACATTTGGACGTACGGGACACAGGATAGGCTACTTAATATTTTTCAACGCGGACGAAGTCGTGGGCACCAGCTAGTATAATATAAAGCTTCGGTCCCCTAGGCAGGGTCCCAAGCTTGCTTGCTGCATTAACAACGTTTTGACAAGATGTTAAAAAAAATTAACCCTACTGACCCAGAGATTCGACACCGAAGGGAATGTACATGTAGCCAGTGCCGATATATCTGTATTTGTGGATTATACTCTTCTAATTTCTAACTTATATGGGCCAAGTTAGTAAAACTCTAGAGGCAGTAATCACCCTTTTTTTAACTTTGGAAAATTCTCTTGGATATCCAGCAGTGTAAGGGACACTGCGGGGACACTACCGGCTAAAAACCAACGACTTGATAGCGCGGCCGTTGATGGGCGGGGTCGAGGGATGTTATGACACGACATCGGTGCCCCGCCACGGCTATCCAGCGCGAGGAGAGCTACGCGGGGCTACGCTCCCTGCCAGAACTTCGGCGTACCCAAAAGTTGAGGTACGCCGGCCATCTCCGGGGACCTTACGACGGGCAGCAGTCTTCTCCAAGACCACCGCCCGTGTCTTACAGGGCCCTAATTCTCTAACGCCATTTAGCGATTCCTTACTTCAAAACCACGTCAATCCCTTAAATTGTTACGACATCTGCTAAAAACTTATTCTCTATGACACTTTTACAAAACCGTGTGGAATGAACGCGACGTTAGCGTGGTTAGAACTGTCAAAAATACCACGCTTGACAACCACGCGGAATCGTTGTGATTTGATTGTGATTGGCGTTTTTGTGCGAAAAATCTTAAAAAAGGTAAGCAATAATCGTTTTTCATAGTAAACTACACACGATATTCTTACAAAGTAAGTATCTTATTTAATTGTGATTCTGTAAAAACTTGTGAGTGATAGTATTTTGGCACTTAGAGCAACGAATTATGTACCTATTTAATTTTTAAATTTATAATTTATAAATTATATATTATAAATTTAATTTATAAATATAAATTATAAGTTAAATATAATATAAATATAATATATAATATAAATATAAATTATAAATTAAATATAATATAAATATAATACATAATATAAATATAAAATATAATATAAATATAAATTATAAATTTAATTAATAATAATAATAAGATTATAATTATTTAATTTTTTTAAAATCCGCTAAAGATTAACTTCATTTCATTTCATTTCAATCGTAGTAATTGTATGTAAAACTTCTAACCTCCAATTTCTATCACTCCACAAACAAACGTTCAGAAATCGTCTTACCTTTTTTTGTAGTTGTGTATTAACGATTATGTCAAATAAATTTATTTTGAGAGCCATTCCTTTGAAATTTGTTTAAAATCATTAAGTACAACGTAAAATCAAGTTATTTTACCAATTGTGAATTAAATAAACAATTTTTAGGAAGTATTCTTTCATGAATACTTCCTTCATGAAAATCATGAAAATTCATGAAAATCGGGAGTTCAATTTCAGAACGTAAGTGTGACTTCGTATATGGTGCCATAGACAATTTGTCTTGGGACTTAGAGAATAGTGATGTCTCGATTCCTTACCGTGACAAGGTATAGGCAAGGCACGGTATTGACGTGGGTTTCGCGTGGTAAGATATAAGTGTGGAATCTCATTCGCCGTAGAGAATTAGGGCCCGAACACCACCGTGCAATAACAGCATGTATGCTTTTGTGTTTCTATAAGTAAGGGATGCCAGAGCCTATCCAAATCCCTTATCTGACATATGGTGTAACTTAGTCTCTAACTATGGTCTTCATAAGAATGCTCAATTGAGCTCCGTAAAGCTCCGAGACATATTTTCATCTAAAATTCCTCAGTCTCGACCAATGTCTGTTGCCAGTGATGACATATCAGTGACATGCCAGTGATACATAGTAAGATCTGGAATAACATACCGCCACCAATTCGCAATATTCACAGTTTGCACGGTTTCAAGACCAAATTGAAACTTTTTCTCAAGGAACTGCAGAAACAACAAGAAAATTTGAGAACAGAAGTATCATCAATTATCTATTTTTTTCCATCATAGTTCGAATAACGTCAGTAGTATAATTATTTGCACTCATTGTTACACTGTATAATATAAATTAATTAATATATTTAAAACTATGTTGGTGATTATTCATTTATTTTCATTTATTTATGTTATTAGAGACTGCTATATATTCCTCTAGTGATATATATTATTTATGTGTAATATTATGGAGTTGGGCGGGCGTCCGTGAAGCTGACTATGAGGTCCCCAGCGGAAGATCAGCGCTGTATGTGACTTGTAGCACACACATCATATGCTGTATGTGACTTAGCACACACAGCATATGCTGTATGTGACTTGTAGCACACACATCATATGCTGTATGTGACTTAGTACACACAGCATATGCTGTATGTGACTTAGCACACACAGCATATGCTGTATGTGACTTGTAGCACACACAGCATATGCTGTATGTGACTTGTAGCACACACAGCATATGCTGTATGTGACTTAGCACACACAGCATATGCTGTATGTGACTTGTAGCACACACATCATATGCTGTATGTAACTTAGCACACACAGCATATGCTGTATGTGACTTGTAGCACACACATCATATGCTGTATGTGACTTAGTACACACAGCATATGCTGCATGTGACTTAGCACACACAGCATATGCTGTATGTGACTTGTAGCACACACATCATATGCTGTATGTGACTTAGCACACACAGCATATGCTGTATGTGACTTGTAGCACACACATCATATGCTTTATGTGACTTAGTACACACAGCATATGCTGTATGTGACTTGTAGCACACACATTATATGCTGTATGTGACTTAGCACACACAGCATATGCTGTATGTGACTTGTAGCACACACATCATATGCTGTATGTGACTTAGTACACACAGCATATGCTGTATGTGACTTAGCACACACAGCATATGCTGTATGTGACTTGTAGCACACACATCATATGCTGTATGTGACTTGTAGCTCACACAGCATATGCTGTATGTGACTTGTAGCACACACAGCATATGCTGTATGTGACTTGTAGCACACACATCATATGCTTTATGTGACTTAGTACACACAGCATATGCTGTATGTGACTTGTAGCACACACATTATATGCTGTATGTGACTTAGCACACACAGCATATGCTGTATGTGACTTGTAGCACACACATCATATGCTGTATGTGACTTAGTACACACAGCATATGCTGTATGTGACTTAGCACACACAGCATATGCTGTATGTGACTTGTAGCACACACATCATATGCTGTATGTGACTTGTAGCTCACACAGCATATGCTGTATGTGACTTGTAGCACACACAGCATATGCTGAGTTGGGTGCCTATTTGGGCCGAGACACTGGAGTATGCACTGGCAAGTATGGTACTATTGCCAATACGATTAAGATTGCTCTGATTAAACTTGTATTGCGTGAGCTAATTGTGTTGACTCAATAAAATTTCCTTTCTTTCTTTCTTCTTACATATGGCGCTCTCTAACTGTGCGCCTCTTAAGAAAGCTCAACATAACTCAACGGGCTATGGAGAGCGAAATGCTCGGGGTTACACAAAGAGATCAAATCAGGAATGGGAGATCCATAAACTTGGGGTCGGAAGGTTCAGTAAATCGGATTGACAAGCGCAGCTTATGACATCCACCCACAAGGTGGACACTGGACAGAATACCTGATAAGTGCCAAGGGTGCACAGTGGATCCAGGCTCTTCTGACCGGTCTTATTGGAAACATATGGCGAGACCTGTGACCACCAGTGGTCATTTTTTTTATTAACGTTGGGAAATGCGGCTGAGATGATGATGATGACGATGATGTTTTTAAATTTTTATATTAATACTAGTGGCCCGCTCCCGGCTTCGCCCGGGGTGCTTTTTTGCAATCCAGCCGATAAATTACTTTAAACCGCCATCTGTGAGAACCTTATCGAACTCACAGATAAATAATTGCTGTATTGAATAAGTATCAACAGATGGCGCTATGTTAATAATATTATATAATTTGCAAAAAAATAATAAAATGAGATATAAACTATCCTATCTTTTAAGTTGGACCAAATAACAGATACTTATGAAGATTGATTAAAGTCGGTTCAGTAGTTTCAGAGTTTATCGCGAACATACATCGTGACACGAGATTTTTATGTATATAGATATAGAAGATTGTGAGTTAATTAATGTAGTTGTTTCGTGAATAAAATGTTTATACAAATTAAAAAAAAATTTAATGCCTGCGGCAACGAAGTTGACGAGTTGGGTCACCACGGGCTGTCATGTCAGAAAAGCGCCGGTCGCTTTTCCAGACACGCCGCACTCAATGATATAATCCGCCGGTCTCTTGCCACCATCAACGTTCCTACCTTAATGGAACCAACTGGCATAGCCAGGGATGACGGTAAGAGACCGGACGGCATGTCCCTGATTCCATGGAGTGTGGGAAGGGTTCTAGTGTGGGACGCTACTTGCGTGGACACATTGGCTCCTTCCCGCATCCACGAAACGAGTAGGCAAATGGGTGCGGCCGCTAAAGTAGCCGAAAAATTAAAGACCGCGAAATACCAGAGTCTCGGTTCCGGATACATTTTTATGCCGTTCGGAGTCGAGACCCTTGGTCCGTGGGGTCCCAGCGCTCGCCAACTTTTCAAAGACATTTCGAAAAGGCTTACCAACACCACTGGTGACCGACGAGCTGGCAGTTTCCTCGCGCAACGCATTAGCATTGCAATACAGCGAGGAAATGCTGCCAGCATCCTCGGCACCATGCCGCGGGCGCCCAATTTTTTAGATATTTTTTAGGCTTATTTAGTTTTAGATTTTAGTTTAGTTTAGTTTTATTTAGGATTTATATTTAATTTTTGTTCTTCTATTTTAATATTAAATAAACAATTATGTATACACAAAAAAAAAAAAAAAATACATTAAAAATTCTATAGTCTATAGTAACATTATAAACAGAGGTTTGTATGGTTGTAACTCAAAAACTACTGGATCGATTTAAAAAATTTATTCACCAATAGAAAGCTACGTTATCAGCGAGTAACATAGGCTAAAATATTTTATAAAGTTATGCGGGCGAAGTCGCGTGCAACAGCTAGTATGTTATAAACACAATGACAAAGTTTTACATAAGTTAGTTCTGTTTCGGTGAGTAATAATATAAGTGACGTCAAACTCTTAGAGCTCGGCAGTACACTTGAAATCCCTATTTCGTTGTTTGTTGATAGGCGACGGTAGCCACTTATCATCAAGTGGACGGCCAGCCTGTTTGGCGACAGTTAAACAAAAACAATATTATGTAAGTTTACTTACATATGACGTGGGCTATTTCAGCAATTACTTGAAAAGTCTTTTTATACTTCACTAGATGACTCGACAAACGTTGTTTTACAAAAAAATAAAAAATTGGGGAGGTATAAAAAATATCGTAGTTTACGACCTATGCTCAGACCTACCGAATATACACAAAAATATCATAAAAATCGGTCAAGCTGTTTCGGTTACAAACATTTTATATATATACTAGCGACATTTTTATATTTTTAATAGGGATTCATTTTTATATTATAGACTAGCGACTCGTTCCCGGCTTCGCCCGGGTGCATTTTTTACGTAAAAACCTTCCCTGATTATCCCTCTATCCATGAGTGAAGACAGAATTAAAGTCGGCCAAGCCGTTCTCGAGTTTTGCGTTTAGCAACACATTTAGGGATTCATTTTTATATTATAGACTATTATATGGCAAACGTTATTTTGCCATACAAAAAATATCACTTAGGGGTATGGAAAATAGATGTTGACGATTCTCAGACCTACCCTATAAGCACACAAAATTTCATCAAAATCGGTTCAGCCGTTTCGGAGGAGTTTGGCAACAAACACCGCGACACGAGAATTTTATATATTAGATATAGAAGATTGGCAAGAAGTAGCAGTGATAAAATATATGTTACTATGTTACTCTCTGGCAATGCAGCTTTCTATAGGTGAAAGAATTTTCAAAATCGGCCCAGTTA
Organism: Synanthedon andrenaeformis; assembly: GCA_936446665.2. Taxonomy (NCBI): domain Eukaryota; kingdom Metazoa; phylum Arthropoda; class Insecta; order Lepidoptera; family Sesiidae; genus Synanthedon; species Synanthedon andrenaeformis. Next base: position 999,068 of record OW387806.2, on the reverse strand, counting down.
TTTTTGAATTTATTCGTTACAAACATACAAATCTTTTCCTTATAATATTACTATAGATTTCTCATTAGAATCATTTTATTATTATAAATAAAACACGGCATTCTAAGCCCTTAAAATTATTACGTAACTCTAAGCCTTAAAACGTTCCCACGTTTACTTTACATACGTAATAGCTACGTTTAGATGTATGTACAAATCACTTCGTTAATTACTTTTCAAATTAGTTAAACGGAGAAACCCTCGCAGACCGTGGAATAAATAATTAGAACAAAAATAAGTAAAAACTGCAATAAATGCGTACCACCAGTAGGTATATGTGTATCCGAGGAACACGCCACCAATTCAAGCCTGCGTCCCCTATTCTCTAACTGTGGTTTTTAAAACCTATCGACTAAAATGTCGACATTTATTGACATTTATTTTATATTATTGGAAATAATACTTTGTCAAAAGTAAAACTCCAAACAATAACGCGCCAATAACTTCATCGACATGTATAACCACATGTGATTGATGAGTTAGAGTATATGATTTTGATAGAGTTTTCACTAAAGGAAAGAGCGATCAAAGAAGGTTTGTGTACATCTTCTATATTCTAATATATAAAATTCTCGTGTAGCGGTGTTTGTTGGCAAACTCCTCCGAAACGGCTGGACCGATTTTGATGAAATGTTGTGTGCTTATCGGGTAGTTCTGAGAATCGGCCAACATCTGTTTTCCATACCCCTAAATGTTAAGGGTGGTCCACCCCAAGCTTTTTTTTCGGCAAAACAACGTTTGCCGGGTCAGCTAAAATTCTCGTGTCATAGTGTTTGTGATCAAATTCCTCCGAAACGGCTTGACAGATTTTTATATTTTTTTTTGTGTAGGTCTGAGAATAGATCGTAAACATTTTTTTTGGCCTACCCGAAAAAAAATTTTTTTTGGCAAAATAACGTTTGCCGGGTCAGCTTATTAATTTGTATAAAAATCTTGTATGTGTGCGAAGCCGGGGGTGGGTCGCTAATATAGAAGATTATTTTGGCATTTAATCTTATGATGAAGACTAGCTTGATACCGCGACTTCGTATGCGTTGGAAAATAAAGAATAAAATGAGTATTATAACGCCCGACATTTTTATTGCTGTGACGACAGTTGAGGGAGTTACTGAACTGTCGTGTATTGAATTGGAGCAGACTACAGTAGTATGCGTATACAGACCCCCTAGCGCACCTTTTGATAGCTTTTTAAAGATCATGGAAAGTGTATTGTTAAGGGTATGCACATCTCATAAAGGTGTTGTAATTTGTGGAGATTTTAATGTTAACATACTAGATGGTTCTACAATTACTATTAATTTTCTAAATCTGTTTAGGTCCTTTAACTTGTACAACGTTTTCTTTGAACCAACAAGGATAACTGCCACAAGTGGTTCCTGTATTGATAACATATTTTGTAATGTAAAATCATATAACAAATCAGTCCTGAATGTACTAGACTCTGACCACTGTGGTTTGTTTGTGTCAATTCATTCAAATATAAGTCAATCTCAAAGAAAGCACATTAATTTTGTTCCAATTACTCAGAATCGCATTCAACAATTTAGAGCTAATTTAAATAATAAATTACCTGGGTTGCCATATCATGATACTCTTAATGAAATGTATGGCTCTTTATTTAAATTAATTAGTGATGAATTTAGTAAAGTCTTTACCACAAAATCTCATTTAGTTAGCAATTTTATGGCATTTAATGAGTGGGCAACTCATGGCATCTACACAAGTAGAAATAGGCTTTATGAGTTGTATGGTCAGAAACAGTATAATCATAATCCAGAGTTTAGAGAATATGTAAAAAAATATTCAAAATTGTTTAAAAAAGTCTGTCATATGGCAAAATCTATTCATGTAAAAAATAAAATTATGAGTGCGACAAATAAAATAAAAACTACATGGAACATCATTAACTGGGAAACTGGAAGAAACCAAACTCATAATGACAGCTTTAATTTAAAAATAAATGATCAGGTCTTTAAGGCAGATATGGATGTGACGTCAGAGTTTGAAAACTTCTTTTCCAGCATTCCTGTTAATCTTACTCGGACACTAAACTCATCGTCAATTGCTGCTGAGAATCTACTTAAACAGAATGTAAAAGAATGTGATACAGCGTTTGAATTTACATTTGTTAGCCCAGGTGACATTGTGAAATTTTTTAAGACAATTGTAATAAAAAAAACTGTAGATCTTTGGGGCATGTCAGTGAAAACTGTTGCCTCTGTAATCAATATAATTGCACCTCATTTAGCAACTGTGTTCAATTGCTGTGTTACATGTGGCGAATTTCCTAATTTAATGAAAATTAGTAGGGTTGTGCCTTTATTTAAATCGAATGATGCAACTAATCCCGCTAATTATAGACCGATTTCAATACTTCCGACCCTTAGTAAAATTTTTGAAAAAATTATTTTGAGTCAATTACTTAAAAATTTCAATGACCATAATTTACTTTTTAATAAGCAGTTTGGTTTCACAAAGGGGCGTTCAACTACGGACGCAGGTGTTGAACTATTGAAAAATATATTTGAGGCATGGGAGAACTCGCAGGATGCTCTTGGTATTTTTTGCGATTTGTCCAAAGCCTTTGACTGTGTCCAGCATGACACTTTAATAAGGAAATTGTGCCACTATGGAATTAAGAATAAGGCTCTCGATCTTCTGACTTCTTATCTGAGCCATAGAATTCAGAAGGTCGATGTTAATGGTAGGAAATCTCTGGGTTCTTTAGTTAAAATGGGCGTCCCTCAAGGCTCGATTCTCGGTCCGTTTTTGTTCCTAGTTTATATTAATGATTTACCTCATTCTGTGAATAAGCACAGTATTGTCTTGTTTGCTGATGACACTTCATTAATATTTAAGATTAAAAGGCAACTTGGGTGATTTAATGAGATAAATTATGCACTTTCTAACGTAGTGCATTGGTTTAGTGTTAATAATCTCCTTTTAAATGCCACAAAAACTAAACTTGTTAAATTCAGTACCCCAAACGTTAAAAATATTGGAACGAATGTGATTTTGGGTAGTGAAAAATTGGAGCCTGTGGAATCAACAGTATTTTTAGGTATTACCGTAGATTCGAAATTACAATGGGGTCCTCATATTGAGAAATTAAGTAAAAGGCTTAGCTCTGCAGCTTATGCAGTTAAACAGATTCGAAGTCTAACGGATGTCGATACAGCTAGGATTGTCTATTTTAGTTACTTCCACAGTATAATGTGTTATGGGATTCTTCTTTGGGGTAGCGCTGCGGACATAAATACTATTTTTATTTTACAAAAAAGGGCCATTAGAGCCATCTATCAACTAGATCCGCAGTGTTCTCTCAGAGAAAAGTTCAAAGAAATAAAGATTTTAACTGTTACATGTCAGTATATTTATGAAAATTTAATTTACGCGCATAAAAATATTAGTCAGTTTAATAAAAAATGTGATGTACACAATATAAATACTAGGTTCAAAAATAATTTAGATTTACATAAGACGCGACTCCACAAGATAAGTAATTCTTTTATGGGTCAATGTATACGGTTTTATAATAAACTACCTGAGATGATAAGAGCCTTATCTATAAATAAATTTAAAGGTGTCATTAAAGCCAAACTCCTCTCGAAAGGCTACTATAAGGTCACTGATTATTTAAGTGACAATGAAGCCTGGATTTAGAGCTTGGATCCGGAGCTCATACTATGTTTTGCTTAGTATTGTATATGAACTTTATGTTTGTATTAAGTGTACTTAATTGTAATTTTTATATTTTAAAGATGACAAAAAGAATAGTATCCTGAGTTTCTTTCGGGGTTTCTTCTCAGGATCGTCATCTTGGCTTTTTTTCCGAAACCCTAGTAAATTTAAATTTATAATAACGATCATAAGAGTTTCGTGAGAAACCTAATTGATAAATAAATATTTTGATTTTTGATTTTTTTGATTTTGATTTGACAGTGGCGCCGCCACGGCGACAATGCCGCTCAATGTTTCATATTTTTAAACGATCCCTCGGGACCTAACATTTTTCCAGGGTAATAAGTAATCCAACATTGATCATAAATTTTCGCATTTGTAATATGAATAGAGTAAGAGATAAATTTGGTATACAATAAAATAGGACAGAGGCATAGGAAAGGCTACGACTTCTTATACTTATTATACTTTAAGTACAGTCTTTGTCAGTTTTCAAATTCATTCCTTTATCAAGACTTAGACACTCTACCTTTTGAAACTGAAGCATTAAGCACAATTGACATTTTACGACACGTTTGGTCTAGTGGCTAGTAAACGTAGCTGTTAACCAAACGGTCGCGGGTTCGAATCCCGCTAGGGGCAAATGTTTATGTGTTAACATTTTACCTTTGTACCTGAGTCATGGATGTTTTTTATTTATTATATGTATGTATTTACAAAAAAAAAGTAATCTATGTAGTATATCAACTGTCTGGTATCCATGGAACTAGATGGTGCTCTGTGGAATGTGTGAAGATATTTAGGCGCAATTTCACCATAGTCTGTTAGTATTTAATATCGATGTTAAGTCATTTAACGCTGTCACTTGCATACTGTAAACGTCTGTTAAATGACTTAACAGCGATGTCAAATACTAACAGACTATGGTGAAATCGCGCCTTAAGATATTATATTTATTTAAGCAGACAACTGACAGAAGTATTAAATGAAATTTTGGTATGACATACAATTACCCTGGTGCAATCAAATGTCGACTTTAAGATGACAAACATATTCTTACCCCGACTGTACATTAAGTCTAATCCCGTAAGATATTTATAGAGATTATGCAGGTGTGAAAAACATTTTTTCTACTAGCCTCGTTTTAAAAAAATCGATTGAGCGAATGCCTCCTTTGTGAGATGAAGGAATTTGAGCGAAAGAGCGATCAAAGTGGTCTCTATGCTTCATAGAGGACAAGCTGTTTACTCTATGGTTGGTTTGGTCAATCATTAACGCCCACACAGTCTTGACACTGGACTCGACACACAGTTTTACTCATTTATTTTATTTATTTTCAACAAAAATCCTACAGAAAAATAACCTACTATAGATACAATATTGCTACCTACATTGCCACACACAGGGTTTCATTATGTAGGACTTATTTTATTTTATTTATTTATTTATTTTTATTTTATTAGGGTAAACAAACAATTACTACCATATTATTGTATCGTACATACCTATGTAAAGATAATAGTGCAATCAACGACATTTTTCACGAATTAGTAAACAAATTTTATACACAGAGAGAAACTTTATACATAAATGCACAAAAAAACCCCGCTGAGAATAGATATAAAGGCGCATGTTCACCAGCGTTAGTTTAAATAGATATTACCTAAGTTAAATATATATATATATAATTAATTAAAGAGGGATCTGGGGTAGGGCATGGGCAATGTGTTATTTAAATTATATTTTATATTATTTTAAATTTTTAAAAATTGTTTATTATTGCTTGTGGCAAGTATTTTTCTTAATTCACCCACAAAGTGGTCAAACGACAACGCGGGATCCAGGCGACTTCTGACCTGTCCTATTGGACGATTGGGCTAAGTTCACATGACCGCGCGGTACCGCGCGGTTATACGGGTGTGGCCTGTAATAAGAGCAATAAATTTAAACGATGATTCTATAGAGTATACGCAGTTATCTTAACCTAGTCATAATGTTCCAAAGTGCTTATACTCTGAGATATAGCAATCCAAAGTTACAGTACATAATGAATGAATTTCATGATCGCTAAATTGTCAGTTATCAGTCGTTAGATGTCTTGGTACAGGGTACTGAGGCGAGAACGATTGTAAATGTCAACGTCAAGTACCCTGACTGGACACATTATGTCTGTACTAGTACATTGCTGGCTCGATTAATTTTCTTGGAAAATAATAGTAAATTTGTTTTTCATTTTAATTAATTGAAACCATTTGGAATTAATTACTGATTCGTTAAAGGGTCTATATTTTAATTTATTGCTCTTATTACAGGCCACACCCTGTATAAATAAGAATAACTGTTTAGTTTGATCTTGTACCGCGCTATGTGAACTTAGCCTTATGGGGGAGGCCTTTTTCTAAGACATCCGCTATGACACGACATCCACTACCCACAGCTGTCCAGCGCAGGAGAGACTGCGTTTCCTGTTGAAACCTCGTCGTACCTGAAAGCGAAGGTACGCCGGAAGGCAAGCACTCTAACCACTTATCCAAGGAGCTATCTACAGTCACAGCTAAGTATGAAAATTGTGGCAACACTTGCAACAAACAGACACAATACCTTCGTTATTATTAGTTCATGTCGTAGCGCGGTCACTTGCGCGTCTCATCTCGCTAGGGTTATTGCCTCTTTGATGTAGGGCTGACACTTCGCGCTCTATTTAAAAATTATATACACAATAATTCTTTTGTTGTTAGCCAAGGGTTGAGCATCTGACCTGTTTGCAAATTGCGGTCTAATTACTAAGGGGATGAGGCGTATTTTTATGGCTCATTAAATTTTAATAGAAGCTGTTTTTCTATGTGTTAAAATCATTCGTTAATGAAAACTTTATTAAACACTAAACTTTTTCCCGCGATTTCGTTCGTGCCCCATTTACTTAGATGTTAAATGTTTAATGCTGAGGTTTAACACCTTTTTGTCTGCGGTTATCCGAGTATAGGTTACCATCTTACGGAATAACCACTGAATTAACAGTACACCAAATTTCACATCAATTGAACCTGTGGAAGTGAGTAAAATCCCTTCGTCAACCAGGAAATGAGCTGATGATCTTCAAACGCTTGATTAGATCATCATAAATTATACCTAAGAAACATCTCTATCACGTCAGCTTTCAAATAAAAAAAACCGTTTTAAAAACGGTCTATCCCTTTGTTAGCTACGATGCCACAGACAGACACGTAGACACACATACACAGATACACATACATATACACACACCCATACACAGATAAACCCATACATATATACACACCCAGATACACAGATAAACCCATACATATATACACACCCATACACAGATAAACCCATACATATATACACACCCATACACAGATAAACCCATACATATATACACACCCATACACAGATAAACCCATACAAATATACACAGATGCACAGGTCAAACTTATAAAACCCATTTTTTGAGTCGGGCGTCTAGGGTTAAAAACGTGACAAAATAACATATCTGTCAACATATCAACATACATATGTAACATGATAATTATATGGTTTTAAATGTTTCTCGTAGCCCATCAAAACACTCAGGAGACAAGGTAGGCTGTGTTGACCTAAAAAACCGAGAGTGCGAGGAGCGTTGGAACGGTCGAGTGTAATGGAAACAGTAGCTACTAAATAGAATATTATTGGCTACTAATTATTTATTTTAAACTAGCTTTCACTAGCGACTTCAACCGCGTTGAAAAAATGAAAATATAACACCTTAAAAATGCCTGAGAACTTTGTCGCTGTGAAGTGGCGACGAAATTTTCATATTTTTAGACATATAATATACGCTTTGTGAACTTGAATTTTTTTTACAATAATTATATATGTTAGTTCAGGTAATAAACTATCTATGTGCCGAATTTCATCAAAATAGTTGTGTTATTTTTGTTTAAAAGTGTAACAAACATTTATAATATTAGTAGGATAATGTCAAGATTTTCTAAACTTCCTCATAAATGAGATGTAATTTTTCATTATTTAAAATTAAGCTTTATTGCCATCGCGGTAGAGATTAATTTGGTAAAATTTCAATGCACGTTCCGTTTGAACGCTCCTTGATTCACTAGTTCGATGTAACGCGGCTGAATAGCGCCAATTCCCACTGTTCTGTGCTAAACGTTCCAACAGTAGAATCACATAACTTGAATTCCTACAATTTTAATATTTTACTTTTTTTTTGTAAACTTTACTGTTTTTTTAATTAGTAATTGAGGAGTTCGGCGCTATATTCAGATTTTTTTAAATTAGATATGGATTTGCTCTTGACCAGCTACCAGCCGTGTAGTCTATGATGGGGCGAGCTATCATAGCAATACCTATCATGGAGTATAAAATACGATTGTCCGTCTGGTGACAGTAACCACCCTCGTACAGAATACCACAGTAAAATAACAGGATATGTGTTGCTGTGTTTCTGTGAGAAAGGTATGCCAGAGCCCATTTTCCTACCACTTTCTTATCATTTATCCAGTGCCGTCTTAAGTCTATTCGGCGCCGGGGTGCGGGGCTCAGCCTGCGCCCTCGTTTTCTTTTACACTGCAGCGTGGCACGCGACCGACGACACACTGCAGTATGAAAGGGGTCCTAGTCAACCAAGAAAACACAATACACGTAATTTTGATAATTTGTTTATTTTTCTAAAATACAAAACTAAAATTAAACTTAAATTATACAAATTAAACCCAATTATACAAATAAAAAACAAAACTATTCTCCATTCGAGACATTATGTCCAGTTTCTGGAATTAACACTCTAGAAAAGGTACCTACTTTTTCAAAAAAGTGAAGAATTATACTTTTATTTTAACATGAAAAAGAACATGATGCAAAAACAAAGAAAAGAAGGAACCTGTTAGTTGAGAAATCAATAGAATTATGAGTTAATTACAATTAACAGTGATTGTAATGGCGAAAAACACCAGCAATCCAAGTTCCAACTCTCGTTTATATTATTATTTAATTGCTAAATATCTATTTATTGTATGTACATACATCAAACAAACTCAATTTTTCTTGCTTTTGAGTCGGCAAAGATTTTAATTAAATCATTTATTTTTATATTAATTTTGGATTCTATACTTATAATAGCTAAGTTTGTCAGTCTGTCTTGGGTCATGGTTGACCGAAGATAATTTTTTATTAATTTTAATTTTGAAAAGGATCGTTCACCTTCAGCTACTGTAACAGGCAGTGTTAAATATATACGTAGAGATGTTGAGATATTAGGAAATGAGGAGATTAAATTATTAGAATATATATAGCTTAAAATATTAGTGGGAGTGCTTGTTGATGCATTGGGAAAAAACATTGGTAACAATTCTAATTCATTATATAAATCCTCCCCGTCAATATCAAATCTATTTTTAAATGTTAGTTTTTGTTGGAGCCGAGAACATTGAGATTTAATTTTTTCTCCTTTCTCCAGTTTCCTTTTTCTGTTTTGAGCACCCGATGGTTTCTTTTTACCATCCCCTAATTCGGCCATCTACAATAAAATTAAATTTTAATTTAATATTTCTTTCTTTATAATAAATAAAGTAGGTTTGTATCAATCACTAACATTAAGAGGGTACTGCACGAAATTTTGGAAATTGACGTATTTTTAAATAACTAGTAATGTACGCTCAATTACTTAAATACATTAAAAGAACTTTTGTAGGTTAGTCTGATCCTTGCACAAGGTCACCGCCTTGTTGAAATTTGAAATAAATGCATTTTGTATTAATAAACAATACATGACGGTAATGACTTTTAAAAATATTTATCTTCGAATACTTCGTAAATTTTACGCATGAAGCACTAACTGTCACACGGAAATGTTTGTATTGATATTCCGCAGAGCACCCTCTTCTTAATATTGATTATAAAAATATAAATAGGAAATTATTAAGAATTTTCAATTTTTAATCCAAACGCCTGATGGTTTTGCAAACAAAAAAATTGCTCTAATAAAATCACTAGGCGCACTTATTTGTCGTATGGCATGACGTCATGAGGTATCAAGTCAGCTGTGTTATAAATTTTGTATTTACACACGTTTAAAGTGTTTTTGGAAGTGAAGATTTTCGTTCGCGCTGCACGCCCTTAAGAATTTGTATTTTTGCGATTATAAACAAATAAACAATCATGACTCTCTCTCATAAACAAATACTACAAAAAAATTGTTCCCTAACCCAGGATTCGAACCAAGCAGGACCATTCGTTCCAACACGATGGCGTCAACAATGATGTATTTTTCTAGCTAGGTATGAGTACTTTTGGGTATCGGTATTGTACCTATGTATTGTATTTTAATTTTAACCGACGAGTTCTCGAGTGGAAACCACTGTCCACGAACGAACGAACGTACGTAGCTTCGGACGCCCCTCCAGCCCACCGCTGGACCGACGAACATAGTCGGTAGGCGCCTAGGTATTAGTTGGATGAGGATGGTCGAGAACTGCGTGCTGTCGTTTGGAGAAACCTATGTCCAGGAGTGGGTGATAGGTGGCTACGATGATAATGATTGACCTAACACTTAAAAAATAAAATTGACTTACCTTGATATTTTTTCTCTTATTTATGACGAAGAAATTTCATTTATTCCATGCATTTACAACTTACACAAAATCTCAATAATTTCTGCACTAAGATCTTCTGTGCTAATTCGGCGGTTGTCGCAAATGAAATGAGCTAACGAATTTAATTACTTAAAAAGAAGATATCAGATCAATCACTGACCGACACTACATAGGCGCCGCGCGCCGCGCTGTAAATTCAAATGAACTTACACCTAATTGTAGTGATTTAGAGATCATTTCTCTTTAAGTGCGAGCGCTCGGACGGCTATATCAAAGGGAGCAATTACTCGCCTACGAAAGACGCACAGGTGCCGCTCCGCCGCCGTGCGCCCATTTCAAATGAACTTACACTTTATTGACTTAGAGATCATTTTGCTTCAAGTGCGAGCGCCCGGGCGGCTATATCAAAGGGAGCAATTACTCGCCTATGACAGACGCATAGGTGCCGCTCCGCCGCCGTGCGCCCATTTCAAATGAACTCACACTTTATTGACTTAGAGATCATTTTGCTTCAAGTGCGGGCGACCGGGCGGCAATGTGCCAAGTTTTATACACTCTCTTTGGATTAGAGATTTTGCCGCGCGCGTGTTGTATTAAATAAAATTTTTATTTGTGTAGTAATAAGAGTCATTTTAGCTTGCACATCATGAGCGGTATGACAAGCGCCGAAAGCGTAATAAAAGTAAAACAATGATTATTTTTGATGACTATTTTTTTTATATTTACTTTTGGGCATACGTATTTGTCGTAACAAGTATATTAAACTGTGCAATGGCGTTAAATTCAATGAAATATCTAAATATTCAGGGTTCGGCAAGGCGCCCCCGGGCGCTCTGCGCCCGGGTGCACCGCACCCCTTGCACCCCCGGGTAAAGACGGCCCTGCATTTATCGTTAATTCTACTAAGGTTGACAGCACACATGAAGCACTTATGGCGTTGCTTGTGCTATACTTAGGCGACGGTAGCCACCTACCTTAAAACGTCAGCCTGTCTGACAACCTATACATGAAAAAAGTATACGTGAATGTATTGACACAAGTCCATTAGATCTGTTTATGAACTGGTAACGGCATCGTTTAGAGGAAAATTTAGGTTTTATTATATATACATAAAAATTCAGTGATTTTTTTTCTAACTGATACTGCTTTCCGCATCATAATTCGTTGTGTGGTTTAGGAGAAATTAGCGGACATACAGACAGACATTCATATTTTATTTATTACTAGCTGACCCGGTAAACGTTATTTTGCCAAAAAAAATTTTTAGGGTGGGCCACTTACGGGTATTATATACCTACACAGGTATATAATACATAATATATAAGGTATACACGGGTACACAGACCTACACAATATATACACAGACTTACACAATATATACACAAAAAATTTCATAAAAATCGGTACAACCGTTTAGGAGGAGTTTGGTTACAAATACTGTGACACTACAATTTTATATAGAAAAATAGATATAAAGATGATTCTAATTCTTATTATATCTCCTGTCTTACATTAAATTTAAGAAAACAAACACAGTTTATTATTATTAGGTATTTGAATAAAATCAAAAAGAAATAAGTAAAGAAAATAATGTGTAAAAAATATGAAATTTGACCTACATAATTTTACCACACGAACGCCGGCGTCGACATCGTCCCCGAAGGCGGAGTTACTACAATGATATACCTGTCTCTTTCTTTATTACTGAAAACATATTTCTCTCCCTTTCCAAGCTTTAAAAAATACACAATATGAGTTTTACCCTACATAACCGCTGTACTCGTATTATTATATTCTAAGCTATTGTTGAGGTCCCATTGAGTTATAATTTTTGCTAATTTATTAATTATACTAGCTGGTGCCTACGACTTCGTCCGCGTTGAAAAATATTAAGTAGCCTATCCTGTGTCCCATACGTCCAAATGTTTATCTACCAAGTTTCATGAAAATCAGTTAATCTGTTTCAGAGTTATGGAAGAACATACATACATACATACAGAAAAAAATTCTAAAAATGGTCAATTTAGTTTCAGTATCATGTATAGAGCCTATAAACACGATATCTCTGAAAACAAAGTAACTTACTCCATCACCGACCCTTACAGATTTATTATTAGTATTGATGACAAATCTGAAAATTCATTAACTTTTTATGTTATAGGATGGCAGACAGGCTGACAGCTAATAAGTTTACGAACATAGGGAACGTCAAAGACTAGGCTTATTGGTAGGGGAGCCCACGATGCTAAATGTGGAGTTAATCGAGCGTCGTGAGGACCTATTGGATTTTGAATATTAGATGGTAGAAAGGAGAAAAGATTATATGATGTGTCCTTTTTCATTGGTGGGGTGAGCGTGTGCAACACCTAGTATAAAATAAAGTCGCATCCCGCCATATGTTCCTCTGTATGCACATTAGATCTTTTTAACTACTCAACGAATTTTAATGCGGTTGTCACTAATGGAAAGAGCATTAAACGAGGAAGGTTTTTATATATAATTTGCATAAAAAAATGCACCTGTGCGAAGCCGGGAACGGGTCGCTAGTACCTGTGGCGTTGCTTGTGTTATAGGCGACGGTAACCACCTACCCGTCAGTGGACCGTCAGCCTGACTACATAGAAAAAAAAAATTAAACCAATTAAGACTTAAGAACTCTTCCAAATCTCTATTGAGATATGACTGAGTTCTTAAGGGGGACTGTTTTTCCTTAGGTACTGTAGCCCCTTTTTTTAACGTTGGGAAATCCTCTTGAATACCGCAGCCTATGTCTGGGGTCAGCCCTCTGCTTTCCCTGTCACAGAATCGTTGTAGGTATACCTTGGTCGCCTTAAATAGCCTTGATATTACACAACCGCACCTGCTTCCTTCTTTTTTTACTGTTTTCGTGGTAAATGTTGATTTATGTATGTATCTTTTTTTCAAATTTACTATATGTGGTGTAATTGTTTGTGTTCCAAAAAAAAAAAAAAAACTGGGAAAACCTCTTGGATAGCCGGCAGTGTAGGGGACACTGCGGGGTTACCCGACTTACTAGCGCGGCCGTTTATCACGTCCTCCACACTACTCGCGAAGTAGGGCGAGGCGAAGCGAATACGAGTGTGTGGACGGGCACTTCGTCTTACCTCGTCCAACTTTACCTCGCCTCGTGTTACTTCCATTTGTTGTCGGTTTTTGCGCCCGAGTCAAAGGACTCGAAGTAGCGCGAACGAGTTCCTCGCGAGGTTGAACGAGTACGTAGCCACGCACTTCGTACTTCGGTCAACTTTCCCGAATAATTCGTCGAGGCACTTCGCGAGTAGTGTAGGGCGCAGTATGGGCGGTGACACGGGGACGTTATGACACAACATCGGTGCCCCGTCACGGCTATCTAGTGCGGGGAGGGTTACGCCTCGCAACGCTCTTTGTCGTAACCTCATCGTACCCGAAAGTGGAGGTACGCCGGCCATCTCGGGAGTTATTTTCTTTTAAAGCGCCGCCCCAGTAGGCCCTATATTAATTAATATTACTTAATACATTGATACATATATTGATAACATTGATTGGGGGGAAAATCACAAGTACCCCTTGCATAAGCAAGTTATCTTGTTCAACAATTATTCGTATATTAACATTACTTTTATTATTTTTCACTATACACATATGTTTTTTATTTATTTTTTATATTCGTCCTGAAGGTGACGCCTTTGCCACTCTGTGGCAGAAAAATTTCTAGTCAAGTACTGTTATCACTATAAGTATAGAATAAATTAAACAATCAATGGCGAAGATATATCCCAAGACTTAATCTAAAAAGTGATTAAGTCAGCTTTAAAATTTCTCAGACTATTTACAATACATCAGCTGACTTAAATCTAAAGACCGTAAGAACAACCCAAGTGTAATATATTGTGAAACAGCCTTGAAACGGCCATAAGTAAAATCGTCTAAGTCTAAAAAAAACTAATTATAATAAAAAATATTTTTTTGAAAATCAGATCAAATTTGACACACATTTAATTTGTTATCTGGATTAACATATAGAATACTTTTAATCCTGAAAACAATGTTTGGGATTTTCAAAAAACGAACTACCTCGCGTACGAAGTTGCACAGCTAGTATATAATAAAAATTCAGCTTATTATATACTTATGTTTGTGTTCACAAAAATCGTAAACTAGTCAAAAAATTGAATTGATATTTTTAGAAAACATTTAATTTTAACTAATGAATATTTCTTTATATACATTTTATGATATTAGAATGAGCCACAGCGAAGCGTTGTCAGATTCAGCTAGTCTATACTATCTAATATATAAAATTCTCGTGTCGCGGTGTTTGTTGCCAAACTCCTCCGAAACGGCTGGACTGATTTTGATGAAATTTTGTGTGCTTATCGGGTAGGTCTGAGAATCGGCCAACATCTATTTTCCAAACCCCTAAATGTTAAGGGTGGTCCAAAAATTTTTTTTTGGCAAAACAACGTTTGCCGGGTCAGCTAGTTTTCAACAAAAATTATCAAAAATTAAGGTTATAGCTTGGAATAAAAAATGACAATACAGTAAACAGCCTACGCACACATGTTTATAAAACAGGTTTAACTGTGTTGTCCGCAAAATTCTGTCTTAGATAGGTCTTATTTGGCATGAGTTAATTTTGTCAATCGAAAGTAGGCTAAACTGGCATACTACAGTTAATGACTGTAGCACGTAGCACTGAGATCGTAGCACGCTCGTAGCAAATTCGTAGCAAGGCGGTTACGCCTTGGTACGATCGTAGCAGTTGAATTTATTTGTTTTTTTTTATTTACTAGCTGGTGCCCACGACTTCGTCCGCGTTGAAAAATACTAAATAGCCTATCCTATGTCTCGTACGTCCAAATGTGTTTCATGAAAATCAGTTAATTCGTTTCAGAGTTATGGAGGAACATACATACATACATACATACAGAAAAAATTCTAAAAATCGTCAATTTAGTTTTAGTATCATGTATAGAGCCTATTAACACGATGAAAAATATTATTTATTTTATTTGATATTTTTTTATTTTATTTGATTTTATTATTTTATTGATTTTTTATTTGATCAGATAATATTAAAAAAAAATCAAATTAAAAAAAATCAAAAAACAAATTCAAAAAATAATCATAGGTAATTTTTCCATACGGCCTTTCATGTTCATCCTATAAATACTGGACCGGCGCTACATATAGTGGAGTTTGGTGAAGGGCTGTTTTCAGTCGATGCCGGCACTCTGAAACGGCCAGACGCGCTTAAAGAAATATTCGTGACAATCTCCCGCCAAAATTACATAAGAAAAATAAATAAATAATAATAATTTTTTCTCTTTGTAAATACATATTCCAGTGTTGTGTAAAGTGGTCTAACATACAGGCTGATTATATTTCGGTGAGTGAATGTTCTTTTATTTTGTATAGAAATTTTATATTTCAGTTGACTTATTTTTAACTTGTTTATTATTTAGGGAAGGGGGGTGGGAAACAGCCTCTTGTTGTATTTTTATTACTCGTATTTCTATTGACTGAGCGTGTTACAAAGCTGTCATAGTATGAGAAACACCTTTTTTTATATATTAATCATGTTACATAAAAATTCGTCTATATAAAATCATAAATAAATAAACTTTGCTTAATAAAAATTTTATATCCAAATTATGGTAATTTCCATCTGTTTTTATTACTTGCGCAACTATTTACTGTTGGAATATTACAAAAAGCTCATCATATAGGAAACACTATTATTTTTATATAGTATAAAACAAAGTTGCTCTACATTGTCTCTCTGTATGTCTGTCTATCCTTCCGGATGTACGCTTAGATATTTTAAACTACACAACGGATTCAATGCGGTTTTCATCAATAGATAGAGTGATTCAAGAGAATGTTCCTACGTATAGTTTAATATTTTTTTGTGATAAATAAAAAAAGAATCTTTTTTTCGTTAAACTACAGTTTATATAAACCCAATAAGGTTTTTAATCAGGCTAAGGTACAGTCGGGGTTAAGAAAACGTTCGTCACTTTCAAACTCATTCCTTTATAAAGTCATACACTCTTAGTACCTTTTGAAACTAAAGCGCTAAGTAGATAGCTGACAGACGTTTAAAATGAAATTTTAGCAACACTGATAAATTTCCCTGGTTTAAACAAATGTCAACTTTATAAGGTGACCAACCATTTTTAATGACTTTGATAGCACGAAGCTGTTTGCTGTCAAAAAATTTTATTATACAAACGTAGACACATCATGTACTTCATTTTGGCCCGTAAGTAGCTTGAGGAGTTGGGTATCCCGCAGACTACTTGATGGTGCAGCATCAGGTCAACGTTACCATGTCGTGGATATACCACCGATGTAACAGTATACCAAATTTCACATCCATCGAATCTGTGAAATTCGTCTTCGTCAACTACGAGTAGTAAATGGGCTGATTGTTTTCAAACGGCTGAACAGATCTTCATAAATTATTAAGAATCATCCTGATCACGGCAGCTTTCAAAGAGAAATAAAACTGATCAAAATCGTTACGTATGGAGGCTAAGATGCCACAGACATAAGACACAGATGGATAGACACACCTCAAACTGTCAACCCCGTTTTTGCGTCGGGCGTCGGTGTTTAAGAATATACTGTATCAAATCAATCCTCAAATAAAATCTAATTTCAGAAAAATCTCGCTAATAACTATTGTAAAGTGGCAGGGTAACTTATAAATGCGAGTGATTTTGTTCGTTTGTTTGTCCGCCTATCCACTATGGACCTCTGTGTAAAGACGCAGGAAAGGCGCGTAATAACATGGAAAGGCTCGCAGGGAACTTTTTCCCATGGTCGAACCCTGTGTAAAGACCCAGGAAAGACGCGTAATAACATGGAAAGGCTCGCAGGGAACTTTTCCCCATGGTCGAACCCTGTGTAAAGACCCAGGAAAGACGCGTAATAATATGGAAAGGATCGCAGGGAATTTTTTCCCATGGTCGAACCCTGTGTAAAGACGCAGGAAAGACGCGTAATAACATGGAAAGGCTCGCAGGGAACTTTTTCCCATGGTCGAACCCTGTGTAAAGACGCAGGAAAGACGCGTAATAACATGGAAAGGATCGCAGGGAAAAGTTCCCTGCGATCCTTTCCATGTTGTTAGTGTATGTGTCCATCTCCCATCTGCGTACCTTGCCACGTGGCCAGCCCATTTCCACTTCAATCTCTGTGCGAAGGTGGTTGCATCAGCTATCCAATTTCCATTGCGAATATCAGTAGCTCTTACTCGGTTCCTTGAAGTAATTTCTAAACAGCTTCTCTCCATTGCTCTCTGTGTGGATTGGATTTGATCGAATGACCATGTTTGGCAACCATAGATCAGACATGATAGTATCGCTGAGTCCATAACTATTTTCTTTATTTTCATTGGTAGCTTAGATTAAAATATTTCTTTATGGGCCCAAAATTTCCTCCACGTTGAAGCTATGCATCCATCCGCCTTTCTATTTCTTCTATCTTCTTTATTTATTCTGCTTTTTTATATATTTTTTAGATGAATTACTGGTTGTTTTGTATGTTTTGTCACTTTTCTATAAACTATAATTAACTATATATAATAGTTAATTATAGTACGAAACTTAAATATACGATACGAACACGATGTAAACGTCACTGTGGCGACCGAGATCCATAAACAATAACCACAGAATATTTTTTTTTAAATGAATTTGTGATCCATCTGATTTGTTACGTGCCTTTGTTTCATGCGTTGAGTTCTGGGTACGGTTCCAGTGTGAGCGATTTTCTTCTCATATTTTTTAAGGTACGCGACAAAGCTGTAAAAAATTTTTGATTACTAGCTTTTATGGAAGAGCGAAGAAGGCTCCTGGCACAGGCTTAAGAGGAGTCTTTAATCACAGATTTATATTGTAAAAACATTTTCTGACTGTAAATAAACATTTTTTATTTATTGAATTGTTGCTTAGATCATAAGTACTTTGTTTATTAATTGTAAGTAATATACACAGTACTGGACCTAACGATCACGATACAGGTTTGCCTAGTGTTAGGAACTGGAGTTTTTTGTTCCAAAATTTATTGTGTTATGTTCAATAATAAATTATTTCATTTGACTGACACTGGCACCATACCCTAATCGATAACGTACCCAAATAAAATTAAGGTCACATATTGTTGCCTTCATTTTGTCTCAAATATCACGCGTGACATGGCTATTGATTTAAACATAGTGTTATATATATATATGTATATGTATATATATATATATATATACAACATTTATGTTGGAACTAGCTGATGCTCGCGACTTCGCCCGCGTTCTAATTCGTTCCGCGCCTGACATCTGCATTGCTATTATACTTTGGTCAGGTGTTAGTTTTTATTTTATTCTAGAAGATTCTATGTTCTTTCTTGTATCCCTGACAACGTCTATACAAAATTTCACAATGATCAGGTGAGTAGTTAAGGCGTGAAAAGGTAACAGACAGACAGACAGAGTTAAATATAAATATCTTCACACATTCCACACAGCACCATCTAGTTCCAAAGTAAGCAACTAATGCTTGTATTATGGATAAACAGATTCCTTTTTTTAAATACATACATATTATAAATACAAAACATCCATGACTCAGGTACAAAGGTAAAATGTTAACACATAAACATTTGCCCCTAGCGGGATTCGAACCCGCGACCGTTTGGTTAACAGCTAGGTTTACTAGCCACTATACCAAATGTGTCGTCAAATTTACTTACAGAGTTACTTTCACATTAATAATATTAGCAAAAGTATAGTATACGAGTTAGTATATTAGTATGGAGTATGGAAAGTCGTTTTCTAACACCATAAATTGACCATAATTTTACTAGCCCATTGTGTAGTTCTTGCCTTAACTGTTTCTAGGGTTCGATTCGCGACAGGGTCAACTTTGGGAATGTACTTTTCAAAATTGGCTCTTGTCTGGAGCTGGAAAGTAGTGGTAGGGCACAATGCGTTTCTTAGATTTTCACTAAAAATCATTAAATATTTTTTTCAACAGTGTATAGAAATAACATCTTCACTAAAAATTTACTTAGATGACTTCATGGTATTAAGAGCTCATAATACAATCATAACAAGAAAAGCCCCCTTTTTGTTATAAACAAATATTAGATTAGAAAATCTATATATACCTATAAAGTTCTCGTGTCACAGTGTTTGTAACTATACTGCTCCGAAACGGCTTTACCGATTTTTATGAAGTTTTTTGTGTATATTCGGTAGGTCTGAGAATAGGTCGTAAACTATTTTTTATACCCCTAAGTAATAAGGTTGGCCCACCCCGATTTTTTTTAAATTTTTTGGCAAAATAACGTTTGCCGGGTCAGCTAGTCTAATATATAAAATTCTCGTGTCACAGTGTTTGTAACCAAACTCCCCCGAAACGGCTTTACCGATTTTTATGACATTTTTTGT
This sequence comes from Synanthedon andrenaeformis, assembly GCA_936446665.2. Taxonomy (NCBI): domain Eukaryota; kingdom Metazoa; phylum Arthropoda; class Insecta; order Lepidoptera; family Sesiidae; genus Synanthedon; species Synanthedon andrenaeformis. The sequence continues at coordinate 979,286 of OW387806.2, read as the reverse complement.
GTATATTCGGTAGGTCTGAGAATAGGTCGTAAACTATTTTTTATACCCCTAAGTAATAAGGTTGGCCCACCCGGATTTTTTTTAAATTTTTTGTCAAAACAACGTTTGCCGGGTCCGTTAGTTTATTTTATAAAAACATTCCTCGGAGCAATTATAATAAGGCACGTATTCTCAAGAAAGTCGTGTCTGCCGGTGAAATCCGAGTCTTTTTTATCTTTGGAGGTAAAAAAAGAATCTCGATTCTACGAAAGATACGCGTTGCGGGGTAATATTTTTATATTTTTAAAATAAATATTTTATAATGTAGTTTCTTAACAATTTAACAAGCGTTTGTAAAAAATTAGAACGAGAAATTCCCTTTAAAATATTTTTATTTATATATTACTTTCCGAAAAGTCATATAATAAAACTTTATTGTTGAGAACCGTATCAAAATCGGTTGCGTGGTTTAGGAGGAGTTAGCTTATAAACAGAAGAACAGACAGACGCGGATAACGATTTTATACTATGTACAGATATAGTTTTAGATATATTAAAAAAAACGTGTTTTTTTTTCCGCCCGTTCCACTTATCTCTACTAAGTATCCTCCGTAGTAGGAATAAGTGGAATTTTTTTCCACTTGGCCTCCCTCCCAGTAGGGATTCTTTTCCACATATTCCCAGTGTTCGAAAATTCAAAAAAATGTATGATAAATGATGTATGTAGGATAAAATGTTTTAAGAACTATCCAAATATCTAAATTTTAGTATGAAACTAGTGGCCCGCTCCCGGCTTCGCCCGGGGTGCTTTTTTGCAATCCAGCCGATAAATTACTTTAAACCGCCATCTGTGAGAACCTTATGGAACTCACAGATAAATAATTGCTGTATTGAATAAGTATCAACAGATGGCGCTATGTTAATAATATTATATAATTTGCAAAAAAATAATAAACAAAATAATAAACAAAATGAGATATAAGCTATCCTATCATTTAAGTTGGACCAAATAACAGATAATCATGAAGTTTGATCAAAGTCGGTTCAGTAGTTTCAGAGTTTATCGCGAACATACATCGTGACACGAGATTTTTATATACTTATATTTATATAGATATGTCTTGCAATGTGCTTTTCTTTTTATTTTTCGTTAAATCAGGGATGAACATAATTATATAACTAATGATGAAAACTGCATCAAAATCAGTTTCATAGCATAGGAGGAGTTAGCGGTTATAAAGATAGACAGACAGACAGACACTTAAAGCGACTTTGTTTTATACTATGTACAGTAATGGACATTTAATTTGGCTCTTCGGGAACAAGAGTGAGATATTCGGTTCATTTCGGTTTTTTAAAGCGTTATATTTTTGTCTATCACTGTCTTTCAATAATACATCATCTGTATGCAGTCGCATTAAAGCGCCTACACACTGTCCTAAAATCGGTGGCAATATCGGGGCAGTGGTGGGGAGCCTCCTAGATCGGTGGGGAACAATTAATCTAAGATATATATTTATAAATTTATATAATATTAAGCTTTGGTCCCCTAGGCAGAGTCCCAAGCATGCTGGCTGCATAATTGAATTTACAACCGGAATGAAAGAAAAATGGTCTCATTATTCCGGTTGATTTGTACGATCGGACTACTGGGAAAAAAGTTCTCATTAATTCGGTCAACCGGACTGTTAACTGGACTACTGGGAATGAACCTTTACATTATAATCACAGGGGTATCTGACTGTAAATTGTGCGACAGACAGAACGACAGACAGAACTACAAAACCAAATATCGTCTTTTCGCATTAAAACTGTATAATCTCAAGACGTACTAATTTTACAGGAGAGCTAATCGAAAAAAAATAAATTATTTTTTGTTTATTTTTTCTTATTAGATATATATCAAATATATGCGTATTATATATCGTTAGAAGCGTATTAAATGTTTTTAGTACTTTTATAATAAACTGAACACTAGAGGAGATATAAGCAATAAGTAACTTTTGAATATATAAAAAAATGATCAAAATATAAGTATTAAATATGGAATAAAACAACCATAACTCTTTTTGAAACATACAATATGATGGATTGCGATTGTATTTTTGCAATAAAACATTTTTGGTTTTTTTTTATTTTTGCTACTCTTGAATTTAAGCAGCGAATTATAGCCGATCTTAGTCGTACATCTCGCTCTACTTCTCGACGTGCCATATTAAATGGCATCTACTGTACAAATATATCTTTACCATTTAAAAGTCTCAGGCTTTTCCGCAGAGTCTGGAATGAACATTAGACATTGTATAGAAAAAGTTCACATTGAAAAGAAAACTCATTTTGAGGGTAAAAGACAGTGACCTTCGCTAACAGATTTCAGTGGAGCGAGACAGATTGACTTTTTGTTGCGAACCGAGGGGAGGAAATCTTGGCGATACAATTACAACTTAAGGGTAGTGACCGGAATTAAAGAAGCTTAAATATATATTTTATATCCGCTTAATGAAATATAATTTACTAGTAGGGCTATTACTAGTAATTAACGGCATAATAATAAATCTGTAAGGGTCGGTCATGGAGTTTCAGACTTTGTTTTCAGAGATATCGTGTTTATAGGCTCTATACATGATAGTGAAACTAAATTGACGATTTTTACAAATTTTTTCTGTATGTATGTATGTTCCTCCATAACTCTGAAACGAATTAACTGATTTTCATGAAACTTGGTAGATAAATATTTGGACGTACGGGACACAGGATAGGCTACTTAATATTTTTCAACGCGGACGAAGTCGTGGGCACCAGCTAGTAATTAATATAATCACATGTAAATAATATTGTCTATAATATTGTCAATAACCTTTATAACTTTGAAAGGTGAAAAATTTGAAAGAAAGAAGAAAGAAAGAAAAGAAATTTCTTTCTTTATTTCTTTTTTTCTTCTTTCTGAAAGGTGAAAAATTTGTGCGAAATGCATTAATTACATCGAGTCAACTCGAGGTCAGATTTTGTGACCAAATGGAAAAACCTTGTAACGTTTCAAAGTGCCCGCTCTAACCAGCCAGAGTGAGGGAAAATATATTTCACTATTACGTCCTGCAATGTCTGTGGAAGCCCAAAATAATGCTAGCTACGTACCAACATACTTTATAACAATAGATCCACAGAATAGATGTTAAAGCTGACGGTCCATTGGATGGTAGGTGGCTACCGTCGCCATCTCGGCTAGCGTCTCTTTCAAAAGAATAAAAAAGAAAATAAACAAAAACCACCGGCAGACTGAGTCTACTTGGTGGTTTATGGCTTCCACGAAAAGGACTCAAAAAAGGTATCTTCCTTCCATAGTATTTATTGGCAACTTGGTTGGTTAGTGGCCATAAATTATAAAAAAAAGTATTTATAAAACAATGCGTGACATATTCGTCAAAAAATAAAAACGAAATAGATAAAAAGATAATAAAATGTTGGTGAGATAAAAAAGGTTATACTTTTTGTATGGAACATCTTTTTTGTTGATATTTCGAGAACGAATTGATTGATTTCCATAATTTTTCTTTGCTCATCTCGGCCTCGAGGTGTCCCTCATTGGAAGTTTTTTTTTAATATTAACGTTTGGTCTAGTGGTTAGTGTTAGTAACCCTAGCTGTTAACCAAACGGTCGCGGGTTCGAATCCCGCTAGGGGCAAATGTTTATGTGTTAACATTTTACCTTTGTACCTGAGTCATGGATGTTTTTTTATTTATAATATGTATATATTTAAATAAAAGTAATCTATGTAGTATATCAAGTGTCTGGTATCCACAATACAAGCATTAGTTGCTCACTGTGGAACTAGATGGTGCTGTATTTATTTATTTATTATTATTAAATTCGTCAGACAGACTGCCTGACATCAACTTGATAGTAGTTGGTTTGTGTACGCTTCAAAAACTCGAGAATGGATAGACCGATTTCGATTCGGTATTCGGTATAGAAAGAGGGATACACAAGGAAGATTTTAATATATGTATAAAAAAATTGCTCCCCGGACGAAACTTTGGAGCTTTTTGCTAGTATTAACATATTGTACTTCTTTATTCCAAAACTAGCTGTTGCATTCGATATATAGCCTATATGTTACTGAAATCGGCCCACTAGTTTTTGAGTTTATTCAGTACAACATACAATAGTGAAAAACTATGATAACAAAAAGAATACTTTTATCATAATATTTTTACTTAAATGAAACGAGCTACGCCGTAGATGTTGCTACGCCGTAGACGTCGCTACGCGGTAGACGTTGCTACGATTGTATATTATGTTTTATTCAAAAGTTTTTTAATATGAATTATTTATTGTACTGAACTCGATTCGCACTTTGTCCGCTTAAACCTGGTCGAGTTTCCGAAGGGACCCGGGGTACTTCCGGGACTCAGGGTAACGAAACTTATGTTAGCCAAAGTATCGTCCGAGTGTTTGTTCTCACTTAGTTATTTTCAATGTTAAAAAGGTTAATGCTATTTATAATATAATATAATATTCTATACTTATAAAATCTTTTGTTCTGATTAACTGTCAACGCATAAAAATTAAAGCTACACTAAAACAAAAGGTAAAACCAGGGTTGGCATGATTAAAACAAGTTGTTTTAAAACACGTGTTTAAAACAGTGTTTAAAACAGTTTGAAATAAAACTATGTTTTTTTATTAATTGTTTCAAAACACAGTTTAAAACAAGTTTTAAACAATGTTGTATTTTCATTTAAATTATTAATTCTAAGATAAGGAAACTTTTATTTGGAATTGAAATTAAACATAGAAAGTTATCATTCACACTTCACATAATTTTAATAATTAAATGAAGTATTAGACAGACAGGCTGTGGTATTTATACACTGCATAGGCAACTCCCCGCCAGTAAAGTCCTGCAGGGAAAGTCCCTATGTCGGCCGTCGAAAGAAAGTAATTCACTGGATTAGTGGGTATTCCCCGCTCTCTCTCTACCTACATACTAGTGATGTAACGAATGCCAGTTTTTAAGCATTCGCGAATGCGAATGCGAATGCGAACATCTGTTGTTGACATTCGCGAATGCGAATGCGAATACGAATATTCAGTTTTTAAATTTAGCGCCGTTTATCTATGATTCAAAATATGCCGCGCGCGACGCGCATAACATTTCCGGTAACAGCGGCGCTAGAGGTATAAAGAAATTAGCGTTGTTAAGTTGGTAGAACGGTATTTTTGTGTTTGAAATTTTGTTTTTGCTAACGGCTCGGATGATTTTGTGAAATTTGAGGTTAGACTGTTGTTAGTTATTTCTTAGCATGAGTAAATCAACTTCTAGTGAACATAGTATTATTTGTTTTCTAATGCCTAAAGAAAAGGTGATTAATTAACACCCAATATAAAAGTAGATTATAGTAAAATATAATTGTTTTAAGTAAGTTGTAATTAAAAAGAAAAGAAATGAATACTCTTTTGTTTAATTTACCTAATATTGTTTTCACATTCTGTATTTTTCTTTCACATTCATATTCGCAAAATATTCAAAGATATTTGCGAATGCGAATGCGAATATCATAAATCAAGCGAATATTCGCGAATGCGAATGCGAATGCGGATATTCGTTACATCACTACTACATACAAGGCGTATGTAAAGTGTTTTGTATTGATTAGATTAGAGATACGCAACAAAAAGTTAATATTTATCGTTTTGTTAATTTTTACTAATGTGAATTAGGAAATAGTTTAGAAATGGATTATTATTCGCTATACCTAATTGAATTGAAATTGATGCTTAAAGGTAAAATGTAAAAAAAAACAAAAAAAAAAACACTCGTTTTAAACATTTTGAACTGTTTGTTTTATAAAATATAAAAAAAACTGTTTTTTTTCCAACCCTGGGTAAAACTACTAAATCTAGAATGGAATTTCGAATGCCATACAAAACACTACTAACTTTATGGAACATTTGAAAATGACATAATAATACGCGTAGATGACGTTTAAAAACCAACCAAACATCTGTCGTTTAAAGAAAATGTGACTTTAAGTCAACACATTAGAGTTTAAAATCAATAGTAGAACTTGGTCGTTACTACCTTTTACCATTGACGCGAGAAGGCAAGATTCCGCGAAGATTCCGTATTAGGCGTATTTTTTATATGCCGCTTTGACATTTGGCAGTAAAAAAAAAAAAAAATATTGCTTATATAATATGTTGATTTTTTGATTTTTTGAGAGTTGGTCGGTCGAGGTTTTAAAAAATTAGCAATACTTTTTAGCTTTTAAAACAATGTTAAAATATGCAGGTTTTAACAGTGTTAAAAAGGGGTGCAGACGAAGTCACGTGCAAAATCTGGTATACCTTAATTATTAAGCGTGTGATTACTGCTGCCAGACGGACTGCCCAAATGACTGCGAATCTCTTAAGGGGATGGTTACTGCCTCCAGAGACAGTGACACACTGCAACTACTTGAAGTCCAGACCAGAACTAACTAAAAATTACATTTCTAAAGTTAGCCTGGTGGGAATTAATTGGAACAGCTCATCAGAGCACTCAGTTAACACCTCGTATATCTGAATGATCTCTAACTTTGTATTAAAACATTTCTCCCAACTTCAGCAGTCTCCGTTGGAATTATAATAAGCTTAATCGATTTTATAATACCAGATATAGATAATAAAACCGCGCAGGTATTAAACGTTGGGCCACGAAAACAGCTGGTTCTATTTTTTTTTTTTCAAAATTTCTTTTAATTTTCAATGTTTTTGTTTTTTTTTCCTTCAACCCTAATTTACGACTTAATAACTTATTAAATCATTTTCTAAATCATTTCTATGTCACGTTAGATACATGTAGCTCATATAAGTAGCCGAGAGTTGTCCCGCCCAAGCCCAGTAACCCAATTGCAGCGGTTTTTTTTTTGGATTCAATTTTGTAAATCTAATGTGACCCATTGGAAGAGTGGTAAGGATGCTTGCCTATCGTCTCAGGGGCCACGGGTTCGATTCCTGGCTGGCTCAACTTTGGAAATGAACTTTTCAAAGTTATCTATTTATATAGATAAAAACTAGCATAATAGCACAGACGAGTTGTAAAGTATATTTATGTCCAAATATATTGTATAAGTAAAATTATTATTAAAATAAAATATTATGATACCGCTAATTTTATGGCCGTACACGCAACGTGGGCGAATCTTGTAAGATAAGTCTTCGTTACGTAATAATTTTAGACATGTATTAAAAGCAAATTTTAATACATTATCATTATTTGCTAATGGATGTTTTAGAATTATGTATATTTTAAAGAATTGTTAACCTTTTTTACTATTATACTACTTATTGATACTTTTATTGAATACGTGCTCCTCTTGTTAGAACAAGGCACAGTCCTTTATTCCACGTGAGCTAGTAAAACTTATTAACAAAGAAAATTGTAATAATAATGTATCATATTATTATCCACGCACACACACCCACGCACACACACCCACGCACACACACCCACGCACACACACCCACGCACACACACCCACGCACACACACACCCACGCACACACCCACCCACGCGCACACACGCACTCACCCACGCACACACACCCACGCACACACACACCCACGCACACACCCACCCACGCGCACACACGCACACACACACACACACACACACACACACACACGCACACACACACACCCACGCACACACCCACCCACGCGCACACACGCACTCACACACACACACACACACACACACACACACACACACACACACACACACACCCACACACACACACACACACGCACGCACGCACAAACACATTAGGCACACAATTTTATTTATTGTTTTTTTTAGGTTTTATTTTATTAAATTTCATTATATATTAAAGCTATTAAGTGATAATATTATTATTAATGTATAGTATTAAATTTTACATGTTCATAGCTATTTTTATATTTAGTAAAAAAAAAGAAGTCAGTTATTGGCAATAAGATTTAAAAATATATTACGTAGGTATTTATTTTTATATTATTCTTGTATTGAGTGCTGTGTGACTAAATATGTTTCAATAAAATAAAAATACTATGTTACCTCTTGGCCTCAAATTCGTCGACGTTGAGTAGTGAAGCAAACAAACAAACAGACAGACTACATTTTTATAATATAACTAGTGGCCCGCTCCCGGCTTCGCACGGGTGCAATTTTTTACTCAATCCAGCTGATAAAATTACCTTTCTCCATCTGTTAGATTGTCATGGAACTCACAGATAATTTTAACAAATAATTGCTGGATTGAATAGGTATCAACAGATGGCGCTATGTTAATAATATTATATAATTTGCAAAAAAATAATAAACAAAATGTAATATAAACTATCCTATCTTTTAAGTTGGACCAAATAACAGATACTTATGAAGTTTGATCAAAGTCGGTTCAGTAGTTTCAGAGTTTATCGCGAACATACATCGTGACACGAGATTTATATATATATATATGTCGGAGAAACACTGTTTTCCTCGACATCGTCATTAGTGGTCGCAGGCTTAGTGGGCGTCATTAGGGTTAAATGCAAGCACAAAACACAATAAGCACTGATTTATACAATTTTAATTAAGAAATAAACAGTAATTTGTCACTTTTACAATATTTAGACCGAGCAGCGGGTTCAAGGCGCCTATCTTACTAAACAACCAAAAATGCAAGCTAATACAAGAGAAATACTCCAACGATCCAACTCGATCGATCTTTTTCACTTATTCATCACCAAAAAAACTCAACTACCGCACGCCTCGAGTGCAGCGCCACGACCCCACTCGAAGCATGTGCTTTGCTCTGATTGGCCGCGTTACGTAAACAATATTCATTACTTTTTTAAAATTAGTAAGGTTTTTAAACATAAGAAAGATTTAACAAATTAAATAAAATAAAATAAAGATTTTTAAAGATAAGTTACAATGTAAACAATTAATATTTAGCGTTACGCATACAAATAACAATCAACCAGACTTATAGCTTCCTCCGACATATATATATAGATGTTAGTAAAAGCATGTTTAAACATTCTAAACCGTGAGTAGTCGCGGGCACATGTAACTCTATTTCTCCTGACAAAACATATTTCTGTAATTCTTTAAGAGAAATTGCGATACGTTCCACTACAAGCGTCAACGAACTCTTTCATGATAGAATATCATAAAGCTCAAAAGCAAGCATTTGACTTTTAAAAGAAAATGCAACACAAATGACGTCGAGTCACGGAGATAATTCTCCTCAATGCCAAGCAGAAAGCGTGCACTTAAAATAAAAAACTAAAAACTTGATGGCGGAATTTTCCCATATTAAAGTATCGTTGCCTTAACAAATTTTCTTGAACCCAAGTCTTACGGAGTCTGATATATTCGCAGTATCATAATTCTTAAATCTTGCTTGAATCTTCAATTTTTTTTATGTTAAGAGGCCACAATGAGATGTTAAATCCTTTAAATGTTGAGGTGAAAGCCCATCCAGGCCTGCTGCAGAACCCGTTTTAAAAGATAAAATAGCGCTATTCTTGATCTGCAGGCAAGCCTGGCTTGCTGTTGGTGGGTCCAAAAAGTAAGGGTTTGCTGGAGCTGGGGGGTGTTTGGTCTGTAGGGCTAAAAGAGTGTGTGGGGATTCTGGAGATAGCACGTCGATTGAGAACAATAAACGAGCGGCACCTTTGAGATCACCGTATCTAATCTTGTTTTCTATCAACTTGATATTATTATGTGTGGTACGATGAGTATGATTGGTATTTGGGATTGAATTTTGTGAACAATTTTCTTTAATCTTTTGGGTCAGAGATAAATTTAGAGTCATCATTTTTGGCATGTAAGACTAAATAAGGAAACAGAAGCAGGTTTTGCCAATCGTTTGGAGAATTGGAATTATAGCATTTTTGGATCAGATGCGAGAGATGGTTAGCAACGGTGACTCTGGCGGCGCGAGGAATAAGTTTCACAATTGGAACATTATTCCTGAGATTACTAAGGCGAACGTGGAATGGCTGATTAGTAGAAGGTAAATTAGAAACTAAATTTATTGGAGGCGCATTTTGACTTAAACAATTGCGATGTATTTTTGAAATATGGATCTTTAAGGCTTATCCTTCCAAAAAAATTAAATTTTTGCAACATTTTGTAACAGTTTTATTCATTATATATACGCCTTTTCTTCAGCGAAAAAAATATATGTTTATCTACAAGATATGAGGAATGATTTGTTGGGATTAAAATTTTTATTTTATTGAAATTGATTCAGGAAAAAAATTCTAAACTCACCCCTTTTATTTTCAGTTATAACAATCTCACTTCTACAATATTTATCAAAAGATTATGAAATTTTGTACACTTATGAAGATAACAATGTAGTATGATTTGTTGGAAGCGCTTTTTGAAAATTCGTAAAATTGAATTTTATATAATGTTTTTATCAAAAATATTTCCCCACTTACTCAGCGCTAGCCCGTTCTCGTCCATAAAATCAGTGCGGGGCGAGTCGTGATGCTAGACGGACCTGTGCCGCGTTGCGCTTCATCAAATTATTAATTTTTACGTAATAAACAAAGAATAAACATTTTAGTTGTAGAACAGACAGTGCATGATAGTGTATATAATACTTTAATAGGTTTTCTTTTTTGTCTTTTTAATTAAATCTTTAAAAAACTAAATATAAATTATGTTGTAATATAATATTCAATTTATTAATAATCTCAAATATTCAATTTGAATATTCAATTAATAATTCATCTGTATATATACTTAAAGATAGGAAGTAAGCAAAGGAAGCAAAAGCGTAATATATCAAAAATAAACCAAACGAGGAAGGAAAGTTTTCATGAATTTTAATTAATTAATTAATTAAATTAATTAATATTAATAATGATTAATTATTAATTAATACATATAAATTAATAAGCCTAATAAATAAATAATAAAGCCACTATAAAGCCGGATTCCCACTCACGTATCTAGTGACTCATCGAATTGTTCTCCTAGAAGGAGCGGTGGGGGGTTTCCCTATTGTAAGTGGTCGCGTAGGGGACGCCCCCGTGACCTCCAGAAAAATCCGATATCCTCGGTACACCGTTCTGGTAAAAAGTTGGTGAGCGGTTCTCGGAAACTATGAGGGATAGAAGGGTGGCGTTTGCGGAAGGTCATAGAGGGTGATCGGTAGTCACCAAGGAAAGTGTCATCCGGTCTACCGGGGCACCAAAAAAAAAAGCGAGATTTTTGACAGCCCCCTCCTTGGACCCCTTCCCCCCCCCCCCGACCGTAACTCGGAAACGGCGCGTCACAGCCGTGTCGTGTTTGGGCTCATCGGGAACGTCTCGACGAGATAAAAAATTTGACGCCCCCCTCGGACCCCCCCGACCGTAACTCGGAAACGGTGCGTCACAGCCGTGTCGTGTTTGGGCTCGTCGGGGACGTCTCGACGAGATAAAAAATTTGACACCCCCTCGGACCCCCCCAACCGTAACTCGGAAACGGCGCGTCACAGCCGGGTCGTGTTTGGGTTCATCGGAGACGTCTCGACGAGATAAAAAATTTGGCGCCCCCCTCGGACCCCCCCGACCGTAACTCGGAAACGGCGCGTCACAGCCGTGTTGTGTTTGGGCTCGTCGGGGACGTCTCGACGAGATAAAAAATTTGACACCCCCTCGGACCCCCCCGACCGTAACTCGGAAACGGCGCGTCACAGCCGGGTCGTGTTTGGGTTCATCGGAGACGTCTCGACGAGATAAAAAATTTGACGTAACCATGGTCAACGGTTACAAATAGACCCCCCATGTTAGGTATCATTTGAAAGGATGAGGGTAATCTATCAACACCATCCTCCCAGCCCCCCTCCGCTCCCCCCTTACTCCCCCCCCCCTCCTTTAAAATTACATAATTAATAATAATAAGACCAAAACCAAACCAAAACAATTAGACATGGCAAAAGACAAGACAAAACGAAAACAAAATGAAAACGTGAATAAATTTTCTACAAGGATTTGTTTTTTTTTAATTCTATTGACATGAATTTTAAAAATTATAAAAAAGGGCTTTTGATAGCTTTTAGAAAAATCAAGCGCTGAATCAAAAATATGGAGAAAATAATAAATGTTAAGTATGCCTTTTACAGTTCAATATACCCTAAAAAGCCCCACAGAGTTTCCATTTAATCCACTCAGCCGCTTTTTTGTCCCACTCGATAGATTTTTTGAAAAAATTGAAGAAGCAAGATTCTCGCTCTAAAAAGTTCGTAATCTTTATCAAAATGAAAAAAAAAATCACTTTTTGTTTCAATTTATTGTCACTTCACTCACTTGGTGAATTTGAAAAAAAATATCAAAATTAAAAAAAAAATTATTACCGCCGGCATTAGCGTTACCCAAACAAAACGTACCACGCGAAGTTTGCACGGTTGGTGCAAAAACTCAATTGTTTTTACTGAAAATTAAAAAATTTGTTAGTTTTGATAAAAACTTTTGTTTGGCTCTTTTACCATATATTTTATATTCGTATAAAGAAATATACATACATCTATACATATAAAGAAAATTGGAGTGTCTGTTTGTAATATTGAAATAACCGTTTTTTACTACATGCATATGATTATATATACGTACATACACCATATATGAGTACATACACCAAAATAAACCAACCACATAACCAAACCAAATTTTTGTCTGTCTGGGTGTCTGTTTGTTCCGGCTAATCTCTGAAATGGCTGAACCGATTTTGACGGGACTTTTATTGGCAGGTAGCTGATTTAATAAGGAGTAACTTAGGCTACGTTTATTTTAGAAAAAATCCAAAATAACATTTTTTACAATTTTTGTCTGTCTGTCTGTTTGTTTGTTCCGGCTAATCTCTGAAATGGCTGGACCAATTTTGACGTGACTTTTATTGGCAGGTAGCTGATTTAATAAGGAGTAACTTAGGCTACGTTTATTTTAGAAAAAATCCAAAATAACATCCAAAATAACATTTTTTACAATTTTTGTCTGTCTGTTTGTTTCTTCCGGCTAATCTCTGAAATGGCTGGACCGATTTTGACGGGACTTTTATTGGCAGGTAGCTGATTTAATAAGGAGTAACTTAGGCTACGTTTATTTTAGAAAAAATCCAAAATAACATCCAAAATAACATTTTTTACAATTTTTGTCTGTCTGTCTGTTTGTTTGTTCCGGCTAATCTCTGAAATGGCTGGACCGATTTTGACGGGACTTTTATTGGCAGGTAGCTGATGTAATAAGGAGTAACTTAGGCTACGTTTATTTTAGAAAAATACACCCCGGGCCAAGCCGGGAGCGCGCCGCTATACACTCTAAAAACATAACCCTCGTTGTGGCGCAGACGGGTAAAAATTTTTACTAGGTAACATAATTTACTACCTAAATAAGAAAACACGCTTCATTGTTACTGAATTATCCCTCTACATTGTAAATAATTATAAATTTGTAGTATGTATTTGCAGTAAAGTAGGCTCAGTCGACTATGTCGTGCCTTTGTCGTCTAGTCTCCATACTACTCTTTGCCATCTCTGTGCGGTCGATCTCTTGTAGAGGGTGGCGCGGGGAAATCAGCCTAATAATTCAAGGCCAAATCGGCGTTATACACCTTAAGCCTCTATTGGTTTGAAAAGATTTCGAGCATAACTGACATGAATGTGCGTTTGACGACGTACCTAATATCTCCAGATTGGGTCGAGGTCTGCAGCATGTAAGTGATCTAAAAGAAAAAATAAAGTAATTATACTAAGGATATTAAAATAGAAAATTAAAAATTATTGTATAATAATTTAAGTGATCTAAAAGAAAAAAGAAAGTAATTATACTAAGGATATTAAAATAGAAAATTAAAAATTATTGTATAATAATTTAAGTGATCTAAAAGAAAAAAGAAAGTAATTATACTAAGGATATTAAAATAGAAAATTAAAAATAATTGTATAATAATTTAAGTGATCTAAAAGAAAAAAAGAATGTAATTATACTAAGGATATTAAAATAGAAAATTAAAAATTAATTGTATAATAATTTAAGGGTTTCTGTTGTTCTTCAAGTAGTAAGTACAAACGATAAGTATTTTATTTTCGATTCATTGTATCCGAAACAAAAAGGCATTGGAAGATTATTCTATCATGTAGTTATCCTCTGAATATGGTACACATTCACGTTCAGACCACAGTTTTAACTTTGAGCACGACTACACGATGCAGGGTGTTGTATATTCACATATTTTTATTGAAGTTATTATTTACATGTCATCCTAATTCAATATTAAGAAACAAATATTTTGATTAGCCAGTTATAACAACACAGGGAATTTTCTAATATCTCAAATAAGGATGTGAAGGTTCGATTTCTTCGATTTGGTAAAGAGTTATGTATTATTACTCTTCGGGTAGATACAGGACGATTTTATATATTATTTATAGATTTTTGAGTCGAAACATTAAGGATTTTAGTATAATTTAAAAGAAAAATACGAGTAAAAATATTTTTACTATTGATTTTAAACTCCAATGTGTTGACCTAAAGTCACATTTTCTTTAAATGACAGATGTTTGGTTGATTTTAAATGACAGTTGACAGAGTTGACGCATGTGTCACTTTTAAATGTTCCATAAAGTTCCTAGTGGGGACTTGACCAGACTGCTTTGGACTTGACGGACCTGTTTTGGAAAACTCTAATGCTGGCACTTCACATGGCTATTTGTGTTCGCTATTGGGTGTTTGTTGTATGTGGCAAAATATTTGACGTTCTGGTAATCATGCAAATAATGGCAATCCACACATGGCAGTCACAAACATTTGGCAGCAGAACGCAAGGTGTTTACCAACACTATGGACGTATTTCAACTTGCAGCGGGATTTTATTATTTAAATGCATGTTACTATTACATGCTATGCGTCAAAAAACACAAAGTCTTGAAAAGACCCTGGAGAGCAAGGCGCTGGTGGATGCTGACTATGCATAAAAATCGAACCCGGTTAGTAATTTTCATAGAATAGCGTTTCTAAATATGGCCATTGTGTGGACGGTTTATTTGCGTTATTTGCCTATTTGACCCCTTTGATGTGTCTCGAAAAACCGACAATTGCCTTATTTGGTATTGCCTTATTTGGTATTGCCTTATTTGTCAAATAGGCAAATAAGGGCAACACTTTGTCAAATAAACTGTCTACACAAGGTCATTGTTTGCCAAATATGCCAAATACACAAATACAAAATAGCCATGTGAAGTGCCAGCATAAGAAAAATTAGACTTGAATTGATTGACTAGTCTCGGGATCTGCTACTTTTGATTTTTATTTCAATTTTGCCTTTTTTATTTAAAAAAGACTATTATAAATTGCCATTTTTACTAATGACACTGGCAAAATCATCGGAGAAGATCCGATGAAGCCAAGACATTAAAAAAGGAGAAAAAGAAGAAAGTTCGTAGTGTTTTGTATGGCATGCGAAATCCATAGATTGGTCTAGTATAATATATGTATATAAATAGTATTATATATATATATATATATATATATATATATATTAATATACATTCAAATCAGCTAGTAAGATATGAACGTAATTTATAATACCAAGCACTCTAAAATGTCTAAAAATAATGAAAGCCTAAAATGACATTCCTTTATCGTGTCGTCCTTTATGTTTCAAAAAGAATGAAAGAATGTCAAACCTTATTCTTTGTACCTGTTCTGATTTTATCTTTTTAAACGGAGATGATATTATAGGATTTGAAATGAAATTCTTTGTAATTATACATTTTTTAAGTCAAGGTCGTGATACAGGTTTACAGTCCATTTTATTATAGCATACTAGTGACCTGCTCCCGGCTTCGCCCGGAGGGCAATATTTACATATAAAATTTTCAATTTTTACAATTTTTTACAATTTTTATAATTTTTATAATTTTTACAATTTTTACAATTTTGCTATTTTTGCAATTTTTACAATTTTTGCAATTTTTATATATCCCTCTATCCATATGTAAAAACGAAATTAAAATCGGTCTACCTATTCACGAGTTTTTTAAGGGTAAACAAACCAATATATAACAATAAAAAAAATATACAGGCGCATATATTCCGAGTATTTCACGGTGTTCTTACAGAGAACACCCTTACACCCTCCTCTTACACCACACTCTTACAGAAGAGAGTGGTTACTGTCGCCAGACGGGCTGCCCGAATGCCTGCGAAACGCGGCGTGTCCTGACACTACTTTCCAGATCCAGACTCAACTGAAATGTTCATTTCAAAAAACTCTGTCGGGAATATAACCCGAGACCCCTGAGATAGAGCGTTAAGGCAAGCACTCTAACCACTTATGCAACGGTTATGGTCAATGAACTTCTGTAACAGAGATATATACTGCTACCAGACAGACTGTCGCCCAAATGACTGCAAAACGCAACGTGTCTTGCCTCTACTTGCCAGTACTTGCCAGTAGCACAGATAAACCAGTAGCTTGTATTCAGGTCAGCGTAAAATAAGCTTTTGCAATACTATAGTGAACCCAAACGCTCCTGGCACACTGGGCCATAAATCATTCAAGCACTAGGGTTGTACATGTTCCGAACGCATTGTTTATAATTTGTGTTGGTTTTTTTTTTTTTTTTTTCAATTTAATCCACAATAAGTTGTAAGACTAATTGGAAATGTGCAATTGAAATTTGTTGCAGCTGGAATTGATTGTAAGCAGGTTGATTTTTCTTCGTTTTTAATATAAATATGATGTTTCATATTTTAAATTGTGTATGATTTTAGGCTGTGAATTTTGTTAAGTAAATAAATAAATATGATTAAATAATAATAACAAAATATAATAAAACATAAAATATATTTGTAATAAAAAGAAAGTTTTATTTACAAAATTGATAGTGATGCGCTTTTCATCACTGCTGAACGATGTTGATGCTGCTCCAACGTTTTATGGCCCTGTGTGTCATGAGCGTTCGAGTTTACTATAGCAGATTTTCTTTGTGTTCGTTGATAGCTGCATTTACCCTAGCATTTTTATATGAAACTCTTCCCATCCCATATTTACGACGTCATAACGATTTATATCATCTCCCAAACTGAGGTATGCCCATAAATATCAACAATGATATAAAATGCACGCGTGGTTGAGTATATTTTACATTGATTCCGTTACATTGGTTTACCTTTTAAGGGCCTACAAGAATAGCGGATTCGAATCTTTTGCATGTATGTAGGTACTCTTATTAAAATATCTTCACACATTCCACACAGCACCATCTAGTTCCACATTAAGCAACTATAGCCTTGTATTATGGATACTAGACAGTTGATATACTACATAGATTACTTTTTTTTGTAAATACGTACATATCTATAATATAAAAATGAATCCCTAAATGTGTTGCTAAGCGCAAAACTCGAGAACGGCTGGGCCGATTTTAATTCTGTCTTCACTCATGGATAGAGGGATAATCAGGGAAGGTTTTTACGTAAAAAAATGCACCCGGGCGAAGCCGGGAACGAGCCGCTAGTTATAGATACAAACATCCATGAGTCAGGTACAAAGGTAAATGTTAACACATAAACATTTGCCCCTAGCGGGATTCGAACCCGCGACCGTTTGGTTAACAGCTAGGGTTACTAGTTATTAGGTATTATGAATGCGAAAGTCAGTTTGTATCGTGCCCCAACGGCGGTCGCCTCTCTTTAAACTTCTTTAGGCGGGCTTGCTCAGTTTGTAAGGAAAATTTGGCAGAAGAGTAAATTCGACACCACCGACACCACGGTGAATTTGTAAACAATACTAATAATAAATCTGTAAGGGTCGGTCATGTTGTAAGTTACATTGTTTTCAGAGATCATGTTTATAGGCTCTATAGATGATACTAAAACTAAATTGACGATTTTTAGAATTTTTTTCTGTATGTATGTTCCTCCATAACTCTGAAACGAATTAACTGATTTTCATGAAACTTGGTAGATAAACATTTGGACGTACGGGACACAGGATAGGCTACTTAATATTTTTCAATGCGGACGAAGTCGTGGGCACCAGCTAGTGTATTATATATGTCGGCGGCCGATCGTATAATCCGGCAATTTGTTATGTGCCTAGACAGATCGTGATATCCTCCAACTATCAGTACTGTGTGGACACCAAAACACTAAAGTGGCGCACGTTGTGAAGATAATTTCAAATTTTTAGGATATTTTTGTACTTTAATAATTCTTTTTTTTTTAAATATACATACATTTATTTTTACATAAACTTATAATTAAAAGGATAAATTAGAATATATATTCACCCTGTATTCATGTAGGTCAGACACGTTTGTCTAGGACACCGTGTGACACTGGCAAACACAATTAGTGACCGCTAAGCACTCGAGCGACGCATCTGTAGCGTCACTAGAATTAATTGAAATTTTAATATAAAGGCTCAAACCTTGTGTGAAGTAACAGCATATATGCTGTTGTGTTTTGGTGAGTGAGTAAGGGATGCTAGAGCCCATTACCCCACCGCACCGTTTCCTTATTTTAAATCCACCTATGGTGGGCAGCCCACTGGCAGCATCTGTGGCGTTGCTCGTGTTATAGGCGACGGTAGCCATCTACCATCAAGTGGACCGTCAGAATTTTCTTTTGACGTCTTTATTGCTATTACACTTTTGCTGGCCGTTAGTTTTCTTAATTTTATATGATCCCTTGAGAACAGTAGTTTTTTTCCGGATGAAAGGTTGTGGCCTTTTTTGTGTCACTGAAAATTTGTATGCGTAATTTCATGATGATCAGTTTAGTAGTTAAGGCGTGAAAAGGTAACAGACAGACAGAGTTACTTTCATATTTATAACATTAATATGGATATGGATGTGGTTATGGACATGGACATGGACATGGATATAGATATGGATATGGAAATAGATACGGATACGGACATGGACATTCATATGGATATGATATGGAATATGGATTTATGGATATACTAGCTACACGCTCCCGGCTTCGCCCGGGTTCAAATTAAAAACTATCCTATCTTTTAAGTTGGACCAAATTACACATAGTTACGAAGTTATATCAAAATCGGTTTAGTAGTTTAGGAGTTCATCGGCGACAAACAGCAATACAAAATTTTTATATATGTACTAGTGGCCCGCTCCCGGCTTCGCCCGGGGTGCTTTTTTGCAATCCAGCCGATAAATTTCTTTAAAATAATTGCTGTATTGAATAAGTATCAACAGATGGCGCTATGTTAATAATATTATATAATTTAAAAAATAATAATAAACAAAATGAGATATAAACTATCATATCTTTTAAGTTGGACCAAATAACAGATACTTATGAAGTTTGATCAAAGTCGGTTCAGTAGTTTCAGAGTTTATCGCGAACATACATCGTAACACGAGATTTTTATATATATATATATATATATATATATATATATATATATATATATATATATATATATATATATAGATGGATAACGTACAAGTATTCACATAAAACACACGGCCATGTCCACGACAAAGTAACACCTCATTTTTAGACCCTTTCTTTTTCACCTGTCACGGTTGGCAAGGCTCTTGAGGTTAGATTATAACACCGCTCGTTTAAATGACTACGAAGACAACGTTTGTCCTTCTTTCATTCTCCTAAATATCAATTACTGACTTCCCACGCTCATACAGCGTCTCCTTAAGTAAATATTTTTTTGGCGTCAGTACCCGAGACTGTATTCTTAAAGCCCCACTTTATTGTTTTAAACTTAAATTAGTTAAGTTAAATTAGTTTGCAGAGTCCGTTGGATGAGATGTAAGGATGCTTGCTTAACTTCTCAGCGGTCCCGGGTTCGATCCCCGGCGGTGTCAACTTTGGAAATGAAATTTTCAAAATTTCCCGCGTTGGATAGCCGTAGCAGGGCACCGAAGTCGTGTCATAATTTCGTCGTGTCAGGCCCCGCCGCCTCGTCCATCTACGGTTGCACTATAGTTGGGTTTTGGCCGGTACGAATCCCACATGACCTCTTTTCATGGTGTCAATTTTCAGTCAAAACCGCGGTCGTTAGCTAGTTGATCATAAATTAATCTTGTATATAAGGAAGTCTAACCACGAAGCCGCGTTCACATGTTAGTGTAGTAACTTCGCGAAAAGTCATCTAAATTAATGTCAACTGAGCCAAACAAGTAATTATAAACCAGTTCATTACAGTAACTGACTATATTGTTGGGAAAGTAGTCTCTTAGGACGACGCGCTTGTGTAGACATAGGTAGTATACACATAAAGTTTGTAAACACACTTACAGGGGTTCGCAACCTTTGGATCACATTTAAAAAAAAAGTTTTGTATTGATTTTTATTTTAATATTTCTTTTTTTAATACAATATAATGTTTCATTTAATTGTAAGTTAAATATATTTACATATCAATACTAATAATAAATCTGTAAGGGTCGGTCATGGAGTAAGTTACTTTGTTTTCAGAGATATCGTGTTCATAGGCTCTATATATGATACTGAAACTAAATTGACGATTTTTAGAATTTTTTCTGTATGTATGTATGTAAGTATGTTCCTCCATAACTCTGAAACGAATTAACTGATTTTCATGAAACTTGGTAGATAAACATTTGGACATACGGGAAACAGGATAGGCTACCTAATATTTTTCAACGCGGACGAAGTCGTGGGCACCAGCTAGTTTTATAATATTTATAAAGCTTCGGTCACCTAGATAGGATCCCAAGCATGCTGGCTGTACACATAAAGTTTGTAAACACACTTACAGGGGTTCGCAACCTTCGGATCAAATTAAAAAAAAAGTTTTGTATTGATTTTTATTTTTATATTTCTTTTTTAATACAATATAATGTTTCATTTAATTCTAAGTTAAATGTATTTACATATTTTATAATATTTATAAAGCTTCGGTCTCCTAGATAGGATCCCAAGCATGCTGGCTGTACACATAAAGTTTGTAAACACACTTACAGGGGTTCGCAACATTTGGATCAAATTTAAAAAAAGTTTAAATAATCTAAAAAATGTATATTATTCGATTAATAAATGCCTTATCAACTTAATTAATCAATAATATTAAATAGTAGCACGGTGAAATAATAGAAAATCTGCTTTTGTGTTACAATGAGTGAGTAAGGAATGCCAATGCCTATGGCGTTGCTTGTGTTATAGGCGACGGTAGCCACCTATCATCAAGTGGACTGTCAGCCTGTCTATCGATCTTAATCCTCACTTCCTTACTTATATTATAAATGTGAAAGTAACTCTGTATGTCTGTCTGTTACCCTTTCACGCCTTAACTACTCAACCAAACATCATGGAATTTTGCATACACGCTCTCAAGGTTACAGGAAACGACATAGAGTACTTTTCATCCAGAAAAATAATACAGTTCCCGAGGGATCATATAAAATATAATAAGAAACTAACATATGGCTAAAGTGGTAACAAGAGGTCAAGAATTATTATTGCTTTTATATTTTTTTAAAGCAGACGAATTCACAGGCACCAGCTAGTACAAAAAAAAAACAGTTTTTCGTAACCGCCAGGCAATTCAAATAATCATTGAATGAGTTCTTGGGTTAGTCATATATTTATCTCATCAAATCGATATATTATTATGCCAATAGATTAGATAAATTTCAAATGCGTCACAAAAACTAAGTGGCTTCTCAAAAGTGTACTAAATTTGAATCTATAATAAACTGGCGGTCCGCTCCCGGCTTCGCCCGGGGTGTATTTTTTTTACGTAAAAACCTTCCCTGATTATCCCTCTATCCATGAGTGAAGACAGAATTAAAATCGGCCCAGCCGTTCTCGAGTTTTGCGCTTAGCAACACATTTAGGGATTCATTTTTATATTATTGATAAAATTGAAGTGTCTGTTTGCTATGTCAACTTAATGGGGACAAGTAAATCTGTTTTTGAAATTCTCACGTGATCCTACCAAAGAAAATAAAAATAAAAAAGTTTTCCTTTGTTTTTTCTCCTGCTTTCTTCATATTGGATTTTGTTTTTAGAAAATTGATATACAGGGTGTTCCAGAAATCAACACAAAACTGGCACGTGGCGATAGACTAGGTTATGACCGCTGTGGAAAAAATAAGAAAAAAAATCCAGGTCACGTGGTTAAGAAATAATATATACATCTGATTCCTCTGAAGAATCGTCACCCTAGACGACTAGATTGACCCTAGATTTTTGGGTGCTATACTTTTTTTTTAATACCCAAAAATGGAAACTATTGAGTTTTTGAAAAACGTTGCTAGGAAGACAGATACGGAAAACGATTTCAATTAAATACTATGAAAAAAAAAAAAAATTTGCGTGCCCTCCTCCAATGTGCTGGCCCTAATAGTATTACATAAACAACGCCATAGGGGTAGCAGGTGCGGTTGTGTAATATCAAACTATTTAAGGCGACTTATCTACAACGAGCTGTGGGTTGAACCGCAGACTTAAGGCTGTGGCGTGGGCGTTGCCAGACTTCTCCCGCTTTTACGCTCACCTGTCTGTCTAGCTGTCTGTGCCAGTATTACTTCCGAATCATCGACCGTTGACTCTATTTATTTCTATTGCGTACTAGCTAGTGCCCACGACTTCGTCCGGTTGAAAAATATTAAGTAGCCTATCCTGTGTCCCGTACGTCCAAATGTTTATCTAACAAGTTTCATGAAAATCAGTTAATTCGTTTCAGAGTTATGGAGGAACATACATACATACAGAAAAAAATTCTAAAAATCGTCAGTTTAGTTTCAGTATCATGTATAGAGCCTATAAACACGATATCTCTGAAAACAAAGTAACTTACTCCATGACCGACCCTTACAGATTTATTCTTAGTATTGATAATCACGGACTGGACTATTGTAGCCAATAAGTCTGACATCGTAGTTATTGATCGATCTCAGCGCCGGACGATGCTTGTTGACATCACTGTCCCGCATGATGAAAACCTCGTGAAAGCCGAAAAAGTATATATAGACTTGGCTCACAAGGTGACCGCCATGTGGGATGTTGATTCGACCATCATAGTCCCGATAGACGTGTCAGCGAATGGTCTTATAGTGAAGACCCTCGACCAACACCTCGAGAGGCTCTCACTAGAAGGCTGGGTCAAGGGACAGATACAGAAGGCGGTACTTCTTGACACAGCACGAATTTTCAGGAGGTGCCTCACTCTGCAGCCCTAACCACCGGTAACTTGGGCCTTGCCCCGCTACTAGCGGATATCTTATTTTAATAATATTTATTGTTTTAATATACTTAATTACTAGCCGACTCGGCAAACGTTGTTTTGCCAAAAAAAAAATTGGGTATTGGGGTGGACCACCCTTAACATTTAGGGGTATGGAAAATAGATGTTGGCCTGATAAAATAAAACAACTTGAATAATGTGAGCAATTGAGACGGATTTAATAATAAATGTTTGGAATAGAAAAATATACATTAACGTTTTACAAAGGGCGATTATAGAAGAAGGAATGACAGCTGTCAGTCATCAGTCATCATTCACAGATTAGTGTGGCCTGGTTACACACATTTTGCGTTCTATATTTTAACATGGCCGATTCTCAGACCTACCCGATAAGCACAAAAAATTTCATCAAAAACGGTCCAGCCGTTTCGGGGTTGTTTGGCAACAAACACCGCGACACGAGAATTTTATATATTAGATATTGGAAAAAAAAATTGAATTTAAGAAAATAAATAAATACATGATAATAATAAAAATAAATATTTATTTCAAAACGCTAGATTACAATAAGGTAAATTTTAACCCCTACACTAAGCTCAGCTTGTATAGTAGGAAGTCAATTAGTAATATGGATATGTACTAATAACTACGAAGGTTAGTTTCTATTGTAAGAGGATTAATCTACTGTAAGTGGTTAAGGAGTTGGGTATCCAGCAGTCTTGTAGTGCCACCATAACAAGCAATAGTCGACCTTATTTTGCGCTAAATATAATTTGTTTTCCTTTATTTATTTTGACGACACGTTGGTCTAGTGCAGTGGTAGTCAAAGTGCGGCCCGCGGGCCAACTCCGGCCCGTGAGGAGCTTTATTCCGGCCCGCCAACAATGCCTCTTTTTAAGACTAGTAGGAAGTAGCCGCATACTCGTAATAATGCGGTAATTTTCTTTAATTTTAAATTTAATGCTAAAAACATTATTATACGTGAAAAAAAATTCTAAAGACAAGAATTTCATTACTAATGTTCTGCTTCTGAACGAGAATACGGTTTTTGAAGTTAAATTATTCAGACATTTATTCCATCTACAAAATCTGTTATTTGGTCTAGGAGCTGGACGCTTTCAGCCAGTATTTTATTTATTCATTTTTTATTTATTATTATTTTTTATATGTATTTATTTATTTATACATTTACTCAAAATCCACAGCTCTCAACATACAAATTACAGACAAAAACAAAACATACCTAACAACCAATTAAGGATTTAATAACTGGCTGGTGCCCGCGTCTTCGTCCGTTTTTAAAAAAATAAGCAATATAAAGCCTGACATCTTACACTTTTGCCAGGCGTTAGTTTTCTTAATTTTATATTGTATGATCCCTCGGGAACAGTACATTTTCTGGATGAAAGGTACCCTATGTCCTTTCCTGTATCCCTGACAACGTGTATGCAAAATTTCACGATGATCGGTTGAGTAATTAAGGCGTGAAATGTCAACAGACAGACAGAATTACTTTCACATTTATAATACTAGAAAGATGGTGCCCGCGACTTCTTCCGCGTTGAAAAAGCAATATATCGCCTGACATCGTTATTGCTATTACACTTAGCCAGGAGTTAGTTTCCTTAATTTTAGATGATCCCTCGGGAATAGTCCTTCTTTCTGGATGAAAGGTACCCTATGTCCTTTCTGGTGTCCCAGACAACGTGTATGCAAAATTTCATGGTGATCGGTTCATTAGTTTTTGCGTGAAAGAGTAACAAACATCCATACATCCAAACAAACTTTCGCATTTATGATATTAGTAAGTACGGATGTAAATATATGTATATAACTTAGAATTAAATGTATTGTTTTTAAAAATGACTATTAACAATTGTGAATAAATAAATAAATTGATTATAACAGTAATGATTACTCAGCTCTTGGACTAAAATTGAAATGAAGTTTTCAACAATTTTGTGAACGGCTCAAAGCCACAGGAGTATTTTGTGAAATATCTTCGCGAATTGTGTAAAAGTTTTAAGCGATTACAGTTGAAACAATGTTTTGGACGATTCCGAGTTATAAAGTAATAATGCTGGCTGGCTAGAATGCTGTCGATTTTTCTTTTCATTACGTAATAATGTTTTGATATCACAAAGAAGAGCAGAAAAAATTAATGATATTGAACTGGAGGCGCATTGTGACGTGCGAGTTTGCTGGAAAGTTATTCTCCGCACACCAGCTGTTATCAACTATTTTGTTTACTAACCATTCTATTTTGTTTACTATAATTAGTAAACAAAATAGAATGGTTTTGGCTCTTTTTGAAGTAAAAGTCTTACAGTGGTTCCACAGTGTTTCATTTGCTTCCATAGTGGGAGAGAGTTCTGAAAAGTGATGATAACAAAAGTGGTTTTTTTGTGTCCGTCTGTATGACCGCTAACTTTATTAACCACTATAAGGTTGCCCATGCCTCACTATGCGAGCCAGATATATGGCAATGCATCGGCTAGGGCACATGGGTGGTCGGTTGTCCTTTTAATAATTGAAAACACGGATAGTTTTTATACACAAAATTTAATATTTCGCACACGACTTATACAAAGAAAGGAAATAACTTTAACTTAAACGAGAGTCTTAACATGACTAAAATTATACGCGATAACGGGCGGGCTGCCTAACGACGCGGCGCAACCGGCCATATCGAATTTTAGAAGCAACTGGTATGTTCTCGGCACGTGGCGGAGAAAAAGTATCGCGGCCGCATGGGTGCGAGCGAGAGGGGTGATGCGTAAGAGCAGGACGGGGTGTCTGGAAATATGGACGCGTTACATCACGCAATTGTTTCCACCATCAGTTAAATAATTATCGGGGACTTTTTATATAAATATAAAAAAATTCTTATTAAGTTTTATCATAGGCGAAGCCAGGAGCGGGTCACTGGGGAAATATAATATGATTAATTGTTAAACAAGTCAGTTTATGATTTCTTTTTCGTGTCTATTTTCAAATAATATTTTCCGTTTAAATATTAAAGTGGACCGAAGAAATTATTATAACTTCAAGATTGCTTTTTTCTTTTTTTAAATATACAGCATAAAACCACTAATTTATTGACACTGAAATTGCAGGAGCATTGCAATGTTCAAGTGTGGTGGAAACACTACTAATCACTACTCAGATATTTAATGGAAAATTCGTTTTATATAAACACTAGCTGGTGCCCGCGATTTCGTTAGTGTGGATAAATAAAAAATATGTTATGAGAAAATATATGAGTAATACGCCTGACATATTTATTGTTGTGACGACGGTGGCGCCGCCACATTTTTCTGGATTTCCAACAGTACCTTTTCTGGATGATACATAATTTTGTGTAAGCAAAATTTAATAAAAAAAAAATTCTTTTCTTTCAGGTAAGAACCTGTTCGGGAAGCTGAAGAATTTTAGAAATATTGTAAGAACCTACTTAAGTATCTAGATTACCCTACATCCTTATTTTTTTTTATATATTATTTTTTTCAGAAATTAGATTAATGAACCAAAAATTGCAACATCTGCTTTAGCTTTTTATAGGTGGATTTTTTTTAAATCTATCCACTAGTTTTTGAGTAGTCTTTTCCATTTATAATAATAATTGTTATATTTATTTCAAGATGTAAACAGTTAGGTTGAGTTTATTTATTTTAATTTATGTTTATTTATATGGAATTTACTACGTGTGGGCTAATTTGTCTGAAATAAATAAATTATTATTATTATAATCTATATATATATATATATATATAATTCTCATGTCACAGTGTTTGTAACCAAACTCCTTTGATACGACTTGACCGATTTTTACGATTTTTTTTATTATTTTTTTGTGTATATTCGGTAGGTCTGAGAATAGGTCGTAAACTATTTTTATACCCCAAAATGATAAGGGTGGTCTACCCCCAATTTTTTTTTCGCAAAACAACGTTTGCCAGTTATTATTATCATCAATACTAATAATAAATCTGTAAGGGTCGGTCACGGAGTAAATTACTTTGTTTTCAGAGATATCGTGTTTATAGGCTCTATACATGATACTGAGACTAAATTGACCATTTTTACAATTTTTTTCTGTATGCATGTATGTATGTTCCTCCATAACTCTGAAACGAATTAACTGGTTTTCATGAAACTTGGTAGATAAACATTTGGACGTACGGCATACAGGATAGGCTACTTAATATTTTTCAACGTGGACGAAGTCGTGGGCACTAGCTAGTAATAACGTAAGTTTAGATATGAACAAGTGTAAATATGTATGTACTTAAATACACAATAGAAAATTAATATATTCAAATATACAGGTTGCACGCAAAATGAGTTCTTATTGAAAAAAGCAAAGGTATTCTTCACAATGGTATTCTTGGCACAAAATCTTCGGGGTACAAAATGTAATATCGCCTTCGAGAACCATCAAACGATCGAGGAGACATTCTGTCCCAAATGGCCCGTTGCGAGTCCATTAAAAAGTTAAAATTATTTTATTTAGTAGAGCGTAAAAGGGAATTCACTGGAACACTAGACGTCCCACACGACTCTGTCTGCGCATATTACTAGAATTTGTGTAATAATTTTAATCATTTAGCCGCCAGCATTGAAATATAATGTACTAAGCCGCCATTTCGCCATTTCGTCGCCATTTCGCCATTCGCCATTCCATTTCGCCAGAGCCGTATGTATACGACAAATTCCTCTACTTGTATAATGTCTTTTTGCTATTTAAAAAAAAAATTGGTTTAAAAGTCAAGCGCTAGGGGCATGACAACTACAAAATCAAGCGGTTAAAGGATTAAAGAGAGTTAAATATGTACAGTCGGAGTACGAAAACCTTCGTCAGATTTCATTTGTAACATTAAGCCGTAGGCTCTTATTACCTTTTGAAACTACATATAAAGCACTAAACAAACGACTGACAGACGATTGAAATGAAATTTTGGCATGACATGGTTCTTACCCCGACTGTACTTATAAAAGTAAGTAATCGTTTAAATCGCGTATTCTATACAATAATGTATACTGGTTAGTTTTGGTTAACAAAACATCTCTAGTACAATAACAAAAACTAAACAATAACATGAAAAATAATTTTACTCCTCAACAAATTTGGTTCAGTTGGGTGAAATCGATAAAAACGTGAAATATATATGCTGACACAATTACAATACGACTTGGGGCTTGTCTGTTAGTTGTAAAGCTAGGGACACACTGAGTTTTTAGGCGGAGGTCTTGGGGGAGACTGCCCGTCGTGAGGTCCCCCGTCCCCAGAGATGTCTGGCGTACCTTCACTTTTGGGTGCGCCAAGATTCCCCGTCGGAATCTGGCGTAACCCTCCCCGCGCCAGATAGCCATAGTCGTAGTCGTGTCATAACGTCCCTGTGACCCCGCCTATCTACAGCCGCGCTAGAAAGTCGTTGGGTTTTAGCCGGTACGAATACTGCATAACCCGCAGCATCGCCTACACAGCATCCTCATGAATACCCGGCAGCATCTGCCGGGTATTCATGAGGATGATAGAGCACACTGCCCTTCGTAATCGCTTTGCATGTTAAGGATAAGAAATTAGGAAGGGATAATCATAAATCAAAATCAAAATATTTATTTATAAACTTTATTTTGTGGGTATTGAATGAGAGTGAGATGAAACGCTAGGCTGTGTATCGCTCGTTCGGGAATAGTCAGCTCGAGTCGACTAAGGCTAAGTTTACATGACCACGCGGTACAAGTTTAAATCAAATCAAATCAAAATATTTATTTATCAATTAGGTTTCTCCGAGAAGCTCTTATGATCGTTATTATAGATTTAAATTTACCAGGATTTCGGAAAAAAAGCCAAGATGACGATCCTGAGAAGAAACCCCGAAAGAAACTCAGGATACAATTCTTTTTGTCATCTTTAAAATATAAAATTACAACAATTACACTTAATTATAAACAAAATCAAAGTATATAATATACACTACTAAACATGGTGAGCTCCGAATCGCTTCAATCCAGACTTTATTGTCGCTTAAATGTTGAGTAATTAATAATAGCTTTTCGAGAGGAGTTTGATAGGAAAATGGTCTCTGGCAAACATGTTATTTTACAGTGTTCTTCTAAACTGATTTGAATAAAATTTGGCACACAGATAGTTTGTTACCTGGATTAATATGCAGGATACTTTTTATCCTGGAGAAATAGTAGGTTCCTATGGTGTTTTCAAAATACCAACTACAGCGAGCAAGAAGTTGCCGCTTAGTTAGTTATAAATAAATATTTTCACACATACCATACAGCACCATCTAGTTCCACACTTAGCACCTAGGCTTGTATTATGGATACCAGACAGTTGATATATTACATAGATTACTTTTTTTTGTAAATACATACATATTATAGATACAAACAGCCATGACAGGTAAAAAGGTAAAATGTTAACACAAACATTTGCCCCTAGCGGGCTTCGAACCCGCGACCGTTTGGTTAACAGCTAGGGTTACTAGCCATTACACCAAACGTGTCATCAAAATGAAACATTAATTAACGATTACCCATTGTAGCCACAGCCTTACAGCAAATGACGGTTTGATGATACTTTATAGTTCACGCTATGTACAACCTTCAGTTTGTCATAACTTTGAAATTGCCCCAATTAGGAATAATGTATGAAATTAATACCTCGTGAGAATTTAACATGCCGTCCACATTTAGTTAGTTATATATTATGTGTAACAACAATTTTTTGGTAGCTCAAATTCAACTTTTGTCGTCTTGTATTGCAAGTAAGTTATTTATAAATTATTTCTTTTTCTTATACTAATAAGTAAAATTAAAGTGTCTGTTTGTAATGCGGAAGTAAATGGGGTAATTTACTAAATGGGGTAACATATAACAAAAAAATGGGGTGTAAAGTAATTGACAAAAAAAAACAATATTTTAAATCATGATTTCTTCAATGACTAAATTTAGTGCTGGAAATAAATACCTATACTTATGATTAAGTTTTATAGGATAACTTGATAATATATTTTTAAATTTAGAATTAAGAAAGTTTTTGTATGCCAGTAATGGTAGGTAATAAATTTAAACGATGATTCTATAGAGTATACGCAGTTACCTTAACCTAATCATAATGCTCCAAAGTGCTTATACACAAGAGATATAGCAATCCAAAGTTACAATACATAATGAATGAATTTCACGATCGCTAAATTGTCTGTTATCAGTCGTTAGATGTCTTGGTACAGGGTACTGAGGCGAGAACGATCGTAAATGTCAACGTCAAGTACTCTGACTGGACACATTATGTCTGTACTAGAAGTACATTGCTGGCTCGATTAATTTTGTTAGAAAATAACAGTAAATTTGTATTTCATTTTAATTAATTGAAACCATTTGGAATTAATCACCGATTCATTAAATGGTCTATATTTTAATTTATTGCTCTTATTACAGTTAATTGTTATGTTGTTATTTATTGTTATTGTTGTCTTATTTATTATTGTTGTCTCACTACCACACAAATTACACACAAATTTTTATCAGTGCGACGGTAGTCACCTACCATTATGTGGACTGTCAGCCTGTCTGCCGACCTTAATATAAAAATTAAAAGTTTTCCTTAAGAATTCAAGCGTAATTGACTTGTTTATAGACAAAGCGATATAAAATTGTTTAAAAGGTTTTCTTGATGAGAGGCAAACACGAAGTACGGCTTTTATGCAAGCTACGTCCCATAAATGACTTCCCCTAACTCACTTATACGTGAAAATGAGGTTCACTAGTTTTATATCAAGTATATACTCGGGCGACCGAGCTTTTATCGGTAAACTTAAGATGGTCACAATAACTGCATTGCAACCGACGCCGGTTAACACAATAAACATATTGTTACTATTGGACGTAAGCCGATAGATAGCGCCATCTAACAAAATTGTGAGGTAACAGTTGATTATCATCTATCGGCAACGATACATTCTTTCATATAGAAATAGACGCAAAATTGCCAGCCTATGTGTCAATGTGCTCATACCGCTTTCCACTTTCAATCCTCATCTTGTCGAAATCTCTCTTTTTGGGACCAAGCGCTTTAAAACATTCTTTATTTAGCGCAATACCAAGGTTTGGAACTCTCTGCCGGCGTCTGTATTTCCGAGCTTATATAACCCAAGTCTTTTCAAAGTTCGAGTGAATAGGCATCTTCTAGGTGAGCTCTAGGGCTCATCCTTGCTACACAGCTGATTGTTGGCCAAGAGCAAACCCATCTCTAATAAAAAAAAGTTCTTAAATTACGTAGAGCAATCAACAAATGATTATTCCTACAACTACTTAGATTCAATACCGAATACGTGTTATAATAGTCGACAAATTTATCTTTTTCCACAAAAATTGTGTCCGGTTTTATAAAGTACTAGCTGGTGCCCACGACTTCGTCCGCGTTGAAAAATATTAAGTAGCCTATCATGTGTCCCGTACGTCCAAATGTTTATCTACCATGTTTCATAAAAATCAGTTAATTCGTTTCAGAGTTATGGAGGAACATACATACATACAGAAAAAAAATCTAAAAAGGGTCAATTTAGTTTCAGTATCATGTATAGAGCCTATAAACACGATATCTCTGAAAACAAAGTAACTTACTCCATGACCGACCCTTACAGATTTATTATTAGTATGGATTACGTGTATGCAAGACAGTTTGACAAGGCCGTTGGATGAGTGGTAAGGGTGCTTGCCTGACGTCTGAGGGGCCCCAGGTTAGATTTGCAAAGTAGTGGCAGGTGGCAGCGAGCACTGCGTTTCAGAATCATTTGGGCAGCCCGTCTGGCGGCAGTAACCACCCTCTAACATAATATACCACCGTGAAATAACAGCATGCTGTTATATGCTGTTGTGTTTCGGTGAGTGAGTAAGGGATACCAGAGTCCATTTCGCTAGATTCATTTCCAGTCGCTTATCCTTATGCCTACTGTACATACAGACTT
The DNA here is from genome assembly GCA_936446665.2 of Synanthedon andrenaeformis. Lineage (NCBI taxonomy): Eukaryota > Metazoa > Arthropoda > Insecta > Lepidoptera > Sesiidae > Synanthedon > Synanthedon andrenaeformis. Next base: position 947,107 of record OW387806.2, on the reverse strand, counting down.
AAGTATTAGCTATTTCTCTTAATATTTCTTTCTCTAAAGTAAATTCACAAAATTATTAATGTCAAGTCATAATAATTAAAGACAAAAGTCGTAAAATGAAACCGAGGGTAGTTAAATGAAAAAACTATTGAAGCGCACAAAAGCTCATCTAAGCTTTGAATCTAGAGACAATAGGCTTTAAAAGCAATCTGCTTCACAATAGGAATTAATCTAGGATGCCTGACGAGCTGATAAACCTAGGTCTTTATTTAAATCTTTAATGCCGCGTCCTAGTGTAAGCTATGCGAGTTGAAATAGAATAAAAAAATGGACACATGAAAAATGTTTAGTGGACACTGCTCTGTGTTATGTAGGATACAAGTAATAATTTCTTTGTGAGTATTTTGTTTACTAGCCACCCGCTCCCCATATAATTTTTTCCAAGTTATATATAGAAACCTTCATAGTTATACGCTCTTTCCATTAGTGAAAACTGCAGTAAAATCCATTGCGTAGTTTAAAAGATCTAAGCGTACATACAGACGGATAGACGGCGGGAAGAGACTATTTTATAATAGCTGTTGCAAGCGACTTCGTCTGCGTTGTAAAAAAAAAACGTGATCAATATAACGTTCGACCTTTTGTTGCCATAAAATTTTGGCCGAGCGTTAGTTTTTTATTTTATTTTAGATGATCCCTCGGGAAAAGTGCTTTTTTCTGGATGAAAGGTACCCCATGTCCTTTCCCGTATCCTTGACAACGTTTATGCAAAATTTCATGGTGATTGGTTGAGTAGTTAGGGCGTGAAAAGGTAACAGACAGACAAACATAGAGAGTTAATTTCACATTATAGTACAAATAGTATGGATATAAAGAAGCATCCGCTAAGAAAATTTCAACTACGCGCGACTCCGGAAGCGGGTCGCTAGTTTTTTCATAAAAAATACTAAGTACGGTGTTAAATAAATAACATTGAAAACAATATGTTGATAATTTTCAGTAATAAATCGTTACTATGAAAGCCGTTTAAGCGTATCTCCCCGTTTCCGGTGACACCGGAAGCAGTGTTGGCGCCATGATCGTTTTCCGGAAGTCGCTCTCTGCTCAGCCAATTTGATTAATCATTCCCCTGGCAACATATTAAACTGTCAACTACCATGTTGACATTTTCACTTTATAAGTTAAAAACTTTATAAGCAAAATAGCCGTTACCGGCGACTTCTGAACTTTTGACTTGAATATGTCTTTAAATTTACTTCCACAGCGGGAGGCAAGAAAAGTGATGATAACATTAAAATTAATTTAATTAACTGATAATTGACTAGCTGCTCTTATAGTTTTGCCATGGACTATTTTTTTTTTTAATGAACCCCTCGGAGACAGTACTTTTTATCTACATACAGAAATGTTATCCTATCTAACTTTCTGAATCTCTGACAATGTGTAATTAATTTTTCATGACGATAGTTTAAATTTATCAATCCACTTTTTCACTAACAATCTAAATAATATTTCATTTAATTCTGAGTTATAATATTATACATATAATATATAATTTATACTGTATAATATTTACATATTATACAGTACTAGCTAGTGCCCACGACTTCGTCCGCGTTGAAAAATATTAAGTAGCCTATCCTGTGTCCCGTACGTCCAAATGTTTATCTACCAAGTTTCATGAAAATCAGTTAATTCGTTTCAGAGTTATGGAGGAACATACATACATACATACATACATACATACATACAGAAAAAAATTCTTAAAATCGTCAATTTAGTTTCAGTATCATGTATAGAGCCTATAAACACGATATCTCTGAAAACAAAATAACTTACTCCATCACCGACCCTTACAGATTTATTATTAGTATTGATAAAGCGTCGGTCCCCTAGGCAGGGTCAAAAGCTTGCTGGCTGCATTACCTCTTTGTATGGCAATGCTAAACTGTTGCCCTAGGTAATAGCCAGCTATATAATCACCGGTTATGTCGACCAAACGTTTCGACAATATGTAAAAAAAAATCGCGTTGGGTCTCCACAGACCCAGAGATTCGACACCGAAGAGAATGAACAGTGCTGATATGTCTGTATTTGTGGATTTTAAGCTTCCAAATGTCGACGCAGGTAGCAGTGCACACTAGTAGACGACCCATCCTTAAGTTGCCCCTTACCCCTTAAGATCCTTAAGTACCCCGTTAAGAAAATTTGTATCTTCGCTTGTAAATTATTGTATTATATTAATCCATAGTAATATAGGTCTTTTTGTTTTTTTTTTGTATAAAAAAAAATGTGACTTTTTTACCAAAATAAAAAATAAATAAATAGTTAAAGCTTAAAAGCGTAACAAACAAAATACACTTTATTATTTACAACATTAGTTTATATAATTTCATATGAAACATAATAAAAAAAAATCTTCGCCTTAGACTATGTATGGATAAATTCAAAAGAAAGAGAAATGAATGATTGATGATAGTCCATTTACATAAGTGTCGAATCATTGACGCCTTAATGTCTTCGTTAGATATGTTCGAAATACAAACATTTATTATTTATATATGTTTGTTACTCAATAAGACTAAAACGGCTGAAAAGATTTGGATGAAATTTGACACACAGGTAGTTTATTACCTGAATTAATATCCTGTATATTAATTCAGGTAATAAACTACCTGTGTGTCAATGTTATGTGTGTGTGTGTCAGTGTTATGTGGGTGGAAGTCGGCGGCACCACCGTCACAGCGATAAAGATGATAACTCATATATTTTCAATTTTCAAAGCGGACAAAGTCGCGGGCACAGCTAGTATATAAACACGAGTTTGTAGGGACCTATATTTAAGAATACTTTAAATGTGTTTTTAGTAGTGGCAGGGCCAACTGCGTTTCGCAGTTGGATGATTAATAGTAGGAGAGCTAGTGAACCATCCGACTAACCTAGGGGTCGGCAACCTTTTGAGTCAGAAGGGGTAAAAATTATAATTTACAAAGTTTTTAAAGAGCCACAAAAAAATTCTTGCCAATAATAATGAGTAGTTAAGAGATGAAAAGGTAACAGACAGACGTCTGTCTATACCAGCCTTTCCCAAAGTGGGCGATAACGCTCCCTTGTGGGCGCTGCAGGCCTAAAGGGGGGCGGTAAGAGACCCAGAAAAAAAATGGGGGCGTTGTGTAGAGGCTTGGGGGGTGATTTGTAATTTCATTTAGCTAGGATAGGGGCGCTAAAAATAATTTACTCTCAAAGTGGGCAGTAGACAAAATAAGTTTGGGAACCCCTGGTCTATACAGACAGACAGAAAGAGTTACTTTCACTTTACTTCATTTATAATATTATCGTATTATGGATAAGTATATAAGTATAATAAGTAGGTATATAATTATAAAAAGTACGGTATAATATTTTTGTAGTAATAATAATTATCTTATAAATAGCTTTAATTTGACTAACTTGATTTATTGACTAAATATATATCTTCGGTTTTTATCCCCTAAGGCAATACTTAAAGCAACTAATATTAAGAAAATAATCCTTATCATTTTATCAAATTAAGATAAATTCCACATATACTTTAGTAAGCTAGAAATTAAACGAATTACAATCTTCCCCATAACGTGTAACTTAATAAATTCGATAAGTTTGCGTGCTCCACAAGCCCTAACTTCCGGTAACAGGATGAAAATAACATCCGGTCTAGTTCACTGCCGGCCAGTAAACCTTATCTAACGATCCCATGAGATACAAGCTTTGTAGGTCATTGCAAATATTTAATAAACTTTGCTAGTTTTAATACGACCCTTTCTTCCGATAATCTCTTCTATATAATCAATTTTATATATATCATCAATACTAATAATAAATCTATAAGGGTCGGTTATGGAGTAACTTACTTTGTTTTCAGAGATATCGTGTTTATAGGCTCTATACATGATACTGAAACTAAATTGACGATTTTTAGAATTTTTTTCTGTGTGTATGTATGTTCCTCCATAACTGTGAAACGAATTAACTGATTTTCATGAAACTTGGTAGATAAACATTTGGACGTACGGGACACGGGATAGGCTACTTAATATTTTTCAACGCGGACGAAGTCGTGGGCACCAGCTAGTAATTATATAAAATTCTCATATCACAGTGTTTGTAAGCAAATTCCTCCGAAACGGCTTGACCGATTTTTATGAATCTTTTCACGTATGTCTGAGAATAGTTCGTAAACTATTTTTTATACCCTTAAGTGATAAGGGTGGCCCACTCCAAACATTTCTTTTTTGCCAAAACAACGTTATTTTGGCTTGTAAAATATAATAATCTATTGTATTGTAAGAGATTAGTACAGTCCAAATAGTAAGCCGAATATAGCCAATTAGGGGAAACAATTCGTGTAGTTTTGAAAATTGGCACAATTATACCCTACAGTATCCAGATAAACATACTAAGAGTCCTTGAAGTACCTACTAAGAATTTAAAAGGTACCTCCACAGCGCTTTTTTTAGGTTTTTGCTCATATTTGTACTACAATAGCAATATGATTACTTCTGAAAAATGTTTTTACATAAAATTTTCTACAAATTTGGATATATTCATTTTTACTCTACGATTAATACTTTAGGAGCTACAGGCCAGGCTGTGTACGAGTAAGTTAACAGAGAATTAAGTTGTTTAAGATGCTGTTGTTGGGAAGATGTGGGTTTAGTAAATCTTCTAATGGCTCTATCACCACCAGCAAGTATTCCCTGTCAAGCCAGGAAAAGGAAAGTGGAAACGAAGATATTTTCGTCACAAGAATAATGTGGGGCCTTTTATAACTTTGTGGGACGTTCAGTATAAGAACATTTACAAATGCACTGTTCTCTTTTTAATGTCATTTTGGCCATATTTAACAGGGCAATATAATGACGGATTCAAGCCTGTCACTGTACGTCACGTCACGTCACGTCAAGTTTAATGAACGCAGTGTGACCCCAACCTAAATCGGACCGCTCGTTAATAATTCAAATGTTTTTCATTGGGGTTATTTCTATTTTCGATAATTTCGTTTTTGTTCATTATTAATGGTTTATAATATCGTACTACTAGCGACCAGATGGCGACTTCGCGCAGATTTATAAAACTTCTTTATTTATAAAAACCTTCTTTAGGGTGACGTCTTACGCTGGGCTTGCCAGTCCATTCCCCCCACTCGTGAACATCCATGCTATCTGTCCTTCCCATTGCCACTTCAACTTAATAATCCGCCAGATTATGTCAGAGGTCATTCCTCTAAGATTCCTAAGTGCTCTAAGTCTGACTTTGGCGCATTTCAAAGTGCCAACTGGCCGCGTAAATATCTGCATACTGAAACAATGAGCTGAACGTTTAAAATATTTAATATGAATACGCAGCACCACACACACACACACACACACACACACACACACACACACACACACACACAAAGACATCTACGCAGCAACTTTCTCTCGTCTACGCCAACGTCTAGCTAACTCATTAACCACAATAAAAAAGCAGCCTTAACACACACACACACACACAGAGAGAGAGATAGAGAGACGCAGCGAAGACATCTACGCAGCGCCTATTAGAAGAATTGCCACAGCTTATGTCGAAAACTTTCTCTCGTCTACAGATCTCCTCATTAGTAGCCAACTCATTAACCACAATAAAAGTAGCTTTAAAACACACACACACATATATATCATTCATTATCGTCATCTCAGCCGTAGGACGTCTACTGCTGGACATAGGCCCCACATCATTTGACAATGTTAAGGGTTAGGTTAAATAATGTTATGGCTCCTTAGTTTATGGAGTGGCCTGTCTTAAAGATAGCCTCCCCTGAAACAAATGAATGCTATTATATAAAATTCTGTTTAAAACAGTCATTCCGGCAAATCATGTTGTCTTATAATGTCATCTTCGAGAACAATCAAGATTTTCCAGTTCATTTGTTGTTTGAGCTTCTTACAATCGCTTCAGTCTCGCGAGATGTTATAAAAGATAATTTCTGACATTCAATCCGGTAACGCTACTGTCTAGTCAAAGTAATTTTTGAGTTGGATATCAACTTTGATTCTTTATACTTGGTGTTTGTGTAAAAAAATAATCTATACAAATATTTTAAGGAGAGATTATGTTTGGAATGAAGAAACTCAAAAACTACTAGACCGATATTAAACATAGGCTATGTTTTATAAAGTTACATGGGCGAAGTCGCGTGCAACAGCTATCAATAAAATTCCACAGATTGTCAGAGATTCCTCAGCTCAATATTTTTAAGTTATTTCTTTGACACAGACATTTCAGCCGGTTCATATAACCGCAATGTTCTATACGCTATACAAGTTTCCAACAAGTAATCAAAGTTACCGGGCTAACTTATTAATAACTTGACACCGTTCTGCTTATCCATTGGGAAAAGGCGAACTATGTAAGAGCTGTATGCAAGTTAATACAAAAACTGGGGCCCTAGCCAAGATGCAAACGTAGTGCTTTCTACAGTCATGAACGCTACGCTACACTACAATATGCTACGCTACGCTACGCTACACTACGCTACGCCAAGAGAAAACTTTGTGATTGGTCAAAGTTTTATATGGGCATTGCAACAACCAATCACCAAGCTTTCTCTTAGTGTTCTCTCTTCGTTTCCAAAGTACGTAACGAAGCGTTTGCATCTTGGCTAGGGCCCCTTAGTTAGAAATTATAGAGGAGCGCGATTATTTGGACTAGATGTCGCCCTCTAGTCCAAAATTGCATTAAATTCTACAGGTTCGATTGGTGTGAAATTTGGTATGTCACTTCGGTGATATTTCCATGACACGGTAACTTTGACCTGATGCTGCAGCATCATGTAGTCTGCGGGATACCCAACTCCTCAGTTACTTACAGCAGATAACAGTGGTGAAAAATCATTTAACTGATGATGAAAACCGCATCTAATTCTGTTGCATGGTTTAGGAGGATTTAGCGGATAAATGAATTTATCCATATATGTAATATCCGTACCTATATGGATTTATATATGGACATAATTATAAATGCGAAAGATTGTTTGGACGTATGGATGTATGGATGTTTGTTACTCTTTCACGCAAAAACTATTGAACGGATCACCATGAAATTTTGCATACACGTTGTCTGGGACACTAAAAAGGACATAGGGTACCTTTCATCCAGAAAAAAAGACCATTTCCGAGGGATTATCTAAAATTAAGGAAACTAACTCCTGGCTAAGTGTAACGTTAACGATGTCAGGCGATATATTGCTTTTTCAACGCGGACGAATTCGCTGCCACCATCTAGTAATATTATAAATGTGAAAGTAACTCTGTCTGTCTGTTTGTCTGTTACCTTTTCACGCCTTAACTTCTCAACCGATCATCATAAAATTTTGCATACACATCGTCAGGGATACAGGAAAGGACATAGGGTACCTTTCATCCAGAAAAGATGTACTGTTCCCTAGTGATCATCAATACTAATAATAAATCTGTAAGGATCGGTCATGGAGTAAGTTACTTTGTTTTCAGAGATATCGTGTTTATAGGCTCTATACATGATACTGAAACTAAACTGACGATTTTTAGAATTTTTTTCTGTATTTATGTATGTATGTATGTTCCTCCATAACTGTGAAACGAATTAACTGATTTTCAGGAAACTTGGTAGATAAACATTTGGACGTACGGGACACAGGATAGGCTACTTAATATTTTTCAAAGCGGACGAAGTCGTGGGCACCAGCTAGTCTAAAATAAAATTATAAAGTGTGCTAAGTATTATAGCAACAAGGCGTCAAGTGTTAATTTTGAACGCGGATGAAGTCGCGGGAACTAGCTAGTACTAATATAAAGTAGGATGCTATTTCAGTATATTCAACCCATTCGTTAAGGCGTGTAGAGGTGATATAATCCAAGATGGAGCCACCGATATTCACGTAGCTGAACTTTTAGCCTATTTACTGAAAGGTCGCTTTGGAAACGGCCAACCTTTGCAACATTTCCGACTTAGCTATTTGAAAAGGAATGAAAATTTCATTTCCCCATATGAACTACGTAAAGAAGTATTTTCTCATTCCCGTTTGAGTTAACATATCTACTTTTTCAAACTACGCTAATGTGATCTGTATTTTATTTAAAAGTGAAAATGTCTTTAGGGGCGTTTTGCATTTGTATGGGGAAAAAACTATGACGAAGTGGAAGACCTACTAATAGTAATGCACAAAACACACACACACACACACACACACAAACACGCGTGCACGCAAGCGCATGCACACGCGCGCAATCGCATGCACACGCACGCAAGCGCATGCACACAGTAAATAAATATTTAATTACTTTTTAAAAACACTGAACCCGCGGGATCGACACCTTTTGATATAAAATATGTTCTGGCGGCAGTAACCACCCCCTTACAGCGTGAAATAACATATATACATATGTGCCGTTGTGTTTAGTATCTTAGTACAAAAAAATATAATATTTCATAACGAAAGCCTTCACCTATCTCTGAAATAATGAAATATTCTTTTAAAAGCAAAGTCGAGAAGGGAGTAACTGGATTTACTGTCTTCCGCGTGAAATTCGTTTAGAACCTTTTCAGATATGAGCGTTTATTATTGAATAAATAAGGGTACAGGGAAATATTATAAGATATATTTCTAAAAGCACAAACGCTAACCCGTGTCTAATTTCATATTAAACTATGTGATTCCTGCGACTTCGTCTGCGTTTTAAATTTTTAAAAAAGCAATATATACGCTTGACCTCTTGTTGCTATGACACTTTAGCCAGGCATTAAATATCGCCTGAGGGTACATGCAAATGAAAATATATATTTATTCTAATACTAGCTGGTGCCCGCGACTTCGTCCGCGTTGAATAAGAAAATACATGAGTAATTACTGTACCCGTGCGCCTTACACCGCCATCTGTTAGATTTTTGTGGAACTACAGATAATAAAAACAAATTTGTCCGCGTTGAAAAATATTAAGTAGCCTATTCTGTGTCCCGTACGTCCAAATGTTTATCTACCAAGTTTCATGAAAATCAGTTAATTCGTTTCAGAGTTATGGAGGAACATACATACATACAGAAAAAAATTGTAAAAATCGTCAATTTAGTTTCAGTATCATGTATAGAGCCTATAAACACGATATCTCTGAAAGCAAAGTAACTTACTCCATGACCGACCCTTACAGATTTATTATTAGTATTGATTCTATGGTGCCCACGACTTTGTCAGCATCGGGCACAGTAGGTAATAATAAATAAATAAATACTATAAAGTGACTATGTTAACGGAAAATTAATTTTTATTTTAATTCGCAGTGTTCGCTGCATTGATGGTTGAAACATCTATACGCTGTACTAACTACGGAATAAAGACTAATAACGGCGCTACACTTTAGGTAAGTGTCCTTCCTATTCCCTAGTTATAAATATATAATTAATATATAAATATATTTTTTATGTAATTATATAATTATTAATTATATAATATTATATCTAATATATAAAATTCTCGTGTTGCGGTGTTTGTTGCCAAACTCCTCCGAAACGGATTTATAAAAATCTCGTGTCACGATGTATGTTCGCGATAAACTCTGAAACTACTGAACCGACTTTGATCAAACTTCACGAGTATCTGTTATTTGGTCCAACTTAAAAGATAGGATAGTTTATATCTCATTTTGTATATTATTTTTTTGCAAATTATATAATATTATTAACATAGCGCCATCTGTTGATACCTATTCAATCCAGCAATTATTTATCTGTGAGTTCCAAAAGATTCTAACAGATGGCGATGTAAGGTAATTTTATCAGCTGGATTGAGTAAAAAATTGCACCCGTGCGAAGCCGGGAGCGGGCCACTAGTATATTATAAAACAATCACATAGCCTAAAATTACGTTGAAGTTGTGTGTGTGTACGAACAGAGCTGCGGTCCAGAACTAAGTTTGAAGTGGTTTAAATTATAACGGAAACTTTTGGGCGCGGATTCGTAATATTATATAATTTATGTAGATGTTTAACGAAATTAAATGCAGATGTTTCGTGTACTCCAAAAACTTTATGTTTAGCAAGTAGCCCGCATTAATTAGGCCCTCACAGAAGGACTATCTACCGTGTAATAGCAGCACATGTGCGGTTTTTAAGTGAATACATATTATTACGTCTTTAAATTTGCTTCTATTAGTGACAGGCAATAAAAGTCGACGAGGGATTGAATATGACTTGGTACCTTATTATAGTAATGTTGTTGCACGCGACTTTGTCCCCATTGTTTTTATTATTAGAATCTTTATTCTATATTAAATAAAATTTATCAATCAATCAATACTAATAATAAATTTTTAAGGGTCGGTCATGGAGTAAGTTACTTTGTTTTCAGAGATATCGTGTTTATAGGCTCTATACATGATACTGAAACTAAATTGACCATTTTTAGAATTTTTTTCTGTATGTATGTATGTTCCTCCATAACTCTGAAACGAATTAACTGATTTTCATCAAACTTGGTAAATAAACATTTGGACGTACGGGACACAGGATAGGCTACTTAATATTTTTCAACGCGGACGAAGTCGTGGGCACCAGCTAGTATTAAATATAATTCTAATATTAATTAGGATGAAGGGGATTTTAGTAGTTATCATTGTATCAGTATATTTTAATGAATTTTCAAATAACATCTCAGGGTATTTCGTGTTGACAGATCGAAAAAAAATTGAAAATAGAATTGTCCCAAAAACAAATTTGTTTCTGTCTAAGCTCTCCTGAACATAAAACGGAATGAAATGATCCTATAAAAGCTACAATAACCTTTAAACTTAACTATAGAAAATATATAATTTTGTCTCGAATTCCCACTATACCTTTTAGGCAGTTTTCATCCGGTTTGCAGTAATCGAAAGGCAACAAAGTTTGCCCAAATATCATTCTCTTAATGATACCCCACCCTTGGAAGGGGTGAGTGAGCAATCTTCACCCTTAAGGCTGTTGAACCACCTCCAATATAAGCGATCACTAAGCTATACTTTACTGTCTGTGTAACAAATAAATTAGTTCATTAGCTGCTCCATTAGCTGGCCTGGGAAACAGTCTCTTGCCGAGCTGCTGACTTAGTCGCCGGTGACATAATAAAGACGATCATAACCTTGTACAATTCACTGGTGAGAAGTAATCTGGAATGTAATGCTCCTGGAGGAATGTATGGGCTCCACATGAAACTAAATACAATTTAATGTTGGAACGGATACAAAATAAATTTACAAGATATTTGTATTGGAGATACTATGGAGTTTATCCGCATTACCCATTGAAATATCCTACTTTGTTTGTGCTAGGAATGGTTGGCTATAACGAACTGAGAGTGAGACGTGATCTTGCGCTCGCATCATACATTTTTAAATTACTGAGAGGAAAAACATGCAATTATGAATTGTTAAATAAAATAGGACTATGTGTTCCTGACAGATTTGTATGGAGGAGACGGAAACCACAACTCTTCGCCATACCGCGCGCAAGAACGGATTTACTTGGCAAGGCTCCTCTGACGCGAGCCTTACACAACCTTAATAAAATAGCACAATTAATTGACCTGTTCCATTGCACACTGAACGAATTTAGTAGGGCAGGACTATTTGTGATATCTTATAGTAGGTAATTTCAGGTTTATTATTAAGTATTCTTATAATTTATTGTACATATTTTTGTAAATTTTGTAATTTTTAAAATTCATATATACTTAATTATCTATGCAATGTAAATAATTAAAATAATGTTTTAATAAATAGATTAGGAACATATACATCAAATTAGGGTTACTCCTGTAATGATGTATAATGTGTGTGTTATTGTAAATAAAATTTAAAAAAAATAAAATAAAAAAAAACGTATAGGTTTTGTAATCCACAACCTATACGGCCCTGATCCTGACAGGGAAAAGTTTTCGATCAATGTGTGTTGCCAGTGACATATGGCGCTGACATAATGGTCCCTAACTATGGACAAGTCGAATATTTCAAAAATCGTATCCACATCAGAAAAACCCTACTATTAGTTGTTGGTCGTGACATGTAATGTGACATTTTTATTATTACTATTTATTTCAATTATTTTAAATTTTTTTTTATTTTATTATCATTAGTATTATAGTTTAGATTAGATTAAATTTAGGTTTAATACATGGGATGTTGCTTGGAGCTCTTACTGGTGCATGTTGAGCCTCCTATAATTGCGACAGCATCCGCCTAGTGCCAATTATTCTGAACAACGTGTTTTAATTTGATGCCTGCCTCGTTGGGGGCCTTGTTTAATAAATAAATAAATAAAGAATTAACTTCTGAAAGTCATACAGAAGTAAATCGCTTTCATATAGCTTCTAACTTCACCTGCATTGAAACTGTTGCCTTATGGAAAGGGCATGAAAGGGCGTATTGTAGCTTATTTACGGAAAATACAACGGCGCGATGCGACCCAAATTTTAATACAGCTTTGCACAGTACCGGCATGAGAAAGAAATCTTAAGTAAAGATTACCCTCCTTGAAAGGCCCATAGAGAACAAAGTCAATATTAGATGTCTGTGTGACGCAAGGCGTTAGATAAAAAAAATACGTGTCAGTCGTAGGACTGCATGTCAGAAGTGAAATCGTAGCTTCACAAAAATAATTGTGACAAATGATATTTAAATTCCTTAGAATTATCGAATTAAGTAAATATTATTATTATTGATCGCAAAAAATACAAGAGAAAATATATGACACTGACACACAATGACAATTAAACATGAACTTCATAATGACAGACCATTAAAAATGTTTGATGTTGATATGAAACTAGATTATTGGTCAGAGGTGTATACCATATTGATCCTTGTTATCATATCTAGTAAGTTTACTTTCATATGCAATTGTCTGCTTATTGTTCTTTTTTAAATTAATATCAGCTACATCAACGCTTACATTACATTACATGACACTGTCTCAAGTTCAATGATTTTATCCCATCTCAAAAGTTGTTCTTTTTTTAATAAAATATTTTAAATTAATACCAGCTACGTCAATGGTTACATTACATTATGTTACATGACACTGTCGTGAGTTCAATGATTTTATCCCATCTCAAAAATGCCCAACGCGCCTAAAGAAGTTTTCACTTCAAATAGAAAAAAATGTTAAATTTTCAGTAGTGGCAGGGCCAGAATACCTACTTTTGGGCACACCGAGGTTCTAACAGAGGCATAGGCCTTCTGGCGTTGGATAGCTGTGGCCAGTCTGGAGACAGTAACCTACTCCCCCTTACATAAGGCCACCGTAAGGGTTTTTGGTGAGTGATAAAGGGATGCCAGAGCCCATTTCCCTGTCTTCCTTCCTAGCCCTACAACAGTCAGCAACACACTTGCAGCACATATGGTGTTGCTACCTATAGGCGACGGTAGCCACCAACCATCAAGTGGACTATCAGCCTGTATGACAGAGAACCTTTACATAATTATTTTGATGAGCCCGTTGGATGAAATAACAGCATTTGTGCTGTTGTGTTTCGGTGAGTGAGTAAGGGATGCCAGCTTAATAACCCCATAACCTTTCCAAATCTCTTATCCTTCTATGGTCTGCAGCACCTATGGCGTTGCTTGTGTTATAGGCAACAGTAGCCAACTATCATCAAGTGGACCATCAGCCTGTCTGTCCATCTTGCCATAAAAAAATGACATTTCGCTCATAAAGCAGGAATCAAACATTGAGGCAGACAAATCCAAAGGCTATATCTTGTGTGAAATGTTTTGTATGACTGTATAGTTAAGTCTTTAGACTTCTATAAAACGACTTGAGATCGTCTAGCTAGCATTGAAGTTAAGAAACAAAGAGAATTCCTTACGAGTTAGAAACAAATTTTTATTTCAAAACGAAATAATAAAAATAAAAAATAAAATAAAAACGAAATTTTCCTCTAACTACGTTTTGTAAATCGCTTGTTATAAGGGACCGTTTACAAAGTAATACCTACACGTATTTATCTCTTAGCGAAGCGAGTCTTTTATGTACCTCCATTTCTTTGTTCGTGAGCTTTATAAACTTTTTTAGCTTTGACTGTTTAAATTGAGGGGCTTTGAGCGGTTCTTTAAAGAGAGAGCTTTTTGAGTATCGTACCTACGTATCGTAAGAGAAACTGTTTGTTTTAAAAAATTAATATCATGTAATATTACTTTTTTATTAAATTAAATACGAGCCGGTGCTCACGACTACTTCGTCCACGTACAAAATTCATACTAATAATTATAACTCTGTGTCTGTCTTTTTTACCTTTTCACGCCTTAACTACTCAACAGATCATCATGAAATTTTGCATACACGTTGTCAGAGATATAAGAAAGGACATAGGATCCTTTTTATGCTGAAAAAAAGTACTTTTCCGAAGGGATCAGCTAAAATAAAATAAAAAAACTAAAGCCCGGCCAGTGTCATAGCAACAGGAGGTCAAGTGTTATATTGCTTATATATATTATGGCGCTGAAATATGAGTCATATAGTTGCAAAGGCAGCAACATCACTTTTGTAAAAAAAAAACGGCAAATCGGTTTTTTCTTATATAGTTACACATTTTTGTTAAAATTTGCAAAAATTGCAAGTTGAAAAAAAAGGATGTTTCTGTCTTTGCAACTATATGATGACTCATATGGTCTCTAAATATGGCACTTGATGTTTTTGACGATAGTTTACTGAATTTAAAAAAAAAAAAAATTACTAATTTGATATAGTTATTGTGTTTTTTCTTTTCGTTTTTTTTCTTTTTTTTAATACTGAATCAATGAACAAGATATTTAACGTTTTCAATGAATATGATGAATTTTAAATTTTATATAATCCGTACACTAACGTTGGCTATCCTTAAAATAAAAAAAAAAAAAAAAAAAAAAAAAAAAAAAAAAAAAAAAAAAAATTGCGAAGCCGGGGATGGGTCGCTAGTGTTGTTTATAGCAACACATACATACACAAACATGTTGACCTCTACAATATAAGGCGACCAAAGTCGCGTGCTAGAATGTAGTTTACTTAGCCAGGCTACACCATCTGTTCAATTTTGTTGTAATATTTCTTCGGAACGTTTTCTTCACTGAACTTGTTCCAATAATGTATCGTGAAAATAACTACATATACATTTATGGCACAAGTCTTAAGATTTGGGATCATTATGTAATTAATTTATGTGCAGAAAGAAATTTCTTAGATAGATTGGTTATTTAATATTTATTACTAGCTGGTGCTGACGACTTCGTCCGTGTTTAAAAAGCAATAATATATCGTTGGCATCGTTATTGCTATTACACTTAGCCAGGAGTTAGTTTCCTTAATTTTAGATTATCCCTCGGGAATAGTCCTTTTTTCTGGATAAAAGGTACCCTTTGTCCTTTCTGATGTCCCAGACAACGTGTATGCAAAATTTCATGGTGATCGTATCATTAGTTTTTACGTGAAAGAGTAACAAACATCCATACATCCAAACAAACTTTCGCATTTATAATATAAAAAAAGTACGGATTTGTACGGATGTTACTCGCTAATAATGTAGCTTTCTATAGGTAAAAGAATTTTTAAAATCGGCCCATTAGTTTTTGACTTTATCCATTACAAACATACAAAAATACAAATCTTCTCTATATATATATATAAATTTCGTGTCACATGTTTGTCGTTCGTGTGTCACATGTCACATGAAATCCTAAACTACTGAACCGATTTTGATAAGACTTCCTAACTATGTGTAATTTAGACCTACTTAAAAGATAGGATATGTACTGGAAGCGGGTCATTAGTATTAGTATAGATATAAAGATGTAAGTATATATGATTATGTATCTATGACGCAGACGAAGTCGCAAGTACCAACTAGTACTAAGTATAATATATTAAAAAATCTCGACAATTTATAAATTAATTATCCCTTGAGGCCTGTTTATTTTTCCTTTAAGCAAATTTTTTTCTAAAAATAATAACCGACCCTTAGACATTATGGACGTAAGCAATCATAACACATAGATGTAGCTATATTCTTAAAGAATAATCATTAAAACTAGATTAAACTTTTGGGAGTCCTTTTTTAATTAATAATAGGCTTGATTAATAATAGGCTCCGACGATGAAGCGAGCTAACCCAGAAAATGCCTATTCACTCGAACTTTACAAAGATTTGGGTTATACGAGTATGATCTCGAAAACACAGACGCCGGGAGGTAGTTCAAATCCTTGGCAGTGCGTATTATGAACTCGTTATTGGAAGTTAACGAAAGTTAATGGAAATTAACGGAAGTTAATGGAAGTTAACGAAAGTTAATGGAAGTTAACGGAAGTTAATGGAAGTTAACGAAAGTTAATGGAAGTTAACGACAGTTAACAAGCCCGGTAACATTTTTAAGGTTAACTTAAAAGGTAATTTCTTGTCGAATTAACTTCGTTAATTAACGTTTTAACGCTCTATGCCCATAGCTATGCTTATAACACCCCTCTTTTGCATCGGGGGTGAGAAATTAAAAAAAAATACGAGTATTTATGTTCCTCATTAGACCGCACCCTTAATGCATATATCATTGGATCAACATTACGTAGGCAAGGTTGTTAATTTTTACCCTTAATCACTTGGGTCGTTTCCACGTATACCCGTTCGTTTGACCTTCGCATTCTACCAACCATAGATAAAGTTTTGCGGATTGCGATTTTATGTTCCAAGATAATATATATAACCTTAATTTTTGTTTAACTTTAACACCCCCTACGTCCAACGTAAAAACGGGGTATCAGAAGTTGAAGTTGACGATTAGGAGTCACGATTCTAATGGACTGATTTCGATCAATTTTATTTTGTTTAAAAGGTGACGGCATATTAATTCTTAGCTATAACTTATGAAGATCTGTTAAGGCGTTTGAAGACCTTCATCCCATTTCCTAGTTGACGAAGATATTTCACTAGCTTCTACTGGTTCGATTGATGTGAAATTTGGTATACTGTTACTTCGGTGGTATATTATTTCAATGACATAATAACCTTGACCCGTTGTTGCAGCATCTAATAGTCATCGGGATAATTAATTAGTTCCTCAGCAACTTAAGCAGATAGAAAGTCATTTTAATTATAACTTATTGTTGAAAATATTGGTTTCCAAGTTCACTTACATGTGTTGCTGATTTATATTTTTTGAAGATTGGTTTTTATACCCTTTCAATACGCAATTCGACATTTTCATCAATACCTACTAATAATAAATCTGTAAGGGTCGGTCATGGAGTAAGTTACTCTGTTTTCAGAGATATCGTGTTTATAGGCTCTATACATGATACCAGAGGCGTCTCTAGCCCATGTAGCGCCCGTGTGCAAACATTACTCTAGCGCCCTTTAGGAAGCGCGCGGTCAAAACTCGTACATACAAATGTTATACTTATGTCAATGTTAAAAAATGGAAATTGTAAAAAAGATCGGTCATTTCGTATGGTCTTTTTTTACAATTTCTATTTATTATGTTACGTTAATGTAACATAACATTATACATATCTATCTATTGCCGGCTCCACATTAGTGCCGTGAAGCTCCGTGAACAGGCGTGAACGTGAATGTGGACGGTTTTCGCGGGGTTCGCGCGCGTTCACGCCTGTTCCCCGATCAGAGTCGGTATTTTGTCCCGCGACAAAGGGTTCGCGCCTCCTTCGCGCGGCGTTTACGCGTACACATCTACATTCACGGTATTTCTTGTTTTGGACGTATATGTTGCCACAGCAAACAAAGTTATTGCAGCAGCAGCTTCCACGTCCATTTCGCGGCGGGTTTCACGAACGATTGTGTTAACCCGTGAATGTGGAGGGCACGACTTGTGCCGTGAATTCACGGGGTGAATTCGCGCGTGAATTCACGGCATTAATGTGGAGCCGGCATATAATATAAAAATGAATCCCTAAATGTGTTGCTAAGCGCAAAACTCGAGAACGGCTGGGCCGATTTTAATTCTGTCTTCACTCATGGATAGAGGGATAATCAGGGAAGGTTTTTACGTAAAAAAATGCACCCGCGCGGAGACGAGAACGAGTCACTAGTAATCTATAATTATCTGTGTTAAGCAAAGATTTAAATCTTTGGTTTTAAGGTTTATTTCATGTTGAAACAAAAGTTACTATTCTAAGAGCCGCTCGTGGCGCGCCTTGCTTTGCTGTAACTCGACTCGACACATATAAGAAGAGCTCGGGATGCCATACAAAATGTATGCAAACGGGAGCTCTTTTACGTGCGATTGAGGTATAACGCCCGTCGTCATAACAAGGGCGCAGGTTCATTGAAAGTGGTACCGCGGCCGGCGCCCCCTACACCGCTGCGCCCGTGTGCTCCGCACACCCTGCACACATAGTTAAGACGCCCCTGCATGATACTGAAACTAAATTGACGATTTTTAGAATTTTTTTCTATATGTATGTATGTTCCTCCATAACTCTGAAACGAATTAACTGATTTTCATGAAACTTGGTTGATAAACATTTGGACGTACGGGACACAGGATAGGCCACTTTTTTCTTTTTCAACGGGGACAAATTTGTTTTTATTATCTGTAGTTCCACAAAAATCTAACAGATGGCGGTGTACGGCGCACGGGTACAGTAATTACTCATATATTTTCTTTTTCAACGCGGACAAAGTCGCGGGCACCAGCTAGTATTATATAAAGTTACGCGAGCGAAGTCGCGTGCAACAGCTAGTTAGTAAATAAGGCGATGCGTAGTTTGATTGCTTTGTGTGAGTGTACCGTGTAAGTACATACTCGTACACGGCGAAGGCGTTGTATCGCCGGCTTCACTCTGTCGTCCACAGGGCTCTATCTTTAGTTCTTATTTCATCTGAGATGAACCCTATACATGCCTTGCAGAGTAATTATTCGCTCGCTATGGTGCCCTTGTATCTCATTTATCTTATCCTTATCCTACCTACATATAAAGAGCTTCCATATTTTTTGGCATACTGGCCAGTATTTTTTTTTTAATTAACATCGAAGCCTATTTTCATGAAATATTTCAGTTTAGTTTAGCATACATATTTAATAACAATACTTTAAAAAGAATACTTAGTTTTATTAACCGATAATAAATTTTTATTTAAACACTTGCTGACCCGGCGAACTTCATATCGCCTTAGAATAAAAATCATTTCATACAAAATGTTTTATGCAAAACTATATAAAACTTTCCATACAAAATGTATGAAAAATGTTTTCTTTTATTCACAATATTGTTTTTGTGAATAAAAATTTGATATGTTTTTATTCTCAATCTGCTAATCGAGGCGGAGACAAACTCACCACATCAAAGATCATAAAAAATTGCTGCGACATATTTCTATTATTATTGTAAATAATTATTAAATTGATTAATAAACTAATAAAATAAATAAACATTGTCTAAAATAGGTGGTTCTTCAAAGAAAATATCTTAATTGCTATTTGAATGAATCGAATTTTAAAATTTATAGCAATTTTGTTTGGGGTATCATTTGGGACACTTTTATTTTTATTAGCAACTAGAGGCTTGTTCCCGGCTTCGTCCGGGGTGCATTTTTTTACCTAAAAACCTCCCCTGATTATCCCTCTATCCATGAGTGAAGACAGAATTAAAATCGGTCAACCCGTTCTCGAGTTTTGCGCTTAGCAACACATTTAGGGATTCATTTTTATATTATAGAAGATTGTCTCGCAAGTCTCACGATAAAAAAAAATTAATGGAAAGAAATAGTTTTACAGTCGTTGGCGTTTATTAAAATACAAATAAAAGTGATACTTTTTACAAGGAAAACTATAAAAGTTTGTAGTTTTAAATACTTATATGCCAAAAGTTTAAGTGTATGTTACGGACCCAAAGTCATTTATCAAGTTATCATTTTTTGGAAGCCTCACCCATATATTACAGGTCAGTGACCTTGTGTGAGTACGATATATCAGTGTGTATTCACTGGCCACTATATTTTGTCCTGCGTCCCTCGCAAGCCAGATGTCGTAAAGGGTTAGTACATCACTAAATCAAGAGCACTCGCTCCAGGGACCGGACACGCAGCACTTTCACGACTAGTGATGCGACTGTGTCGATAAAAAAATTTCTTTTTGAGAAGTTTTAAAAACATCTTTAAAGGAAACTATCGAATTTCAAGCTTTTTTTAAAACCTTTTTATAACAGTCTTATTTTCTAAAATATTATACCTTTTGAGGTATATCATAGCACTATCGACAGCTGGAAATGCTAATTTTATGAGTAAGAACTAAATAAGTAGGTACAATATCATCAATTTTAAACTATTTTAAACTAGCGAACCGCTCCCAGCTTCGCACGTATGCCAAATTTTCATAATTATTTTCCAAATATTTGATCACTTAGCTATCGAGTTGTGTAATTAAATTTCGAATGTTGATGATAGATATGTAGCTACAACATCAAACTGTATTCCCGATTTTGTTATTATAATTCTTCTCAATAATTTATATCTACCCAATTAAGAAGTTAATTTAAAAACGTATTGACGTCTAAAAAGTCATAATAATTGCTATTCTGGCCAGTTAACAATCCATTTATCCCAAGCTCGGGAGTCCTGAGTGTGCTCAGGAGCTGCATGAGCTCATACCGCCTTCTCCTTGCTTCCATCAGGCTGGTTGGTGACCATCCTCATCCTGTCGACTCCTTCTTTTCTAATCAAGCGCTATAAAACGTCCTTTATAATGCACACTGCCAAGGTTTGGAACTATGTTTTCGAGCTCATATAACCCATATATAGCTCTTTTGAAAGTTGAAGTGAATCTTCTTTGAAGTGAAGCCATCTTCTGGATAAGCTCGTTCCATCATAGGCGTCATCTTCGCTACACCTTTGGATGCTGCCTATAGCGGTTATCACACTTTACAATTTGAAGGAAACCAATTATGTACCTAAGTAGTGAACTAGTGATCACTCTACACTAAATTGATTTCTAAATCGAAGACATAGAATTGAAAAAAGATAAAATCTAAATTGGACCCAATCTGTTCTGCGATTACACTTTCCAATTTCCTAAATTGAAATCCTTCAAATTGTAAAGTGTGATAACCGCTTAAGAGCAAACCATTCTGTAATAAAAAAAAAGACAATGACAGATCATTGCATTTTTTTTAATAAAAAAAAAAACAATAAAAAATATGAAACACTAAGCGTATACCAGTGACGTGCGACACTTAAATTTTTATCGTCAACTTTACAACTTTCCCATCACTAATTCATCACACGCTCCGTTCTCTCTATAAGCAGGTAAGTACATCACTACTTTTTCTTGTATTTCGAGCTCACAATAACACCTTTGTGACCACATACATAGGTATATCGATTATTTTTATTGCCCAGTTGAAATATTTTTAAATGGTTTATTTTCTTTTGTAAGTCTCTAGCGATTCTGTAAAGACATTGATCACATTGTGAGTTTGTTCATTACAAACAAAAATACAAATCTTTTTTTAAATATTATTATTAGTATAGATTAGTATAGATGTAGTATTCAAGCTTCGGTCCACTTGATGGTAAGTGGTCACCGTCACACTTTCAGAAAAGGAAACAGATTCACACATTAACTTATATTTTCAAGATTACCTTATTAAAATTTAAACTTAAAAAAAAGCATACCAAATTACAAATTACAAAATTTGTTTTGTATAGTCGAGGTAAGAAAAGGTTCGTCACCTTGATGCCGACATTTGCTTGAACCATGGCAATTATTATTAGTCATGTAAAAAATTATATCAAACGTCTGTCAGTTATTGTCTGCTTAGTGTTTCAGTTTCAAAAGTTGCCAAGAGCCTATGACTTGATATAGGAATGAATTTGAAAAATAACGAAGGTTTTCGTACCCTGACTTTACCTTTATCACTAACAACTTTGACTTTTAAACAATCCGCCCTTGTACGCTCGAGGCGAAAAGTGATAAACTGAACTACCTATCCCTAACTTCAAGTTTTTTGGTACATTCGGCGAGTAAAGACTTAGTCAAATGTACAGTTGACAACACGGGGCTTTTGTATAATATATTTTTTTTTAATGTAAAGGTTGTCAGATAGGCTGACTCTACACCTGATGGTGGCTACCGTCATCTTTAATACAAGCAAACGCCACAGGTGCTAAAAGTGAGCTGGCGACTGTATATTATACGATACTTAGTAGATTTAAGGATAAATGATGATATTAATAATGATATGTCATAGTCGTTGGGTATTAGTGATAAAGATATAAAACAGACAGTGAAGACGCGTTTCTTTGGACGCCTGATAAAAGTTCTTAAGAGTCTTTTATCAGGAGGTAACATGGTACACGCTTTCAATGACTGGGTTATACCATTACTCACATATTCCTTTGGCATACTAAGGTGGACTTAAACTGGACTCGATGGTTTAGACAAGAGGGTTCTTCGATTGCTCACGGCGCATCGCATGCTACACCCATACTCATCGGTTATCTATGAGACTGTACATCCCACGGAAATTGGGGGGTCGCGGTTTTTTAACCTCCATAACCGTGAGCTGTACAGTCTTAGGGAATATTTCCTACACAATGAGATTGGTGTACATCGAGACGTTGTAGCAATCAACAAAAACCTCACGCCTCTATCTCTGGCTAACGAGTACTGGCGTAAGCCTTTGGTTCTAAGCACCGAAGACCGAAAGAACATATGGAAAGGCAAGGAGCTGCATGGGCGGTTCTACAAGACCCCTGACGGGTCCTGATGTGGATTCGCTCATGTCAGTGAACTGGCTGTGTTTCGGTGGCCTCTGTGGGGAAACCGAAAGCCTTTGTCTGTGCAATTGCGGACGAAGTTATTAAGACGAACAATTATCGGAAATATATCCGGCACGGTAGACATCTGTCGGGCATGCCACCGTCCTGGAAAGACTATCCCAATCTCTTACCATCAATCCCACTATCGACAGCGCAATTTCACCACCTGTGGCGGTGCTTGTGATATATGCGCCTGTCGCCAATTACCATCAACTTGACCGTCAGTCTGTCTGTCCACATTAACATTAAAAAAAAATAACAAATTTTCTATACGACTGTACCCGTGAGCATAATAGAGGTACAATCGCGGCCAAGGTCTAGAGCAACCCCTCACAAAGTCGTGTGGAGTGCTCTCACGTGCTTCCAGTAACTCTTGACCTCCAAAAGCTAAGTGAAATTATGGGGCGAGGTGTCAACTAAACGACAAAATTAATTTTTTGCAACTTCTTAAAAAAATTCTCACCTCTCTATTTGAAGTGAAAGTCAATTTTTGGTGAAAGTAATTAATGTAAAATTCAAATAGCATTTTTTTTATGTTAAGGTTAGAAGACAGGCTGACGGTCCCCTTGATGGCAGGTGGCTACCGTCGCCTATAACATAAGCAACGCCACAGGTGATTCAACTAGTACAATTAAGGACAATCGATAGGGAAGAGATAGAAAAATGGGCTCTCGCATCCCATACTCACTCACCGAAACACAACAGCAGATGTGCGGTTATTTCACGGTGGTCTCTTGTAAGGTTTTGGTAACTGCCACCAGACGGTATGCCCGAATGACTGCGAAACTCAGTGTGCCCTGCTACTACCTTCCAAGTCCAGACCATAGCCAACTTCAAAAAGTTATTTTCCAAAGATTACCCTGCTGGGAATCGAACCCAGGAACCCTAGAACAGATCGTTAAGGCAACCACTCATCTAACGGGCTAGTCAATTTAATTAATTAACTATTAATTTAAATACCAACAAAATTGTTACCAAAGAAAAAAAATCTATTATTGATATTATAACTAATTTCAAATTAGTGTAAGCGTATCCATTTTACAAGTACGTTGTTGGGGTGTGTGCACAAAAACATTCATTATTATTAGGGATTTTAGAGTGGAAAACATAATCCTGAGGGCTCAACGGGATTAACATAAAAGGAATATAATCTCCATCCTGTTTTTAGTACAAAATGGAGCACGCAGTGTGTACAATGTACATACATACATAACATGAAATAGGCACCTACACTTTTTATAAGTATGCAAACAACGAATTAGGGTCAGTACACATCGACACGCGAACGGCTTCACGCTGCGCCACGCTGTTTCACGTGAACTGTAACGTGTACCTTTGAGTGTAGTGAATAAGTGCTTTATTTTATTGCTGTCTTAAAAAGTGCGCGAAGTGTCGCGTTCCAGTGTGAATTGACCTTTAGGATCAGTTTACAAGGAGACGCGACGCTGCTCGCTCATTTCAAGCTAATTCAAACAATACAGTATAATACTAATTTACTCAAAAAAGGTACAGAGTTCAGTGAGTACGCGAGTGCCACTTCACGTGTGTCATTGAACTGTGTACCTTTTAGTTTAGTAAATAAGTGCTATATTCTTTTGCTACGGTATGACCCTTAGGGTCATCTCACATCGAGACGCACACTTTTTAAAGTAGCATTACAATATAGAATTAATTTACTACGCTACACTACACACACATACACGCACGCACGCACGCACGCACACACGCACGCACGCACGCGCACACACGCACGCACGCACACACACGCACGCACGCACACACACACACACACACTACACAATTCACCGCTAGTCGGCGGCTTTACGTTGCGCCTCACCACTTCACGTGAATCATTGAACTGTTTAGGCAGGCCGCACATTGGCTACGTTGAAGCGACCATCCGCACACACACTATCCTAACGTACAAGATAGGACTGTTGCATAAGCGACTATTCCGTCGCTAGAGTGATCAATTCCCGCCATAAAATCACTCGCTAAAGCGACAATAATGATCGCTCAAGCGTCTGTGCAGTTGCAAAGTCGTCACAAGCAACAATATGGACGCCGAACCTAGCATTTCTCGCGCGATAGTAGCCAATGTGAGGCTGCCATGTAAATAACTATATTCTATTGCTATCTTAAAAACTGTGCGCCGCGTCGCGTTCTGGTGTGTACTGATCCTTATAAATATACTATATGAAATACATGCTCCATTTTGGTCTTTACTACTCACTGAATAAAGTTAATATCGATTTTATTTTATGAGTTTTTTTTACAACTATTGTTCCATAAAAGAAATTGCCTTGGTGGACGAGCACATTGGTCGAGTAATTAAAGATCTTGGCTTAATGCTCTGTCTTGAAGGTTTATGGATTGCAACGTTATGTAAAAATTTCGAGTCAATCGATTGGCTAGTTTTCGAGTTTTGTGGACAGATTAACAAAGTCCAGTCGTGCGTTGGAACTGACACACACACTTTTTTTTTCTAATCTATTTAAAGAGTAAATTACTTTTTCCCTGTTTCACTTGAGGGATTTTGAATATTGAATATTGAAATGGGCTCTGTAATCCCTCACTCACCGAAATATAATAGAATACGTGTTGTTATTTCTGGGTGGTATTCTTTAAGTTGGTGGCTACTGCCGCCAGACGGGCCACCAATGACAGTGGAACACAGAATACGTTGTCACTACTAGAGTTGCGGTCCCACGGACTCCAGTAACTAACACGCCTCATCGCGAATGTTTTAACTCGTCATATGTCGACCTGACGCTATCTGTTCGCCTATTTCAACATGTCAATTGATACCGAGAATAATTTTGGTAATGTTATTAAGGGTGGCAGGCAAATTGACGTTCTACTTGCTAGTAGGTGGCTACCGTCGCCTAAGTACACAAGCAACACCAGAGAACAGTAACAAGTGCGTTGCCTACCATGCAGGAATTTGTTAAGCATAAATTGTTGTAGCTTAAGCTTAGCTCTTTGCACCATTTATTGTAGTTTTAGCGAATTTTAACTTACCGACTCCTGACGGATCGGGGCGGGCAATGACAGGCTACCGTAAGCATCGTCCGTTATAATGTTTCCCATACACGGCCTCCACACTACTCGTGAAGTGTACCAGGCGAAGCAAATACGAGAATGTGGACGGGCACTTCGTCTTACCTCGTCCAACTTTACCTCGCCTCGTGCTACTTCCACTTGTTGTCGGTTTTTGCGCCCGAGTCAAAGGACTCGAAGTAGCGCGAACGAGTTCCTCGCGAGGTTGAACGAGTGTGTAGCCACGCACTTCGTAGTTCGGTCAATTTTCCCGAATAATTCGTCGAGGCACTTAGCAAGTAGTGTGGAGGCGCAGAAAGGCTATCGGCCCGGCTTTGCACGGTCTGGCCTGCGAGAAAGCATGCCGTGGGACCGCGGCATAATATAGAGTGTATAATTATTATAATTAAAATTTAATAATTAAACAACACTTACATTCGCGACTGTACTAAACACACACGCTCCGAAATCTATCAAGTTTATTTCTCGTTAGCGGAAAATAATTCCCGTGTTTCGGAAAGTTTGTAAATTATTTTCTTATTGAGTTATAATGAAGTGAGCAAAACTCTTAGATACAGGCTGTAACTAAATCCAGTTCGTCCCACATACGAGATTAAGTTAAGCTTCCCTAAAATAAGGTCAATATATTACCTCAGTGTTTATGCTACAGTAAGTTCTGAAACAATCTTTTAGGGTGAGTAATTCTACAAATAAGGAATACGTCTTTAAGTCCCTTCTTTATTATGCCTGTTTATTTCTCCGCTAACTTCTTCTAAATTACCCGACGGATTTTGATACGGTTTTCATCAATGGAAAGAGCGATAAACGAGGAAGGTTTGTGTAGGTACCTTCCTTGTTTATCGCTTATTAACGACTTACGCTTATAATATAGCTTTATTTTATAACGTAGCATCCGTATCGCAGAATAACCCAAGCAAAGCCCTCTCCATTGCTTGCTGAGCGACGTTGAGCTTTCTTATTTGGCCTATAGTTAGAGACCACGTTTCAGCGCCATATTGAATCACTGGCAACACAATATTAGTCTAAAACTTTTGTTAATTTAAACAATTTTATTAACACCGGCACCGGCTGCATATTCATTTCCTTCGGTGTAGAATCTCTTGGGTCCGTGGGGTCCCAACGCGCTTAATTTTTTTTAAATATTTGGTCAATGCCATACAACGAGGTAATGCATCCAGCATGCTTAAGACCTAGGGGACTGAATTATTTATAATATAAAAATGAATCCCTAAATGTGTTGCTAAGCGCAAAACTCGAGAACAGCTGGGCCGATTTTAATTCTGTCTTCACTCATGGATAGAGGGATAATCAGGGAAGGTTTTTACGTAAAAAAATGCACCCGGGCGAAGCCGGGAACGAGTCGCTAGTCTATAATATAAAAATGAATCCCTAAATGTGTTGCTAAGCGCAAAACTCGAGAACGGCTGGGCCGATTTTAATTCTGTCTTCATTCAGGGATGGAGAGATAATCAGGGAAGGTTTTTACGTAAAAAAATGCACCCCGAGCGAAGCCGGGAGCGGTCCGCTAGTATAGTTATAATAATAAATACATACACATCCCACACAGCACCATCTAGTTCCAAAGTAAGCAACTTAATGCTTGTATTATGGATACCAGACAGTTGATATACTACATAGATTACTTTTTTTTTGTAAATACATACATATTATAAATACAAAACATCCATGACTCAGGTACAAAGTTAAAATGTTAAAACATAAACATTTGCCCCTAGCGGGATTCGAATCCGCGACAGTTTGGTTAACAGCTAGGGTTACTAGCCACTAGTAGACCAAACGTGTCGTCAATAATAGTTATCTATACATATAAATAAAATTGGAGTGTCTGTTTGTAATATTGAAATAACCGTTTATTACTACATGCATATGAATATATATACGGTACATACACCAAAATAACATTTTTTACAATTTTTGTCTGTCTGTCTGTCTGTCTGTCTGTTTGTTCCGGCTAATCTCTGAAATGGCTGGACCGATTTTGACGTGACTTTTATTGGCAGGTAGCTGATGTAATAAGGAGTAACTTAGGCTACGTTTATTTTAGAAAAATTCTTTTATTAGAAAAAATACACCCCGGGCGAAGCCGGGAGCGGGTCGCTAGTATTATATATAACTTAAGTATTAAATGAAACGTTATATTGTATTAAAAGTTGTGCTTGATAATCTAATATATCAAATTCCCGTGTCCCGATGTTTGTTGCCAAACTCCTCCGAAACGGCTGTACCGATTTTGATGAAATTTTGTGTGCTTATCGGGTAGGTCTGAGAAACGGCCAACATCTATTTTCCATACCCCTAAGTGATATTTTTTGTATGGCAAAACAACGTTTGCCGGGTCAGCTAGTAATAAATAATAATGTCCATTAAAACAATTGTGTAATTTTCCATTTTTACTTGTTACAGATCAAATGGAACACCTAACAAGTGATATCGTGCCTCGCATTTCAAAAATGACGAAGAAAACTCTTTAACGTTACGGCTCTACCAGGAAATATGTCGCGGTTATGAAAAAGTGTATTAGCTTTCAGAGAAATGGCTCCGTTCACGTAGTGTATATATATATTAGTGTACAAGGAAAGAGTGATAGTGGGTTTTGTAGTGAAATATTAGTGAGTAGTTAAGTTTATAAGTTGTAAAGTGCTTGTGAAATGCGAGACGGGTCCAAGGCTGGCCCCAGTGGTGCCTCGTTGGGGCATGGATTCGAGAAAGACGAACAAGGTAAGGGTATTGAGGATGTTTGTTACTCTTTCACGCATAAACTACTGTAGCACTACCATGAGTTTATGACGACCGAACTCGCTAGCGAGAGATGAGCGAGGACGTAAAATATTTGTATGGAAAATTGTACTGCGCCTCTAGCGATCACTCAAAGAACTAAAATCTGTAGCACTACCATGAGTTTATGACGACCGAACTCGCTAGCGAGAGATGAGCGAGGACGTAAAATATTTGTATAAAAAATTGTACTGCGCCTCTAGCGATCACTCAAAGAACTAAAATCGGCACCGTGAGTTGCACAAGTAAAATACCTATCGAATGTAGTCGCTAGTGACTTACGTCAAATTGACATTTCTATACAAAATCGGTACCATGAGTTAAAAATTTGACGATGCTCTCGAGAAATACCGTAACGTTAGTAGTTAAATCTTTCACTAGCAAATTGAAGTGTGAAAAGTCGTGAATATATTTTTATATACTCTATATTGTTATTATTATCATTGAAATGCCTACTTAATTCTTTTTTGGTGTTTTATGATTGGTTGGATGCGTAGTTCATGAAATAACCGTAAAGAAAATGCTACTAGTGCGTCACATCTCAATGCTATTACAGCGCCGCCTAATTGAGTTGGGCCTCCTTATGTCTATTTTCCATGGTATGAATCCTATATCCTTCCCTTTCTTTCAAGTACATCTAAAAAGAGATAGCTTTATTAAGCGTGAAGTTAGACATAATCGAGTTAACGTTAGCGAGTAAAGTAAATATTAGCGAAACTCATGTTGCGACTTATATTGTAAACCATTCGAAGCTAGTTTATTCGTTATCAACAGAAGTAAACTAATGTCATATTTCGATAGCAACTCATGGTAGTGCTACTGTTTCCGAGTGATCGTCTAAAAATATAGATAGATGATATCTTCAGTTTGAAAAAAGAACAGCATACTTAGTTGAGGAATTAACTGGTTTTTTGTTGTTGTTTTTTTTTAAATTATTATTAATTAACATTAGTCATAACGGGCGATAAAATTTAAGTGCTCTAAGATGCAGTTCAGACTCAAAATTCGATTATAAAGTAGGCTTGTTCTCTGTTCGTCGACAACCAATGTTTATTTTTCTATTACGCAGAATGGAAATTTAATATTTGAGGAATTTCAAAGAGGGAGAGAAGCCATAAGCAGAATTACTTGCCCTCGTCTCAATGGCGGGATGCCTTGCAAATTTTCCAATGGAAATATAAAAAAAATTATAAAAATCTTTTGTATAATTGAATATATATACATATTTCCAGTAGTATATCTAGTATATTGATGGTTATAAAATAGGTACCTATAGCCTATGTTACTCGTTGATAACGTAGCTTTGTACAAGTGGAAGAATTTTTTTAAATTGGTCTACTAGTTTTTGAGTTAATACTTACATTAGTTTATTCCTTACTTTATATAAATACTAGCTGGTGCCCACGACTTCGTCGGCGTTGAAAAATATTAAGTAGCCTATCCTGTGTTAATTCGTTTCAGAGTTATGGAGGAACATACATACATACAGAAAAAAATTGTAAAAATCGTAAATTTAGTTTCAGTATCATGTATAGAGCCTATAAACACGATATCTCTGAAAACAAAGTAACTTACTCCATGACCGACCCTTACAGATTTATTATTAGTATTGATTTTCTCTTTATAATATTATAGTATAGATAGAGGCTAAAGATCAAAGCTTGTAAAACAAAAGATTTTCACACATTAGCAGAACCCAAAATGTACTTGATAGCATATACTCGTACATAATGTCTATTGCTACAATTGCGCAAGCGCACTGCCGAAATTGAAAGGGTAAAACATAGCTTACGACTTCGTTTTAAGATTATATAATACATAAATTAATATTTGAAACTAATCAAAAAATTTAATTAAAAAATTAACTATAGTAGACTAAACCGTATACTTCTATAGAAAATGCCGCGTTTTGGCTGTTCTCTTCATGTTAGCAATCATGACAACGTGTTTTCTAGTCCTATATTTTGATTACACGTTTGGTCTAGTGGCTAGTAACCCTAGCTGTTAACCAAACGATCGCGGGTTCGAATCCCGCTAGGGGCAAATGTTTATGTGTTAACATTTTACCTTTGTACCCGAGTCATGGATGTTTTGTATTTATAATATGTATGTATTTACAAAAAAAAGTAATCTATGTATTATATCAACTGTCTGATATCCATAATACAAGCATTAAGTTGCTTAGTGTGGAACTAGATAGTGCTGTGTGGAATGTGTGAAGATATATTTATTTATTTATTCTTAATTCTAATTTTAAACAAAAAGTTTTAACAGGATGTTTTATTTTGAACAGGAACGTCGTATCAGGAGGACTCCAGTTGTGAAGAGTTAGCGACGCTCAGGTCTTTCATACATTTCCCCGAGGAAGTCGCACTTAGACTCACCGACACTGAATACCAACTATTCTATCAAGTAAGCACCCTCTACTATTATTTATTTAACTTTAAAGTAAGGTTAGTGCTCCCCCCCCCCCCCCCGTCAGAGCCGTGCAAGTGGTGGGGGGCTTAACCCTCGGCAGTCTGGGCGGTCGCAGGTGCTGGAGGGGCCACCGGCGCTTGCTTGACTAATCGGACTTTCGCTGGGGAACTAACAAGACCCACATGCGTGTACTCCGAGCGGGCTCCGATCATCGGAGCTCGTGACGGAGCATCGGTTGGAGGCCCCAGGTTTGTAGGTATTCATGACGAATTTCCAGAGTGAGAAAACTCCTGACAATATTGACAATTTCGACGACACGTTTGATCTAGTAGCTAGTAACCCTGGCTGTTAACCAAACGGTCGCGAGTTCGAATCCCGCTAGGGGCAAATGTTACCTTTGTACCTGAGTCATGGATTTTTTTTATTTATAATATTTATGTATTTAAAAAAAAGTATCCCTATCAAAAAGTATCGCATTCTGTATCCGTACCTTGACCCAGCCATCTATAGTCCTGAGGCTCTTGAGGTGTTGGTCGAGGCTCTTGGATATCAGACAGTTCGCCTACACGACTATCGGAACGATGATTGTTGAATCGACATCCCACATGACGACCTCGTGAGTCAAGACAAGTCTATGTACCTAGAAGAAACACCATGCATATCCTGTACGAGTGTGGCCCCTTGATGCGCAAGCGCAGTCACATCTTAGGAAGCCACACAATGGCTTGTGAAGATGTGAGGAATGCCTCTATCAAAAAAGTACTACAGTTTCTAAACGCGGTAGGTATAGGTAGAGAGCTTTAGTTTACGTGGCGATCACAATATTTCAGCAATGGACGAAGTGATACTGGTTCTCCAGCAGACCAGAAATAGCCACTAAGAAGATAATAATTTTTCTTTTTCGGCTTTCACGCGGTTTTCGTCATGCGGGATAACGATGTCAACAAGTAACGTCTGACGCTGGAATCGGTCAATAACCACAATGTCAGGCTTGTTTACGACAATACTGCCTAACTAAGCGCAAAAGCGATATCTAAATGAAAACGAGTTTCGAGTTTTATTTTTCTGTATATTTTGAATTTTTTGCTTATTAAATAGAATTTATATATTATATTGGGTCCATTTTTTATTACAATACTTACTTAAGTCACAAAAATATTTTTTTTTTTATTATTATTTTTTTATCTTCACACATTCCACACAGCACCATCTAGTTCCGCATTAAGCAACTTAATGCTTGTATTATGGATACCAGACAGTTGATATACTACATAGATTACTTTTTTTGTAAATATGTATATACATATTATAAATACAAACATCCATGACTCAGGTACAAAGATAAATGTTAACACATAAAAATTTGCCCCTAGCGGGATTCGAACCCGCGACCGTTTGGTTAACAGCTAGGGTTACTAGCCACTAGACCAAACGTGTCGTTAAATCAATATTGATATTGATGTACGTCTAATGATGTACCCCTAGTGATTTAAGGTAAAATCGAGATAGGGAATTCTTTGTTAAGGTTTTTTATATGTTTTTTATATGTTTTATACAAGATAGCGTTAAAAGCTAAAAGGTTAAGTTCATTAGATGCGTATTTTTAAGGCTATCCTATGGCATAAAAACCAAATTTACGATTTATTTATTTTTGATACCGCTTTTGCTCTCAGTAGGGCAGAATAGTCCTATCCGTGATAATGGATACATTATTCTTATGAAAAACTAGCGGCCCGCTCCCGGCTTCGCCCGGGGTGCATTTTTTTTACGTAAGAACCTTCCTTGATTATCCCTCTATCCATGAGTGAAGACAGAATTGAAATCGGCCCAGCCGTTCTCGAGTTTTGCGCTTAGCAACACATTTAGGGATTCATTTTTATATTATAGATTAAAAAAAAATAGTCGAACTAAGCCGCAAGCTATCGTATAAATTAAACATACAATGACTTCGAGCGCTTCGCGTCGCGGGAAAAGTTTTAACTTCGGCAATAATTCAATCATCGGGGCGGGCGTCTTTTGTGACCGCTAACCGACTCAGTTTTAAACCAGCGTAAAACTTGACTAATTAAAATACTTCTCAATATTAAAAATCTACACAATGCCTTCAAAACTTGCAGAATAAACTCGTTACATCTATATCTATATCTAAATACAGTTTAACTTGTAAGACTAAGAGCTAGTGCTCATCCTGGCAGGGTCAACTTTAGATGGCAGGCTCGGCGTACCTCCACTTTTGGGTACGCCAAGGTTCGTAGGACAGGAAGCGTAGACCTCCCCGCGCTGGATAGCAGTGGCGTGGCACCGATGTTGTGTCATAACATAACGTCCCCGCGACCCCGCCCATCTGATACCGCGCTAGAAATGAAAAATGAAAATGAAAAATGTTTAAAATCGTTTTTACCGCAACAATGATTGAAGACTCCTTTTAAGCAGAAGCCTGTGCCAGGAGCCTTCGCTCTTCCATAAAAGCTAGTACTAATAATATAATAACTACTAATAATAAATTATCTATAATATAAAAATGAATCCCTAAATGTGTTGCTAAGCGCAAAACTCGAGAACGGCTGGGCCGATTTTAATTGTGTCTTCACTCATGAATAGAGGGATAATCAGGGAAGATTTTTACGTAAAAAAATGCACCCGGGCGAAGCCGGGAACGAGTCGCTAGTATATTATATTTATAAAACAAGAAAAAAAATTTTTTAAATAGATGTGTGTGGCTGTGTGTGTGTGTTTTATTGTATTAGCACCTTTCATTGCCGGGTATCCATTAGGATTTATTTATTTATTGTTTATTTAAAACAACAACAGCCTAGCACACTTAACATTCTAACCCTATCGCTCAACATCTAGGTCCAGTGAGCAAGCCAATTAGACCTGAACACATAATTCAATTTGGTACATAAACTGAAACAAAAAATTGAAAAAATGCGAAATAATAAAATAGAGAAAAAAAATGTAAACAAAAAATTTGAATACTATATCAAATGATCCGGCTATTTAAAAATTAAAAAAGTCAAATGTTAAAAATTACTCAAAAACAAAACCATAAATAGTTATATAAGAGTGTAACGAAATCTTCTTCTTGTGATTATTAATATGGTCAAAGTGAACATTCAAGTTTGCGCTATAAAATATTTTGAAAAGGCTCACCAACCAAAGACATACTTAATTAGAATATACAACCCTCACAGAAATAAATTAAAATTATAGGAGAACACAGCATTATTAGAAATTAATGAAATTACTCTCATAAATGAAACAACAAGTGTCTATGAGAATTCCATTTTCATTATTTTAATCAATTTCATCATCGTCAAATTTAATCATCAATCAATCAATAGTAATCCACTTAGAGCTCAATATACAAGAACGACTCTATTTTTCTGTAATTTACCAAATAACTTCCACAATATAATATTCAACATCAGAATTTGTATTTCCTTGTAAATTTTATTCACTTAATAAATATCAGAATGAGTGGCGACGTTTAATTTTGTAATGTACCGTCACGTGTTTGTGACATTTAAACGCGATAAACCTTTACCAAAACAGTACGTTCGTGTTACGGTGAAAGTCTGAATTCAGGCACACTTTAAATGAAATGTTAGCATAAAAAATTAGTTAGTCGTATTCTCAAGAAATAGAATAGAATAGAATAATATTTTATTTGTAGCAAAGGACATTGAAAACATACAAATATATAAAAAGACAAACACAAACGTCCCCCGCCACAAACCGGCTCCAACTCAGCATAATTCAGGTTATAAAAACCTGCGCTGGTCTTCCGTTAGAGCCGATGGTGAGGTTACGCACTTACAAGATAAAACAATACATAAAAGCTCTTAAAATGAAAATATAACCTATAAATATATAATACAAAAAACACCTATATTTATACAAAAAAGAAAATATCATCTACCAAAAAAATAATATATAAAATTAAAAATACATATATATTCAGAAGGCACTGGTGTCGTTCCGCAGTTGCTCCTCGCTTTTTTGGTGATCGAATATAAATTTCTTTAATTTATTTCTAAAATTAAGATATCAACAGTATAGTAGCAACTTCGCACAAATGTATTTTTATTTTTGGAAAATTATTAGCAAAACCTTCCTCGTTTATAGTTCTTTTCGTCAGTGAAAACCTTATCAAGGATTATCCTTTCCAGAATAAAAGTATCCTATATATTAATCCAGGTAATTAACTATATGAGTGCTAAATTTCATCTAAATATGTTTTGCCGTTTTTAAGTGATTAAGTAACAACTTCACAGACTTTCAAATTTATAATATTAATAGGTATATGACGTATAGATAATGTTGATACTCTTCGTCCAATTAACAGTCATGTCCCCTGATATTATAATTTTGTAGACTTTTTATTTATTTATTTATTTATTAAGGTACACCAACAGAAGACACAACAATACAACACAATAATACAATTTTACATTCGATCATGGTCTGATGTGAATTCTAATGACAGGTATACACAACATTTAACATCATTATCGACCCTTGACATTACAGAAAATTCTTATACAAAGTTCCACAAAAGCTTCACCACTATATATATATTCACAAACACACACAATAGACGACATTTTTATTCATTTAAAAATGTATCGTATTTAATAAAATGTATAAGAATATGAAAAGTTAAGCTATTACTAAAATCAAAGTTTCACCGCAGCATGAGTATATTTTACACATGGTGCTAACGTAAGTGATACGACAGTAGATTGGCACCTCTAATTATACGAACAACCGCGAAAACCTAATATATTTTATTTATACATAGGTATAGGTTGGAATAGGTAGATAAGTATAGAAATTAATGAAACAATTGTTTTCCTGTACGTAGGTATTTACTATTATTCCGAAACAATATTAGTAGTGTTCTTTGTTTTCACTTCTGAGGTTTTTTTTTATCATAAAGGCCGGCAGACAGGCTGACGATCCATTTGAAGGTAGGTGGCTACTGTCGCCTATAACACAAGCAAAGGCACAGACAGGTGTTGCAATTGCGCTGCCAACCAAAGTGGAATTAAGGCTAAGGGATAATGAAGGGATAGAGTAATGGGCTCAGTTATAGCTTAATCCCTCACCGAAACACAAAAGCACACGTGCTGTTATTTCACTGTGGTCTTCTGTAAAAGGGGTGGTTACTGCCGCCAGACGAGCTGCACAAAATGACTGCCAAATGCAATGTGCCCTGCCAGCTACTTTTCAGAGACAACTTTGAAAAGTTCATTCACAAAGTTGACCCAACCGGGTATATAAAATACCCGGGTATATAGTATAAGTATATAAAATATATATGTATAGTACTACCTGGTGCCCGCGACTTCGTCCACATTGAAAAATAAAAATATGCCTATATAAGCATTATAACGCTTGTTGCTATTAACAACTTGGCCAGGCGTTGGTTTTTTTTTTTTTTTTTAAATGATCCCTTGGGATAAATCTTCTTATTCTGGATGAAAAGTACCCCATGTCCTTTATTTAAAGCTAGTACATAAATAATTAATGCGGGTTTGCGCGATGAAAACTTTGAAAGGCCATTTTCACCCGATGATGTAGAAATTTAATATGTTTTTGTTGGGAGTCGAAATGATAGGAAACAATGTTACTTATTAGGTACTGTGTGCGTACAGATTGCCTCCAGCTAGATTCGCAATTAAACAGCTTTATGCTGGAGTGAACCAAGAATTTAAATCCTTACATATTATAATTTGAAGTCTTTCTTTATTTAACTCTAATCAATTTTATATATATATTTGTTTTTCTTTGTGTTCTTATCTGATATTAATGTGTGTGTGTGGGGGAGGGAGGGGTGATCCTTACATAGTGTCATTTGAAGTCATTCTTACTTTAACTATAATCAAGTTTATATTTTGTATTCTTATTTGATACTAGCTGACCCGGCGAACTCCGTTTCGCCACCAGATGGCTTCGTTTTAGTACATGCTATGTATCAGAGATGGCGCTGTATGTAACTAAACTGTAATATGCAATTTGTTTGAAATTTTATATGATCTGTACACTATTACGTTGGCTATCTATCGTAATATATCGATAAATTAAAAAATTAAGCATCTCTTTGTCTATACTTGTATATGCGCCAACTCCTCCTAAACAACGCAATGGATTTTGTTGCGGTTTTTTTCCATCATATAGAGATTTTTTTACAGAATCCATATTCATACTTATATTATAAATGTGAAAATGACACTGCCTGTCTGTCTATTACCTATTAACGCCTTAACTACTCAACCGATCATTATGAAATTTTGCATACACGTTGTCAGGGAAAGACATGGGGTACTTTTTGTTGTTGTCAGGAACTTTTTGTTGTGGATGAAAGTTCCTTTCATCCACAACAAAAATAGTTAGTATAATTATATATTCTTTTATTATTGTATTATAATTAGCAGAAAAAAGACGCTTCCGTTATAAAGACGCGTAGCCGGAGACAGGTCGCTAGTTTTAAACAATTGAAATAAAATATTTCATTGGTTGGTGCATTTTCGAATACACTTGTCCGTCCTGGCGGAGTAGGGTTCAGCTTGTATTGTTATTGTTTCCCTTTCGTATTAAGTTTGTCAACGCTGACCGTATTGAACAATGTTACAAAAATAAAAAGTATCTATATTTAAACTAGATTGAGATTCGCCGATGATATAGTGCTATTCGCGAAAACATCTGAAGCCATCAACAGAATGATAGAAGATCTTGCGATAGAAAGCGAAAAAGTGGGGCTAAAACTCAATCCAGAAAAGACTAAAGTGATCACAAATGGAAACAAAACCACGATACAATTAGGAAACGCCGAAGTCAACTACACTGATGAATATATCTATCTGGGACAGCTCATAACTCAAAAAGAACCTATGCGCAAGGAAGTGCAGAGGAGAAATACGAACGGCTGGAGAAGATACTGGAGCTTGAAGGAGGCTATGAAAGACAAACAACTGCATATAAACCTCAAAAGTAAGTTATTTAACACCTGCATACTACCCGTTCTTATATATGGCTGTCAATCATGGACTTTATCTCAAGAAATGACAAGTAAACTCGCCACATGCCAATACGCTATGGAAAGAAGTATGTTGAATATCAAGAAATCAGACAGACTGAAAAACCGTGTAATCAGAAGCAAAACAAAAACCATAGATGTAACAATGAAAATTAAAAGACTCAAATGGAGATGGGCTGGGCACACGATAAGAGGTCATGACAAATGAAGCAAGAAAGTGACAAGATGGTATCCAAGAGAGGGTAAAAGGAAGAGAGGTAGACCGCAGAAAAGGTGGGATGACGACATCAGGGAAGTGGCAGGAGTGATGTGGAACAGAGTGGCTCAGGAAAGATCGGAATGGAAAAAGTTGGAGAAGGCCTTTGCCGATTGGCAAACAGATCTTCAGAAAACAAGCAAGCAACAAATATTAACATAAGTTTGTTTGTATTTATTATAAAATATTGTTATTAGGTTAAGTTGATCTGATTAAAAGGCTATATTATTATTATATTTGAACTAAGACTTCCTCTGATTCGTAACATATATTTTTCTCTGAGACCGTATTCACCCTCGAAACCCGACGCAAAAACGGGG
Source organism: Synanthedon andrenaeformis (assembly GCA_936446665.2). Classification (NCBI taxonomy): domain Eukaryota; kingdom Metazoa; phylum Arthropoda; class Insecta; order Lepidoptera; family Sesiidae; genus Synanthedon; species Synanthedon andrenaeformis. The sequence continues at coordinate 908,415 of OW387806.2, read as the reverse complement.
TGTTATAGAAATGAAGTGTGTGTGTGTGTGTCTTGTATATCTGTGTTGAAACGTAGCTCACAAACGGATGTACCGATTTTGATTAGTTTTTTTTGTTTAAAAGCTATAACTTATAATGATCTTTTCAAGTGTTTGAAAACCAAGACCATTTCTTGGTTGACGAAGGGATTTCACTATCCACATGGTCTATTGACAGGGTCTCAAACAAAATAACTGCGAAAAAGTGTCCACTGGAGCTAAAGGATCAAATATTTTTTCGTATACATATATGATATATTCGAATTTTTTGGTACATATAACACGCGAAAAGAAACTATTACTCGTAACGTACACGTGAAGTGGAGTAAGCAGGACATAGTACGGCCCCCGAGATGGCCGGCGTACCTCCGCTTTCGGGTACGCCGAGCCTTCCCGCGCTGGATAACCGTGGCGGGACACCTAAGTCGTGTCATAACGTTCTAGCGAACCTGCCCTAGTAAGTCGTTGGGTTCTAGCCGGTACGGAATCCGGGGTAACCCCACAGTGTCCCTTACACTGTCAGGTATCCAAGAGGATTTCCCAAGGTTAAAAAAAGGACATAGTAGATCCGATGGCCACTGGAGCCGGAAGGTTTTCGAGTGGAGGGGATGTACTGGCAAACGCAACTTGGACGTCCACCCTCAAGGTGGACAGACGACCTGATATGGGCCAAGGGTGGAACTGTCTTATTGGCAAATTATGGGAGACATGGAAATGGAAAATGGACATGGAACATGGCCATGGAACATGGACATGGACACGGACATGGACACGGACATGGACATTGAACATGGACATGGAACATGGAAATTGGACATGGAACATGGAACATGGACATGGACATGGAACATGGACATGGAACATGGAACATGGAACATGGAACATGGACATGGAACATGGACATGGAACATGGACATGGAACATGGACATGGAACATGAACATGGAACATGGACAAAGAACATGGACATGGACACGGAACATGGAACACGGACATGGAACATGGACATGGAACATAGACATGGAACATAACACATGGAAAATGGAACATGGACATGGAACATAACACATGGAAAATGGAACATGGACATGGAACATGGACATGGAACATGGACATGGAACATGGACATGGAACATGGACATGGAACATGGACATGGAACATGGAACTGTCTTATGTCCAGCAATGGACGTACGGCTGAGATGATGATTTCCCACTAACATGGGTAACTCAATGAAATCTAAGCACTCTTTCTGTCCATTGTTAGTTATTTTATGCAGTGAATAAATGTCTTTCTTTCTTTCTTTCTTCTTCCTTTCACTCAAATATTATATACTTTGCAAGTTGATAGTTTTAAGTGGAATATTCCGGATGTTTAGTAGATGTTATACTGCAAACACGGATGTTTACTTGCAAAGTTTGTATTTAAAAACAAGTAATGAAATTTACATAATTTGGAATACCAAGTTGTTGTTTGAAAAAGCAATATTGTTATTGCTAAACATCGCATTGGGTTATTTTTTCACAGTGGGTAAATTTTTCACATAATAAGTTTCGCCTGCGACTTTGTCCGCATACATTTATAAATTATCAAATTTACTTATGGACATTACTTGAGGATATACTGCCTTCCCCTTTCTTCCATAGGACACTCAGACTTACCGTCCTCATCTTGTCAAAATCTTCGGATCTCTTCGGACTCTTTCGGACCAAACGTTTTCAAAATTCTTTCGTGATTGGAACTTTCTTCTGTGTTTCCGGGCTCATATAACTTTTTTTTTTAATTATAATGGGTTTTCTCTTGGGCAACATATAGCCATGCAAAAAAGACGAGACGGGCTATGGAGCTTGAACTTTAAAAGGATTTGGGTTATATGACCTCGGAAACACTGACCCCCGGGAAGGGAGTTCAAATTTTTGGCAGTGCGTATGATGAAAGAATTTTGAAAGATTTTGAAGAAAGGAAATAGATGAAAATGAGGAATTTTCACAACATGAGGATGAAACGGAAGCTGCCGTACTTCTAAATCAGTCTATCAAATCAGCTCGTTTAATATATAACCTCATTGTTTCAGGTACCACCAATCGACTACCTGCGTCAAGTGACCCTCGATCTTGGGGGAGAAGGTGTCCTGGGCGTTGTCACTGAACGCCACATGATAAGAAGGGCGCCACCGACACACGCACAGCAAACCAAAAGTACAGTACGAGCCCTTATCAGAAGGTTTAACGAGGTTAGTTCTTTCATATTATGAACTTTATTTATTTGATTTGATCAATTATACACAACTAGCTTTGGTTCGTGAAGTTTTTATTTTTATTTTATTTTTATTCACATGTAATAAGTATTATTTTGTATACTGTAGAATTAAAAAACCAAAATGCGTTGCTCTGAAAGAGAAATTATATTTTTATATTAAACAAAATAATTTCACATTTTCTGTTCTATACAATTTCACCATACTAAATACTAATCTTACCTGAAAGAGAAACAACATTTAAAGCTATTATTTCTATGTTCTTAATGCTTTAAATTATTTATTATTTATACGTCTCGTTTTACAATCATATAATATTATACCTCCGTGTTATTCCCGCGTTGTAGGTAGCCGCTTTTAAAATTATAAACAACTACCTACGTACCTACTAAGAAGTTTACAACGCGTTAAATTCAAATTAAATGAAGTGAAACCAACTTCATTTACACACATATTTATTTTCTTTCTTAATTCTAAATTTTTTACAATAATATTAAAAAAACGATCACTAAATACCGTAAAAAAACTTAAAACTAGAATTCCGCAGGTAGTTTTTATAATTATTTTAAATAATTAATTACAAAACAATTATTATTTTTATTATTATTATTTGATATTTTGGGGCTTTCACCGTACAATCTCAAAAGCTTCATTTGACACGTTTGCTCTAGTGGTTAGTAACCCTAGCCACTAGACCAAACGGTCGCGGGTTCGAATCCCGCTAGGGGCAAATGTTTTTATGTGTTAACATTTTACCTTTGTACCTGAGTCATGGATGTTTTGTAGTTATAATATGTATGTATTTACAAAAAAAAGTAATCTATGAATTATATCAACTGTCCGGTATCCATAATACAAGCCTATAGTTGCTTAGTGTAGAACTAGATTGTGCTGTGTGGAATGTGTGTGGAATAGATATTTAGATATATGTTGTGCTAGCGGAGCACAATATATCGTATATTGTGTTGGTTTGTGTATTACTCAAAAACTCAAAAAGTAGCCTATGGATTGACTTGAAATTTTTGCACAATATGCAATCAGCTACAAGGATTGATCATATCTATTTTTCGCGTAACAATATAACCTCGATCACGAGAAAAATTAGCTTTTCTTTACGGCGCCATCTGCCGAAAGCGAGGAGAACTAACTCGCCAATGAGAACCGCTGTCACACTTAAAGTGGAAGTTAGCCGTTGTCATGGCAGCCGAGTTAATATAAGACTGAGCCACAACGAAGCGTGGTCGAGTTCAGCTAGTATGTTAAATTATACAGGGTGTGGCCTGTAATTAATAAATTAAAATATAGACCCTTTAACATATCAGTAATTAATTCCAAATGGTTTCAATTAATTAAAATGAAAAACAAATTTACTGTTATTTTCTAACAAAATTAATTGAGCCAGCAATGTACTAGTACAGATATAATGTGTCCAGTCAGAGTACTTGACATTGATATTTTCTCGCCTCAGTACCCTGTACCAAGACAAGGTAACTGCGTATACTCTATAGAATCATCGTTTAAATTTATTGTTCTAATTACAGGCCACACCCTGTATTTATGCATTAATGAATCTCTTTACTTTTTGTATCTTGTGCACTCCACGAGTAAATGATGGACCTCTAAAGTTGATTTAGGTCTTTAGTTCACTTAGTCTTAGTTCAAACGCGCGTTCCCGTTGATATCCATAGTATGGAATATATGTACTTACCCTATGGAATATAGGGGTTTTCTTTTCATGTTAAACATAGCAATAAATGTCTCTGTGATCACGAGACCAAATTAGTTACATTAAAAATCGTTAATCCAAATCATTCGAGGGCATCATTCTAGCTCAATGAATACTTTAAGAAGACTCGCTCCTCTTTAAATTGCTCTTATGTTGGGTGTACAATGGCGGACAGGGAAATTGCTTTTTTTAATAAATTATTTGTTGATCATATGTACATATAGGTATTTCAATTTACATTTGAAATATATGACCTATCATTACTGGCATACAAAAACTTTATCTTAATTCTTAATTCTACAGTGTATTATCAAGTTATCAAAATGTATTATAATATTTAAAGTCAAGTATCAATTTTCAAATGTCAAGTATATTATTTGAAAATTGGTTGATGGTGTTATATTTGTTTTTTATATAAACTAAGGGTGTATCTGGGAAACTTCATTTTTTTTAGTAAATGTCTCAGACACGCTGACGCTGACACGCGCTGGTATTTATTTATTTATTTTATTTTCAACAAAAGGCATACAGCAAAACAAAATAACATACAATAGATACAATATTAACTATCTATATTGCCACTTACAGATTTTCTTTATGTAGGACTTAAATATAATCTGATATTAGAATTAAATATTAATTCTAAACCATGAGGAAGGGATCTGAACTATGGTATGGGAAATGTGTATGTGTGTATTTATGTTGGTGGCTACTGTAATCCATAACACAAATAGCGCCACAGGTGCTGCAAGTACGTTGGCATCCCTTCTCACTCACCGTAACACAACAGCACACATGCTGTTATTTTTTGGTGTATTTGGTCAGTGAGTAAGAGTTACCAAAGCCCATTTCTCTACCCCTACCTATTCCCTTATCCATAATCCTACTGCGGCCAACAATGCACTTGTAGAACCTGTGGCGTAGCTTGTATTATAGGTAACGGTAGCCATTAAGTGAACCGTCAGCCTGTCTAACGACCTTAACATAAAAAAGTAGCCATCAAGTGAATGCTACCCTGAATAATAAATTTCAAAAAATATTATTTGATCGAAGGGCAGAGTACGCTCGCTCCGTATATAAAATAATTATATTCCCGAATGACACTGGTATCTTATTAATAAAATTGTTAATTAACTTTAATGAAAAACGAAGCACATATTTATAACGCGAATGATGGCGTCAATATTTTGTCCCCGTGTGTATTTGTTTACGCACGTGACGCCGAGAAGGTGGTGGGGCGGCATGTGACCCCATTAGCGAGAATTCGACATAGGGATGTGATGAAGCATAAGATTTTTTTGTCGATAAAAATCAGTTTTATCAATAATTGAAATACAGTATTATTGAAGTAATTTTATTTAATTTAGGAATCTCTACCGATTGTTTTCTATTAAATAAATACAATTCAACCATAGCCATATGATTTCAAATTTGTTAAGTTTTTCTATTAAAATTTCTTAGGAGACATGGTCAAAAACCTTAAACATATATGAATAGTATAGCTTAACAGCTTAGCTTTATTATTTATCAATTCTGTAACTTTTTTATTATGCTGAAGCTTGCTAATGTACCTTTTTGAAAACCAAATTGTTCATTTTTTATGACTTTATTTTTGTTTTAAAAACTCATCAACTCCTTGATTGTACTAATAATTCCTATTGCTAATGATAACCTAATTAAAGTTGTTATTTCAACTTGTTTTAAATTTTTTCTCTTAAAATAAAATATAATCTATGTATTAACACAGTGAAAGAAGAATAATAAGACAATTTACAAGAATCTGTGGAATGAGAAAAAAGGAATATAAAAACATCATAAAAATTTCTTAATAACGTTTACACATTATAATTATGAATAATTTAAATTAGGAAAGTTCTTGTAACATATTGTTTTAGTTATGCAAAATATAATTTGTTAACTTAATAGGTAAATAATTAATATTTGTACGGCTTTTTCAATGTTTATAGGACATTTATTTATTTAGGAACTTCATTGTATTCAGCAAATATATCTTCCATTTTTTTTTCTAAATTAAAAGAACAAAAAATCGATAATTTAGTATACTCCTAAATTGCAGACACGTTCCCATCACTAGTCCATTGACAGAATCGGATCATGCCGTCGTAAAAGTTCGATTTTCTATGTAATTATCGTCTCAATTTGTCCATGGATTGGTCTCGGAGAAATGGTCTCCCTACAGCTACGTGTCTATTGATTTGGACACATTTTTAAAAAAGAACGCTTCGGTTTATTTTTAGAGGGCTTCTTTCAAATGAAAGCAATCACAGTTTTCTTTGTAGTCAGACTATCTGGTGACCAATGGGGGATAGCTCGCCTTCAACGGACCCTATATTAAATTCTGTCTAGGAGGCCTTCTGCTTATCTGAGTCGTAGCCATCAATCTACTACAACTATGGATTTTGCATCACAAATGCCAAACCGGCACATAAAAAATACGACTAAAACGGAATCATGGCGGAATCTTGCCTTCGTGAGTCAATGGTAAAGGGTAGTAACGACAAAGTTCTACTATTCATTTTAAACTCAAATGTGTTGACGTAAAGTCACATTTTCTTTAAATGACAGATGTTTGGTTGGTTTTAATGACAGATGACAGAGTTGATGCTCTACGCATATGTCTTTTATAAATGTTCCATAAAGTTCGTAGTGTTTTGTATGGCGTGCGAAATCCATAGTTGTAGTAGATTGGTGGTCTAGCGTAAACACTAAGATTTTTTTACAGAAGAAACAAAAAATCTTGCATGTTTATAGACGCCCTAATGCCAGCGCTGACTGACGCTATGGCTCGGCATGGCATGGCCAAGGATTTCTTCCTAGACGTTTTATTTATGTTAAGGTAGAGACAGACAGGCTGAAGGTCCACTTGATGGTAGGTGGCAACCGTCGCCAATAACACAAGCAACGCGACAGACGCTGCAAATTCGCTGCCGACTACAGTAGGGTTGAGGATAGGGGATCGAGAAGGGATGGGAAAACGGGCTCTGACATCCCTAACTCACTTACCGAAACGCAAAAGCACACGTGCTGTTATTTCACTGTAGTCTTCTGTAAGGGAGCCGGCGCTGACTTACATTACAATACAAATCTTTTTTTATAATATTATAGTATAGACAAATGTATAGATTAGTATATATACATATAGATAGGTATAGAATGTGTAGTATTATGTTAGTTTCAAGATGAGATGATATTCCGAAGGCAGATTACGTTACGAATAATCGACGCCCGAAATATAACTTAATAAGATTATCTGTCCCTTTAGTAGGGTGACCATAGATTACGGTTGTGGAGAAATTTCAAAGTTTATAAGTGGCTTTGGATGAGAAGCTAGAAAATGTAGAGATATATTATGTGCCCAAACTGTTTTGATTCACTATCTTTTATTTAATTCTACTATAAACTTTATTTTCAAATGTTGTTACAACCTCTGTTGATTGAGCAAGAACACTATAAACAAATTCTTACAAGGCAACCCTCCTGATATTGCTCGTATTCTTAGACAATCATCATAAAATGAAACTTCAGTATGCCTGTTACCTTTTTATTATAGAACTAACTGTTGCACGCGACTTCGTCCGCTTAACTTTATAAAATATAGCCTATGTTACTCGCTGATAATATAGCTTCCCAACAGTGAATGAATTTTGTCAAATCGCTCCAGTAGTTTCGGAGCCTATTCAATGCAAACAAACAATCAAATCTTTCCTCAAATCAAATAATATAATATATCTTTTATATTATTAGTATAGACTAGCTGTTGCACGCGACTTCGACCGTGTAACTTTTGTGAAATATAGCCTATGTTATTCTTCATGTAGCTGCTTTCTATAGGTGAAAAAATTTCCAAAATCGGTCCACTAGTTTTACAAACATAAAAATCTTCTCTTTATAATATTAGTATAGAAAAATTATCTCAAAAAATGAAGCGTTGCTGTGTCATGGAGACGATGCTATAATATACATTTTGCCTTTATAACATAAATTACCGTATACGTTGGTGACGTCATAGAAATATATATTGTAGTTGCGTGTGCTGTCACTCCAATATTTGTATAGAAAATATATCATAATATGCCTTGCTACAATTTATATTAATATAAATTATAGCTATATTAATATATAATTTATATTGATATAAATTATAGCTATATTAATATATAATTTATATTAATATAAATTATAGCTATATTAATATATATTTATATTAATATAAATTATAGCTATATTAATATATAATTTATATTAATATAAATTATAGCTATATTAATATATAATTTATATTAATATAAATTATAGCTACGTATGTAATGGACCTCTGACAACATGGTCACCCTAAACACTCCTTCGGGTACTCGGTAGTATCCTAATCAGATCACGGACATTTCAACATGCAAAATACACCTTTGAGTAGCACTTGTGCACATCGTTCTACTATCTCATCCGAGCCCCATTGTACAAGATATTCTGTACAATCTAAATGGGCTGTATTACCTGGCTGATGTTACGAGAAACCCTATAGGCTTTTATAGACCTATCAGTAGAATGGTCCCCATAAATTTTTAATGTTAATTATTCAGTTTTAATACTCTTAATAAAAGTTGACGGTCAACTTGGTTTATGGCTACCGTCGCCTATAACACAAGCAACCCCATAGGCGCTGCCGAACATGGTAGCATGAGGCATTAGGAAGGAATAGGTCAATGTGTTCTGGCATCCCTTACTCAATCACCGAAACACAACAGCACACATGCTGTTGTTTCACGGTAGTCTTCTGTAAAGGGGTGATGGTTACTGCCGCCAGATGGGCTGCCCAAATGACTGCGAAATGCAGTGTGCTGCCACTACTTTCCAAATCCAGACCAGAGCCAAGTTTGAAAAGTTCATTTTGACTCTGCCAGGATTCGAACCCGGGACCCCTGAGACAGACGGTTGAGGCTCATCCAATGGACACGTTAGACCATTCATAAAATGTTAGGCTGGTTAGGATTAGCAGTGTCTGGTTGCGGACGCCAAGAGGTTTAGTCGGTAGGTCTACACAATTACCAACTCTGGGTAGGATCTGGCAAGCCCGAAAGGATTTTTCTTGTAAAAAAAGGCTAGTTAGGATTACTCAATTTTTATAAAAAAATGATATTTTATTCCAAAAAAAATGACAAAAATGATTTTAAAATGACATAAAATTACTCAATTTTTTTTAAAGTAATGATATTTTATGCCAAAAAAATGACATAAAAATAACATAAAATTACTCAATTAAAAAAAATGATATTTTATGCCTATGACATAAGAAATGATTTAAAAATGACATTAAATTACTCAATTTTTTTAAAAAAATAATGATATTTTATGCCAAAAAAATGACCTAAAAATAACATAAAATTACTCAATTTAAAAAAATGATATTTTATGCCAAAAAAATGACATAAAAATGATTTTTATTCTGTGCAGGTGTCAGCGTGGGTTACAGACCTAGTGCTCTCCCAGAACACATCCGAAGAGCGTAAAGCCACTCTCGCCTGCATACTTCGAATAGCTCTTACCTGCTGGAACATTGGGAACTTCAACGGAGCAATGGAGATTGTGGCTGGCTTAAAGTGAGTACACTAAAACAATATATTTAGTTGATATAGCAACTTTAACACACTAACAAACAATAAAGTACACTGTAACAACATAGACAATATCATAAATGGACCACAGAGCAAGTAAGCCAGTAACCACAGAACGTTATCTCTGAAAATATCTATTAGATAAATTATCTATTTATCTAAACTATTTCTGTGAGAGAAATAACCATTTCTGTGACAGAAATGACCATTTCTGTGACAGAAATGACCATTTCTGTGAGAGAAATGACCATTTCTGTGAGAGAAATAACCATTTCTGTGACAGAAATAACTGTTTCTGTGACAGAAATAACTGTTTCTGTGACAGAAAGTACTTATAATCTATGTTTAACAGCTTATTTTATTGATGCTGATGAAAAAAGAAAATTGGAAGCAAGAAGAATACAAACAGGGTTCAAGTCAGCAGGGGTTTCTTTCGGCCTTCAGCTTTTTCTGTAGTCTGTAGGCCGGCGGAAACTACTTGCTGAATTGAATACTAAACATCTGAAGAACTGAAAACTGAAGAAGAAGATTTATTTAATTTGTTATTATATATTATATTTTTTATTTATATTATATACTGGTTGTTAAAAAAATGTGAGTAAATTAAAAATACTTATTCATTTGTATATATATGCGAATCCATCCATGCATTTGTTAAAACAGGCGAAGCCGACGGCTGCCCGCTAGTTTAATACGTTTAATAATGGTCGTTATTATCTTTAGTAACATTAAATATCGTGGTAACCTGTCAGATTGTAATAATAATTGGTGACTGCCGGCGTGACCTCAATTACTCAGAAGAAGGAATGGAGTAGGTTTTATAGCTAAAAATTTTTTTTTTCAGATATGTTAAAATTTTAACACTAACGTCTATGCTCAGTTGGGAGGTATTCTGTTAATGTAAAATTTGTCAGACAAGCTGACGGTCCACTTGATGATAGGTGGCTACCGTCGCCTATAACACAAGCAACGCCATAGGTGCAGCAGACGCAGCTGCTAAAATAATTCCACTTATTAAAACTGATTGATCTCCTTTTTAAAAAGCGTTAACGCTTGACGCAAAAAGGGGTGTTGTGAGTTTGACGTGTGCGTCTGTGTATCTGTGTATCTATGTATTCACGTGTCTGTATATCTGTGTACCTGTCTGTGGCATCGTTGCTCCCAAACAGATGGACAGATTTTGTTCTTTTTTGTTTACGTTTTTAAAGCTAACGTGATCGGGATAGTTCTTAACTATAATTTATGAAGATCTGTTCAGGCGTTTGATTGAATCCCATCCGCCCATTTCCTAGTTAAAGAAAGGATTTCACTAACTTTCACATGTTCGATTCATGTTAAGTTTGGCATACTGTTACTTCGACGACATTTTCATGACATGGCAACATCGACTTGATACTGCAGCATCAAGTAGTCTACGGCATAACCGACTCCTGCGTAACTTACAGTAAATATAGCGTGTGTGGGTTCAATAGAAAGTCGGGGGTTAGTTTATAATTTTAATTATAGCTTTATTTTTCTGAGTCTGTACGGATCGTGGTCATGGTCGACATAACTGGCGAATCCCAAAGCTGGCTATTACCTTGGTCAAGAATACAACAACGCCTTGCCATACAACGAGATAATAATGCAGCCAGCATGCTTGAAATCCTGCCCAGGGGACCGAAGCCCAATATTATATACAATTTGTAAATATGTATACATAACTTAGTTTTAGATATATTTAAAAAGAACAAATAAATTCACTTAAAAACTTAAAAAATAATAATAGTAAAAAAAAATATTAAAAAAAAAATCACAACAGCTACTCCTTAGACGGCCCTTTTCTATCTTTGGACACCGGAGAGCCTCCATATTAAAATTATCCCTCACTCTCCCAATATTATATTTCCCAAACAAATGCATTGTTATTACAAAACAATATTTAGCTGGCGGCTTTGCTTGAATTTATTATTATTTATTTTTATTTAATTAATAATTTACAATTATATAATAAAGAAAAGAAATAAATGATTTTGACTCGTTGTAAAATGGAACGAACACACAAACCATTACTATTACTTATTTACTTATTACTTGTTACTTGTTACTTGCTACTTGCTACTTGATACTTGTTACTTATTACGTATTACTTGTTACTTGATACTTGTTACTTGTTTACTTGTTTATATTTGTTTGCTTAATTACTCATTACTTATTACTTGTTACTTATTACTTATTATTTATTTTACTTATATACTTATCCATACTCCATACTAATATTATAACTCTGTCTGTTACCTTTTCACACCCTAACTACTCAACGAAATTTTGCATACACGTTGTCATGGAAAGATGACATGGAGTACCTTTCATAAAAAAAGTACTATTTCCGAGGGATCATCTAAATTTAAAAAAAAAATAAAGCTTGGCAAAAGTGTAATAGCAATGCAGATTTTATACTTTACTAGTGGCCCGCTCCCGGCTCTGCCCGGGGTGCTTTTTTGCAATCCAGCCGATAAATTACTTTAAACCGCCATCTGTGAGAACCTTATCGAACTCACAGATAAATAATTGCTGTATTGAATAAGTATCAACAGATGGCGTTATGTTAATAAAAATAATAAACAAAATGAGATATAAACTATCCTATCTTTTAAGTTGGACCAAATAACAGATACTTATGAAGTTTGATCAAAGTCGGTTCAGTAGTTTCAGAGTTTATCGCGAACATACATCGTGACACGAGATTTATATATATATATATATTGCTTAGGCAGGATCGTCAGCCTGCCTGACAAACTTTCACATAAAAAGTAGACATTCTTGGCTTCTATTTTTTAAAACTTCTAAAGAAATATTGGGTTTCGTAATAGATTTTTGTTATAAAAATATAGGTCTCTAGCTGGTGCCAGAGACTTCGTTCAAAAATAAAATAAAAATATATAAGCAATATAAAGCTTGACCTCTTGTTGCTATAACACTTTGGCCAGGCGTCAGTTTCTTTTTTTATTTTATTTTAGATGATGCCTTAGGAACCATAGGTACTTTTTATCTGGATGAAAGGTAGCCTAGGTCCAGTTATCCAGTTTTGCATCCCTGACAACGTGTATGCAAAACTTCATTATGATCAGCTGAGTAGTTACGACGTGAAAAGTTAACAAACAGACAGACAGACAGACAGAGACAGAGTAACTTTCACATGTATAATATTACAATAGATACCTATTAGTATTGATAAAAGAAAAGTGAAATGTATGCTTTTGTTATTTCTTAATAGATTTTGTATACTTTCTCTCCTTCGTGGACCCACATCAAACACTATCTGTCACAATTTATTGAGGCTGACATTTTATTCGTGTAATATACCTCTTATATACCTTCTATATAGAAAACCCGAGATATCATGTTCTCTGGACATGATTCTTTCAGTGTGTAAAATACATGAACAATGAGAAAATAAAGGACATTGGCTTAAGAGCGTTCTTCAATTAAAATCACACTGGAGTCAAAATTTATGATTTCAGTAGTTTCAGATGTTTTAGTTTGCAGATAAGATGTTAACGTCATATTATTTGTAGTTGTATAATCTAGTAAACAGCTGAAAAATATTTTAAAGTGAATTTTCGTTAGAACATTTTTAAACAGCCCTTTTTTTAAACTAGCGGTCGACGGCCTACGCAGATAAATATACAAGTTATTAAAAAAATTATAACACAATCTTTTAGAACATTAATGACTTCACATACTAGGTCCAAGAAAAAACAGAAATATCTCAAATTTGATCCTAAAATAACACGTTTAATATTACGAAAAATTACTAAAAGTGACACTTTTGATTACACTTTTCTTGAATGAAAATTTACAGAAATCGTATGTTTTTTTCGACTAATAAATGATATAAATTTTTGGAAAATCAATATTTTTATAATTTGTCGCATATAATTTTACTAATATCTCGCTTCTGCGTCGACCGTCAACCGCTAATTTTAAAAAAGGGTTGCTTAAAATCTGTTCTAATGAGAAAAGTATCCCAATATTTTAAAATATTTTTCGACTATTATCTAGATTATAAAACTACAAATAATATGACGTTAATATCTTATCTGCAAACTAAACACATCATGGCATTATGATCCGCCGGGAATCATAAATTTCTGATTCTAACTCTGTAACGGCCTTAATTCTTTAGTTATTCTTTGAAAATATTGGCACGAGTTGAGTTCATTTCTTTTTTAAGTGAAACCTTCTCTAGGCGGGCTTGGGCAGGTGTTTGTATATGGAGAATTTAGTAGCTTTGCTTGGTGTTATGGGCGACGGTAGCCAACTACAATCAAGTGGACTGTCAGTCTGTTTTGCGACCTTAACATAAAGATAACATTAAATATCGGGATGAATTTTTTATTCACATTCCATTAAAAAAATTCTCGTTTGAACATGATTTTATCGTTATCGTAACAAACAAACTCTTTAGCTTTATTATTTCTATCTTCACTGTATGTTTCTCCGCTAACTTCCTCTGAATCACCTAACGATTTTGATGCGATTTTCACTAACGAAAAAAGCGATCAACGAGGAAGGCTTGTGGTTTTTTTTTTTAATTAGAGATAAACCTCACTCAACAGACTTGCTTATAGTCTTCATGACTGATTGCAAATAAGCCAACAAAAAAAAAAAAAAAATTGGAGATAGGTTTGCTTTTGTCCAGCATCCTCCAGCTGTGTAGCGAAGATGAGGCTGATGACGGAGAGAACCTCATTCTCAACCCAGAAAAGGCCTATTCACTCCAACTTTGAAAATATTTGGGTTATATGAACTCGGAAACACAGACGTCAGTAATATATATATAATTTTCAGAAAAAAAAAACCGTACGAAGCCGGGGGCAGAGCGCTTGTGTTAGTATTTTTTCTATATAGCTTATATTGTAGTCATTCATTTAAATATTTAAAAGTGATAAATGGTTATTAAAAATACCGCAAAGTGATAAATTAAAGAATATTATCTCTTATGAAGTTTAATATATTTTTCCATTGTCTTCATAAATCACGTGAATTTAAGGCCTGAGTAAAAGAGATAAGTACAACACTCGTTACACTTTCATATCGCGTTGTAAGAATAAGATAAAAATGGCTTCAAGTTTTAAAGTTAGATTTAATTTTTGAAGTGATTCTTCAGGCTTTCTTGCAGGAAATAGGCCTTGTACAATTTCATGTTATTATGAACTAGCTGTTGCACGCGGCTTCGCCCGCGTGATTTTATAAAATACTAGCTGACCCAGCAAACGTTGTTTTGCCAAAAAATTAAAAAAAAAATTTTTGGAGTGGACCACCCTTAACATTTAGGGGTATGGAAAATAGATGTTGGCCGATTCTCAGACCTACCCGATAAGTAAACAAAATTTCATCAAAATCGGTCCAGCCGTTTCGGAGGAGTTTGGCAACAAACACCGCGACACGAGAATTTTATATATTAGAAGATATACTTAGTGTAACAAGTCAACAACAACAACAATTATTGTAATTCTTGTTATTTTATTATTTTAAACATGACAAAAAGAATGGTATCCTGAGTTTCTTTCGGGGTTTCTTCTCAGGGTTCTTTTGGGGTTCGCGACACGAGAATTTTATATATTAGATAACCTATGTTACTCGCTGATAATATAGCTTCCCAACAGTCAAAAAATTTTTCAAATCGGTCCAGTAGTTTCGGAGCCTATTCAATGAAAACAAACAAACAATCAAATCTTTCGTCTTTATAATATTAGTATAGTATAGACTGGCTGTTGCACACGACTTCGACCGTGTAAAATATTATAGTATAGACTAGCGAGTAGCTCCCGACTTCTCTTTATCCGTTATCCCTTTTTTATACCTTCTCTCTTTTATCCCTCTTTCCATAGGTGAAAACCGAATTAAAAACGGTTGAGCCTATGGGTTGAGCGGTTTTGGAGTCCATAGAGGACAAACATACTCACAGAAAAATTCCATAGAGGACAAAATAACATAGAGTACCTTTGATCAAGAAAAAAAGTTCTAAAAGTATCATCTAAAAAAATAAACAAAAATTTGTGTAAAATATATTTTTTAACATTTTTTCATAACATTTGGTCGATATAACCGCATTGCCATACGAGGTAATGCAGCCAGCATGCTTGGGACTCTGCCTAGGGGATCGAAGCTTTATATTATATGTAAATTATATATATAACTTAGTTTTAGATAAAATACCCATGTATCTGGCTGTTCATGTTTTAAAGTCTAAGAATAAGGGACCCAAGGGAAGCCGCGCGCAAATTTTGTATTCCGGCAAAAAATAATTCTGTACGGAAATACTAACATTCAAGCAAAATATATTGAATCAAATTCACACCCACTTCAGCATGAAATACGCACCAATTTCCCTCCTTGAGCCTAAACAAAGTTTTTATATTACGCACTGAGATGCGTGAACGCAGCGTTACGAACTTTAGGCTACAGTGATCGTGCCCTCACATCACCTGGACAATGATAATCTGATAATCTACATAGCACATATTCTTTATAGTACTGATACATATTTTTAGAGAATGAAGAATAAAGAATTTTCTATTTTTTTTATGGTTCAATTATAACAATTTAAGTAAAATGAAACAAAATTGTGAATAAATTATTAAAGTATATCTAGAAATGAAACAGTTATGGAACTTTAAAATTGCGCCTGTTAGAATAATGATCCAGCGTGTGACGTCACTTGACTTAAGAGAATTCATCAATTAGAATCACGCTGGAGTCAAAATTTATGATTTCAGTAGTTTGATGTTTTAGTTTGCAGATAAGATGTTATATTATTTGTAGTTGTATAATCTAGTACATAGCTGAAAAATACAACCAAATCACTACCAAATTACACGATATTTTCTTAGTAAAATCTATTATTGAAGTGAAACTTCTAATGCGACTTCCAACAAGGTTGCGTTAAACGTTTAACGCTCCTTGGGAGGGGGAATAGAAAGAGACAGAGCGAGAGTGAATGCGTGGCACTCGAACGCATGCGCGTAGTATACCTGTTACAGGCCAGCGCGAGATTTAGCAACGAGTAGCGTCCAATATTCCAACGCAAGAGGGAGAGAGAAAGAAAGATACACAAAGGTAGAAAGTAGGAGAGAGAAAGAGAGTGAGTCGGTAGATCAGCACATGCGCGTGGTATTCTTGTTATGCAGCGAAGTAAACAGTGTGAGTATCGTGAAATTAGCTGAAATACGTACTTGTTGTTCTATTTTAATTTATAATATTCATTTTTTCATTTACTTGTTTTTTTATTTTGATTTGATACACATATAATTTAATAGGGTAGTATTTTATTTTCAAATTTAGTGGATAAGAATTGTCATTTTCACATTATGAAGTTTCACTTCTTCCGCGCGGAGAGACTCCACGCACTATTTTTTTCTTCTTACTAATCTCTTGACATCCACGCAAAATTGATTTATCTCTTTTCACACGCAGCGTTTCTTAGAACGCAGCGTTTTCTCTAACCTAGTGCGTATGTAACAAGGTGGTTGAGAAATTTTATCACGCGCTAACCATTTGTTAAACGGGCTCAGTGAGAAATCGGAACGACCGACCGGTAGCGGGGGTGGGGGAGGTTGAGTGATTTACGCGGGAGGAAACGACATAATGCCACTCTTGTACACCTTACTGTAATAATATTGTGGTTTGATTTTTATACTCTCTCTAAAACATCCTTTATTTAGCGCACTGCCAAGGTTTGGAACTCACTGCCGTCGTCTGTGTTTCCGAGCTCATATAACCCAAATCTTTTCAAAGTTCTAGTGAATAGGAATCTTCTGGGTGAGCTCGCTCCATCATAGGCCTCATCTTCGCTATACGGATGAATGCTGGCTAAGAGCAAACTTATCTCTAATAAAAATAAAAATAAATATTCGAAGTGAAACTTTATTGCGCTCAATGAGAGTAAAATTATAAGTTCGAATTTTGTGTGACGATTCTGTGTAACGATCACGTGACGCTTCTTGTAATGTTTATGACAATGAAATACTATTTTGTGATAAAACTGTGAGAATCTTACTACGACTAGGTAATAAAACATCCAGGTAAACCAGGTTGCATGTTGGTAATAAAGAGAGGATATTGCCTCAATATAGCAATCATGCTAAACTGCTAAAGAGAACTTAACTTTGAAAGCATAGATATCCTAAACGACTGGTTCAAATAATCTGAAAAATATATACAGGTGTGGCCTGTAATAAGAGCATTAAATTAAAATATAGACCCTTTAACGAATCAGTAATTAATTCCAAATGGTTTCAATTAATTAAAATGAAAAACAAATTTACTGTTATTTTCTAACAAAATTAATCGAGCCAGCAATGTACTAGTACAGATATAATGTGTCCAGTCAGGGTACTTGACGTTGACATTTACGATCGTTCTCGCCTCAGTACCCTGTACCAAGACATCTAACGACTGATAACAGACAATTTAGCGATCATAAAATTCATTCATTATGTATTGTAACTGATTGCTATATCTCTTGAGTATAAGCACTTTGGAGCATATTATGACTACGTTGAGATAACTGAGTATACTCTATAGAATCATCGTTTCAATTTATTGCTCTTATTACCAGGCCACACGCTGTATATTATGTGTAATATAGTGAAAAAAAAGTTTCATTTTTTTTCTTTTATTGTTGTTACTTTTACAAGAAAAAAATTCTAATGTAACCTATATTTTTTGCAAGAAATCGCAGTCCTTTTATGATTACAATAAAATAGAATCTATACAAAAATGCCTCAGATAGAGCCGCATATAACATTTTATACATACGAGTTATAATGGATCAGGTTTGGGTAAAGAGTTTGGTGATTGATAGGTAAATATTAATTCGAAAGTCAAAATTGTCACTCATGAATAATTATGATTAATAACACCATCGATCAAACGTAAAAGGAATTCCCTAAGGAATATAGTATCGTTGGAATACATTGATGTAAACATACAGTAGAATGTATAATATGTACATACGAGTGTTGGATTAAGTGTATTAAGTATGCTGGATTAATTATATCAAGTGGCCCATGGTTAATATCAGGATTAGGATCTTCAGTGTAAGATATTAAAGGATTACGTGGATTTTGAATGTTTAAATAAAATGTATTTTCTCTAATTTCTGTTTTAAATCAATACTAATAATAAATCTGTAAGGGTCGGTCATGGAGTAAGTTACTTTGTTTTCAGAGATATCGTGTTTATAGGCCCTATACATGATACTGAAACTAAATTTACGATTTTTACAATTTTATTCTGTATGTATGTATGTTCCTCCATAACTCTGAAACGAATTAACTGATTTTCATGAAACTTGGTAGATAAACATTTGGACGTACGGGACACAGGATAGGCTACTTAATATTTTTCAACGCGGATGAAGTCGTGGGCACCAGCTAGTATATAATAAAACGATTTTTTTTTATGTATCTTTTTATTTGAGCCTTAGAATCAAAGACTATATAAGTATATTGGTAGTATATATCTATATAATTTTAATATATAATATTTTCTGAAATGTTCGTTTAATTGTAAGGTTATGTTTCCTTAAGGTTGAAGAAATTTTTTTCATTTAAGATAGGAGCGTAAAAATTTTTTTGCTGAAAAAATTATTTTACACTCAAGAGGTTAGGGTACGCGGGGCCCCCTAATTCCCGGGGCCCGTAGCAATTGCTACTTTTGCTACTTAGGTAATCCGGCACTGGTACATACAATGTACAGTAAGAAAAGTACAGCATGTGCTACTTATGTATGTATGAGCAATAAAGATTGTATGAAAGTTTTACAGCTAATATGACACATCCTATATCTGCTGTTTTTTGTATTTTGAGATATAATTAAAAATTATTGGTAAACTTTCCATTAGCCCAAACACGCTATATCTGCTGTATTTTGTATTTTGAGATATAATTAAAAATTATTGGTAAACTTTCCATTAGCCCAAACACGCTATATCTGCTGCATTTTGTAATTTGAGATATAATTAAAAATTATAGGTAAACTAACCACAACTTTCTATTAGCCCAAAACACGCTATATCTGCTGTAGTATCTGCTGCTTTTTGTATTTTGAGATATAATTAAAAATTATAGGTAAACTAAACCTCTACTTTCTATTAGCCCAAACACACTATATCTGCTTTGGTATATGCTGTTTTTTGAATTTTTGTATATTTCTGTACATAAATATATATAGTTTTCTCTGTATAATATTAGTTAACCGATTCATGGAAAATGTCGTTGATTGCACTGTTACCTTTATTTATGTATGTTTCTCTTTTTCCAAAATATGGTATAATTGTTAGTTTTCCCAAATAAAAAATAAAATAAATAAGTTACTACAGCTGTAAGTTGGGTATCCCGCAGACTACTTGATGCTGCAGAATCAGGTCAAGGTTACCATGTCATGGAAATACCACCCCGTTTTTGCATCGGACGTCGGGATAGTAACTCTTATTTCATATGTGCGTCGGGGCTTAAAAAAGAGCGCGGACGAGTCGCCAGCAAAAGCTATTGATACAAAACGTAAAAGTATACTAATAAACCTAATATAGCTTTTTAACTTAGAAGTGCCCGCTAAGTTAAATATAAGTGAATTGAAGCATAAAAAACAAAAGCCGTGTGTGGAAAAATATATATAAGTTTACTTTAACCGTAGATCCGCTTTTTTAGTTTGTATCGTTAGTTCTCGACTGAACTGGTGGAAAGCAGATATGTTTAATGTTGGGAAAAAATGTATCGATAAAAAATCTATACTATATCTAATATATAAAATTCTCGTGTCGCGGTGTTTGTTGCCAAACTCCTCCGAAACGGCTGGACCGATTTTGATGAAATTTTGTGTGCTTATCGGGTAGGTCTGAGAATCAGCCAACATCTATTTTCCATACCCCTAAGTGATATTTTTTGTATGGCAAAACAACGTTTGCCGGGCCAATAAATAAGTTTTGATATTATTTATTTATGTATTTAATTTATTTACATATCTAAATCTTGTATATATCTAAGTAATTTATAAAATACGTTTGTATAGTGTATGTTTGTATAAGATATATTGTAATATGTTTGTGTAGTGAGTCAAGCAACTCAGCACAATGCTGAGCCATTATCCGATTCACTGCCGCGAGGACAAACCAAACACATATTTTACCTGTTTTTTTATTAACTTCTGTCTTGTGGTTTTGTACTATGCTTGTGTCTTTGTATTGCGTGCAGTGAATAAAATTCTTTCTTTCCTTCTTTGATTCTAATACTTTAGAACTTTATAACATTAGAATAGATATTTTCAATACAATCATTTAAATAATTAGAGTAAATTATTAAAATCACTGGACTTTAAGGCGAGCAACACTTATTCTAATTAAATGGAGAGACTGAATCGATTTAATATGTACTCTTTACACAACAGATGTAAATTTCTGGATTGTATGTTTATGTTTAGGATTCTTCATAATCATATTAACTCTGCACCCCTCTTGGAAAAACTACTATTTAGAGTTCCATATTCTCCCTCATCACGTTTGAAGGGTACCTTTTATATCCCTCCTTTTCGCACTAACTACGTAAGGAATACCTTTTTCAGGCGGACATGCACGTATTATGTCAAAACATTAAAAGATTTAGACATATTTTCCATTTCTGTAAGGAAGAACTTGGAAGATTTGCTATTACGTTCTTAATTTGTATCTACTCGTAACACAACACTATTTTGTTATATTCTTTTGAAGTGTCCATTTGTACCACCACTTGTATTTGTATTAATCCATGTATTCTTTTGTTGTATTCTTTTGAAGTGTCCATTTGTACCACCACTTGTATATTTGTATTAATCTATGGTAATATAGGTTTTATTGTTTCTATTTTTTGTAAAATAAGTTGTGTGTGACTGTTTTGCCTTAATAAAAAAAATAATAATAAATAAAAATAATATGTCGATATGTCGACACAACGTTAGCGGACAACACTAGTGGCATCCATATTGCATGAACCGATCAAAGGCCCCAGGCGTACGGTAAAAATTGCTTTTTTAGGAGACTTCGTTGCGTTATGTATGTTATAGAGGGCGACACCGGCTAACAAATGGAAAATACGAGGCGTATGCACCTGATCACTTTGGAAAATTGAATTTTCACTAACAACCTAATATTGTAGTTATGTTATGTCACCAATCTCGTTGTATAGAGATACCAGCTGGTGCCCACGACTTCGTCCGCGTTGAAAAATATTAAGTAGTCTATCCTGTGTCCCGTAAGTCCAAATGTTTATCTAGCAAGTTTCATGAAAATCAGTTAATTCGTTTCAGAGTTATGGAGGAACATACATACATACATACAGAAAAAAATTCTAAAAATCGTCAATTTAGTTTCAGTATATCATATATAGAGCTTATAAACACGATATCTCTGAAAACAAAGTAACTGACTCAATGACCGACCCTTACAGATTTATTATTAGTATATTGATGAAAGTGTCAGTACACGAAATAATAAAAATACACCTTATTTAGTACTAACTGATACTCGCGAATGGTGTTGGAAAAAAAAACCTGAGAAAATATTGTGTGAAATTTGCAATTCAGAAATCTTCAAAAGATACCCTATGACAAGTATCGCATGCAATGCAAATAACATAAGGTCATGTGGGACTCTTACCGCACTAAAACTCCCATTGAGATATTATAACTTCACTAATATTATAAATGTGAAAGTAAGTTCTTAGTCCAGTCAATGAAGCCTGAACTTTGCCATTTTGACCTGGGTGAGTAGAACCAACGGGAAAATGTGCGTTAATGATCCTGCAATAACATATCGAAAATGCAGGGTCCTAAACACCGGATTGATTTGCAAAAAAATTGCAAAAAGGTGAAAATATCTCGAAAACTATAAGAGATATGAGAAAAAGTTTCAAATAAAAGTTGTAGAGGATTTAATTCTCTACAAAAATGTTTAGGATAAATTTTTGCGTGTCGGGCACCGTTGGCACGGAAATCACGTTTAAAGTATGAAAAATTGAAAAAAAATTTTAAAGTTCAGGCTTCATTGACTGGACTATCTGTCTGTCTGTTATATTTTCACGTCTTAACTATCGTCATGAAATTTTGCATACACGTTGTCAGGGATACAAGAAAGGACTAGGGTACCTTCATCCAGAAAAAAAAGTACTCATCTGAAATAAAATAAAAAACTAACGCCTGTCCAACGTGAAATAGCAACAAGAAGTGAAGCGTTATATTGCTTATATATTTTTTTATTTTTAAACGCAGACGAAGTCGCGGGCACAAGCTATTCTTTCATATTATTGATTCTCTTTCTAAAAGTAACTTCGGCAGTACTTCGATAGACCTGTCAGACAGTAACTAAGATGCGCGGGGCTCGTAGCAAATTCTATCAAGAGGCCCTTGGTTTGTATTAGGATCTTCAGTCTAAGGTGTTAAGGGATTACGTGGATTTTAAATGTTAATAAAGCGTATTCTCTCTAATTTTTTAAATGTAAAGTTTAAATATAAAGATAATTTTATTTAAACTTTTAAGTACAAAAATATATTTTTGCAAAAAAAATTATTCTACGCTCAAGCGCGTACTCATGCCTGCTGCATGGGTACGCGGGGCCCCCATTGCGATTGCGCGGAGCTCGTAGCAATTGCTACTTTTACTACGTAGCCATTGAAATAATACTATATCTTTGCAAGCAAAGCTAATCCGGCACTACGTCTAGGTCCTAGTCAAGGGGGAAGGCAGCGGACATAAACCAGCCTCCAGCAGATTGGCCGGAAGAGAAAATTTGTCTCCTTTTGAATTTGAATGAATTTGGAAGAAATTCGGAGAGGAGTTGGCCGGGGGGGAGAGGGAGGGGATTGGCTGGGGAGGGAATTTTAACAGTGTGCCCTGCCAACACTTACATGTATTGTTTTATGTACTGAACATTACCCTTTCTTCATTGCAGGTCTAACAAACTGAAGGCGTTCTGGTACAGCATATCGGACGAACCGTTGCCTGCGCTAGACTTCTTGTCAGCTGCTCTTCTTTCTGCTGAATACGAGAGAGCGCTTGGCAGAGCGTTAGCTATGTCGGAATGTCGCCTAATTCCTTTTTTTGGTGCATTTCTTAGGGAATTAAGGTAAATTTATTTTTTTTACTAGCTACCCACTAGTGGCTTCGCCGGGGATGAAATTTTTTACATACTTATAAGAAAGCAAAAATAGAGAAAGAAGACGTATACAAACCAATGCCAACGGTCTTGTCGAGTATAAATTAAGTCTGTTTATAAATTCATCATCTCAACCGTAAGACGTCCAATGCTGGACATAGGTCTCTCCCATTATTTCCCAATAGGACTGGTCAGAAGTAGCCTAGGTTCACCGTCGACTAGTATCAAGTCATCTAGTCTAACGCTGTCTTTCAAGTCCGTGGCCTCTACTCGAGAACCTCCATAGAAAGATACATTATCATCGAGTAGCATAAGTTGTGGCGGTGGACGTTTGTGTTTGTCTTTCTATATGTTACCTATGTAAATATAAATAAATATATCTATCTATTATATAAAAATCTCGTGTCACGATGTATGTTCGCGATAAACTCTGAAACTACTGAACCGACTTTGATTAAACTTCATAAGTATCTGTTATTTGGTCCAACTTAAAAGATAGGATAGTTTATATCTCATTTTGTTTATTATTTCTTTTTAAATTATATAATGTTATTAACATAGCGCCATCTGTTGATACCTATTCAATACAGCAATTATTTACCTGTGAGTTCCATAAAGTTCTCACAGATAGCGGTTTAAAGTAATTTATCGGCTGGATTGCAAAAAAGCACCCCGGGCGAAGCCGGGAGCGGGCCACTAGTATAAATATAAATATCTTCACACATTCCACACAGCACCATCTAGTTCCACACTAAGCAACTTAATGCTTGTATTATGGATACCAGACAGTTGATATACTACATAGATTACTTTTTTTGTAAATACATACATATTATAAATACAAAACATCCATGACTCAGGTACAAAGTTAAAATGTTAAAAGATAAACATTTGCCCCTAGCGGGATTCGAACCCGCGACCGTTTGGTTAACAGCTTGGGTTACTAGCCACTAGACCAAATGTGTCGTGTGTTTATATGTTTTATATATGTTTTTATGTTTTATATATGACCAAATATGTTTTTATATGTCTTAAATTTTGCAGCAAATAAAATTTATTCTATTCTTTTCTACATACTATAACATTAGCTATATATCTACATCACAATTCACAACCTACATATACAATATTCATGTTATTATCATGGAAATAACATACTATTTTAAATTTAATGAGCACGTAGGCACACGTAGGTGTCAATCGCGACAGCGAGTTTCATTGAAAGATTTTAACAAAGAGTATTGATAACATTATCGTATTTATTATACCTACCGTACATTTCTCTATTGTTCACTACGTCGAAGGCGAAAGTATAATTGACATCGCTCCATTGTCGAAATACCTGCTTTACGAGTATATTGCAAAATAGGACACGGTAGAAATGGAAATTTCATTTATGAAATTTAAAATTTATATAGAAATAATTTATTTAATTCGTGGTTGCGTTGTGTTGGACGTGTTGATTGTATAAAAATTAAAGGAACTGATTGCGACGGATGAAAAAATTTCACATGGCACTTCACATGGCTTTTGTATTTGTGTATTTGGCATATTTGGCAAACAATTACCATGTGTGGATATTTTATTTGACAAAGTGTTGCCTTTATTTGCCCATTTGACAAATAAGGACAATACCAAATACGCGGATCCGTGCGCTTGTAGGTTTTTCGAGACACATCAAATAGGTCAAATAGGCAAATAAACCGTCCACACAATGGCCATATTCAGAAGCGCGTATATAAGCGCGTACACTCTTATATACAAGGAGTGGGAGAATTTTTAATTCTTTAAATATTATCTATACTAATATGTATAAAGCTGAAGAGTTTGTTTGGTTGAACTCGCTAATCTCAGGAAGTACTGGTTCGAATTAAAAAAATTCTTTTTGTGTTGGATAGTCCATTTATCGAGGAAGGCTGTAGGCTATATAACATCACGCTTATATATATAATTTTAGTATAATTTCGATTTGCGTCAACTCTAGCGCCATCTGTCAGTGAATAGTGACATTAAATATACTACTGGCAGACTGCAGTGACAAAAAGTCTTATTTTCATCCCATCAGATGGCGCAAATAGCAACTGATTTTTTAAATTTGTTTTTGCGATATCATCCAATAATAATTACTCATATATTTTCTTTTACAAAGCGGACGAAGTCGCAGGCACCAGCTTGTATTATATAATATGTAAAATTAGAATTAAATAAAACATTATATTGTATTAAAAAGTTTTGCGGACATAAAACATTTTGACATTTTGTTTTTAATTCCCAATGTAGACAATTAGGCGAATGGAAGTGGCTAATGGGTGGAAACACGACCGCCGCGAGTAATTAAAAACCAACATGGCGTCTGGTGTCAGAACACAATGATTAATATATCTATAGAGTTGTAATCTTGTAGTAGTTGATCTAATCATCAATACTAATAATAAATCTGTAAGGGTCGGTCATTTAGTAAGTTACTTTGTTTTCAGAGATATCGTGTTTATAGGCTCTATACATGATACTGAAACTAAATTGACGATTTTTAGATTTTTTTTCTGTATGTATGTATGTTCCTCCATAACTCTGAAACGAATTAACTGATTTTCATGAAACTTGGTAGATAAACATTTGGACGTACGGGACACAGGATAGGCTACTTAATATTTTTCAACGCGGACGAAGTCGTGGGCGCCAGCTAGTCTATAAATAAATAAATTTAAAGATGTCATTAAAACCAAATTCCTCTCGAAAGGCTACTATAAGGTCACTGATTATTTAAGCGACAATGAAGCCTGGATTTAAAGCTTGGATCCGAAGCTCATACTATGTTTTGTTTAGTATTAATATGTACTTTGACTATTTGTATTAAGTGTACTTAATGGTTGTAATTTTATATTTTAAAGATGACAAAAGGAATAAGTATCCTGAGTTTCTTTCGGGGTTTCTTCTCAGGATCGTCATTATCTTGGCTTTTTTCCGAAACCCTGGTAAATTTAAATTTAAATATATAATGACGATCATATAATAAGAGTTTCTTGAGAAACCTAACTGATAAATAAATATTTTGATTTTGATTTTTGATTTTAATGTGAACCAGTTCTTGTTAGTTTCAATATGCAACCTCATGTACTGCCACGTCTGGCGTGTAAAATCATAACTTAAAATATCTATACTTACTTAATTAAGAAATATATAAAATAATAAATATATATTCAATTGTAAATATATTCCCCAATACTATAAAAACATTGACCTAAGAGCCACATGGTCAGTTTTATCTATATACGAGTATATTATATATGTATATCTTCTTCTCTATAATATAAAAATGAATCCCTAAATGTGTTGCTAAGCGCAAAACTCGAGAACGGCTGGACCGATTTTAATTCTGTCTTCACTCATGGATAGAGGGGTAATCAGGGAAGGTTTTTACGTAAAAAAATGCACCCGGGCGAAGCCGGGAATGAGTCGCTAGTTATAAATAAAAATGAACCCCTAAATGTGTTGCTAAGCGCAAAACTCGAGAACGGCTGGACCGATTTTAATGCAGTCTTCACTTATGGATAGAGGGATAATCAGGGAAGGTTTGTACTTTAAAAAAAATTGGGCAAAGCCGGAAGCGGTCACTAGTTTTAAATAAATTTCTCATTTCAATCAGTCAATCAATCAATCATTCATTTGCAACTTAGTAACATACAAAGAAAAAGAAACAGTAACGGTAAGAAATAAAAAAGTTACAAGTTACAAAAAGGTCCCTACTCAATATTTGATAGTCTATTGGGGTGTTAACAACTCTATGTAAATACCAACAGGTGGTCGCATATTGAAGTGTAGGACTCTCAATTAAGTAATATGGCGGACGTTTTGTAACTGCCTCACTTTCCTGAGCTTGGTCGCTATTGACCGTCTCAATAAAATTGTGGGCGCGCTAAGTCCAGACTTAAAAGCACTTTTAAGTGCTAAAATGCTGAAATATTAATTGACTAGCCCATAATTAACTAATAAAATTCGAATAACAATTTTTACGTTTGATTGTACACTGACCAAATGAAACTCTGACGATTTGAAACTCAAAATCTGACGAGTTGAAACTCTGACGATTTGAAACTCAAAGTCTGACGAGTTGAAACTCTGATGAGTTGAAACTCTGACAATTTGAAACTCTGACAAGTTGAAACTCTGACGATTTGAAACTCTGACGAATTGAAACTCAAAATCTGACGATTTAAAACTCTGACGAATTGAAACTCAAAATCTGACGATTTAAAACTCTGACGAATTGAAACTCAAAATCTGACGATTTAAAACTCTGACGAATTGAAACTCAAAATCTGACGAGTTGAAACTCTGACAAGTTGAAACTCTGACGATTTGAAACACTGACGATTTGAAACTCTGACGATATGGGTCCAAACCCATTAGATGAATGGTTAGTGTGCTTGCCTTAACGCTCCCTTCCAGGGTTTCCGGGTTCGAATCCCGACAGGGTCAACTTTCAAGTTTTCAAAGTTGACTCTGAAAAGTTCATTTCAAGTTTAAAATTAAAATTATAATAGTAGCAGGGCACATTGCGTTTCGCGGCTATTTAAGCAGCCATTTTGGCGGCAGTAACCACCCCCTTATAGAATACCATCGTGAAATAAAAGCACATATGCTGTTGCGTTTTCGGTGAGTGAGTAAAAGATGCCAGAGCCCATTTCCGTATCCCTTCCTTATCTATTATATTCTTTATCCTACTGTAGTAGGCAGTGCACTTGTGGCGTTGCTTGTGTTATTGGCGACGGTAGCCACCTACCATCAAGTGGACGGTAAGCCTGTCTGCCGAATTTAACATTAAAAAAAACGCAGATGAAGTCTCGGGCATCAGTTAGTCGACTATAAATGAGTAAAGTGTTAACCAAGTATTTATGTAATAACGATAAACCTTCAGAATATGTTTGAGAGTAATAAAAGGGCTTTAATAAAAATGTACTCGACTCCCGAGCCCTCCTATTTCATAGCTCTTAATAAAAGAAAAAAAAGAATGTCATAAAGATATGTTTATGTTAGCAGAGATAGGGTTAAAATGTCTTTTAATATAACCTTTTTTCAACGCGACTTTTTACGTATAGTTGAGTTAACTAAAGTTGGCACGTTCACAGTACTGACACCAATATATTTTTTTGATATACAGTATGTTGATAAAATGGTTTTTTTAACCAATTTCGCAATGTTTATGAAATCTGTTGGGTGGAGATCTGAAATCTCTGTAAAAATGAAAACAAGAGGTATATGCGCAATGTTTCGATGTGTTGCAAGTGTCAACTAGGAAAAACCTAGTTGATATTTAATTATCAACTAGGTTTCTCCATGAAACTCTTATATATTATCATTATAAATTTAAAACCAGGTTTTCGGAAGAAAAAGCCAAAATAATGAAGATCCTGAGAAGAAACCCCGAAAGAAACTCAGGATACCATTCTTTTTGTCATGTTTAAAATAATAAAATAACAACAATTACAATAATTGTTGTTGTCGTTTTATACACTAAGTACATATATATATATATATATATAGACTAATAGTATATAGATTTATCTATGTGTCTTTTATAAGATAAACTTAGGAGAGTGTGCTCAAGAGCTGCATGAGCTCATACCGCCTTCCACTTTCTTCCATCGGACATACAGACGTACAAATTGGTACCATCCTCATCTTATCGAAATCCCTCTCTTACGGACCATGCGTTTTGAAACATCCTGTATAATCTGAACTGCCAAAGTTTGGAACTCTCTACCGGCGTTTGTGTTTCTGAATTTACCTAAGAAATCACAATATAATTTTTTTTTTTTTTTTTTATATTTCAGAGAGATCCTCGCAGCTAGTCCTTCTCTAACTAGCTGTCATTCAGTAGCAGCTACTCCTACACATAGAAGAGATTTCAAGAGGGAATCCGTAAAAGAAGAAAGGTAATATGTAGTACTCTTCTTTTTGCGTGTTAGTTTATTATTTTTATACCAGTCATCATCAATACTAATAATAAATCTTTAAGGGTCGATCATGGAGTAAGTTACTTTGTTTTCAGAGATATCGTGTTTATAGGCTCTATACATGATACTGAAACTAAATTGACGATTTTTACATTTTTTTTCTGTATGTATGTATGTATGTTCCTCCATAACTCTGAAACGAATTAACTGATTTTCATGAAACTTGGTAGATAAACATTTGGACGTACGGGACACAGAATAGGCTACTTAATATTTTTCAACGCGGACAAATTTGTTTTTATTATCTGTAGTTCCACAAAAATCTAACAGATGGCGGTGTACGGCGCACGGGTACAGTAATTACTCATATATTTTCTTTTTCAAAGCGGACGAAGTCGCGGGCACCAGCTAGTAAGTTCTAAATGAAAGGTTCAATTTGAATTATTTAATGATTAATTTCAATGTCTATACTAATATTAATATTATAAAAATAAAAGATTTGCATTTTTGTTTGTAGTAAATAAACTCAAAAACCACTGGACCGATTTTGAAAATTCTTTCACCTATAGAAAGCTACATTCACCTATAAAAAATCAAATAATTTTTTTTTATAATTTTATTGTAGACTGCGTAAAGATGTCGATTTTGATGCCGGTAATTGTATTTCCGCGGACATTAATTAGAGCAAGTTCGTCTTTCAAGAATCGTTTGGCTTCTATAAGTCGTCGATAAATTCCCAAGTTCTTTGAACATTAATTTAATCAAAAGTAGGTTTCAAAGAGACATTTAATTGTCAGTCTTATTTTACTAGGTCTTCGGTACCAGGAATAGCCATGATTATAGCAATTTAGGGGGACGTTCAAGTATTACGTAACGCAATTTACCCTCCCTCACCCTCTAAACGTTACGTAACAACCAAGTAACCATTTTTACCAACGAAATGGGTTGTTAACGTGGGAGAACAAAATAAAAATGACGTACAATACACTCGGGGGATTCCCCTCCCGCCCATGTAACGCATCGTAACGTTTTACAAGACCCCCCTCTCCCCCAAATTACGTCACGTAATACTTAAACGTCCCCTAAGAAGAAAATTTAAAAAAATCAAGACACTAATCTGGGTTTATAAGAAAGTTCTTTCGGTTTTCACTACTAGATAGTGATTTTCGTTTGTGAATTTTAGATTTTATGAAGTGAAATCTTCATTAGGCTCATTGGCAACTTTTAGTATGTGAAAAAAACAATTAACTCGTCTCTTCACGGTCTTTAAGCAACACCTCAGTGACGTTTATCCTGGTGCCATCCTTGATACGCAGGAAAAAGTAATTGGGAACCACTGCTTTAGAGTAACGATCACGTGACGCTTCTTGTAACATGTTCTGCGTGACATTTACCATTTACCTACTACATAATATTAATCCTACTATATGTATTTTAATAATATGTACTGCACGCAAGATTTGTTAAGCCTGTATGCAAAATTGGTGGAGTTGTATGCAAGATTTACTGATACTGTATGCTACATTAGCTAAGACTGTATGCAAGATTTGATACATCTGTATGCAAGAATTGCTGATACTGTATGCAACATTAGCTAAGACTGTATGCAAGATTTGATACATCTGTATGCAAGAATTGCTGATACTGTATGCAACATTAGCTAAGACTGTATGCAAGATTTGATACATCTGTATGCAAGAATTGCTGATACTGTATGCAACATTAGCTAAGACTGTATGCAAGATTTGATACATCTGTATGCAAGAATTGCTGATACTGTATGCAACATTAGCTAAGACTGTATGCAAGATTTGATACATCTGTATGCAAGAATTGCTGATACTGTATGCAACATTAGCTAAGACTGTATGCAAGATTTGATACATCTGTATGCAAGAATTGCTGATACTGTATGCAAGAATTGCTGATACTGTATGCAACATTAGCTAAGACTGTATGCAACATTAACTAAGACTGTATGCAAGATTTGACACATCTGTATGCAAGATTTACTGATACTGTATGCAACATTAGCTAAGACCGTATGCAAAATTTGATACATCTGTACGCAAGAATTGCTGATACTGTATGCAACATTAGCTAAGACTGTATGCAAGATTTGATACATCTGTATGCAAGAATTGCTGATACTGTATGCAACATTAGCTAAGACTGTATGCAAGATTTGATACATCTGTATGCAAGAATTGCTGATACTGTATGCAAGAATTGCTGATACTGTATGCAACATTAGCTAAGACTGTATGCAACATTAACTAAGACTGTATGCAAGATTTGACACATCTGTATGCAAGATTTACTGATACTGTATGCAACATTAGCTAAGACCGTATGCAAAATTTGATACATCTGTACGCAAGAATTGCTGATACTGTATGCAACATTAGCTAAGACTGTATGCAAGATTTGATACATCTGTATGCAAGAATTGCTGATACTGTATGCAAGAATTGCTGATACTGTATGCAACATTAGCTAAGACTGTATGCAACATTAACTAAGACTGTATGCAAGATTTGACACATCTGTATGCAAGATTTACTGATACTGTATGCAACATTAGCTAAGACCGTATGCAAAATTTGATACATCTGTACGCAAGAATTGCTGATACTGTATGCAACATTAGCTAAGACTGTATGCAAGATTTGATACATCTGTATGCAAGAATTGCTGATACTGTATGCAACATTAGCTAAGACTGTATGCAAGATTTGCTAAGATTGTAAGCTAGATTGGCTGATTTGTATGCAAGATTTGTTAAACCTGTATGTCAGATTTGCCAAGACCATGAAACTGTTGTCAAGTCTGTATATATTCGACATTAATTGTGTTATTCTATTTATTTCAGAGGATCCCTTAAGAAGGACCCGACGAGGCGGGAAAGTGGGAAGCGGGTGGACCAAGGGACCAGCACTAGTACAATGAATAGTCCCCTTAGAGATAGCTGTAAGAGAGACCCAAGAAGCAATGAGCCTAGTAGACAAGTGGTAAGTTCGTAAGTAACCTCTTTCACATAGTTAAAAATAAAAAGAAGTTCTTATACTTATATATTCACCTACCTACTTAATTTTATTAAGCTAACACGAAACTTAAGCTTCGCAAGATCTTAAAAGCGTATCTTAACTGTAGCTGTGAATAATCCGAGTGGCAGATAATTATCTATTTCCAGTCCTACTTACCCTTAACTTGACTTAACAGATACCCTGATATTTTCCAGTACATAGCATCATTCGACGAGGAAGGGGAAGCAGGCGGTTGGAGACGCGTGGGCCCCGAGGGTCTGGTCAACTTGGAGAAGGTGTACCGGACCCAGGCTGTGATGGACCACATAGCGAGCTTCCACCAGCACCACTACGCGTTGGCTAGGACCAACGCACCAGTTTTCAGTGATCATTTGAGGTGATGATGAGTTAGAACAAGTATCTCTCTAATAACACCGTAAAGTTTTTATATACTTCTTAATTAGGCTAACGGTCTACTTGATGGTAGGTGGCTATAATACAAGCAAACAGGACTTTAATACAGGACGGAAGAACTGATCTCAAAGTGGACAAACAATCCGATAAGAGCCGCGGTTCGACGGTGGAACCATGCTGAATTGATCACAAGATCTGTTCAATGGTGGTAAACAGCGGGCCTGTTCTCTATCTGTGGTTTTTAAAACCTATCGACTCCAATGTGGACATTAAATTGGAAATAATACTTTATCAAAAGTAAAAACCACTCAATAACGCGTAATAACTTCATCGACATGTATAACCACGGTAAAAACACCATAGACATTTTGAGACAGGTGCTTAGTGAATACCAAAGTCATAGACAATTGTCGAGTCTATAACCGCATCGAGTCGATAACCACAGAATTATCGACTCGAAGCGGTTATAGACTTGACAATTGTCTACTTTGGTATTCACTAAGCACCTATTATATATATATATATACTAGAGGCCCGCTCCCGGCTTCGCCCGGAGTGCTTTTTTGCAATCCAGCCGATAAATTACTTTACTTTAAACAGCCATCTGTGAGAACCTTATGGAACTCACAGATAAATAATTGCTGTATTGAATAAGTATCAACAGATGGCTCTATGTTAATAATATTATATAATTTAAAAAAAAAATAATAAACAAAATGAGATATAAACTATCCTATCTTTTAAGTTGGACCAAATAACAGATACTTATGAAGTTTGATCAAAGTCGGTTCAGTAGTTTCAGAGTTTATCGCGAACATACATCGTGACACGAGATTTTTATATATATATATATAAAGATAGGATAGTTTTTATTTTGAACCAGGGCGAAGCCAGAAGCTGGTTAATAGTATTAAAATAAATTGTACTCATAATAATTATGTGTATCATATTTCTTATGATAATATCATATCATATCATAACAATGGTTCGTGTCAAATATGTTCACCAACTTTAAACTTCCAGAGCAGCATTGCCGGCATGCGAGGAGCCGGTGTTCTCACAGTCCACACAAAAGACAAGTGGCTGCGACTTTGAGAACGAGGCGTTATACGAGCTCGAGGGTGGGGGTTACTGCCCCGTACAGCCCCTACCCCATGACCACGGGGTGACTATGTTCCCTTTGGCACCGCAGAATGGAGAAAGAATGGATCGTCATATACTACAGGTATAGTTGCACAGTTGCACAGATAGTTGTGCAATAGTTGTGCAGATGTTAAAGTTTAAGTTTTTTTATAGAGCACATAAACAATATAAAAACATCAAAACCTGTGGGCGCACGTATAGTTAGTATAATGGTCGAGTTAGTTTTCTTACAAGCCGAGAAATTAATAGAGTAAGATACTTACCTAGTCATGTGCGGCATGAGTAAAAATGCCGTGTCAAGGGTGAAAGAAATCAATTTATTCTTGCAAAAGATACTCGTATCTTCCAATATTTGATCTATCTCTCTTTATTTGGAATCTGTTCTGATAAACAGTCAGCAAATGTTTGAGCTAAGTGAGCTGGTCATGTTCTTAAGCACAATTGATGTCTGCCACAATTAATTATGATGGGTAAAGTGGAAGGGAAGAGACGCGCTTGGCGAAATGGAAAGTCGTGGCTCAGTAATATGCGAAAGTATACTGGAATTGCCTCAGGACTGAAGAGCTTCAGGACTGCCTTGCCTTCAGAACTGAAGAGACAGAATTGTCTTCAGGACTAAAGAGGCACAAGGAGAGATAGAAAGCTGGTCATGAAGGGCCTTAGTCCATTAACATATGCCCCGAATTCTATAGATCTCCAGGGGATTTTCTCTTGAGACGAGTGAATTTGATGTCACACTGCATTAGTTGCAATAATATTTAATGAGAGAAAAAAAATTACTTAAAAAATTGGTTTTGTGTAAATTTTCAAAATTTTTAGGACAAATTGAGTTTTCAGTGTTGCAATGTTGTGACAGATAATGCATCACGGCACCGTTTGCGTGGTAAGCGAGGCGGAGTGGGGAGGCACTCTTGCGCAACTTCGGTTAGAACGCGCATGCGCATTGCTCTGCTGGTGTAGAACTGCGCACAGACCTAGCACACAACACGGTCAGTTGACTTTTTTTTTTTTGATTGAAGGTAGACAGATTCACAAACAGCTTGATGGTGGCTATTGTTGCTAAAAGACAAGCAGTGGCAACTAGGTAGACGAAAAACACAAACTCAACACGTGAGTCGACATACTGATAGCGCGCGAGTTGAACGCAGAGCTCAGGAATGCGATAGTGCTGTGACCTAATTAGAATTAATGATGACAATATGTCGATAAAATTCAACATTGTTTTAAGTTTAACATTTTAAGTCTAGAAATAAAACAATGTAAAAGGTCTACGGTGCCTCACGTTGCGCGCCACTTGTAAAAGACCCCTCATGGCCCCATTTTTTTTGGTATTCATTTTTTCAGGAACATTTTTCGCCATTTCCCGTGCTTGGCGATGAATAAAAACTCATTTTTTTTCTATCAGAACTTGACTGACTCGTATCAGACATTATTAAAAACAAAAATAACACGCGGCTGCAACTTGAATATTAACGCGATAACACAATAAGCGTATGATAGTTGTCGAGGACATCACGCACATCACTACACTACAGGCGTGCGAGACGCGGCGGGGGGAGATGCCCCCGCCCCCTCACCTCAGGCCCCGACTGCATTCAACTCGCGCGATAGGCCTCCCCATTAATTACCCGCCATAATTTGAAAATAATATATATTTTATTATAATATATAATTATAATATAGAAATAATATAAAATAATACCTACTTATTCTGCAAGGTTCATTGCTGGCACAATGTCCAACACTTGTGCCATTATCTTAATGTTTGTACACTTAATGTTATATTTTCAGGAGAAACCCCATCAGAAAATGTACAGCAACCCGAAGTGAGCCTTTCATATAACCCTGAAGAAGTGATACCATTAAAATACACAGCTAATCTGGCGCATGAGAACGAAGCCGGTATTGTTGGGGAAGATGGGTAAGAAAGTTTCAGTTTCTCAGTTATTTATAGAGTGTGGGGCAGAGCACTTTCTGGCGACAGTAACCACCGTTACCACCAAGTAACAGTGCGTGCTGTTGTGATGGCAGAGCCCCTTTCCTTATCCTTAACCTTACTTATATACATATATATATTATAGGCGACGGTAGCCAAGCACCATCAAATCGACCTTCAGCCTGTCTGACAACCTTTACATAACAAAGAATACAATCCTAAAATAATATATACATTTACATGCCGCAGCCAAAAACTATGATACTTTATGTTTTTTTTTTGGAAACTAAATAAATCCGAATATATGTAAATATGTGCGCACACGCAGTAGAAAACCATGCGCGACTGGACATAACATGTGCGGCGAGTAATGGCCATAGTACCAGTACCTTTACCGTGAGTTTACAATGACCACACTCGCTAGCGAGAGCGTAAAACATTTATATGAAAAACTATCAACTGTCAATGTCATATTGACAATATTCCATATAAATATTTTACGCTCTCGCTAGCGAGTGCAGTCATTATAACTCATGGTAGAGGTACAGATCGCTGTTTCGAGCCGCCGCCTCGAGGGTTAGGATAGCCATGACAGCCGACCTCCGATAGGAGATGGCACTACGAGAAGAAGAAGAAGAAGTAGACAACCGATTGATAGGACTGTAGTCTCTCTCTCTCTCTCTCTCTCTCTCTCTCTCTCTCTTTTTTTACAAGAGAAATCCATCATAGATGCCTGAGGGCAGACCGGTGGGTATATCGGACTCCCGCCCCGAGCTTGTATTGGCGTCTGCGCCTAACAAACATCCATACATCCAAACAAACTTTTGCATTTATAATATTATAAAATACGGATTAGTACGGATAAAAATCAATTGCTGTTCGTTTGTCTCACTAAAACTCGTTTGTACTTAAAAAAAATTGGTCGCCAGGCGAAGCCGGGAGCGGTCACTAGTATTACAATAAAACTTGTTATAAGTAATTGGTTTCGTTGCCCAAGCCCCAAGCATTTGGATTGTCCGAGATTCTTGCAGAGTTACCCTACACGGATTCGTTTTAACTTGCAGATTCATCGACCTACAATGCGTCAAAGATATGAGGGTCGGTGGCAAACTGCTGGATCCTCGAGATATTGCAGAACTAGCGGCTTGCGCCAGACGTCATGGCCTCGAGATATGCTCGCAAGGACCAAACGTCATTACATTAATCTACGGGAGGACATTAAGCGATAACAGGACAGTGCACTTGCTGTTTCCAACGTTCTCGTACAAGTAAGTCGAAAGACCAGTAGCATAGGTAGAGGAGTGTGTAAGGAAGAGCCAGGCTTTTAAAGAGCCTATGCAACTTTCACCCACTTACTTTAATAAGATACACTAGATTCTGGGTTGCTTCACTCAAAGTGGCTTAGTAGAATATCACCGCACTCACAGCTTGAGGTGATATTTCAAATTAGTTGCACAAATTTGTCCTCAAGGTGAACACGTGTTACGACTTGAACCATTATTACTTAATGTTAAGATTCAAATCAGTCATGCAACATTAAAATTATTCGTCTCTTTATCAGAAATTAATGAGAGAAAGTGATGGCATGTATGAAATAATTCAGTGGACACTTTTTCGCAGTTATTTTGTTTGATACCCTGATCCAACCATAATTAATTTTTAGTCTTTATGTGGCACCACTGGATAGCCGTTTTCCACAGACATTTGATAGTTCTGCGAGAAGACTACAAATTAATTACGGTTGGATTTTTAGAAAGTGGGAGAAAGTAGCATTGGCTCTTTCATACACACTCTCCCCTATACCAAATATAATATACTAGTACCCGCGACTTCGTCGTTGTTGAAAAATGAGAAATATGACACCTGACAAAATATATGAGTATTATAACGTCCGACATCTTTATCGCTGTGACGAAAGTGGCGCCGCCACAGTCGTCACAGCACAGGCCAATGAATAAACTCAAAAACTATTGGACCGATTTTGAAAATTCTTTCACCTATAGAAAGCTACATTATCAGCGAGTAACATAGGCTATTTTACAGCTAGTTTTTTTTTAAAATATTTTTAGATGATCCCTCCGGAACATTATTTTTTCCTAGACCTATATCTTTTCCTGTATCCCTGACAATATGTATAAAAAATTTTATGGTGATCGGTTGAGTAGCAACAGACAAACAGACAGTTACTTTTACGTTTTTATTATTAGTATAGATAATGTATCTATGTTACCTATGTATGTTTTCAATGTCCTTTGCTACAAATAAAATCTTATTCTATTCTATAATATGGACAATGGACATAATGTCTAAAACTAAGGTTATGTCTGCTTGTCCGCCATAATTGGCATTCAAAAACATCTCATAAAAAACTTTCGATCTTTTCCTAGTTAAGAGTAATAATATAAAGAAGAAAGTATCATTTTACTGTTTTCCAGAGTTTGGGCTGTTGGTCTTCACTCCGTCATCAGAGCACTGATGAGCCAGGCTAAACTGGCTGACAGGAGTTTAGCCTGGCTGAAAAATAAGTACACAGCACTGTACTACGAAGACGGCTGTTGCTGCGAGCCATTGGTATCTGATGCCATAAGGGTAAGGACGTACTGTGAGTGTGTGTGTGCGTGTGTGTGTGTGTTTCTATTTATTTCTCCTTCAGTGTATTCACAAAACCTTTGGAGTTTACTCCTTAAGAATCTATTTTCATATACAGGGTGTGGACTGTAATAAGAGTAATAAATTGAAACGATGATTCTATAGAGTATACGCAGTTATCTCAACGTAGTCATAATATGCTCCAAAGTGCTTATACTCAGAGATATAGCAGTCCAAAGTTACAATACATAATGAATGAATTTCATGATCGCTAAATTGTCTGTTATCAGTCGTTAGATGTCTTGGTACAGGGTACTGAGGCGAGAACGATCGTAAATGTCAAGGTCAAGTACTCTGACTGGACACATTGTCTGTACTAGTAGTACATTGCTGGCTCGATTAATTTTGTTAAAAAATAACAGTAAATTCGTTTTTCATTTTAATTAATTGGAACAATTTGGAATTAATTACTGATTCGTTAAAGGGTCTAAATTTTAATTTATTGATCTTATTACAGGCCACACCCTGTATAAACCCGTGGTATAACAATTTATGGGAGTAAAATCAAAATTGTCACACGGTATACTTTACGTTCTATTTTCGAATATTTTAGAATAAATCTGAAGTTTCATAGATATTGCGCCACTTACACAATATTATTAAAAAAAAGAACAATTTATTAAAAAAACTTTCAGCGTGTTGGAATTGTGAAAATTTATATGTATTTTATAATCGTTTGTAAAGGACTAAACTCCAGTCGTGCGTCACACTTTTTTTTTTTTTTTTTCAAATTCAAATTAATTTATTTGCTGAATATATAAGTTGTAATTATAATAATTAGTTATACATAAGTTGTTGTAAATTTAAATATATTACAATAGATAATGTCCACATATTCAACCGACAAGCGGTGAGCCTATTTAAAGAGCATCTAAAAGTTAATAATAATTCTTCCAAGATAATTTAATAATACTTAATTATGTATATTTTTATTTCTTATGCTATATTTATGTAAGACATAGCTTGTGCATCGCTTGCACTATATAGTCTCATCGTTTAGGAATTCATTAAGTGAATTTTAATGCATTTTCTACCAAAAAACTACGCTTGAAAGATATTTTTGGAGATGGAAAATGTCCAAGTAGTTTATGAAGATCTGTTTAGACGTTTGAAGATCATCAGGTCATTCACTAACTTCCACGTGTTCGATTTATGTGAAATTCGGTATACTGTTACTTCAATGGATTATCTATGACATGGTAACCTTGAGCTGATGCTGTAGCATCGAGTAGTCTGCGGGACACCTAACTCCTCAGCAACTTACCTACAGCAGATATAGCGTATTTGGACTCGATATAAAGTCGGGGTTTATAATTTTATATGTATTTATAATTTCCAGGTCTTCGGTGGCAAGGAGTCTACTTGCGGAAGTTCCTCCCACTCAACCCCCGTCAAAGGAGTCTTCTCGGAGTCACATTCAGACTCTATCAGAAGTGCGGGAATTAAATTCAAGGTAAGGGTGTAGAAAGCCTTGGCCTTGTAGCCTTAGCTATTTGGCTACCGTCGCCTATTTATAACACAAGCAATGCCGCAGGTGCTATAAATGTGCTCCCGACCATAGTAGGATAGAGGATGAGGGATGAGGGAGGGATAAAGAAGCGGGCTCTGGCATCCCTTACTTACTGACAGAAGCACATAATATTTCACGTCAGTGAAATTGGCTATTGCCTTTGTGAGGGTGTGGTTACTACCGCCAGACGGGCTGCCCAAGTGACTGCGAAACGCAATGTGCCCTACAACTACTTGCTAAAACCAGATCATATTTCCAAATTACTTTCTAATGTTGGCCCTGCCGGTAATCGAACCCGTGGCCTTAACCACGCGAGAAGAGAGAATGGGCGGTATATGCCACTTCGCCCCGTGACAATGAGGGGAGAAGTGCTGTGTAAATACAAGTCTCTTCACGGAGCGGAGGTCAAACTCAGCGCCTAATCGAGGTGGAGCCCGCAATGTGCGGGCCTAATTGAGGTGGAGCCCGCAATGTGCGGGCCTCGTTTGGCAGGGGGAGAAGGTAGCGTGCCTTAACGGCCCCTAACCCCCGCCCATAGACGGCGCGAGGAAACACCGTGGGGTTTTAGTGGGTAGAAGTCCCACATACTCCACCGATCTTCCTGTAGTCGGTGGAGATCTGGATCGCAGATTTTCTCACGCATAAAAAAGGCATTAACCACGCGACTTATGTAATTACTAGCTGGTGCCCGCAACTTCGTCCGCGTTGAAAAAGAAAATATATGAGTAATTACTGTACCCGTGCGCCGTACACCGCCATCTATTAGATTTTTGTGGAACTACAGATAATAAAAACAAATTTGTCCGCGTTGAAAAATATTAAGTAGCCTATTCTGTGTCCCGTACGTCCAAATGTTTATCTACCAAGTTTCATGAAAATCAGTTAATTCGTTTCAGAGTTATGGAGGAACATACATACATACAGAAAAAATTGTAAAAATGGTCAATTTAGTTTCAGTATTATGTATAGAGCCTATAAACACGATATCTCTGAAAACAAAGTAACTTACTCCATGACCGACCCTTACAGATTTATTATTAGTATTGATTATTATTATTTTTTAGAAGAACAAATCAACGTCAGAACTAAAAAGCAATTCGCCGAAGAGCTATGGGTCCACACACACTTCAGGTACCAGAAGTGAAGACGAGGTTATTCAAGGATCACCAAGACACAGGTCAGCGAATATTTACTTACATACGATACTACATAGAATAAACCTTTTTTTAATGTTAAGGTCGACAGACAGGCTGACGGTCCAGTTGATCGTAACACTAGCAACGCCACGGGTGTCTTCTGTAAGAGGGTGGTTACTGCCGCCATGTTTCTTTTCAAACTTGACTGTGGTCTGAATCTGGAAATTATTTGCAAGAAACACTGCTGTTCGTAATCATAAGTTGGGCAAGCCGTGTGGTGACAGTAACCATCGCCTTACAAATACCACTGTGAAATAATAGCATGTGTGCTTTTGTGTTTCGGTGAGTGAGCCATTCGTCACAGTCATGTTTGTCGCCGATGAACTCCTAAACTACTGAACCGATTTTGATAAAACTTCCTAACTATATGTAATTTGGTCAAACTTAAAAGATACGATAGTTTTTATTTTGAACCCGGGCGAAGCCTGGAGCGTGTAGCTAGTTCAAGTATATATTTCTTAACATTCTTCTATCTAACTGGTTGCCCGATTCATTACTGTGGAACACAATCGCCTTGTACTATTTAGTGTTTAAACCTCATCAGTGTTGCCATTTAAATGTATTATTTTTACAGCTCATACTCGGCAACCATGAGTCACCATCACCCGTGCGCTCCAAGACACAGCAGCTTGACGGCAGTAGCCACCAGCATCATGAGCGGATCACCGAACAGGAGTAGGTAAGAAAAAATTTGGGTGGACCACCCTTAACATTTAGAGGTATTGAAAAGAGTTGTTGGCCGATTCTCATAGCTACCCGATAAGCACACAAAATTTCATCAAAATCGGTCCAGCCGTTTCGGAGGAGTTTGGCAACAAACACCGCGACACGAGAATTTTATATATTAGAAGATATTAAAAGGATATCAGACAGTTGAACGAACGCAACCGCGAAGAGAGGTCGATGTCGTATGTCGATTTTATAGTTGGAAATTTAGTTTTAATATATTGGTGGGACGATAAAAGTATTTGGACTAAACATAAAGTGGTTTAGTTAATGTGCCCGAAGTAGAGGATGCTAACAATACGTATGTATGTATAAAACAAAGTTTTTTTTTCAGTTTGAAAAGGTTGGAAACCAGCGAGAGGTTCTGGGAGAATTTAAAACACTTGAGGACTGGATCAGTCGGTTACGATACTCAGTTGGATTTTATGGACTTCGTCGCCTTATTCAGAAGTTTTAGGTATATATTTCTATTAGGTCAAGCACACTTAACATTCAACCCTATAGCTCAACATCTAGGTCCAGTGTGCAAGCCAATTGGAGTTGAACCCATAAACTAATAAATTTTGAAAAAACGAAATTAAAAAAAAATAGAAAAAAAAATCCAAACAAAATTTATTACAAACAAAAACAGGTCAAATAAATTAGGATACAATGTTAAATGTTAAAAAAAATGACAAAAGTAAAAAATCAAAAATTTAAATTAAAAAATTAGTTACCGTCAATGTTGGTTGGTAACTTTGCCTGGTCAACAAACTTTGCCTATTGAGGTGACCATATGTTTTTTACAACACTCCATACGACAAGACAGACCAAATGTAGCAATTTACCATTCGCTGGCGAAATTTAGGTATCCTAGGTATCTAATGTCAAATTGTGGGTATTTTTTTACAGTTTAGTGATGCGTTCAGAGTTGAGGGATGTGTTCGAACAACTCGCAGTGCCTCGAAATCGTTCACCTCATTTGGGAGCCGAAAGGAGCCGAAGTTCGCCGGAATTGTTCAGGGGTAGAGCAGCCTTTAGGACAGGTACTTATACTTTTTTTTTTAATTAATCAAACATAGTTGATAAACTAGAAGTAAACATGTTTTTGATTGTCAACCCTTTGATAATACAAATCAAAAGATATTGAACAATGCAATGGCATTCATGTAAGAAATCACCCAAATCAGGATTTTTTTTTAAATATTACAAACTAAAGGTAATAAGTACTTGAAGATTATTCCAAATTTTATATTAAGTTTCAATAAATATCGTAGTAAAGTACGTAAGTAAGTAACTTAGCAAGTAAAACAATGGTAAAATGTTAGACGCATTTCATTTTTTATCTTGCAGGTTTATTGACTAGAAACGGATCATTAGATCTCGAACCTCCCAGCGATAAAAAGGCTAGAAAAAAAGCCTTTGATCTGCTAGCTACTGCTGCTTTACCAGGTAGGCAAATACTTTTAAAATACTAGCTACATTGACTTATACATATATTCATTGACTAGCTAGCTATTACTTCTATCAACAGATTATTATTGCCATACAACGAGGTAATGCAGCCAGCATACCTAGGGGACCGAAGTTTATATAATATAACTATATAAATCTAATCTACAAAATTCTCGTGTCGC
This sequence comes from Synanthedon andrenaeformis, assembly GCA_936446665.2. Lineage (NCBI taxonomy): Eukaryota > Metazoa > Arthropoda > Insecta > Lepidoptera > Sesiidae > Synanthedon > Synanthedon andrenaeformis. The sequence goes on along the minus strand of OW387806.2, from coordinate 864,442 downwards.
GGTGTTTGTTGCCAAACTCCTCCGAAACGGCTGGACCGATTTTAATGAAATTGTGTGTGCTTATCGGGTAGGTCTGTGAATCGGCCAACATCTATTATCCATACCCCTAAACGTTAAGGGTGGTCCACCCCCGTCCGGCGTTGATAAAGAGAATATATGAGTGAGTAATAATAAGTAAAGTATGTAAAGTAATAAATCTTGACATCGTTATCGCTGTGACGTACGGTTTCTGACGATCACTCGGGAACAGTACCCTTTTTCTGGATGAAAGGTACCCCATGTCCTTTCTTGTATCCCTGCCGATGTGTATGCAAAATTTTATGATGATCGGTTGAGAAGTTAAAGCGTGAAAAGGTAATACACAAACAGACAGACAGAGTTACTTTCACATTTATAATAAATATTAGTATGGATAGTATGTAAATATCTAATGTATAAATCAGACTTAAATGAAACATTAGTTACCGTCAATGTTGGTTGGTAACTTTGCCTGGTCAACAAACTTTGCCTATTGAGGTGACTTGTTGAGAAAACAATATTATTCCAAAACTATGGATAAAATATTTATCCATAATAATTGTAGTCACATATCTGACATAGTTTCGGAATAATATTGTTTTCTCCAACAAGTCACCTCAATAGGCAAAGTTTGTTGACCAGGCAAAGTTAACCAACATTGACGGTACTTAACTAACTACTTTAAAATAACTAGCTATGGAGAGGTTACAACAAGAGATCGAATCAGAAATGAGAAGATCAGTACACGTACGAAATTTACCTACATAAGCCGAATTGAAATGTTTGTGGGTAGAACACATATTACGACGTCCACCCACAAGGTCGACATACGACCTGATAAGGACCAAGGGTCGACTCCACAAGAATAGGGATAAGGAAATGGGCTCTGGTATGACTGAAACACAAAAGCACACATGCTGTGGTCTTCTGTAAGGAGGGTTGTCACTGCCGTCTGCCAAATGGGCTGCCCAAATGAATACAAAACTCAGTATGCCCTACCACTACTCACCTTATAAAAAAAGCTCAAAACTAGAGAACTAGACAAAGTTGGCATTTATTTATTTATTTATTTCAAATATTTAAATTCAGAGGAAGGTTCTTATGAAGAGAATAATTAGAAAAATTGTACATCCATGCGTAGCCATATATAAATAATTTTCCTGAAAACGCGTGAGACCTTTTTACCTGTTGGTTCAATTAGCCCTTTAACCGCTTCGTTTTGTAGGCTGTCATTCCCCTAGCGCTCGACTCGTAAATCGTTTTTTTTTTAAGAGAGCGCAAAGCAAAAGCAAGCAATAAAAAAAAAATATTATACAAGTAGAAGTATTTGTCGTATATATTACGGCTCTGGCGAAATGCACACAAAAATAATTGTCGGATAAATCCGACTCTGGCGGTTGAAGGGTCAAAGAATCAGACTATAATGATCGGACCGGACGACGCGGACTTTTTTGTGGTTGGTTCGATTAAGTAAAGAATCAGACATTTTGTATTTCGTAGGAGCAAGTCCAGACGTGAGCGGTCGAGTGTTGTCTTTGCCAACTCTCGGAAAATTCTGCGAGACACGACAGAACGAGCCTAAGACTGAAAAGCAATTAAAAGCAATAATACAGGTAAGTGAATAACAAAAAATTAACAAATTATAAATAAAATATATATTATAAACTAATAACTCGACTTTCTATTGAGAAAAAACACGCTATATCTGTCCAGAAAACCCTTTTGTTAGTGAAATTCCTTCGTCAACTAGGAAATGATCTGATTTTCTTCATAGATATTTTCATAAATTATAACTAAGAATGATCCCGATCACATAAGCTTTCAAACAAAGAAAAAATCTACAACCAAAATTTAATCATAATGTACAGTCGGGGTAAAAAACCTTCGTCAGTTTATCAAATCAAAATCAGGATCACGAAAATCACGACTCGATCAAGACTTTATTTTATCAAATCGAAGACTCTTAGTACTTTTTGAAACTAAAGCACTATTTAAACAACTGACATGACTATTGAAATGAAATTTTGGCATGACTGACAATTGCCCTGGTGCAAGCAACTGTCGACTTTAAAGTGACCCCGACTGTACTTCTTACCCCGACTTACCCGTTTCTTTTCTAACCCCGACTGTACTTCTTACCCCGACTGTACTTCTTACCCCGACTTACCCGTTTCTTTTCTAACCCCGACTGCACTTCTTACCCCGACTTACCCGTTTCTTTTTTTACCCCGATTGTACTTATTACCCCGACTTACCCGTTTCTTTTCTAACCCCGACTGTACATCTTACCACGACGACTTACCCGTTTTTTTTTTCTAACCCCGACTGTACTTCTTACCCCGACTTACCCGTTTCTTTTCTAACCCCGACTGTACTTCTTACCCCGACTTACCCGTTTCTTTTCTAACCCCGACTGTACTTCTTACCCCGACTTACCCGTTTTTTTTTCTAACCCCGACTGTACTTCTTACCCCGACTTACCCGTTTCTTTTCTAACCCCGACTTTACTTCTTACCCCAAGTTACCCGTTTTTTTTTTCTAACCCCGACTGTACTTCTTACCCCGACTTACCCGTTTCTTTTCTAATCCCGACTGTACTTCTTACCCCGACTTACCCGTTTTTTTTTCTAAAACCGACTGTACTTCTTACCCCGACTTACCCGTTTCTTTTCTAACCCCGACTGTACTTCTTACCCCGACTTACCCGTTTCTTTTCTAACCCCGACTGTACTTCTTACCCCGACTTACCCGTTTCTTTTCTTACCCCGACTGTACTTGTTTGTTATATTTCCACCAGAGACACGAACCAGATCCAGCTTTGAGGGCAGAACATTGCCTTTCCTTCGAAGGCTTTGTGAGATTTCTCACAGACAAAGACAATTACGCGTTCGTACCAGAGCAGAGGAGAGCCAATAATTTTGTTGGGTGAGTTCTCTTTTTAGACAAGCTTAATCTATTTTTATATTAAAGCTGACGGTCCACCTGATGGTAGGTGGCTACCGTCGCCTATAACACAAACAATGCATAGATGCTGCTAATGTGCTGTCTACCTTAGTACCATAAAAATTAAGAGAACAGATCATAGGGAAATAGACTCTTGCATCATTTACTCTCACAGAAATACAACAGCACTTTTTTTTTTTATTATAACGGTGGCCTCTTTTTTAATGTAAAAGTCGTCAGACAAGCTAACGTCCATAGATGCCAAGATGGCTACCATCGATGTCACAAGCAACGCCACATGTTAGGAAGGGATAGAAACACAACAGCACACATTATTATTATTTTCTACTAGCTGGTACCCGCGACTTCGTCCGCGTTGAAAAAGAAAATATATAAGTATATACTGTACCCGTGCGCCGTACACCGCCATCTGTTAGATTTTTGTGTAACTACAGATAATAAAAACAAATTTGTCCGCGTTGAAAAAGAAAAAAGTAGCCTATCCTGTGCCCCGTACGTTCAAATATTTATCTACCAACTTTCATGAAAATCAGTTAATTCGTTTCAGAGTTATGGAGGAACATACATACATACATACGGAAAAAAATTGTAAAAATGGTCAATTTAGTTTCAGTATCATGTATAGAGCCTATAAACACGATATCTCTGAAAACAAAGTAACTTACTCCATGACCGACCCTTACAGATTTATTATTAGTATTGATTGATGATATTGAAATGTCATAATTTTGGTTATGAATGTTCGTGTATTTTTAATAGGAAGCCTTCACACTGTGACGAAGAAGCGAAAGACTTGTCAAAAGAAATGTGCGGTCCCTTGAGCCAATATTATATTGCGAGCAGTCACAACACTTATCTAACTGGACATCAACTCAAAGGAGAGTCTTCGGTTGAACTTTATAGTCAAGTAAGTGATTTGTTTTATATTTATCAAACTCTATTTTAGTTTAAAATAGAATAAGGTGAAGCTTTAGAGTGTCACGCGACATCTCTATATTAAAAAACCAAAAAACATAAAATATTTTTACATACACAAAGTATCCAGAAGCAGGTGTTGAAAAAAAAATCAAATTGATAAGAGAAAAGTTATTTATTATAGAACTTAATATTAATTCACATTACGTTTGAAAAGCTCAATAAAGTGATAAACGCATCTATATAATGATAAATAAAATCGAAGTGTCTGTCTTTAAATGTCTTGGCTTGCTGGTTTCATTTGTAATAGCAATTTTAAAAAAGGCAAAATTAAAATCAAAATTAGCAGATCCAGAGACTAGTCAGTCAGGTCAAGTCTCAAAATAACTAAATGCTTTTTACTAGATATATATATATATCCAAAGTGTATACAATACATCAATTAACATTGACATTGACTTATCAATAAATATGTATATACATCAATTGACATTGACATTGAGTTATCAATAAATATGTATATACATCAATTGACATTGACATTGAGTTATCAATAAATATGTATATACATCAATTGACATTGACATTGAGTTATCAATAAATATGTATATACATCAATTGACCTTCCAATTTCAATTTCATTTTTGTTGTTATGGCCCATCAAATTCTACGATGATTCTGCCAGGTCAGGCGAGACATCAATTGACATTGGCTTGTCAATAGATATGTATATACATCAATTGACCTTCCAATTTCAATTTCATTTTTGTTGTTATGGCCCATCAAATTCTACGATGATTCTGCCAGGTCAGGCGAGACATCAATTGACATTGGCTTGTCAATAGATATGTATATACATCAATTGACCTTCCAATTTCAATTTCATTTTTGTTGTTATGGCCCATCAAATTCTACGATGATTCTGCCAGGTCAGGCGAGACATCAATTGACATTGGCTTGTCAATAGATATGTATATACATCAATTGACCTTCCAATTCCAATTTCAATTTTGTTATTATGGCCCAATCAACGATGATTCTGCCAGTGTCAAGGTCAGGCGAGACATCAATTGACATTGACATTGGGTTATGTCAATAGATACGTATATACATCAATTGACATTGGCTTGCCAATAGATAAATTAATTGACCTTGACATTACGTTATGTCAAAAGATACGTATATACATCAATTGACATTGGGTTAGAAACTTGACCTTACTGTTTTACTCGACGGACCTGTTTTGGAAAACTCAATGAAAAATTGTGGACATGGCTTGACTGACTAGTCTCAAGACCTGCTACTTTTGATTTTAATTTCAATTTTGCCTTTTTTATTTTAAAAAAGGCTATTACAAATTGCTATTTTTTACTAATGACACTGGCAAAATCATCGGAGAAGATCTGATGGAGCCAAGACATTAAAAGAGAAGAAGAAGAAAGAGAAATGTATACCCAAAGTATATACATCAATTGACATTGTATTATGTCAACAGATATTATATACATCAATTGACATTGACTTGTTATATCAATATAATATAATATGTCAATTGAAAAGCATTACCGTGTACCTTACATCTAAAGATTTCAATCAAACCTTTTCGCTTTATAATATAGACTTTATTTTTTATTTTTTTATATTTAAACCTATAATGAAAGTCAAATTCGCGTTTCGCTAGATATTTTATTATTATTTTTCAATAGTAATATTATTGAAAAATAAACTAATGCGTGTTTCTGCGGTACCAAAATCTGGCCCTGTAGTCATCGCTACAAGTGAGAAAAGCCGGAGCAGTACCAGAGTGAACTATGTGTCTGAAAAAAACAAGTAATTTATACCTTAAGAAGGTTTTATAACAAACTAGCGACTCATTCCCGGCTTCGCCCGAGTGCATTTTTTTACGTAAAAACCTTCCCTGATTACCCCTCTATCCATGAGTGAAGACAGAATTAAAATCGGCCCAGCCGTTCTCGAGTTTTGCACTTAGCAACACATTTAGGGATTCATTTTTATATTATAGAATAAATAAGACAAATAAATATCTTCACACATTCGACACAGCACCATCTAGTTCCACACAAAGCAAGTAATGCTTGTATTATGAATGCCAGACAGTTGATATAATACATAGATTACTTTTTTTTTGTAAATACATACATATTATAAATAAAAAACATCCATGACTCGAGTACAAAGGTAAAATGTTAACACACAAAATATTTGCCCCTAGCGGGATTCGAACCCGCGACCGTTTGGTTAACAGCTTCGGTTACTACTAGCCACTAGACCAAACGTGTCGTCCAAAAAAAAAAACAAGTAATTTACACCTTAAGAGGGTTATAACAGTTTTCAACGCTTACGCGAGTATTTTTAGACGAATTTCTGAACATGATTTTGATTCACTTAACAATAAATACGAACCCATCAATTTACTACAACTATGGATTTCGCACGCCATACAAAACACTACGAACATTATGGAACATTTAAAAGTGACATATGCGTAGAGCTTGAATTCTGTCATCTGTCATTTGAAACCAACCAAACGTCTGTCATTTAAAGAAAATGCGACTTTACGTCAACACATTGGAGTTTAAAATGAATAGTAGAAGGACTTGACGGACCAGTTTTGGAAAACTAAGAAAAATTATAAACTTGACTCGACTGACTAGTCTGGATCTGCTACTTTTGATTTTAATTTCAACTTTGCCTTTTTTATTTAAAAAAAAAAGGCTATTACAAATTGCTATTTTTACTAATGACACTGGCAAAATCATCGGAGAAGATCTGATGGAGCCAAGACATTAAAAGAGACGCAGAAGAAGAGAATAGTAGAAGTCGGTCGTTACTAACTTTCACCATTGACTCCGCCGTGATTCCGTTTTAGGCGTACTTGACATGTGCCGCTTTGGCATTTGTCATGCAAAATCCATAGTTGTAGTACTTCGATGTACAAACAAAAATGGAACAGTATAGCACCAATTCCATTTCTATTTTTTATTGCAATTAAAAAATTTTTAAAAAAAATTCCTTATAAAATAATTTTTTATCGTAATGTAAAATAGTGTTTTTAGCGACTCGGTATTTTTGGTCATATCTATCTTAGAAAAAATTGTTGGGAATGTATTTTTTAAAATATTCCAACTTTTGCAATCGATTTTTATAAGTTTAATGATAACATGAGCGTTAATTTTTTTATTGAATGTTGCATTTTGTGCACTGTACATTAAATTTCATTTTTAATTTAAGAAAATAAATAAATATAAAATAACTAAGGTCTTATTTTATATTATTTAAAAAAAAATACACTATTTATTGCTCGGAGCAATTACTGCCACGGTCGTTAAACTGTTAAGCGCTCTTAAGAGCGTAGTTTTTTTTTATGTACAGTCGGGGTACGAAAACCTTTGTCAGTTTTTTTAATTCTTTTATCAAGTCGTAGACTGTTGAGTACCTTTTGAAACTGAAACATTAAGAAATTTCCGCACGACTGATAATTATTGCCCTGGTGCTATAAGCGAGAGCAAATGTCGAACCTTTTCCTACCCCGACTGTACCTATAGTGGTGGCCATTAGGTACCTTATAGCCCCGTTGTGGCCCAGGGACATGAGCTGGCATCTGCTGGCATTTCTCGAATGCCAAGTGCATAGAGACGTCGTCGCCTCGTCGGGGAACATTATATAGTCCTCGGTGTGATTGAATATTGCTTGGGCGTGGTTCTCTTGTTTGCCTTGTCACCATTAAAAATATATATTATATATATATATATATATATATATATACTAGTGGCCCGCTCCCGGCTTCGCACGGGTGCAATTTTTTACTCAATCCCGCTGATAAAATTACCTTACATCGCCATCTGTTAGAATCTTTTGGAACTCACAGATAAATAATTGCTGGATTGAATAGGTATCAACAGATGGCGCTATGTTAATAATATTATATAATTTGCAAAAAAATAATAATAAACAAAATGAGATATAAACTATCCTATCTTTTAAGTTGGACCAAATTACATATAGTTACGAAATTTTATCAAAATCAGTTCAGTAGTTAAAAATCTTCAAAAATTGCGTTACTAACACTTGAACGACTAATTGCTGAAGCATTTTTTTTTTTATCAAAATCAGTCCATCCGTTTGGACACACACACACACACACACACACACACACACACACACACACACACACACACACACACACACACACACACACACACACACACACACACACACACACACACACACACACACACACACACACACACACACGAGTCAAACTTAAATAAAACCCCGTTTTTGCGGCGGGCGTTAAAAAATATTACATGTGTGAAAAGCCTGTATAAACAACATATTGTCTTCATAGGAAAGTACAGCAAGATTAATTCAAGGCTTTTTTTTGTTATTTTTTTTTAAAACGATTTAAAAATAAACATATACAAAGTAGAGGAATTTGTCGTATACATCCGGCTCTGACGAAACGGACACGAAAATAATTGTCGGATAAATCCGACTCTGGCGGCTAGAGGGTTAAACATTTTTTTTTTTTTAAATCTTAAAGTAATGGAGCTCTTAATTTTCATTTTTTTTTGTATATTCACCTGTTGTCCCTGCACCTGTGTACTGTATCAGACACCTACTGCTGGACAGCTCCCAGAGTTTAATAGAGGAATCCATTCCAGAAGTTAACATGTACTGTGAAAACATTTTTATTTTATTTTTTAAACTTATTATTATACTAAAATTCGCTATTATCATACTGTTAGCACTCTCTACTTCTGGCACTAATAGGTTAAGAAAACAAATCTTCTCTCATAAGTTGAGACAACAAATTCTCCCTCATAGGTTGAGACAAAAGAATTCTGACCAATAAGTTGAAACAACAAATTCTCCCTCATAGGTTGAGACAAAAGAATTCTGACCAATAAAGTAGAGACAACAAATTCTCCCCCATAGGTTGAGACAAAAGAATTCTGACTAATAAAGTAGAGACAACAAATTCTCCCTCATAGGTTGAGACAAAAGAATTCTGACTAATAAAGTAGAGACAACAAATTCTCCCTCATAGGTTGAGACAAAAGAATTCTGACCAATAAAGTAGAGACAACAAATTCTCCCTCATAGGTTGAGACAAAAGAATTCTGACTAATAAGTAGAGACAACAAATTCTTCCTCATAGGTTGAGACAACAAATTCTGCCTCATAAGTAGAGACAACAAATTCTCCCTCATAGGTTGAGACAAAAGAATTCTGACTAATAAGTAGAGACAACAAATTCTTCCTCATAGGTTGAGACAACAAATTCTGCCTCATAAGTAGAGACAACAAAATCTCCCTCATAGGTTGAGACAAAAGAATTCTGACTAATAAGTAGAGACAACAAATTCTCCCTCATAGGTTGAGACAAAAGAATTCTGACTAATAAGTGGAGACAACAAATTCTCCCTCATAGGTTGAGACAAAAGAATTCTGACTAATAAGTAGAGACAACAAATTCTCCCTCATAGGTTGAGACAAAAGAATTCTGACTAATAAGTAGAGACAACAAATTCTCCCTCATAGGTTGAGACAAAAGAATTCTGACTAATAAGTAGAGACAACAAATTCTTCCTCATAGGTTGAGACAACAAATTCTGCCTCATAAGTAGAGACAACAAATTCTCCCTCATAGGTTGAGACAAAAGAATTCTGACTAATAAGTAGAGACAACAAATTCTCCCTCATAGGTTGAGACAAAAGAATTCTGACCAATAAGTTGAAACAACAAATTCTCCCTCATAGGTTGAGACAAAAGAATTCTGACTAATAAGTAGAGACAACAAATTCTCCCTCATAGGTTGAGACAAAAGAATTCTGACTAATAAGTAGAGACAACAAATTCTCCCTCATAGGTTGAGACAAAAGAATTCTGACTAATAAGTAGAGACAACAAATTCTCCCTCATAGGTTGAGACAAAAGAATTCTGACTAATAAGTAGAGACAACAAATTCTCCCTCATAGGTTGAGACAAAAGAATTCTGACTAATAAGTAGAGACAACAAATTCTCCCTCATAGGTTGAGACAAAAGAATTCTGACTAATAAGTAGAGACAACAAATTCTCCCTCATAGGTTGAGACAAAAGAATTCTGACTAATAAGTAGAGACAACAAATTCTCCCTCATAGGTTGAGACAAAAGAATTCTGACTAATAAAGTAGAGACAACAAATTCTCCCTCATAGGTTGAGACAAAAGAATTCTGACCAATAAAGTAGAGACAACAAATTCTCCCTCATAGGTTGAGACAAAAGAATTCTGACTAATAAGTAGAGACAACAAATTCTTCCTCATAGGTTGAGACAACAAATTCTGCCTCATAAGTAGAGACAACAAATTCTCCCTCATAGGTTGAGACAAAAGAATTCTGACTAATAAGTAGAGACAACAAATTCTTCCTCATAGGTTGAGACAACAAATTCTGCCTCATAAGTAGAGACAACAAAATCTCCCTCATAGGTTGAGACAAAAGAATTCTGACTAATAAGTAGAGACAACAAATTCTCCCTCATAGGTTGAGACAAAAGAATTCTGACTAATAAGTGGAGACAACAAATTCTCCCTCATAGGTTGAGACAAAAGAATTCTGACTAATAAGTAGAGACAACAAATTCTCCCTCATAGGTTGAGACAAAAGAATTCTGACTAATAAGTAGAGACAACAAATTCTCCCTCATAGGTTGAGACAAAAGAATTCTGACCAATAAGTTGAAACAACAAATTCTCCCTCATAGGTTGAGACAAAAGAATTCTGACTAATAAGTAGAGACAACAAATTCTCCCTCATAGGTTGAGACAAAAGAATTCTGACTAATAAGTAGAGACAACAAATTCTCCCTCATAGGTTGAGACAAAAGAATTCTGACTAATAAGTAGAGACAACAAATTCTCCCTCATAGGTTGAGACAAAAGAATTCTGACTAATAAGTAGAGACAACAAATTCTTCCTCATAGGTTGAGACAACAAATTCTGCCTCATAAGTAGAGACAACAAATTCTCCCTCATAGGTTGAGACAAAAGAATTCTGACTAATAAGTAGAGACAACAAATTCTCCCTCATAGGTTGAGACAAAAGAATTCTGACCAATAAGTTGAAACAACAAATTCTCCCTCATAGGTTGAGACAAAAGAATTCTGACTAATAAGTAGAGACAACAAATTCTCCCTCATAGGTTGAGACAAAAGAATTCTGACTAATAAGTAGAGACAACAAATTCTCCCTCATAGGTTGAGACAAAAGAATTCTGACTAATAAGTAGAGACAACAAATTCTCCCTCATAGGTTGAGACAAAAGAATTCTGACTAATAAGTAGAGACAACAAATTCTTCTTCATAGGTTGAGACAACAAATTCTGCCTCATAAGTAGAGACAACAAATTCTCCCTCATAGGTTGAGACAAAAGAATTCTGACTAATAAGTAGAGACAACAAATTCTTCCTCATAGGTTGAGACAACAAATTCTGCCTCATAAGTAGAGACAACAAATTCTCCCTCATAGGTTGAGACAAAAGAATTCTGACCAATAAGTTGAAACAACAAATTCTCCCTCATAGGTTGAGACAAAAGAATTCTGACCAATAAGTAGAGACAACAAATTCTCCCTCATAGGTTGAGACAAAAGAATTCTGACTAATAAGTAGAGACAACAAATTCTCCCTCATAGGTTGAGACAAAAGAATTCTGACTAATAAGTAGAGACAACAAATTCTCCCTCATAGGTTGAGACAAAAGAATTCTGACTAATAAGTAGAGACAACAAATTCTCCCTCATAGGTTGAGACAAAAGAATTCTGACTAATAAGTAGAGACAACAAATTCTCCCTCATAGGTTGAGACAAAAGAATTCTGACTAATAAGTAGAGACAACAAATTCTGCCTCATAAGTTGAGACAGCAAATTCTCCCTCATAAGTTGAGACAACAAATTCTCCCTCATAGGTTGAGACAAAAGAATTCTGACTAATAAGTAGAGACAACAAATTCTTCTTCATAGGTTGAGACAACAAATTCTGCCTCATAAGTAGAGACAACAAATTCTCCCTCATAGGTTGAGACAAAAGAATTCTGACTAATAAGTAGAGACAACAAATTCTTCCTCATAGGTTGAGACAACAAATTCTGCCTCATAAGTAGAGACAACAAATTCTCCCTCATAGGTTGAGACAAAAGAATTCTGACCAATAAGTTGAAACAACAAATTCTCCCTCATAGGTTGAGACAAAAGAATTCTGACCAATAAGTAGAGACAACAAATTCTCCCTCATAGGTTGAGACAAAAGAATTCTGACTAATAAGTAGAGACAACAAATTCTCCCTCATAGGTTGAGACAAAAGAATTCTGACTAATAAGTAGAGACAACAAATTCTCCCTCATAGGTTGAGACAAAAGAATTCTGACTAATAAGTAGAGACAACAAATTCTCCCTCATAGGTTGAGACAAAAGAATTCTGACTAATAAGTAGAGACAACAAATTCTCCCTCATAGGTTGAGACAAAAGAATTCTGACTAATAAGTAGAGACAACAAATTCTGCCTCATAAGTTGAGACAGCAAATTCTCCCTCATAAGTTGAGACAACAAATTCTCCCTCATAGGTTGAGACAAAAAAATTCTGCCTCATATGTTGAGACAAAAATTTTATATGAATTTTATATGTACACTATTACGTTGGCTATCCATAACATAAATAAAAATAATTAAAAAAAAAAAAAAAACAAATTCTCCCTCATAAGTTGAGACAAAAAAATTCTGACTCATAAGTTAAGACAAAAAATTCTCCCTCATAGGTTGAGACAACAAATTCCCCCAAACACCTTTTACTGTCTTCTCACTCTCGCACAGCGCCCTCTTAAATAAGATAATTCCAAAAACATACCTTGCTATTCCTGGTGAAAGTGACCGAACACACTTCAGAGCCGTCGTGTGCGTTTATAAAAGTGTTGAAGCATCTATTGGAGACCGTATCCCACAGTTTCACTGTTCCGTCGGCGCTGCCGCTCGCGAAATACTTGCCGTTCGGTGAAAACCTTATCAATATTGGAAACCATACCTAATTATTATTATCAACGGTTAAGTTAAGCTCGCATTAACCTCTGACTCGTGTGCTAGGTTTGTGCTGAAGTGTGCCGCAAACATCAATCTAATACAACTATGGATTTCGAACGCCATACAAACCACTACAAACTTTGTGCAACATTTAAAAGTGATATATGCGTAGAGCATCAACTCTTGTCATTTGTTATTTGAAACCAACCAAACGTCTGTCGTTTAAAGAAAATGTGACTTTATGTCCAATACGTTGGAGTTCAAAATGAATAGTAGTAGTCGGTCGTTACTACCTTTCACCATTGACTCCGCCATGATTCCGTTTTAGGCGTACTTTTTATGTGCCACTTTGGCATTTGTCACGCAAAATCCATAGTTGTAGTAGATTGATGGCCGCAGACCGTTATCGATTATATATAAAAAAAACAGAGGTATAGATACATTTCAGCGGTTTGCGGCACATTTCAGCACAAACCTAGCACATTGCAGCATATTCCATACATTTTCGAAAAAACAAAAAGTGGCCTTGCTGAAGCAAAAAACTATTTTACGTCATTACCGCTCCAGACGTTTCGCCGAAGGTTCGACGAAGCCGAAGGTTTCGCCGAAGATATTGCAAATTGCAAGGTAATTTTTTTTATCATCTCTAGTCATCAACTTCTAGTTTAAATTAAATTACCTTTCCACATTACACAGTCGATGTAAGCCTTTAATATTGAAGTTTTAAAATCATTACATTTATATTATTAATTGTAGCTTGTAGCCAATCTTGAACAAAAATTTCTTAGAGCTTTTAATCCTTCGGCTTCGGCTTAGGTCAGAAATTGACCATTGGTCGGACACTACTGCTAGGATATCCCCCTGCTGGATCACGGTCGCGGAACAGGAAGAATTTCGCACATTAACCTGTTATTACCCGTCTCTTTCGCTCCCGCCTAAATATATTACCGTCTCGCTCGCACAAAATGTAATGACCGAAGTTTTAAGGGATTGCAAACCTTTTTATCGGCAAAGTAAGATTTGTAATTCTACGCATGAGTTTTGTTGGCGTTGAGTCAAGGTCGAACAATTTAAATAACGAAATTCGAAACGATTCATGCGATATTTAGATAAATTTTTTAAAATTTTTCAATTTAGAACATTGAGAAAACCGTTTTAATTAGATTTTTTTTTCTCTTTTAAATATTTTATATTATATAAATTCGCACTTCATACAAAAAAAGTTTGTGACCACTGTCAGTAAGTAAATAGGTCATTGTACGAAAATTCTCTCTGCTTCGCGACGACCGGACTATACTTAGTCATAAATTATTATAAATAAAGGCATAAAATTACGATTTAGGCACTAACTTTATGCAGTTGACCTGCTTCTTGTGGTGGTGTGAGGGTATGGGGCAAACGAAACATTGACTTGTTGTGACGTCGTATAGACGGATGACCGGATGTGTGGTCGAAGCTATTATGTGATCGCCCAACGGATGGAATGCCACGCACAACACTTGCTCTGCGTCCTAATATTTGAAAAAAAAAGAGTTCTTTTAAAATACGTTTTTAAAAAAAATTTTAAAAACTTTTTAAACTCTTTTTCGTAGCAAACGCTTTAAAACATCTTTTATAATGCGCACTGCCAAGGTTTAGTCTGTGTTTGCGAGCTCATATAACCCAAATATTTTCAAAGTTCAAGTGTCAAGTTCAAGTTCGCTCCATCATCCTTGCCAAGAGAAAACCCATCTCTAATTTTTTTTAAAAATGTTGCAGTCTACCATTACTGGTGCTTGACAGACAGGCTGACGGCCCACCTCCGGTTTTTAGGTTTGTTTTTTTTGTATGTGGGAAACATACATACAAACAAACAAACATACAAATTTTACCTCTTCATAATGTTAGTATACATTGAGACATATTGAACTAACGGTCTCAATAAGACATGTCGAAATAATTCATAACATTATTACAAATTGAGACATACTGAAATAAAGGCAATCATTATTGAGACAAATTAAAATAACGGTACTCATTATTGAGACACATTGAAATAACGGTACTCATTATTGAGACACATTGAAATAACGGTACTCATTATTGAGACACATTGAAATAACGGTACTCATTATTGAG
Organism: Synanthedon andrenaeformis; assembly: GCA_936446665.2. Classification (NCBI taxonomy): domain Eukaryota; kingdom Metazoa; phylum Arthropoda; class Insecta; order Lepidoptera; family Sesiidae; genus Synanthedon; species Synanthedon andrenaeformis. Next base: position 849,339 of record OW387806.2, on the reverse strand, counting down.
ACACATTGAAATAACGGTACTCATTATTGAGACATATTGAAATAACGGTACTCATTATTGAGACACATTGAAATAACGGTACTCATTATTGAGACATATTGAAATAACGGTACTCATTATTGAGACATATTGAAATAACGGTACTCATTATTGAGACACATTGAAATAACGGTACTCATTATTGAGACATATTGAAATAACGGTACTCATTATTGAGACATATTGAAATAACGGTACTCATTATTGAGACACATTGAAATAACGGTACTCATTATTGAGACATATTGAAATAACGGTACTCATTACTGAGACATATTGAAATAAAGGCCCTCATTATTGAGACATATTGAAGTAAAGGCACTCATTACTGAGACATATTGAAATAAGGGCACTCATTATTGAGACATATTGAAATAACGGTACTCATTACTGAGACATATTGAAATAAAGGCACTCATTACTGAGACATATTGAAATAAGGGCACTCATTATTGTGACAAATTGAAATAGGGGGACTCATTATTGAGACACATTGAAATAAAGGCACTCACTTACCGTAATGGATTTGTAAGCTTTCTTCGCAGAAGCCTTCGTTATATCGAACAACTTGATGCAACAGTCCCTTGAGGCGGACACTAAGATTTGCTCGCGAGGATGAAAATCCAGTGCGGTTATTTCGTCCGTATGATCGTACCTTTGAACATTCAAACATTTCATCGTTCAAACTCCATACATTTTCGTGGCAATCATCTGACACAAACTTCAATAGTTTCAATAATTGGACATCCCAAAAAGAAACTTAGTATTTATTGTCTCGGGGGTTATATTTTTGATGTGAGGAGACATCAAAAATATTAACTACACTATACTCACAGAGTTCTTATGACTGGATGCCCTTGCTGTTCCCTGCCAGGATCGACTTCCTCCGGAGCCGATTTGGCCAACATCCTTTCAACGTCCAATATCTAAAAAAAAATTGACCATTTAACAACGCTTCAAATTTAAAATAATGTAATAAAAAAAAATTGCATCAAAAACTTTTTTTAGTAACATAAACATCATATCATTATAAGCATCACACCAGTATATAAACATATTAATATAAACAAATTGTCAGTATAAACATATTAATTTAAACAAAGTTTCAGTGTAAACATATTAATATAAACAAAGTGTCAGTATAAACATATTAATATAAACAAAGTGTCAGTATAAACATATTAATATAAACAAAGTGTCAGTATAAACATATTAATATAAACAAAGTGTCAGTATAAACATATTAATATAAACAAAGTGTCAATATACATATTAATATAAACAAAGTTTCAGTGTAAACATATTAATATAAACAAAGTGTCAGTATAAACATATTAATTTAAACAAAGTGTCAGTATAAACATATTAATTTAAACAAAGTTTCAGTGTAAACATATTAATATAAACAAAGTGTCAGTATAAACATATTAATTTAAACAAAGTGTCAGTATAAACATATTAATTTAAACAAAGTTTCAGTGTAAACATATTAATATAAACAAAGTGTCAGTATAAACATATTAATATAAACAAAGTGTCAGTATAAACATATTAATTTAAACAAAGTGTCAGTATAAACATATTAATTTAAACAAAGTTTCAGTGTAAACATATTAATATAAACAAAGTGTCAGTATAAACATATTAATTTAAACAAAGTGTCAGTATAAACATATTAATTTAAACAAAGTTTCAGTGTAAACATATTAATATAAACAAAGTGTCAGTATAAACATATTAATTTAAACAAAGTGTCAGTATAAACATATTAATTTAAACAAAGTTTCAGTGTAAACATATTAATATAAACAAAGTGTCAGTATAAACATATTAATATAAACAAAGTGTCAGTATAAACATATTAATTTAAACAAAGTGTCAGTATAAACATATTAATTTAAACAAAGTTTCAGTGTAAACATATTAATATAAACAAAGTGTCAGTATAAACATATTAATTTAAACAAAGTGTCAGTATAAACATATTAATTTAAACAAAGTTTCAGTGTAAACATATTAATATAAACAAAGTGTCAGTATAAACATATTAATATAAACAAAGTGTCAGTATAAACAACACACCTTTATACTGGCGTCGACGCTTCCCGTGGCCACTAATTGGCCACAAGCGCTAAAAGCGCCCGCCCTGCAAGACATCTTGTGCGATGTCACGTAAGCCGTCTCATACGTGGCCGGCTCCGGAGCCAGAGAGGAGGCGTCCATTTCGTATTCGAGATCTTAAAAACGCATTTTCATTTAAAACTAGCTCTTGCACGCGACTTCGTAAGCGTAGCTTTATAAAATATTGCCCATGTTACTCGCTGATAACGTGGGTGAATTAATTTTTTATATCGTTCCAGTACTTTTTGAGTTTATTCATTACAAACAATAAGGGTCAGTATAAACAATATTACAAACAATTACAAAGTACATATAAGGGAGTCAAGGCAACTGGCCTTTTCTCAGCAAAGTCATAATTCTCAAAACGCAAAGTCATTTATAGTCTGGCGACCGATCGTGGATTAATAAAAAAAAAATTCATTACAAACATAAAAATCTTCTGTCTTTATAATATTAGTATATAAATTAGCGACTCGCTCCCGGTTTCGCCCGGGGTGCAATTTTCATATATAACAATCTTCCCCGTCTAGTACTTATGTCTTTATTATTAAAACAGACCATCCCGTTTGGGAGCTACGATTCTACAGACAGATAGATACGCATATATATGTCAAACTTATAACACCCCGGTTTTTGCACCGGACGTTAAGGGGGTTAAAAATGATCAAAATAATTCTTGCATAATTCACAAGACCAGTACCAAAAAAGACATTTTTTTTGTTGTTGATTTGTCATCAGTCGCAAGACTATAATCAAATGTGTAAAAATTGGCGTTTGCATAGAATAAGGCCTTATTCTATAAAAAGTTAAGGCCCTTTTCAGTCTTCTGACTTTTCCAGTCTGCAACAGCTCCTTGGCTAGTGGATTTTAGTAGGAGTGAAGACGATCCTTGTAACTTTCCCTATAGCATTCTATTTCTTCAAAAAAGATTGTTGTAGTAAATTAATATGCCAATATAGTGTTTGGCATACAATATGCTCACCGAATCCGGTCGTGCCAAGTAAATGTTCGGCGTTGCTTGACGCTGCCAACCTATCCTGTCTGTCTGGCTCATGCTGGAGGCCCACCATCATAACATTCATAAGCCTAAAAATCAAAGCCTTAATATATATCAAATCAAATCAAAATATTTATTTATCAATTAGGTTTCTCAGGAAACTCTTATGATCGTTATTATAAATTTAAATTTACTAGGGTTTCGGAAAAAAGCCAAGATGACGATCCTGAGAAGAAACCCCGAAAGAAACTCAGGATACTATTCTTTTTGTCATCTTTAAAATATAAAAATTACAATTAAGTACACTTAATACAAACATAAAGTTCATATACAATACTAAGCAAAACATAGTATGAGCTCCGGATCCAAGCTCTAAATCCAGGCTTCATTGTCACTTAAATAATCAGTGACCTTATAGTAGCCTTTCGAGAGGAGTTTGGCTTTAATGACACCTTTAAATTTATTTATAGATAAGGCTCTTATCATCTCATTCAGTTTATTATAAAACCGTATACATTGACCCATAAAAGAATTACTTATCTTGTGGAGTCGCGTCTTATGTAAATCTAAATTATTTTTGAACCTAGTATTTATATTGTGTACATCACATTTTTTATTAAACTGGCTAATATTTTTATGCGCGTAAATTAAATTTTCATAAATATACTGACATGTAACAGTTAAAATCTTTATTTCTTTGAACTTTTCTCTGAGAGAACACTGCGGATCTAGTTGATAGATGGCTCTAATGGCCCTTTTTTGTAAAATAAAAATAGTATTTATGTCCGCAGCGCTACCCCAAAGAAGAATCCCATAACACATTATACTGTGGAAGTAACTAAAATAGACAATCCTAGCTGTATCGACATCTGTTGGACGTCGAATCTGTTTAACTGCATAAGCTGCAGAGCTAAGCCTTTTACTTAATTTCTCAGTATGAGGACCCCATTGTAATTTCGAATCTACGGTAATACCTAAAAATACTGTTGATTCCACAGGCTCCAATTTTTAGCCTAATTAAAGCCTTAAAGCCTAATATTTCTGTAAACTGTGGAGGTACTTATACTTTTCTAAGTCCATTTTTTTTTTAAATCACTTTATTAGAATAAGTATTTTATGCTCTATTTAAGTATATACAAATACTTTTTTAAGTCCTATAAAAGAAAACAAAAAAGTTTCGCATTTGATTATAACAAAAAGCAAAACTTATATGATACATATATAATCAAAACTTTTGATTATACATATAATGTCTGCCAATGTTATTATACATATAACGTTACAAGTCCAAGTAAGTTATTGTACATTATTGTTATTGACTTGTAAGTTATTGTGCGAACTGGATAATTTGCTAAATGTTAATTAGGATATTTTGCTTCCAATATACAGATTTAATAACAACCACAGGAAATAATGTGATGCCGAAACAACATTATATATTACATAACTAATTGAGCCAATTTTTTTTTTTTTTTTAATTAAAAGAACTTTTAAAATGCCCCAAGTTTAGACTGTTGCTTACAGAAAACGGATGATTTGATGATTTTTGATGAAATGACTTTTTTCTTAAATATATGACTCATTATTTTCTAATATCTATTTTTTTTATATGAGAAAAGAATTAAAAAAGAAAGATTTCATGTGTTATAATTCTTATAATTTTAGAAATAATAATGAATATTGTCTTACCTATCGCTCGGTGGACATGGCGGATCAGCATGAACCGCTGAGGACAATGTACTTGCAATACTTTGATATCCATCATAGTAAAGTTGACTGAAATATAAGTATACATTTGAGTTTGTAAATATATTTGAGTGTAGCGGGTCTCTACGTTCTTCACCATCAATATCTTCATCAGCCCATGTCTCTCCATTGTTGGATATAGGCCACTCCTAAAGCAAGGTTTCGACTAGCAATAAAACTTGCAGAATATGAGTTCTGCATGCAAAATTTTATCTGTAAACGGCCATGGCAAACTAAATTCTGCATGTTTAGTAGCTTGCGGGACTTGCTGCAAGACACTGCATTTTACACCAAGCTATTTTATAGCGAAAGCCTTTCAGGTCGTCTGTCCATCTAGCCGCAGGGCGTCATATGCTGCGTCTTCCAATTCGTGGCCTCCTTTCGAGAACTCGTCTACCCCATGGATCACAGAGTGGGACATTTATCACAGAGTGGATAACATTGTCACTACAGCTTGCTAATTCTCTCGGCTATGTAGACATCATTGATTCTTCCGTGAATTTCAAAATTTCTTATCCTATCCACGAAAGAAACTCCGAGCGTAGCACGCTCCATAGTTCGCTGAGCGACTTTGAACTTGTGGACCAGTTCTGCCATGAAAGGCCACGTTTCGGCATCATATGTCATCACTAGCAGAACGCACTGATTCATCATTTTATTATAAATAAATATTGAAAAGATCACAAGAAAACCTATGCAAGATAACAATTATAAACTACATGTAAAAGGTTATGTTATATTTACCTTATAATCATCCGATAAAGCAATTCCCTGTTCTTAACGACATTCTTTGTATTAATATCTCCACTATTTTCCTTCATTTTACTGAAAAAAAGTTATTTAAGAGCTTTAAAGTCGTAATTTAGTTTATTTTTTATTTGATACCGGTTATATGCGCTTATTTAGGTTAGTTTATTATTAAATAGTAGAACAATTTTGTTGTGGTGGTTTGACAATTATAAAGTTGACGTTTGACGTTTACTTTTAACGGGCGACGTTTGGTTTTATCTTTTGTTTATTCTGTGACAAGTTTTCTTTTTTTTTAACAATATCTCAAACCCAACTTATTAACGGGAGATATTATTTTCATAAAAACCGTTTCAATTGTGAACTCTTGCAACCTCGTTAGCTGGTTATAAAGGCGTGAGTTACAAGAATAATAATCAATAATCGTGAGTCTGCGCACTACCTAATGACGCCAACTCGCTCATCCGTACATGATTATTATCCGTATATTGTAATAGTCTATGTCCCCTCATATGCCAGCCAACGACCCCAAACGCCCCATACAAAGAGTATATAATCACTACGTTTTAGCCCCATACTCCACGCAACTTCCCTTTTAATTGATGTCATTATTTATATTTAAACAAAATAAATAATTACAATTAAGAGGTTTAATGTTAACTTTCAGATGTATTTTAAAATTTAATTATAATAAGAACTAGGCAGGTATTTTTAGGCACTGAATACCTACCTACACTTAAATATGTACTAATTTTTAAATTACAAAGTTCTCACTTATAAAAGACATGTCTATAGGTAATATTGCCTTTCCTGTCGGTACATTGTCAATTGTCAATTGTCGGTGTTTGTCAATTTTCTAGAAAATTATTAATAAAGCGCAAAAGGGGCCTGATTTACACACAGGCTAATTAGGCTTGAGATTAAGGCCAAGAGAGAGCATTGGTAGCATCATCACTTATGTAAATAAGAATACTTAAAATTTAGTAATTTTTAAATTATGAAATACTAGCTTTCGCTTATCAATCGTTAGCTTAGAGCTCAAAGAACTCTAAATCAGGCACTACATAACATATTTTTTTGAATAGAAAACATCGCTCTGCGAGCGATACCCTCAGCGACGTTTAATTGTGTGATATAAGCGCCATCTACCCGTATTAATATCTACTTCTTGTTTCATAATAAACTTAACTTCATCAATTGTTGGTTAAGATGATAATAGATGGCGTAGTTTTTACTTCTGACGTGAAGTCCTACGACCTAATATTATATAAACTCTGCCGAGTTAGTATTATAGTTATAGTAATTGCTACTATTGAAAGTTATTTTTTTAATATAGTATATTCGAATTCGTTGGAAATAATACATGTAATAGATACGCTCAAAGAAAATATCACTCGTAACGTGTATTCACGTAAAACACACGGCCGTGGCCACGACACAGCCACCACGCCCTATTACCTATTTATTTTTCCAAAATAAAAGTAACCGAAGTCACTCCTTATAACTTTAGCTATCTGCCAGTGAAAGTCCCGTCTTAATCGGTCAAGCCGTTTCAGAGAATATCAGGAACAAATAGACAGACGTACACTTAAAATTTAAAAAATTGTTTTTTGTTATAAATTAAACGTTTTATACTTTTATATATATTAATTTTTTTTAAAAACAGCAGTTATTTTGACTACAAACAGACACTTCAATTTTATTTATTACTAGCGGCCCGCTCCCGGCTTCGCCCGGGGTGTATTTTTTTTTTCTAAAATAAACTTAGCCTAAGTTACTCCTTATTACATCAGCTACCTGCCAATAAAAGTCCTGTCAAAATCGGTCCAGCCATTTCAGAGATTAGCCGGAACAAACAGACAGACAAAAATTTTAAAAATGTTATTTTGGTGTATGTACCGTATATATATTCATATGCATGTAGTAAAAACTGTTATTTCAATATTACAAACAGACACTCCAATTTTATTTATATGTATAGACTAGCTGGCGCCCGCAACTTCGTCCGCGTTGAAAAATATTAAGTAGCTTATCCTATGTCCCGTACGTTCAAATGTTTATCTACCAAGTTTCATGAAAATCAGTTAATTCGTTTCAGAGTTATGGAGGAACATACATACATGCACACAGAAAAAAAATCTAAAAATGGTCAATTTAGTTTCAGTATCATGTATAGAGCCTATAAACACGATATCTCTGAAAGCAAAGTAACTTACTCCATCACCGACCCTTACAGATTTATTATTAGTATTGACTAGGTGTAAAATAAAGTATAGAGTATGGGTAATGTAGGGATATTTTTTTTATTACTTTCAGGTCCTATTAACGGGGTGCAGATGTGTAGAATTGGACTGCTGGGATGGGGATGACGGCAGTCCAGTTATTTACCACGGCCACACTTTCACAACAAAGATACCGTTCAGGAGAGTGGTAGAAACAATTGCACGGTATGTGATGGCATGTTTTAAGCTCTCCCATAAGTCAAGTAATTATTTCTCGATTAGACATTCAATACTTATACGAGAACTAGCGGTCCGCTCCCGGCTTCGCCCGGGGTGCATTTTTTTTTACGTAAAAACCTTCCCTGATTATCCCTCTATCCATGAGTGAAGACAGAATTAAAATCGGCCCAGCCGTTCTCGAGTTTTGCGCTTAGCAACACGTTTAGGGATTCATTTTTATATTATAGATAGATGAAGATTTTAGAAGATGTGGACACAAACCACACTATCACTTTGTAAATACCATTAATAATATAGTTTTTAAAGTTTTCTTGTATTACTAACACTATATGGACGATAGGTGTCTGAAATGAACGTTTTATTATTATTAAAATGACTTTTCTATATTTTATTCTTTTCTTTTTATAATAGTAAGTACCTACTCGTAGATAGACATAGATTAAAAGTTTCTTCTGTATTTCCAATTAAAGAAAAATATAGAAATTCTGTATTCTTCTCTAATGAGACATTGAGAAGAAGTAATTTTTACAATGTATTGTCAATTACAGGAGTGCATTTGTATCATCACCTTACCCCCTGATCCTGAGCATAGAGAACCATTGCAGCCTTCCACAGCAACAGGTCATGGCCAGTACATTTGAGGTCAGTTACCACAATATCTCTTCAAATAGTTTTGGAACCCACAGTTAAACTGGTGTTCTAAAGCGGGCCAAGAATCGAGCCCTGCAGTGCCAAAAGTAGCAATTGCTGCAGGCCCCGCGCATTGTTGGCCCCGCGCATTGGAGGCCCCGCGCATTGGAGGCCCCGCGCATTAGGGGGGAAGGTTACGCATTGGGTGCCCCGCGTACACATGCCTGCTTGAGGGTAAAACAACTTTTTTCTGTAAAAACTCAATTTTTGAAGTACCGTCAATGCTCGTAACTGTGCCTGGTAAAAAAACTTTGCCTATTGGGGTGACTTGTTGAAAAAATAATATTTTTCCGAAACTATGGATCCATAAATCCATAAATCGTAAAGTCACATATCTGACAGCATATGTGCTGTTGTGTTTCGTTGAGTGAGCAAGGGATATCCTTTATCCTTAGTCATACTACGGTCGGCAACGCACTTGAGACACCCATGGCGTTGCTTGTGTTACAGGCGACGGTAGCCATCATGTGGACCGTCAGCCTGTCTGTCGACCTTAACATGAAGAATATGTCCATCATAAAAAGGTTTCAGACATTGAGTGGCAATAGACGTTTTCTATATTAGTGTGATAGCATTTGACAGTTCTATACTGACTTGGTGTTTATCCAGGCAGTGTTTGGAGACAAACTGGTGACGTCATTTCTATTCGAAGCTGACTACACGGACGAACCCAGGCTGCCGAGTCCAGAACAACTTAAGTACAAAGTGAGTATAGCTTTATAGCTTAAATACAAAGCATAGTCAGACGCATCAACAACTCTTCAAAATCAAAGGGTTATTTTGAAAGGCAGTCTATGAATAACGTAAAAACTTACACATTTACACAAAGTCAGGTAAAAAATTATATGGTTCACCATTCTCTTATAACTTATAACTTCTTGCAATCTAAACCGAATAATTGAAAAACCTGGAGTCATATGTTAATTTCTTTTAGAGCGAAGCTCTCGGACGGATGCTTAATTAAAAATGCTAGTTTTCATTTAAACACGCTAAAGATTGTTATTTAACTAAAATAGTGTATAGGAAGCTGACATATGCCTTTGCTTTAGCAACCCAAAGGCCAGAATCTACATTCCGAAATTTTATTATAAATTATATATAAATTCCCAATTGTTGCGATGTTTTCGCTAAGAAATAACACCTTAGATTAGATAATATTAAATATTTGACAGGTGCTAGTGAAAAATAAGAAGCTTCTCCCAATTGAATCGAGCCCAACAGTTGGGTTGACTGGAGCGAGTTCAGCTCAAGGGTACAGCGGAGTATTGGCCACTGCTTTCAGGTAAATTCCTCAATTCCGTAACTTTAGTTTCCTTTAATCCAGTAACTTAATTTTCCCAAAAAAAAAAAACAAAAAAGGTTGCCTATGAAGCCGATCACTATTACTTAACTTAATGGCTTCAGGTTGCAAAACCTCCACTCCACTCGAAACCATCCAGAATGAATAGAAAGTTGTAGAAGACAATAAATTATAGATTACTCATACAAAAACGTGCCTAATGGTTTTTATACTAGAGTCTTTAATATTTTGTATCATCCTTGTTTTTAGGTCAAATGGCATACGCCACACAAGTCAATCATTACCTGAACAAAGCAACAGAACGAGTTCTATTATGTCCAACCAATCGGCGGGCAGTTCTCTCACAGAGTACTTCTCCGATGAAGACTACGATGAAGACGACGAAGAGTTAGATGGTGAGTATGTTACAAGACGCTTTATTGTAACCACCTACGCCTAAGAACACACGAAATATTAAGTGGGATATATGACTCTCAATTTTAATAGGATAAAGTTAAAAAAAATGTGAATGCTTCACTATGAGTTTCTTCAAATGCAAAGGTCGGCAGGCAGGTTAGATGACTGAGACTGGGAGTCCTAGAGGAAGTCATATTTCCACATGGACTACGGCCGTGGCGACAATTATTGCCATCCTGTGGGAGGCTTCTCTGGTCGTGACTTGCGTATTATCCGCGTAGCAGACTAGATAGAGTCAGGTTCCCCCCGCAGAACCCTGTCAAACCCGGTGTCCCATAGGAGCGGGCCAAGAATCGAGCCCTGTGGAACACCACGCGAAATGTCCCTAGTAATCTCAAGTGGGTACAAACCTACAATACAAAAATGAAATATGATCATTTTCTCTTTGTACTTCCAAAAATTCACCAACACGCTTCCTTTTTTTCAGAGAAAGAGTTACACAAAATACTGAACTCGATAGAAGTAGACAAGACTGGTCGGACCTCCCTCTCGCTCTATCAGAGTTTCAGAAGGAGTGAGGGAGATGGGGAGATAACGACGGGCAGCGTCAAACACTCGACAACGGCCAGGAAACGAAGCAATCAGATCGCACGAGAGTTGAGCGATATGGTCACCTATGTACAGGTAAGATTTTTATTACCCTTTATATCTACTAGCTGCGCCCGCGACTTCTTAGAGTTGCTATACATATAGCCGGGCGGTAGAATCGAAAATGTGTAGATGAACATTTGACAAATTGCTATACTTATATAGCTGTGTTGGTAAAGCAGGGCGGTAGACATTGCCGAATGAAATGTGCCGGCTAGACTATATGTATAGCAACCCTTACGCGTGGTTCTATAGCGCGTATTACCTTCTATCCACAGTCGCATTATGTCGTATCATTATCAGCCACAATACGTCTAGACACAAACCTACCCAATAATTTTCCAAATAGCCATCAGCCACAAGACTGCTAGACATAATCCTACCCCATAATTTTCCAAATAAACAGGTCAGAAGCAGCTTAGATCCTTTTTGAAAGCAGCCCCTTAAACAAGTAAAATTTGGTTTCCAGGCAATAAAATTCCGTGGCCTGAATCCCCTGTCGCCCAGAAGTTCCATGAAGCAACCCAGCGGTGTGAACAGGGAGAGTGCGCCTTGCAGCAGCTTCGAGTCTTCCGAAAGTAGCGACAGCGCCGGAACTGTATGTCAATTTCCTCACTGTTTTCTTGACGTAAGACAGAATGTGATTTTATTGAAAAATTATGCTCCATTTGTCAATTTTTTATGTGACTATCTTGTTATTAAAGATCCTACCTTTAACTTTGGCCAGAAAGCTAGCAAATAGTGCTAAACCCTACCGAAAAAAATGCTCAAATATGGACATACTTAATAATATAATATTAGTATACATACAGTACATACTGGACTAATATAGTTTTTTAATTAAATTAAATTCTGGGGCCAATTCTGCCAGAGTTTCTGCCACATATGGTCACACCGCGACTGCTGTGGAGTGATTGATAACAAAAAGCCTCAGCTACACGGTTGGCAAATCTTGCAATCCAACAGACATAACTGTATGAGCTTACTCTTGCAAACCAAGAGTGTTGGAAGGTCAAAGGAAAATTGTTGGCAAACCTCTGGCAACACTGTTGGAAACTAGCAAGGTGACATTCTTTTGGACGTCGGTTTCCAACCATAGAGCATGCCCAACTTTGATGAACAATTTTCATGAAAGATGCCCCACATTAGTTCATTGTGAGATTAAGGCGCGATTTCACCATACTCTGTTAGTATTTAACATCGCTGTTAAGTCATTTAGCGCTGTCACTCCAATACTGTAAACGTCTGTTAAATGACTTAACAGCGATGTCAAATACTAAAAGAATATGGTGAAATCGCGCCTTAAGCTAGCTAATTAATTATTTTTTACATTCAGTATGCTCTATGAAATTACTTTCCAGAACGAAAAATTTATTATTACACTCGTTTTTTTTTGTTTTCTAAATAAACTTTCTAGAATCATCCTTGTGTTGCCAGTCCAAAATATGTGCCCTAACTTTCAGCAATTGGCGCAACAGTCCCAGGCGTCTTCTCGAGCTCAATGCTTGAATGCTCCAGCCCTTCATCATCCCTGCTACAGGTGTTCCTCTGTCAACGAGGCCATTGGTAAGAAGATATGCAGGAAACACCCCCTGGCACTCATAGCTCACACCGAGACACAGCTTGTCAGGACTTATCCCGCCGGGTGAGTCACATTTCTTAAAACAAATCCATAGTATCCAGTTTTACATTCGAATTTTAACATTCACGATCTAAATTTGGCTGTACGACACTGGCTGGCTTTGACTGGCTGATCGTGAATACCCACCTTAAGTATAGTATTAATAGAAATAGAAATAAGACAAGGTTGTAGATCTGAAATATACGGCTCGCAGAGCGTGGCCGAGTGGTCTGACACTGGTTTTAGACACCAGTTCCAAGGGGCGTGGGTTCGAATCCCACCGCTGTGATATGCAAGATGCTTCATACTTCATACACGTTTTAATAGGCGTGGCGGGGCACCGAAGTCGTGTCATAACGTCCCTGCAACCCCAGACTGCAGTATCTAAAACAACAACAATATTATTTTTATATCCGTGTGAGCTAGTTGAAAATAGATCAACACGTGTAGGTAAATCTAATATACAAAATTCTCGTGTCGCGGTGTTTGTGGCCAAACTCCTCCGAAACGGCTGGACCAATTTTGATGAAATTTTGTGTGCTTATCGGGTAGGTCTGAGAATCGGCCAACATCTATTTTCCATACCCCTAAATGTTAAGGGTGGCCCACCCCAAAAATTTTATTTTTTATTTTGGCAAAACAACGTTTGCCGGGTCAGCTAGTATATAATATGTATATAAGCCTGTAAGATCTTAATTTGATTTTCAGCCTAAGAATAGATTCATCTAACTTCGACCCCGTTACTTTTTGGTCTTGTGGGGTTCAGTTAGTGGCTCTAAACTACCAGACCGAGGACGCCGCTATGGCTATTAATGCAGCCATGTTCGAGAGCTGTGGCTGCATTGGCTACGTTCGGAAACCCGCCGTCATGTGGGATCCTAAACACATCGCGTACAGACGGTAATGGACTCTATTCATTTTTTTTTGTAATGGGATTGTATTTATGTATGTATATCTATATATATAAAAATCTCGTGTCACGATGTATATTCGCGATAAACTCTGAAACTACTGAACCGACTTTGATCAAACTTCATAAGTATCTGTTATTTGGTCCAACTTAAAAGATAGGATAGTTTATATCTCATTTTGGTTATTATTTTTTTGCAAATTATATAATATTATTAACATAGCCGGGAGCGGGCCACTAGTCTATATATATATATATGTCTATGGGTTCGAACAACGCGTTACGTAACATTGTTTTTTTATTATTTAAATAAAAAAACTAGGGATTTACAATCTGCCAAATCAGCATTTTTATTTAAATATGTTTTACTGGGAATTCCTCGAGTGTATTGTACTTCATTTTTATTTTGTTCTCCCATGTTGGCAACCCTTTTCGTTGGTAAAAATGGTCACTTGGTTGTTACGTAACGTTTTATACAGAAAAACGTTACAGCGCGTTACATTAGGTAAAAAAATCTTCAAAAATTGCGTTACCTAATACTTGAACGCCTCCTAATAAGATACAATTTGGCCTTGACCAGATTCAACCCAATGGACAAGGAGTTCGATGGCATCCACGCTGCCCACGTGACACTTGCCGTCATCTCCGGACAGTATGTGGCAGAGAACGTGTACTCGTTTTACAATGCGTTCGTCGAAGTGGAGATATTGGGTGTGCCGGCCGATTGCAAGAAGATCAGAACCAAAGTCGCCAGGAAGAATGCTCTGAACCCGATTTGGAATGAAACTTTCAATTTTAAGGTTAGTTTTGTATATATATATATTATTAAGATTACATACAGTCATAAATTTAAAAAAATATTACGGATTATATACAAATAGGCCTAAGGAATCATAAAAACTACATATTTATATTTATCTATTAATTTAAAAATATATATATATAAAACCGAAAAAGAAGAGAATTTATTATGTTATGTTATTATGTTATAATTATTATACTATACTAGCGGATGCCTGCGACTTAGTACGCGATTAACTATAAGTTTGACCAATACCGCTATACCACGCCCTAGACATATGCGGGGCGAGGCGGGGGTGCAGTGCAAGCCGTTTCGCTCCATCGCATCAGACGCACATGATATATAATATCCAGAGATGGGTCGTTCGATATCTCGTGATGTAAAGACTTTAATTTTTAAAGTGGTTTACGTAATAAAGATGAAAAAAAAATGAAAAATGTTTATTAACAGTTGGAAAAATAGTTTTTACAATAACAATGATTGAAGACTCCTTTTAAGCGGAAGCCTGTGCCAGGAGCCTTCGCTCTTCCATAAAAGCTAGTACTAACAATATAATTATGTATAATATTTTTAAAACAAGAATTTTAAAAAAAATGTTTTTAATAGATGTGTGTGTGTGTGTGTGTGTGTGTGTGTGTGTGTGTGTGTGTTTTTATTGTATTAGTATTAATAGGTCTTCTACTTCGTCCAAATGAAAGATATATTTTAATTTGGTTCATTTTATTCAGATTTTTTAATTATAACATTAGTTTTTTTTTGGCACATAAAATGTTAAAATAAGAATAAAATTTTATTAATATTATAATTAACTACCTGCTTTTAACTACCATGTTTAATTATAAATATACGAATCCCCATGACTGTAACTTCATAATATTGTAAAACGATATTGTAAGATTTATCTGGACAACAACTACCTCATGTACATCCCGCAAACTCAATATCTTTGCTACATCCCGCCCGCTTCACCGCGCATTCCTAGGGCGTGGTACAGCGGTATCGGTCACACTATATCAACTATCGATGGCGCCATCTATTAAATTACCATAGAATTAGATGAAGCGATATTGAGTTGTCTTGTTCACGCGTCATCTATCGTATTGGGATAGAACTACTCGGAAAGCCGTAAGCTCCCAGACGGCTTTCCGAAATCTTCAATAATTTTAACATATTTACACAAAACCTTTAAAAAATTATAAGTACACTCAAAGATTCTCTATTAATCTATTGATAGATGAAAACCGCATAAAAATCAGTTTAGTAGTTTTTGAGATATTCGCGAACATACGATACATACAGACAGACTTATATGATTGTTATGTTACTCGCTGATAACATAGCTTTCTATAGGCGAAAGTATTTTCAAAATCAGTCCAGTACTTAGTTTTCGAGTTTATGGATAGCGAAAACGGCTTGATGGATATTTCTGAGATAATCGCGCACCGAAACCAAAAAGCACATGTGCTTTTATTTCACAGTAGTCTTCTTGACTCACAGGAGTGGTCCGTCTCGCCAGATAAGCTAGCACGTTTGTGACTGAAGAAAGCAATTATGTAAAGGGTAATAATTTTGAATTTTTGGTCTTTCTGTCTCATTACAGGTGAATTTTCCTGAGTTAGCATTTGTGCGCTTCGAAGTATACGATGCTGATACTAATTATATGTTATCGCAAAGAGTAATACCGCTGCAATGTCTTAGGCCTGGTTACAGACATGTTAGACTACGGTGAGTGGTACATTTTTTTTTTTATAAGAAAACTCGATAGACAGATTTACAGATTTGGTGATAGACATCTAAGGTTAATCAGGATGTGTAAATATTATATTTAAATTTTTTTTTTTTAAATCCTAATTATTAAATGTATTTAGTATGTACTATAATATAACACTAATGAATATTTTTTTGATAATAAATGCGATAAATGATTAAATTGAATTGAATTAAATTGAATTAAATGAAATTGAATTAAATTGAATAGAATTGAATTGAATTAAATTGAATTAAATTGGATTAAATTGAATTAAATTGAATTGTATAAACAAAAATTCCTTAAAGGTGAGGATTTTTTTTTGGGCGTTTGAAGATCATCAGCTCATTTCTTTGTTGATGAAGGGAATTCGCGACACAATATTTTGGGTACGCCACCGTATGAACTATAAATTATCACCCTCTACTTCGGGTACATTAATTTAAACCACTTTATGTATTAATGTCCGACCTTTATATTGGAACTACAATTTCAACTATAAGATGCGCGGACATACAACGACCTCCCTCCGCGGACTTGTTCGTTAAACTGTCAGATTACCTTTTAATATCATACCACAGAGTACTTTATATTTTAACTGCATAGAGTACTTTGTACTATACTTTCTGCCTTAATTAATCAACCGAAATAAATAGTAGACGTTAACACGTTACAATGGGAGCCCTGTGGAAGAAGAGGAGCTACATCAGTTATCGTATTGGTTGACGTTCCGTTCAAGTATTACGTAACGCAATTGGGGGGGGGGGGGGGATTCAGGTAAAATGTTACGATGCGTTACAGATGCGAGAGGGCGGGTTATGTTTTACAGGGTATCCCTCTCTAATATTGTATTATACTTCATTTTTACCATTAAGATGTTCCGTGATTTTTACTTTGTTCTCCCAAGTTGGCAACCCGTTTCGTTAGTTGGCAACTTAGGGAGGGGGGAGAGAGGGTACACAAAAAGGTTACGGCGCGTTACATGGGGGAATCTTCAAAAATCTTCAAAAATTGCGTTCAAGATTTTTGAGCGCCCCCTTGGGGTCAATGGAATGTCGGGGGTGAGACTGTAATTTTTTATTATAGATATAAGCGATGAAATAGACACTTAATCGCTTACATAGTACAAGTGTCTTACAAGTGTCTATGTACCATCGGCTCTAACGGAAGACCAGCGCAGGTTTTTATAACCTGCATTATGCTAAGTTGGAGCCGGTTTGTGGCGGGGGACGTTTGTGTTTGTCTTTTTATATATTTGTATGTTTTCAATGTCCTTTGCTACAAATAAAATATTATTTTATTCTATTTTCAGATCCCCGACCAACCAGTCCCTGAACATGGCATCGCTGCTGATCTTCTGCCGGTGCTGTGAGGAGTTGGCCGGAGAGACTTGTCGCGGGGACGCCGAGCCCAGTTCCCCGCTCCAACGCCGGAAGATCCACTTCCTCGTGGTCTACGCTGTCTCCAGACACGAGCCTTACTCCATACTCAAGGTCACCCAGGACACCACGGCCAATGAGGTAACGACTAATGCCCATGTTACAATATGCATGCTATGGTAGCCTTTAAATTTGTAATTTGTACAAGCTAAACTGTAATATGCAATTTTTTTTTTTTATTTTTTTTTTTTTTTTTCATATTATATTTTTTATTCTCCTTATGATGATTTGATATTAACATTTTTAAAAATGTGAAACGCTTCACCATTTTGCGTGTCATCCTTGCGAGGGGATAAATCTAATATATAAAATTCTCGTGTCGCGGTGTTTGTTGCCAAACTCCTCCGAAACGGCTGGACAGATTTTGATGAAATTTTGTGTGCTCATCGGGTAGCTCTGAGAATCGGCCAAAATTTATTTTCCATACCCCTAAGTGTTATTTTTTGTATGGCAAAACAACGTTTGCCGGGTCAGCTAGTAGTATATATACATATTAAGACTATATGTACCTCGGAGAAGGCGTAGTCTTACTAGCTTCACAGGGAACACTAATATATATATCACAGTCTATACTTATAGGCTTCCTAAAGATATATATAGTTCTTATTTTATCTGATATCACTTTTAATGTATGGTAAGCGACGTGTTTTCATTTTGCAACAAGAACGACGTTGGGGGCACTAGTTAGTACAAAATAAATTTTGATTGAGCTCAGTTTTTATTTTTTAAATGATTTTTCTTTTACTTTTTTAACAACCCAGTATCTATCTTCCTAATATATAAAATTCTCGTGTCGCGGAGTTTGTTGCCAAACTCTGTGTGTTTAAATTTTGTGTGCTTATCGGGTAGCTCTGAGAATCGGCCAACATCTATTTTTCATACCCCTAAATGTTAAGGGTGGTTCACCCCAAAAAAATTTTTTTTGGCAAAACAACGTTTGCCGGGTCAGCTAGTAAACTTATATAATCTGTACACAATTACTTCGACTATCCTTTTATAAATAAATATATATTTAGTTAAATATTTAAAAAAATTTCAGGCCATAGCACAGTGCCTAACGAAGGCGGGCGTCTGCCGTTCGGCCCGAGGCAATTACGTACTAGTGGAGGAGGTGCCCTCGCGGGCCCCCACTCAGAGGGTGCTGGCCCCCCACGAGAGAGTGTTAAGGGTTGCCACAGGCAGACCGGGGGCCCGGCTTCTTCTGAAACGCGTCGGCGATGACCCTAGCAGCAGAGCGTGGCTGACCAGCATAAGGTGGGTCAATGTGTTACAACTTCATTATCTTATTATAAAGCTGTCTGTACACAATATAAATACTAGGTTCAAAAATAATTTAGATTTACATAAGACGCGACTCCACAAGATAAGTAATTCTTTTATGGGTCAATGTATACGGTTTTATAATAAACTACCTGAGATGATAAGAGCCTTATCTATAAATAAATTTAAAGGTGTCATTAAAGCCAAACTCCTCTCGAAAGGCTACTATAAGGTCACTGATTATTTAAGTGACAATGAAGCCTGGATTTAGAGCTTGGATCCGGAGCTCATACTATGTTTTGCTTAGTATTGTATATGAACTTTATGTTTGTATTAAGTGTACTTAATTGTAATTTTTATATTTTAAAGATGACAAAAAGAATAGTATCCTGAGTTTCTTTCGGGGTTTCTTCTCAGGATCGTCATCTTGGCTTTTTTTCCG
The DNA here is from genome assembly GCA_936446665.2 of Synanthedon andrenaeformis. Taxonomy (NCBI): domain Eukaryota; kingdom Metazoa; phylum Arthropoda; class Insecta; order Lepidoptera; family Sesiidae; genus Synanthedon; species Synanthedon andrenaeformis. The sequence goes on along the minus strand of OW387806.2, from coordinate 829,972 downwards.
AAACCCTAGTAAATTTAAATTTATAATAACGATCATAAGAGTTTCGTGAGAAACCTAATTGATAAATAAATATTTTGATTTTGATTTTGATTTGATTTTTAATATTATAAAGAGAGAAGATTTGTATTTTTGTATGTAAGGAATGAACTCAAAAAGTACTGGACCGATTTTAAAAATACTTTCACCAATAGAAAGCTACATTGTCAGTGAGTAACATAAGATATTTATAAAGTCTCTTATTATTAGTAAGTCGTATGATACAACTACCCTACAATTTTTTTATAAGTCTATAATATTTAAATGCATTTGCGTTTATTTATACTTAAAAAATATTCTCTTTTTCTATTTACCCGCTAATATTAATTTCTTACTACGACTACTTTATTGTGTGAGCATTGCAGTCATGAGCAATTTGGTGGTATGGGATGTTCTTTATCAATTTAGGAGCGTGATTGTTGTTGAATTTGTAATTAGTTATAAAAATTTTAAAAGTATATATTGTAACATTTTTCTTATTTTACATTTATGTTCGCTGCACATATATTATTATTATATTTTCCTAATTCTTTTAATAATGCGTATTTACTTGTCACGGTATAATGGGGGATAAAAAACTTTCTTTTTACTATCAGAACTGTCGGGGTCTTCGAACTAAATTAAATACTATATACATGAATATATTGTCCGAATGTTATGATATTATTTTGTTAACCGAGACTTGGCTGGTACCTACTATTTCCAATGAAGAATTTATAGACTCGCGGTACGTGGTGTTTCGATGTGACCGGGACCGTATCGCTAGTGAAAAGCGTGATGGAGGTGGCACGCTGATAGCGGTACGTCGTGAATTACAAGCTACTCGCAGATCACTTATGTCGCCATCTCATCTATCATCCCTGCCTAGTAGTATAGACTATGTCATGATTCAGTACCCGTCTAACATAATGAATAAATACCATACGATTATAGCTGTCTACATACCACCAAATCAACAATCATTAGTTTATGAGAATTTTTTCGATACTATTATGCATTCACTTTTGAGTAGTGATATAGACAAGTTCTGCTTGGTGGGAGACTTTAACATACCGAACCTAAAATGGAATAGTGCTATTGTCGGAACAGAACCGGTTCTTACCAGTAATAGTACTTCTGTAGAAAATTACTTAATTAACATGTTATCTGCAATTAATGGTGTCCAATATAATCATATTGCTAATTGTCATAATAACATACTTGACTTGTTTATATCCAATACGGACTGCTGCAGTGTTGATTACCCGTCTTTCGGTTTGGTACAACCAGATAATCATCATCCGCCCATCTTAGCACTGGCTAATCTTAATGTTTCTTATAAGACTATGCTGCGTAACAATATTCCTAGATATAGGTTTATTGAAGGCAACTATAATATCATTAACGAAGAGCTGCGTCATATCAACTGGCATACACTCTTGAGTCCTCTGTCCGCTATTCAGGGTGTTGATGCTTTTTACGAAAATGTTTACGAAATCATTAAGAAATACATTCCTGCTCGGCCTACTAAAAGTTCTAACTATCCTATCTGGTTCCCCCGTCCATTAATACACATACATAAAAATAAAAAACGTGCGTGGGATAAGTGGAAAAAGTTTGGCAACATAAGTAGCTATGAAGAGTTCTCTCTTTACCGACATAGATTTAAAAAACTTAGCAAAATTTATTTTAATCAATACATTGAAGGTATAGAGACCTCATTGAAAAAAGATATTAAAGTATTCTGGTCATATTTGAATAGTCGCAAAGACAAGACTGGTATACCCAATTCTATGTTTTTCGGTCAACACAAATCAGATAATGTCGAAGGGATATGTAATATGTTTTCCAATTACTTTTCTTCTGTTTATGAACCTGCTATTATTTCTTGTGACGATAGGGACACCTGTGAATTGGAAGGTTCTGGCAGCGAAGTTTTATCAGACATAGACTTGGATGTTAATAGTGTATATATAGCACTAAGATCTCTAGACGTGGGGAAAGGGGCAGGTCCTGACGGTATTCCACCATTCTTTCTCAAGAGTACTTGCACTATTCTCTCCGCACCAATTGCAATTCTTTTTAATAAATGTCTCAGCGAAGGTGTTCTTCCACACATATGGAAGACTGCCAATATAACACCCGTTCATAAAAGTGGTAGCAGGAATAATATTGAAAACTACAGGCCTATCTCTTTACTGTCTACTCTGTCTAAGGTTCTCGAAAGATTAGTTCATAATAAAGTTTATCCTACACTGCACCGCCTCATTATACCAGAGCAACATGGTTTTGTTAGGAAACGTTCAACATTAACTAATTTAGTAGTTTATACCAATTTCTTATTTGAAAATTTAGATGATAGAACACAAGTTGACGTAGTATATACAGACTTTTGTAAGGCCTTCGATAAAGTGGACCATAACTTATTACTCAAGAAAATTGAGTTTAATGGGATTAAGGGAAATTTGTTAAGATGGTTCTCGGCATATGTTTTGAACAGGATGCAAAGAGTTGTGGTGCACGGTTATACCTCTGAAACTATAACAGTGAGTTCTGGCGTTGCGCAAGGTTCCATTTTAGGGCCCTTATTGTTTGTCATATATATCAATGATATTGCCAATTGTTTTAAGCATTGCCGTTTTTTACTATACGCCGATGATTTGAAAGTCTATAAAAGGATAACAGCCTTAGATGATTGCTTTAAGTTACAAGAGGATCTTGATCGTTTTAGTAGATACTGTACTGAGAATAGACTGTATTTAAGTTTATCCAAATGTAAAGCTATAACTTTTACTAGGAAAATAAATATAGTTAATTATCATTATAATCTGTGTCATACTATACTGGAAAAGGTACCGGTTATAAGAGATCTGGGGGTTTTTCTTGACTCTAAACTAATTTTGAATCAACATATTCAACATATCTGTAACAGGGCGTTTCAGTTCTATGGTCTTGTTATAAGAACTTGTTCAAATTTTAAACGTCCAGATACTTATCTGTATCTGTATAAGACTTTGGTTCGGTCACAACTTGAATATGCCTCGATAGTTTGGAATCCCTTTTATGATAAGTATTGCCAACAGATTGAATTAGTGCAGCGTAAATTCCTTAAAACACTTAATTATAAGTGCTTCCACTCAAGGTTGTCATATGTTGATGCATTGGAGAAATATTCCCTGCCAAGTTTAGAACAACGACAATTGCTCCTGGATGCTATGTTCCTGTACAATATTTGTCATAACCGCTATGACTGTGTTTGCCTCGTGAATAACATTGTATATCGATTACCAAGCAGTTCCCAGCGTATACGAGATTCTCATACGCATAAACTATTTATGCCGAAGTTCTGTAAAACTAACGCTGGCGAACGTGCACCTTTATACCGTGTTATGCATAGGTACAATTGTCTGTTTACGGGTGTTGATCTATTTTCTGTTAGATCACGGGAATATAAAAATGAAATTGCTAAATTAATTTAATTTTATGGTGTTGTTTTTTCTTTTCTTGTTTTTGTTTTATTTTTTTGTATATTCTTTTTTAGTATGTCTTTCTCTGTATAAAATTAGTAGCAATTTGAGGAAAATGTTGTTGATTGTACTGTTACCTTTATTTTTGTATGTTTCTTTTTTCATATTTATTATACACAGTGTAATTGTTTGTTTTCCCAAATAAAATAAAATAAAATAAAATAAATAAAATAAAGTCATATTTTATAAATTTTATAATAAAGTTACGCAGACGAAGGCAAGTGCCACAACAAAGAGAGAAAGAAGATTTGTATTTTTGTATGTAATGAATGAACACAAAAAGTACTGGATCGATTTAAAAAATTCTTTCACCAATAGAAAGCTACATTGTCAATGAGGAACATAAGATATTAATAAAGCTAGGTAGCTATATTTTATAAAGTTAGGCGGACAAAGTCGTGTGCAACTATTCTATACTAATAGTATAAAGAGAGAAAGAAGATTTGTATTTTTGTATGTAAGGAATGAACTCAAAAAGTGCAGGACCGATTTTAAAAATTCTTTCACCTATAAAAAGCTACATTATCAGCGAGTAACGTAGGCTATATTTTATAAAGTTACAAAGACGAAGTCGCGTGCAACAGCTAGTTGATAATAAAATCGTAAACGCGCCGTGTGTCTAATCTTGGAAAGTTGTGAACGAATTTTGTTCGTGATTGTATCTATAGATAGAGAATTTTCTGAGAATGGTTTATGTGTATAATTTTTAAAATATCTTATTTATATTGCCTCCGGAACATAAATTTATTCTAAGATAAAAAGTATTTTATTTGTTAATCTATCTATGTGCAACTATCTGTGTGCAAAATTTCATCCAAATGCGTTGAGCCTTTTTACGCGAAAGAGTGACAAACATCAATACACCCTCACAAACTTAAGCATTTATAATATTAGCAGGATTCCATTCCTAACGCTGCCACTTCACATGGCTATTTGTATTTGTGTATTTGGCATATTTGGCAAACAATTACCATGTGTGGACAGTTTATTTGACAAAGTGTTGCCCTTATTTGTCTATTTGACAAATAAGGCCAATACCAAATACACGGATCCGTGCGCTTGTCGGTTTTTCGAGACACATCAAAGGGGTCAAATAGGCAAATACGCAAATAAACCGTCCACACAATGGCCATATTCAGAAACGCTATTCTATGAAAATTACTAACTGGGTTCGATTTTTATGCATAGTCAGCATCCACCAGCGCCTTACTCTCCAGGGTCTTTTCAAGACTTTGTGTTTTTTGACGCATAGCATGTAATATTAACATGCATTTAAATAATAAAATCCCGCTGCAAGTTGAAATACGTCCATAATGTTGGTAAACACCTTGCGTTCTGCTGCCAAATGTTTGTGTGTTTGTTATTTGACTGCCATGGGGGGATGGTGGTATTTGCCGTTATTTGCATGATTACCAGAACGTCAAATATTTTGCCACATACAACAAACACCCAATAGCGAACACAAAAGCCATGTGAAGTGTCAGCATAACAGTTATCAAATGTGTTTATACATTACTACTCGTCAGAAATATCGTGGCGACTCGAAAGAATGCTACACTACACGCTACAGTCGGCAATAAAAGTGTTTAAAAAATAAATTTTAAATTTACTAAATTTTTTATTATAAATTATTGTTTTATTGTAATAAAATGTCTAATCTATTAAATTAAAAATTAAATTAAAAACAAAACAGTCAACAAAAGCTAAATATCTAAGTAACATTAACAGAAAACATAATTGAAAAACGCGTTGAAAAATAAAAAATAAATATATTTTCATCTATTAAATTACAATAGAATTATTATTAATAATAATATCTTCACACATTCCACACAGCACCATCTAGTTCCACACTAAGCAACTTAATGCTTGTATTATGGATACCAGACAGTTGATATAATACATAGTTTACTTTTTTTTTGTAAATACATACATATTATAAATACAATACATCCATGACTCAGGTACAAAGGTAAAATGTTAACACATAAACATTTGCCCCTAGCGGGATTAGAACCCGCGACCGTTTGGTTAACAGCTAGGGTTACTAGCCACTAGACCAAACGTGTCGTCAGTAGAACTATAGTGAAGCGGTCTTGGTCATGCGCCATCTATAGGATTAGGATAGAACTGCTTTGTGACAGCTTTATGAAATCTTCTACAATTTCAACAAGTATACACAAAACCTTAACGAATCATACACTCACAGAAAACCGCATGATAATATCCCTTCAGTTGTTATTGAGATAATCGCGAACATAAATGCAGACAAAGCGCTTTAAAACATTCTTTATTTAGCCCACTGCCAAGATTTGGTCTGTGTTTCCGACACTTAACATTTAGGGGTATAGAAAATAGATGTTGGCCGATTCTCAGACCTACCCGATAAGCACACAAAATTTCATCAAAATCAGTCCAGCCGTTTCGGAGGAGTTTGGCAACAAACACCGCGACACGAGAGTTTTATTATTAGACTAGCGGCTCGCTCCCGGCTTCACTTGAGGTGCATTTTTTTACGTAAAAACCTTCCCTGATTATCCCTCTGTCCATGAGTGAAGACAGAATTAAAATCGGTCCACCCGTTCACGAGTTTTGCGCTTAGCAACACATTATGGGATTCATTTTTATATTATAGATTAAGATATAACCCAAATCTTTTCAAAGTTGGAGTGAATAGGCCTTTTCTGGGTTGAAAATGAGATTCTCTCCATCATAGGCCTTTTCTACATGGCCGAATGCTGGCCAAGAGCAAACCCATCTAATAATAAAAAAAAAACAGACATACAGACAGACTTTGTTTCATAATGTGTATAAGTATTTATACCTAGATATTGTATATTCCTTCCATTTTACAACAGGTCAACATCGACTGACCGTTCGCGGTCTACTGGTGACCGTTCCTTACCGTCCGACGAGGAGAGCGGCCAGGAGGAACCTCGGAAACCACCAGACAGCTTTTTAGTGTGCGTCCATAATGTCTCACACGAAATACCTTACGCCATATTAAAGGTAAGAATCAAAAGAATTTTATCCTCTTTAAGCATATTTCAAAAAAAAAACATTCCGAAAAATAGTCTAAAAGATTTTTAGTATAACCTATTGTAACTTCGGAGGTTATTTCTTTCTTTCATAATGTTACCTAATGTTGATTACGAGTAACTTATTTTTATTTTTTGAATTTTTTTAAATTTGTAAAATCAAAAAAAGTGTAAAAAAGAATGAATGTTACCATTAGGGATTAAGGGATTAAGAAGTGATCCATTACTTACTTAAGTATTAAGGGGAAAAGGCTCTGCCATCTCTTACGCACTCATTGAAACACAAAAGCACAAATGCTGTTATTTCACACGGTGCTCTTCTGTAAGAGAGGTTACCTTACTCTTCAGTAAGGTTACTGACGCCAGACGGGTTGCCCAAATGACTGCGAAACGCAGTGTGCCCTGCCACTACTTGCCAAATCCAGACCAGAGCCAACTTTGAGAAGTTCATTTTCAAAGTTAACCCTGTCTGGAATCGAACTCGGGACCCCTGAGAGAAGGCGCTAAGGCAATCACCTTAACCACTCAATGGCACCTTAACTGTTATACAAATAAGTCATTTTTATGACTCTTTTTAAACTCCTAAACTCCTGCGATTTTTCACTGGTTTTGAATAGGTTGAATATTGAGTCAAATATCAAATTTCCCTTGAAAATGTATGTAATATATTATTTATAATAACTAGCTGAAGCGTGTAAAGGCCGGCGCTGACTGACGGTATGGCACAGCAAAGGATTTTTTCTAAACATATTATTTTGAACCTTATTGCAATGATCTTAGTACTCAAACTCATTTGTGTGCCGCGACGTGCCGTGGCATCACGCGGAACGCTACGGCTTCTTGGTATTAAAATAAAGGAGAATGAGTTCTAAGATAATAGGAATAAGGTTAAAAATGTTTAGGGAAAATCCTTTGCTATGCAGTGCCATGCCATACCGTCAGTCAGCGCCGGCCTTTAAGCCTGGTATAGACGGGGTCAGTAACAAGGCTGTACAGTAACCCAGTCCAGCGCTGACTTGCTACTGCTTACTAGTTTCAAGTCAGTCCAGTGCTGACTTCGCGCTCTCAAGTCAGTCCAGTGACTAGCCTGCCTGTCTATTTTCGGGCCCAGTAGATTTTTAAGCAATAATGTCACGTAAATTAACTGACTTACTGGCGATCCCGTCCACATTATAACAGTAACTGAGTCCGAAAATTCGAGTCACTGAGTCCAGTCACTGACCCCGTCTATATTAGACTTTACACGCTTCAATGTGACTCAGTCTTATATTAGCTCGGCTGCCATAACAACGGCTAATTTCCACTTTAAATGTGACAGCGGTTCTCGTTGGCGAGTTAGTTCTCCTCGCTTTCGGAAGATGGCGTTGTAAAAAAGCTAAATTTTTTTTCTCGCGATCGAGATTATATTATTTCGCGAAAAATAGATAATATGATCAATCCTCGAAGCGGATTGCATATTGTGTAATAATTTCAAGTCAATCCGTCGGCTAGTTTTCGAGTTTTTAAGTATACACAAACCAACATGACATTTTTATATATAATATACATAGATTTATGTATGTTTCCAGGTTCCACTGAGTGCAACCGCATCATATGTGGTTTATCAAGCGTTAACCAAGGCAAGGTGTCACGATGACCCAAAAAGGTACGATATATGTAGATCCTTCATAGAATCGTAAGGGTAGTCTCGAAGTTCAGTAAATAGCAGGCGGTAGATATATCTATGCGAACAGAGATGGCGCTGATATTAATTTTAAAAAAAAATTTTGAGATGGGAAAAAACCATTGAACTCGCGACACTGTTACCGTAACCGACACCTCTGTATATAAGTATGTACTTTCTTGACGACTAAAAAAAATACACACGTAATTGTTCAAGTTTTCACTTCTATCGGCACTCCCGGAGTGCCACTTTTTTTTTTAATTTAATTTTTTTTTTCTCATTATTTTTTTATTATTGCCATAATTGTACAAATGTGAAATCTTCAATTGGCTTTTAGGTATGTATATGTTTTTGTGTTAAAATTTTATGTTGACAGCTGTGGATTTTGAGATAAATAAATAAATAAAAAATAATTTTATCTACACAGCTGGATGTTGGCCAAGAGCAAACCCAACTCTTTTAAAAAAATTTAAAAAAATAAAAATCCCAAGTGTTTTAATAAATTAAGTTATTTTTTTAATTAATGTTAAGTTAATTAAGTTAATTAATGTCGTTTTCAGATTTGTCCTAGTTGAGGAATTGGAGTGGGGTGGGAGAACTGGAGCCGGTCCTCAGCAGAGAGCCTTGTCTGATGACGAAGTGGTATACGCAGCTCAGGTAACAATCAAAAACTGGCTGTTGCACGCGACTTCGCTCGCTTAACTTTATAAAATTATAGCCTAAGTTACTCGCTGATAATCTAGCTTTCTATAGGTGAAAGAATTTTCAAAATCAGTCCACTAGTTTTTGAGTTTATCCATTACAAACAAAAAATACAAATATTTTCTATTTTTGTTTATAATGAATAAACTCAAAAACTATTACAGTATTTTAAAAATATCTTTCACCTATAGAAAGCTAGATTATCAGTGAGTAACATAGGCTATATTTTATAAAGTCAAGTGAGCGAAGTCGCGTGCAACAGCTAGTAATATTATAAAGAGAGAAGCTTATTATTTATTAATATACATATATAAATAAAATTGGAGTGTCTGTTTGTAATATTGAAATAACCGTTTTTTACTACATGCATTTTTACAATTTTTACAATTTTTGTCTGTCTGTTTGTTCCGGCTAATCTCTGAAATGGCTGGACCGATTTTGACGGGACTTTTATTGGCAGGTAGCTGATGTAATAAGGAGTAACTTAGGCTACGTTTATTTTAGAAAAAATAAAAAATAAAAAATACACCCCGGGCGAAGCCGGGAGCGGGCCGCCAGTTAATAATAAAAATTAACAGTTGTCCTACATTTCAACTAATTTAAACTTAATTATTCTGTGTTTCCGAGCTCATACAGGGTGTGGCCTGTAATAAGAGCAATAAATTAAAATATAGACCCTTTAACGAATCAGTAATTAATTCCAAATGGTTTCAATTAATTAAAATGAAAAACAAACTTACTGTTATTTTCTAACAAAATTAATCGAGCCAGCAATGTACTACTAGTACAGACACAATGTGTCCAGTCAGAGTACTTGACATTGACATTTACGATCGTTCTCGCCTCAGTACCCTGTAACAAGACATCTAACGACTGATAACAGACAATTTAGCGATCGTGAAATTCATTCATTATGTATTGTAACTTTGAATTGCTATATCTCTGAGTATAAGCACTTTGGAGCATTATTATTAGGTTAAGGTAACTGCGTATACTCTATAGAATCATCGTTTCAATTTATTGCTCTTATTACAGGCCACACCCTGTATAACCCAAATCTTTTCAAAGTTGAAGTGAATAGGCATCTTCTGGGTGAGCTCTAGGGCTCATCCTTGCTACACAAGCTGGTTGTTAGCCAAGAGCAAACCTATCTCTAATAAAAAAATATATATAAAATCATTTTACAGGCAGGGTGGAAAACGTTGGGGAGGTTTGTCTTACAAGAGAAAGGCACTACGGCGCCTGTACCCCGCCATAGAGCAGCTATCGCAAAGATCCAGCGTGGATTGAGCATCACCAGGGGAGCGATTGGTCAGTACTTTGCAAAAAAAAAAAAATTTTAATCCTTCAACCGCCACAGTCGGATTTATCCGACAATTATTTTCGTGTCCATTTCGCCAGAGCCGTATATTATATGTACGACAAATACATCTACTTGTATAAAGTTTATTTTTAAATAGTTGAGTTGCTCTCTTAAAAAAAAATTACGAGTTAAGCGTTTTAGGGGCACGGCAATTCCTACAAAACCTTTTTTTTATATGTTAAGGTCGACAGACAGGCTGATGTTCCACTTGATGGTAGGTCCTACAAAACCAAGCAGTTAAGGGGTTAATCTCTCCTTTTTTATATGAAATCACTTCAATCATGAGTGTGAGATAACCCATAAATGCTCAGATTTAAAGTTAGACAAATTCACCAATTTATTTATTTTTATTTATTTATATTTTCACACATTCCACACAGCACCATCTAGTTCCAAATTAAGCAACTTAATGTTTGTATTATGGATACCAGACAGTTGATATAATACATAGATTACTTTTTTTGTAAATACATACATATTATAAATACAAAACATCCATGACTCAGGTACAAAGGTAAAATGTTAACACAATATAAACTTTGCCCCTAGCGGGATTAGAACCCGCGACCGTTTGGTTAACAGCTAGGGTTATTAGCCACTAGACCAACCAATAGCATTTTTATTTTAATTTAGAAACAACACATCGTACCTGCGCAGAAGAGGAATTTTTAAAACGTGGAAAATGCTATCGACCAATCCAAACACTTGGCGGCTTTTTCAGTACCGCTATTGGTCGCCAGCTGGCGCCATGTTAGCGGCATGTTACGCTTGTGCGTATGAGACAAAACTAACAGCTGCATAGTATTATGAACCTTATAGATATTGTGTCTAAGGTTTATTGTAAGTTTTAAGCTTTGTTCGTTAATCGTTGAAGCCTTACTTTCTTTTCCGCGCGAACGAAGATTCACGACGCGCCTTATCAAGTGTATACTACTGTACGTCTTACAATACTTCTTTTTTATTCCATACTAGCTGGCGCCCGCGACTTCGGTTGAAAAAGAAAAAAGTAGCCTATGATGTGTCCCGTACGTCTAAATGTTTATCTACCAAGTTTCATGAAAATCAGTTAATTCGTTTCAGAGTTATGGAGGAACATACATACATACATACAATACCTACACTTACATATTTATTATTAGTATTGATGATAATTATCTCTCACACGACACGTTTGGTCTAGTGGCTAGTAACCGTAGCTGTTAACCAAACGGTCGCGGGTTCGAATCCCGCTAGGGGCAAATGTTTATGTGTTAATATTTTACCTTTGTACCTGTGTCATGGATGTTTTGTATTTATAATATGTATGTATTTACAAAAAAAAAGTAATCTATGTAGTATATCAACTGTCTGGCATTCATAATACAAGCATTACTTGCTTTGTGTGGAACTAGATGGTGCTGTGTGGAATGTGTGAATATATTTATTTATTTATTTGTCTATCGTTCCTTTTTCCACATGAGTAGTGATTTTGAAGGTTCTGAGTATAGGTATATATACCTACATGTTATAAAATGAAGTCGCTTTCCGCTGCTGTCTGTTTCTTCGCTAACTTTTGTGGATGGAATAATTAATGGTGGTTTTAAATTTCACAGGTGGAGGAACATTTCCTCTGAGCGGTTTCAGTTCTGGAGATAGTGCAACCGCAGACAAAAATCCAATCCAGCCGGCGTACAGCGATCCTACACCTTGCAGGTTAGATAGTTCATAGATAGCTTTAATCATCATCATCACCAACACCATCATCATCACCAACACCATCATCATCACCAACACCATCATCATCATCATCATCACCACCATCATCATCATCATCGTCGTCGTCGTCGTCATCATCATCATCATCATCTTCTTCTTCTTCTTCTTCGTCTTCATCATCATCATCGTCGTCATCATCATCATCATCATCATCATCATCATCATCATCATCATCATCATCATCACCATCATCGTTGCCGTCGTCATCATCATCATCGTCATCATCATCGCCATCATTGTTGCCGTCTCATCATCATCATCACCATCATAGTTGCCGTCGTCATCATCATCATCATCATCATCATCATCATCACCATCATCATCACCATCATCGTTTCCGTCGTCATCATCATCATCATCATCATCATCACCATCATAGTTGCCGTCGTCGTCATCATCATCATCACCATCATCATCTTCATCATCACCACCTTCATCGTCGCCGTCGTCATCATCATCATCATCGTCGTCGTCGTCGTCATCATCATCATCATCATCATCATCTCACTCATAGGACGTCCGCTGCTAGGCTTCTTCCATATATTTTTTATAGCAGCAGTCAGAATAGCCTGGTTCCACCTTCGACCCTTGGTCGCCTGTCCACCTTGTGGGTGGTAGTCTTTCCATACTACCACAAACACAAAAACTTACTGATCCGCTTAATAACTTATTTAAGTACACCTCACGGTGTTGAATTACAAAAGCTTATATTACTTACTTACTTACTTACTTACATTACTTACTACTAGAGAATGTTATCATCAGTCAAGCCAGTCAAATGGAGTAAAGTTTAGAGAAAGTTTAGTTTCAGTATCATGTATAGAGCCTATAAACACGATATCTCTGAAAACAAAGTAACTTACTCCATGACCGACCCTTACAGATTTATTATTAGTATTGATTGATTGAAGATATGAAGCAATATAGAAAGGTCTTAATTATTTAACATAATAAATATGGGCTCAAGAGAAAAGTATTAAAGTTAGAAGAGTACTGAAGCCCCATCCCCCCCCCCCCCCCCCCGATAAATGAAAATGAAAAATTATCCTCAAAATGTTACAGGAGATTGTCGTCGACGCCTCTAGGCAAGGGCATAGTTCGTGCCAAAGGACATTCAGACAAAGACATGAGAGCATACATGCAGCGAAGAGCTGGAGCCAGAGAGGTAAATAAACTAATGGTTTTTTACGCTATATATTTCTTAAATGTTTAGGTCGACAGACAGGCTGACGGTCCACTTGATGGTAGGTGGCTATAACACAAGCAAAGCCACCATAGACCATAGAAAGGTAAGGGATAAGATAAAGGCATTATAAAGGATAACCTAGTCCCTCAAGTTGCATGCCCGACAGGGTCCATAATACTGGTCTTTTATATATTTTTTAACATCTTTGTATATACATTGTGGTTTAACAATAAATGAATTGGAAAAAAAAAAAAAAAAAAATTTAAGGGATGGGGTAATGGGCTCTGGCATACCGTACACAATCACCCGTTTTCTGTAAGGGGGTGGTTGCTGCCGCCAAGCGGGCTGCCCAAATGCTAGTGGCAGTATGCTCTGCCACCATTTAAGTAAAAATAAATCTTCTATAATATAAAAATGAATCCCTAAATGTGTTGCTAAGCGCAAAACTCGAGAACGGGTGGACCGATTTTAATTCTGTCTTCACTCATGGATAGAGGGATAATCAGGGAAGGTTATTACGTTAAAAAAAAAGCACCCCGGGCGAAGCCGGGAGCGGGCCGCTAGTATATAATATATATTTGTTTAAAATGTGTACAAAATAAATTCTTACAAATTAAATAATTAATGTCCTATACAAAGAATTTTCAAAATAGGTCCAGTAATTTTTGAGTATATTCATCACAAACATACAAATTTTCTCTCTTTACGATATTAGTATCTATAGATAACCTATGTTATTCGGTGATAATCTAGCTTTATATAGGTGAAAGAATTTAAAATCAGTGGTGGTCTTCTGTAAAAGGGTGGCTACCGCCGCCATATGGGCTGCCCAAATGCGAAACGCAGTATGCCCTGTTACTACTTTAGAGATTCAGACCAGAACCAACTTTGAAAAGTTAATTTCCAAAGTTGAAGTTGAACCTAGAACAGAGGGTTAAGGCAAGCACCTTAACCACTCATCCAACGAGCTCGAAATTTAATGCTAGTTAGTAGCACTAAGTTTCTTAAACTTTGAGTAAGTTGCTTAAACTTTGAGTAAGTTGCTTAAGCGTTGAGTAAGGTACTTAAAAGTTGAGTAAGTTGCTTAAATGTTGAGTAAGTTGTTTAAATGTTGAGTAAGTTGCTTAATCGTTGAGTAAGGTACTTAAACGTTGAGTAAGTTGCTTAAATGTTGAGTAAGTTGTTTAAACGTTGAGTAAGTTGCTTAATCGTTGAGTAAGGTACTTAAACGTTGAGTATAGTGCTTAAACGTTGAGTAAGGTGCTTAATCGTTGAGTAAGGTACTTAAAGGTTGAGTAAGGTGCTTAAACGTTGAGTAAGGTGCTTAAACGTTAAGTAAGGTGCTTAAACGTTGAGTAAGTTGTTTAAACGTTGAGTAAGTTTCTTAAACGTTGTTGTTCGAAGCAGTGAAACAATATTTTGTCGTCATTCCCAGGTCCACTCTGAGGGAGAGTCAATGGGAGGTTCCCTGGGGGCTGAGGCGCTAGCAGCACAAGTGGCCAGATTCAAGAGAGTCTCCCTGAGGAAACTCAGGGCCTGGCGATCCTGAGTGTTACAGGTATATAAATATACACGAACCAGTAGTTCCATCTATTTATCCCAGGGATATCTCCTTCAGCATCTCGAAACTGAAATATACAATTTGATTTAATATAATAATGTTGTTTAAAGGTATTTCGCCGGCTCGGCACTCGCTTGGCCAACCATCGCGCTTCATTTTCCACCGAACTAGGCTCATTGTGGGATTTCATCAGAATAGACAAAGACAGAAGACGATCCGAACCAGCCGGACCCACATATGAAGCCATTCACACAGACACCAAATCGCCTGTACGTTTAGCCAGAGATCTTCTCCAGGTGGTCCAGGACACTGTATTTGCTAGAAAGTTCGAGGAAACGCCTAAGAGATGTCCCCTGGTTAAAGAGGAATCGGATTTGACAAGTTCTGACGAAGAAGACGGCACCGAAAGGAGGATAGCCAATTTAATAGACTTCTTTTTCACAATAGTTAAAAGTCAGAAGGATGAGAGAAAAAGCAGCGGAGGAAGTTGCTTCAAGAGCGAAACGAGCCCTGACGAGAAACCAGAAGTGTATATACCGACTAAAGTTAATACGGAGTTGGAACAGAAAATGGAAACTCTGATGGAATTTCTTGCTACAACGGGGTGTATGGAGAAAGAAGAGGACAAATTGAGTAATAAAGAAGACAAAAAAATAACCCTAATGGAATTCCTATTTGGACCTGAAGACAGGAGGTCATGGAACGATAAACCAGTCATTGAAGTAAACATAGAACCGGTGAGGGGAATTAGTTTGACCGAATCCAAAGTCAACATGAAAGACTTGAGCTTTATAGACGAAACTCCAGACGAGGAAGGGAATGAGACGCTAGTTGAAATGCTCTTAAAATATATGGAAAATTATAGCGGAAAGGAAAAATATAAAGAGTCGATAAAATCTATGTCATTAACACCGTCTTTGTCAGAGAAATCAAAGTCTGAAGTGACAATCAGTAGATTGGAAACTTTCAGTGATATAAGTAAGACTAAATCTGATTCGACGTTGACGCACACACAGGATACAGTTATAGATAGGTTCGATGACTTACGATCAGAGAAATCTCCGGGTAGCAGGCGTATATCCGAAACTGTCGTTGACTTAAGTAACGTGAAACAAGACTTAGAAAGTATATTTGAAGAGGCAGTGTACAGAACTTACGAAATCAAAAGGATGGTCAATCCAGACGATACTATGAGTATAGAAGAAGATATTGAAAATTTTAACGCTTATACTAAACCTCCAGTAGTTCAATATATACAGTACCTACCGTACAGTGTAGAGTTATCGGACATTATGGAGGAAGACGAAAATTCCTTTGATCCAGAAAGAAAGTCCTCTTTTGAAGATAGAATGTTTTGCGCTAAACAATGCGCAGAAGAATTACTAGAATACATAGAGGATAAAATTGCAAATTACAAATTCGACGATTCGGATGACGAATACGATCGCGAATTCAATTTGAGTCCGTATCTAAAACGATCGTCAATAAGTTTGATTGATTTAAGGAATATACCAGACCTACCACCCAGTCTAGTGATAAAGCCGAAAGTCGTCAGAGTAGATAAGTCTACGTCTACGACAGAAATATCAGAATCTCTTTCAGACTACTCTAGAAGAATCGATTCGGCTTGCATGACTGAGGACACAACGCTCACCTTATCGGAAAGAAGCGAGAGGGCATTAGAGAAGATCGATTCGCTTCACAAATTCTTCTCGAAGTCCAGATTGGAAATTATCGACGAGAGTTTAGAAGAGAATGGCCTTAAGAGTCCCAAGCAAATATTCCTAGATTCCGGTTCCACTAAAAGTGAACCGCCTGAATATAAAGCTGGGCAAGCTAGTTTAGATGACGTTGAAGATATACAAGATGACAATGACGATAAAGGCAACACTGATGTAGAAGATGTAACTTCTCAAAATGACAAAGAAAGTAATACAGATGTAAAAGGAATATTAAGAAGTGATACAGAATTAGAAAAACATGAAATTTTTATAGCAGAACATAAATTGAAAGAAAAAGGTTTGGAAGAGGAATTACAAATAAAAGATGCAAAGAAATCAGACGCTCAAGACACTTCAGAAGTTGATATAAAAATGCATTCAACAGATGATATGTTGTTCGAGAAACTTCGTGAAGCTGTACACAACATTAGTCCCGAGACTCCAACGAAAGTTGAAGTTGAAGTTAATGTTGAAGTAGAAATTGAAGTTAAAGTTGAAAATAATGAAGATGAATTCGACGACGAAATTGAAGTTGAAGTTAAAGTTGAAAATAATGAAGATGAATTCGACGACGAAATTGAAGATGAAGTTTTTATCGCAAAATGACAGAAATACTAATAACATTTTATTATAAAAATATGGATCGCGATAGCGATCCGAAACAATAGTGAGATTTTTAATATTAATTATTAATAATAAATATTAAATAAATGTGTTTATTAAAATATTATATACCTAGTAAATGTTAATGATAAGATATTATTTATTTTATGTTAAATTTATATACTATATTAGTAATAAAAATATACTACAGTTTTAAAAATGTAGCAGATGTACTTTAATATAAATTATTTGATTACTTTTTTTTATTATTTGTGTACTCAGACCAAATAAAAAGTAAGACAGAATTTTACGGAAAACATAGTTAAGCCGAAAACTTAATTGGGAAAATAATGTAGGAAGGTATTTACTTTTGTTCAGGGTCTGAACGATTTATTTTATTAACTTACAATAACAGAGAACACCTTCAATAATTTTCAAAAATATCCCACGATAATTACCTAATTTAAAAAATTAGATTTTTTTTTATATGTGATACGCATAATATGTTTTCTTTTTAAAAAAGCCCAAAAAAAAATTGAGAACGAAAGTACAAGCTCAAAAAATTTTTTTTTGCCATAGAAAATAAATCATGCAATATTTTCTTAATTAAATACTTTATTATTCAGAAATATTTTTTTGGATATACAATAGATATTAGAAATTTTACTCCTAAATTAAAATTTGAAATTTTCTATATGAATCATATTATTTTTTTAATTTATGCTAAGTTAAATTTTGAAATCTATGTTATGTTATACATGTAAGTTATTTTGTCTAAGTTTTCGTTCCTGTTAAAACTTTGCAATAAAAAGTACATAAAAGCACAATAAAAAGTACACACACACACAGGCTACTTTTCGAGTTTTGTGGACACAAACATACGCAATCAAATTTTTTGTATATAAATTTATTGTCTACATATACAATATGTATGTATACATTATAAGAGAAAACCCTATTTATGACATGCCTAAAATATTTTTTAAAGTCTTGTATATAATAATGTATGCAATATACTTAAGTAAGTATGTCTCACACTTATTTAAACGTTATTCGAAAAAAAATACAGTTATATGAAATCTCACAGAAAGATATTTATATACAAAAGGCCTTTTGGCGGTATTGGTTGCATGAAAAATAATACGTTTTTTTTTAAATTATCTAGTCAGGTAATTATTTAAAAAAATCTTAAAAGGATGTGTAAAAAAATGTAGAAATCCTACCGGATAACATTAATAATACACAATAAGATTCATACCTAACTCAAAATGGATCAATAAATAAGTATAGGTGAGTTAACTAGAGTTGGCACATTCACAGTACTCACACAATGGCATTTTTTATATACAGTATGTTGAAAAAATTGTTATAATTTAACCAATCTAGCGATCTTTTTGAAATCTGTTGGATGGAGATCTGGAATCTCTTGAAACAAAACAAACAAGAAAAACTAGTATAAGTATTTTTTAAACCTATTATATTAAATTGTTTCATTCAGGTGTCCTTTGTTACGGACAAAGAGCGCACAGTTTTATTACTATACAACAATTTTTCGACGATTGTTCAATAATTGTTCATCCTGTATATCTGTCTTAAGAACGTACAAAGGAACAGTAGTCTCTGTCACACTCGTACCTGGGTACGCGCGGGAAAGAGACAGATAGTGTGTTTATAGCAATTGCAGTGACGTCATTCTCATGCGCCTATTCATACATAGTACAGTCAATCTGTCATAAAATAAATAGGTTGACTGAAAAAATTTGCTGATGGGTGAAAGTTGTTTTATTCGTTGAAGAATGATGTACTTAAGCTACCTTTGCGATGGGCATGTGCTACTTTGGTGCGTCTTTTTTAAAACTCAAAAAAAGTGAAAAAAAAAATTGAAATGCATTTTTCTCGAAATGTATGCATTTCACAGGAAAATTTATACAACAAAAAATGTAGAGGACGTTGCGATCTACAATTAATGTCATTGGAGCAATGCTGTACAGCATGAAATGCACACGGTAGGTGGCGCTGAAGTCCCAAAAAAAGTGTTTTTCCACTTTTTCGCCATGTAAATATTTTTTTAATGCAAAAATGTAAATGGAAAAGTTGTTCCTTTGAATGTTATGAACAACTTTTATTCAAACATTTTTGAACCCACTCCATTGACAGATTGACTGTACTAACACCACACAAGCGCAATGTGTAAATGTGTTGCTCGTGCCAACTCTCGTTAACTTGCCTATATAAAAGTTTTTTAAAAAATAGACAATCTATAGATATATAATGAATTCGATTTTATTGTTATTATATAAATGCGAAAGTTATTATATTTAAATGTTTAGAATTTTCTTACTCGATCACGCAAAAACGTCTGAACGAATTTGGATAAAATTTAGCACACAGATAGCTTATTACCTGGATTAACGTATGGGATACTTTTTATCCTGGAAAATGTTATGTTTCAAAGGGATCGTTTAAAAATAGCGACTTCGTCCGCATAACTTTATAAGATATAGCCTATGTTACTCGTTTATTAATATAGCCTTCTATAGATGAAAGAATTTTTAAATTTTAATCGGTCCAATGGTTTTTGAGTTTATATACATTACAAATCATTTCTCTTTATCCTTATATATATAAAAAATACGTGTCACGTTATTTGTCCGCGATGAACTCGCAAACTACTGAACCGATTTTGATAAAATTTCGTAACTATATGTAATTTGGTCCAACTTAAAAGACAGGATAGTTTATATCTCATTTTGTTTATTATTTTTTTGCAAATTATATAATGTTATTAACATAGCGCCATCTGTTGATACCTATTCAATCCAGCAATTATTTATCTGTGAGTTCCAAAAGATTCTAACAGATGACGTTGTAAGGTAATTTTATCAGCTGGATTGAGTAAAAAATTACACCCGTGCGAAGCCGGGAGCGGGCCACTAGTATTATATAGTTATTATTATAGATGATATTATAAAGATGTCAAATATTTCTCAGATGTTAATATTTTTCATTTTATAACGCGGACGAAGTGGCCAACACTAGCTAAGTAGTATCTAATATTTTAAAAACTATATAAAATATCTAAAGGACACTGCGCGCATTTTTTATACATCCTTTATATTTTATAATACTTAGTTCACATTGACATAATTATATTATAAAATAAGTATATTACACTTGCCTTCGATAACTTTTAAAATAATAATTTAATCATTATTATTATTTTGCAAATATTCAGTGTCAGACCGAAGGTCGATTTCTGGCCGAAGCCGAAGCTGCAGCCGATCCTTCGGCCGAAGCCGAAGCCGAAGACTTAAAAGCTTTGATAAAAAAAAATTCAAGCTACAAGCTACAATTAATCTATAATATAAAAATGAATCCCTAAATGTGTTGCTAAGCGCAAAACTCGAGAACGGCTGGACCGATTTTAATTCTGTCTTCACTCATGGATAGAGGGATAATCAGGGAAGGTTTTTAGGTAAAAAAAATGCACCCGGACGAATCCGGGAACGAGTCGCTAAGTTAATAATATAAATGATTTTAAAACTTCAATATATATAGAAATATATATTGAATATAGAAAGGTAATTTAAATCATCTCTAGAAGTTGATCTAGAGATGATAAAAAAAAATTACGTTTCGAAATAATATGAATTATAACATTTATTTATTTAGCAATCTTCGTCGAAACCTTCGGCATCGACCGGATTTTGAGCCGAAGCCAAAGGTTTCAGCGACAGTGGTTTTTTTGGCCCAATGTGGCCGAAGCCGAAGCATCGGTCGGACACTACAAATATTTCATAGTATATAGGGCTACTATTATTTGGAGAATCACAATTTTTTTATTTGTAATGTTTTAATGACTGTCTGTTGTTTTTAAAAAAAAATACTGTCATAGCATAGTTTTTGATGTTTTATGTCGGAAGAAATAACAGGTAAAAAATTTTTTTTCAAAAATTACTGTACATTAAGTGAAATTAGATGTATAGGTTATTTGTTTGTATTTTTTTTTTAAATCAATGTTTTCTATATCAACATGATGTTCGTTTTATAAAGAGAATTAAACTTTATTTTCCTGTGAAATATATTCTTTTATTTTACTTCTATATATACTAAATATATTATAAATGTGAAAATATCTGTCTGTCTGTTACCTTTTCACGCCTTAATTACTCCACCGATCACCATGAAATTTTGCATACACGTTGTCAATGATACAGGAAAAGGACATAGGGTACTTTTTATCCAGAAAAAATGACTGTTCCCGAGGGTACAGCGCGAGCGAAGTCGCAGGCGCCAGCTAGTAAGCTATATTTTACAATGTAACGCAGACGAAGTCGCATGCAAAGCTGGCTCCTTTTAAAATAAGATCAATAAATAAGAAACAAAATGAACAGTGGTATTAAATAACTTAGCCGCAGTAATGGCGTCACTTTGGTCACTTATTGTCACCACAAACATATCAAGTTACAAATTTATTACTTACATGAATGATATAAAAAATTAAAATATGCATTAGACGATGTCGTGCGATATATTGCTTTTTCAACGCGGACGAAGTCGCGGCCACCATCTAGTAGTAATATACATTAACGTCATGGTAATAAAGTAGAAATTTCCAATATATATAGTCGTAGTAATAAAATACCGCTTCGGCACGCGTGAGGCTGCCGATTCGGCAGCCTTGAGGATGCTTCGGCATCCTTCGGCACGCCGATGCAACACTCGGCACTCGGGGATAGCTAGAGAAATATCGAATATGACGAATGCCTAATGTGGTAAAAAGCGAATGGGACGAATGTCCTAGAGAAGCGAAGGTCCTAGAGAACGCTTAAGGACTATTAGGATTGCTTAAGGACGCTTCGGCATCCCTAAAGACGTTGCAGCATTCCAAGACATAGCTTTCGACAGTGTGCACTTGCATATAGGGATGCCGAAGGATCATTTCCCTTGCCGATGCCGATAATTGATTGACTTGATTTCATTTTGTGTGATTGATTTATTGACTTATGTGTAAGTTGTTCTAGATATTTTAGATATTTTTGATCTCATTAATATTTTTTGATTCATTTATAATAAATAGGTTATCTTATTAATCTATAATAATAATTAATCTCTAATAATGTTGTGCTTTCCTATAATTTAAAATCATACTTGTAATGTTAATTTCTATAAGTGTTGTATGTTGTGATTAAGTATGTCTTAAGTTGGTAAGCCTTTTGAAATAAATGAATAAATAAATAAATAAATATTCGGCGCCGAGCCTAAAGTGGCCATTTTGATACTTTGGACATTTCGCGATTTAGACATTTTGATACTAGACATTCTGAGAATAGACATTTTGATAGACTGGTCATTTTGGAACGATGGACATTCTGACACTTTGGACATTATGAACCTGAGCCCGCCACGGTGCTGTGCTGCACTACGTGCTGCAAGTCGTGCTGCAAGGCGTGCTGTGCTACGTGCTGTAAGGCGTGCTTTTCTACGTGCTGCAAGGCGTGCTGTGCTACGTTCTGCAAGGCGCTGCCGACCATAGCAGGATTAAGTTATGGCATTGGGAAGGGATACGGAAATGGGCTCTGGCATACCTTAATCACTCGCCGAAACACAACAGCACACGTGCTGTTATTTCACGAGTGTCTTCTGTAATTGGGTGGTTGCCTTATAGCTCACCATTAGAATAGCTTAGAATAGTGAGTGGCGTAGAACAAGGCTAAGGGAAAACCAAAGGGTGGGCTAGCAGTGCCCTTTGCTAGCTAAACTAACGACCCACTCACGGATTCGCCCGGGGTGCAATTTATATATGTTTATAAGTCTTCCCCGGTTATCCCTCTTTCTATATGTGAAAACCGAATTAAAATCGGTCTACCCATTCTTGAGTTTTAGAAGCATACACAAACCAACTTAACATTTTTATAAAAGAAAACATTGCGCTCGCCAACCCGCCTGCCGAGCGTAGCGAGTATTGGCAAACTGATTTTAATAATTTTAACGCCCGACGCAAAAGTGAGTTGTTATAAGTATAACCTGTGTGTCTGTTTGTGGCGTTGTAGCTCCCAAACGGATGGACCGATTTTTGTTCAGGTATTTTTGCTTGAAAGCTAACGCGATTCAAATGGTTCTTAACTATAATTTATGTAGATCTGTTCAGGTATTTGAAGGTCATCAGCCCATTTCTTGGTTGACGAAGGGATCTCACTAATTTCCTAAGGTTCGATTTATTTATTTATTTATTTACAGGAACATAATTCATATAGTTAACTATGAAGACACACACTAGGCATGCAGGCCTGTATCGTGTGCTTCATAAATGTAATATATTTTTTGATATTTAAAAATTAAAAATACAAATAATAACAAATTATAAATGACTAAATACACTAAATTACCTAATAATAAGTAGTTACAAATAAAAGTAAAAGACACAATAAATTTAAAAATTGAGGCTATCGAAATATGTGGTAAGTATTACGTTTTTAAATTGATTTAAATAGTTTTTCAACATATTCAGATTGATGTGAAATTTGGTATACTGTTAATTCGGTGGTTTATACGACACTTGTTAACTTGACCTGGTGTTGCAGGATCAAGTAGTCTGCAGGAAAACTTACAGCAGGAAGTTGCAGGAAACCTCAGCAACTTACAGAAGATTATTATAGCTTATTTGGGCCTAATAGAAAGTCGGGGTTTTTATAATTTTAAATTACATGTTAAGTCTGCAATACGCATTAAGCTCGTGAGACTAATGTCTGAAAACAGCCTAAGACAAAAGGAATTTTGTAAAACAAAAATCAAAGACGTTTAATAATGAAAAATTATTATACTTTTTTATTTACTTAATTTAATAATTAACTATAAAGTACAAAAAAAATGAGACAAACAGTCTTGGTAATTTAATCTAATATTTGAAATTAGAAATTTATAACATAATAAGCTATAAGATTACAAATTTTTAACATAAAAAACAAAATATTTAATCAGTTCTTTTAAAACAATCATTCTTAATTCTAAACATATTTTTTTAACAATAATTGTAGCTTGGATTCTTATTATTTGGTCACTTACTTCATTGTTGGCTAAATTATATCAGACTCTGACGTTACAATTTTTTTTTAAAATAATTACTAGGGGTGTTCAATAAAAAGTGAGAATGAAATAGATACTCATTGGTAACAAAAAAAAATTGATACTTGTGGGCAAAGCCTAGACATTTGTTATAATAATAATTTTAAAATGTTTTCGATTTTCATTTCGGAATGTGTTCATTCGGAAATTCGCGTGATAATTAAATATCTCTGCTTAATTTTTTTTACTATGGAGCAGGTAAATCAAGACTTTCAAGGAACATTAGGGGTTCATGCTCCTCCATACTCTACAGTTGCTCGTTCGTTTACTGAGTTTAAGCGAGGAAAATCTTCCACCAACGATGACCCACGCTCGGGGCGCCCTGTGACGGCAGTACCCGAACAAATTATAGAAAAAGTTGAAAAAAAAAACGATCCGTCGTGTTACAATCGTTTTATTGCTGAAAAAATGAAGATTTCGATATGGAGTGTCTATAATATCAAGCACAACCACCTGGGCATGGCTTGTGGACGCGCAGAAACAAACCAGACTAAGGATTTCGCGAAGCTTTTTGGATTTGTTGCAGCAAGATCCTGATCGAATTTTGCCTCAATTTATAACCATGGAAGAAACATGGCTTCATCATTATGACCCTGAAACAAAACAGCAGTCCGTGACTTGGAAGAGACCGTCATCTCCAACTCCTAAGAAATTTAAGGCAACTCCATCCGCTGGTAAGATCATGGGCTCTCTTTTCTGGGACAGCCAAAAGGTGGTAATGATCGAATACCTCAATCATGGAACCACTATTACGGGGAATTTATATGCAGGACAAATAAAAAAATTGCGCATTACGCGAGAAACGGCGGAGCAAACTTACTAAAGTTATTTTGTTTCACCAAGATAACCCCCCCGCGCACAAGTCCAACGTTGCGATAGTTGCCATTGAATATGCTGGCTTTGAACTGACAGAACATCCTCCATATTCACCGGACTTCGCCCCTAGTGATTTCTATCTTTTTCCGCGGTTGAAAGAATACCTCAGAGGCCAAAAATTTGAAGGCGATGAGGCAGTAGTCGCCGCAGTATACCGTTTTTTAGAGACTCGGGATAAAGAGTTTTTTACTAAGGGAATTTTAAGTCTAGAAAAAAGATTAAAAGGTTGTTGACTGTGTTGAAAAATAAAATAACATGTAAGTATTAAAGGATAACTGCGTCTTTGTCATTCTCACTTTTTATTGAACACCCCTCGTATTATTAAAAAAAATCAGTAATGTCAAATAATTGTTAATAAAAAAATAATCTTTGAAAAAATTAGTTTTTTTTTAAAGTATATTTCAGTCAAACTGTTAATATTGAATGATTTCAATAAAATAATAAAATTAATCATAATTTGTAACATCAGAGTTTGGTTTTGAACGACTCAGCTTTTTTTAAAAAAAATATCATTAATTCATTTTCGCTATAAATTACATCCACAAAATTTAAAAAAAAAATTTAAATTTTAAAAAACCCATATTCCACATTCGAGACAGTATAATTTACATTTTTTTTTTAATTGAAATTTTACATAATTATCTAGATTTAATAACATTTGATTTCTATCTACATAGCTCTTATGGGAGCCTTAAGCAAAAATCTTAGCTTAACATAGTACTATAGCTATAGCAATTAATTATATGGCGTGGTGGTAAAAAAAATCGAGCTCTATAAACATTTGGCACTTATTATAAAAATATATTCCCTTTAACATTATTACAATTAGTTAGGAACCAGAATTTATTAATTTTCAGCCCTTTAAAATAACATTGAAAAAAAATACAACTAAAATAAAATTTAAATTATTTTAAAATATATTTCAAAAAATTAATGAATATTGGTCAAAGTGACACAGAATACATTTACATCACTTATGGCTAAAAAAAACATTTTTTTTTAAACTATAATAAATTCATATAACACAGCCTCCAAGCGCGTCACAAGAGTCACATAATAAAATTCGTTAAATATCTAAAATTATTAATTTTTAAATAACAAAAAATAACTAAATAAAACACTTATTGGACCAGTACTTAATTATTTTTAAAAAAGTATATATCTACAATATTTTTTAACATACAATTTACCATAATAATATATATGTTTACATAGTTCCATCAGTCTGAAAAGTTTAAAATAATTCTAAAGATACACAGAGTTATTTCAATCACACCTTGAAGGAAGAGTGTTCTAAATACTGGAGATAGACAAAGGAAACATTCTTTTAATATTTAAAAGAAGAAAACTGCATTTAAAAACTTTTGAAAATACGCTTGCTACACCCGGGAATTGAACCGGGTAAAATTCGAAAAAAATAACATCCTGTACTTTCATGGCATCAATCGATAGAGTCAATCATAAGGATCAAATCTCTTTAAGAAATATGGTAAATTAAATGAAAGAAAAACCATGAAATTTAATCTTATAAATTCAAGAAACCCCCCCATTACTCAAAGGGTCCATTCCATTACCTAGCAGGATTGTAGCGGACTTCCGCATCGATTTAGAAATCCGTCACCGTATCCGCATTCGTAATAATGCGAATTTGTAGATGTGGAGCTTGTCCTAAATCTGGCAGATTTACCCAGGATGTATAATGAAATTATTTCACATTTATAATTTAAATTGTTTCAATTTTCTACTAAAACCTTGAATACTTAATTGAAATTTATTAATAGATAATTAATTTTATTAAATTAAATCTATTAAAAAAACTTGAATGAAAAAAAATCTCTTAAAAATCTGTAATGCGAATCCACAACAACCCTACTTATGTTAGTAATTAACAAATATGTTTAACGTAATTTTATTTATGAAAAAAAATTCATATTATAGTTTTTCTTTTCATTTAATTTACCATGTCTATTGGAGAGATTTGATCTTTATGATTTACCTTATCGATTGATGCCATAAAAGTATATACAGGCTGTTATTTTTTCAAATTTCACCCGGTTCGATACCCGGGTGTGGCAAGCGTCTTTTCAAAAATCTTTGAATGCAATTTTTCCTTTCTTAAAAAAAATAAATTCAAATTCATTTATTTGCAGGCAACTGGACCCATAATATACATTTTTAAGTTATTATATATATATAAAATAAAAGCAAATTTTTTATAATACCAACAGTAATAAGATATAATACAAGATGAAAGAAAAGAAAAAATAACAATAAGTAAGTGCCTAAAAACTAAAAACTACCACCAACATGTCTATCACAACAATGTCGGATATATAAACAGTCTAGCCTATCAGCAATCAATGATATAACTTTGTTAGAGCTGTCCCGCACCCGTCTAACAAGTGATGCACATTTTTTACGCATGTTAGCATAGAAACAATCAGTGCTCATCATTGCAAACATCCCCGAAGCACTACAGAAGCGGGGTAGCCCTAACATCGCTCTAAACGCGTTGTTAAATTGGACACGAAGGGAGCATTTTTGTGTGTAGTTTGCCCACAAAGCACAAGTATACAACGATGTACAATATGCTTTAAATAATGTTAGCTTAACATTGCGCAAATCTGCGAGCTAGCATATTCGTCCTTATGGACAGAGCCCTTCGTTCCCTATCAATGTCGGCATTGTCTTTTAAGTCAGCCGTGATTATGTTTCCTATGAGTAAAATTTGCTATCTCCAGTATTTAGAGTACTTTTCCACTGGGCGCGTTTAAAAAAATTCCACCCAGATAAGAGTGTGTGTCAGTATATAAATTATTGCTAATATTTCGATCAAAATTCAAATATTATTCTAAAAGTGAAACAACAATTTAATAATAGATCTTTTATGCTTGTTATTGTAAAGTTAAAAATAAGACTGTTTTGCATTTCACGTCTTATAATTATGTCGGTCATTCCGTCCGATTTCATCCAATTTGCTTAAGACATAATATACAAAATGAGCGCAACATAATCTATCTATTTATACTATATGTATACGATACTATATTACTATTTGGCTGTAGCTTCTCCTAAATAAGCGAACAGATTTAAAATTGGAAGGTTTTTCTTAAATATTATGTAAAATATGTAAGAAGAAATAAAAGTAGCCTATATATTAGAACTTTTGTACAAGAACTTAAGTTAATAAACTAATAACAATAACTTAAGTTGTTACCCTTTCACACCTCAACTACACAACCATATACGTTTTGCAAGGTATATAGGAAAATACATAGAAAAAATTACTTACTGTTTTGGAGGGATTATCTAAAATTTAAAAAAAAAACTAACGGCTGGCAAAAGTGTTATAGCTTATAATAGGGGTTAAAGTATGAAATTGCCGTTTTATTGTAATAGGTACTTCGAATTGACATAGAACCTTCATGGTTTGAGATTTTTGAGTGAAACTTTTTTCATACGGTACCTATGTAGTTCTTCTTTTAAAAAATGTGCAACATTCGATTATCAACTTTCAGTTGTTTTTTTTATTCAGCTTAGACAATAAAGATGGATACTTCGAAAATTCGTGTGATTTTTGAATACGAGTTCCGACGCGGAACTAACGCGGCAGAAACAGCTCGCAATATTAATGTTGCGTTTGGAGAGGGGACTGCTAATGAACGCACTGTGCGATTTTGGTTTAAACGCTTTCGTGATGGAAACTTCGATTTGAAGAACGAACCACGTGGAAGACCGCCCACACAGGTGAATAACAATGATTTGAAAGAGATGGTGGAAGCCGATCCGAGCCAAACTACCCAGGAATTAGCGGCATGGTTTAACGTTACCTTACCAACAATATTGACTCATTTGCGTCAAATCAATAAAATAAAAAAATATGAAAAATGGGTGCCTCATGATTTGACTGATCTGCAGACTCTACAGGAACTGCAATTAGAAACCATTCGTCACCCTCCGTATTCGACAGACCTTGCTCCAACGGACTACCATTTTTTTCGTGATTTGGACAATTTTCTGCGTGATAAAAAGTTTTCTTCTCAGGAGGCAGTGCAAAATGCTTTCACACAGTTTGTCGAATCTAGATCACCAGAGTTCTATCGCAAAGGCATAAATGAGCTTCCTATTAGATGGCAGCAATGTATAGATAATAATGGTAATTATTTTGATTAAATAAATATGTTAAATTAAAAAAAAAACGAATTTTTATTTTTCAGTACAAATCGGCAATTTCATACTTTAACCCCTAATATTTATCTACTATATATTTTAAAAAAATATGTTGGTTTGTGTATGCTTCAAAAACTCGAAAACTAGCCGCACATTGACTTGAAATTTTTAGACAACATTGCATTTAAAGAGAGGAATAATCTTATAAACTTTTTTTTCCTAAACTCCAACGGAAACCGATTTTTTTACATAAAAAAAAAACATAATTTTCATACGTTGATCGTTGTTATGCCAACCGTGGAATGTTACTGACTGAGCCACAGCGAATCGTGGCCGGGTTCGAGTGTCTAGTGCGAGTTTTACTCGATCAAACGCATCGAACGCGTAAACGTCAATTTGTATGGGAAATATGGAGGGTAGAGGTAAGGAGGAGCGACTTATATGGGTGTTAAACTGAAAAGTGGCAAGCTAAAAGCATAAAAATAGTCGTTCATAAATTGACCAGAATGGCGCTAGTGTAGCATTGGTGTTTGATATGATTGGTTGGTTTCGTAGTTCATGAAACCACCGTAAATAAAATGCTACTAGAGCGCCACGCCCCGATGCTACTACAGCGCCTCTTATTTAATGGTGGCCGACGGACATTTTCTCATGTATAGAGTTGGGCTATTCTCTATTCTCTATGATGGGAATGAAGCAGCGCCACACGTTAGCACTTCACTCGTGCTTCATTCCCATACAAATAGACGTTTACGCGTTCCACACGTTTGATCGAGTTAAACTTAAGCGGTTATCACACTTTACAATTTGAAGGATTCCAATTTAGGAACCTAAGTAGTGAACCTAGTGATCACACTACACTAAATTGATTTCTAAATCGAAGACATTGAATTGAAAATAGATAAAATCTAAATTGGATCCGATCTGTTTTAACTGCGATTACACTTTCCAATTTCTTAAATTGGAATCCTTCAAATTGTAAAGTGTGTTAACCGCTTTAGGCTCACTGCTAGTTGTTTATAAATTGAGTAATGGTCGACAACCACGCGTGAAATAGTTTTATTTTATAAATAACAATATAATTAACAAACATTTTCTTTGCGTAATTTTCTTTTATCTATTAAGAGGGACGTGTCGGTATGACAATTTGTTTTGTGTTTTGACATTATTGTGTACAAATGTTACAAAATACGATATTAATTCATTTATCAACACGGTCACTCGTATTTGACGACCGTCACAAACAAACAAAATTTAGACCATGACCAACAATATTAATTATTTTTGTCTATGTACCTACCTATATTTAAAGGAGATGGGCAAAACGGTCGCTCATATTTGATGACCATGACAAACAAAATTTCACCGGTAACAAACTTTTTGTCTATGGTACAATGTTTAAATGGAGATTGGGCGATATTACTACAAGACTTGGATTGTATGAATCGCTAATATGTGTTGCTAAGAGCAAAACTCGTCGGGGTTGTGAGTACAGTCGGGGCACGAAAACCTTCGTCAGTTTTCAAATTCATTCCTTTATCAAGTCGTAGACTCTTAAGTACCTTTTGAAACTAAAGCACTAAGCAAGACAGCTGACAGACCTTTTCTTTGCCCCGACTGTATTTTAAAGGCCGCGAAAAACAAAACATCATTATAAACAAATTTTGCAAGATATTTTCGCTCGAGACCGTCATCCCGACATCTGAGTTCATTAATTTCGCCATCTCCTTTAAAACATTTAATATTGGTAACAAAACATCACAGTCATGAAAAATTCAATGGTAACCCTAATTTTCCCCTAATTCCCCCTAATTACATGGATATTTACAATTAAAACTAAAATATTAACTAAGAATTGTGGAATTAAAGATATATTTTTACCATTATTTGTGGTTCGTCTCTCCCTGAACTGAATGCATAAAAATAGCTTTCAGATCATAAGGCTTATTTAAATAATAATAACTTATAATATGAATTAAAAACGAAGACGAATTACTCAAGTTAACGCTAAGTGACACCACGCAACTTTAAAGGTAAGTTAACCAGAATATATGATTCGAATTGCTGAACTACCATATCTAAAAGCAAATCTGGTTACATAATGCCCACAATATCAACTTTTCCTACACTAATTTTGAGCAAAAATTTTGACCAATTTTGACGATTCACCAATTAAGAAAATTTTTCTAGTTCTAGCGTCTGCGTCTAATAAGTCTACCTATATGTCGCGTGTCTCCAGTTTCTACCCAAAAATTGGTCAGCTGAATAAAACTAACCTGTCGTATGGACCTTCTAAACCATCACCGCGAACAACCATCACAGCACCATTATGGCACTAAATCACAGAACATTAACTGTACACAAAGGAACAGCACCGTTCATCACCAGTACGGCGTGTTTCCAGTACCAACCGTTCTAGAACTCCAGGAGTTTCCGTAATTTATCCTCGCACAGAACAGCGCCGGCGGGCTCCGAGCTGACGACAACTCTATCGTGTAGTTGGCTCCTTTGTTGTTATCCCAAAATTCTTTACCGTCACATCTGAAGCAAACGCAAAAATCCAATCGCTTCGAATGGATAGGCAGTTGTAGTCTGAATCCGAATGTATCATAAAGCGATGCGCCCTTACTGTTCAGAGGTCCTGAATCAACGAACGCGCTGTATGTGTCTTCGTGTGTACTCCAACCGTCCGATGTAGTTCTAACAAACACTTCTTTTGTAAAATTTATGTTCTTAACTTTAACCGTACCATCAACGGCCAGTTCACTCTGTTTCACAATGACATTTTCTAAAGCAACAAAATCTTCTGTGATTCTCCTCCGGAACTCCAGATAGTCTGACGCTGGCTGAACAAAGCGTACCTCCCACACGTCTACAACAGGTGCAGGAGGCAGTTTCCTCTCTGTAGGTGGACTAGCGACTATCTTCAGGGCCCAATATGGTGGTACATGTGAAGGCTCCGTCATAAACTTGACTTGTTCCAATGCCAACCCTCTGTCGTCCGCGAAAACCACTTTCTTCTTCTTTTTCTCGGTGGGCATTCTGATGCAGGATCTCTGTGCTGATTTCAAATTTAATTGTACTGGTTTTAAGAGAGCCGCCGCCGGTAAGCATGGTGCGGAGTAGCCTCTTGTGGATAATTTGGTCGGTCTTCTCACTGGCGGCGTGTAATCACTAAGAAAACCAGCTGGTGGGCTTAATCCATAGAACGATTCTGACGCAAGCATGTCGATGGCAGCGCACATCGCGAGTCTGTAACGAAAATGAACTTCACGTCAATACTCAGCGAGAGTCGGCGATAAACTAAACAGAATTTATCGTCCAGACAGCTTATATAGATATCGTGGCGCCGGGCAGGCACGCGTCTGGCTATGTATAAACGTAGGGTGACAACAAATCCTAAAGGACACAGTTTTATTGTTTTTAATCTGGGTCATTGTTAATATCGTGAGAGCCTTGTACTCTTTAAGCGATTTGGTACACGGATGCATTACCTAAGTATAAATTCAGCAGTGACGTTTGCGTATATTTCGAACTGCTCGTTCAAATCATGGTCATGGCTTTTGTGATTTTATTTTATTTTATTAGAGGTGGGTTTGCTCTTAGCCAGCATCCAGCCATGTAGCGAGGATGAGGCCTATGATGGAGCGAGCTCACGCTGAAGATGCCTATTCACTCAAACATTGAAATGATTTGGGTTATGTGAGCTCGGAAACACAGACGCCGGCAGGGAGTTCCAAACCTTGGCAGTGCGCTAAATAAAGGATGTTTTAAAGCGCTTGGTCCGAAAAAGAGGAATTTCGACAAAATGAGGATGGTACGTACGTCTGTATGTCTGATGGAAGAAAGAGGAAGGCTGTATAAGCTCGTGCGGCTCCTGAGCGCACTCTCCGAAGTACATCTTATAAAAGACAATTATCTTAATTTGAATTTGAATTTAATCAGATCAGTTGAGTAGTTAAACATAATAAATAAATTATGAAAGCATAATAAACAAACAAACAGAATTTCGCATTTACCATAGTTACATTCGAAATAGACACTCGAAAGTTGTTGTTTAGAAATAATATTTATAGTTCGTAATTGCAAAAGCGATAAGTATATTTATACTTGCAACACGCGACGATAACTTCTTCGTATGTAAACACAAAGCAGGATTCTGATAAATGGTAAGTACTTCATTTGAACAGTAAATAATAGATTTTGCGTTATATCATCTTTAATATAGACACATCTTACAGGTACAGATTTACCATTATACCCATGTCACACCTGCACACCTCCTCAGATGTTTATTCTATAATTATAAAGAGAGAAGATTTGTATGTGTGTGATGAATAAACTCAAAAACTACTGGACCGAATTTGGAAATTTTTTCACCTATAGAAAGCTACATTGTCACGGAGTAACATAGGCTATATTTTATAAAGTTATGCGGACGAAGTCGCGTGCAACGGCTAGCTTATAAATATTCCAGTATAGACATACGAGTACTACACCCTTGAAAAGTATACATACGAGCCATGTGTCAAGTGGTTAAGGTGCTTGGTATTAGGTAAATATAATAACATCAAAATCTTTGAAAACATCAAAATCTTTGACTAATTTCTACAAAAGAATCCAAAAGACAAAGATATCTGATATATACGACAAAAAATCCAAGCAAAAATAATAGTTAAGGTCACACGGATTTTGAAAACATGAAAAAACTTGCCTAATGTCTCAGGGGCCCGGTTCAATTTCATGCGGGGTCAACTTTGCAAATCAACTTTTCAAAATTGACTCTGCTCTGGATTTGGAAAGTAGTGACAGGGCACACTGCGTTTGGCAATCATTTGGGCAGCCCGTCTGGCGGCAGTAACCATCCCCTTAAAGAAAACCACCGTGAAACCTATCATAAAGTGGACCGTCAGCCTGTCTGTCGACCTTAACATAAATAAAAACATCAAAAACTTTGACTAAACCCTATAAAAGAATCGAATCAAAAATCACAATTAAGATAATATCCTACGGAGTAACGTAAAAAGATGTCACCGCGTCAACACGCTCGCCTTAGATTAGATCCTTTATAAATCCGAGAGAGTTATTATATTACACAAGATAACAAGAGATCATGGTCACCCTACATTGCACGCTGTTTCTACCGACGTGAACGCAGTGACCGCGTGATCGCTCGACAAACACACACATACATTCAGAACACACTCATTAAAACATGATAAATAAATACCTATCACTTATTTACTCTTCCATATAATATTCTTTCACTAATCAGTTTTAATGATAGTAAAACTCACCTCGCGACTTCTTTTCTTATAAATAAACATACTATGTATTTTAATTGTACAAGTAATACATATTTAAATTTTATATTGGGCAAAGTAATTTTTATTACACTAACGTTTTTTTTTTTGGTTTTCACATGAACATGTCTTAAAAATTTGTTACATTCAGAGAAAATATTGTATCTTATATGCTATACATATACTATATTCGAAAAATATTTTAAGATATTAAAAATATATACTGTATATCTTGTAAATATCTTTTTTTTTTTACAATTCAGAAAAGTGATGATAACAAAATTGGGGCAAACAGTTTGATACTGTAGCTACATATCTATCATCTATATCCAAAATTTAATTACACTACTCCATAGCTGAAGGATCAAATAAATTTTTGCTATATTTTGTATATTACAATTCGTTGAATCATATACATTATGATACTCTCAAAGAATATGTTACTCTTAAATAAAACCACAAAACACATGGCCACTGTGTCCACGACACAGCCACACCCATTTTATATTAACCTCCGACGCCCAACGCAAGAACGTGATGTTACAAGTTTGACGTATGTGTATGTGTATCTGGTTGTGGTGTCGTAGCTGCCAAACGGATAGACCTATTTTGAAAGCTGACATGATCGGGGATAGTTCTTATTTATAACTAGCTGGTGCCCACGACTTCGTCCGCGTTGAAAAATATTAAGTAGCCTATCCTGTGTCCTGTACGTCCAAATGTTTATCTACCAAGTTTCATGAAAATCAGTTAATTCGTTTCAGAATTATGGAGGAACATACATACATACAGAAAAAAATTGTAAAAATCGTCTATTTAGTTTCAGTATTATGTATAGAGCCTATAAACACGATATCTCTGAAAACAAAGTAACTTACTCCATGACTGACCCTTACAGATTTATTATTAGTATTGATATTGATGATTTATGATATGAAGATCTCTTAGGCAGGCCGCACACACGCAATAATATTGTCAATAAAGTGCTTATTGACAATAATATTGTGTGTGTGCGGCCAGTATTTCGGTATTGTTCAATATTATTGTGGATTTCCAGAAATTCTGATTTCGACTCGGCAATATCGGGGGGAGGCAGGGGTATTGTCAATAATATTATCGTTTGCGGGCGCGCGGCAATATTTTAGTTGAAAAAAAGATAAAGATAATAGCTTTTGAAAGCTGCCATCTCTCATTCTCATGTAATTTTTAAAATCATTTTCTTCAGTAAGTTGTAATTCATTTACCTATTAGATTAAAATGACTTAACTCAGCTTTTTTCTCATCCAGTTTTTAATACATCGTTTCTTTTTTGATTGCCTTTTTTGAGAAGTTAAAATTAATGCAATAATTAATGCAACGACTTTTTTCTTTCTTTTCATTGTATAAAACGTGTACACACGAATCAAACTACTGAGCGACTGAGTCAAATTTTACCATGAAAAATTGACAATAATATTGAGTAGTGTGTGGGACCTCATATTGACCTATATTTTTGACAATATTGCATTTACAATATTATTGCGTGTGTGCGGCCTGCCTTAAGGCGTTTGAAGGCCATAAACCATTTTTCTAGTTGGAATTTTACTGACTTGTTCGATTGATGTGAAATTTGATATACCGTTACTTTTGAGGTATTTCTATGATATAGAAATAGAAAGCAGGATAGAGTCAGGAGTTAGGTTTTTTGTTATGATTTAAGCTATCGTCAATTTAATTGGTTTTGAATTTGTTAAATAATAAGTTTTGTTCGCAAAATAGTGGATCTGTAGCCAAAATTAAGTCGCCAAACAGTATAAAAACAATTCCATAACAAATCACATATAACCATCGGGATAACTTATATTATCAATTATCAAATAAGTAGGTTTGTATATTATTTATTATAATTAGTTTGTCCTGATAACTGTATAATCTAAATAATTGAAAACGATCATTAAAAAAATGAATATGTCATCTAAAAAATTCATAAAGATAAAAAAAAACTATTATTGTATGTAGTATTTAACCACTTCTTAAATTACTTGTATATTATACAAGTTGTATGTATGTAAAATAAATAAAATAAATAAATAATAAATAAATATCTTAACACATTCCACACAGCACCATCTAGTTCCACAATAAGCAACTTAATGCTTGTATTATGGATACCAGACAGTTGATATAATACATAGATTACTTTTTTTTTGTAAATACATATATATTATAGATACAAACATCCATGACTCAAGTATAAAGGTAAAATGTTACACATAAACATTTGCCCCTAGCGGGATTCGAACCCGCGACCGTTTGGTTAACAGCTAGGGTTACTAACCACTAGACCAAATATGTGGTTTTAGTAAAAGGTATCTTTCACAGATATCTACATCTGTGGTAGCTGTCTGTTTACAACCCGGTAAGTTATTAGGACTATTCATATGGTACAAGTAAATTGTAGTAGAATAATAAAATGAATAAAATGAGGACGATAAAATAATAAAACGAGGACGGATTAGTTAATTTTCGTAGCGCGCCAATTTGGCTCCCACCCCTCTAGACATTTTTAGTACAGGCAATTGATATTTTTTTTTCTGCACTAAATTACAACTCTTTTATTTTTAAATAGATTCAGTATCAAACCTTACAAATTAGACGGGCGGAAGTGCCGCCATTTTGACAAAAACTGTTTCGGCCTATATCTCTGTAATCGTGCATTTGAGGCCAAAAATGGTAATAACCTTTATTGTAGATAAATAAATTTCCTATATTTTATGTCGAATATTTTTTTTCTATCATTTACCGTTTACGACTTATTCGGCTATTACTATTTGTTTATCGAATTTTGGACCCATGTGTCTTCTAATAATTGTTTAAACAATAAAATGCTAATGACCTAAGTTTTAAATCTACAAATTTTCTACAAATTTTATTTAAAACTTTTTTTTTCTAAAATTAATATTTTTGAAGTTATGACGCGTTGAATGTTGCACTACCGGGTGTAAGATTAATGAAAACGAGATATGCATGATGAAATGATGAAAATTCAATATTAAAAAAAAAAAAGATTAATGATAGTGACATAATTAGCAATAAATAATTTGCCTTCTTACCTGCAAAAAACAGCAACTACACATTGAACTCATTGATTTTTTTTCTAAATTTATATTAAAATTCCCTTCAATTATTATCAAATACCTACTTAATTATATACTAATGGCCTACGAATACTAATACAAATAACAAAACGGGAAATTTATTTAAAAACAGTATAAATCAGACACACGAAAATAACGCTGCTAGCTTTGCTGTTCCACAGACCATACTGAACACAAATATGGCCGCTCGTCATTCTTTGTGTCCCCCTCTACATCGCTACGTCCCGCGTGCCCGCTACATGTTGTCAAAAAATCGCATCGTTGCGCGGAGACCTTTATTTAAACCATAGATTGGACGCTTTTATAATTTGCTGTAGCACGGCACGGTAATACCGTGGACGTCTCAAGTATACGGCAGGCCGTGCCGTAGGTTGGTTTTATAATTCGCCGTAAAATCATTATACGCTTTGCCTCTTCAAAGTGCGGACGTCATGTTTTCGAAGATGCAGCGACTACTTATTCTTTATTAGTTGTATTTACGACGTAGAAAAAGACATATTAAAAGAAAGTATTGGCAACATCCGCTTATAGGGTCATACTACACGCTATTTGATAAGCTCAAGGAAGACCCAAATAAGTTTTTCAATTATTTTCGGATGTCAATAAAAACGTTTAAAACGTTTTAACGCACGCACACAACTAAAAAATTCCTTGTACGTACACACTACACTCTCAACACTGCCGCGAAGGTTTGATGGGGAGCGCAGTGTGCTACGGCGACGGCATGATAGACCGTTGCCGTTCACGGCATGCCGTTGCCGCGGACGATAAATTAAAAGCGTCTGCATACAATTGCATACATTTTGCTTTCCTATTTTACGGTGACGGTTAAAACGTGCCGTGCCTTGCCGTGCCGTGCTACGGCAAATTACAAAAGCGTCCATTAGAAAACTTTTTCCTTCGAGTACCAATATTTACTAACGAAATAGTTATATTGCATTTTTGGCTACATAATTTACTGATATAAAAATATTGATAGATATTTTCGGAAAAACTTATTCATTGTGCAATATTACAAAATAACTATTGAAATAAGAGAGAAATTGAAAATTGCAATTAAATTAAACTTTTAAGTTGTAACGTATAAATTTACGTTAGGTGTCCCAGTAACAGTCTATATATAATTATCAAGTAGGAATCGTTACTAGTAGCGCCATCTAGCGCACTAGTGCGTAAACAACATCGATCGTCGATAAGAATTAGATTTTATTAAATGGGGGGCACCTATAAATTTAAATAATGATAAGGAAAAATTGTGGGTGAGAGAAAACGAGACTGGACTCTTGGTTCCGGGCTGCGATTGAAATCAGACGTGCACAAATTAGATAAGGCAGATTGCCAATTTTGATAAAGTCTTTAGTATAAAACTAAGGAGGAGAGTAACGAGCGAGCTTTTCTGAGTGAGAGGGGTTGGAAACGCTAATTCCGTCTCCAACAACCTGTGCGGAGAAGGGAAGGCAGTTTTACCACGGTCATAAAGGTGATCGGTGGTCAGCTCGGGCGTGGCTTAGGCTGGCGAGCATTCCTCGCGGACGACGGTGCTGGCGGTGGCATTGGGGTTGTGAGGCATCCTGCGGGTCCACTCAAAGGTTCCGTATAGCTTCGGAGGTGGTGGCGCAGCAACCTTGGCTGAAGGTACCCACGTTCATTATTTTATTTGTGTACGCAGTAAAAGTGAATCAATCCAGTGAGTTAATTGGCCGTAACGGCAAATTAATCGATATTAGGAAGAGGAAATCACTCCTGTTCATTGGAGCAGTCAAGAGGACTTGTAAATACATTGTAAAAATATAATCACGTAGAATAATAGGATTAGATTAAGTTAGGGTTAAGGTTTGTTAGTACATATGTTTAAGTTAAATAAATGTATATATTGTAAATAAGGTATTTTTTATTAAGAATAATCCCGCTGATCGTAGGTCTTCTTCAGGGTGCTGGCGCCTGAGATTTGTGCTCTATCGCTGTTTCCTGGTCGGTGAGTAAAGTTGATGGTCACCCCCGACTGTCAACGTTACAAAGTTAGCTGCGAAGTAGAAGGTTGAGGAGCACTGGTCTTTGTGGGGACATGTGACATGCATGTGGAACTGTTTTTGTTTCTGCATTACCTATTTCATCACTAGCTGGTGCCCACGACTTCGTCCGCGTTGAAAAATATTAAGTAGCCTATCCTGTGTCCAGTACGTCCAAATGTTTATCTACCAAGTTTCATGAAAATCAGTTAATTCGTTTCAGAGTTATGGAGGAACATACATACATACAGAAAAAAATTGTAAAAATCGTCAATTTAGTTTCAGTATCATGTATAGAGCCTATAAACACGATATCTCTGAAAACAAAGTAACTTACTCCATCACCGACCCTTACAGATTTATTATTAGTATTGACGACATTTGTGATGCTGAAATTTTCAACAGTGAAAAATTTTTTCACTGTTGAAAAATTTTTTCTTAGTTTCATTATCAATTTAGCTCTTAGCTCAGTAATCAATTTTTTTTTGTACTGAGTACAAACGTATGCATTAAAAAAAATTGATTACTCCATGTCGGGTTCCAGGTTCATACAGGTCAAAAACTGATATAATATCATGCGTATGCAAAAAAAAAATGCGACGTGTGATCTATGACTTAGGAACATATATTACATACCTACGTAAGTATTTACCCATTACATAAGAAAGAAAGATAACGTTGTATATATCGTGGAAATAGTGGCGTGATGTGTAAAGAAATTTGTACCTATTCATTTCTTCCACAGATAAGATATTTATGTTATTATTGGCTTAAATCGTATAATCTGTTGTTGCGAGTAGGTTCGTCCTCTGTTTTATCTGAATCAGTGTATTCTGATATATCTCCAGTAGCGGTTTTGGGGTATTGTGATATAGAACCCTCCAGGACGGTATCGTGCCGAGGGTTAAGGGGCCGGGCACCGGCCTTTGCTTAGCTGATCGAATTCTCAGCGAGAAGCCTCTCGCCTTTTCTCTCTCAGTGAAGCCTCTCGCTGACTGCCAACTCGAGAACCTTCGGGCCTCTCCTTTCCGTACTATGTGCCCTGCCCACTGCCACTTCAACTTACTAATCCGCCGGCTCATGTCGGTAACTTCCGTTCGTCTACGGATCTCCCCATTCCTGATAACTTTCCAATACGACCGGTCAGAAGCAACCTGGATCCACCGTCGACCGTTAGCCCTTATCAGGTCGTCTGTCCACCTTGTGGGTGGACGTGCAAACTTCACTTGCAGGTCCTTAGTCTTTCCGTATTATGTGTCCTGCCCAGTGCCACTTCAACTTACTAATCCGCATGCTCATGTCGGTAACTACTAACTAGTTCGTCGGTAAGTAGTTCGTCTAGGGATCTCTTCATGACTGATTCGATCTCTTGGTGTAACCCCGAGCATAGCCCTCTCCATAGCTCATATAGCTCATTGAGCGACGATGAGCCATCTTACGGGGCCCATAGCTGACGAACTAAAATTATAAGCTCTTATTCATAAAAAGTTATAGGAGGCTTATTAGCTTTTTATAAGAAATTTACCAAAAAAACATTATTCATAAACGTTCAATAGCAGTAAAACGCTCTATAAGTGTTAAATAACGCCTTCATAAGTTATTGAAGCATGAACCCTACTACTATAAGGGAACAATTCAAGACGGCCGACTTAAAACAGCTGATTTCTGAATGACGTTTGATGTAGAGATTGATGTTTGTAAAGGAGTTAGTCATATCTAAGATATTTATTTATACAAATAATAGTTTAAATTACTTAAGTAAGATATAACATAATAAGCGATATAATAAAAGTTTCGTTATGCAAACTATAGCCGCCATTGAACTGGTAGAAAACATTCCACATCGTCGAAAGGTATACCAAGTTAGATATGCCGACGTCTTTGCCCGACGTGGACTTCAAAAGGAGATACCGTTTTACGTGTACGTAAATTCACTTTAATTATTCACTTTAATTGGAAATGAAATATAATTTTGGTAACTGAAAACGACCGGGATCAAACGTAAGTAATTTGATAACCTCTGCGAATTTCATAAGAAATGTCAAATGTTCACAATAATCACTTTACTATCATTTAGGGCGTGGATAGAGAGATTTTAGCTTTTTTTCTCTATGAATAATTCACCAGAACGGCAACATAACAATTATAAACTAACCCATAGGGAATATTCAGTTATGACAGGCTTATTGAAGGTTTATGAATAGGACTTTTATAATAAGCTTAAGGTCTTATGAGCGTTTTAACTAATGAAAGTTATAAACCTCTAATAAGGGATTTTTATGAATAAGAGCGCGAGCCTTTCTATTGAGCCCAACCACGCTATATGTACTCGTATATTCTGTAAGCTATAAGTTGCTAAGGAGTTGGGTATCCTGCAGACTACTACATGTAGTTTCAGACATTCAAAAAGAGAAATTTTATGTTCCAATTTTGAAATAAAATATTTTGAATTTTGAATTTGAATTTTGCTGATGCAGCATCGGGTCAAGGTTACCATGTCATGCAAAATAGCACCGAAGTAACAGTATAACTACCAATCGATGTAACCTATGGAAGTTAGTGAAATCTCTTCGTCAATTTGGAAATTGGTTTTCAAGCGCCTGAACAGATCTTCATAAATTATAACTAAGAACCATCCCGATCAAGTCAGCCTTCAAACAAAAAAAAGCGGATCAAAGTCGATCAATCCGTTTGGGAGCTACAATTCCACAGACAAACACACAGATACACACGTCACACTTGTAACATCCTGTTTTTGCGTCTGGCGTTAAAAACGGATAACTTGTATACAAATCCTAACTCCCTCACAAAAATAAACCCATAAGTTTATTGAAACAATAAAATTTCTCTACGTTATCTCAGTTTAATTTCAATAAAGCGATAAAAGCATTGTCAATGACACATTATTTAAATGATTTGATTGAATGGCTCGGTCAAGGTTGCTTGACGATATTTTTATGTGCCAAAAATCAAATAATATTATATGTTATATACCTAGCATGTTAGTCATTTTGAAGTAACATTTTTGTTATATCTTCTTATATATAAAATTCTCGTGTCACACAGTGTTTGTAACAAAACTCCTCCGTAACGGCTTGACCGATTTTTATGAATTTTTTTGTGTATATTCGGTAGGTCTGAGAATAGGTTGTAAACTGGCAAATCAGCGTTTGAGAGGTCAGCTAGTATACATATAATATCTTTAAAATTCAAAACTCAAAATTCAAAATAATTTATTTCCTGAATATCTGGTAAGACTTGTTCGATTTGAAAATCTTTAAAAACTTAATTTTCCTAAAAGTATTATAAAGTATAATAATATTATAAATTACTAAAGTAAACTATAAATAATTTTACAAAGACAAAAGATTTGTACTTTTTTTTGTAACGAATAAACTCCAAAAATTATTGGACCGATTATAAAAAAAAATTCACCAATAGAAAGCTACATTATCAACGAGTAACATAGGCTGTATTTCATAGAGTTATACGCGAACGAAGTCGCGTGCAACATCTAGTACTTAAATGTTATTAGTTGTATGTACCTATACAAGGTTGGGTTGAAAAGTTCAGCGGTTATCACACTTTACAATTTGAAGGAATCCAATTTAGGTACCTAAGTAGTGAACCTACCTAGTGATCACACTACACTAAATTGATTTCTAAATCGAAGACATAGAGTTGAAAATAGATAAATCTAAATTGGATCCAATCTGTTCTAACTGCGATTACACTTTCCAATTTCCTAAATTGGAATCCTTCAAATTGTAAAGTGTGATAACCGCTTAACACACGTATTATGATTTTTAGATAACCCCACCTCTTCACAGGTGTCAGACTATTGGTTTGTGGGATAGAGCATTTTGAGTGAAGCAACTATTGTTAGTTTGAAGAACAATCAAGACAATGCATCGTGTCACAAATCAATGAAAACGATGGCAAAATTGCATGAATTGGCCTTCGAATTGTTTCCGCATCCACAGTATTCTCCAAATCTGGCCCCCAGCGACTTTTTCCTGTTCTCAGACCTCAAGAGAATGCTCGCTGGAAAAAAAATTTAGGGCCGATGGAATAAGAAATTTAGGTAATCTCCTATTTTGAGGCTAAACACAAATCGTACTATAAATTCGTTCGAAAAATTGTTTGACCGCTATTATCGTTGTATCGCCCTCGAAGACACTATATCTCTATATATAAAAAAATCTCGTGTCACGATGTATGTTCGCGATAAACTCTGAAACTACTGAACCGACTTTATAATAATAAATAAATAAATAAATATCTTGACACATTCCACACAGCACCATCTAGTTCCACACTAAGCAACTTAATGCTTGTATTATGGATACCAGACAGTTGATATAATACATAGATTACTTTTTTTTGTTGTAAATACATACATATTATAAATACAAACATCCATGACTCAGGTACAAAGGTAAATGTTAACATAAACAGTTGCCCCTAGCGGGATTCGAACCCGCGACCGTTTGGTTAACAGCTAGGGTTACTAGCCACTAGACCAACTTTGATCAAACTTCATAAGTATCTGTTATTTGGTCCAACTTAAAAGATAGGATAGTTTATAACTCATTTTGTTTATTATTTTTATGCAAATTATATAATATTATTAACATAGCACCATCTGTTGATACTTATTATTTATCTGTGAGTTCCATAAGGTTCTCACAGATGGCGGTTTAAAGTAATTTATCGGCTGGATTGCAAAAAAGCACCCCGGGCGAAGCCGGGAGCGGGCCACTAGTCTATATTAATTAATTAATTAATAAACTATAAAGCCGAAATCCCACTCACATACCCAATGACTGACTCATCGAATTGTTCTCCCAGAAGGAGCGGTCGGGGGTTTCCCTATTATAGGTGGTCGCGTAGGGGATTCCCCGGTGACCCCCAGAAAAGTTCCATATCCTCGGTACACCGACCTGGTAAAAAGTTGGTGACGGGATCTGGGAAAGTATTAGTCGCAGAGGGACGGGGTTTGCGGAATGTCATAGAGGGTCGTCGGTGGTCACCAGGGAAAGTGTCATCCCCACCCCGTTCATACATTTTTTTTAAACTCCATACAACTTTTTTGGACTCATCAAAGGCGGATATCTCCGAAACGGCCGGAAATAGGTGGGCGGCGTCTTTGGGGGATAACGGTTTCTCCCCGAGGCCCATCGGCCGGGACGGTCTACTTCCCCCCACCTCCCCCCCTTCGCCCCCCCTTCATACA
Organism: Synanthedon andrenaeformis; assembly: GCA_936446665.2. Classification (NCBI taxonomy): domain Eukaryota; kingdom Metazoa; phylum Arthropoda; class Insecta; order Lepidoptera; family Sesiidae; genus Synanthedon; species Synanthedon andrenaeformis. The sequence goes on along the minus strand of OW387806.2, from coordinate 784,982 downwards.
AAAAGTGGCAATTTCTTTGAAGGATGGAAATATCTCCGTAACCATCGAGGATGGGAAGTCGGTCTCCATGGCGCGTATCCGTCTCTCGGTGGGACGCTTCTTAAAAGCCATCCCGCGTTTCGACTATCCCATCCCTTCATCCCGCCGCCGTACAACATTATGGTTTTTCAGAAAAGCGATTTATTTCAACCGGAAGGAGATTTTCTGGAGCGGTATATCTCATCCCATCGTATGGACGGTGGCGTAGCGCGCCCCAGGAATTTCCTCGGTGCTCGGTCCACCAACCTGGTAAAAAGTTGGCGAGCGGTCCTCGGAAACTACGAGGGATGGAAGAGTGGCGTTTGCGGAATGTCATAGAGGGTCATCGGTAGTGACCAGGGAGAGAGTCATCCCCATCCCGTTCATACATTTTTTTTACACTCCATACAACCTGCATGGACTTTCCGATCCCCGTAGCTCCTCAACGGTGGCAGCTGCCCGTGCGGTCTCTTTGGGGGATAACGGTTTCTCCCCGAGGCCCATCGGCCGGGACGGTCTACTTTCCCTCGCCTCCCCCCCTTCGCCCCCCCTCCATACAAAAGTGGCGTTTCTTTTCGGAAGGATAGGAATATCTCCAAAACAATCAAGGATGGGTGGGTGAACACTTTGGCGGATAACCGTCACCCCGCGAGATCCACCCCCAGGGACCGTCACCTTCCCCCCACTCCCCCCCCCTTTACCCCCCTTTCATACAAAATCACACCTCGATGGCGATTTTGCACATTTAGAGGAGGGCGGTCGACCCGCCGCGAAGGGTCTCGAGGCCGGGGGGGCGAATGACGAGGAGGGGGGATAGGGGGGGATAGGGGAGCGCGCAGCGCGACCCGCCCCCCCGGCCCCCCTCCGAGGAATTCGCGACCCCGGACTCGAGGGCCGCAGCGGCGGCAACGGTGACCGGAGAGCCGCGAAAGTCCACCCCCATCGGCCATTTAGACACAGCCAAGACCCAATGACCCCGATCCTCCCCATCCCATCCGTCCATCCCGGTACTAACTCGGAAACGGTTCGACCGATACCCCCCGTGTTTGGGTTCATTCGATCGGGCTCGTCGCGGGTAGTCCAAGGGGTCGGACCGAATTTTGGCATTGCGCACTCGCCCTCCCCCTGCCTCCTCCACTCCATACAAAATCACAACTAAAAGGGATTTTTCCACCCACACAAGAGACGGCGGGCGACCCGTCGCGGAGCGAAGCGGAGCGACGGCAAGGGTCTACCGGGGCACCAAAAAAAGCGAGATTTTTGACAAGAAAAATTTGAACCCCCCTTGGACCCCCTCAGTCGTAACTCGGAAACGGCGCAACGCAACCAGATCGTGTTTGGGCTCATCGAAGACGTCTCCCCGAGATAATAAAATTGAACCCCCCTCCACACCCCTCAGCCGTAACTCGGAAATGGCGCGACGCAGCCAGGTCGTGTTTGGGCTCACCGGTGACGTCTCGAGGAAATAAAAAATTTGAACCCCCCTCGGATCCCCCAGGCCGTAACTTGGAAACGACGCGACGTAGTGGGGTCGTGTTTGGGCTCATCGGAGACGTCTCCCAGAGATAAAAAATTTGACGCCCCCCTCGGACCCCCTCCGGCCGTAACTCGGAAACGGCGCGTCACAACCGGGTCGTGTTTGGGGTCATCGGAGACGTCTCAGAAAGACAAATTTTTTAGAGAAGACCAAATTTCAAAATTTGAGCATTTCGGTCTACTCAGTAGACCATGGTCAACGGTTACAGGTAGACCCCCCATGTTGGGTATCATTTGAAAGGTCTCAACAAGGGTGATCTATTGCCACCACCCGCCTCCCCCCTCCCCCCTTACTTACCCCCAATTCTTCACGAATTACAAAACAAAGACCCAAAACCATTAATAAACTATAAAGCCGAAATCCCACTCACATACCCAATGACTGACTCATCGAATTGTTCTCCCAGAAGGAGCGGTCGGGGGTTTCCCTATTATAGGTGGTCGCGTAGGGGATTCCCCGGTGACCCCCAGAAAAGTTCCATATCCTCGGTACACCGACCTGGTAAAAAGTTGGTGACGGGATCTGGGAAAGTATTAGTCGCAGAGGGACGGGGTTTGCGGAATGTCATAGAGGGTCGTCGGTGGTCACCAGGGAGAGAGTCATCCCCATCCCGTTCATACATTTTTTTTAAACTCCATACAACTTTTTTGGACTTTTCAAAGTGGACTACCTCCTCAACCGCCGGAGATAGGTTGGCGGCGTCTTTGGGGGATAACGGTTTCTCCCCGAGGCCCATCGGCCGGGACGGTCTACTTCCCCCCACCTCCCCCCCTTCGCACCCCCTTCATACAAAAAGTGGCAATTTCTTTGAAGGATGGAAATATCTCCGTAACCATCGAGGATGGGAAGTCGGTCTCCATGGCGCATATCCGTCTCTCGGTGGGACGCTTCTTAAAAGCCATCCCGCGTTTCGACTATCCCATCCCTTCATCCCGCCGCCGTACAACATTATGGTTTTTCAGAAAAGCGATTTATTTCAACCGGAAGGAGATTTTCTGGAGCGGTATATCTCATCCCATCGTATGGACGGTGGCGTAGCGCGTCCCAGGAATTTCCTCGGTGCTCGGTCCACCGACCTGGTAAAAAGTTGGCGAGCGGTCCTCGGAAACTACGAGGGATGGAAGAGTGGCGTTTGCGGAATGTCATAGAGGGTCATCGATAGTCACCAAAGAAAATGTCATCCCCATCCCGTTCATACATTTTTTTTAAACTCCATACAACTTTTTGGAATTTTCAAAGTGGAACATCTCCGAAACCGCCGGAGATAGGTGGGCGGCGTCTTAGGGGGATGATAACCCATAGTGGTGGTCCAACTTCTCGGATAAACTTTATCCCCCCATCCCGCCCCCTTCATCCCGTCTCCATACAAAAAGTGGCCATTTTTTTGGAAGGATAAAAATATCTCCGAAATCATCGAGGATAGGAAGTCGGTCTCAATGGCGCGTTTCCGTCCCTCGATGGGATGCTTCTTAAAAGCTATCCCGATTTATGGGATTTCCATCCCTTCATCCCGTTTCATGCCAATATTGGGTTTTTTCTGAATTTTCTAAAAAGCTATTTTTTTCACCCACAAGGAGACACCATGGGGCGGTGTGTCCTATCCCGTCGTATAGAGGGTGGCGTAGCGCGCCCCAGGAAATTCTTCGATCCTCGGTCCACCTACCTGGTAAAAAGTTGGTGAGTGGTCTTCGGAAACTACGGGGGATAGAAGGGTGGCGTTTGCGGAATGTCATAGAGGGTCATCGATAGTCACCAAAGAAAATGTCATCCCCATCCCGTTCATACATTTTTTTTAAACTCCATACAACTTTTTGGATTTTTCAAAGTGGAACATCTCCGAAACCGCCGGAGATAGGTGGGCGGCGTCTTAGGGGGATGATAACCTATAGTGGTGGTCCAACTTCTCGGATAAACTTTATCCCCCCATCCCGCCCCCTTCATCCCGTCTCCATACAAAAGTGGCATTTTCGGCGAAAGGGATGGGAAAATCTCTAAAACCGTGCGGGATAGGTGGTCGGTCGCAATGGCGCGTTTTCATCCCTCGGTGGGACGCTTCTCAAAAGCCATCCCGCGTTTCGAGTATCCCATCCCTTCATCCCGCCGCCGTACCACATTATGGTTTTTCGGAAAAGCGATTTATTTCAACCGGAAGGAGATTTTCTGGAGCGGTAAATCTCATCCCATCGTATGGAGGGTGGCATAGCGCACCGTAGGAAATTCCTCGGTCCTCGGTCCATCGACCTGGTACAAAGATGGCGATTGGTCCTCGGAAAGTAAGAGGGATGGAAGGGTGGCGTTTGCGGAATGTCATAGAGGGTGAACGGTAGTCACCAGGGAGAGAGTCATCCCCATCCCGTTCATACATTTTTTTTACACTCCATACAACCTGTATGGACTTTACGATCCCCGTAGTTCCTCAAAGGTGGCAGCTGCCTGTGCCGTCTCTTTAAGGGATAACGGTTTCTCCACGAGACCCATCGGCCGGGACGGTCTACATCCCCCCACCTCCTCCCCTTCGCCCCCCCTCCATACAAAAGTGGCATTTCTTTTCGGAAGGATGGGAATATCTCCGAAACCATCGCGGATGGGTGGGTGGTCAGTTCGGCGGATAACCGTCACTCCGCGAGATTCACCCCCAGGGACCGTCACCTTCCCCCCACTTCCCCCCTTTACCCCCCTTTCATACAAAATCACACCTCGATGGCGATTTTGCACATTTAGAGGAGGGCGGTCGACCCGCCGCGAAGGGTCTCGAGGCCGGGGGGGCGAATGACGAGGAGGGGGGTAGGGGGGATAGGGGAGCGCGCAGCGCGACCCGCCCCCCAGCCCCCCTCCGAGGAATTCGCGACCCCGGACTCGAGGGCCGCAGCGGCGGCAACGGTGACCGGAGAGCCGCGAAAGTCCACCCCCATCGGCCATTTAGACACAGACGAGACCCAATGACCCCGATCCTCCCCATCCCATTAGTTCATCCCGTTTCCAACTCGGAAAAGGTTCGACCGAGACCCCCCGTGTTTGGACTCAAACGATCGGGCTCGTCGCGGGTAGTTCAAGGGGTCCGACCGAATTTTGGCATTGCGCACTCGCCCTCCCCCTCCCTCCCCCACTCCATACAAAATCACAACTAAAAGGGATTTTTCCACCCACACAAGAGGCGGCGGTCGACCCGTCGCGGAGCGACGGCAAGGGTCTACCGGGGCACCAAAAAAAAAGCGAGATTTTTGACAAGAAAAATTTGAACCCCCCTCGGACCCCCTCAGTCGTAACTCGGAAACGGCGCAACGCAACCAGATCGTGTTTGGGCTCATCGAAGACGTCTCCCCGAGATAATAAAATTGAACCCCCCTCCACACCCCTCAGCCGTAACTCGGAAACGGCGCGACGCAGCCAGGTCGTGTTTGGGCTCACCGGAGACGTCTCGACGAAATAAAAAATTTGAACCCCCCTCGGACCCCCCAGGTCGTAACTTGGAAACGACGCGACGTAGTGGGGTCGTGTTTGGGCTCATCGGGGACGTCTCCCCGAGATAAAAAATTTGAGGCCCCCTCGGACCACCCCGGCTGTAACTCGGAAACGGCGCGTCACAACCGGGTCGTGTTTGGGGTCATCGGAGACGTCTCCCCGAGATAAAAAATTTGACGCCCCCCTCGGACCCCCCGGCCGTAACTCGGAATCGGCGCGTCACAACCGGGTCGTGTTTGGGGTCATCGGAGACGTCTCCCAGAGATAAAAAAATTTACACCCCCCTCGGACCCCCCCGGCCGTAACTCGGAAACGGCACGTCACAGCCGGGTCGTGTTTGGGGTCATCGGAGACGTCTCCCCGAGATAAAAAATTTGACGCCCCCCTCGAACCCCCTTAGTCGTAAATCAGAAACGGCGCGTCACAGCCGGGTCGTGTTTGGGGTCATCGGAGACGTCTCCCCGAGATAAAAAATTTGACCCCCCCTCGGACCCCCTTAGTTGTAACTCAGAAACGGTGCGTCACAGCCGGGTCGAGTTTGGGGTCATTGGAGACGTCTCCCCGAGATAAAAAAATTGACGCCCCCCCTCCAACCCCCCCGGCCGTAACTCGGAAACGGCGCGTCACAACCGGGTCGTGTTTGGGGTCATCGGAGACGACTCCCCGAGATAAAAAATTCGACGCCCCCCTCCAACCCCCCAGGCCTTAACTTGGAAACAACGCGACGTAGTGGGGTTGTGTTTGGGGTCATCATAGACGTCTCCCCGAGATAGTAAAATTGAACCCCCCTCCAACCCCCTCAGCCGTAACTCGGAAACGGCGCAACGCAGCCAGGTCGTGTTTGGGCTCATCAGAGACGCCTCGGGAAGACGAATTTTTTGGAGTAGACCAAATATTCAAATTTTGACAGTTGCGGCCTACTCTGTAGACCATGGTCAACGGCTACAGATAGACCCCCCGAGTTGGGTATCATTTGAAAGGTCTCAAAGAGGGTGATATATTGCTACCACCCCCCTCCCCCCTCCCCCCTTACTTACCCCCAATTTTTCATGAATTACAAAACAAAGACCCAAAACCAAACCAAAACAATTAGACATGGCAAAAGACAAGACAAACTACAACACAAAAACCCCCCCGCGGGCTGCAAGCCCGCGGCATCGAGCAACCTACTAGTTAATAAACTATAAAGCCGAAATACCACTCAACGACCTACTGACTGACTCACTCATCGAATTGTTCTCCCAGAAGGAGCGGTCGGGGATTTCCCCGTTGTAGGTGGTCGGATAGGGAATTCCCCGATGACCTCCAGAAAAATCTCATATCCTCGGTAAACCGACCTGGTAAAAAGTTGGTGACGGGATCTCGGAAACTATGAGGGATAGAAGGGTGGCGTTTGCGGATTGTCATAGAGGGTCATCGGTAGTCACCAGGGAAAGAGTCATCCCCATCCCGTTCATACATTTTTTTTAAACTCCATACAACTTTTTTGGACTTTTCAAAGTGGACTACCTCCTCAACCGCCGGAGATAGGTTGGCGGCGTCTTTGGGGGATGACCACCTATAGTGGTGGTCCAACTTCTCGGATAAACTCTATCCCCCCCTCCCGCCCCCTTCATCCCGTCTCCATACAAAAAGTGGCCATTTTTTTGGAAGGATAAAAATATCTCCGAAACCACCGAGGATAGGAAGTCGGTCTCAATGGCGCGTTTCCGTCCCTCGGTGGGATGCTTCTTAAAAGCTATCCCGATTTATGGGATTTCCATCCCTTCATCCCGTTTCATGCCAATATTGGGTTTTTTCTGAATTTTCTAAAAAGCGATTTTTTTCACCCACAAGGAGACACCGTGGGGCGGTGTATCCTATCCCGTCGTATGGAGGGTGGCGTAGCGCGCCCCAGGAAATTATTCGATCCTCGGTCCACCTACCTGGTAAAAAGTTGGTGAGTGGTCTTCGGAAACCACGGGGGATAGAAGGGTGGCGTTTGCGGAATGTCATAGAGGGTCATCGGTAGTTACCAGGGAAAATGTCATCCCCATCCCGTTCATACATTTTTTTTACACTCCATACAACTTTATGGATTTTTCAAAGTGGAACATCTCCGAAACCGCCGGAGATAGGTGGGCGGCGTCATAGGGGGATGATAACCTATAGTGGTGGTCCAACTTCTCGGATAAACTTTATCCCCCCATCCCGCCCCTTTCATCCCGTCTCCATACAAAAGTGGCATTTTCGGCGAAAGGGATGGGAATATCTCCAAAACCATCGAGGATGGGAAGTCGGTCTCCATAGCGCGTTTCCATCCCTCGGTGCGATCCTTCTTAAGGGCCATCCCGATTTTCGGGATTTCCATCCCTTCATCCCGTCTCCGTACAAATTTATGGATTTTCGGAAAAGCGATTTATTTCAACCGGAAGGAGATTTTCTAGAGCGGTATATCTCATCCCATCGTATGGAGGGCGGCGTAGCGCACCGTAGGAAATTCCTCGGTCCTCGGTCCACAGACCTGGTACAAAGATGGCGAGTGGTACTCGGAAACTACGAGGGATAGAAGAGTGGCGTTTGCGGAATGTCATAAAGGGTCATCGGTAGTCACCAGGGAGAGAGTCATCCCCATCCCGTTCATACATTTTTTTTACACTCCATACAACCTGTACGGACTTTACGATCCCCGTAGCTCCCCAACGGTGGCAGCTGCCTGTGCCGTCTCTTTAAGGGATAACGGTTTCTCCACGAGGCCCATCGGCCGGGACGGTCTACATCCCCCCACCTCCTCCCCTTCGCCCCCCCTCCATACAAAAGTGGCATTTCTTTTCAGAAGGATGTTAATATCTCCAAAACCATCGCGGATAGGTGGGTGGTCACTTTGGCGGATAACCATCACTCCGCGAGATCCACCCCCAGGGACCGTTACCTTCCCCCCACCTCACCCCCTTTACCCCCTTTTCATACAAAATCGGACCTCGATGGCGATTTTGCACACTTAGGGGGCGGTCGACCCGCCGCGAAGGGTCTCGAGGCCGGGGGGGCGAATGACGAGGAGGGGGGATAGGGGGGATAGGGGAGCGCGCAGCGCGACCCGCCCCCCCGCCCCCCCTCCGAGGAATTCGCCCCCCCGGACTCGAGGGCCGCAGCGGCGGCAACGGTGACCGGAGAGCCGCGAAGGTCCACCCCCATCGGCCATTTAGACACAGCCGAGACCCAATGACCCCGATCCTCCCCATCCCATCCGTCCATCCCGGTAGGAAAACGGAAACGGTTCGACCGATACCCCCAGTGCTTGGGCTCATTCGATCGGGCTCGTCGCGGGTAGTCCAAGGGGTCAGACCGAATTTTGGCATTGCGCATTCACACCCCCCCCCCCCCTCACTCCCCCACTCCATACAAAATCACAACTAAAAGGGATTTTTGCACCGACATAAGAGACGGCGGTTGACCCGTCGCGAAAAAGGTCTATCGTGGCACCGAAAAAGCGAAAATTTTGACCCCCTCTCCCCCTCCAACCCCCTCAGCCGTAACTCGGAAACGACGCGACTCAGCCAGGTCGTGTTTGGGGTCTTCGGAGACGTCTCGACGAGATAAGAAATTTGACGACCCCCTCGGACCCACCCGGCCGTAACTCGGAAACGGCACGTCACAGCCGGGTCGTGTTTGGACTCATCTGGGACGTCTCCCCGAGATAAAAAATTTGACGTCCCCCTCGGACCCCCCCGGCCGTAACTCGGAAACGGCACGTCACAGCCGGGTCGTGTTTGGACTCATCGGAGACGTCTCCCCGAGATAAAAAAAATTGAACCCCTCTCCAACCCCCTCAGCCGTAACTCGGAAACGGCGCGTCGCAGCCGGGTCGTGTTTGGGGTCTTCGGAGACGTCTCCCCGAGATAAAAAAATTGACGCCCCCCTCGGACTCCCCCGGCTGTAACTCGGAAACGACGCGACACAGCCGGGTCGTGTTTGGACTCATCTGGGACGTCTCCCCGAGATAAAAAATTTGACGTCCCCCTCGGACCCCCCCGGCCGTAACTCGGAAACGGCACGTCACAGCCGGGTCGTGTTTGGACTCATTGGAGACGTCTCCCCGAGATAAAAAAAATTGAACCCCTCTCCAACCCCCTCAGCCGTAACTCGGAAACGGCGCGTCGCAGCCGGGTCGTGTTTGGGGTCTTCGGAGACGTCTCCCCGAGATAAAAAAATTGACGCCCCCCTCGGACTCCCCCGGCCGTAACTCGGAAACGACGCGACACAGTGGGGTCGTCTTTGGGGTCATTGGAGACGTGTCCCCACGATAATAAAATTGAACCCCCCTCCAACCCCCCCGCCCGTAACTCGGAAACGGCGCGACTCAGCCGGGTCGTGTTTGGGGTCTTCGGAGACGTTTCGACGAGATAAAAAAATTGAACCCCCCTCAGACCCCCTCAGTTGTAACTCGAGAACGGCGCGACGCAGCCGGGTCGTGTTTGGGCTCATCGGAGACGTCTCGACGAGATAAAAAATTTGATACTCCCTCGGACTCCCCCGGCCGTAACTCGGAAGCGACGCGACGCAGTGGGGTCGTGTTTGGGGTCATTGGAGACGTCACCCCGAGATAATAAAATTGAACCCCCCTCCAACCCCCTCAGCCGTAACTTGGAAACGGCGCAACGCAGCCAGGTCGTGTTTGGGGTCATTGGAGACGTCTCCCCGAGATAATAAAATTGAACCCCCCTCCAACCCCCTCAGTCGTAACTCAGAAACGGCGCGTCGCAGCCGGGTCGTGTTTGGGGTCATCGGAGACGTCTCCCTGAGATAAAAAATTTGACGCCCCCCTCGGACCCCCTTAGTCGTAACTCAGAAACAGCGCGTCACAGCCGGGTCGTGTTTGGGGTCATCGGAGATGTCTCGACGAGATAAAAAATTTGACGCCCCCCTCGGACCCCCCCGGCCGTAACTCGGAAACGGCGTGTCACAACCGGGTCGTGTTTGGGCTCATCGGAGATGTCTCCCCGAGATAAAAAATTTGACGCCCCCCTTGGACCCCCCCCGGCCGTAACTCGAAAATGGCGCAACGCAGCCGGGTCGTGTTTGGGGTCATCGGAGACGTCTCCCCGAGATAAAAAATTTGACGCCTCCCTCGGACCCCCCGCCCGTAACTCGGAAACGGCGCGACGCAGCCAGGTCGTGTTTGGGCTCATCGGAGACGTCTCGACGAGATAAAAAATTTAAACCCCCCTCGGACCCCCTAGCCGTAACTCGGAAACGACGCAACGCAGCCGGGTCGTGTTTGGGCTCATCAGAGACGTCTCGGAAAGACGAATTTTTTAGAGTAGAACATATTTTAAATTTTTACAGTTGCGGTCTACTCAGTAGACCATGGTCAACGGTTACAGATAAACCCCCCGAGTTGGGTATCATTTGAAAGGTCTCAACGAGAGTGATCTATTGCCACCACCCACCTCCCCCCTCCCCCTTTATCTTACCTAACCTAACACAACCTTAGTTACTTACCCCCAATTTTTCACGAATTACAATACAAAGACCCAAAAGCAAACCAAAACAATTAGACATGGCAAAAGACAAGACAAACTACAACACAGAGCCCCCACCCACCCCCCGCGGGCTGCAAGCCCGCGGCATCGAGCAACCTACTAGTTAATAAACTATAAAGCCGAAATACCACTCAACGACCTAATGACAGACTGACATAATTGTTCTCCCGGAAGGAGCGGTCGGGGGTTTCCCTGTTATAGGTGGTCGTATAGGTAATTTCCCGGTGACCCCCAGAAAAGTTCCATATCCTCGGTACACCGACCTGGTAAAAAGTTGGTGACGGGATCTGGGAAAGTATTAGTCGCAGAGGGACGGGGTTTGCGGAATGTCATAGAGGGTCATCGGTAGTCACCAGGGAAAGTGTCATCCCCATCCCGTTCATACATTTTTTTTACACTCCATACAACTTTTTTGGACTCATCAAAGTGCGATATCTCCGAAATCGCCGGAGATAGGTGGGTGGCGTCTTTGGGGGATAACGGTTTCTCCCCGAGGCCCATTGGCCGGGGCGGTCTACTTCCCCCCACCTCCCCCCCTTCGCCCCCCCTCCATACAAAAGTGGCATTTTCGGCGAAACGGATGGGAGGAATTACAAAACAAAGACCCAAAACCAAACCAAAACAATTAGACATGGCAAAGACAAGACAAAACGAATACACAAAACCCCCCCGCGGGCTGCAAGCCCGCGGCATCGAGCAACCTACTAGTATATATATATAAATCTCGTGTCACGATGTATGTTCGCGATAAACTCCGAAACTACTGAACCGACTTTGATAAAATTTCGTAACTACATATATGTAATTTGGTCCAACTTAAAAGATAGGATAGTTTATATCTCATTTTGTTTATTATTTTTTTGCAAATTATATAATAATATTAACATAGCGCCATCTGTTGATACCTATTCAACCCAGCAATTATATGTTAAATTTATCTGTGAGTTCCATGACAATCTAACAGATGGCGGTGTAAGACAATCTAACAGATTGCACCCGGGCGAAGCCGTAATAAAATCAAATTTTATCAAAAAAAAATTTTTTTTTTTCTATGTTAGCCTACTAATTTTTCAGCCAAGCTGTTAGACATACTCTATCTAAGCACATCCATTGTAAACAATAAAATTACTTACATAATACAAATTGAAGGCATCTCGCCAAGCACTTATTTAATTCAAATCGTGACGTCTTTGGCATGATTCAACATACTCTTGTCTATGGGTACTTCAATTAGCAATTAGACTACACAATCGGTACATTTTATATATAATGGCCATCTATCATATATCTATCTATCTGTAGATATGCTTTTTTATGTGTGGATTTTTTTTGACTTTTTTACTATATTTTTGTTTTTGTTTGTGTCGAAGAGATTAATAAAGTAAAAATAAATCTCATTTATAATATATCTTTACATAGTATAAATTTGAAGTCGCTTTCCGCGTCTGTCTGTCTGTCTGTGCGGCCGCAAACTCCTCCTAAAACGCATTTTGATTTTGATTTCGATACGCAAAACGCCATCAGTTTTTTTTAAATGAAAGTTTTATACATATAAAATAAAAAAGAAAAAAGGAAACAACTATATTTTATTAAAATTTAAAAAACAAAACCTCATTAAAGATTTTGAAACGGTTTTCACCAATGAAAGAGGGATAAACGAGCAAAGTTTGTGTATATAAAAAAAAATCGCTAATACGATATTGAAAGAAGAAGTTAAAAACTGCTTCGCAGTCATCAGCAACGCCCACTAAGAAATGGAAAAAGATAATTTTAAAACCTATACTAATAATAGACGTTTTAAATATGGAATTACCGTTTTAACGCACTGGCCACTTTGAATTAAAATTAAACCTGCTTGGTGCCTGATTTCAGAGTGAAACTTTTTCGAAACGAAAACATTCTAAATCTAAAAAAGACATGCATGACATCGGCAACGCGTCGTCATAGTCACGTGACGCGCGTCACGTGACTATGACGACGATTTGAAAATGGTGTCAATCGATACCCTGGACGACATTTTTGGGTAATGTGATCACAAATTTTAAAAATTGGCAGTAATTAATTTTTTTTTGTGTAACCCTTAAACAACTATGTCCTTGATTGCAGTCATAAATTCAATATTTCATTCTGTAAGTTTTGTATAAAAAAATTAAAAAAGTTTAATTGAGTCATAGTTAAAATTATTTCTTCAGATAACTTTGATACAACGTCTTGTACTAAGGCAAGTTGTTTTATTACACACTAGCTCTTGCACGCGACTTCGAACGCGTAACTTTATACAATATTAGCCTATGTTACTCCCTGATATTGTAGCTTTATAAAGGCGAAAGAATTTTTAAAATCTGTCTAGTAGTTTTTGAGTTTATTCATTACAAACATACAAACATACAAATCTACTCTCACTTAACAATATTAGTTATAAAAATTAACTGAACATACTTAAGAAACTCAAAAACGCATGTTGGAGTTATTTATTTGCATAATATATTGTGATAATCTTTTGACATTATATTACTACCACAATACGTGACGAGTTTGTGATTGAGACAGATATTCTCAACTTAAGGTCCGCAAAAGTCGCAATAATATATCCGACAGTGTTAGGTATTACATTATTGCCTAAGATCTATCTTCTATCTATCTAGATATTTATTTATTTTATTTATTTATTTATTTAAAACAGCAACAGCCTAGTACACTATAACATTTAAACCATTTCAAAAAAATGAACTACAGCATGTACGAAGTTACGGATACCATCTAGTCATTAAAGTTATTAGTATCATTAGTCATTTAGCCGCCAGAGTCGGATTTATCCGACAATTATTTTTGTGTCCATTTCGCCAGAGCCGTCTATAATTATACGACAAATTCCTCTACTGGTATAATGTTTATTTTTAAATCATTGCGTTGCTTTCTCTTAAAATAAAAAAAAATACGAGTCAAGTTAAAGGGTTAACACTGGTAAAACTTAAATTAATAATGACAATCGAAAAAAATTCACGGAGAAACCTATTTGATGAATAAATATTTAAATTTTTATTTGATTTGCCTATTTTTATTTAATTTAATATAATACAAGGTCGGAGAGAGTGCCCGAAGAATAATCACTCTTGTTATCAATGCAATAAAATTGAAAATAAGTCACACAAACCGGACGCAAAACTTAACCTATGACATTCTATAATAACCTTAGAATCTATGTAACACCAATCAGTTATGAATAAGAGAAATAATATATATTATTATTATTGATAAACATATTACTATCCATACACATGTTTTTACAATTAAGCTAGGTTTATATAATACATCATTGGAATTTGCGTAACAAATGCCAAAGCGGCACATAAAAAGTACGCCTAAAACGGAATCATGGCGGAGTTTTAGTCACATTTTTCTTTAAATGACAGATTTTCGGTTGGTTTTAAATGACAGAGTTGATGCTCTACGCATATGTCACTTTCAAATGTTCCATAAAGTTCGTAGAGAGGACTTGACCTGACTGCTTTGTACTTGACTGACCTGTTTTGGAAAACTAAGAAAAATTATACTTGACTTGACTCGGGACTAGTTTCGGGATCTGCTACTTTTAATTTCAATTTTGCCTTTTTTATTTTAAAAAAAGGCTATTACAAATTGCTATTTTTTATTAATGACACTGGCAAAATCATCGGAGAAGATCTGATGGAGCCAAGACATTAAAAGAGAAGAAGAAAGTTCGTAGAGTTTTGTATGGCGTGCGAAATCCATACTTGTAGCACATTGATGCTATACATATACATACATGCAATATACTATATATACGTCGCTTTCCGCGTCTGTCTGTATAACAGCTAACTCCTCCTAAACCAGGCAACGGATTTTATGCGTTTTTCACCAAGTTAGATATTTTTTTTGCAGAAAGGTTTATATAAAAAAATTAAGTTTTTAAGTAAGTAAAAAAATCTCTATATATAAGAATTACGTGTCACATTGTTTGGGACCAAATGACTGCTAAACTACTGAACCGATTTTGATTAAACTTCGTAACTATGTGTAATTTAGTCCAACTTAAAAGATACGATAGTTTTTATCTCAATTTATAGTATTTTTTATTGCAAATTGTTTGAATATATAAGAAGGAAATTACCTTTCACCGCCATCTGTGAGAATATCATGGAACTCATAGTTGTTTTAAAACTTATTTTAAAAGTTATCTGTGATTCCATAAGATTCTCACAGATGGCGTTTTAAGGTAATTTATCGGCTGGATTAAGTAAATCTTATATATATATAAAAATCTCGTGTCACGATGTATGTTCGCGATAAACTCTGAAACTACTGAACCGACTTTGATCAAACTTCATAAGTATCTGTTATTTGGTCCAACTTAAAAGATAGGATAGTTTATATCTCATTTTGTTTATATTTTTTTTTGCAAATTTTATAATATTATTAACATAGCGCCATCTGTTGATACTTATTCAATACAGCAATTATTTATCTGTGAGTTCCATAAGGTTCTCACAGATGGCGGTTTAAAGTAATTTATCGGCTGGATTGCAAAAAAACACCCCGGGCGAAGCCGGGAGCGGGCCACTAGTATTTATTATAAAAATTGCACCCAGGGCGAAGCTGGGAGCGGGACAGTTAGTATATTATACATATATTGCAACCAAGTCGCTGAAACTGTTGGCGTATGTCTTCGCTAACTACTTCTAAACTACCCAACGGATTTTGATACGACTTTCAATAATGGCAATAGGGATAAACGACAAGGTTTGTGAAAATAAAAAAAAATGCATCCCATGTGAAACTAGGAGCGGATCGCTAGTATCATTTTGTTTCGTTTGTTTCAGTAATGGTGCCCAGAATATTGGTTTTATTATCGGCCAGTAACATGAACGCCTTGAACGATACGACGTCTTCGTCAGCAAGATATTTTAGTTCATTGCCAACTGTCAACAACCTTGATTTATTTTTGTTACGATCTGTATAAAATAATAATTATTATTATTATTATTTATAATAATTAAATACCTAAATAAAAAATCTTTATCCTAATATAAACCTTACAAATATTATACATGTGAAAGTAACTCTGTCTGTGTGTTATCTACCTTCTTTTACGCCTTAACTACACAATCTTTTTACGCCTTAACTACTCAATTTGTTTACGCCTTAATTACTCAATCTTTTTACGCCTTAACTACTTAAGGCTTAAGTACCTAATACTTAAGTACTCAATCGGTCATCATGAAATTTTGCATACACTTCGTCGGGGATACAGGAAAGGATATGTCCCTTTTTCATCCAGAAAAAAGGGACATGTCCCGAGGAATCATCTAAAAAGCAAAAGTGTAATAGTAATAAACATGTCAGGCGCGGCGTTACATTGCTTAAATATTTTTTACTTTTCAAAATGAAAAAAGTCGCGAACACCGGCTATTCATGGTTTTTTCTTTATGTAGATAATGTTATTTAATGTTATTTAATGTGTACTGTTTTTAATCCGTTAGTTGAATAACTTGAGATAAAACTCTTACTAGAAGATAAAACTAGGTAATTATGTACTAGATAACCCATACGAATTGTAAATCATCCACCATGCTATAGGCTTATATATAATATCTATGCCTTTGAGAAACATACTTTTCCATTACAAAATATATAATTTATAAACTCTCGTAAAACCCTAAAGTTATTTTTTTAAAATCCAAATATATTTTTTTAATTTTTTTTTTGAGCAATAAATAATTGATGAATTGTTATAACACCCAAGAAAAGGGGGCACGGACGAAGTCGCGGGCAAAATCTAGTTAATAACAAAGAAACTTTCACACGCACTCAACAACGACGAGATACGACATTTTAAATGCAGCCGTTCTGCCGCAGGACATTAATATTCCATTATAGTAGGTATTTTTTAAACATAGCATGGGTACGGTGACGTTTTGTATTGGAAGTTGGAAGTTAACCTAGTAAAATTAATAAAATCAGGGCAAATAATTCCCCTTATAATAAAATCAGGGGAAGGAATATTTGCTGGGAAGGAAATCCACATCAACCTCAACAACAGCATCTTACACAACTTAAGCAACTCTCGGTTAACTTACACAGCCTGTAGCTCGTAAAGTATTCATCTTAGAGTAAAAATGAATATATCCAAATTTGTAGAAAATTTTATGAAGAAACTTTTTTCAGAAGTAATCTTAACGCTATTCGTACAGATATTCGCTATATGAGCAAAAAACTGAAAAAAGGTACCTGAAAAATGGGGTGTGGCTGTGTAGTTTTATTTTTTATTTTGACGACACGTTTGGTCTAGTGGCTAGTAACCCTAGCTGTTAATCAAACGGTCGCGGGTTCGAATCCCCCTAGGGGCAAAGTTTATATTGTGTTGACATTTTACCTTTGTACCAGAGTTATGGATGTTTTCTATTTATAATATGTATGTATTTACAAAAAAAAAGTAATCTATGTAGTATATCAACTGTCTGGTATCCATAATACAAGCATTAGTTGCTTACTGTGGAACTAGATGATGCTGTGTGGAATGTGTGAAGTTATTTATTTATTTTATTTATGTATAACGTTTGTGGAATGAAGAAATCTAATGTCATCGCACCCATGCTATTTGTGAAGAATACTACGAGTTTGTTTTTGAATTTAGAACACGTTTTGGTTGCACCCATTCAAAAATGTAAATAGAACTCACACGCAACTGCCTCGTGAATATATCAGGCGCATGCGTGCCCCTCGCTTCGACTCAAAGATAATAACCTCATTCATGTTTCACGACACTCAATTTGTTATTATGTAATTATAATATTTAAATAAACATAGTCTGTTGCTTGTTTGTAACATCACAAGTGAATACAATAATAAAAAAATAATTAAATGGTTGAAGAAATGGTAACTAACTAAGATGTTGCACGCGACTTCGTCCGCTTAACTTTATAAAATACTAGCTGGTGCCCGCGACTTCGTCCGCGTTGAAAAAGAAAATATATGAGTAATTACTGTACTCGTGCGCCGTACACCGCCATCTGTTGGATTTTTGTGGAACTATAGATAATAAAAACAAATTTGTCCGCGTTGAAAAAAAAAAGTAGCCTATCCTGTGTCCCGTACGTCCAAATGTTTATCTACCAAGTTTCATGAAAATCAGTTAATTCGATTCAGAATTATGGAGGAACATACATACATACAGAAAAAAATTCTAAAAATCGTCAATTTAGTTTCAGTATCATGTATAGCTTTTTGGTTCAACGTGGACGAAGTCGCGGGCACCAGCTAGTCACAATATAATTCTACAACTTAAAAAAAAGAATAAATAGTAGGTAATGTAATGTACTGCGCTACTGTCGGCAATAGTGGCGGCGCCACCGTCGCCCCAGCTATAAAGATGCGTCAGGCGTTATATAAGTCTTATTTGTCATTTTTCAACGCGGACGAAGTTTTAAATAAACATTGTTGACAAAAAAAAATTGAGAAAAATATTTACTTATTGATTCGTTAAAACATTGATCATTTGCAATGTTTTTTTGTACGATTATTAAGTAATTGGGGAAAGATAAAAATAACGCAACCTTTCGCCCTTGGTATCAATCAAAAGCGGAATCAGTTCGCAGACATTTTTTCAATACGTGATTGATAGGTAAGTGATTCTAAAAATATTATTTAAAACGCAAGAATAACACGGTAAAAATTATAATTAACGCGTTCCATGTTGACATATGAAAACATAACATGTTATTTATGTACCTTATTTATTTACTATCGTTTGTCCGCGACTTCTTTTGACTTCCCCCATTTTTAAACGCCCGACGCTTATAACACCGAGAGGTGTTATAAGTTTGACCAGTACCTCTACCATGAGTTATAATGACCACACCACACTCGCTAGCGAGAGCGTAAAATATTTATATTGATAATTGTCAATTTGACATTGACAGTTGACAGTTTTTCATATAAAATTTTCCGCTCTCGCTAGCGAGTGCGGTCATTGTATACTCATGGTAAAGGTACTGAGGGCCTAGTGCGAGTTTTACTCGATCAAACGCGTCGAATGCGTAAATGTCAATTTGTATGGGAACGAAGCAGCGCCATCTGGTGGCTAACGTGTAGGTCTGCTTCATTCCCATACAATTTGACGTTTACGCGTTCGACGCGTTTGATCGAGTAAAACTCGCACTAGACCCTCTGTGTGTCTGTCTGTGACATAGAGTAATCGTAATTTTGAAGATCTATTAAGGCGTTTGAATTTTATTACCTCATTTCCTAGATAACGAATGCATTAACATTAGATAATATCAAATTTGGTATATTACTACATTTCTATGACATGGTAACCCATGAAAACCCGATACTGAAGCACGAGTATTCTGCGGGACACTCAACTCCTCAGAAACTTACAACAGATATGGCGTCGTGTTCGTCTTATCGGAGTCGGAGGTTAGTTTATTATAACTTATTTCAAAATATTATTTATTTAGATTGTCTCTCGTGAAAATTACTTTATGACTGGATGAAGGGTCCTTTTCTGTATTCCTGACATGTTTGAAAAATTTCATGACTATCAATCAGAGTAGTAACAATTTAACCGCTTGGTTTTGTGCGAGTTGTCGCGCCTCTAGCGCCTGACTCGTAATTTTTTTTTTAAGAGAAAGCAACTCAATGATTTAAAAATAATAATTATACAAGTAGAGAAATTTGTCTTATATATCTGGGTCTGGAGAAATGGACACGAAAATAATTATCCGACTCTGGCGGCTAAATGGTTAAGTAAGTCGTGAAAGAGTAAACAGTGCCTTCTGAATATTTTCTAGTAGTATAGTATAGTTAGTATAGGTTCTAGTAGTATAGTATAGGTTAGGTTAGGTTAGGCTTCTGAATATTTTCTAGTAGTAAAGAAAAAAAGAGAACGCACTCATCCAAAAGCAAGCTTAGCCACGTTCAAAAAGAAGTCAGTTTGAGATGAAAGCACGTCTCCACAAAACCACAACAAAACAAATATTGTAATACATATATTAATATATAAGTGCAATAAAATACTATCTATTAAGATTTAATATGGATTTATTTAGAATATTTTTGGAGATTCTATGTCATATTATGTTTTTAGTAATAGCGTGACCTCACTATCGGCTCTTAAGGAAGACCTGCGCAGGTTTTTACAACCTGCATTATCCTGAGTTTGAGTTGTTTGTGTTTCTTTGTATAATATGTTATATTTATATATGTTTTTATTATGTCCTTTGTTGCAATGAATATTTATTCTTATTCTTGTTCTTAACAGACAAACTGCCTCACTTTCGCATTTATAATATCCAGTTAGGATTCTTCAAGCGTCTGTCGCCATGGCGGCCATGTTAGGTCATCCTTTTACCAACCGGTCGGGCGGGTTCCAATTTTAAATATTTGAATTGAAACACACCGCGTTCGAAATTTGAATTGCGCTCACGAGCGTAACGCGTGCTCGTCGCGGCGAGATGGCGACCTCGTATTTTGTCAATTACAGATATTGACAACTAATACAGTCACCTATGTATGCAATGTATGGGGAAACAAACAAATTAATAAAATTTTGAAACTTGTGTGGGTTATACCTTTGGGTCTGCTGATCAAAACCCACAACTATCCCCCCCTGGACTCTCCACTTGCCGCTTCACCCCCCACATTGTGAAATTTGTCTCCGTTGACGGTTTTTTAAGTATTTTGCGACAACTTTAATAGATACAAAAAAAGTGTCAAAGGCAAAAATTATACTTTGAAAACTAGCTATAGCTTGAAAACCTTCAATGTCAAGCTATAACTTGAAAACACATTAAATTCTGAACAAAATATGTTCTGTAGATATATTATTTTGATAAGCTTGACGGTTTTCAAGCTATAGTTAGTTTTCAAATGAACTTTCAAAGTTTGAAAACTAACCTATTTTTGCCTTTGGCCCTTTTTTGTATCTTTGAAACTTATTAAACTTTGAAAGTTGGTTTGAAAACTAGTTAGTTTGAAAACCGTCGTTATGAGAATCTGTCTTTTTGCAAATCTGTCTTTTTGAGAATACAGATTCTTCATCTGTAATCATACCTTATGCCAATGACCCTTTTTGCTGATAGATGATAGTCAACTAACTTAAAAATTCGTTAAATGGCGTTATCGGGCGTTAATTTTTTTTTTTAAATGATCCCTTGGGATTAGCACTTTCTTCTGGATCAAACGTACTCAATGTCCTTTATCGAATATTGTTATGGGACCAACGAGGAAATATTTAAAATGTGGCACAAAATATCGGAACGAACGAGGCATAAATAAATCCCTTTTCTGTAGGTATCACTGACAACGTGTATGTATGCAAAAATTCACGATGATCGGCTAAGTATTTAAGGCGTGAAACCTAACAAACAAACCAACTGCCTCACTCACTCACCAATTTTGATTTATTTTATATCCAACTAGCTGTTGCACGCGACTTCGTTGGCGTAACTTTATAAAATATAGCCTATATTACTGGCTGATAATATAGTTTCCCAACAGTGAAAGAATTTTTCAAATCGGTCCAGTAGTTTCGGAGCCTATTCAATGCAAATAAACAAACAAAGCTTTCCTCTAATATTAGCATTGATATAGATGAAGAACGTAAGTAATAAAGACTGAAATTCGTTAAACTATTTCAAAGGTGAGATTGAAGAAAGCTATATACAAGTAATTGACAGTTTATACAAATAATATTTAGACTGTGCATGACTTCGTTATTTTTGTTTAATGTTTGTTGATCATCCAACGTAATTATGTTGAACTGTGATATGGTAAATATTTTTTTCGTCATGGATAATCAAAAAATAACGAGGTGTTTTATCATAAACTAGCTGGTGCCCACGACTTCGTCCGCGTTGAAAAATATTAAGTAGCCTATCCTGTGTCCCGTACGTCCAAATGTTTATCTACCAAGTTTCATGAAAATCAGTTAATTCGTTTCAGAGTTATGGAGGAACATACATACATACATACAGAAAAAAAATCTAAAAATCGTCAATTTAGTTTGAGTATCATGTATAGAGCCTATAAACACGATATCTCTGAAAACAAAGTAACTTACTCCATGACCGACCCTTACAGATTTATTATTAGTATTGATTGATTATAATAAATTAATCAATGGGGCTGATGTACCATGGGTCATACTATTTTCAAAATACCATAAGTCCACCTGGTAAGTGAATTAAGGGGACAATATTTCCAGCTGTGCCTGTAAACAACCTCAAGAGAAGTAAATGGTCAATACAAGTTTCCGTCGTCCACCCAGGTGAACTTGTCAGGTGGACCCCAGGTAAGAAAGGCACTTTTCAAAAAGTTGAAATTATTAACTGTCCTCTCTTGTTTATACATTTTATTGAAATTTGCATATTTGTAAAGACAGACACACGATTGCAAAAGACACTCGGGGAAAAGGGGTATGCTGCAGGTTTAACACAAGGCAACTCGTAGGCTTGTGGCGCCTTTAAGAACAAGGCAAGAATATTTTGAATATTTGTTGTAACGAGTATATGTATTGGGTCTTGTTTTTATATATTTTATTCTACATGGAATATATATATTTTTTATTAATTCTTTACTGTATTAATTGAACTAAATTCACATATTTCACGTTGCATAACATAATTATTGTATAACTGCTTTTGCATGCCAGATTCTGGTGAAAAGCATGAATTGTATTACCTAATTTAAACCGCTTTTTTAGCAAATAAATGAATTTTAGTTTGACAGTACGTCTATCGCTCGGTTACCTATACTTATAGAAAAATTATATCATTAACCTTCATTGGGTCAAATGAAATTGGCAATAAAATTGGGTCGGTATTACCAATATTAATATTAATTTATTATGCTATAAACATCATGATAATATGTAAACTTTACTACCGCGTGATGAGGTGAAGTTGGATACCAAATACATGATGAAACTCCAAGTGTTAATTTGCTAATGAATATCGAATAAACAATATTATCTTAGTGCATAGTGTGTGCATACGAAATACACTTCCTGATAATTATTAAAAAACAATCCTAAAGTCCAAAAAGGCGCATTCACGCATCCAGGCGCTGTATAAATTATTTTTTAGCAGTGTATGACTGCTGCATGACTTCGTTATTTTTTAACACACGACTGGAGGGTATAAGGTATAGGATAGAAGATAGAAGTAAAAGAGGACCAACTTAACTTAACTTAACTTAACTGGTGTTAAACTGCAAAAGTGGCAAGCTAAAAGCATAAAATAGTGGTTCATAAATTGACCAGAATGGCGCTAGTGTAGCATTGGTGTTTGATATGATTGGTTGGTTGCGTAGTTCATGAAACCACCGTAAATAAAATGCTACTAGTGCGCCACGCCCCAATGATAATACAGCGCCACCTAATTGAGCGTATTCGACGGACACTTTCTCATGTGTAGAGTTGAGCCTCCTTACCTCTATTCTTCATGTGTACAGGTAAGGAGTACCGACTCATATGACAGTCAAACTGAAAAAATGGTCCTCTTCAACAATAAAATAAGGATTCTAAAAGTGGCCAGAATGGCGCTAGTGTAGCATATCTTCTATCTATCTATCTATCTATCTATCTTTGTCTATTTCTATTATTTCTCTCTATCACAGTCGAAAGCGTAAAAGTCAATTTGTATGGGAATGAAGCAGCGCCACCTCGTGGCTAACGTGTAGCGCTGCTTCATTCCCATTCAAATTGACCTTTACGCATTCGACGCGTTTGACCGAGTAAAACTGACATTACGCCCTCTGGGACCACTTTCTAATACATAGAGTCGGTCCTCCTTACCTCCTCACCATACACACGACGCAAAAGAGCGGTGTCATAAGCTTGACCTGAATCTGCAGCATCAAGTAGTCTGCGGGAATTAGCAACTTAGAATAGAAAGTCGGGATTTAGTTTATAATTCTTAGTTTGTTTCCATTCAGTAACTATTGACGAGATTCGGTGTAAGTAATAAAAAAAACTGCCAGTCGTAGACTGTACTTTAAAACTACGCCATCTGTTAACATTTTAACAAACTATTGACGAAGGTAAGCTTATTATGAACCAGGAAGTACGTACTAATTCTGGTAGATGGCGCTTATTCCATACAGTTAAACGTCACTGAGGGTGTCGCTCACAGAGCGTGACGGCTCGAGTTCAATGTTTTTCCCCCCATCCAAAAGTGCCCAACGCGCCTTAAGGAGTGTGCCCACTTCAAAAAAAAATGGAAACAGTTTTATCCACACCTTGGAAATGATTATGATTGCATTTCGACCAACAGACGTACACTAGTTAGATATTATGTAAAAAAAAAATTATTATTTAAATAATACATTTTTTTTTTTTAATTAATTAAAGAAACTTGCCTCTCACTCGTACATGTTGCGGTTGGCACCACTCAAATCTGAAACAATATAAAAAGCAATATTTATACAAATACAACTGGCCTATTTATAAGCAATATCATCAATACTAATAATAAAATAAATCTGTAAGGGTCGGTCATGGAGTAAGTTACCTATTTTGTTTTCGGAGATATCGTGTTTATAGGCTCTATACCTACCTGAAACTAAATTGACGATTTTTACAATTTTTTTCTGTTTTTTTTTTTTATTATTATTGTTTACACACAAAAAAAATACAATTGGTGGTACACAGTTTAGGTGTACTATAAACTCAATAAGTTTCTAGCGTACACCTGAGTTGTCCACAATAACAGAAATATAAAACAGAAACATGTATGAAACATGTATGTATGAATTAACTGATTTTCATGAACGCGGACGAAGTCGTGGGCACCAGCTAGTTATACAATAAAATTAAACTGTTAAAGGCTAATCTGGTAAGTTGTAAGTCTGTCCACGCGCGGAAGTAGCCTAATCGAGATGTAGCCCGCAATGTGCGGGCCTCGTCATGGGCCACCAATCATGGGGAGAACGGTGGGGACCGTTCTCCCCATGATTGGTGGGGATCTGGTTCGCAGATTTTCCCACGCAAAAAATGGTCGCAGTAGACGTACGGCCTAAAAATTAAAGAGTATGTATAACATTAATTTTACCAATTTTGCTTATACACATCGGAGCCAATGTAACCCTGGGGCCCCACATAATTGATACGCTTTACCATTTCTGTCTTATAAAAAACTAGCAACCCGCTCCCGGCTTCGCACGGGTGCATCTATCTGCTAATCTATACTAATATAAAGAGAAAATATTTGTATTTTTGTTTGTAATGAATAAACTAAAAAAACTACTGAACCGATTTTAAAAATTCTTTCACCTATAGAAAGCTGCATTATCAGTGAGTAACATATGGGCTATATTTTATAAAGTTACGCTAGCGAAGTCGCGTGCAACGGCTAGTTATATAATTATAAAAAAAAACCTTTAACTCTCTTTCCATTAGCGAAAACCGAATTCCCTACCAGGGGGATATTTAGTAGGGAAGAGAAATCCGTTCAGTAAATTTTGAGATCATCGCGAACATACATACAGACAGACGCGGTAATATGTAGGGATGCCGCTTCGCTTAAAATGCCAATGATGTATGAACTTTCGCAAAAAGCGTAAAAGTTTTCAACTGTGCTCAGTGCTCAGTCAGCACTGCCAGCACTGCTAACAATGACATACCGCGTCCACTTTTACTAAGCGGAAATCTTCGCACCTCAATGGTGCCGGTAGCAAAAAGATTCTTAGTGTCAGGCGGATCATACCTATCCCAGATCCTTTTTAGGTCAACAACTGTCTTATTTAGTTTAAACTTGTCAATACGCGGGACAATAGCCTGCACAAGGGATAGGAACATTGCCAAAATAGACAGTGTGGCCTACATTGACATCGCATCGACGGTTGCTCGCTCAAGTACTATTGAATCAATTCGTAATTAGAACTATTGGACATAAAAATATTTAGTTTTAGTTAAGGTAATGGCTGGAATAAACGAAGGAAATCATAAAATTTTATTTTATTAAAAAAATATTATTTTCAATGTTTACTTGTAATTATAAAATTTTAAATTAAGTAAGAAATTAATTAAGAAATTATTATACGTATTTATTTTACTTTAGTGTACGGAATATTAAAATGTAAAACATTTCTGCATTTCGAACGTTTCTATAGGCAGTAAATAACTTCGATCTAAATAGAATATCTTGCTTAATATTTTTATTTTTTTAATTCGGGTAGTTTTGAATTTATTGCTTTAAAACTATACACAACATAATCGAGATCATCTAAATATTTTTATATGATAACTTCACGTACATTCAGTATTGTTTAACTTTAAACAATCGGGCACTATTATTATTGAAAATTAAAAGGGAAATCAACAAACCTCTTTCTCAATAATAGAGAAATCGTTATGCACTGCGCCCACAGATTATATTTTATGATATGATAGAGATGCCGCACCGCAACGTCCGCAACCGCACCCAACCGCACCTCCAAACTGCACCGGATTGTTTTTTTTATATGGTTTTATGTCATATCCAGTCTTGAAAACGTCAAAGTCAACATATCAACAGAGGGCCTAGTGGGATAAAGTCCCCGATATCCATGCCGATATCTCATGTTAGTTACCACAGAATACCATATCTATGACTTACTACTGAAATGATGTATCACAAACTAAATAGTAGATACTAACGTACATTATATATGTAAGAAGTTAAGTAACAAAAAATAATATGATACCAATCAAGATAGAGATCAAATTCAACACTGTTTAGCTGAGCTGTTTAGCTATTATCACTGTAATAATTTATTTATTTATATCATTTTCATATCACTCATTCTGCGTTGCGTTTAGTTATTTTAAATAATATGTTACTACGATTTTAAATTACTTTAATTTTACCTATATCTAATCAATAATTTCGTTGTGTTGATTTATCATTTACTATTTTTTTATTATTGTTATAGATAATTTTGTAATGATTTTTTTCCAGGTGTAATAATTATGAATTACACGTGTGAAATTATCCGGACGAAATAGTCTTTAGCAATATCAAAACGCACAATGAGAAAAGAAAGGTCAATGAAACGTAAAATTTTCTCGCATCGCAAAACAAAATGGCTGTCCGCTCGATAGAGAGGTGGTGTTAAAGAAACACAGAAACATCAGGAAAATTTGAACTTCAGTGAAAGTTTGGTGGTGATTACTGGTTCGTAACTTTGTTTTGTGATTAATTAATGTGGATTTAGTATAATTGATGTCCAGCTGCCGCCGCAAATGCAGGATGCAGGTGAATTCACGGAAGGAGAAGGGTTCCAATTCCAATGGTGGATGTTACTGTTGCCATTACATGCCGCGTATGGCCTGTACCGTAGGCCCGCCGCCGCGTGAGCCCGGAGGCTGCATGCTTGCCTCGCGTGGGCGTTTTTCGTTCGCGATTTCGCCCTTGAAGGCACCCGTTTCGGGCGTAACGTGATGATAAGTATATCGGTTGCTTACAGCGACCCCGCGTCCGTCTTGCTGCGTGGCACCGCCGCCCGCGCTAGGGCTCCGCCCCCGCGTCTCGTCGCGCGCGTTTGGAGCCCTCGCTCCTCTCAATATCGTGAGCAGAGTCTTTGAGGTAAGCTATTACGTTCATTTTGAAAAGCAGGTGTGACTCACAGGTAGGATGAAATCAATACGGTAGCCATTTTAATAATGGCTACGCACATTTTACTGTCTTTTTACATCACATTTTACTAATGTTTACATAAAATATACATTACAAATCTTTCTCTTTTTACATGTTACAAATGTAACTTCAACTTTAGGTTTCATACTGTAATATAAACTTGAATTTTTGCGACCTAATTATGCATAATGATCGTCTTAGAATGGTGCCTCATTAATAATTTCGTATAATCACAAAATAAAATTTTCATTATCGATGTCCTCTATAAAAACAACTTTAAAAATATTGAAGCAATGAAAACAGTCATATAAATATCGGTATTTATATAAAATTTTAATAGGTTTTCTCAAATATACTTATTGGCCCGAGAGATTGTAGACATTTCCGGGTATGTATTTGAGGCAAGCTGAAAACTTATTCTATAACTCATCTATAATAACATAACACAGAACTGCAGACTTGGCTGGGGAGTAGTGGGGCTAAATCAACTTATATTATCTTTTGCCTGGCAGGTGGCTGCTATATAATATTATGCTAGAATAATTACAATTTATACCTAGGTTAAAATTCTGATTTTATAATTATGTAACTAGGTCTCATTTTCTTCCCTTCTCCTTTGTAATAACTCCTCTGAAAAAGGAAATCTCAAAATAACTTCTATAATAATTTGCTTTCATTTTCAGCGGCCATGTCGTCTCGACGCAATGGCTCCGTTTCGCGAGCAGCGGAGACAGCGTCAAAAAATCGCTTGCGCATGGATCGAAATCCTCAACATTCTAGGATCACTGGTAAGGGTCACAAGCCTACTTTTGCCACCTTATATTTATAGCAAAACATTGGAAGAATCTCTACTAGACATGAAACGGATAAGCTGTTTGGCCGGATAAAGATAGCCTTTATTTCAAGGAATAATAATTATAAAACATGCTAAAGTACATTAATATAGAATCTCTTTTTATTATTTTTCCTCACTTGTCAAACGAAATAGACCTCCTCTAAATTTTTACATTGATTTCTATCCTGTGCTTTCCTCATCCATGTGGCTCCTGCTACCTTCCTTATACCATCTTCCCATCTACGGTTCTGTCTTCCTCTTTCTCGTTTTTCCTCTTTGGGGTACCAATGGCTAATCTTGTGTGACTATTTATATGGGTTTAGTCCATTTGAGTTTCTTTATAATTTTAACAATAGGTTTTTGTTTGTTTTTTCCCTTATGTCTACAAATCTTTCCTTATCATAGTGGGATTGAGAATTAGATATTGGGATAGGGAGGAATTACTCGCTGACTGAAACACAACAGCTGTTATTTCACAGTGGTCTTCCTTAAGGGGGTGGTTACCTGCCGCCAGACGGGCTGCCTAAAATGACTGCAAAACGCAGTGTGCCCTGCCACTACTTTGCAGATCCATACCAGCCGACTTTGAAAAGTTCATTTCCAAAGTTGACCCTGCCGGGAATCGAACCCAGGACTCCTGCGAGAATTTCAAGGCGAGCACCTTAACCACTCTTCCAACAGGCTCGACAATAGCTTCCTCTGTCAGATTGTCTTTTTGACATAAGTCTCGTTTGTAGTTTTCCATTTGTCATGGATTCCTCCTCCGGTCTTGCTCGGTAGTTTATTCATTACAAACATACAAATCTTCTCTCTTTATAATGTTAGTATAGATAAAGATGCACAGCTGAGAGGTGGAATTGTTGAAATTCAACCATAATCACAGTTTCAATGCTTTACACACATCATTTTAAACCAAATTCTGAACATGATTGTCATTCATGTAAGAATAATACAAACAAAACAAAAATGGAACAGGATAGCACAATTCTATATCTATTTTTTGTTGCAATAAAAAAATATTGTTAATATATTTGTCAAATTCTATTTTTAGCGACTCGTGTTTTGATTACCGCTAGAGTTTCACTACCATGTCACTTTTGGTCATCTATATAAATAAAATCGGAGTGTCTGTCTGTGATTTGCGAAAAACTGCCTCAAACTAAGCCTAGAGAGTCATTCGCATGCTGTTAAAACGTAAATAACTTTTTTTAGAATTTTTGTCTGTCTGTCTGTCTGTCTGTCTGTCTGTCTGTCTGTCCGGGGTAATCTCAGAAACGGCTGAAGCGATTTCGATGAAACTTTGCAGACATGAAGAGGGGGTCGTCAGGAGTAACATAGGCTACTTTTTGTTTATGTAAATTGCGGTACATACACCAAAATAACATTTTTTACAATTTTTGTCTGTCTGTCTGTTTGTTCCCGCTAATCTCTGAAATAGCTAGACCGATTTTGACGGGACTTTTATTGGCAGGTAGCTGATGTAGTAAGGAGTAACTTAGGCTACGTTTATTTTAGAAAAAATACACCCCGGACGAAGCCGGGAGCAGGCCGCTATAAACAATAAAAAACGGGATCTATGCAATATATTCGAGTTTTTCAAACGCGATATTTTTTCTTTTACTGAAAAAAAGTTACTAACCCTGTGACAATAAAAAAAAAGAATTTTTTCGTTCATAACAATTGCATTTGTTGTTAACAACTGAAACGAAGGTTCATGCAATACGATGAGTTCTCCTTGCGGCGTATCTTTTCTTTGGCTGAGTCTCTCATTATGAATTATTAATAGGAACGATTTTTTTTTCGCTAACATTCTAGAAAATTGTAGATGTTTATAGAAAATTCTAGAAGTTTTTAGAAAATTCTAGAAGTTTCTCGAAAATTCTAGAAGTTTCTCGAAAATTTCAGAAGTTTCTAGAAAATTCTATGAAAACTTTCTTCACTTTTTCAGATAATTTAATAAGATTTTTTGAAATTTCAGAACATCGTCAAAATTTTTAGAAATTTAAAAATTTGTTAAACCTGATGGGTGATTTATTATATTTATTTCGAAGGAAGTAGAGTGAGGCTATTTTAATGCATAAGCATCATTCTCATTAAACTCGAAAAGTCTATGTACACGTGTTAAAAAAGGTGTTCTAGAATTTGCTCGCACAGATTGTTTGTTTGCTTCCATTCTTCGCCCTTCCTTTAGTTTCCAGAGGGTTCTCCAAGCGTCATAAACAATAAAAAACGGGATCTATGCAATATATTTGAGTTTTTCAAAAGCGAAATTTTTTCTTTTACTGAAAAAAAGTTACTAACCCTGTGACAAAAAAAAAAAGATTTTTTTCGTTCATAACAATTGCATTTGTTGTTAACAACTGAAACGAAGGTTCATGCAATACGATGTGTTCTCCTTGCGGCATATCTTTTCTTTGGCTGAGTCGCTCATTATGTATTATTAATAGGAACGGATTTTTTTTTCGCTAACATTGTAGAAAATTCTAGATGTTTATAGAAAATTCTAGAAGTTTTTAGAAAATTCTAGAAGTTTCTCGAAAATTCTAGAAGTTTCTCGAAAATTTCAGAAGTTTAATTTAATTAATTTAATTCAGGCTATCTTAATGCATAAGCATCATTCTCATTAAACTCGAAAAGTCTATGTACACGAATAAGTTGAAACATTTATCTTTTCTGTCTAACGATCATCACTCAGCTTGATAGACAGCTTTAGTATTCATCATTCATCATCGAAGTTTTGAGATAGAATATACCCATATTTCGCCGAACTGCGTTCTCTTATCTCAGTTGAACTAATACACACAGGAAAAAGACAAAGTTACGCACAATTAAACAAAAATCAATTCGCTCACCCAGACAACATTATTAAATTTACGTTTTTTAATATTATAAAACAAAGTCCCCCCGCCGCGTCTGTCTGTCTGTATGTTTGCGATTCTCAAAAACTACCGAACGAATTTTTATACTGTTTTCATTAATGGGAAGAGCGTTAAACGAGGAAGGTTTCTACGTTTAATTTGCAGAAAAAAATTGCACCCGTGCGAAGCCGGGAACGGATCGCTAGTATAAATATATGTTAGATAAATTGTTAGGAATGTATAAAAAATATCCAAATTACAAAAATATTCTCTGCTTTTATTTGTTGCAATCGATTTTTATAAGTTCAATCCAATACATAAGCCTTAAAAAAAATAATGAAATGTTGCATTTTGTGCTGTTTCTACAAATTCACAGTTCGTTGAAAAAAAAAAAAACAATACATATACATGAAATTTTAATGCTTAATATGTAAGAAAATAAATAAATATGATAATAAAATAGTCTAAGGTTTATTTTATATGTTTTTTTTTTAAATACACTATTTAACGCTCGGGACAATTACTGCTGCGGTTATTACGAGCGCAGCGTTAACTGTTAAGCGCTCTTAACCCTAAACGATCCCAATTCTGAAGCACCTCTTAAGCCTCTTTAAGCACCATAGCCAAAAAGAGACACAATTGAAAAGAGACCGGGGTCTCCCTGTCTCTTCTGAGACAGGGATAAAAGTACATTCTTATTATAAAAGAAAACTTTTGTTACTATAGACCCAGCTAATCCGGCCGGACGTCGTAAGGAAATTGACAATGTGATGAAGAGGGCTCGTCAAGCATCGCCAGGCAGCTGGGATCGGAAGCTCCTCGAAGTCGAGGAGAAGGATCCCAACAGGTGATATCATCATATAAAACATATCAGTGTTTTGATGAATTGACAATTTAGGAATGACCCCCCTTCTACCCTAATGAGATTATTTTTAAAATTTTTAATGATCATCCGAGTCTTTTTGTGGTTAGCTAATTTTTGGATCATTATGATTTTACTTGATTTATTTTATTTTATTTTACTTGATTGACCTTTACTGATAGCGGTCACTGACTCTGATAAATTAAAAATAGTTTCAGAATCTCAGGGATCCATCGAATAGAATCTAATCTGTAAACATGTAATTTTCTCAGAATTATTTATTATTTTTATTTCTCTGTGATTTTTATAATGTGTTGATTGTCAGATTAGAAGTAAAAAAAAAAAAGATGAATAAAATTATTATGATTTATAAGTAACAATTTATCAAATGTCCAATCGAACCTTTTTATTGCTGAATCGTGTATACTCAATACACCAGGGGTTCCCAAACTTATTTTGTCTACTGCCCACTTTGAGAGTAAATTATTTTTTAGCGCCCCCATCCTAGATGAAATTATAAATCACCCCCCAAGCGTCTACACAATGCCCCCATTTTTTTTCTGGGTCTCTTACCGCCCCCCTTTAGGCCTGCAGCGCCCACAAGGGGGCGTTATCGCCCACTTTGGGAAAGACTGCAATACACGATTCAGCAATAAAAAGGTTTTAACTTATAAAATGGGGTCTGTTTTCTTAATATTGATAATTTGTTTTTATTTAGATGGCGTCACACCGGTTACAAACAGTTGTATTTGGATGGATCAAGATCACCATCACCGAGACGTTCTAGATCACCACCGCCTAGGAGGTCTAGGTGAGTTATTTTTTTTATTTTTATTTTTTTAGGTGGGCTTAAAGCGTAAAAGCGTAAATTCGACACAATTGTATACAAAATAAACAAGCAACACTAGACAGTTTAAAAAAGGGAAAAATAGGAATCTTGTATGAAATTGAAAAGTGTAGTTCGTGTTGAGGAACGAAACGATAGCGCGTCATAACCTGCCCGCGCAGCGACATCTGCCGTCAAAAAATAACACAGACCAAAATTGTATATTTTGACGTCAGTATCATTAGTGTACATGAAGGTACATTTGTTTTTTTTTTTAAAAATTACAAATTTACAAAATACTTCTTAGACAATAAGTATGTCCTCTTGAATGTTTTTTTTTTCTGTTTGTTTTTAGGTCTCCGTTCGCGGTGGGTCGTAGGTCGCGCTCCCCGCTGGGTCGCAGGTCGCGGTCGCCCTTTGGCCGCAAGACCCGGTCGCCCGTGGGTCGCAAGACCCGGTCCCCCTTGGGTCGCCGGTCGCGGTCGCCGCGTCGCAGCCCTCGCAGGAGTCCAAGGCGCAGCCCTATTAGGTGACTGGTTTTTTTTTTAGTAAAATTTGAAAGTGATCGAAATGACACGAACTCAAGGTTTTATTATTTTAAGCAGCCGATATATTAACGCGTGACGTCACGAGGCGCCCGTCAGCTACTGCCCGCCCCGCGACCTCTTCAGAGAGGTGGCCGGCGGTCGGGCGATGTGTGACGTCACGCGTATTGAGATCGTTCTCATTTTAAATGCTTGTAACTCTTAAATCTGTGCCTAATAATTTTTTAAATACATTTTTTTTATGTTCCTCATTGCTTCTTACTATAACGATGTGTTTGGTTGCAGACGCGCGTCTCCACCGGCCCGCAGGCGGTCTCCCAGGCCCCGGTCGCCCCCGGCCCGCCCCCGCAACAGGCCCCCGTCGCCCCCATCGCCCCCGGGACCCAGGAAGGTATGAAATTTATGTGTGAATCGCAAATAAAAAGCAAGGGTTTATTAAGAGCTCACTTGCCAATGGGAGCTGCTTACTAATTCCATACTACATCATTCCATCTCGCTCAATAAGCTATGGAGAAGGGCTATGCTCATGGTTACTCTGCAAAAAATCAAATAATTTATTTGCGTAAATAAATAACTTGATCCATTAATTAATTGATTTAAAATAATTTGATTTGATTTGAATACAACAAAAAATCGTCTATCCAATTAGTGTAAAAATGTGGTCTCATGTTGAGCATTTGGTTTTTTTCAGCCATCGCTGTCTCCGTCCGGTTCATCGATGAGCAGTTGTTCAGACGAGTCGTGTTCGGTCTGCTCGGCCAAGAACAAGAAGACTGGTCCACCGAAACCGGGCACAGCGAAACCGAGGTACAGTTTGCTTTTATAATTTTACTTCATAAACCCCCTTCGCCATCTGTTAACATCGTAACAAACGATTGATGAAGTTAAGCTCGTTATGAACACAGGAAGTACATACTAGTTCGGGTAGATGGCGCTTATTTCATACAATTGAACGTCACCGATTGTGTCGCTTACGGAGCGTGACGGCGCGAGTTCACTGTTTCCCCAAACTAAAAGTGCCCAAAGTGCCTAATGAAGTTTTCACTTGATAAATGCCAGGTCTCGTACGGTGTCACCGCGCGTCAGTAAGAGGCCGGTTCCACCGCCCCCTACGAGGGCGGTTCAACCCACGAAGGAGCTTCTCAAGGCCAGGGAGGCCAGCAAGAGAACTAGGGAGGAAAAGGTAATGCTTTCTCAGACACAAAACGCCTCAAGTTTTTTCCCACTTGCTCGAAAATTGCTTGATTATTTAACAAAAAAAAAGAATCGATTGTTTTTTTGGTTCAATCAATTAATAAAATCAGTATTTCATCGGAAGAAATTTGATTTCTTGCATGTTTTTGGCAATTATTTCCTTGTCTTCGTTAGTTTTATTAAAAGTGTAGGCCTCGTTTGTTTAACAGGCTTTTTAAATTCACTTGAAAGTAAGTCTCTTACTTCTGGCCTCGGCTAAATCAATGTACTATTTTCCTGAACATATTATTCTTAACCTTATTGCATCTATCATCTGGTAATTATCATACCCGAAGCAAAGCAAGTAAAGAAAACAAAAAAAATTGTGTTGTCATTTAGGTGTTGGAGTGGCAGCGCTCTCAGATGGGAGTGAACCGGCCGATCCCGCCGGAGAGGATAAAGCGCGAGGGCGAGAGGAGGGGCGCGGGATCGAATCCGGCGCCCGTCGCCGCGCAAGCGCCGGGAGCGCCCCGCGTCCCGCGCCCCGCCCGCCCGCGTCCCGTGTCCCCCGCGGCCATTGCGGCGGCGTTGGCGGACTCGGACAGCGACAGCGAATCGGACGCCAGCTCGGACCCTCAACCGCAGAGGTGACTGTACTCCATTGATGCTGCCTCTTTAATATAAAAAAGTATAATAAAAGCTTACATTCTATGGATCCATAGGTCGTTGGTACAATCCGTCTCGATCTATCGGTGCTGGTTTCCGTTTGGTTCTAAAGAAGTCTAGATAGAATATAAAATAAATAAAACAATGCTTGGTTTTTTGACGTGACTCTTAACGATCGACAGGTTGACACTCTCCGAGCGGTTCGGCAAGATGGCGCAATGGTCCGCGGACAGGTCGGCCCGCCTCGAGAACATGAAGATAACGCGCCGCGAGACCACGCTCCACGTAAGGATAGAGAAGGACGAAAGGGATCCGCCCGAAACTCCCGACCCGGTGCCCATCGGTGGGCCAGGCGATGATTATCCGTGAGTTGTTGCACATTATTTTACTAGTGTCCGATCGATGCTTCGGCGTCGACCGGATTTCGAGCCGAAGCCGGAGGTTTCGCCGAAGATTCCTAAATAAGTAAATGTTATAATTCTCATTATTTCGAAATGTTGTTATGTTTGACAAATAAATTGCAAGGTCAATTTTTTTTATCATCTCTAGATCAACTTCTAGAGTTGATTTAAATTACCTTTCTATATTATGCAGTCGATATAAACCTTCAATATTAAAGTTTTAAAATCATTTATATTAATTAATAATTGAAGCTACAACTTACATTAACGCCCGACGCGAAATGTGTGTGTGTGTGTGTGTGTGTGTTTATAATATAAATATATGGTGGTCTCATTGCAGTGGCTTAGATCCGGCCCCGGTGGGCAGTTATCCCGAAGAGCTGTTAGCGGTTGCTCCCAGCGGTCTTCCCTCGTGGGACGACGTCCGCGTCAGATATGATTACTACAAGAAACGGGGATATTTGAGAGGTGAGTTTCCTAGGTTCTCCTAGGTTGTTTTAGTGGGTAGGGGCCAGTTCCGCCTGCTATGTGCGCAAGCGGAGTATGCTGGTCGACCCCCACATACCCTGTCGTCTAGCCAGCGGCAGGGGATCAATAAAAGGATTTCTCCTCGATTAAAAAAAAAAGTTCTAGTTTAACGGGTGAACCTCCAAAAACCTAGGTTCATTTGTTAACATTTTTGTTAGCGCTAATCTCGAAAACGGATGCTTAATTAAATAATGTAGTTTTTGTGAAGGGTTGTGTGTCGTCTCTCAGTTTTTAATCCGTTTGTTTAGCGACAAGTGCGGCAAGTATCCGGCTCGAAGGATAACCTAAGGGTTGTAAATCTTTCACATAATATAATTATGTCTGCGGGTTGTTGATCCGTTTGTTTAACGACAAGTGCACTAAGTATCCGTCTCGAAGGATCACTTGAGGGTTGTATTTAAGTCTTTACAAAAGGACCAAAATGTATAATTAAAATGATGAATGTGAGTGAGTGTGACGTTGTCGTGTTTCAGGCCTGACGCTGGGCGACTACGTGAAGTGGGAGGAGTGGTGGTACAAGTACCAGGAGTGGCTGAAGCGGGAGCGCGCGTACGAGCGGTGGGCGGAGGGTGAGGCGGCGCCCGGGAGGCGCGAGCGTCGGCGCCGCGGGGGCCGCCACCGGCGCAGCTGAGGGCGCGCTGCCCCCGCGGCCGTCCTCGCTGTGGACCTGGCCGCGGGGGCGTCGCGACACTAAGCGGTACCCGCGTCGCGACACCTCCCCGCGCACGGTACGTCACTGTTTCATTCTTGTTGGGGGGGCCGAGGGGGCGCCACCAACGCTGCTGAGGGCGTCGCGACACTAAGCGGAACCCGCGTCGCGATACCTACCCGCGCACGGTACGTCCCCCTCATTTTGCTTTCCTTGGCGAGACACTGCGGGCTATGCTGAACGGAGCGCGAGTGACTGTTTAGCCATTCTTCTCGGCCGAGCACTCGAACATTGCAATTGTTTCTTTTCTGTGCTACAAAAAAAAAACTGTGAAATACGCTACTAAATATATTTTTAATGAAATTTTATAACATTACCGGATTTTTTTTATCGCTCCTCGTACATTATCAATATCTGAAGCGCTCGAGTGATTCCATAAATTCTCTCTTAGGCCTCTTCTACTATTAAATTTTAATAAAATTTGTATCTCTTTTTCAGATGTAATCGTGGTTGCGTTTATACGAACAAAAAGATATATATGGACAATTTATTAGTTTATATTCAGTGTTTAAATTTATATAAAGTAGCATAGGAAGATTTATAATTATTATTATAATACATGACCCTCTCAGATGTAAACATTCAAATTTTACCCGAAACTAATGATGTCCCCGTTAGAAAATTTAGTATTCTTAAAAAAAATGCTAATAAATGATTGGTTTGAATACGTGTCTTAATATCGCAAAGGAGAAGATTTTTACAATTTTAAATTTTACATGGAAAAGGAGAATGCGCAAAATTGGCCCAGTCCCGGCGCAAAAGCAAAACTTGTAAGAATTTTGTACATTTAAAGTGTATGAAAAGTAAATACTATATATAATGATAGTCGTACAAAGAAAAAAAATTATTTTATTTTATTTGACGATATTTGCAAAAATGGAAAAAAGTAATAATGTATGACAAGACAATCAAAGCGATTATTTTATTTTTTATTTATTAATTTGTTAGTGAAAATGGAAAAAATCAATATTTGTTTTTAATGTACAGTCTTAAAGTACTTAGTCGACATTTTCTTTCATCGGGGGCATGTCAAAATTTTCATTTCAAACATCTGTCAGTTGTCTTGTTAAATGTTTTAAAGTTTCAAAAAGGTACACACAGAGTCTATACGACCTGATGAAGGAATGAATTTGAAAACTGATGAACGTTTTCTTACTCCGACTGTACGTGAAATTAATAAATATCCGAAGTAGGCTGGCTTGCCTTTGCGCCGGGACTGGGGTAATTTTTTATGAAATTTGCGCATTCTCCTTTTACAATTAAAAAAAAAAAGTGTAAGAAGTGTGTTTTTTTTTTCCAATGGATAAAGTTTCTACTTCCCCTAGGTATAAGTTTCCCTTGAAAAAGGGATAAAGTGTCCCCCATGGGACACAGTCGGGATGATTGAATAGCTATGGGATATATAATTATTATAGAATTTGCAATAATAAGTTTGTAGAGTGAGCCGAAATAGTTTGAACGTTTACAAAAGAGAATTGTCATGTGTTTTTTTATTTTTTTTATTTGCTTAGTTAAGTTTATAGTTTAAAATTAATAATTTTGTGTTTGTACTACCGATTAATAATGTTTCTATAATCGACAGATCTGATTTGATCGATATATATACATATATATGTATTTTAATACTTTGAATTAAATTATTCTTTCGCTTAAGGCTTAAAAGGCCACGCTGCAAATTATTTCCCACAAGTAAGTAAGGTTGAATATCGAATGATCCGTTTAAAAAGGTTTTTCTAAAATATTGAAATTGCAAGCGTATGTTTTATTTATTACTTTCCGTCTTCGGTTATTCGCATTATAGTGAGTTGTGTTGACGCAAAATCCAATAAATTGGACTCAATAAATTCAATAAATCCGACTCAATAAACCCGACTCAACACAAATAGAGAGAACCCTTTAGCCGCCAAAGTCTGATTTGTGCGACAATAATTTTCGTGTCCATTTCGATGTCATTTCGTGTAACTTAGATAACACCTATCGTAAGTTACTATTTAAGTTTATAACATAGCTTCAACAAGTTGAGACAACAAATTCTTGCAAATGCCAATTATTACTGAGTTTCCACGATCGGAAAGCGCGACCTTAAGGCGAACAATCATAGTTTTCAAGTAGCGTGGCCTTAATGTTGTATACGTCGATGATGTTTTATCGTGGTTTATTTATTTGTGCGATTTTTTTTTAAATGATTTCATTTAAAAATTAACACGGCTCACCGGAGCTTGGTTAGAGGGTTGTATAAGTATTTCCTAAAATTTGTAATTAATTACTAACTAGTGAATAGTTTTTTTTAGTAACATAGTAAAGTATATTCTATCTGATAGTAAATAAATAAATTAATTATTTTTAATAATTTTTAAATGTGTCAATTTGACAGTAGCTTTTAAGTGTATGGAGAATCTGATTTCAAATAATTTGGTATACTTGAATATGATTATCATAATTGGTTAATAACTGATATTGGACATAAGCGTCTAATATCATAATTGATATTGGACATAAGCGTCTAATATCATAATTGATATTGGACATAAGTCTATTATCATAATTGATATTGGACATAAGCGTCTAATATCATAATTGATATTGGACATAAGCGTCTGATATCATAATTGATATTGGACATGTGTCTAATATCATAATTGATATTGGACATGTGTCTAATATCATAATTGATATTGGACATAAGCGTCTAATATCATAATTGATATTGGACATAAGCGTCTAATATCATAATTGATATTGGACATAAGCGTCTAATATCATAATTGATATTGGACATAAGCGTCTAATATCATAATTGATATTGGACATAACGCCCCTCCCGCCCCTGTAACGCATCGTAACGTTTTACAAGACAAAAAATTGCGTTACGTAATACTTGAACGTCCCCTTGTATGTGTGAAGGAGAAAGACTCTACTTGTTAGAGTGAGACAGATTTATTTTGATATATTCCAACACCTTCTTTATTCCTTATACTTGTATGGTCGGCATCGCACTTGCAACACCTGTGGCGGCGTTGCTCTCGAGTTATAGGCGACGGTAGCCACCCACCATCAAGGGGACCGTCAGCCTGTCTGTCGACCTTAACACGTATAAAAAAGTTACATGCGTTGTGTTTCATTCAAACCTATGGCAGATATATTATTTTTAAATAATTATTTATGATTATTTTTTATATAGGCTAGAATAAATATCTATATGTAAATTATCTCTAATGTAAGTCTAAGGGTTTTTTTGCAATTGAGAATGTTTAAAATTAAATTAAATTGCTATAATATGCCTTTTAATTGTAACTCAGTTGGAAAATTAGCTTTTTTTTTCATATAGCACAAACATTAATCTCAAATTCGACAAAAAAAAATTTTCTACTTGTGGGTAGCTATAAAAATTACTTCATTTTGCAGTCTAGTAATTAATAAGTCTATTAATATGACTATTTAGTCTAGTAATAGTCTGTTTTCACTATTTAGTCTCTAATAATCAGGTAAATGTATATTTTGCTCACTCAGTGCAGAAAAGTATTTTTTCTCACTAATTGCACAAGTAACAATTTTAAAACTACCCACATACAAATGCAGTATTTTATTTATATAGAGAATAAATAATATTTACAGTCAAGCATGTATGTATAAGATGTTTTTTATAAAATATATAAACAAAAACTTATGATAAAATTTGATGACCATAAAAAAATCATTATATTTCTTTCAATAAAATAAAAAAATAGCTTTTCAGCTATTTGCTGAAGTTTAATTTTTTCTGTGGGTTAAATAAATGTCATAAAAATGCGTATAGGTTAGTGAAAATAAAATAATCTATTTCTAAAACTTTTGGGTTTAAAGTCGTGAAGCATATCTTTAATTTTAAGAAATTATTTTAATAAAATAAAAAATATGTTTCATGACACTAAAAAAAACCTGCAAGTCCCAAACGTCACTGGAGCGAAGTGACGTTTTGAGCTGTCATTGCAAAGGACTCGTCAATTTATCGGTATTTTGGTTCGTTTACTATTTATTACTAGTTCGCGCTAAAAAAATAATAATTGTCCTGTATGCGCGTAGATGGGAGTAAAAATTTTCTGCCAATTTGTTCATTTTTAAGCATTGGGATTCGATTTTTATGTATTCAAATTTAGAATTGCAAATGTACTTTTAAATAGTGAAAATATAGTCTGTTACCAATAAATAACGTAGCTATCTATGTGTTTGGATTTTGTATGTCAATACTGTCAATGTCACATTGACAATTTTGCATTCACTCTGACGCGTCCGATAGTTTGTTCCACATTAAATGTTTTACGTTCTCTCTAGCGATTGCGAGCATTATAAACTCATACTAGAGCCACGGATAAATTGGTGTGTCTATATCGGGAGTTAAACTCTAGTGTAATGTGTATCTAGGTCTCTGTAAATACCTAAATGTCAGATTAAAATAAAAATAATAATTGTAGCCTACCTTAGTTTCGGAATAAATATTATTTATGTTCATGGCTGGTTTGTTTAATTATTTTATCCCAAAAAGAAAGCAAGAAATGTGAGAATTGAAGGTTAAAAGTCTGCATTGCTTGCATAAAGTTGCAAGTATTAAACTATAGTAAAGCCAAAGAGACAAAGCAAACAATGTAAAGAAACCTGTCCCTCAGTCTGTCCTTTTCTCACACGAAGTGGAAGGCGCTATCTGTTTCATGGTATAGGAAGACATCTGCGTTGTCTCGTTGGCCTTGCTTTAGTTTACACATGAGTGTCCCGTCGAATACGCTCAGTTAGGTGGCGCTGTAGTAGAATTGGGGCGTGGCGCTCTAGTAGCATTTTATTTACGGTTTTCATGAACTACGCAACCAACCAAT
The DNA here is from genome assembly GCA_936446665.2 of Synanthedon andrenaeformis. Taxonomy (NCBI): domain Eukaryota; kingdom Metazoa; phylum Arthropoda; class Insecta; order Lepidoptera; family Sesiidae; genus Synanthedon; species Synanthedon andrenaeformis. Next base: position 743,556 of record OW387806.2, on the reverse strand, counting down.
CATATCAAACACCAATGCTACACTAGCGCCATTCTGGTCAATTTATGAACTACTATTTAATGCTTTTAGCTTGTCACTTTTTCAATTTAACACCCACGTAAGTTGGTCCTCCTTACCTCTAGTCTCCATGGTTAGACTATTGGAGGGTAGATGTAAGGAGTACCGACTCATATGACAATCAAACTGAAAAAATGGTGGTTCTCAAAGTGGCCACAACGGCGCTAGTGTAGCATATCTTCTCTCTTTGTCTAATTTACTCGCCAACGCTACACTAGCGACATCTGGTACCACTTTTTAATACGTTAGAGCCTGTTCTTTTAACATAGAGGTATAAAGTCCTTATATACCTCTGCCCTCCATAATTTAAACCTATGCTTTTTGCTCGTGAGCAATTCTATCGACAGTAAAATTGTTTTTTAAATTAATTAGTACTACTTTTTTTTTCTTATTATTTTCGATATATAAATTGGGTGTAGTTTGATCTCTTCGTTTGTAGACCTATCCAGGATAACACTGTATGTAAATAAAACAAAAATCCTTTTAAATAAATTTAATACAAAATGTCTTAAATTAAATTACAATTGATTATTTAAGAACAATTATTTATTTACAATGCAGATTTCTAAACAACTAACAAATTATCATTAATAATGTACAATGGGCAGTGTTAAAATTATTTTCAATACATATTTTTTAATTCTCAAAAAAAAAAATATGCACAAAAAATAATTCTCGTATTAACATGTTTTAATATTTTAATTTTTTTAATTAAACTTATTTATAATCTTAATGTTTATTTATTTATATGAAAATCTTATAATAAATTCACAAGTGCAATTAAACGTTCAGTGCATTCAAACAAGAAATCTAAATATCAACAAAATACTATCATGCGATTATTAATCCTTTAGCCGCCACAGTCGGATTTATACAACCATTATTTTCGTGTCCATTTCCTCAGAGCCGTATATTAACGACAAACTACTCTACTTGTATAATGTATAAATATACGGCTCTGGCGAAATTGACGCGAAAATAATTGTCGGATAAATCCGACTCTGGCGGCTGAAGCATTAAACACGCCCTCTTGTTTATTCTCTATTTAGTGAAATTTCTCCTTTTATTTGTTCTCATTTGGGGAGCTATTTTTTTAAATGTTTCAAAAATAAGTAACAATGGAGAAACGTCATTTTGGTAGCTACGATTACGGAAGGAAGGTATTCAGTCACCAACTAGTACTAGTCTAGTCAAGATTCGATTTATTCCGTAACATATTGTGTGAATATAGGTAGTAGAGAGGATTGCACAAAGTCAGACAAAAGATTTAAGATATCTAGATCTATAGACATAAAATCTAGATAAGGCTACGAAATTGTGTAATAGGAATTTTCTTTTCAATCAAATTTATTCGATGTGAATAATAAAATTTTAAAACCAGACAACGCGAGATTAATGACTCGCATTAACCTGTGTGGATACTAGTGATGTGCCAGATCGTTAAAAATGTACATATATCCGCGGATACGGATCCGAATACGGATATTTGGTGTCAATATCCGCGGATACGGATCCGAATACGGATTTGTGGTGTCTATATCCGCGGATACGGATCCGAATACGGATTTGTGGTGTCAATATGCGCGGATACGGATTCGAATACGGATATTTGGTGTCAAGATCCGCGGATACGGTTTCGAATACGGATACGGATTTGTGGTGTCAATACGCGGATAGGGTTTCGAATACGGATATTTAGTGTCAATATCCGCGGATACGGATCCGAATACGGATATTTAGTGTCAAGATCCGCGGATACGGATCCGAATACGGATTTGTGGTGTCAATATGCGCGGATGCGGTTTCGAATACGGATATTTAGTGTCAATATCCGCTGATGCGGATCCGAATACGGATATTTGAGGTGTCAATATCCGCGGATACGGATCCGAATAGGGATATTTGTGGTGTCACTATCCCCGGATACGGATCTTTCTTCTCCCTCGTATATCCGGCACATCGCTAGTGGATACTTAATAAACACAATAGGCCAATAAAGATGCGGTTTTATTTTTAAAAAAGCCCTCTAAAGAAGTGGCCGCACTTTTGCAACCTCTAAAACACTCGACCCTGTTATCCCGAAACCTGAACGTGCTATTAATAACTTGGGGATGGTAAAAAAAAACATGAGTAAATCTTCAAATGACACTGTGCAGTCCAACTTCCTTCCTCAACCTGTGTGGATACTAGTGATATGCCGGATCGTTAAAACGTAGATCCGCGGATACGGATCGTTTCTTCTCCCCCGGATATCCGGCACCACGCTAGTGGCTACTCAGTAAGCAGTCGCTCGGAGAGAGAAGCGGGCCGCACTTGTGCAACGTCTAAAAGACTCGATCCTGATAGCCGGAGTCCTGCACGGGCTGCGTGGGCTTGGGCTGGGCTCCGCCCACGTGGTGATGGTGTCTCAGGTGACCGGGCCTCCTGGGCGGCGCGAGGTACTCGAACATGCTCTGCGTGTGTTGGGCGAGCATGTTCGCCAAGTCGCAGGGCATCGGGTCCGTCCAGAAGAAGTCGTGGTTCAGTGCCGTGTCGGCGTCGTACCTGACGCGCCCGCAAAATTACCCACATATTTACCCAAGTTAATTACCCACAAATTGAAAACACCGATAATTGGGTAATTTGGAATCCAATCAAATGTATGGAGGATGCCACGAAATGTATGTACTCTGGGCACCCGTCTCCCTCCAATCTATACTTACTGATATTATTAATGTGAAAGCAACTCTGTCTTTCTATCTTTTATTAGATGGGTTAGAGATGGGTTTGCTCTTGGCAAGGATGAGGCCTATGATGGAGCGAACCACATTCCCAACCCAGAAGATGCTCTATTCACGAGAACTTTGAAAACATTTAGCTCATTAATGAGCTCAGGAGTTCCAAACTTTGGCATTGCGCTAAATAAAGGATATTTTAAAGTGCTTGGTGCAAAAAAAGATGTATTTTATCTGGATTGAGTAGTTGACACGTGAAGAGGCAACAGAGAGACAGACAGAGTAACTTTCACATTTATAATATTAAAGTATGAATGATACAAATTGTCTGTGTTTTCATTTTGGAATCTAATCAAATGACTATTTTTGAGGTGAAAAGTTATTATACTTTCAAATGTTACGGTGAACATTTTAAAATTTTTATTAGTGGCAGGGCACCCACTGCGTTTCGCAGTCATTCGGGCAGCCCGTCTGGCGACAGTAACCACCTACTTACAGAAGGCCACCGTGAAATAACTGTTGTGTTTCGGTGAGCGAGTAAGAGATGTGCCAGAGCCCATTACCATCCCATCCCCTCCTATCCCTCATCCTCAATCCCATTATGGTAAGCAGCGTATTTGCAGCACCTGAAACCTTGCTTGTTTTATTGGCGACGGTGACCACCTACCATCAAGCCTCAGCCTTCAGTATGTCTGTCGAGTTTAACATTTAAGAAAAATCTTTATCCTTAATTCCACTTATGGTCCGCAGCGCATATGCAACACCTGAAACTTTGCTTGTTTTATTGGCGACGGTGGCCACTGGCCACCTACCAAACCACCGTCAGCCTGTCTGTCGAGTTTAACATTTAAAAAAAAAGTAGGTAGCGTATTTAACTAAAGCCCACACACATCCTGTTCACTCGGAAGACATAAAATATCCAATGTCTTCATCGTCTTCGATCGCAGGACAAAATCTGAAACGGTTTTTTTTTTAAAGTGATTCTTACCTCTTTGCGGGATCCAATTGCAATAGTTTATCGAGTAGATCACAACCGTACGGATCCTTCACGTAAGGCCTGAGGCGTTCCTGGAAAAAAAAACACTAAAAAATTAACTAACCCCCTAACTAACTATTATATGAAGACGTGAGTGGCTGAAGGTGATATTTTGCATTTTTGGATTTTTTCGTCATTTTTGCGTTGATGAAGATACATATAATAAATATATCCATATAAATGATTACAGACCTTCATAAAATTAATATTTTAAGTTCTTTACGTAGCTTTGCATCATAATTTAGTACCTACACAAAAATCAGTTTCGTGGCGATTTATTTCAAAAATTAAAAGTAAAAACTTTAACCCAAAATTGGAATTATGCGAAATATCACGTCTTCATCAATATCAATACTAATAATAAATCTGTAAGGGTCGGTCGTGGAGTAAGTTACTTTGTTTTCAGAGATATCGTGTTTATAGGCTCTATAATCTATATAAATAAAATCAGAGTGTATGTCTGTGATTTGCGAAAAACTGCCTCAAACTAAGCTTAGAGATAGAGAGTCATTCGCATGCTGTTAAAACGTAAATAACTTTTTTAGAATTTTTGTCTGTCTGTCTGTCTGTCCGGGGTAATCTCAGAAACGGCTGAAGCGATTTCGATAAAACTTTGCAGACATGAAGAGGGGGTCGTCAGAGGTAACATAGGCTACTTTTTGTTTTTGTAAATTGTTTATAACAATTGCAAGCGCAAAACTCGAGAACGGCTGGGCCGATTTTAATTCTGTCTTCGCTCGTGGATAGAGGGATAATCAGGGAAGGTTTTTACGTAAAAAAAAATGCATCCGGGCGAAGCTGGGAACGAGTCGCTAGTATTAAACATTTATTTATTTAAGACTAAAGAGTTTGACACAAAACTCACCTTGACCTTCCTCTTCTGTCCTTTGGGCAGTTCCATCTTACTGTACAGATCCAAAGCCTCCACACCGGGCCACACGTCCGGAGTGCACGATCCGCATAACTGAGATATTAATATCAACTGTTGCTGCTCCGTTGAACCCTGAAACAAACAGCACAGAATCCTAATCCACACTAATAATATAAATGTGAAAGTAACTCTGTCTGTCTGTCTGTCTGTTACCTTGGAAAGGACATATAGTGTACCTTTCGTCTAGAAAAAAAGTACTGTTCCCAAGTGAGAGATCATCTATAGTAATATTATAAAGACGAAAGATTTGATTGTTTGTTTGTCTGTTTGCATTGAATAGGCTCCGAGGAACAAATTAAACTGACCTGCATTATAGGCGATCTGGTCCACATTTCAGCCATTATACATCCAGCACCCCAGATGTCAACGGGTGGGCCGTAATTTCTGTCACCTGATTGAGTGGAAAAACTTGGACGATTATAGAATTCTTTTTTTATGTTAAGGTCAACAGACAGGCTGACAGTCCACTGAACGGTAGGTTGCTTGGCTACCGTCGCCTATAACACAAACAATACTATAGGTGCCGCAAGAGCGTTTCCGATCACAGCATTAAGGATAAGAGGATAGAATAGTGTGCTTTGGTATCCTTTAGTCTCACACACCAAAACACAACAGCATGTGTGCTTCTGTAACTTCACAGTGGCATTCTTTCTATAAGAAGGTGGTCTATAAGACGGACTGTCTAAATGACTGCAAAGCGCAGGTTACCAGATCTAGACCAGAGCCGACTATGATTACTCCAAAGTTGGCTTAGCCTGGAATTAAACCCGAAACCCCAGAGACTGAGTGTTAAAGCACAACTCTTAACTACTTATCTAAGGGGCTTAATCTATCTATATAAATAAAATCAGAGTGTCTGTCTGTGATTTGCGAAAAACTGCCTCAAACTAAGCTTAGAGAGTCATTCGCATGCTGTTAAAACGTAAATCACTTTTTTTAGAATTTTTGTCTGTCTGTCTGTCTGTCTGTCTGTCCGGGGTAATTTCAGAAACAGCTGAAGCGATTTCGATGAAACTTTGCAGACATGAAGAGGGGGTCGTCAGGAGTAACATAGGCTACTTTTTGTTTATGTAAATTGCGGTACATACACCAAAATAACATTTTTTACAATTTTTGTCTGTCTGTCTGTTTGTTCCGGCTAATCTCTGAAATAGCTGGACCGATTTTGACGGGACTTTTATTGGCAGGTAGCTGATGTAATAAGGAGTAACTTAGGCTACGTTTATTTTAGAAAAAATACACCCCGGACGAAGCCGGGAGCGGGCCGCTAAATGTATTGCTAAGCGCAAAACTCGAGAACGGGTGGACCGATTTTAATTCTGTCTTCACTCATGGACAGAGGGATAATCAGGGAAGGTTTTTACGTTAAAAAAAATGCACCTCGGGCGAAGCTGGGAGCGGACCGCTAGTCAATACTAATATTAAATCTGTAAGGGTCAGTCATGGATTAAGTTTTCAGAGATATCGTGTTTATAGGCTCTATACATGATATGAAACTAAATTGACGATTTTTAGAATTTTTTTCTGTATGTATGTTCCTTCATAACTGAAACGAATTAACTGATTTCATGAAACTTGGTAGATAAACATTTGGACGTACAGGACACAGGCTACTTAATATTTTTCAACACGGACGAAGTCGTGGGCACCGGCTAGTAAGTAAATAAAGGTTTGGAAATTAATTTTTGTTTTTTTATTAGAGACTAGCGGCCTGTGCCCGGCTTCGCCTGGGTGCATTTTTTTACGTAAAAACCTTCCCTGATTATCCCTCTATCCATGAGTGAAGACAGAATTAAAATCGGCCCAGCTCTTCTCGAGTTTTGCGCTTAGCAACACATTTAGGGATTCATTTTTATATTATAGATTATAAACAATTTACATAAACAAAAAGTAGCCTATGTTACCCTTGACGACCCCCTCTTCATGTCTGTAAAGTTTCATCGAAATCGCTTCAGCCGTTTCTGAGATTACCCCAGACAGACAGACAAAAATTCTAAAAAAAGTTATTTACGTTTTAACAGCATGCGAATGACTCTCTAAGCTTAGTTTGAGGCAGTTTTTCGCAAATCACAGACAGACACTCTGATTTTATTTATATAGATGAATTTGCTCTTGGCCAGCATAGAGCTGTGTAGCGAAGATGAAGCCTATGATGGAGCGAACCTCATTCTCAACCCAGATGATGCCTACATTGACAACTTTGAAAAGATTTGGGTTATATGAGCTCGGAAACACAGACGAAACCTCAGCAGTGCGCTAAATAAAGGATGTTTTAAAGCACTTGCTCTGAAAAAGAGTAATTTCAACAAGATGAGGTAGTGACCAGCCATACGTCTGAATGTCCGATGGAAGAAAAGGGAAGGGTATGAGCTGATGAAAGCTCCTGAGCACACTCTCCGAAGTAAGTCTTATAAAAAACACATAAACAGGCGATTTTTTTAAATTAAAGTAGTAATCGAAGCAAACTCTAGTAACGAAACTTACCTAGTAACAACTCTGGAGGCCTATACCACAATGTTACCACTCGATTAGTGTACTTGTTGACTTGCCCAGTCTTGGCTATACTGAACGCCCTAGCCAGACCAAAATCAGCAAGTTTTAATATGCCGTTCTTCGTTATCAGTACATTTGCAGCCTTCATGTCTCTATGGAGAATCTTATTACTGTGAATATAGTATAACCCGTTCAAAAGTTGCTGCATAACTTTCTTGATCTCTCCTAAACTAAATTTCACGTTCACATTTGAGAGGAGACCGGCTAAATCGTGTTCACAAAAGTCAAACACTAAATAGAAAGTCGATCTATATTTATTGTGTAGTGTGGCCTTAGTTCTGCATATCTCTATCAAATTAACGACGTTCTCGTGTTTTAGTAATTGTAGAATGCGTATTTCTCGTAACGCTGTAATCGGAAAGCCCTCCTTCTCGTTATCCATTAGGACTTTCTTCATGGCTACGAATTTTTTGTTGCTATTTCTCGCCCGAGCTTTGAACACTTCGCCGAACGTTCCTTGGCCGATTTTGGCGACTTTCTCGTATTTGGAGGATTCATCGCAGAATGGGAAGTCAAAGTTTTCTATATACTTTTCTTTCTCGCGCATACTCAATATTGTTGAGCTTGTACTTATGACGGGAGGTGCTGCCTCCCTCGGAGCGCTAACGTTTTGCATTTTGGACGAAATGTTGCTGGCTGGTGTAACACTTTCGAAGTAATACTTATTCTTTAAGACCTTAGCACTGATAATTAAGACCCAATTTCTTGCAGATCTAATAATTTCAATTAAAATATGAGTAAGCAAAAACACAATAATAATTGAGAATGTGTGCAAGAAACAAATTCACTTTATTACATGTGTTTATTTCATTTGTTATAGCAATTACAACGAAATAAAATCACACGGACACTACTTGGACACTACGAATAAATAAGTAATTGTATGGTATGTGGTATGTTATGTACACAAACTATATAGAAGATACTACTAGTATGTTATGTACCACAAATTCTTTACATCTTTTATTGAGGTTGAGATATAAATAAAAGTTGTATAATAAAAGAGAAAAAGTCGAAAAAACAACAGACAAAACAAACAATGTTCACTCACAGACTAACTTAATGCATCAACTGTCACAGGTGCTTCTTACAGCAGCCTATTAAATAACGAATTGTCAATCAACTGATTGTTTTGTAATTAAAGCCTGGTATAACCGAGGTCAGTAACAAGGCAGTGCAGTAACCCAGTCCAGCGCTGACTTGCTACTGGGCTTGTATAGACACTAGTTTCAAGTCAGTCCAGTGCTGACTTCGCGCCCTCAAGTCAGTCCAGTTGACTAGCCTGCCTGTCTATTTTCGGGCCCAGTAGATTTTTAAGCAATAATGTCACGTAAATTAAATGACTTACTGGCGATCCCGTCCACATTATAACAGTAACTGGGTCCGAAAATTTGAGTCACTGGGTCCAGTCACTGACCCCGTCTATACCAGACTTATAACTATACGAAAACGGAATTAAAATTTGTCTACCTATTCTCGAGTTTTGAAACGTACACAAACCAACTTAATAATTTTATATATAGAAATGCATTAACATTACATTTGCAAGCACAGTAGGCATTAATTAAGTTATTGTATCGTACGTATCTCTATTCATGAAAAAACTGCCATTATTTGCCACCATTAAATAGGAGGCGATGTAGTAACATTTTATTTTAAATGGTTTCATGAACCACGCAACTAACCAATCATACCCGAATGAGTATGATTTTAAATGATTATGAATATTATGAATGCTACACTACACAAGCTCTAGACAATTAATTGTAAACCAGTATTTAATGGTAGTAGTAGCCTGACAGTTTTTCTTTATAAGTAGTCTGCCTTACCTCTATTCTCTATATTCTGTGTCATCGTGAGCTCCTTGTGAGTATATAGTGTTCTATAATATGAGAATTGTCAAATATAATATAACGGTTACTCGCGCGTTTGAAAACATTAAAAATATTTTTCTGTATGTTTATTTTCTTAGTTTTTTTCGCTGATATTTAAAAGATCACACATAATAACTTGCACATAACACAAGTAATAAACTTGATTGAAACTAATACATTATGTGAAAATGGACGCCAACAGCTTTATAATTACACTTAAGGCGGACGGTTCAGAAAGCGATGTGACCGATTTGCAAAAGTTTCTTGTTGATTTAAAGAAAGTTTTATCAACATCACCGTCGCAAAATAGAGGACAAATCGCGTTGAATACGTTGTCTATACTCTGCAGGTACTAACTGAAAGTATTTATAAATAAGTTAAAACATAGTGGGTAGAGAATATCGTATAACTAGTAGTATAACTAGGTGGACTAACCCAGACTTGCCTACCCATTTTAATATTTTTTTAACTGATGTACCAATTTATATTATACCTATCTTATTGATATTATATCTAAATGCGAAAGTGTTTATATTTAGATGTTTGTTACTCTATCACGTAAAAACGGCTGAACAGATTTGGATGAAATTTGGCACACATATAGTTTTTTACCTGGATTAAGTCATATCAGATACTTTTTATCCTGCAAAAATGCTAGGTTCCTGTAAGATTTTCAAAAAACGAACTAAAGCGCATACAAAGTCGCGAGCAGAGCTTGTAGAGCAGCTTATTTTGTAATACAAGTCTAATACTAAAATAAGTAATTAGACTTGTGTTACGGGATAACCATACAACGGACAGGAGGCAAAACCCTCCACATTTAGACCAGTCAACTTTGAAAAGTTGGTTACCAATAGTTAGTGTCCAACCAGAGGACTATTTCTGGCTGAAGCCGAAGCCGGAAGCTTAAAATCTCTAAGAAATTTAGTTCAAGATTGGCTATATTGTATTATTAATTGGCTACAATTAATAATATAAATGATTTTAAAACTTCAATATTGAAGGTTTTTATCAACTGTATTATAAAGAAAGAAAGGTAATTCAAATTATCTCTGGAAATTGATCTAGATGATAAAAAAGATAATAACACTTTGAAATAGGAAGGTTTCATAGAAGGTAGTTTTTTTTGGCCAAAGGCCAAAGGACACTAGTTACCAAGGGTGGCTCTGCTGGGATTCAAACCCTGAGAAAGAGTGCCTTAAACACTCATCTAAAGGCAAGCACCTTAAACACTCATCTAAAGGGCATGTTGATTAAATGATAATATTTTCTAAATGTTTTTTCAGGAATCTAGATAAAGTGCCGTCATGGTGTGAAAAAATAGATTACAATGCTTTTCTAACATTATGTATAGAATGTATAAGAGAAACCCGAGGCTTAGACAAAGCTGGTCAAGTGAAGACGTTGGCATGCATTCAACATATACACAAATATGTTGTTGCACAGGTAAATATTGTTTATGTAGAGGGTCTTTTTTGATACCTTTGTTTAATTGTGATCCAGTGGATCGTCAGAACTAAGCTTTTCTTTCAGAAACCCTGGTAAATTTTAATATATAATGACATCATAAGAATAGAATAAACTTTATTTGCAGCAAAGGACAAATAAAAACATACATAGATAACATATAGAAAGACAAACACAAACGTCCCAACTCAGCATAATACAGGTTGTGAAAACCTGCGCAGGTCTTCCGTTAGAGCCGATAGTGACGTCCACGCACTTACTACAAAACATATACATAAAAACTCCAAAAAAAAAAAACAAAAAAAATTAAAAATAAAATTGATAAAATTAAAATAAAACCTATAAATTAATATACAAAAAAAAAACTATTTATACTAAACAAATAAGTTTCTTGGAGAAACCTAATTGATAAATAAAAATTTTGATTTATTTTTGGTTTATCTTTTCCAGACTATGACCTCACTATCTCACTAGTAATAGGCTCGAAGGGTAGTAGTTTTAAGTAGTGGCAAGGCATTATGAGTCATTTGGGCAGCCCATATGGCGGCAGTAACCACTCTCTTACAGAATGTGTGCTGTTGTGTTGGATTAGTGGTTAGGGGGTGCTTGCCTTAATGCTCTGTTCCAGAAGTCTCGGGTTCGATTCCCGTCAGAGTCAATTTTGGAAATGAACTTGTCAAAGTTGGCTCTGGTCTAGATTTGAAATGAAAAGTAGTGGCAGGGCACACTGCGTTTCGTAGTCATTTGGGCAGCCCGTCTGGCGGCAATAACCACCCCCTTACAGAAGACCACCATGAAATTAACAACAGCATGTGTGCTGTTGTGTTTCGGTGACTGTGTAAGGGATGCCAGAGCCCATTGCCCTATCCCTTCCCAATCCCTTTATCCTTAATCCTTCTATAGTCGGCAACGAACTTACAGCACCTGTGACGTTGCTTGTGTTACAGGTGACGGTAGCCACCTACCATCAAGTGGACTGTCCGCCTGTCTGGCGATCTTAACTTTAAAAAAATCCTATTTTATTTCAGAAAAATGTACCTCCAGTGTACGTTTTGAAACTGTCATACATGCCCTTCGAGTGCAACAAAGAGAAATTACTCAAAGAGTATAGTAAAACCTATTGGGACATACTGGCGAACAGATTGTTATTTTTGGAAAAATTAAAAAACGACGGTGTCAATCTAACGAAACTTCTCAAAAAATGCTCGGAAGACATACAGATTGTAATACTCCTCTACGATACGGAGCAATTTTGCAAAATTATCCTACTGTATCTAGTGAGAAAATTGTATTTTTTATACAGCGGCAACACCAAAGAGTTCAACGTTGTGTGTGCGAAGATATTCGAGTTCATAAGCAAGAAAGACTTACAAAGTTTGAACAGATTGAGTGAAAAGGACTCCTTAGTTCTGTATAGAGTCTTCAACGAGTGCATATATGTAATAGTTGATAATTCAACGAAGATTTCCTTCGAAGAATGTCCGCTGAGTTCCGTGACAAAATATTGTATCGCAATTCTAGAACATAACAATTTTATGGTGCAGTGTTTTGAGACCGTATACCTTAACGCCCTATGCGTTATACTCTCAAACAAAACAAACGCGAACACCATAGAAAATGCTTTAACAAATTTGATGAAACAATTGCAAATGAAAAGGAGGGTAGGTCATGAAAAAGTTTTCGCAACTACCTACCCGTTCTTGGCCCAACTTTTGAGGTTGTACATGGAATTTGTGACGACAAACCATGAGACTTTATACAAAGGTGGTTTTGTAAACCAAATACTAGATGCTTGTCTAAATTTGATGCTGTTTCTAATGGGGAAGAGTAGAAAAACAGAATTATTAACCAAGTGTGTTGGGTGTACTGTGAAATCTGGCATTCACGACGGTTGGAGATTATCATTATCGGCTAAAAGTTTGATAGATATATCTTTAACGAATGCTTTCGATTTGACAAATAGCTTGTCGCTCTATTATAAGTTTGTCAAAGAGCAATATTCAATTTTAGACGAGCTATACAAGCTGAAGTGTGCTAATTTTAAAAAATATTTCCGGAAACTACAAACGGACATACACAACATAGCGATCGGCCTAAACAAGTCCAAATACTACGATTACTCAATAAAATTATTCGATATATATATAAAAGTGGATATACAAAGAACATCAGATGCAGTCAACATAAGTAGAGGACTTTTCAATAAATCTATCTGCGAAATGGATAGAAAATTTTATGAAAATGCCTTGAGAGATGCGTTTTTGAGTTTTGTATTTTCACAGTCGGACGGACAGATAACGAACAAATATACGAATTTAATTTTGGACATAAAATCCAGGGCAGTAAAAGACCCAGATAGTGATTTGGATAAGGATTTTCAAATGATAACTGTGTTGGACAGTTGCAAGTCGGCGTTGGAACAAAATATAGTACCTAAGGGATTATTGGGTACTTTAAAATTTAGGTAAGAATTTTTTGATAATTTTTTTTTAGGATTTTTTTTGTTTTTTGTGGCAGGCCACATCGCGTTTTGCAGTCATCAATTCAATGCTTAGATTCAAAAATTTTTTTTTTTTTTCGAAAAATTCCAAAAATTGCATCCAAATTCCATATAATTCCAAATTTTTATTCCAAAAATACTATCACAATCCTTAGCATTATATGTTGCAAAAAGACTTATGGTTGTTTTATTCCATATTTAGTATATTTTGATCGGTTTTTTTATATATATTCAAAAGTAACTTATATGCTTATATCTCCTCGATCTAATGTGTTCAGTTTATTATAAAAGTACTTAAAACATTTAATGCTACTTAAAAATACGCTTCTAACGATGTATACAATAATATGCAAATATTTGATATATATATCTATTAAGAAAAAAAAATAGACAAAAAATAATTTAATTTTTTTTCGATTAGCTCTCCTGTAAAAAAGTTGAATATTGATTTGTGGTACTTTTGAATTTAAACAGCGATCATTGGACGAAGTCTATAATCCATTTTTACTAACATTATAAAAATGAAAGTACCTCTGTCTGTCTGTCTGTCTGTCTGTTACCTTTTCACGCCTTAACTACTCAACCAATCATCATGAAAATTTGCCTACACTTTGTCAGGGATACAGGGATAAAGGGCTTAGGTTACCTTTTAACCAGGAAAAAAGTACTGCTCCAGAGGGGGGGGGGGGGGCATAATTTAAAAATAAAAATCCAAAACGCCTGGCAAAAATAAAACAACAATAATATGTCAATAAGATGTTAATATTGCTGACACATACAATATTTACTGTCACGCTCCGCGAGCGACACCCTCAGTGAAGTTTAAACGTGTGAAATAAGCGCCATCTGCCCGAATCAGTGTGTACTTCTTGGTTCATACGATATAATAAGCTTAATTTCGTCAAAAGTTTGTTTGAGATGTAAACACATGATATTGTTTTCACTACGGCTTCGCACAGAGATAAAATCTTTTAAAATGCTGAAAAAGCCATGTTCCAAATTTCAGCCATGTTCAAAATTACACGGTTTCGCAAATGATATTGTTTTTTTTTAACAGCGCCCTCTTAAAACTCGAGTTTTCTATGTATGCAAAACTCTGGCCCTCTATGGTACCGATTGCCGGAGTTTGGAGGTCTTTGTATGATTTGGCCTCCGGTATACATGACTATTGGGTTTCTGGTGAGTGTACATATTTTTGTTATGATTTTTTCAAGGGAAATTTTTTTTAGGCACTTTGGGCACTTTGGGGAAAAATTCAAAACTCGGTTGTGACGTTGTGAGCGACGCGCTCAGTGATGTTTAATGAAGTAAAAAAATTTTAGGCACTTTGGGCACCTTTAGTTTTGGGAAAAACACTGAATTCGGTTGTCACGTTGTGAGCGACGCGCTCAGTGATGTTTAATGAAGTAAAAAAAAATTAGGCACTTTGGGCACCTTTACTTTTGGGAAAAACAACTGAATTCGGTTGTCACGTTGTGAGCGACGCGCTCAGTGATGTTTAATGAAGTAAAAAAATTTTAGGCACTTTGGGCACCTTTAGTTTTGGGAAAAACACTGAATTCGGTTGTCACGTTGTGAGCGACGCGCTCAGTGATGTTTAATGAAGTAAAAAAATTTTAGGCACTTTGGGCACCTTTAGTTTTGGGAAAAACACTGAATTCGGTTGTCACGTTGTGAGCGACGCGCTCAGTGATGTTTAATGAAGTATAAAAAAATTAGGCACTTTGGGCACCTTTAGTTTTGGGAAAAACAACTGAATTCGGTAGTGACGTTGTGAGCGACGCGCTCAGTGATGTTTAATGAAGTAAAAAAATTTTAGGCACTGGGCACGTTTAGTATGGGGGGGGGGGGGGGGAAACAGAGAACTTGCGCCGTCACGCTCTGTGACGTGTAATTGAAGTAAAAACACGTTTGGTCTAGTGGCTAGTAAACCTAGCTGTTAATCAAACGGTCGCGAGTTCGAATCCCGCTAGGGGCAAATGTTTTTATGTGTTAACATTTTACCTGACCTGAGTCATGCATGTTTTGTATTTATAATATGTGTGTATTTACAAAAAAAGTAATCTATGTATTATATCAACTTTCTGGTATCCATAATACAAGCATTAAGTTGCTTAGTGTAGAACTAGATGGTGCTGTGTGGAATGTGTGAAGATATTTTAAACAAATTTAAGGCACTTTGGGCACCTTTAGTATAGACTAAAACACTGAACTCAGTCGTCACGCTCAGTGATGTTTAATGTTGAAGTAAAAACAATTTAAGGCACTTTGGGCACCTTTAGTATAGATTAAAACCCTGAACTCGGTCGTCACGCTCGGTGACGTTTAATGAAGTGAAAAAACATTTAGGCACTTTGGGCACTTAGTTTGGGGGAAAACACCGAATTAGGCCATCACGCTCAGTGAGCGACACCCTCAGTGATGTTTAATGTTGAAGTGAATTTTTTTAAGTACTTTGGGCACCTTTAGCATGGAGATGAGCACCTTAAGCGTCAATAGTTTTTTAAGATGTTAGCAGGTGGTGTAGTTTTAACTTCTGACATTCAGTCCTTCCACTGACAGCTTTTTTCCATGATAAGGCCGTCAGACAGGCTGACGGTCCACTTGATGATGATAGATGGCCACCGTCGCCTATAATAATACAAGCAACGCCACAAGTGGTGACGGTAAAGAGAGACTTTGCCATCCAAACAATTTTACTTTCAGAAGACGAAAGCCAGGAAGCTTTATTGTGGTCCTTGTACGAAATCATATTGGAAACACCGACCATTGTGAGAACTATACATAACGATATTTATAAACAAATCGTCACAGATCTGCTCGAAAGATACGAAGAGTCTATGGTAAGGTTTTTTTTTTGGAGTTTTGAACTTGTTTGGGCACGTTGGCCACCTTGTAATTGGGTTATTTTAAAAACACATTCCTAAACAATTTTTCTAAAGTAAATTAATGACCAAAATTGACTTGATAGTTAGGAAAATACCGAGTCGCTAAAAATACCTTGTCCAACTTTACCTGACCTCGTGCTACTTCCATTTGTTGTCGGTTTTTGCGCCCGAGTCAAAGGACTTGAAGTAGCGCGAACGAGTTCCTCGCGAGGTTGAACGAGTATGTAGCCACGCACTTCGTACTTCGGTCAACTTTCCCTAATAATTCGTCGAGGCACTTCGCGAGTAGTGT
Organism: Synanthedon andrenaeformis; assembly: GCA_936446665.2. Taxonomy (NCBI): domain Eukaryota; kingdom Metazoa; phylum Arthropoda; class Insecta; order Lepidoptera; family Sesiidae; genus Synanthedon; species Synanthedon andrenaeformis. The sequence continues at coordinate 727,244 of OW387806.2, read as the reverse complement.
GAAGGCGCAGATAGTCCTTGTCTTTGCTACACAGCCGGATACTGGCCAAGAGCAAACCCATCTTTAATAAAAAAATAAACAATGATAAATTTTCACAAATTTCAGGAAGACGAGCTCAAAATAGTTTTCTGCACTTTGTTGTTTCTGAAGGCGGAATACGATTTGGCAGACGCTAGCCAAGAGTACAACTGGAAAGTGGAAAGAGTGAGTAAGATAACATTTCTCCATTGCCTCAGGTTCAAACACTAGCCGATGCCCGCGACTTCGTCTGTGTTGAAAAATAAAAATATATAACACCTATACATATATATTATTGGTGTGAAGACAGTGGCGTCCGATATAGATTTACTAATATTATGAAGACAAAAGATTTGTAATGAAATAAACTCAGAAACAATTGGTCTGATTTTGAAAATTCTTTCACCCATAGAAAGCAACATTATCAGCGAGTAACTTATATAGGCTATATTTAAAGTTACGCGGGCGAAGCCGCATGCAACAGCTAAGTAAATAATACAGCGGAAACTGAATCTTCTTTAAGGCACTTAAAGGTACCTTAAAGAATCTTCTTTAAGGTACTTTAATGTGCTTAAAAAGAATATTTGATTCCTACGATAAAAGTGAATATTGAATACTATTTGAGACCCAAAACCCCTCAGGGTGACAAAGACAACTTCCCTAAAATGACAATTTCCGAAAACGACAACTTTCGAAAACGACAATTTCCGAAAATGACAACTTACTAAGCTAAAGCGGTTATCACACTTTACAATTTGAAGGATTCCAAATTAAGGAAATTGGAAAGTGTAATCGCAGTTAGAACAGACTGGATCCAATTTAGATTTATCTATTTTCAACTCTATGTCTTCGATTTAGAAATCAATTTAGTGTAGTATGATCACTTGGTTCACTATTTAGGTACCTAAATTGGAGTCCTTCAAATTGTAAAGTGTGATAACCGCTTAAGGGGTTTCAATTGGACGTGGCCTTGGCCTAGATTCTAGTCGGTTTAAAATCAAAGACTTAATGGTAGTTTTTTTTTTTTTTTTTTCAAAATCAGAACATGTTCTTGGAGGATTATGTGACTACCCGCACAGTGGTACAGGAGCAAACGGCCATACAGAAAGCTGTCAAAGCGGTTGAAATCTTGACAGGTGTCATTAGACGGATCAATAGAGGTCAGTCAGCGAGCAGCTATATTCATTATAAATATAAAATGTGGAAATATAAAAATATGTATAAATATTGATCTATTGATGGGGTATTGTTTGTATTACTTTTGAAGTGTCCAATTGTACTACCGCTCTTAAATAATTGTATTAATCCATGGTAATATGAGTCTTATTGGTTTTTTTTGTAAGATAAGTTGTATATGTGACTGTTTTGTTTTTTCCTGAATGAATAAATAAATAAATAAAATAAAGAAATACATAAATATGGAGGGTAGAAGTAAAGAGGACCGACTCTAAAGCCCGGTGTACACGGGTAGAGTAAACGGTATAGTAGCATGGTAGTGTACTAACTTTCTTACTAACTATACTGATGTAAACAGTATTGGTAGAGTAGAGTATTAGTACAGTACTAAAATATGGAAGAGTAGAGTAGCTACCATCGCGGGCAAGCTACTCTACTACTTGCCTTCCCCCACCACTGGTTTTTTACAATTTATCGATGAGTGTTCATAATGTCCGATCAGTGTGACGTACCGGTTTCTATAAAACACTGATGATTCTCGTGTAAACAGTTACTCTACTAAAACTGGTAGAGTACTTGGAACTGGTAGAATAGTACGCTAGTTGATTCTACCGTTTACTCTACCCGTGTACACTAGGCATATGTATTAAAAAGTGATCCCAGAATACAAGGAAGTTAATATGGCGCCAGTGTAGCGTTGTCGAAAGAATCAGACAAAGATAGATAGATAGAAATCATGCTACACTAGCGCCATTGTGGCCAATTTTAAAACCATTATTTTATTGTTGGAGAGGATCACAATTTTTTTTTCAGTTTGATTGTCATATGAGTAGGTACTTGTCACCTCTACCCGGCCACGTTTAGTGGCTAGTAACCCCTAGCTGTTAACCAAACGGTCGCGGGTTCGAATCCCGCTAGGGGCAAATGTTTTTATGTGTTAACATTTTACCTTTGTACCTTAGACATGGATGTTTGTATTTATAATATGTATGTATTTACAAAAAAAAAAGTATTCTATGTATTATATCAACTGTCTGGTATTCATAATACAAGCATTAAGTTGCTTAGTGTGGAATGTATGAAGATGTTTATTTATTTATTTATTTATTTATTCGTCATATTTTTTCTCCTTCGGAATGTTTCAGTGAAAAACGTGAAGATAGTCAGATTATCGTTGAGGACGATACAGATATTTGTGATGCAACTTTTGTATTTGAGTAACGTCGCTTGCGCGCTACAACTGGCATCCGTGTGCTGTCGGCTCGCCGCGCTCGTCGGGGATGAGTAAGTCATCCCAATATCCCAATATCCCACTATCCCATCCTCCCCCGATCGCGTACATTTATTATCCCACTGTATCAAGTATCAATCAAATATATGGGCCCCTCGTGTATAAGTAAAATCTTTTCTTTAGGTACGGTACTTTGCTTGAGTGCGGTTCTTTCCTTTAGGTGCGGTTTTTTTCTTTAAGCGCGGTTCTTTTATTTAGGTGCGGTTTTTTTCTTTAAGCGCGGTTCTTTCCTTTAGGTGCGGTTCTTTTATTTGGGTGAATTTCTTTTCATTAGGTGCGGTTCTTTTCTTGAGTGCGGTTCTTTTCTTGAGTGCGGTTCTTTTCAGGTTCGGTTCTTTCCTCTAGGTGCGATTCTTTTCCTTAGGCGCGGTTCTTTTCTTTAGGCGCGATTCTTTTCTTTAGGTGCGATTCTTTTCTTTAGGTGCGGTTCTTTCCTTTAGATGCGGTTCTTTTCTTTAGGTGCGGTTCTTTTCTTTATATGCGGTTCTTTTCTTTAGGTGCGGTTCTTCCTTTAGGTGCGGTTTTTTCTAGCCAAAGAGACCTATCGTCGACTGGGCTTCGTCATGAGAAACGCCAAGGATTTTGAAAATCCACTAGTTGTTAGAACCTTATATACCTCGTTAGTTAGAAGCAAACTAGAATCAAGCTCATGTGTATGGCATCCGTACCACGTCACTTACACGCGAATACTTGAAAAGGTTCAAAAAGTGTTCCTTAGGTCGCTATACAAGAAACTTTATGGTTATTACCCGTATATGTACCCTACTAAATTCTTACTGGGACAGCTTGGCTATAACTCTCTGGAAGTGAGAAGGTTGATGAATCAGCTCACTATTTGCTACAAGGTGCTTAGAGGATCAATCGATGCCTTGCACTTGCACGATTTACTGTGCACTTTATTCGTGCCAGACGGACGCAGTGTATCGACTAATAGGCGTGGACAGTTACCCAAATTATTCTATATAGGTGATAGCTGCACCGTGGCGCGCTCCATGTCTCCACTCATCCGCGCCCGTCATCATCTTAACACTCCTTACCACCAACAAGGATTTAGATATCTTCTATGACAATTGGTCAACTATAATGACATACTCTGAAAATCTAATAAACCAATGGGACAGAGGCATAAAATCAGATTGATATTTTATTTGTATCGTATATTATTTTTATAACTGGTGTTTTTATATTTTATATTTGAGATAGATGTTAGTGGACCTCTCCGTTTTTATCTCATTAAAGAATTTGAATTTCTTTTAGGTACGGTACTTTGCTCGAGTGCGGTTCTTTCCTTCAGGTGCGGTTATTTTCTTTTCAATTTGCTGGCGTATTGACATCGTCGGAAAAATGAACTATTTAAACTTTTTTTTTAAGCTACGTTCACTTCTGACATGCATGCAGTCATTCTTATTCTCAATAATCCCCTCCTCTTAATACTACTATAGTCGGCAACACCTGTGGCGGTGTATTTGTTATTGGCGACGGTAGCCACCCACCACCAAGTGGACCGCCAGTCTGTCTGCTAACCTTTACCACAAAAAAAAACTTCTAAATTCTTGTACTATTTCCCCCCTCTATCTCATCATATCGATTTCAGTCCAACAAAGCATTCCCTTGATAAAGTTTAAAAATGTTTCACCAGACAAACGTACGTTCGAAACGCTGGCACAATACTCTACCACTCGTCGACATACCATCACGGTAGCGAGCTGCTGGCATGTGGTAACTCTGTGAAGAAGCTGATGCAGGATAAAAACACTCTGCAGACCGCTCTCGTCTTCATATGCGATGCAGCGGTAAATATTTCAATATATATATATATATATATTAAACAAAATTCTGCAACATTTTTCACTAGCTTTTCCCCGCGACTTCGTCCGCGTTGAAAAATGAAAAAATAATAATAATATATATAAGCAATATAACGCTTGCGCTCTTGTTGCTATATAACACTTTGGCCAGGCGTGTTAGTTTTATATTATTTTAATTTAAACGATCCCTAGGGAACAGTACTTTTTTTCTGGATGAAAGGTACCCTATGTCCTTTCATGTATCCCTGACGAAGTGTATGCAAAATTTCACGATGATTGGTTGAGTAGTTAAGGCGTGTAAAGGTAACAGACAGACAGACAAACAGAGTTACTTTCACATTTATAATAACGGGTGATTCATTTGGAGGTACTTTTTCAAAACAAAAAAATATATTAATAAAAACAAATTTATCGGGTAATTTTTATTATTATACAAAAGAACTATTCTTTACATTTATTATTTAAAGATTATTTCTTTCAAATGTTGGCCGTTACTCCGGTTAACATAGTCCATTCTGCAGTTCCAATTTTCGATGACGCGTCTAAGCATTTCGATTGGTATTTGGCGAATAACGCGAGTAATGTTGGCTTCCAGTTGCTCAATCGTACCTGGCTTATCAATATAGACTTTGGACTTTACATAGCCCCAAAGGAAAAAGTCTAGGGGTGTGATATCACAGGATCTAGGCGGCCAACTCACCGGTCCGAAGCGCGAAATTAACTGTTCACCAAATTGTTCACGCAATAAAGCCATGGTTTCACGTGCTGTGTGGCAAGTGGCGCCGTCTTGTTGGTACCAAATGTCCTGAAGATCACGGGCTTCAATTTCAGGAAACAAATAGTCTGTTATCATGGCACGATAACGGTCACCATTGACAGTTACGTTCTGGCCGGCCTCGTTTTTGAAGAAATATGGACCGATGATTCCACCGGCCCATAAACCACACCAAACCGTTGTTTTGTCTGGATGTAATGGCAGCGCTTGAATCTCTTCAGGTTGCTCTTCGGACCAAATACGGCAATTTTGTTTGTTGACATATCCGTTAAGCCAGAAATGTGCCTCATCACTAAACAAAATTTTTGACGAAAACAGTGGATTTTCTTTAAGCTTTTCAAGAGCCCAAAGACTGAATTGGTGACGATTTGGTAGGTCAGTCGGCTTCAATTCTTGCACTAGTTGAATTTTGTAAGCTTTGAAACCAAGATCCTTACGTAAAATACGCCAAGTCGTTGCATATGACAAGCCAAGTTGTTGCGAACGGCGCCGGATCGATTCTTTGCGGTCATCGCGTACACTCTCAGCTACCGCCGCAATATTTTCTTCGCTACGTGCTGGATGTGGTCTTTTTGGTCGTGTATTATCTATTAAAGTAAATTGGCTCTCAAATTTTTGGATGGTATGGCGAATCGTGCGTTCGGTAGGCCGATTATGTGGACCATAAGTTTCTCTAAGTGCACGAAACACATTCCTCGCTGAACGCTGATTTTCGTAATACAGCTGTATTATTTGTAGACGCTGTGCGGGGCTAAGTCTTTCCATGATGAAATGTCAAACTATACAGAACAAAAATACCATAAAAGGTTATCACGACTCACGCTTCATCTGTCAAAAAATCCATAGACAAAAAAGTACCTCTAAATGAATCACCCGTTATTAGTATGGATTTTTTTGTTAATTTTTAATTTCATTTTTATACGATCCTTCGAGAAAAATGCTCTTTTTCTTTTTGAAAAGTGTCCTATATCATTTTTGTATCTCCGACAACGTGTATGCAAAGTTTTATGGTTATCGATCGAGTAATTGGAGCGTAACAAACCGACAAACAAATCTACTTTTCCATTCGTATTAGTTGGGATTAAATTTTTGCAAATTTTCATCAATTTATGGATTTCGCACGCCATACAAAACACTAGGAACATTATGGAACATTCAAAAGTGACATACGCGTAGGTAGAGCATCAACTCTGTCTTTTAAAACCAACCAACAAAGGTCTTTTAAATTAAAAAAGTGTCAAGCTAAAAGCATTAAATAGTGGTTCATAAATTGACCAGAATGGCGCTAGTGTAGCATTGGTGTTCGACATGATTGGTTGGTTGCGTAGTTCATGAAATGACCGTAAATAAAATGCTACTAGTGCGTCACATCCCAATGCTACTACAGCGCCGCCTAATTGAGCGTATTCGACGGACACTTTCTCATGTATAGAGTTGGGCTCATGTATCTGTCATTTAAAGAAAATGTGACTTTACGTAAACACGTTAGAGTTCAAAATGAATAGTAGAAGCTGGTCGTCACTACCTTTCACCATTTACTCCGCCATGATTCCGTTTTATGCGTACTTTTTATGTGCCGCTTTGGCATTTGTGACGCTAGATCCATAGTTGTAGTAGACTGATGCAAATTTTCATGAATATTTCAGATATTCCACACGAAATGTGGCCAAATAGAGACGGCCGCTAAGTTGGTGAGATTGGTACAGGGGAAAGTGCTTTCGTCCGAACATCTCTACGGAGATGTCAATTGTAAGTAATCTTTAAGTAATAAGATCTTTTTAAAACTCGAAATAATTTTATGTTACACCTAAACTGTGTACCAATATATTTTTTTTGTGTAAATAAAACAAAAAAGTGTTTATACAATTGACAAATTTCAATGAGTTTCTCTCACTCACTCCTTAGTTGCTAGAAAATTATAGTCATTTTTTTTTTACAAGAAGACAAAGTAAATATTTTGTTTCTCGAGTTATTCCGAATTCATAGCGAAACGAAGTCCTGAGCGTAACTAGGGATTCTAAAGTAGCCTCGTGAGCGTAACTAGGGATTCTAAAGTTCCTCCTGAGCGTAACTAGGGATTCTAAAGTAGCCTCGTGAGCGTAACTAGGGATTCCAAAGTAGCCTCGTGAGCGTAACTAGGGATTCTAAAGTAGCCTCGTGAGCGTAACTAGGGATTCTAAAGTAGCCTCGTGAGCGTAACTAGGGATTCTAAAGTTCCTCCTGAGCGTAACTAGGGATTCTAAAGTAGCCTCGTGAGCGTAACTAGGGATTCCAAAGTAGCCTCGTGAGCGTAACTAGGGATTCTAAAGTAGCCTCGTGAGCGTAACTAGGGATTCTAAAGTAGCCTCGTGAGCGTAACTAGGGATTCTAAAGTTCCTCCTGAGCGTAACTAGGGATTCTAAAGTAGCCTCGTGAGCGTAACTAGGGATTCTAAAGTAGCCTCCTGAGCGTAACTAGGGATTCTAAAGTAGCCTCGTGAGCGTAACTAGGGATTCTAAAGTTCCTCCTGAGCGTAACTAGGGATTCTAAAGTAGCCTCGTGAGCGTAACTAGGGATTCTAAAGTAGCCTCCTGAGCGTAACTAGGGATTCTAAAGTAGCCTCGTGAGCGTAACTAGGGTTTCTAAAGTAGCCTCCTGAGCGTAACTAGGGTTTCCAAAGTAGCCTCCTGAGCGTAACTAGGGTTTCCAAAGTAGCCTCCTGAGCGTAACTAGGAATTCTAAAGTAGCCTCCTGAGCGTAACTAGGGTTTCCAAAGTAGCCTCCTGAGCGTAACTAGGAATTCTAAAGTAGCCTCCTGAGCGTAACTAGGGTTTCCAAAGTAGCCTCCTGAGCGTAACTAGGGTTTCTAAAGTAGCCTCCTGAGCGTAACTAGGAATTCTAAAGTAAAATCCTGAGCGTAGCTTTTTTATAAGCAAAGGTGTAAACCTTAAAATTCCTCAATGTTTCAAAACAAAAGTTTTCGACCAATTTGTGTTGCCAGTGATTTAATACGGCGCTGAAATGTGGTCTCTATGGGCCTCGTGAGAAAGCTCAACGAGCTATGGTTTGGAGAGGGCTATGCGAGGGGAGAATGAGGAGATCCGTAGACGGACGAAAGTAAACGAAACAAGCCGACTACGGATCAGTAAGTTTTGGTGGCAGCAGTCAGGACACATGTTAGGACGTCCACCCAAGGTCAAGGTCGACTGAAGGCCTGTGATGAGACCCAAGGGTCGACCTGTCCTATTGGAAAATTGTGGGATGTCCTACGATCGAGATGTGATGGGTGAAAATAAAATTGTGATTTCCATATTTCAGTGCAAATAGCGACAGGCCGCCTTCTAGAAGCCCAAAGTTTGCTTTGCACCGATTCAGGGTTGTCTCCGATGAGCTCTGCAATGTGTGTCCAAAGGGATTACCTCGCCATCAGCGGTGTGGGTGAGTCTCAAATCATCAAATAATAATAATAGTAATAATAATAATACGGTGTTGGTTTCGGTATAAATTGTTAGCGTCTCTGCCATTTGTGTCGGTTGAAGTTTCAATTAATTAAAGCAGAAATTGTAAAGTATGTGCTCTGTGACGTTACAATGTAAAATACTCTGTGGCGTGATATTAAAAAGGAAGGTAATCTGACAGTTGAACGGACGCGTCCGCGAAGGGAGGTCGTCGTCGTATGTTGTATGTTGTCATGCCCCTAGCTAGCGCTTGAATCGTATTTTTTTTTGTATATAAATTTAAAAATAAACATTATACAAGTAGAGAACGTTTTTGTCGTACATATATGTATACGGCTCTGGCGAAATGGACACGAAAATAATTGTCGGATAAATCCGACTCTGGCGGCTGGCGGCTGACTATAATGTACCCGAAGTGATAATAAAATGTTGTGGTTTAATTTTAGTGCTTGCCATTGGATAATTGATACTTGACATTAAATGAATACATTGTGGAATTTAAAATTTTGTATGCCAGTAATGACATTCGACAAATAAATTATTCTATTATATTCTATTGTGTTGTTCTGTGGTTTATCGAAAGGTGAGATATGGTGTGACCGTCACCTCGAGTCGTTGACGGTGAAGCGGCACTCGGTGGCGAGCGGTGCGGCGGCGGTGCGCTTGTGGCGCGGCGCGGGAGCGTTGCGTCGCGCGCGCGCATGCGCGGCCGGGTCGCTGCCGCGCGCGAACGCATCGGCCACCGCGCGCCTCCTGACCGCGGTCACGGACGCGGCGAGCGTCCAACACGCTCAGGTCAGTCACCGAGACCGCACCCCTACCTCAGTACACAAACGCAAACTGGACGTTCGCGTGTGCGTGTCTATGTATCTATGTCCTTTGTTGCAAATTAAATCTATTCTATTCTATTATATTCCTTAAACCACCCTTAAACCCCTATTAAACCAACCTTAAACCGTCCTTAAACCATTCTTAAACCCCCATAAACGTCTCTTAAACCACTCTTAAACATTTAACCCCCCTTAAAACTCCCTTAAACCACTATTAAACCAACCTTAAACCTTAAACCATTCTTAAACCCCCATAAACGTACCTTAAACCACTCTTAAACATTTAAAACCCCCTCTTAAAACTCCCTTAAAACACCATAAAAACGTTCCTTAAACCCCTTAAACCTCCCTTAAACCACTATTAAACCACCCTTAAACCATTCTCAAACCCCCATAAACGTACCTTAAACCACTCTTAAACATTTAAAACCCCCCTTAAAATACCATAAAAACCTCCCTCAAACCAGTGAGCGTTTCGGTGAGTAAGTAGCAAGTGCCCATTGCCCTATCGCGTCCGAATCTATAGTAAAGTGGACAAGCTCGTCGATGGTCTACTTGATGGGACCACTCCAAATTGGAGTCAACTAGAGAAACTGCCGGAAGGTTCTCGAGTGGAGAAGATGGTCGACAGACGACCTGGTAAGGGCCAAGGGTCTACTGGTCCTATTGGGAAATTATGGGGGAGGCCTATGTCCACCAGTAGATGTGATGATGATGATGAGAAGAACTCTTTTCTCCCCCATGCCTTATCCTTAATTTTTCCCAGCGAAGCGATAACTTGGAAATTAACTTTTTCTGGTGTGAATCAGAAGACAGTACAGAAGACCACAGTGAAATAATAATAACAAAGATTTTTTTCCTAAACGTATTATTTTTAACCTTATTTATTGCAATGGTTCATCAATCTATTACAACTATAGATTTTGCGTCATATCAAGTACCCCTAAAACTAAATTATTCAATGGTGAAAGGTAGTAACGACCAAGTTCTACTATTCATTTTAAACTCTAATGTATTGGACATAAAGTCACATTTTCCTTAAACGACAGACGTTTGGTTGGTTTCAAATGACACACGACCGAGTTGATGCTCTACGCATATTATGTCACGTTTAAATGTTCCATAGAGTTCTTAGTGTTTTGTATGGCGTGAGAAATCAACAGTTTTAGTAGATTGATTGATTGATGCAATGATCTCACCACTTGTCTCGCTTGTTGGCAAGCATCTTAATTCACCACAAATTAATCTGTTATTTCAGCCGACAATAGACAATCGACTAAAATATCTATTAAATTTACAAACAGACGCACAAATAACACAAATTACGCCCACAAAGAGAATGGATTTTATGCCAAAAGTTGACGTTTTTGAAACCGCCCTCCAATGTCGCAGACAAAGGGAACCGTCTAGTCCCACACAGTCTTACATGACTATACCGGCGTTTAAAACGCCCGACTGTATAGTCAATGAGACGTGCGTTTGTCTAGCGTGCGAAACGCCCGATTGCACTTTGCTAACGTTGCAAACATTGGGACTACAAGCGTCCGTACACTTTAGGTCTAACGAATTTCACATAGCCAATGATCATTTCGAGGGTGTAATGGAAACGTTCTCATGTGTTGACAAAAAATTGGTTAATATATTGAACAAATACAATGGAAACTTCGATGAGAACATTTTGGATATAGTGAAGAGAACATACGAGAGTGAATCGCAGACGATTCAATTGGAAATACTCGTGGAGGCGGCGTTTTTTAAACTCACGCAGAAGAGTCACAACGATGAGGCGGAGGTTTTTTTGAGAAAAATCAAAAGTGTGTGTGAAAATTGCAATTTGGATGGTTATTTGAGACATGAAGTGTCAAATTTGAGTGTTTGCTCAGAGTTGGTGAGAAGAAATGGGAACGGGGTGAAAATTCAAAGGGACATTGTGGATAAATTGGATAGTTTACATATAGCACCGCCAAAGACGCCTGCGCAGCCACAAAAAACGCCCGAAAATAGAGTTAGGCCCAAAACCAGAGCTAGGACTTGCAAATAGTGTTTGAAACTTAATTGACCTCCTCCAAGTCGGCTCTGTCTAATTGGACTAAGTTTTTGTCTCAAGTTTACGTACTCGTCATCAATATACTATAAGTATGGATTTCGCGTGACAAATGTCAAAGTGGCACATATAAAGTACGCCTAAAACGGAATTAAGCCTAATGTACACGGGTAGAGTAAACGGTAGAATCAACTAGCGTACTATTCTACCAGTTTTAGTAGAGTAATTGTTTACACAAGAATCATCAGTCTTTTATAGAAACCAGGGGGCCTACTATCAACTCTTTTAGGACCTAAACTGAATTGCATTCTTCGTTTTACGATTCAATTTAGGTCGACACCTTAACAAAAACAAATTCCAATATCATTCACTCTTTTAAAGGTAAATTCGTACCACCACCATACTTTCTTTCCCGCTTCGACCCTGGAATTTGTGATTCAGAGACAAATGTGGTTATTTTTTTTACGATTCTTTTAGGTTCTTTAGCGATTCAAATGAGGCGCAGTTTTACTAAGGTGATGGTACGAATGTTAGCGATTTTGTTTAGGAACCTAAATTGAACTGAATCGTCTTTTAAAAGTTGATAGTAGGCCCCCTGTACGTCACACTGATCGAACATTATGAACACTCATCGATAAATTGTAAAAAATCAGTGGTGGGGGAAGGCAAGTAGTAGAGTAGTTTGCCCGCGATGGTAGCTACTCTACTCTTCCATATTTTAGTACTGTACTAATACTCTACTCTACCAATACTGTTTATATTAGTATAGTTAGTAAGAAAGTTAGTACACTACCATGCTACTATACCGTTTACTCCACCCGTGTACACCGGGCTTTATGGCGGAGTCAATGGTGAAAGTTAGTAACGACCGACCACTACTATTCATTTTGAACTCTAATGTATTGGACATAAAGTCACATTTTCCTTAAACGACAGACGTTTGATTGGTTTCAAATGACACATGACAAGAGTTGATGCTCTACGCATATGTCACTTTCAAATGTTCCATAAAGTTCGTAGTGTTGTATGGCGTGCGAAATCCATAGTTGTAGTACATTTATTTGGCCAAACTGTGTGGTGGCAGTAACCACCCCCCAAACGGAAGACCACCTTATAATAAATCTTACTTTGGTCAGCGGCGCAATTGCAGCTCATGTGGCGTTGCTTGTGTTATAGGCGACGGTAGCCACATATCTACAATCAATTGGACAGTTAGCCTGTCTGTCGAGCTTAACATTAAAAAAATATCAACATATTTATTTATTTATTTATTTATTTATTTATTTAGTAGCTAACCTTACAGCATGTAACATTTCACAAGTATATTTAAAAAAATAATTAAATTTTTATATAGCCTATTACAAGGTTAGACATATTAAAATTTATAAGTAGGTACACAAAAAAAAATTGAAGTATTTATAAAACTGTATCAAAATATATACACACATTACAAGTATCTAAAATTAGATAAACATTTCACAAGTTATGCGCGCTGTGTGTGTGTGTGTGTGTGTGTGTGTGTGTGTGTGTGTGTGTGTGTGTGTGTGTGTGTATGAGTGTGTGTGGTATTGCTCAGTGGAGAGGACCAGGTCATTTCGGAGTAAGGTGCAGACCATCAAGCACTCGCTCAATAAAAGACCTTCTACTCAAAAAGTAAATGTCGAGATCATTAAATTTGTTTTCATATGTACGCACAATTCTACACAACACGGAGTTCCTGGCATAGTTGTTACGCGCGTTTCCAACGTCAAAAAGACATTTACGCCTAGTATGAGCCACACTTACACGCAATCCTATTCGCTCGGCTAGACACGGGCAATCTATTACAGAGTTGACCACGTCGAATAGAAACCTCAAGTCTGCAACCAGCCGTCTGTCTTCGAGCGATTGCAGACCGAAAGAGGTAAGTCTATCCGCGTAATCAGATTTTCTTTTCAAACGGTAATTTAGGCTTCGAGTGAAGCGCCGCTGAACAGATTCCAGCCGAGCGATATAGGTTACATATAATGGGGACCACACTGGCGAGGCATATTCCATAATGCTCCGAACGTATGCGAAATATAAAAGCTTTAATGTTTCAATTTTTTGGAAGCATTTAGCACTTCTATGCAAAAACCCAAGCATTTGGTGAGCCCTGTGAGCGATGACATCATAGTGGTAAGTGTATAAGAGTTTGCGATCCAGCATGACTCCAAGATCACGAACAAGTTCAACTCTTGGAATTGAAACACCATTCATAACATAATTATGTATTATATAGTTGCGTTTTCTAGTAAAGGTTATAATTTGACACTTATCAACATTTAAATCTAGGCGATTCACCCTGCAATACACTGAAAGTCTCTCAAGGTCCGATTGAAGCCTGTTACAATCATCCAAAGAGTCTATTGGATGGAAAATTTTATTATCATCGGCATACATCAGCACCGTAGAATGACTGAAACAAGCCTCAATATCATGCAAATAAATATTAAATAGCAGAGGCCCCAAATGAGATCCCTGCGGCACACCTGAAGGGACAGTTTTGAAGTTAGATTTAAATACCCCAATCCTGACCGCCTGCAATCTATTCTCAAGATAAGAAATAAGCCATCTAAGTAGGTCGCCGTGAACACCGACATCTATTAACTTCGAGATGAGAATACTGTGGTCAATACGGTCAAAGCATTTTGAGTAATCAGTGTACACAACGTCCACCTGAGAGCCCCGATCCATGCTTCTCGTGACGCTATCGGTGAACGCTGCGAGGTCGGTGACAGTGGACCTTATGCGCATGAAACCATGTTGACATGTGGGAATATACGATGCAGCAACCACATATAACTGATCATAAACGATGGACTCGAACAACTTTCCAAAGACCGACAAAATGGAAACTGGTCTATAATTCTCAACCATTTGTCGAGAACCCTTTTTGTGGATGGGAATGACGTAAGCTTCTTTCCATTTGTTCGGAAAAATTCCACTCTCAATGGATTGTCTGAAAATTAAGGATAACGGAAGGATGAGCGCTTCAGCACAAGATTTAACAAATAACGAGGGAAAGCCATCGCTACCAGCTCCTTTATTAGCGCTCAATTTCTTTATATATTTTAGGATTATTGCTTGTGATATTTCTACCGAAGAAATTGTATTTATATGAGATGATCTTAAATTCATAGCAAGAGAATCATCACTAATAGGGCCCGATGGTCGTACGTATACAGAGAGAAAATATTGTAAAAAAATGCTACAAATCTCGGACCCTCCATTAGCCACCCTGCTACCATAAGTCATCTGAGTTGGCATACCTCTGTCCCTGCGCAAAGACTTACTGTGAGACCAGAAGTATCTAGGATTGGATTTAATTGAATTTTCGCAATTATTCACATATGTTTTCCAGCACTCATGTAAAATGTTCTTCTGTCGCTTCCTAAGCAGAGCAAAAGAGTCATAATCTAATTTATTTCCAAATCGCTTCCATAATCTATGGTATTTAGATTTTTCTTTGATAATTTTAATAAGAGGTTTAGAGAACCACACCGGATAGCCACCGCCGCTGGTCATGAAACTTGGCACTTCGCTATCAATAATTTCTTGAACTACTTCATTAAACCTAGCTACCATGTCATTGACGTTGCCACATTTAAGAACAGTGGTCCAGTCCACTGAAGATAACCTAGATTTTATTGCGTCATAATTGGCCATCTTAAATTTGTACATTTTGAAAGTAGGATTGTTCAATACCTTGTTAATAGTTAAGTTAGGAATATCAATTTCGAGGGCTGGGTGATGTGGCATGTCCTCACGAGTAATAGGAAGAGTACAACGAGCAGTAGTTACTTCTAGAGTACAAAACACAAGATCCAGGAACCGATTGTTTCCATTGATTACAGTATTATATTGATTTAAGCCAAAATCAGAGAGAGAATCAAAAAACTTAAGCTGAGACTCGTTAGTTACGTTAAGCGGTAAGCGGGATAAGTTATGTGGATGATTAATCCAATCAACATTAGCGCAATTAAAATCACCTAACAAGACGCAATCAGCTCCCGGGTTTCTATCCATAAAATCACCCAAATATGTATGAAGATGCATCACCTGAGAATCGTGTTGGGCGCCAGAGCCGGGTAGATAAACACAAATAACATGCAAGTCGCGCGCAGTCCGCAGAGTGTGAGCCGGCAGAATAACGTGAATCAAATCATATGGAGCATCACACGGCGAGAGAAGTGCACGCGCACCAAGCTCACGGCGCGTCAATAGCATGACTCCGCCACCAATAGCACGCGCACCTCCACCATCACGCCGTAATACGCTACCAGTTAAGGGCCGGTCGCGTCTGTAAATATCGTAACGGCTGTCACCGACCTCGGCGTCACAAATGCTGTCCAAGAGCCAGGTCTCGCAAATTGCTACCACGTCATAGTCGTGAACCAAAAGACCCTGATTAAATTCTGCAAGTTTACCGCGAATGCTACGGGAATTTTGAAAATACAGATTAAAAGTTGTCATAATAATAAGGAAAAAATAACAATATAAAAGGGTTAAAAAGAAAATTCCCGTAGTGTTCGAGGCATATTGCGATCATTATTTTTATTGTTAATAATACCAACTGAGCAGGTCCAGTATGTGACATGTGTTGTATGTGTGAATGTTTATGTGACATGTGTTGTATGTGTGAATGTTTATGTGATGAGAATTTTGAGATTACAAAAAAAGGTTTACATATATTAAAGAAGAAATAACTAAAATTAAAATAAGTTACATGTGACACTATAATAAAGTTCATCAAAAGTATCAGGTTCACTTCTTCAGTTTGTTTAACTGTTCCAAATCGTAAACACGCACCGCTGGGGCCTTGCTGTGTTGTCGTATAAATATCTTTGCATTTCGTGTCCACACGTGCTGAAACCCCAAATCCCTGCACCTAATCCTGGTAGCCTTTAGCAGAGCTTTGTTGCGGGGTGTCAGGTGCTCATTAATGAATATAGGTTTACTGTTTCCTGAAATCTCTATGTCAGCGGATGCAAGACCATGCCTCTTCCTTGCTGCGCTCAAGACACTATCTCTGACCTGAACCGATTTGAATTTGACGATGGTAGTCCTCGGTAAGCCGCTGCTTCTGTTGCGAGTCGGAAGACGCGTAGCATATTCGATATCGGTATCGTCAATAGCAACCCCGAGCACTGAAGCAAGCTTACAGACAGTAGGTACCAAGACCTCGGCCTTCATTTCAGGTATTCCAAATATTTCAAGGTTACAGAGACGGGCGCGCTGTTCAACATCGTTAACTGTATGTTGTAGCTTATCGAACTCAATCAATTTGTCCTTTAGTTTACTGTTTTCTTGTTCCAACTCTGAAAATTTTGACTGCAAAGTTACAACCTCCGTATGCAAAAGCTCCTGTTCCCGCTTGATCAGCTGCACCGACTCCTCAAAATGACACATCTTAACACTTAGTTCATCCAAAATATCCTTCTTAATTGTGTCCAGTTTTAAATCAAAATAGTCTCTCAGGTCTGCAAGTTGCCTGGAGATATCCAGCTGCATATTGGGAACCACAGACGCTGAAACCACCTCCGGTCTCTTTGATTTATTTGAGCGTAAATCAGTTCCACGCCTTGTGTTAACATTTGAATTTTGAGGTCTTGTGTAAGTATTATTAAATTCAACATTAGGAGGATCGTTGCAAAGGCGCAGAGGCGTCGAGGTATTTCCAACTTTAGGGCGCGAGCAGAAACATAATGGGCATAACCAGGCACTCTTGTCTTCCTCAGTCAGCCTATCAAAAGCGTCTTTTGTTATGTTAATACAGACTAAGTCGTATGTTTTTCTACATTCTTTACACTCGATGTAATAAAGATCCTTGATCGGACTGTTACAGCCAGCACAATTAGCAGCCATGGTAGTAATTTATATTTTGAATTATTATATATGGGTAATATTTAAAAATGCACGGCGTATTCCAGCAAGTCAACACTGTGCAACGTCGTCCGCAGATCGCTTACGCTTACCCGACACACACACGACACACCGCGGCACACTGCTCACAATGTTGTAACTTGAAAAGTTTTGATATAGGAAATGAAAGATATTTTGCACTTGAGAATTAAACCATTTAAAAATAACTTCTGTAGATAATTATAACTGTATATTACTTTAAACTGTCCAAACTTTACTCTGAATAACTTTACTTCGATATAAGAATAAAATATTAATCAATTTAGAATAAAAATGTGATAGGTTTGTACTTTTGCCGAGCGCGACGTAAGTCAATATAGAAATACTGACACTATGCGCAATGCCCAATTTATGACTGCATATATTAGGTATATTTCGAAATATTAGGTATATTTCGAAATAAGGTCCAGATGAGTTTGTAAGTGAACAGTGGAGGGACTATTGCCTAAATAAAATTGTTATAAAGTGAATTTTGTGTTTTATTTGTCTTAAAAATTAAAAATAATAATTTTGACACATAGTTTTAGGGGAACCAGTTGTACCTAGGACAGTTTTTAGATATATCTGTATTTTTTTTTTAAATAGGTATATAATATCCTGTCCATTAAAAAAAAACATGATGCCATTGTAATCAAAAACAAAAGTCTTCGAAAAACTATTATAAAATCTCTGATTATTTAATAATGATTATTTTGGATAGCACAGATCCATATTAGTTGAATGGACAGTTGACAATCCAGTTTCGTCTAAATTCCATATATCAGTCGCTTTTATGTCAACAGAACAGTTAGAAAGGACTTTTAAAATTGTCAAAATGTTAAGCTCACGTTATCTTCATTAAACGCAGATGAGCGAGCTAAATTCGTGGCTTCAGTCTTTCTCAAAGAGTATATAATCACTACGTTACACTTTCTCAAAGGGGGTCGGTATCAAAACAACTCGGTCTCAAAATGGTAGCAAAACGACCACCTCGTAGAACGTCTACATCTTTAAATGCCTTAATTAGTTAAACGACTAGATCGCAAAAATCGTTCGCATTACGTATAACCATAGTTAAAATCATAGACATTAGTATTGTTAAATAGCGCTTAACCAACTGATTACGATACTGGTTAAGTACTATTTTATCTGTGGTATAACGTAGTGATTATATGCTCTGGCATTACGCCACACTGAAACGGCGAATTAAAGATGAATTAAAGTGCATCATTTCTGTATGGCAGGCAGTGTTGCCAACTTAGCATATTATATGCTAAATTTGGCATATTTTGTCGGCATTTAGCATATAGCATATTTTTTTAGCATAATTTTATAAGACTTAAAATCGACGAGTCTTCTACAAAAAAATTTCTTTCAAACGATCAATGGTGGCTCCGATCCGTTGGCAATTCCGCAGATGTGCAATAGTCGATGGATATCAAATTGAACCAGCGGTGAGTCGTATTTTTCGACGTATGGCATGATGGCTCCTTTTTCTATATAGATTTTATTTTGTTTTCTCGGCCAACATTTCTGCCATGCCTAAGAAACAAAGAAAAACATCTTTAAGAATATGTTTAATAAGCTACATGTTTCTCGTAGTTGGTAAGTTAGATTCCTAAGTATACAACTGTTACTAGATATGCTCCCAGTTCCATCTTTTATATTTTTGTATCTCGTTCGATAAAAAAAACCGCAGCCAGCTTCAGTCGGAGGGTCTATCGTTTTACTGGTATTTTATTTTTGCAGTTGGCAACCCTACCAAGGGAGTGAACAGAGCCCAATTTTTGTTATTTTCGATATTTTCAAAAATTTTCATTAATAAATCAATAAATGTCAGTATTACAACTCAAAATTATTTTAGCATTTTTTTTGGCATTTTAAATTTTCAAGTTAGCATATTTTGGCATATTTTTGACTCCAGCTTAGCATATTTTGAGATAGCCGAGTTGGCAACACTGATGGCAGCACACACACGCGATCGCAAGTCGTCTGGTGTGGTCTGCAGATAATAAGGCAGCGGATTATACGATGAGTATATAGTGTTCTGTGTTCATATGCGACTGTCACAAATAAATTTATACGATGAGTATATATAGTGTTCTGTGTTCATATGCGACTGTCAATATGTCAACAAACATACAACTGTCAAATCAAGACCAACAGTCAGTCATCCCAAAAACAAAAAATGCCGCCTTTTCGTTTTACATGTGCGTGAATGAACGCGATTTTAGATAAAGTGATAATGTGTACTTGTAATATTCGTTCAATTTATCGAAATGTTTGGAATTCTTGCAAACGCTGATTTAATCAAAATTAATCGATTTAATAATTAAATAACCTAATCTTACAAGTGTTCAATATAATAATAAGAAACGTAAGCATCAACAGTTTTAGTTATACTTTTTTTTTGTGTATATATTTCATTTCTTTTTTAATGTTAAAGTCGACAGACGGTCCACTTGATGGTAGGTGGCTACCGTTACCACAAGAAAGTCCACTGACGACCATAGTACATATACTTAACTCACACATTGAAACGCAACAACATACGTGCTTTTATATCACGGTGGTATTCTGTAATGGGGTGGTTACTGCCGCCAGACGGGGTGCCCAAATGACTGCAAAACGCAGTGTATCCTGCCACTACATTCCAGAGCCAACTTTGAAAAGTTCTCTTCCAAAGTTGGTCCTGTCAGGAATCGAACCCGGGACCTCTTAGAGAGTTAGGCAAGCACCCTTAACCTGTCTAAATAGTGCAAATGCAATGTTTACTTGTTATATAATAGGATCCTAACATTTTTCCAGGATAAAAAGTATCCTATATGTTAATCCAGGTAATAAACTATCAGTGTGCCAAGTTTCATCCAAATCCTGTTAGTTGTTTTTGCATGATTGAGTAACAAACATTCGAAAATAAACTAGCAACTAGTGTCCGATCGAGGCTTCAGCTTCGGTCACCTTTGGCCAAAAAAACTACTTCCGGTGAAACCTTGGCTTTGGCAGGGTTTTGAGCCGAAGATTTCTAAATAAATAAATAAATGTTCTAATTCATATTATTTCGAAATGTTATTATTTTTGACAAATAAATTGCAAGGTTTTTTTTATCATCTCTAGATCAACTTCTAGAGATGATTCAAATTATCTTTCCATATTGTACAGTCGATGTAAACCTTCAATATTACAGTTTTAAAGTCATTTATATTATTAATTGTAGCTTGTAGCCAATATTGAACAAAATTTCTTAGAGCTTTTAAGCCTTTGGCGATAGCTGATTAAACGGCTTCGTCCCGAAATTGACTTTTGGTCGGACACTAGTGGCTATACAGATACATGTGGAAAACAACTTCAAATTATTTAAGATCTAACTTTAATATTTTCTTTTTTAGGTATTCACCATGAAGAATGCTTACTACTACGCGATAGTTGCCGGCATTCTTGCTGTATACTTTGCAGTGTCCAAATATATCTTCGACGAAGTTTACAAGGCTTCTCGCATAGTCATCGACGAGCAGTTCCACCTGCCTCAGGGTTTAATCTATTGTAAGAGGAATTTCTCTCATTGGGACACAAAAATCACGACTTTACCAGGTCTCTATTTTGTTTCCGCTGCATCCGTGGGCTCATACTTCGACTGCAACTCTTATAACTTAAGATTCGTTAACTTACTAGCTTCATGCGTTAATCTTGTACTATTTGCATCATTACTAAGATTCGTTTACTACAGTAACTCAGAAAATACATTAAAAATTGCCATACAAGCCGTGAATTTAGCCATTTTACCACCTCTATACTTCTTTTCCCACATATACTACACGGATACCCTATCTCTGACTTTTCTTTTGATACTATTCAGACTGTGTCTGTCCAATTGTAAATCTATGATACCCATATTCGGAATAGCTAGCATATGCATGAGACAAACAAACGCTGTATGGGTTGCCATGATTTTAGGACACAAAATGTTGAGCGTCTTCATAAGGAATTCTAGAGTTTATGGCAACACTTATTTGTCATCTGTAATATTGAGTAAAACCTCATTGATCGCAAGGGAAATAGATAAGACTAAACTCAAATGGTATTACAATTTGAACGATGTATTCATAGCTTTAAAATATCATTTGAAAACTGGCTTTATAACGCTCTTGCAATTGTTAAGCGTCAATGATTTTCTCACAATCTTTATGCATTTAATAACACTAGCTAGTTTCCTTGGGTTTGTCTTCTATAATGGTTCCATAGTTGTGGGTGATAAGAAAGCTCACGAAGCTACCCTACATTTACCACAAATTTTCTATTTTCTTTTATTTTATGGCGCTTTCGGGCTTCCGTACGTTCTGGCCAAGTTACAATCGACTTTGAAATTAATAATTAGCAATAAAATGTTATTTTTATGCCTAGGATTAATATTTCTAGTCGTAGTCCACTTTAATACGATAGTCCACCCCTATTTACTTGCGGATAACAGGCATTATACATTCTATATTTGGAATAGATGGTATGGGAAGTATGATTTTGCAATTTACGCCTCTACCCCCATATATTTGTTTCTCCTGTTCAGTTTGTATGATAATTTGAAGGATCAAAATTGTGTATCCTTCCTCCTACCCTACGCTTTGGCTACATTTTTGGCGTTGGCCTTGCATAAAATGATTGAAGTGAGATATTTCATAGTACCCTACATTATAATAAGGCTACGATTCGTAAGGCCGTCGTATAAAATAGTGATTTTTGAATTTCTATGGTATTTAATTATAAATGCATTTGTTTTTTATATGTTTTTCAATAAAATTATATTTTGGAAAGATTTCGATTACGCTCAAAGATTGATGTGGTAGTGTAAATTTTGCATTTATTGATATTCTGAATTATTGTAAATGAACTTTAATATGTTAAAAGTATGTGTTAATAAATTTAAGTTATATAAGTTTAAGTAATTAAGTACATATATATTATAAGTAATACTATAATATTTCACAACATAAATATTTTTGTTTAAAAATGATGATTTGAGCTACTTGTAAAATAAAAATGTGATCATACTGGAGTTTTTTTTTATTTGACACTAGCTGGTTCCCACGACTTCGTCCGCGTTGAAAAATATTAAGTAGCCTATCCTGTGTCCCGTACGTCCAAATGTTTATCTACCAAGTTTCATGAAAATCAGTTAATTCGTTTCAGAGTTATGGAGGAACATACAGAAAAATTCAATTTGGTTTTAGTATCATGTATAGAGCCTATAAACACGATATCTCTGAAAAAAAAGTAATTTACTCCATGACCGACCCTTAGAGATTTATTATTAGTATTGATTAGTTTTATATAATTACTAGCTGTTGCACGCGACTTCGCCCTCGTAACTTTATAAAATATAGCCTATGTTACTTGATGATAATGTAGCTTTCTATAGGTGAAAGAATTTTCAAAATCGGTCCACTAGTTTTTGAGTTTATTCATTACAAACATACAAATCTCTTTTTATAATATTAGTATAGATAAATTTATTTACATACTAATAGCGACTTCATATTAATATTCTTCATTTTTATTGAGGAGTACACAAAAATAATAATTTATTAGATTATTAATCACCAACCAACCACATTCAGTAGTGGCAGGGCACACTGCGTTTCGCAGTCATTTGGACAGCACGTCTGGCGGCAGTAACCACCCCCTTACAGAAGACCACCGTGAGTGAGTGAGTAAGGGTTGTCAGACCCCATTACCCCACCCCTTCCTTATCCTTAATCCCTTTATGGCTCTATGGTTTGCAGCACCTATGGCGTTGCTTATGTTATAGGCGACGGTAGCCACCTAGGTACCATCAAGTGGACCATCAGCCTGTCTGTCGACCTTAACATAAGAAATCTGTCTTAGGTCTTGAAGCACCTATGGCGTTACTTGTGTTATAGGCGACGGTAGCCACCTACGATCGTCAGCTTGTCTGTCACTATTATAAGTATTAGCAACCGCTCAAGACTAGTGATGTGCGGGATATCCGAGGGAGAAGAAAGATCCCTATCCTTTACTTTTTTGGAGGATCTTTTACCTTATTAATTTTTAATTCATAGATGGAATTCTATATATAGGTTTCGATAAAAAACTGATAAATTTCATTCAGATTATTTTTTATTTCTTAAAATCAAACATTTGCTACCTTTGTAATGCAAACATCAAGTGGCGAACTTCAACTACTGTTTCAAGGTCACGCGCACCGACACCGATTGAGTAAGAAAGATAAGATCCGTATCCGCGGATATACATTTTTAACGGTCCGGCACATCACTACTCACGACATGCGCGCGCGCACCATTTTCCTTGCATTTTTCCTGGATAATGACTTGATTAATAACTTGTTGAGCTTTCTTATAAGGTCCATAAGTTCCAGACCACGTCTCAACGCCATAAGGGAGCGTATACACTATGAAAATGAAAAGAGCGAGAAAATTTCAAACATTTATTAAACATTCATTTTAAAATATAATAACATATGTGACATTTCATTTTATTTACATTATCTTTTCATTTCATTTAAGTAATACATTTTAACCACTTCAGTATTGTGGAAAATTTATTTTTACACAAACTTCATTATCCTATCTAGCACAGCCAAAAAAAAAATAACAATTATAAAATAATGTCCATAAAATATAAAAATATTATAATTTTCTTAACTGGCAACAATTCTAAATATGCAAAATAGGTTATGATGTTAAAAAGTTGAAATTAATTTCATTACATATATAGTTTAAAATAATCAAATTGTTTTATCCAATGACTTTTATTTATATACTAGACTTGCGACTAGTTAACCTTAGATACAATATCTATAAGGTTCATAATACAATGCAGTTGTTAAGGCGTGTTTTACGAAATTGATACATACTTAATATGTCTATGTTATCATTAAGGAAATGGGATTCAAGGGCTGTAAATAAAATAATTATTTTACGAGCCTTTGGGAGCCAAGAGAAGTAAAAAAGTACTCTAGGATCCAATGATCCAACTCTAAAAGTCAAAAGAATTATCCTAGAATCCCATGGGAAGCTAGTGCTCTGTCGCACTCGCACGAACTTAACAAGCCAAGCGGCGCACGCTAACATGGCGGTAGCGTATCGCACGCTTTGAAAATTCGTCCTCTTGCGCAGGCGCATCCCTAAACCATATCAGTTGGATACTACTTTACGTACTTTTGGTCGCGAAGTTTATTTTTTTATTTTTTTTTATTAGAGATGGGTTTTCTCTTGGTCAGCATCCAGCCTTTTCTGGATTGATGGGTTGAATGAGCGAACCTCATTCAACCCATCAATCCAGAAAAGGCCTATTCACTCCAACTTTGAAAAGATTTGGGTTAGGTATATGAGCTCGGGAGTTCCAACGGATGTTTTAAAGCGCTTGATTTATTTGACAAACAATTTTGTTCCAATCACCAAGTCTAGTAAAATACACTATAGGTCGACGGTTTTATCTTTAATTATTATATATATATGTATCTATATATATATAAAATATCGTGTCACGATGTATGTTCGCGATAAACTCTGAAACTACTGAACCGACTTTGATCAAACTTCATAAGTATCTGTTATTTGGTCCAACTTAAAACATAGCGCCATCTGTTGATACTTATTCAATAGAGCAATTATTTATCTGTGAGTTCCATAAGGTTCTCCCAGATGGCGGTTTAAAGTAATTTAACGGCTGGATTGCAAAAAAGCACCCCGGGCGAAGCCGGGAGCGGGCCACTAGTATACACACACACACACACACACACACATATATATAGATATCATATTTTATTTATTGTATTATTATGACTGACAGAAAGACTTGTCTATTAATTATTTCAAAAATAATCAACATTTCTTCAAACTATAGTAAATATTATTTGGAATGTTTTTTTCTGCATTTGTGTACACATTTATTTATTCATATAAAATACATAGTTTAATTAAAAACTAGCGGCAAGTAATTTAATATAATTTCTTGAATGCGTCACACTTTTTCTCACTAAAGGTTTATTGCGTATATAAAAATAAATTATAAAATCCCAAGACGAGTATGTATAAAAAATATTTTTTTGTACTTTTTAATTCCATTGAGATCTTTAAAAAAATTTTTTTTATTTTAATTCTTACGTTAAGGTCGACAGACAGGCTGACGGGCCACTTGATGGTAGGTGGCTACCGTCGCCTATAACACATGCAACACCACAGTGCTCTGCCAACCGTAGTAGGATAAAGGAAGGGATGGGGTATATGCTGTTATTTCATGGTGGCCTTCTGTAAGGGAGGTGGCTACTGCCGCCAGACGGGCCGCCCAAGTGACCGCGAAACGCAATGTTGCCCTGACACTACTTTCCAAGAGCCAACTTTGAAAAGTTAATATCCAAAGTTGACGACACGTTTGGTCTAGTGGCTAGTAACAGTGGCTGTTAACCAAACGGTCGCTGGTTCGAATCCCGCTAGGGGCAAATGTTTTTGTGTTTAACATTTTACCTTTGTACCTGAGTCATGGATGTTTTTTATTTATAATATGTATGTATTTACAAAAAAAAGTAATCTATGTATTATATCAACTGTCTGGTATCCATAATACAAGCATTAGTTGCTTAGTGTGGAACTAGATGGTGCTGTGTGGAATGTGTGAAGATATTAAAGTTGACACTTATGCCGGGAATCGAACCCGCGGGAACCTTGGAACAGAGCGTTAAGGCAAACACTCTAACCACTAATCCAACGGGCTCATCAACTTTTTAGTTCGCCAAAAGGATAATGACAAGGGATCAGGGAATATCTTGGATTTAATCCGCGTAAACACTAAAAAAAAATCATTAAAACATTATTATTATTATGTCATTGTACTATTGTAAAATTATCAATTTAAATACTTATCATAACTAACATTTAATATAAATGAGTCATCCATTTTGAATTGTTTTAGGAAGCCATTTTGAAATGGTGGAATTCTTAAAAATTTCTATTTAGGTTGATGTAGTCATGTCAATATACACATATGTCATGTCAGTTGATATAGACACGTCAATATCCACTTAAGTCATGTCGATGTTCTTCTTCTTCTTCTTCTTTTTTAATGTCTTGGCTCCATCAGATTTTCTCCGATGATTTTGCCAGTGTCATTAGTAAAAATAGCAATTTGTAAGTCTTTTTTAAATAAAAAAGACAAAATTGAAATTAAAATCAAAAATAGCAGATCCCGAGACTAGTCAGTCAAGTCAAGTCTAATTTTTCTAGAGATTTCCAAAACAGGTCTGTCAAGTCCAAAGCAGTCAGGTCAAGTCCTATGTCGATGTTAATATAGACATGTCAATATACACTTAAGTCATGTCGAAGTTGATAATATTGTCATCGTCAATAATATGTACACATAAAGTCACTTTAATAAAACTGTGTTTTCATATGTTTGTCATATTAAAATTAAACTTATATTAATCTAAAAAAAAAAACAACACAGTAATTTCATATTATCTAAAAAAAAAATTATTAAGAACTCCACCATTAGTTTATTCATAGGAACATAAATCACACAAGTAGACGTCTTAAATCCACTTATCTTCCTTCCTTCCGTTTAGGAGGGGAGTCGATTCGATCTCCTTGTAATCTTTACTGGGGCTGTCAGATTTGACACTCCTGGACATGCCAGAAGTGACGTACGGCACTCCTGACAGGTCCGAACCGAGGGGATTGTAGTACTGACGATAGCAGAACAACGCTATGGAAAAACCCAGTACTGAGCCCACGAGAATATCTGAAAAAAAAATATATATATACATATATGAAAAATTAAAATTATAAACAGAGACAAAAATTGTAAAACTGAAAATAGTTTTTTTTCTTTAATATTTAATGTACAGACACGGCTCGTTTACTATTTTATTTATTACTAGCCGATAACCTCGCGTTGTAAAAGAAGATATATGAGCAATATAACGCTGTGACGACATTGGCGCTATTTTTCTATTTTTTTTTTAGACGATCCCTAGGAAACTAAAACTTTTTGCAGGATAAAAAGTATCCTAAGTATTTATCCAGTGAAAAAACTATCTGCGTGCCAAAATTCATCTAAATCCGTTGAGCCGTTTCTGAGATTAGAGTGCACATACAGACAGACAAAAATTTTGAAAACTATTCTTTTGACCTTTGCAACATAAGTGCAACATGTAATTTTTTAAAAAAACGGCCCGTTTTTGATTTTATTATATTTATAGATGGGGGTGGAAGGTTCTTGAGTGACTTACACTTCAAAAAAAAAAAAAAACAGTAATTTCATTTTTTAGATCATATGAAATTGCTGTGTTGTTTTTTTAGATTAATATAAGTTTAATTTTAATATGTCGAAAATATGAAAACACAGTTTTATTAAAGTGACTTATGTGTATATATTGACAACTTGGACATGACTTATGTGTATATTGATATTGGGGGACGTTCAAGTATTAACGTAACGCGATTTTGTGTCTTGTAAAACGTTACTATGCGTTACAGGGGCGCGCGCGGGGGGGGGGGGGGAAATTCGAACAACGCGTTACGTAACACTGTCTCTTTTATTAAAATAAAAAAACTAGGGAATTGAAATCTCCCAAATCCAGCATCCCTTTTTATTTATGTTTTACAGGGAATCGCTCGAGTGTATTTTTTGAACTTCCAAGTTGGCAACCCTTTTTCGTTGGTAAAAATGTTCATTTGGTTGTTACGTAACGTTGTTCCTGGTATTTTTTTTAAAATTTTGTTTGTACTGTAATCATTTTTTGTTGTTTATTTTACCTTTTATAGAATTTGAAATCTAATTTTATATCTAGTTGTCTTTAATTAAATTTAGAAGTGGTATTCACCTTTAATTGATTGCCACACATGTTTGTTATAGTTTTTTCATTAAGTTGTAAGTTATGTGTATAATATGTGTGAGCAAATGTTGGTGGATCTTTTGTAAAAATAAATAAATAAATAAAACGTTTGGAGCGGGAGGGGGGGGGGGGGGGGGAGGATTGTCTACATAAAAACGTTACGGCGCGTTACATAGGGGTTCATCAACCATCTTCAAAAACTGCGTTACGTAATACTTGAATTGGGTTACGTACGTAATACTGCGTTATACGTAATACTGCGTTACGTAATACTGCGTTACGTAACCCCCCTATTGGGAAATTTTGATGGAAATAAGAGTGGAGATGGTGATGATGATGATGATGATGACAGATGGGGGAATCGGAACACACCCTCACCTTGCCAGTGGTGATGATAATCGCAACTCCTAGACATCGCAATGCACAGCGCCATCATAAGCGGTATTATACACGCTATGACGCGTATCGAGTGGCCACGCATCCGCGACATAACACCTAGACGACCGCACGCCCACAATGAGGCCATACCCAGTGAACAGAACGACACTGGAAATATTATTAAATTAATATCAAACTTATGAAACTCAAGAACTATGAACACAAATGTCCGGCAGTTGGACTTAAAGAGGGTATGAAGGTGGAAACAAAAACTATGGGACGCGTCCGACTGCCGCGGCCAGTGTTGCCATTTATACGGATTTATCCGTATATTGTATGTACAGATTTTCAACACAGCAGATCGAGAAACACAATAAAACACAATAAATAAATAAATACAAACAAACACAATAAAAAAATATAGCCAGAAAAGCAGATATAGAAACACAATAAATAAATAAATAAATAAATAAATAAATACAAACAAACAAACACAATAAAAAATATATAGCCAAAAAAGCAGATATAGAAACACAATAAAAAATATAAAGAAACACAATAAAAATATATAGCCAGAAAAGCAGATATATTATATATTAGAAACACTCACGACTGCTGTGTCCACTGGGAAAGGACTTCCTACCGTCCATCACTTCCCCCGGATCACCTGTACACTGTAAATCTGCCGTCTCTATCCCATCGGGGAAGCAACGGTAGAAAAAATCTGGCCTGGGACGACCTGCAGGGTTCAAATCATGCCTGTGGTTTATTTCTTTTTCGTGTTACGGTCGACAGACAGGCTGACGGTTTAATTGATGGTAGGTGGCTACCGTCGCCTGTAACGCAAGCAACACAAGTGCTGCAAGTGGGTTGCCGACCATAGAAGGATTATGGGGTTAGGCATCCATTACTCACTCACTAAAACACTGCAGCACATATGCTTGTTATTTCTCGGTGGTGTTCTGTAAGGGGATGGTTACTGTCGCCAGACGGGCTGCCCAAATGACTGCGAAACGCAGTGTGCCCCGCCGCTACTTTCCAAATCCAGACCGGAGTCAACTTTGAAAAGTTCATTTCCAAACTTGACCCCGCCGGGAATCGAACATAGGGCCCCTGAGACGTTAGGCAACTTGTACCCTTGCCACTCATCAGCTTTATTTCATGTATTTTTTATTTCCCTATCCCTTATCCCATCCTACCCATTCTTATCTTTAATGCTACCATAGTCGGCAGCAGATTTGCAGCACCTGTGGCATTGCTTGTGTTATAAGTCGACCATGGATAATAGAGGTAAGGAGGCCCAACTCTATACATGAGAAATTAGTGTCCGTCGGATACGCTCAATTAGGCGGCGCTGTAGTAGCATTGGGATGTGACGCACTAGTAGTATTTTAATTACGGTTATTTCATGAACTACGCAACCAACCAATCTGTTGAAATAATCTTAAAATAGTTTAGTTTTTAGTCTGACACGTAAGTTTATCTTTTGTTTTTTTTTTGTTCCTCTTCAAGTTGTTCTACCTACGCCATTATGTAACTTGTACGCACGCACTCTTTTGTATCTTAAATATCTAAATAAAACGTTTACAGACTTATTCGTTCGAGCATCATTTAATAGCCCTCGCCAACACAATCATATCAAACACCAATGCTACACTAGCGCCATTCTGGTCAATTTATAAATCACTATTTAATGCTTGCCACTTTTTCTCTTTACCTATCAAGTAAACCTTGTCTGTTAAATTTAAAATAAAAAATATAATTTATTTTTTTAATTTTTTTTATAATTAAAATTATTAATTTTTGTGTATACGATTTTTTATAAAATAAAAATAAAGATGAGTCTTAATTCTAATAATGTTTAATTAGAACTTTTGATAGAAAATTAGTTTTTTTTTTTCAAAACCCTATTTTTCTAGGGTATAACTTTTTTAACCTTATTATAATTTTCAATAAAACATACCAATTACAAGTTTTATTGTGTCCGTTGCGACGCCATTAATACCCAGGGCCAGTGACCAGGCGAGTAGAATCTGTTAATATTTGAACAAATATGTCTATGTCATAAAAAAAAGAGTAGTGCTCATAGAGTTTGGGAGTATTAACATTCATTCGGATCAATTCAAATAGATTTTTTTTTTGTTTTCTGTATATTACGATCTGCCACCTCGAGGACATTCAGTAAGGCCCATCACATACTGATTGCGCGCGAGTTGAATGCAGAGTTCAGGAATGCGATAGTGCTGTGACCTAATTAGAATTAATGATGACAATATGTCGATAAATTTCAACAATGTTTTAAGTTTAACATTTTAACTTTAGAAACAAAACAATGTAAAGGGTCTTCGATGCCTCATCACGTTGCGTGCGACTCGTAAAAGACCCTTCATGGCCTCATTTTTTTTTGGCATTCATTTTTTCGGGAACATTTTTCGCCATTTCCCGTGCTTGGCGATGAATAAAAACTCGTTTTTTTCTAACAGAACTTGATTGACTCGGATCAGACATTATTAAAAACAAAAATAACACTCGGCTGCAACTTGAATATTAACGCGATAACACAGTGAGCGTATGATAGTTGTCGAGGACATCACGCACACCACTACACTAGAGTCGTGCGAGACGCGGCGGGGGGGAGACGCTCCCGCCCTTCACCTCAGGCCCCGACTGCATTCAACTCGCGCGCTATCAATACGTACATAGCTATAATTTATATTAATACAAATTTAGCATTAAAAATGCCAAAACGTCAACATTGGCGGATGCGTTCATTAAACTGTCAGATTACTTATTTAATATCATGCTACAGAGTACTTTATATTGTAACGTTACAGAGTACTTTATACTATACTTTCTGTCTTAATTAACTGCAGCTGGCATAAATAGCAGACACTAACAGTATGTAGTGTTGTGGAATCCTCTTTTTCAATCTTCGGGGCCACATCTGGTTTCGCCATGAGGTTCTTGGCCGAGCCGTTTGGGTGTTTATCTATTCTTAGCTTATGATTTTCTGTTATTTTTTTTTCAATTGTCTTCTCCACAGTTGGCTTGTTGAGGTCCCTAAGGGTGCCCTAGTAATAATTCGTATAGTATTGTGAAGTACTCACCTCAAGTGCGTCGCTACAATCATTGCAAACACCCCAAGCGATAAGTGACAGAGCGCAGGGCACAGACAACACGACAGCCCATAGAGCTCCGCTCGGCACATATGACTCCCGTCGTGGATATTTGTATTCCGTCTGCAGTTCAGATTGGTGTATTACTCGGACGAACGGTGACATGGATTCCATGTAGCTGAAATTTAAAGAATAAAGAAATTTATTTGAGAATTATAACATTAGTTTTAGCATATTTCTGTCCCCCACACTAGGCTCTGCCCGTCCTATGGGGGAAGTAAACTTTTGTGTTAAATTTTAAATACTATATATATTTATAATCTATATATATAAAAATCTCTTGTCACGATGTATTTTCGCGATAAACTCTGAAACTACTGAAACGACTTTGATCAAACTTCTTAAGTATCTGTTATTTGGTCCAACTTAAAAGATAGGATAGTTTATATTACATTTTATTATTTTTTTTGCAAATTATATAATATTATTAACATAGCGCCATCTCATGATCCAGCAATTATTTAACTTTGAGTTCCAAAAGATTCTAACAGATGGCGATGTAAGGTAATTTTATCAGCTGGATTGAGTAAAAAATTGCACCCGTGCGAAGCCGGGAGCGGGCCACTAGTCTATAATATAAAAATGAATGCCTAAATGTGTTGTTAAGCGTCTATAAAACTCGAGAAGGGCTGGGCCGATTTTAATTCTGTCTTCACTCATGGATAGAGGGATAATCAGGGAAGGTTTTTACGTAAAACAATGCACCCCGGGCGAAGCCGGGAGCGGACCGCTAGTAAACAATAATTATATGTACAAATAAACAAACTAACAGTAGCATTATTTGGAAAAAATTTAAAATAAAGATAAAGCAAATTTAAATTTGTGACAAGTGAATGTATGATATATGTATTGTATGCAACTGTGTGATATCTAAAAATTAAAAATTAGAAAATATTGCAAAATCAACCTCAATTAATCATTGAGACTTTTTCCCTTGCTTCTCGAGCCGAGCTTTAGTAGTAACGTCTTCTAATAGCCATGTACTTATTTGAATATTGAGTTTTTTTTAATTTATCGCACTTTGAAATTTTAAATTAAATTCTTAATTTCAAAGGTCCCGGAGTCAAAATATTAAGTGATAAATCAATGGTTTATCAATTTCCTACATGGTAATTATTAAATGAGTTGTGAAATGAATCGAAAAATTAGAAACATATGGTAATTATTAGCTTACCAGAAAGATGACACGAGGGCTATACGTACAGTAATTTCTAGAAGTAAATTAAAATTCGCCGAACGGGTTAGTGGCATTTTGTGATTTATAAGATGATTTTTTTTGAATTTTCCAAATATTTTTCGTGCAGTCTATTTTGTCAATTTCTTCGCAACAACCACAACCAACATCATCAACAAACCCGTTGACAATGACAAATAGATTTTTTTTAACAAATAATGACACATGACACATGCCATGCCAATGACCGCCAATGACAAACCGAGATAAGTCACAACCACAGAACAACATTTATTAGGTGTATCAATTGGTTTATCGGCCATAGTGTCATTGGGGTGCAACCAAAGAGTATAGTAATATATAGGGAGAGGTATTATAGCGTTACAACCTGGCGTAACGCTATAATAGCACGTTTTCTATGGTGGTTTCATGAACTACGCGAGAAATACTTAATATTCCTAAGACTAACTGGTACCGTAGATTGATAACTGATCTTAGCTAAGTACCAACTTAATCTACTAAGACCTAAATTTACTAGTTGCTATTTCATAGAAATTCCCAATGCTACAAAAGCTTCACATTAGCACCATTCACATTAAGCCGAATCTACTAATATAAAAAAGCCGAATTCGGCAGTTCAGAAGCGCCCGAACCGGATTAATGTGAACGAGCTCACACCGGTATGCCTGTTCCCCGCTAGCTCACCGCTTTGAATAAAATATTGAAATAAAATTTGGATGATGCGGCACCCGGTTTAATGCGAACACCTAAATACCGGCGGCGTCTTCCGTCAAACTTGCCGTTTCAGCATAGTGTGTGCTTAGCCTTACCGTTAACCGGGAAAAATTTAAAATATCGAACCGACCCGAGACGTATGGTAAGCCAGTATGTACCTAATGGTACCTAAGATGATGCGTGACCATGCGTGACCCATTATTATATTTTATCCGAAGTTAATATTATGTAATCAATAAACAGCTTGTTTGCTGGCTGTTGTTTACTATTCCTTCCTGATCCCTTATCCTTAAACCTGCTATGCTATGTTTGGCAGCTCACTTGCTGCAGTACCTTCGACGTTGCTTATGTCAATGGTAGCCACCTACCATCAAGTTGACTGTCAGCATCTGACCTGACCTGAGACCTTAATATTAAAAAAACAGACCATTTTTTATAATAGGTATATCCACAACTGTTCATTTGTCTTTTATCTCCCAACGAACGTGTTTTAAAATAGTTTTGTAGAAAACTTGTACCTACAGATGTCCTTGAAATACTTTAAATAAAATCAACAAAAGTCAGCAATTATAGGTACAATCTTAACCGACATAACGAACGCTAACTAGGTAAACTTAAATATAAAAATGTATAAATAAAAAGTCGATCTCGATACATTATAAGCGACCAAATTAAAAAACTGCCGCCAATACTGCGATAAAATGAAATGTTTTGGTCGACTCAATTTAGTCGGTTTTCATTTAATCAGGTCGAGTCTCTAGTATGATGTCATAGTCAGTCAGTTTATTTTAAGTGTGACGTTATACTATACCGACACAGCACCGACTGTTACACGTTTTATTTCTTTAAAAATTCTTCATCGGAAGAATTCAGTGGTATTAAGACGTGATTAATTAGTCAGTAATTAATAAACTTATTTATTTAAAAAAAAACTGCATAAAGCAAAAAAAATGTCTTACGTTTATCAAAGAAATATTGGTAAGTGACGAACGCTTATTTTTTTAATGTTTTAATCAATTACCTGTATACCTTATGTTACTCAGTTATTAAATATTTAAAAAGAATTCAGAAAAGTGATAAATTAAAAATTATCCTATTGTATGTTTTTAATTTTTCCCTAATTCTATAGAGAATTATTTATATTTGTGTACCTAAGTATATTGCATTTAGATTTTTTTTTTAAATATAAGGTTGCTTATCTTATTTATAAAATTTCTTCTTTTACTTCTGTTCTCTTTTTAAACTGGTCACAGGACCCATATGATAATTAAATTAAACTTTCCTATATTTCCATATCATAAATTTAATTACGTCATTTTACATAGCTATGTATAACTTTATATAAACATATTCATCAAAATTATGTACTTTAAACCATCTCAAAACAATTTCTAGAACACACTTCTCAATATCTTAAAATCGAGTGACATACATTTGTAAAAAAAAACCCTTCGTTTGTTTTTCAAATTACATTCTAAGTTATGTTTCTTAATTTTGTTAGAAATTAATTAACCAGTATTTAAAATTCAAACCTCTAACAGCTTAATCACCCCTAAGCAACCTTATGCTTACATAATATAAAAAAGGTTGCGTTTCTATGCTTTTCCTGATACTATTGACAAAATAACTTTTATTGACATCTGATGGGTGGTTGACGATTGTTTATGAAGGAAACTGGCCATTTGCGTACATATATATTTTTAAACCAAACATATATCCATGGTATTTGTATGTAAAAAAGACGTAACTAAATATTTAAGTAGGATTTAGTTTTAAATACCTATTAAATGAACAGAGAGGTTATTTTATTTTTATTTGGGAAACATACAATATACATAGCTACACATTTCTCTTTTTCTTGTATATATTATATGTAATAATATATATACAAGAAAAACAGAAATCAACAATGTTTCCACTAATTACTAAAACATAAGTTATTAATACTAGCTGTTGCACGCGACTTCGTTCGCGTAACTTTAAAAAAATATAGTCTATGTTACTTGCTGATAATGAAGCTTTCTATAGGTGGAAGAATTTTCAAAATTGATCCAATAGTTTTTTGAGTTTATTCATTATAAACATAAAAATCTTCTCTCTTTTCAAATATTATAAAATATTAGTATAGATAAAATGTTGCATTGGAAATGCCCTTCGTGCTGCCCTGCATTATTTATTGCCTATATATAGGTTTTTTTAATGTTTTTCTTTTTATTCATTTGTGTGAGAAATAAGTGGGGAATAAAAGTTTTTTTTCTTTCTTTCTTAATGAAAAATATCAATACTTAAATCAATACTTATTTTTTCCTGACTATCAACGTACAGCCAAAAAACTACTAAGTCTAGTACTACTAAACTCCAAGCGAAGCCGGGGAACTATAAGTAGATGCATACTAAAAGAACTTTAAAACAAGTATAGTACCTACCTAATTAAGTTTTAATAAAAATAATAATATAAAATTTACTAAACATATTATGTACAGCTAAATAAATAATGCATATTATACACTTTGTAAACAGAGGATTCACTAGAAACAGTTGCCATGTGATGATGTCATCACTGCAACATCTCCTTCACTGAATATTGAGTAACAAAACTTACAAAATGGTAGGCGGATTGCTCAATACACACTTGAGCAATTGCTCAACTGCTCAAGTGCAATGCCACGTGATGATTACGATATTTTGTAACCTTTGATAGATATAAGTATTTGTAAGCCTTTACGCAGTTGATTAAATACTAAATAAAAAATGTGTTTGAAACATTAATAACACATACTATATAATATATGGTCTTTCATCCAGAAAAAAGTACTGTTTCCAAGTGATCGTCGCGTGGCGGCGCCACCGTCGTCACAGCGATAACGATGTCAGGCGTTATTACTTATTAGATGCTTACTAGTGATGTGCCGGATATCCGTATCCGTATCCGCGGATATCCGTATCCGTATCAGCGGATATCCGTATCCGTAGATATCCGTATCCGTAGATATCCGTATCCGCGGATATCAGTATCCGTATCCGCGGATATACGTATCCGTATACGCCGATATCCGTATCCGTATCCGCGGGTATCAGTATCCGTATCCGCGGATATACGTATCCGTATCAGCGGATATCCGTATCCGTATCCGCGGATATACGTATCCGTATCCGTATCCTCGGATATCCGAGCGAGGAAAGATCCGTATCCGTTACTATTTGGCGGATCTTTTTACGGATCTTTTACCTTATAATAATAATAATAGCGAAGAGCCTCAACCAACACCTTAAGAAGCTCTCACTAGATGGCTGGATCAAGGGACAGATACAGAAGGCGGTACTTCTGGACACGGCACGAATTGTCAGGAGGTTCCTCACTCTGCAGCCCTAACCACCGGTAGCTTGGGCCTTGCCCCGCTACCTGCTGAGTTCTAGTTTTAGGTTTTTTACGATATTTATTGTTTTTTAATATTTATATTGTAAAAAATTTAGATTTAAGAAATGAACATAAATATGTTAATAATAATAAATGAAAATATTCTTATCATAAAAATTATAATAATCGAAAACAATTGTGAATTCTAGAAAGGACTTTGAAAAAAAATAAAATTTAAACAATTAAATAATGATAATTAATATTAATTATAAATACAATAGAAAACACAGAAATATAGTTTCAAGTCTTCTATTTTATTTGATGGAAAATTCTAAGTTATCCAGTCAAAACATATCAGACCAACATTTTCCTTTGTTCGTATTGTTTAATCTTGTTTAATAATGACGAAAGAACCTCTTCTATGTAAATAATCTCATTAAAATGCAATTCAAACAATTACCACACGTTTGTAAGTATTGTTATCTGAAAGCGTAGGCTATTCTTGCATATGTCTACAAACTACATTATAAATATACCATGTAAATGGTGATAAAAATTTCAGTTTTTTTTATATCTCTTTTTGTTTAGACTAGAGGCTGTTGCCCGTGACTTCGCCCCAGTAATTTTACTCGCTGATATTTTTTTAAATTTTTTAAAGAATTTTTTTAAATAGGTCTAGTACTTAGTTTTTGAGTTTATTCATTACAAACAAAAATAGAAAAATCTTTTGCCTTTATAATTTATATCGTATAGATAAGTAGGTAATACTTAGATCAAAATTTTTTTTTTTTAGAAAAAATTTACTATATTAGCCAGACTTCATTGGGCTTGACAGTACAAGTTTTGCACAAAAAGAAATTAATAATATTTTTACGTGTATAAATTAAATTTTCATAAATATACATACTTACTTAATGAACATACGAAAAATTCCTCTTCTACTCGTATAATGTTTATTTTTAAATCATTGCGTTGGTTTCCCTTTAAAAAAAAATACGAGTCAAGCGCTAGGGGCATGACAACTTCTATTAAAGGGTTTTAAATTAATGGATATTCTATAACCACTTACAGAATATCGTTGAGTTCTAACGAAAAATAATGTAAAGGCCCAAAGGCCTCAAAAGTGAGTGACGTCA
Source organism: Synanthedon andrenaeformis (assembly GCA_936446665.2). NCBI lineage: Eukaryota > Metazoa > Arthropoda > Insecta > Lepidoptera > Sesiidae > Synanthedon > Synanthedon andrenaeformis. Next base: position 689,122 of record OW387806.2, on the reverse strand, counting down.
TCGGATGAGAACCGGAAAAAAAAATCGGGAACTGTATAACATTATCATTAATTATAATAATAATACAATTGGAGGGGATGACGTCACGTAACGCTATCGGTTGGAACTCTTTTAAGTTAGTTTAAGGTTTTAGCAAATATTTAATTTTCTTTTACCATCCACCAAGTGTTATTTGATTTTGATAATGATGATTTTACTTGATGCCTGCCTCGTTTGGAGGTCTTGTAATCTAATATATAAAAATTTCGTGTCACGCGTCAAAGGTCGCGGGTTCGAATCCCGCTAGGGGCAAATGTTTATATGTATTAACATTTTACCTTTGTACCTGAGTCATGGATGTTTTTTATTTATAATATGTATGTATTTACAAAAAAGAAAGTAATCTATGTAGTATATCAACTGTCTGGTATCCATAATACAAGCCTATAGTTGCTTAATGTGGAATTATAGATGGTGCTGTGTGGAAGATATTTATTATTATTATTTACGTGTTGCACGATGAACTCTTAAACTACTTAATCGATTTTGATAAAATTTCAACATAAAAGATAGGATAGTTTTTATTTTGCACCCGTGCGAAGCCGGGAGCGTGTAGCTAGTAATATATAAATAAATAAACTACCTACATCCCACTAATATTATAATAACGAAAGTTTATAGGTAGTAGTGGCAGGGCACACTGCGTTTCGCAGTCATATGGGCACCCCGTCTGGCGGCAGTAACCACCCCCTTACAGAAGAGCAATGTTAAATAACGATGTGTGAGTAAGGGATGCCAGAGTCCATTACCCCATCCCTTCCTTATCCTTAATCCTAATGTATATCATCTTAAAGTGTGGCATTGCTTTTGTTATAGGCGACTGTAGCCACCTACCATAAAGTGATCCGTCAGCCTGTCTGTCGAGCATAAAATTAAAAAAAAACCGTCAGACTGTCGGTGGACCTTTACATTAAGATAAAACCTATTACTTTTAAATTTCAGGTATCGATCAACCGTCACGTCCCTACGACAAGATACGATTGTATCATGTCGAAATGAATCCCTACGGACACAGAGTACTCCTCATTTTGGAGGCGAAGAAGGTAAGGTACGAAGTATACAAGCTAGATCCTCTGCGACTCCCGACCTGGTTCAAGGAAGTCAATCCTCGCTGTGAGTATAACTGTGCTATACGTTATTTAACATAAGTTTTACTGTCTGCTACTTTTTTCTAATTTCCTTGGTATAATTTTCCAATAGGACCCATCGACCCTTAACAGGTAACCTTAACCCTTAACCCCACCTTGTAGCTGAACGTCCTGAGCTGAGCTTCTTCCATTCTTGAACTTTCAGGCCCCAGCAGCCGTCGGCTCTCCGTACTATCCTTATCTATCTTGTCTTATATATATATAAATCTCGTGTCACGATGTATGTCCGCGATGAACTCTGAAACTACTGAACCGACTTTGATCAAACTTCATAAGTATCTGTTATTTGGTCCAACTTAAAAGATAGGATAGTTTATATCTCATTTTGTTTATTATTTTTTTTTGCAAATTATATAATATTATTAACATAGCGCCATCTGTTGATACCCATTCAATCCAGCAATTATTTATCTGTGAGTTCCAAAAGATTCTAACAGATGGCGATGTAAGGTAATTTTATCAGCTGGATTGAGTAAAAAATTGCACCCGTGCGAAGCCGGGAGCGGGCCACTACTGTTTATATAAAAAAAGGGGGGTCACGCCACCCCCAAAGGTATCATATTGTCAATATTGTTTGATTTTATACATTTTTTCCTCGTTATACCTACATTTTTAGAGTGTACTTTATCATTACATCACTATGAAAGAAAAAAAAATTAAAAAATATTTCTGGGAACGCGGGGTTGTTGTTAATTTTTTTTCTTAATCAATTGGTCCTCAATTATTCCCCTGCACCGCCCATTGCCGGCCTATGTCTTTAACTTTCTTTCGTCTACGGGATCTCTTCATTCTTTATATTGTGTAAAATTATGAAAATATTGTTTCCAGTGAAAATTCCAGTGTTGGAAATACCATCGGACCAGGAAAATAGGTATCTCTTTGAGAGCGTTGTAATATGTGACTATTTGGATGAGAGATATGTTACAAATCCACTGCATTCGCGAGATCCATACGTGAAGGCCCAGGACAGATTGCTCATTGAGAGATTCAATGAGGTAAGACTGATTATTTAAAATCAGAAACAATGTAACTCCCCCCCCCCCCCTTCTTGGGGTTTTTCAGCCCCTAAAAAGGGGGGCGAGAAATGAGCTATAGTGTGTTTTGGGCTTTTTGGGTTAAATTGAATCATATTGATAACAATTGTTATTTATTTGTTTACAGTTAATAAAGGGAAGTTTGGAATGTTTCGACACAAACTTCGCATACGGAAGCGAACAAATAATGCAAACTCTGGACATATTCGAGAAAGAATTAGCTTCAAGACGTGAGTAAAAGGAGATAAATATTTGTTTGGCCTTTTTTCTTTTGCGATAAACAGTTGAATATAAGCTGGTCACCTTGTTACCACGAATACGAATATACCATATATACCAAATAATTTTTTTAATCCTTTAGCTATAGATTTGTCTCCCACTATTAAAGCAAATTGTCTCCCACTATTAAAGCAAATTGTCTCCAAAGAAAATTGTCTCCCACTATTCAAGCAAATTGTCTCCCACTATTAAAGCAAATTGTCTCCCACTATTAAAGCAATGTCTCCCACTATTAAAGCAAATTGTCTCCAAAGAAAATTGTCTCCCACTATTCAAGCAAATTGTCTCCCACTATTCAAGCAAATTGTCTCCCACTATTAAAGCAAATTGTCTCCAAAGAAAATTGTCTCCCACTATTAAAGCAAATTGTCTCCCACTATTCAAGCAAATTGTCTCCCACTATTCAAGCAAATTGTCTCCCACTATTAAAGCAAATTGTCTCCCACTATTAAAGCAATGTCTCCCACTATTAAAGCAAATTGTCTCCAAAGAAAATTGTCTCCCACTATTCAAGCAAATTGTCTCCCACTATTCAAGCAAATTGTCTCCCACTATTCAAGCAAATTGTCTCCCACTATTAAAGCAAATTGTCTCTCACTATTAAAGCAAATTGTCTCCCACTATTAAAGCAAATTGTCTCCCACTATTAAAGCAAATTGTCTCCCACTATTAAAGCAAATTGTCTCCCATTATTCAAGCTAACAAATTGTCTACCACTACTCAAACACTATTCAAGCAAATTTCAAATTTGGTTTTGCTAATATGAAACTTATTATATTGTTGTTAAGGTTCAAATTACTTTGGCGGAGATAAGCCCGGAATGCTCGATTACATGATATGGCCGTGGATCGAGAGGCTTTATCTCTTGAGATGCGTCAACCCGATAAAGTTTGATGAGAAAAGGAACATTTTTCCCAATATGGTGAGTACCTACATATTTTTTTTTTAATATAATTTAATTTCTTAAAATTTTCAATGCCCACTAAGAATTAAATCACATTGAGTTGATTAACGAGCCCTCAATTAATTACAAATTAATTAATTAGTGTGACCTTTTTAAGAAAAATGTAGTAACAATTTTCGAGATACTTAGATTTTTTAATTAAGTTTTAATCTATACTTTACTATATTAATAGATTGTAAAGAGAGAAGATTTGCATTTTTGTATTTTTATTTGTAACTAGCGAGTCGTTCCCGGCTTCGCCCGGGTGCATTTTTTTTACGTAAAAACCTTCCCCGATTATCCATCTGTTCATGAGTGTAGACAGAATTAAAATCGGCCCAGCCGTTCTCGAGTTTTGCGCTTAGCAACACATTTAGGGATTCATTTTTATATTATATATGAATAAACACAAAAACTAGTTTTAAAAATTCTTCCACATATAGAAAGCTACATTATCAGCGAGTAACATACATATATAGGCTATTTTTTATATAGTTACACGGACTAAGCTAGTGTATTAATATTTCACACAATGAAAAGCCAGTTTAATTATTAATAAAACTAGATATTGCACGCGACTTCTTCCGCAGTACTTCAAAAAAAAAAAAAGCCTAATATATTATGTGAAAGAATTTTTAAAATCGGTCCACTAGTTTTCGATTTATTCACTAGGTGGCGTTCAAGTATTGCGTAATTAAAATGCAATTTTTTTAAGATTTCTAAAGTATTGTGCAGATGGCGCCACATTTAAAATATTCGAAAATAGAACGTAACGCATACGGTGTGACAATTATAATTTTACTCCCATAAATTTTCATAACACGGGCTTATATTATTATTAAAATTGATTCTTTAGGAGTAAACCCCAAAAAGTTTTACAAGACCAAATTGACCAAGACCAAGACCAAGTTTTACAACCCCTCCCCCAAATTGCGTTACGTAACGTCCCATTACAAACAAAAATACAAATCTACCCTCCTCATAATTTAGCTCATATATTTATTAAATTCAACAGGCCGATTGGGGAGATCAGATGCAAGTGGACAGTGTCGTTAAAAAACACTCAAACGTTCCCATCGAATACTTTAACTATTACAAAAATGCTAGAACACATTCGATGGGATACTATCTATAAGGATAAGGATGAATTATACACCGTTCGCACCTCCACCTCACATATAAATTATCTCTTTTTTGTTAGTAAGTATTTACAATACGAAAATCACATTGGTATCAACAAACAGATGACATTTTGTATGGAGATCGGTGAGGCGATCAGTTTATTTTCGTTTTCCATCGAAGCGCAGAACACAAAACACTATTGATAGCGCGCGAGTTGAATGCAGTCGGGGCCTGAGGTGAGGGGCGGGGGAGCGTCTCCCCCCGCCGCTTCTCGCACGCCTCTAGTGTAGTGATGTGCGTGCTGTCCTCGACAACTATCATACGCTCACTGTGTTATCGCGTTAATATTCAAGTTGCAGCCGAGTGTTATTTTTGTTTTTAAATAATGTCTGATCCGATTCAATCAAGTTCTGTTACAAAAAAAAAACGAGTTTTTATTCATCGCCAAGCACGGGAAATGGCGAAAAATGTTCCCGAAAAAATGAATGCCCAAAAAAAAAAATGGGGCCATGGGTCTTTTACAAGCAGCGCGCAACGTGATGAGGCATCGAACACCTTTTACATTGTTTTATTTCTAAACTTAAAATGTTAAAATAATGTTGAAATTTATCGACATATTGTCATCATTAATTCTAATTCGGTCACAGCACTATCGCATTCCTGAGCTCTGCATTCAACTCGCGCGCTATCAGTAGGAACTTTATGGAACATTCAAAAGTGACATACGCGTAGATAGAGCATCAACTCTGTCTTTTAAAACCAACCAACAAAGGTATTTTAAATTAAAAAAGTGTCAAGCTAAAAGCATTAAATAGTGGTTCATAAATTGACCAGAATGGCGCCAGTGTAGCATTGGTGTTTGACATGATTTGTTGGTTGCGTAGTTCATGAAATTGCCGTAAATAAAATGCTACTAGAGCGCCACGCCCCAATGCTACTACAGCGCCGCCCAATTGAGCGTATTCGACGGACACTTTCTCGTGTGTAGAGTTGGTCCTCCTTACCTCTTAATCTTCATGGAACCGACCAAACGTCTGTCGTTTAAAGAAAATGCGACTTTACGTCAACACGTTGGAGTTCAAAACGAATAGTAGAAGTTGGTCGTTACTACCTTTCATCATTGACTCCGCCATGATTTACGTAAATTCCATACTTGTAGTACTTCGATGTCGTTTTCGCAGTAATATTGGGCATCCCGTCTGGCTGCAGTAGCTATGCTATTATTTAACAGTGGTCCTCTGTAAGGGGGTGGTTACTGTAGCCAGACGGGTTGCCCAAATGACCACACTACTGCCACTAATAAATTTTTTGCTTTTTACACACCACAAAAAATTATACTTAGTGCCTTCTTCAGTCAATATGTTATCTGTTTCCAGATCTGAATTTTAAAAATTTATACTATATATATTATATATAAAGATATATATATGTATTATGTATATGTAACTATATAATAATATATAGTAAAGTGTTTTTTTAAGAACAATTTAGTCGGCTGTGTTGCATCTATATGGTTTTTTTTTAAATTATTGCACGTGAATTAAAGTTAAATTTGTAATTCTGAAAATATATAATTATAATCTGAAATACACATTATTCTAAAGAACTACTTTAAAATAAAGGAACTACTAGAGAACTACTTTTATTTTAAAAGAAAAAATTAGTTTTTTTTTGTATGAAATTTCACTATTTTAATTTATTTTAAGGTGCTTATACATATTACGTTTGTTGCACTCAGTTATTTCATTTTAAATGAAAAAAAAAAGTAAATAAGTATTTTTCTGCACATGTTTTCTATTTTTTAAGTTTTGTGTTTTATACAATATTATTAAATATTGTTTTCATTGTATTCAAATTGTATATAAAGCCGCGTTCATACTAGCTGACATGTCGCAGAGACATGTCGTGTGGTTTATGTATGTCTCTGCGACTACGTGGGACAATGTCGCTCGATATTTGCCTCATTATGTCGCCCCGACATATGATTAGTATGTCGCTGCGACATACGATTAGTACGTCGCCCCGACATGATTAGTATGTTGCCCCTACATATGATTAGTATGTTGCACCGATATGATTAGTATGTTGCCGTGACTTGATTAGTATGTCGCCCAGACATGATTAGTATGTTGCCATGACATGATTAGTATGTTGCCTCGACATGATTAGTATGTTGCCCCGACATGATTAGTATGTTGCCCCGACATGATTAGTATGTTGCCATGACATGATTAGTATGTTGCCTCGACATGATTGGTATGTTGCCCCTACATATGATTAGTATGTTGCCCCGACATGATTAGTATGTTGCCATGACATGATTAGTATGTTGCCTCGACATGATTGGTATGTTGCCCCTACATATGATTAGTATGTTGCCCCGACATGATTAGTATGTTGCCTCGACATGATTAGTAAGTCGCCCCGACAAAGTCGCGTTAGGGCGACATATTAATCATGTCGCACGACAAAGTCGTCAGACAAATGTTCCCCTAGTGAAAACGCGGCTTTATTAATACGCCTTTAAGTCGACATCACTGTTACAGTTACCATAGCTTTACAAAATAGTTTAAGTTGTGCATGTATAAAAAGGGTAATGAAAATGATGTGCCGGACATTCGCATCCTTATCCGCGGACATATCCCGGGGGATAATGTATCGTACCTACAAAAACCATTCTCGTTTATCCCTCTTTCCATAAGTGAAAACCGAATCAAAATCGGTCGAGCTGTTTTGCGAGTCCATACAGCACAAACATAGTACCTACTTGCATTGATTTTTGTCTATAAAAATAGATTTGGCCTATGACGCCAGATAAATATTGTAGTTATCGATCATAACAATAAATTATTTAATTTTAAAAAATGCATCAAAAATTTTTTTATTTAGCTAGCAATAGGTATAATATTGCATCGAATCAAAGGCTTTGAATCAATAAAAAAATAAAATTAAAATTTAGTCTAGGTAAATGTATATTTGCATTTAAAAACAAGAGGTGTACTTAATAATTTAAAAAAAAAAAATCTTATTGTATGAACAATACTCAAAATTTCTTAAAGTCCACACCCCTTATTATAATTTGAATAAAATTTTTAATTTTAAGTAAATCAGATTTTTATAGTTAAATATTTACTCTTTTTGTTTATATTTATATACATATTATGTATATTTTGATATGATTTTACACTTTGTATTTGTACATTGTACTTTTTTTTTTTTAAATATTATCAAAGGTCGCTTAAAAGTGTATTTGTTATTTTTTAGTTAAAAACTAAATGAAGTTATAGCGCATTGCTATTTTCTCTTTTTTTTTGAAATTGATGTAGTAACTAAATAAATAAAATTTTACGTTACTTAATAAAATAATTAAAAAATTAAAGTAATTTTGTTAGCTTGTTTTTATTATACTTGCTCGGAATACAGAGAAACCAGAACCAGAGCACTTCGGCCGCGTACGTAACCCGAGCTTCGTAACCGGTTACGATCGACTAATTTTTCGGCTTTGTACGAAACCAGTTGCGATCGACTAATTTTTCGGCTTTGTACGAAACCAGTTGCGATCGACTAATTTTTCGGCTTTGTACGAAACCAGTTGCGATCGACTAATTATTCGGCTTTGTACGAAACCAGTTGCGATCGAAAACTATTTTGTTCTTATACCAAACTAGTTACGATCGAAGACTCTTAGTCCTTGTATGAAACCTCTCGACTATATTATAAAACCAACAAGTTTTGTTGTTTATAAAACTTGTTGTTCTTTTTTGTCTTTGTGTTGTGTTTCTAACTCTTTCAATATGTAAGTTATATATCTGGACACGTTTGTGGAGTATGTGTTAATTTTTTTTTACTTTTTTTCCATATTTTTGTTTTTATTTCTGTACTAGCGGGCCGCTCCCGGCTTCGCCCGGGGTGCATTTTTTTTAACGTAAAAACCTTCCCTGATTATCCCCCTATCCATGAGTGAAGACAGAATTAAAATCGGTCCAGCCGTTCTAGAGTTTTGCGGTTAGCAACACGTTTAGGGATTCATTTTTATATTATAGACTAGCGGTCCGCTCTCGGCTTCGCCCAGGGTGCATTTTTTTAACGTAAAAACCTCCCCTGGTTATCCCTCTATCCATGAGTGAAGACAGAATTAAAATCGGTCCAGACGTTCTCGAGTTTTGCGCTTAGCAACACATTTAGGGATTTATTTTTATATTATAGATGTGTCCCAAAAATTAATAAAATAAAATAAATTAGTCTGTGTCCTCTCGTGCTCGTGCATGGATTTTCTATAACTCCGATATACAATATTTAAAAAAAAAGTTTAAATATGTATTAAAAAAGTCACCTAAGTTTTTTTATTTCCATTTTCGAATGATTGTTTTTGAAGTGACGAATGACATTTTTTTAAAATAAAGTGTATTACTTGCAACGAAAATATAATGCTTAATTGAAAGTGGTTTCTGTTTTTTTTTTAAAAATTCAAAAATACAGTAAAAAAACTGGGGTTTTTTGACAAAATTGTAGGAAAATTGTAAAGGTGCTTATATTGCATTTGTATAACTTTTTTTTAATATATATAACTGTCTATTAGAATATCTAATAATCTGTGTACCTAGATGTATTTTGTAATTTTTTAGTGTTCATAGAAATATGTTATTTTATCATATGTGTTTATTTGTGTTCACTTAGCTATCTACTTTTAAGACAAATGTAGACAATAAAAAGTTTGATAAATTCTATTAATTTACTTCATTTTCAATCCTGTGTTCTTTTTGTGTATTAAAATGTGTATATACATATTTTTTTACCTGTGGTCTCCTACACTTTCAAGGTCTGTACCTCTAATATGAGTTATAATGACCGCACTCGCTAACGAGAGCGTAAAATATTTATATGGAAAATTGTCAACTTGACATTGACAGTTGACACTTTTTCATACAAATGTTTTACGCTCTCGCTAGCGAGGGCGGTCATTGTAAACTCATGGTAAAGGTACAGCTCACACCGAACCGAAAGCGACTCTGCTTTTTTTTAATAGGAGAGAAATTTTCAAAAGATACCCTACGACAAGTGCCGCATGCAATGCTAGTTTATTTATTTATTATTTATTTCTTTGAAATGGCTTACCAATTAAAGAAATACTTAATCACAATATACAACAGCAAGGAACATTATAAATTATAATTCAAACTTTATTGAATTAATTACAATAAATCAATTTTAAAATAAAAATAACCCAAACGGATAGACCAAATTTGATAGTTTTTTTTTTGTTTGAAATCTAATTAATCATATAATTTATCAGATTATCAATAAGATTTGTTCAGCTGTTTGAAGATCATCAAGAAGGGATCTCACTAACTTCCACAAATTCGATTGATTTGTAATTTGGTGTACTGTTACTTGGTGGTATGTCCATGACATGGTAACGTTGACTTGATTCTTCAGCATCAAGTAGTCTGCGAAATACCCAACTCTTCAGCAACTTACAGCAGATGTAGCTTGTTGGGCTCGTTGGAATGGTCTCAACAGAATGTCGGGAATTAGTTTATAATTTTTAATAACAGGATTTAAGCCCTGTTTATCTTTCATTAAGCTCTGGTGTAGTTTATTTATAATAACAACCTGTTATTTATTTAATTAATTTACAAAGAACAAAAAATGTATAACAAGTAAAATTTTCTATTTATCGCCATGAGTAGGTGTTTTTGTAAGGGAAATGTTGTAGTTGTTAGTTTTATTTTAATTTTAAAATTGATTTATTGTAATTAATTCAATAAAATTTGAATTATAATTTGTTTGATTGTACTCTGACGATTTGAAACTCTGACGAGATGGGACCAAACCGTTTCGACGAGCCTGTTGGATGAGTGGTAAGGATACTTGCCTAACCTCTCAGGGGCCCAGGGTTCGATTCCCGGTAGGGTCAACTATGGATATGAACTTTAAAATTTGGCTCTGGTCTGTATTTGGAAAGTAGTGGCAGGGCACACTGCCTTTCGCAGTCATTTGGGCAGGCCGTCTGGCGGCAGTAACCACCACCTTTCAGAATACAACAGTGAAATAACAGCAATAATGTGCTGTTGAGTTTCAATGAGTGGCGAGGGATGCCAGAGCCCATCACAACCCTTCTTTATTCTTAACCCTTCTATGGTCGGCAGCGCACTTGCAGCTTGTGTTTTATAGGCGACCGTAGCCATCTACCATTAGCCTGTTTATCGAGATTAATATAAAACAGAGAATGAATTCGGGTTTGGTATGAAAGTTTGGAGTTGCGTAGTTCATGAAGTTTGTAGTTGGTTTATAGATAAAATTAATTAAAACTTAATTACACATTTGGTAAAAATGAGTGAATTTAAAAATGTTCAGTCTGAAAATTATGTCTTTTTTTCACTTTCCTCGTTTATTTAAATTATAACCCACTACGTAACTGGTTACAAAGTACCTAGTCAAAAACGTTTTAAATTATCGATATAATTTTCACTCACAATTGGCATTTATGTATGCCAACTGTGAGACCTGTACAGCGACTACTCTAGAAAGAAATTTCATAAAGTTTTTCTTAATCCTTTTCTATGTAAATTAAACTGAATTGAATGTCAGTTATCCAATCCAGTTTAAGCAATCATATTCCTTGGTTACTAATAGTTATAGGTCAATAACTATATGCTCTGTGCTTCAAATGTCAATGTATTATGTCAAATATCTGTTGTTCTGTGGATGTTGTATTAAAAAAAATCCTTAGGTTTGTTTATTTACCAAATTATAAAAAAAATCAAAACAAATTGGACAAACTCTATTTATTTTTATATTATACTGTACCTAACATGTTTTTTTTACATAGGTATTCCTGATGTCGCACTATAGGTATTGTAATTAGTAATATTTAATTATGTTAACGTCACAATGAAACGTTTCAGAACGTATTTATAGACAAATAAACAACATTTTTTTTATCACACGAAGGCTATACCACAGCATTATTTATTGAAGCGAATATGGAAAGTAAGTTATAATAAAATTGCTTTAAAAAAAACAAGATTTTTTCTGTTATAAGCTCGACAGACAGGCTGACTGTCCACTTGATGGTAGGTGGTTACCGTCGCCTATATAAGCAGGATACAGGAAAGGACATAGGGTACCTTTCATCAACTAAAAATATAAAAAACTATTTGTATCCGGCCACAATTCGCTGCGGCTCAGTCAGCAATGTTCCATCTCTCGCTTAGAGACTACTATATTCCTTGGTTCCATGGTTGCCATAACAACGGTCAACGTATGAAAACTGTTTTATTTTTTAATAAAAAATTTGGTATCCGTTGGAATTTTGGAAAAAAAAAAGTTTATAAGATCATTCTTCTGTTTAAATGTAATGTTTTGTAAAATATTTCATGTCAATCCGTCGGCTAGTTTTCGAGTTTTTGAGTAATACACAAACTAACACAACATTTATAGAAATTTTTAAGTTAGACCAAATCTTAATATACAGGGTGGAATTTTGTAATGCCACCTGTAGGGAAAGTACTCTTAATACTGTAGATAGGAAATTTTACTCAAAGAAAACATTCCTTTATTTTTGAAAAGAAAGAAAACTGCATTCAAAGATTTTCGAAAATTTGCTTGCCACACCCGGGAATCGAACCGACTAAAATCTGTAAAAATTACACCCTGTACTTTTATTGCATCTACCGTTAGGGTCAATTATAAGGATGAAATCTCTCTAACAAACTTGATAAATTAAATGAAAGAAAAACCATGAAATCTTAAATTACTTTAATTATTTACAAAAAATGGTAAACTAACTAATTAGTTGTTTGAAATGGGCTCCATTTTCTTGGATACACAGATTTATTCTTTTAACGAATTCATTTCTAGTAACCTTTAATAAGGTGTTGTGGTGAATACTTATTAAAAATCGTATTCTGAACTTCAACTCTCAACTTGTTTACATTCGCATGATTTAATGTAAATTTGATTTTTCACATTGATTCCCTTTTTTTACATGATTTTCACATGAATAAATGATAATTATTAATTACTAACATAAGTAAACAGATGGATCTTTGAGTTAAAGAGGTTTAACTTGACTCATTCAATTTATAAGTCCAGATTTCATGGTTTTCCTTTCATTTAATTTTTCAAGTTTGTTATAGAGATTTCATCCTTATAATTGATCCTAACGATCGATGCAATAAAAGTACAGGCTGTAATTTTTACAGATTTTAGTCGGTTCGATTCCCGGGTGTGGCAAGCGAATTTTCGAAAATCTTTGAATGCAGTTTTCTTTCTATTCAAAAATAAAGGAATGTTTTCTTTGAGTAAAATTTTCTATCTACACTATTAAGAGTACTTTCCCTTCAGGTGGCATTACAAAATTCCACCCTGTATAAAAGGCGATTTGTGTGTGTATGTTCCCAATGGACTCCAAAACTGCTGAACTGATTTTGATGAAACTTTCAGACAATCTTCAGATTAGTCCAGCGGGTAATCCTGTGAAGTTTGGTAGCGATCGGACGTGGGCAAAGCCGGGATCGGGTCTCTAGTTACATATAGTTACAAAGTTTTAATCAAAATCCCTTCAGTAGTTTAAGAATTCATCGCGGAGGAACATGTGACACGAGATGTGACAGCATCATCGTCATGACAATAAAGATTTCAGACGTTATATTACTCTACTAGCTGGCGCCCGCGACTTCGTCTGCGTTGAAAAAGAAAAAAGTAGCCTATCCTGTGTCCCATATGTCCAAATGTTTATCTACTAAGTTTCATGAAAATCAGTTAAATCGTTTCAGAGTTATGGAGGAACATATATACATACAGAAAAAAAATTGTAAAAATCGTCAATTTAGTTTCAGTATCATGTATAGAGCCTATAAACACGATATCTCTGAAAACAAAGTAACTTACTCCATGACCGACCCTTATAGATTTATTATTAGTATTGATTGGTGATCTTTTCTCATGGGTTGTATTTTTTATTTATCAATGCAGACGAAGTCGCGGGCTCCTGGTAGTATGTTAAACCTCACCATCGGCTCCAACGGAAGACCAGCACAGGTTTTCACAACCTGCATTATGCTGAGTTGGAGCCGATTTGTGGCTGGAGAACGTTTGTGTTTGTCTTTCTATATGTTACATATATGTTTTATATTTCGCTTTGCTACAAATAAAATCTTATTCTATTCTATTCTAATTATATTGTATATGACTTGCATTTTTAAAGTTGCAGAGCAAAATAAACCGCCTAAAGAAATTGAAGAAGTGATGATTTTACCTGAAATAATTGAAATATCAGACGATGAACGGGACACACCTAAAAAGTGAGTGTACATGTATTTACATACTTTACTTTTAGAATTTTAATATTTTAGAAACTTTTATCAAAAATAATTTCCCTAAGGATAATATTTTTTTTAAAATTTGTTTATAAGTTTTCTTGAAATAATAATTTAACCCTTTAACCGCTTGGTTTTGTAGTTGCCATGCCCCTAGCGCTTGACTTGTAATTTTTTTAAAATTTTTTTTAACAGAAAGCAACACAATGATTTAAAAACAAACATTATACAAGTAGAGGAATCTGTCGTATATATCCGACTCTGGCGAAATGGTCACGAAAATAATTGTCGGATAAATCCGACTGTGGCGGCTAAAGGGTTAAATAATAATACTTGAGTGAAATAAAATATAAATTTGACTATTAAAAATTCTATAGAAAACGTCGAAGAAAACGTACCGCAGAGAAACTGTTGGCTTGCGACGAGTGCTCTAAAACTTTTTGCACACCTTACGACCTGAAAAAGCATAAAAGAACTCACACCGGCGAGAGACCTTACATATGCGCCGAGTGTGGGAAAACTTATACACAGTTGGGTCATTTGGCTAACCACTCTGTCACACATAGAGGAATAAAAGCGTTCGAATGTTCCGAATGCGAGTCGTCTTTCTACAGAAAAGCGGATTTGGACAGGCACGAGAAAGTCCACAAAGGCATCAAGCCGTACACTTGCGAGATTTGCTCGAAGAGCTTCACCCAGAAGAATAACCTGGTCATGCACACGAAAATGCATATGGGTGAGAGGAATTTTGAGTGTACAATTTGCAAGAAAAGGTTTATCACTAAGAGCAAGCTCGTGTTGCATTCGAAGAAGCATGAAAAAGAGTCGAAGAGGATCAAATTAGAACTAGGAAACTACGATTAGGTGAGTTTTAAAGGGTTCTAATGATATTTAGGGTTGCCTTTAACTAAGTGGTTCTTTAGCTAAATGGTTCTTTAACTAAGTGGTTATTTAACTAAGTGGTTCTCTAACTAAGTGGTTCTTTAACTAAGTGGTTCTCTAACTAAGTGGTTCTCTAAGTGGTTCTCTAACCAAGTGGTTCTTTAACCAAGTGGTTCTTTAACCAAGTGGTTCTTTAACCAAGTGGTTCTTTAACCAAGTGGTTCTTTAACCAAGTGGTTCTTTAACCAAGTGGTTCTTTAACCAAGTGGTTCTTTAACCAAGTGGTTCTTTAACCAAGTGGTTCTCTAACCAAGTGGTTCTCTAACCAAGTGGTTCTTTAACCAAGTGGTTCTCTAACCAAGTGGTTCTTTAACCAAGTGGTTCTTTAACCAAGTGGTTCTTTAACCAAGTGGTTCTGTAACCAAGTGGTTCTTTAACCAAGTGGTTCTTTAACCAAGTGGTTCTTTAACCAAGTGGTTCTTTAACCAAGTGGTTCTTTAACCAAGTGGTTCTTTAATCAAGTGGTTCTTTAACCAAGTGGTTCTTTAACCAAGTGGTTCTCTAACCAAGTGGTTCTCTAACCAAGTGGTTCTTTAACCAAGTGGTTCTTTAACCAAGTGGTTCTGTAACCAAGTGGTTCTTTAACCAAGTGGTTCTTTAACCAAGTGGTTCTTTAACCAAGTGGTTCTCTAACTAAGTGGTTCTCTAACTAAGTGGTTCTTTAACCAAGTGGTTCTTTAACTAAGTGGTTCTCAAACTAAGTGGTCCTCTAACTAAGTGCTTCTTTAACTAAGAACCACTGAGTTAAAGGAGAGATGTAGTCTCTGATGATTTAACGTACAGTCGGGGTACGAAAACCTTGGTCACTTTTCAAATTCATTCATTACCTTAATTCTTCTTCTTCTCTTTTAATGTCTTGGCTCCATCAAATTTTCTCCGATGATTTTGCCAGTGTCATTTGTAAGAATAGCATTTTAAAATGGCCTTTTTTAAAATGAAAAAAGGCAAAATTCTAAATAAAATCAAAAGTAGCAGATCATGTGAGATCAAGCCAAGTCCACAATTTTTCTTTGAGTTTTCCAAAACAGATCCGTCGGGTTCAAAGCAGTCAGGTTAAGTACCGTCGTACACTTTTAGTATCCTTTGAAACTAAAGCACTAAGCAAACGAGTGACAGACAGATAGACAGACAGTCATGCCATATTTTGATGAAATGGAATTTTGGCATGACTTATAATTCCCCTGGTGCAAGCAAATGTCGACCTTTTCTTACTCCGATTGTACATGATTTTCTGTCTATAACTCCGCTAACTTTTTCAAAACCAACTAACGGATTTTGATGCGGTTTTCACTAATGAAAAGAGAGATAAATTAAGGAAGTATATGTTTTGCAGAAACAATACATGCGAAGCCGGGGGCGGGTCTCTGGTTTATCATGTTTTACATACAGAGAAGAAACTGTGTGACAGGAAGTGTCAACGACACAGTCACTCGAGCGGAAAATCGTGATCTGAAAAATCGCATATGAGTGTGTGCGTTGGAATTAATAAATTAACACCACATTACTGTGTACACGATTTATATATAATACAATAACTGTAATACATAATGTAATTACATCGCGAAAATAAATATAATATAAATATAAAATACAAAATAAATATAAAATATTCTTACCTGTCAAAACTCGTTTTTTACTGTAATGTTTCTGAATGGTAACTGTCAGCGACAAGTGAAAATAAAATGAAATTGTAGGGTTCACTGGTTGTCTCTTTCTAGCCGTAATGTGATTGGTTGATTTGTATTTGTAACGACAACATATAGCCCACATAAAATAAACATAGTCGTGGGAAATCTTAATATTGACACTCAATGCTGCAAGTGGTCAACAACCGGTGCCTGGTCAACTATAGGCTCAACCATTCTAATTCTTAATTGGTTAAGTTTTAATTTAAAGTTTTAATTTTAGAGATTTTTTTTTGTATAACAGTATTTTTTCCTGCCCATATGAGGGTAATGTTCCCAGTCAGGTCACGAGAGTGTAATGTTCAATAGTCATGTTCATGTCGTAATAGAAATATGAAGGTTGTATTTTTTTAAACCATTTGTGTTAAATTTTACAAATATTATATTTTTGTATAACCGTAGACATTCGCAGCTATGTGAGTATAATTTTCGTCGTCAGGTCACAAGACTTCTATATTAAATGGTCGGTTCACGAGAGTGCAATATTCAACAGTTATAATGTAAAAGAGTAAGTTTTTAGGTGTAATGAAAATATGAAGTTTTTTGTAACACTTTATTGGTGGGCTAGAATTTTCAGACACTTTTTGTATATTATTTCTTTTATGGTCAAATCACAAGAGTTGAATATTCAATAGTTCTAACGTAAAAATCTACATTTTGAGGTGTAATGGAAATTAAAGATTGTATTTTTTTTGTAACGCTTTATTGGTGTTTTAAGTTTTACATATATACAAAAAAAGTATATTATACTTCTTTTTGTATATCAAGAGACATTGTGGCCATGCGAGTGTAATGTTTACGGTCAGATCACAAGAGTTGAACACTCAATGGTCGGATCACGAGAGTGCAATATTCAATTAGGTCACGTCGTAAAAGTCTGAAGTATTTTTTTTGGTCTTTTTCGAGCTATGAAGATTATAATTTGTTGTCACAATATATTCCCGGGGTAAATTTTAGACATTTTTTTTTTAATTTTTAGACAATTGACCATTGTGTTTGTTGAAGCTATATAAACTTAGATATGTTAAGTTATTATTCTAATTTAAATATACATTGTACGATTTTTTTTGTCGTCTATTAGAAAAGGTGTATTTATTATCTCTGTTAGAAATATAATTTCTCTTTCAGAGCAATGCATTTCGGTTTTTTATTTCTACAGTCTATACAAAAATATTACTTATTACATATTTATTGAAAAAAAGTCTCAAGAAAATTCAAAACGTTCCAAAATTTCATACTTCAATAACCACTTTGTAATCTTAATCAATACTAATAATAAATCTGTAAGTGTAGGTATTGTATGTATGTATGTATGTATGTATGTTCCTCCATAACTCTGAAACGAATTAACTGATTTTCATGAAACTTGCTAGATAAACATTTGGACGTACGGGACGCAGGATAGGCTACTTAATATTTTTCAACGCGGACGAAGTCGTGGGCACCAGCTAGTTACTAATATTTTTGTAAATTTGTGGAAATATTTTAGTATGTTTGTTACTAAGTGAACAGTGTTGAGTGTGAACAGTTAAAGTTTAACTGTTAAATTAAAATTATAGTTATGTGCGTAAGCAGTAATGGAGGTTAAATAGAATTCTATTTAGCCTTTGACCTTGCTTTTATTTAGTCATTCTAATAAAAGCAAGGTCGAAGGAATGGATGACATGGACATAATAAATTTTAAGACTGTGCATGATGGATTGTCTATTAGTCCATTTAGTCGAGTTTATTTTTAGTCTAAATAGTAAGCAGTAATATATTAGTTCAATAGTAAAACAATATTATTAGTCGATTTGAAAACAGCCCGCAATAATATTTTTAGTCTTAATAGTTAATATTAATATTTTTAGTCTTAATAGTTAGTACTAATATTTTTAGTCTTAATAGTAAGTACTAATATTTTTAGTCTTAATAGTAAGTACTAATATTTTTAGTCTTAATAGTAAGTACTAATATTTTTAGTCTTAATAGTAAGTACTAATATTTTTAGTCTTAATAGTAAGAACTAATATTTTTAGTCTTAATGGTAAGTACTAATATTTTTAGTCTTAATAGTAAGTACTAATATTTTTATTTTTAGTCTTAGTACAATATTTTTAGTCGAGTCTAACACAGTCCGCACTAATTTTCCTATCTGGCCACACGATATCGACGATCCAGTCCAAATACGCAGCGACGTTAGTGTAAACACCTGGAGTTTCCCCACAGCTGTTTCCAGAAGACACGATGCCCTCGAGAATGTAAGTGCAGTGCAGGTCTTGGGCGACCGCCATGAGGGGACCACCGCTATCGCCCTGCACAAAATATTACTATATACCCACATTGCCATTTGCAAGTTAAGTATTCATTCTAAACCATGGGTTGCCAACCTTTTTGGCAGCCGGGCCAAATTTTTCAAAAAAGATTTCCGAGCGGGCCACACTAACTAATTTAACCAAAGCAAACAAAATTTTTAAGACAATCAAATAGATATATATATATATATATATATATATATATATATATATATATATATAATAGCCTGATCAGTAAATCGCCACTTGGGCTGTATCCGTCATATCTGTGCTTTCATCCAATGCTAGAGCATAAAATAAGAAGTCAGTAGCACGATTTTATATGTTATCTTAAAGTAGTGGCCCGCTCCCGGCTTCGCCCGGAGTGCTTTTTTGCAATCCAGCCGATAAATTACTTTAAACCGCCATCTGTGAGAACCTTATGGAACTCACAGATAAATAATTGCTGTATTGAATAGGTATCAACAGATGGCGCTATGTTAATAATATTATATAATTTGCAAAAAAATAATAAACAAAATGAGATATAAACTATCCTATCTTTTAAGTTGGACCAAATTACATATAGTTACAAAATTTTATCAAAGTCGGTTCAGTAGTTTCAGAGTTTATCGGGAACATACATCGTGACACGAGATTTTTATATATATAGATTTTAGATAGATATATCGCCAACACGTCTAGTGATAGTTTGACGAGATAGGGCTTATTTTTGAGAAATCCTTCTTTTCTGGACACAGGATTTCAACGACGCTTTCCAAAAAATTCTTAACAATTTCACCATTTGAATAAGGCTTTTTTGTAATCATCTTAACTTTGTGTATTGCTTTTAAAAACAAGTTTTAGCTAGAATCTAGAAGAAATTTACGATGTGTTGTACAATAGAAAAATGTTTTGTTCATATGACCTAGCTCCGCGGGCCACAAGTTCACATTCAGCGGGCCGCGGGTTGGCCACCCATGCTCTAAATTCTAAACCATGGGAGAAGGGATCTGGGGGTAGTTGTGTTAAAATGTGTGTGGTGTCCAAGGTTTTTTTTAATAATTTTTTACCTACCTTACACGAATCTTGTTTTTCTTTGCCGAAAGCGCAGATCATGTTGTTGGGAAGCCATGTTAGATCTTTGTCCATTAAATGCTTGCATTCCGTCTCATAATCTAATATGTCTACTGGAGCCTGAAAAGTTCATTAGATGCGTATTTTTTAAGTATTGCAAGCTGATTGTAAGTGTCTAATTAGATCTAGTCGAAGTCTCATTTATTTAAATACCAATACATGCCAACCTCCTACGAACAGTAAACACACTTGGATTTTTTTTGAAGTGAAGGCATTTTTGAGATGGGAAAGAACCATTGAACTCGCGACACTGTCATGTAATGTAATGTAACCGAAACCTCTGTATATTTTCAGATATTGCGCTTAAATTGAATTTAAATAAATTAAAAAAAAAAAACCAATTTTTGAGATAGGAAAAATACCATTGAACTCACGACACTGTCACGTAATGTAATGTAACCGAAACCTCTGTATATTTTCAGATATTGCGCTTAAATTGTATTTAATTTTTTTTAAAAAAAAAAAGAACAATTTTTGAGATGGGAAAAAACCATTGAACTCGCGACACTGTCATGTAATGTAACCGAAACCTCTGTATATTTTCAGATATTGCGCTTAAATTGAATTTAAATAAATTTCAAAAAGAAAAAAATTTGAGATTGTAAAAAACCATTGAACTCACGACACTGTCACGTAATGTAATGTAACCGAAACCTCTGTATATTTTCAGATATTGCGCTTAAATTGAATTTAATTTTTTTTTAAAAAAAAGAACAATTTTTGAGATGGGAAAAAACCATTGAACTCGCGACACTGTCATGTAATGTAACCGAAACCTGTATATTTTCAGATATTGCGCTTAAATTGAATTTAAATAAATTTAAAAAAAAAAACCAATTTTTGAGATAGGAAAAATACCATTGAACTCACGACACTGTCACGTAATGTAATGTAACCGAAACCTCTGTATATTTTCAGATATTGCGCTTAAATTGTATTTAATTTTTTTTTAAAAAAAGAACAATTTTTGAGATGGGAAAAAACCATTGAACTCGCGACACTATCATGTAATGTAACCGAAACCTCTGTATATTTTCAGATATTGCGCTTAAATTGAATTTAAATAAATTTAAAAAAGAACAATTTTTGAGATGGGAAAAAACCATTGAACTCACGACACTGTCATGTAATGTAACCGAAACCTCTGTATATTTTCAGATATTGCGCTTAAATTGAATTTAAATTTAAAAAAAACAACAATTTTTAAGATGGGACAAAACCATTGAACTCGCGACACTGTCATGTAATGTAACCGAAACCTCTGTATATTTTCAGATATTGCGCTTAAATTGAATTTAAATAAATTTAAAAAAGAACAATTTTTAAGATGGGACAAAACCATTGAACTCGCGACACTGTCATGTAATGTAACGTAACCGAAATCTCTGTATATTTTCAGATATTGCGCTTAAATTGAATTTAAATTTAAAAAAAAAACAACAATTTTTGAGATGGGACAAAACCATTGAACTCGCGACACTGTCATGTAATGTAACGTAATGTTTTTTGTGAAGCTTAGTTTTCACTTCTGACGTGCAGTCCAACGACTGTTATGTTTTTTTTTATACCTTCAATGAGACGTCGTGGCTTGGACCATTATTCCTTGTCGCGCCCCATCCAGCTATAATTCTTTCTGGGTTCAATTTGATGCCAGGGAACGGCAGACATATTGGTCTTATAAAATGGCCGACAGAAGAAAACAATACTCTGAAACAAAAATTTAGTAGGTATCTGAACAATGTATAAAATACACGATTTTATAATAAACTAGCTGTTGCACGCGACTTTTTCCGCGTAACTTTATAAAATATCAAAAGTATCCTGTTATTTCATTGTCTGGGAAAGAAACGAAAAGTATTTTTCCAGGGATTATAAAACATTAGCTGTTGCACGCGACTTCGTTCGCGTAAATTTATAAAATATAGCCTATATATGTTACTCGCTGATAATGTAGCTTTCTATAGATGAAAGAATTTTCAAAATCGGTCGGTCCACTAGTTTTTGAGTTTATTCATTTCAAACAAAAATACAAATATTCTCTCTTTACCATATCATCTCTTACCCATAAATAAATTCATAAGTGTACCAAACTCCTTTCGGAAAGCTATTATGAAATCTCTGATTAATTAAGAGACAATGAGCTCATACTATGAAAAGTATGCGATAATATTACTTTCTGTTCAACTCCAAGAGCGCTATGTCGTGGACGCTCTCATTCTTGATGCTGTAAAACTTGTGAGGTATCACTTTGACAATGTTGTATAGGATCCCTTGGCTTTGATCGTTTACATCACGCATACCGAGCCATGCGTACGCTACGAGGCCACTGAAAAAAAGAACATCAGTCAAAACATATCAGTCAAAAAGCATAAGTCAAAAACATGTAAGTCCAAAACATATCAGTCAAAAACACATCAGTCAAAACACACCAGTCAAAAACATAACAGTCAAAAAACATTATAGTCAAAAATATGTCAAAAACACATCAGTCAAAAACATTTATGTCAAAAACATAACAGTCAAAAAACATCAGTAAAAAAAATTATAGTCAAAAACATGTCAAAAACATATGTCAAAAACACAACAGTCAAAAAATATATATGTCAAAAACATATCAGTCAAAAAATATATGTCAAAAAGCATAAGTCAAAAACATGTAAGTCAAAAAATATGTCAAAAAACATGTAAGTCAAAAACATATCAGTTAAAACACATAACAGTCAAAAACATAAAGTAAAAAACATATCAGTAAAAAACATAACAGTCAAAAAACAAAACAGTCAAAAAACATAAAGTAAAAAACATATCAGTCATATAACATATCAGTCACTAGATATTAAAATTTAAGATTTAAGGATTTTAAGATTTTTTTGATTAATTAATATTTTAAAACTAAATTTACATTTAAATAAACGTACAAATTTAACATAAAAACTTAAAAACTAATTATTTTCAACAAATACTTTTTTTTTTAAGATTTAAATTTAAATTTAATTTTTTTTTTAAGATTTATGTAAATCTTAAAATGTGAAGCAAAGTGAGTTAGTTACTCACTAGGTCTCGTAGATAAGCACGTGTGCTGCTGTCAAAATGAATTTCTCACTGATCAGGGATCCCCCGCCGACCCAAACAACATTATTCTTCGCGGGAGGAACGCGATGTCCAAGTAGCGCCTGAAATAAAACCGTAATTCCCAGAGACTAGATTTAAGGGCACGCTGTACGAGCCTCGGGAGTCAGTAATAGGTTTGTTGTCGCAACATACTATAGTGCGAATAACCAAAGACATTCAACTCTTTTTTTATAATATAAAGGTGGCAGACAGGCTGGCGGCTCACTTGATGGAAAGGTGGTTACCGTCGCCTAAGGACACAAGCACTAAGCCTAAGAAAACTCGCGAAACATGCGCCACCAATTTCAATATTTTAGAATAACTAATTTATTTAATTTTACATTATTTTTTTTGTTATTATCGGAGTTTACTCCTTAAGAATCGATTACATATATAAGCCCGGGGTATGAAACTTTATAGGAGTAAAATCAAAATTGTCACATGTCACACGTTACGCGTTATAGGCTACAATATGCCTAAAAACATATTAATATAATGTTTTAACTATATTTATTAAATTATTTATTTATTGTTCGCAAGGAGTAAACTGTAGTAAACTCCAATCGTGCTTCGGAACTGACACCTACACTTTTTTTTAAATATTATTTTATATATTTCTTAATTAAGAGCAGGCCCCACGAAAACAATTCCTACGCTCGCTCCGCCCACGTCCCGCCACCCGAGAGTTACAAGTTGCTCGGCGGCTCTCTAGGATTTTTTTTAATATATCGCAAGATACAGCTTACGTAAGGTTGAATATTGCGTACATTATTTGAAGCATGATTTGGTATGCACTAGCTCGGAACTAAACAACGTAAGTCTCAAAATTGTTTTCGTTAATTATAGGAGTAAAAATAAACCTAAGTTTATTTTATTTTGACAATCACTGGTAAACAATGTTTCCTTGCTACGAGCAGTTTTTTGGCGATATAACTCAAGCCGTTTAGTAGAAAAATGTAATATTCTCCGGAAAAGGCGCCGATTTCGATCAAAAAATGTATCGAATGAAAATCACCTAATTATGTTTCTGACTTGATAATCTACAGATAAAGGTCTCAAAATATATATATGTAAATTCCACATTAATCAGATATGTGGTTGACTCAGCACATTTATTTAAAGTTCCCTTAGTTTCATAGGGCCTGGCCTTAAGTAAGTATAGATATTTTAAGTTATGATTTTACACGCCAGACGTGGTTGACCCATGTTGCTTGTAAATAAATTATTTGAATTTGAATAAATTTTTACCTGTTTTACCCCTACTAACTAATTCCATCAAATTCTCTATACAAACAATTAACTGGCCAAGCTTGCTTAAGCGATCTTTTACTTCAAAATTTGTATAAAAGATACAAGTATACGCTACGACATAAAAATTACCAGATAATAAAAATAAAAAAAATATATTTTTATAAAAAAATTGAAAAAAAAAACTTCCTAAATAGTAAATTTTACTATAACACTATGTAATGAATATTTTATAGATCATATAATTATTTAATTTAAATATAATAATGTAGGTAAATATTATTTATTTTTTAATTTAAATAAAATAAAATTCTTTTTATATACCTATGTAGTTTATGCTTCCTTTCCCCTAGTCCCTTAATATAAGTTGCATGCCCGACAGGGTCCATAATATTACTAGCTGGTGCCCACGACTTCGTCCGCGTTGAAAAATATTAAGTAGCCTATCCTGTGTCCCGTACGTCCAAATGTTTATCTACCAAGTTTCATGAAAATCAGTTAATTCGTTTCAGAGTTATGGAGGAACATACATACATACAGAAAAAAAATCTAAAAATCGTCAATTTAGTTTCAGTATCATGTATAGAGCCTATAAACACGATATCTCTGAAAACAAAGTAACTTACTCCATGACAGACCTTTACAGATTTATTATTAGTATTGATGGTTTCGCAGTAAATAATTGAAAAAAAAAAAGGAAAAAGATGTTACCAAATGTGGAAACTCTCCATCAACCGATTCTTCGCCACCAAGTATCCTTGGTGCCAACCTGCCCGATATCTTGGGCATGGCGCAAGTGTCTAATCTGCTCCAAACCATTTGCTCCTTCCAACACTTTCGTATGTACTCCTGATTCTTAAGGCATTCTAAAAAGGGGAATAGTTGGCTTATCCTCTTATAAAAATAAAAAATTTCGGGTGGACCACCCTTAACATTTAGGGGTATGGAAAATATATGTTGGCCGATTCTCAGACCTACCCGATAAGCACACAAAGTTTACACACACAGAGTTTGGCAACAAACACCGCGACACGAGAATTTTATATATTAAGAAAGATAGATACTTACTGGGTTGTTAAAAAAGTAAGTGCGGTATTAAAGAGAATAAAAGAAAAATCATTTAAAAAATAAAAACTAAGCTTCAATCAAAATTTTTTATACGAAGTGCCCGCGACTTCGTCCTTGTTATAAAATAAAAGAAATTACAATTTTTACTACAAATAAAATATTATTCTATTTGACGACACGTTTGGTCTAGTGGCTAGTAAACCTAGCTGTTAACCAAACGGTCGCGGGTTCGAATCCCGCTAGGGGCAAATGTTTTTATGTGTTAACATTTACCTTTGTACCCGAGTCATGGATGTTTTCTATTTATAATATGTATGTATTTACAACAAAAAAAGTAATATATGTATTATATCAACTGTCTGGTATTCACAATAGAAGCATTAAGTTACTTAGTGTGGAACTAGATGGTGCTGTGTGGAATGTGTGGAGATATTTATTATTTATTTATTTATATAGCCACTAGGTAGCGCTGCTTCATTCCCATACAAATTAACGTTTACGCTTTCGACGCGTTTGATCGAGAAAAACTCGCACTAGGCCCTAAGATAAATCCTTGAAGCGGGTTGCATGTTGTATAAAAATCCGTCGGCTAGTTTTTGAGTTTTTGAGTAATACACAAACAATTTTTTTTTAAATATATTTAGATGATATCGTGTCTTAATACTCAAGTACTTACTGGAAATTATAAAATCGGTCATATTGCCGTATCGCGGTGCATCGTAAGTGGGTAATGCCGGACAATCGTCATCTTCGCATTGTTCTTTTACATCCATTACGTCATTATTGCAACAGTGAAATGGAATATCGCCCTTGTAGTTGCATTGCTTAAAAAAAATTGATATTACTTATTTACATACATTTTTTTAAATCTTTTTAAATATATTTTGGGACCACCTTATAAAGGTATCAACTTGTTGGTTTTATAATACAGTCGAGAGGTTTCATACAAGGACTAAGAGTCTTCGATCGTAACTTGTTTAGTATAAGAACAAAATAGTTTTCGATCGCAACTGGTTTCGTACAAAGCTGAAAAAGTAGTCGATCGTAACTGGTTACGAAGCTCAGGTTACGTACGCGGCCGAAGCCATCGTATGTTGGACCCATCATCCCCTAAGTTAATTTTATCGTAATCTGAAAATCTTCCCCCTAATTCCCCCGAGTGGACAAACTTTTCCATTTAGGTATTATATAATATTAATATAGCTAGTGCCTGCGACTTCGTTTGCGTTGAAAAATAAATAACAGGTAATTATAATAATCATTTATATAAGATATTACATCCATATTAGCCCCTTCGGCCGCGTACGAAACCGGAGTTTCGTAACCAATTGCGAAAGAAGAAAAAATCTACTTTCTACGATACTAGTTGCAATGGAAGACTTTTTTGAACTCTTACGAAACCGCGGTAATCCTTTCGTAACTAGTTGCGAGCGACAATTTGTATATTTTGTACGATACTAGTTTCGTACGAGGGATTATCTGAAATGGATAGCTATTGCAACAAGTGAGTAATAAAATAAAAAAGTTTCTTCGTCGTATTCTTTCGCCCGACGAATCTATTTAAACGACTATGCCAACCTTCTATATTATTTGTTGTTCTTATTTTTTCTCCAGAACAACAACACACTTTAACAAAGTCAGTCCTTCTCATCCATTGCTTTTGGAAATATTTATTGAATTTTTTAACATCGTCCCCGGGCGGACTTTTAGACATGACATATAACTGATACCTGTTTTAAATATTCTTTGGGCAATCGAGCAAGGCTAATACATCTCGCCACGTGTCTTCTTTTGAACCTCGTAGTAATCTTTAAGGACTTGGCTTTTCGAAACAAACACCTGTTAAGGTGGTAGTAACATCCCTTGATGACAACTGAAGGAAAGACTTGGAATGGCTTTCATAGGTGCCAACTTAGTCAACCGTTATTTTTTCTGGTTGCCGGTTTCTGAATTGAGATTGTATTAATCTAAATACAATTGTGTAAGTTTCAACTATTTTATCAGGAAGTAAGCAATATATTAATAATTTGACATAGATTCGTCAACTCC
Organism: Synanthedon andrenaeformis; assembly: GCA_936446665.2. Classification (NCBI taxonomy): domain Eukaryota; kingdom Metazoa; phylum Arthropoda; class Insecta; order Lepidoptera; family Sesiidae; genus Synanthedon; species Synanthedon andrenaeformis. Next base: position 661,721 of record OW387806.2, on the reverse strand, counting down.
GTGAATGGTGTATAATTGTTTGAAACCTTTAGGGCACGAACTAAACGTACCGTACGGCCAATAACCCTAAGAGGGTTTAATGTTATCAACATCTAAAGAGGTGATATCATTATGAAAATCCATTTTAATTACGTATGAAGAAAATAAAGTACGTTTTCGAAATTCATTATTTAATTACAAATTCCTATACCGAAACCAGTATCATGTAAGGAAAAAAAACCTATTTCTTAGAAACTAGTATCGTAAAAAGTAGATTTTTCTTCTTTCGCAATTTGTTACGAAACTCGGGTTTCGTACGCGGCCGAAGGGATATTAGCTACCTAAAAAATATTACATCTGTTTAGGTTCAAAAAATTATAAATTTTTACAACTAAAAAACTGTATCCTACTGTATATTGGCAGAGACTTGAAGGTACTGTGGCGTTGCTTGTGTCATAGGTGACGGTAGCCACTACCATCCAAGTGAACCTTCAGCCTGTCTGCCTACGTTAACATGCTAAATAAATAAAAAATAAATTAAAATTATATACCTAATCATAACGCCTGACATCTGCATTGCTTTTACTTACACTTTTGCAAAAAAAAAAAATTAAAATGAAAATGTACTCACCACATTTTTACCAGGGATTAGTCCGTGGAAGGTGTTCGAAAAGAAATCCTTAAGTTCACCGCTCCTGTATCCGGTGTCTTCGTTTGAGCAGCAATACAAAGGTGTCGATTTTGGTTGGATGTATCTACAAATCTAAATGAATAAACATCTAAAAAAAGATTCTTTATTTAGCTGTATTCCGAGTTTGTGTTTCCGAGCTCATATATTATAACCCAAATGTTTTCAAAGTTGGAGTGAATAGACATCTTCTGGGTGAGCTCTAGGGCTCATCCTTGCTACACAGCTGGTTGTTGGCTAAGAGCAAACCTATCTCTAATAAAAATAAATAAATAAATTAAGAAAAAAAATTGATCTTCATTTAATTTTTGGGATTAAAACAGAAATAAAAATATATAGATACATGGATTTATTATAAGGCATAAAGAAGTGATACAATACATATGTAGCTACATCATTTGACGACACGTTTGGTCTAGTGGCTAGTAACCCTAGCTGTTAACCAAACGGTCGCGGGTTCGAATCCCGCTAGGGGCAAATGTTTTTATGTGTCAACATTTACCTTTGTACCTGAGTCATGGATGTTTTCTATTTATAATATGTATGTATTTACAAAAAAAAAGTAATCTATGTATTATATCAACCGTCTGGTATCCATAATACAAGCATTAAGTTGCTTAATGTGGAACTAGATGGTGCTGTGTGGAATGTGTGAAGATATTATTATTAGATATTATTATTTTTTACATATTTATTTTCACCTCTTAATTCTAAATTTTTTACAATATAAATATTGAAAAACAATAAATATCGTAAAAAACCTAAAACTAGAACTCCGCAGGTAGCGGGGCAAGGCCCAAGCTACCGGTGGTTAGGGCTGCAGAGTGAGGAACCTCCTGACATTTCGTGCCGTGTCAAGGTGCAAGAAGTACCGCCTTCTGTATCTGTCCCTTGATCCAGCCATCTAGTGAGAGCCTCTTAAGGTATTATTATTATTATTAGATATCATTAAACTGTATCCTCCGATTTTGTTATAATCATTTTTCTCCATTATCACCACATAGGAAGCAAACAAACACGTAGGTAAACACTTCAGAACAATGTTTGCAAGAAATACTTAATTTTGTGAATCCACGCACTTGCATAACTTGTGACTAAAGCAGTTATTACACTTTTCAATTTGTAGGAAACCAATTTAGGAACCTAAGTAGTGAACTAGTGATCACATTACACTAAATTGATTTCTAAATCAAAGACATAGAATTGAAAATGGATTCTAAAATCTAAATTGGATCCAATCTGTTCTAATTGCGATTATACCTTCCGATTTCCTAAATTGGTTTCCTACAAATTGAATAGTTGTTAAATCCGAATTAACATCGGTTTGTAATTAGATGGCGCTAATATGAAAACGTATACGCGAACGTTTCTTTCATTGTGCCTTTTTGTATATTTGAAATGTTTGTTTAATAAATAGATTGCTTTGAGATTACTTTCGAGCGATTTACCTATTGTATCCCCTGCGTTTTATTTTGATTTAAACCTGGGACGATTGGTGATTTTTGGGTGCAAGGTTTTGTACAATAGTGTAATAACTGCTTTAAGCTTAAGAATTTTGTATGTGAATACTTAGGGTGGGGTGCACCATACCACTGGTTAAAGTAAAGGTTGACGTCAAATTTGTCACTAACAATAACGCTGACTTTAACCGTTTCTGCGAAACGCGTTGCACCGGCATATTTGTAAGCTAAGTTAAAGTTACCAGGGTTACCAGTCTAATGAGTTGTAATTTACTTCAGAATCGTTCAGAATCGTTGTGGGAAATATTTTTGGATATTGCAACACTAAAGATAAAGTCATATTTTCGAGCTGTCACTTTTCTAATTCGGATCAAATTTGAATTAAAACGTAAAGTGATAAATACAAAGAGGAATATAATCACTTCGTTCGATAAATATTATTACGGATTTGAATAAACATGGAAAAAAAAGTATTTCACATGCAAAGATTGGAGAAATTGCAATTGGACATAAAAATATTTTAAAAAATTAGATTTCTAGTTCCTTTTTATGTTAAGGTCGGCAAACAGGTTGACGGTCCACTTGATGGCATGTGGCTACCGTCGCCTATAACACAAGCAACACCACAGGCGCTGAATGCGCTACCGACTACAGTAGGATAAGGGATAGGGAAATGGGCTCTGGCATCACTTATTCAATCACTGCAACACAACAGCACACATGCTGTTATTTCATGGTGGTCTTCTAAATTAAAAACGTATATTTAAAAAAATATTGTTTATTATTTTCTCATATGCTTGTTGTCGTAGTCTACTAAAATTATTATTTATCTGTTGTGACCTGTTGCGCTCATCATTCCTTGCCACTGTATGTAATATATTTTATTCATTACTGGATGATGTAATATGGTCCTCATTCCTATTTGGCTCTAATGGCGGCAAAGGATCCTTAATTTTTTTACAAATATTGTGCAGTACAGCAGTTGCCACTATGGGGGGCTGGACTCTCTCTAGGTTCGTCCTTATTTTTATTGACAGGGCTGGAAATCTTCTTTTCCAACATCCAAACACCCTTTCTATTACGTTTCTGGTACGTATTTGGCTTTCGTTATATAATATCTCTCCATCAGTAATGGGATCACGCAGAGGTGTTATTTTGTAGAACGAGGCCTTTTCCTTTTCAAAATGTTGGAGTGCCGCTTTCTCTATGGTTTCAACAATTCAATTCCATGTCTCTGTTCCGTTTGTATTTGGTCTTGTCATATTTTTATTTTTTTTATAATATAAAGGTGGCAGACAGGCTGGCGGCTCACTTGATGGTAAGTGGTTACCGTCGCCTAAGGACACAAGCAACACCAAGGGGAGTGCTAGTGCGCTGCCTACCCTGTAGGAATTTGTTTATCCCCCGCTTGAAGTAGCCCATATTGTAGCATTCATATTCTTCGAATTGGAAAAACTGTTTTATATATAATGTATTACGTTTTAAATTAACAACACGTATACTGAATAAAGATTAGTGTAATTAATAAAAATATATATAAATATAATTCTTCTTCTTCTTTTAATGTCTTGGCTCCATCAGATTTTCTCCGATGATTTTGCCAGTGTCATTAGTAAAAATAGCAATTTGAAAGTCTTTTTTAAATAAAAAAGACTAAATTGAAATTAAAATCAAAAATAGCAAATCCCGAGACTAGTCAGTCAAGTCAAGTCAAGTCTAATTTTTCTAGAGATTTCCAAAACAGGTCCGTCAAGTCCAAAGCAGTCAGGTCAAGTCCATAAATATAATTAATATAAAGCCGATATAATTCGACTCGTTCATTTGACACTTGACGTTATTGTTAACAATAACAATAACTTTGACCAGCGAAGAATGAGCGTTTAAGGTTACGGTTAAAGTTATGACGTCATTTGATCTGGTGCAACTCATTTTCGGCCTAACCGTTACTTTAACTGAATTTGCGACTTTTGTTAAAGTTAAAGTAAGATGGTGCAACCCACCCTTAGTCTTAACTTAACTTACCTCTGGCTGCTTCCTTTCCTGCAGCAATATTTCCGCAGGTTTGCAGTTCCCCAAAAACCTACAGGTGCCATCACCACCGTTTGAGAGCAGGCATGAGTCGTCTGTTAAGAATAAATAAGCAAAATATGAAAGTTGAATATGAATATGCGAAAGTTTGTCAGGGTGGATGTATGGCTATTTGTTACTCTTTCACGCAAAACGGCTTTTTTATGTTAAGGTCGACAGACAGGCTGACGTTCCAGTTGATGATGGGTGGCTACAGTCGCCTATGACACAAGCAAAGCCACCACAGACCATAGAAGGGTAAGGGATAAAGGAAGGGATGGGGTAACGGGCTCTGGCATTCCTTACTCACTCACCCAAACCAACCCAAACACAACAGCATATATGCTGTAAGGGGGTGGTCACTGCCGCCAGACGTGCTGCCCAAATGACGGCGAAATGCAGTGTCAGTGCCACTACTTACTTGAACAGTGTAACTTTTACTTAACTTAAGCAGTGCAACATTTACTTAACTTAAGCAATGTAGCTTATACTTAACTTAAGCAGTGCAACATTTACCTAACTTAAGCAGTGTAACTTTTACCTAACATAAGCAGTGTAACTTTTACTTAACTTAAGCAGTGTGCACGCCTTAACGGAATAGGATGAAATTTTGGCACAGTTATTGAAAAATCAAAATGGTAGACGGTTATGGCGGTTGCGACATCACAAAATAAGTAAATTTCAAAATATATTTCAGTGCATGAGAATTTATTTAAATTATGCCATTCTCAAAAATCTTAATATATAAAAATTTCGTGTCACGTTGTTTGTTCGCGATGAACTTCTAAACTACTGAACCGATTTTGATAAAATTTCGTAATTATATGTACTTAATTTGGTCCAACTTAAAAGATAGGATAGTTTTTATTTTGAATCCGGGCGAAGCCGGGAGCGGGGCCACTAGTATTATACATATATAAAATTCTCGTGTCACAGTGTAACATAACTCCTCCGAAACCGGCTTGACCGATTTTTATGAAATTTTTTGTGTATATTCGGTAGGTCTGAGAATAGGTCGTAAACTATTTTTTATACCTCAAAATATATTTTTTTGGCAATACAACGTTTGCGGGGTCAGCTAGGTAGCTTATATTTATAAAGGCAGACATTTTCTAGTTATAGGTTGAATCTATTGTTTAGATTTTAGATTTAAGATAATTAGTAACTAACTTAGGTAATAAATTTTAAAGTTTTTTAAGTCCTACATAATGAAACCCTGTAATTGGCAATGTAAGTAATAATACTGTGTCTATTGTATGTTATTTTGTTTTGCTGTAGGGTTTATGTTCATAAATAAATAAATAAATAAATAAATAAATAAATAAATAAATAGGTAACATTCCGGCAGACAGAGAAACTTAAGCTACAACCCGAGCATAAAAAAGTAATTAACTTTTTGGAGAATTTGCATACCTTGTTTAACATATCACTTTGTGCATATATGTATATATCTATATATACTAGGTATAAGTATAAGTCCGTGGTATGAAAATCTAACGCAGTAAAATCAAAATTGTTACACGAATGCGTTACGTTTTCGATTTACGTTCTATTTTTTTGAATATTTTAGAATATCTGAAGTATCAGATATTGCGCCATCTAAACAATATTATTTAAAAAAAGAACAATCACTGACCTTAACATATGAATCATAATAAAGAATTTACATAAAAAATAATGCTTTTTTTTATTTTTTTTAATTTATAATTTTAACAATTTTAAGGGCTAATAATATATAAAATAACATGTAAAATTATAAAACTAAAAACCACTGAGGATTAATCACGTTTTATCATTTGTAATTATTCTTCTTCTTCTTCTTTTAATGTCTTGGCTCCATCAGATTTTCTCCGATGATTTTGCCAGTGTCATTAGTAAAAATAGCAATTTGAAATTAAAATCAAAAATAGCAGATCCCGAGACTAGTCAGTCAAGTCAAGTCAAGTCTAATTTTTCTAGAGATTTCCAAAACAGGTCCGTCAAGTCCAAAGCAGTCAGGTCAAGTCCATTTGTAATTATTAATAATTCTAACTATATACTATATGTCAAACCTCGTTCTGTCAAACGTGTCAAACTTGTATTCATTATTATTTTATTTTACACTTAACTGCCAGTAACACGTCAAATTGTTTTAATAAATATTTAAAAAAAAATATTTGAAAACTTACGTTCTTTTAATGGCAGGAATCTTCTCGCCAAAATTATTGCTGTCAAATTCAAAAAAAGAATGATTTTTAAAAACATAATATCTAATTGAATGCGTTCGCGTCCGAACGGTAAAAGGTTGACTGGTAGACAACTCATTGCAAAAACCAGATTATGTTAGACATGAGGAAAATTAAATCACTAATTAATTAACAAACAAAACAACTTTATATTTATACATATGTACCTAAAGTATTGATTAATAGGTAACGATTGTCACTTAATTACAATTTTATTAGAAAGTCGGGGGGATATTTTATAATTTTAATTATAACATGTGTTGTAATTTTGTTTTAAAAGAATACAATCTGGGGCGGGTCGCCTGTCTATACTAAATAATACTAATATCGTATTATAAAGAGAAGATTTTTATGTTTGTAATGAGTAAACTCAAAAACTAGTGGACCATTTTTAAAAATTCTTTCACCTATATAAAGCTACATTATAAGTGAATAATATAGGCTATATTTTATAAAGTTACGCGGGCGAAGCCGCGTGCAATAGCTAGTTATCATCATCAATCAGTCAATCAATACTAATAATAAATCTGTAATGGTCGGTCATGGAGTAAGTTACTTTGTTTTCAGAGATATCGTGTTTATAGGCTCTATACATGGTACTGAAACTAAATTGACCATTTTTGCAATTTTTTTCTGTATGTATATATGTTCCTCCATAACTCTGAAACGAATTAACTGATTTTCATGAAACTTGATAGATAAACATTTGGACGTACGGGACACGGGATAGGCTACTTAATATTTTTCAACGCAGACGAAGTCGTGGGCACCAGCTAGTTTATAAAAAGTCTGATTGGCCCCGCCTTCATGCATTCAAACATTCCGATATATAATGTATAGTGACAAGTCGAGGCGTTCGAAATAGAATTTTGACGCACAAAATAATGTATGTGTTTGATACGTAACTTGATATATGCAAATAAATATCGGAATCGAAGCTTTTTACTCAACTTCTATGTGTCACAGCTTTATTTATTCGTCTAGAGCAAATATTACAAGATGGAGATAGAGAATCGAAATGTTTTTTCTTAATAAAAAAATGAAATAAAACAAAGTAAGTAAACCTTTATTCTTTGACAAGTTAAAGAATTTTTTGCCAGTATATGGTTCTATATTATAATTACAAAGTGGTATAAATGTAAATTTTTTAGTTGTTTATCCATATATATATTTTATTTTTTATTTTTTTTAAACTTTTTTAAATGTTTTCTTTAGTAAGTGCATAACCTCACCATCGGCTCTAACGGAAGACCATTTTTTTATACTTTTTCTTACTTTTCTTATGTACTTGCAATACCCTAAAAAATATTGTTTACCCACTTTTAAAAATATTCAAAAGCTTTAAAAGCATGTCACGCGTTTCGACCTTATCATATTTATTGGAAAAGTTTTATATCATATTTTTAATTTTCTAAGTAAAGACGTGTTTATATTAAGTAAGACTGCATTAGGGCGTGTACACACTTTATTATTTTAAAACTATTTATTTATTTGCTTTAAGCATATTTGGAGGACTGTTTAATTTCATTATTTAAGTTGTTTTGATTATTTATCAAGAATTATTATTTAACAACAGTTAAGAATCTAAACAAGAAGTTTACTTCTTGTTTAGATTCTTGCGTTGTAGATATGTGAAGAACAAGAACAGAGAAGACGCCTATGGCCTTCTTAGACATAGGTACTTACGATAGGTATCTACTATATCTATATATTAATGCTACACATATCTATACTGTATTATAATAATTACTATAATAAAGAAATAGGGTGTATTTTGTATGTTTGTTTACATACGGATTTTGAGACGGTTTTCACTAATGAAAAGAGATATAAACGACGAAGATTTTTTGTGTATAATTTAAAGAAAACAAAAAAAGCTTCCTTGGAATAAGGGGGAGCAAGGGAGAGTAAATAGTCTCAGATATAAATAAAATAAATAAATATTCCACACAGCACCATCTAGTTCCACATTAAGCAACTATAGGCTTGTATTATGAATACCAGACACTTGATATACTACATAGATTACTTATTTTTGTAAATACATACATATTATAAATACAAAACATCCATGACTCAGGTACAAAGGTAAATGTTAACACATAAATATTTGCCCCTAGCGGGATTCGAACCCGCGACTGTTGGTTAACAGCTAGGATTACTTACCACTAGACCAAACGTGTCATCAAAGGCGAATAAGAGACCACAAAAATAAGAATGAGTAAGAATTGGATAAGGACATAGGGGAATAGATGAGGAGGGGTTATGGTAACCGCCAGTCACTTTATGCTGACTCTGGCATTTACTTACTCACCGAAAGATGCTGTTATTTCGTGGTTTACCATAAATTAACAGCTGATCAGACTGTCTGGCTGTAACCACCTTCTAACAGAAGACCACCGTGAAATATTAAGGCAGAGAGTAAGGGATGATAGACTTATTTCCCTATCAACGTTATCCCTTTTATTTATTCGTGCAACCTTGACGATTTTGTTTGATAATTTGATATTTCACCATCAAGATCCCTCCTCATCTACACATCAAGATGGGCCGCCATCTTGATTTTAGAATCTGCATAAAGAGCTATGATTATGGAATATATGTAGAATAAAAACCTCTTTCTCATTTAATCTATATTAATATTATAAAGAGAGGTTTAGTATTTTGGTATAGATAGATAGAGTCGACTTCTTCATTGCTAAAGGTCGTGCCTGCTCTGAAATGCCTTGGTGGCATCGACCACCAGCTGTTTTCCACTCCACTCTGTCCTCAGCCTTTCTCATAGCCTTCGTAAGATGCACAACTTGGTCTGTCCATCGGCTAGGAGACCGCCCTTAAACCCTAATGTATGTTTTGGTATGTTTGTAATGAATAAACTCAAAAACTACTGGACTGATTTTGAAAATTCTTTCACCTATAAAAAGGTACCTACATTATCATCGAGTAACATAGGCCATATTTTATAAATTACTCAGGCGAAGTCGCGTGCAAAAGCTAGTAATGGGTATTTTAGAAACGTAAACAGAAAAACCAAAAATTACCAAATTTAACCATCAAAAGCTTGAGATATTATAATTTATGAAAAAAAAAATTGAACTAAGACATTATTTGTCACGTACTTTTCAACCTACGCGTAAAGAGTTGAGCAAACTTTGCCACCATATAAAAAGGGGATGCAAAATAGATTTCCCATTCCAACATCAGCTGTTATACGGCAGCCATCTTGGGCTGTCAAAAATAGTGGGGTTTATTTTTTTTTTAATTGTAAAAAATGTTGAAGATCACGGCTGTTGTGTCTTTAATGCTTATTGGTGAGTATTCTTTTTTTAAATTTTATAGTTTTTTATTTGTCACTCGTTGAATTTAAGGCAAAGATAACTCGCATACTTACAGTCTACTTAATTATAATAGTTTTTTTTTAGATATATTTACTAGTTACTTGTTAACTTTTTGGAAAAGATATCTTGTGGAGTACCTATACAGCCTACAATAGTTAGTTATTTTTTTATAATTCATTTGTTACTCATTAAATTTTTGGCAAATATCATTTGTATAGTACAGCCTAATAATACTTACTAGTATATTATTTTAATTCATTTGTTACTCGATGGCAAAGATAAGATAAGGATCGATGAATAATTGGAGTTATTTTTTCAAAAATAATTATTAATAGTTAAATTTTAAGCAAAGATAACTTGTGCAGTAGGTTTGTTTAGTCACCTAATTTTTTTAATTCATTTGTTATCTACTCTTTGAATTTTAGACAAAGATAATTGTTTGGTATACAGCCTAGTTATTTAGATTTTTAATTCAATTATTACTCTATTGTTACTTTATGTTTACGAAGGGGAATTGTTAAAAATTTAAAGGGGACCTTTATGTTATAGAAAATTATATCAATGCTTTCGTTGTACGTACGCTGTTTTATTTTGCATTTGATTATTTATAAGTTTCAATATTTTATAGCGACTTGGTCGCAGGCTGATTCAAAACGACATAAAAGGGAGGCAGCCCCATTGGAACAATTTGGATCAGGTTAGTTGATATCTCCCCTGTATGTTGTTATCACATGGTACCAACGAACTTGATATATATATATTATTTCGATGCATGGTAGCAAAAAATAAGTTACTACTTATATGTGAAATTCTAAAACTAGCTGCGTTCCGCCGTTTTACTGACCGTTTAAAATTCATTTAAACGTAAAAAATACTTGACATGAAGAAATGTAATTACATCAAATTTTCACGAAAAAAAAACCTCTTACTACCTTTTATGAAATCAATGATAACCCTATACAATACAGAGGGTTATGGAGATGCGGGACTCGGGTACTTTGATAGTCAATTGTAACTTACGTCTCACATAGATGTCATAGTCAAGAAAGCAGCTCGTTTAATGGGGTTCATAAAACGCAATACAAAGGGATTCCAAATAAAAACAATAATTTTATTATAAACTAGCTGACCCGGCAAACGTTGTTTTGCCAAAAAAAATTTTTTGGGATGGACCACCCTTAACACTTAGGGGTATGGAAAATAGATGTTGGCCGATTCTCAGATCTACCCGATAAGCACACAAAATTTCATCAAACTCGGTCCAGCCGTTTCGGAGGAGTTTGGCAACAAACACCGCGACACGAGAATTTTATATATTAGAAGATAATGCGTTGATTCGTAGTCACTTGCGTGGCATCTAGCTTATATATCTCAAGGCTTTTCGCATAGACAGCCATATAGTCAGCGACTTCAGTTCCTCAAAATGGTATATCTGTATGATCGCAGGAAACTCTTAAATCTTATATTCCCATACAAGATTCTGCACGGATTGACAGACTCGCCGTCCCTCCTATCGGAAATGGATTTTTGCGTTCCACGTAAGGTGCCTAGAAAACGTAAAGAATTTTATGGAACATTTAAAAGTGATATGCGTAGAGCATAAACTCTGTCACTGTCATCTGTCATTTAAAACCAACCAAACGTCTGTCATTTGAAGAAAATGTGACTTTACGTCACTTGACCTGACTGCTTTGGACTCATTTGGACTTGACGGACCTGTTTTGGAAAACTCTAAAAAAATTAGACTTGACTTGACTGACTAGTGTCGGGATCTGCTACTTTTGATTTTAATTTCAATCTTGCTATTTTTATTTAAAAAAAAAGACTATTACAAATTGCTATTTTTTACTAATGACACTGGCAAAATCATCGGAGAAGATCTGATGGAGCCAAGACATTAAAAAAGAAGAAGAAGAAGAAGACTTTACGTCAACACATTGGAGTTTAATGAATGAAATGAATAGTAGAAGTTGGTCGTTACTAACTTTTACCATCGACTCCGCCATGATTCCATTTTAGGCGTACTCTTTATGTGCCGCTTTGGCATTTGAGACGCGAATTCCATAGTCGTAATACTTCAATGCTCAGCTTACCTGATAACCTATAATCTTCCTCAAGAAAATATGTTCTTGAGGACGCTATCAAATGATTTTTTTTTTAAATCCGACTGTTACACTTCTTATACATACTTTAATATACATTTAGTAAAAAGCAATTATTTTGACAATACAAATTGACATTTCAATTTTATTTTTAAGTTGGGTAGAGATGTGTGTGTATATGTTTTGATGTTATATACATATATAGATAGGCTATTTTTGTTTGTCCTCATAAAAGGCAGTACATTATGGGCGTCCAGCTTATCCTGTGATTCGTGTGGGAGCGAATGTGCCTCCGCATGCGGCACTCGTCACTTCAGGGCTTGCTGCTTCAACTATTTAAGGAAGAAACGAGGACCAGAAAGCGTTGAGGTAATGTTTTTTTAAAAGTGTCAGGGCATACAGCATTCCCCTGAGATGGCTGTCGTGTCATAACCCCCCTAAGAGCGCGCTAGAAAGACCCGCTCCCGGATTTGCCAGGGAATCATTTTTTTATATGTATACACAAAAATCCCTGTTCGTCCCTCTTCTCACTAGTTAAAATCGAATTTCAAAGAAGCGGTTGCGTACACAGAAAGGACTACTGCTTACATTGTCCCACACCTTATCAATAGTTTACCTTCAGAACTATTGATAGCGTGCGAGTTGAATGCAGTCGGGGCCTGAGGTGAAGGGCAGGAGCATTTCGCACGCCTGTAGTGTAGTGATGTGCGTGCTGTCCTCGAAAACTATCATACGCTTACTGTGTTATCGCGTTAATATTCAAGTTGCAGCCGCGTCTTATTTTTGTTTTCAATAATGTCTGATCCGAGTTCTGTTACAAAAAAAAAAACGAATTTTTATTCATCGCCAAGCACGGGAAATGGCGAAAAATGTTCCTGAAAAATGAATGCCAAAAAAAAATGAGGCCATGAAGGGTCTTTTACAAGTGGCGCGCAACGTGAGGCATCAAAGACCTTGTACATTGTTTTATTTCTAAACTTAAAATGTTAAACTTAAAACAATGTTGAAATTTATCGACATATTGTCATCATTAATTCTAATTAGGTCACAGCACTATCGCATTCCTGAGCTCTGCATTCAACTCGCGCGCTATCAGTATGTCAATGTGAAAATGTAACGTTTAAATATATTTAAATTAGGTTAAAGCAATATTTTTTAAATTATACTAATTGTATATAGTTAGATAGTACCTACATCCATTTTAATAATATAGTAATTTCGAATGATAACACAAGGTTAAACCCTCAGGTTAAACCTCAGTGGTTTTTAGTGTCATCATTTTATATGTTTTATAATTTATCAGCTTTAAAATTGTTGAAATTATAAAAAAAAAATTAAAATCAGATGTCAGCGGTTATGGAGTCCATAGAGGACAAACATACTTTCATTGATTTTTATTTATATACATTAACTAAGTGATGTATTTTTATTTTCAGTACTTCACACCAGAAATAATTTCCGATCCCAAAGGTTCATATAGAAGAGGGAATATACCAGTAGTATCTGTGAAATCGGCACCGGAATGGGTTTTGAAGGGCGATTATGAACCTTATTCCCTACACGAGACCTTATCCCCTACGAACGAAAGGCGAATTCAACTAGTCTATGACGCTTAAGGAACGTTTAAAAGAGGTTGCAATACCATTATTTTAAGTCTTTTTTTTAATATAAGCGAAAATGTAGACACATCGCCTCATAATAAGTGTAATTTAAATTATACAAGTCAGTAAAAAAATATATATAAAAATCAGTTAAATATTTTTGTATATTTTTGATTTAAAGAACGTTTCGTCTCGGGATTATTTGTGTACTCTGTGCAATGTCTTTGATTTGTAAGTGGAATGTTCGAAAATTAAATTTATAGATTTGAAATTAGAACCGCTGACGATTCATGAATCATTGTACTCTGTGCTCTTGATATGTAAAATGCAAGTTCGAATTTTAAAATGTTTTAATTTGAAATCAGTACCTTTTTTTACGTCTGCATTGGGCTGGACATGTAGACGTTTTTTTTTAATCTAAACTTAATTATTAATAGTGTATTTTTGAAAATAAAAAAAAAAGGCTGGTTAATTTTTTTAGTTTTATTTTCCATTTGAGACATTTACCTTTATAATACATTCTAAGGACTAGAAACTAGACGTTTGAACAAATGTAGCTCTTAAAAAAATTATTAATAATAAATAAATTTCAATACGCAAAATATTGAAGTAATAAAAATATTTCCTTATAAAAAAATAATTGCCTTTCTTGAAAATTTTTTTTGTTAAATATCATTTCGATGTTTTACAACAACAAATATACAAAATTAACAACATATCAATTAAGCCTACGTCACCTCCTAGGAACTAGATAAATTTAAGTATTTATGTATTCATTATAGTGTTGTTTGAGACCTATTTAAATATAAACGAAAAAAGATGAAACCGATTTCACATAATTATAAATTAAAGTAGCCAATTATAAAATAAGTAAAAAAAGGGCTATAGCAGCTTCCCATATATCATTTTAGTTAATAACAATCTTTAAGTCTTTAAATGATAACTACTCTATTTAATGAAGCCTCTGTTCCCGAGCTTTGCGCTAAAAATGTTAAAACGTGAGACCAGGTTTTTCAATTATTGGATTATGAAGTTATAAAAAGAAGTTTACCAGGTAATAAATTATCGGTATAGGTGTATAGGTACATTTTTTAAAATTGAAAAGTACTTTAGGCGCGTTGAGTACAAATCCCTGGAGTCGCGCCGCCGTCACGTCGTGAGCGACACTCTCAGTGAGATTAAATTGTATGAAAAAAGCGCCATCTACCCGAATTAGTACGTACTTCTTGGTTCCTAATGTCGTAATCCGAACGTATGTATGTGTGTATGTGGTAGGTCCATAGATTTTTATAGATTTACTGCTTTCGGAATCCCAAACTGAATATTCCAAATCGAAATAATTCCGACTGTATGTGGCGGCCCTTAATTAAGTTTTAGCTAGCTTCGCGTAAACGTTTCTTTGCTTTTAAAAAACATTTAAAAAAATATTTTATTATTTTTGGTTTTAACGTAATTCATATACTAAATTGATGTTAATTTCTGCCATACAGTATACCCCTTTCTCATTGAACTATACTTGTGAGTAGTGTTAAATCGATAAGTATAAGTAGTGAAAGTTTTGACAGACTTTAAAATACTTGACATAATATTTAAATAGGTCCAAATTTGCACTAGAACAATATGAATACAATTGTCAAAGTCAAGCGTAAGAACGCTTTAAAAAATATTTGGTATCTACACTTAAGTAAGTAGTCTATGATTCCAAAGTGTTACTTTTTTTTAAAGGCCGAAACGCAACGGCAATAAGTCAATACAGCCAGCCATCGTTGTCTATGCTTAAACATATTTAATTATTTACTGAGCATTATTATAGGCTAATTCCTTTTGCTTTCTCCTTGCTATTTCTGAGCTGGCCTCCTGAATAGCTTCCCATAGCTTCGCTTCTGACAGTATTTGGCGGGATAATTCGTCGATTGCGTTTTCGGAGTCCAAAATGGAGTTCAGCGTTTCATCGTCAACGTACTGAAATTAAAAAAAAAATATTATTATTATTTTATGTTATTTTCTTTATGTTAAGGTCGACAGACAGGCTGACGGTCCACTTGATGGTAGGTGGCTACCGTCGCCTATAACACAAGTAACACCACATGTGCTGTGCAAGTGCTCTGCCAACCGTAGTAGGATAAAGGATAGGGATAAGGAAGGGATGGGGTATATGCTGTTATTTCACGGTGGCCTTCTGTAAGGGGGTTGGCTACTGCCGCCAGACGGGCTGCACACTGTACCCTGCCACAACTTTGTCTAGACCAGAGCCAACTTTGAAAAGTTCATTTTCAGAGTTGACCCCGCCGGGAATCGAACCCGGGGGCAAGCACCCTTACCACTCATCCAATGGGCTTACTGTAGTGTTTTATGTTATTGCTACAGTATAAATCAATACTAATAATAAATCTGTAAGGGTCGGTCATGGAGTAAGTTACTTTGTTTTCAGAGATATCGTGTTTATAGGCTCTATACATGATACTGAAACTAAATTTACGATTTTTAGAATTTTTTTCTGTATGTATGTATGTATGTTCCTCCATAACTCTGAAACGAATTAACTGATTTTCATGAAACTTGGTAGATAAACATTTGGACGTAAGGGACACAGGATAGGCTACTTAATATTTTTCAACACGGACGAAGTCGCGGGCGCCAGCTAGTAAATAAATAAATAAATAAAATTTGCTTCACACCTGTCTTTGCCTTGATAATTCTGCTGCCGGCAAACCGATGGCGCCATCGGACCTCTTTCTCCCACATCCTGTAAAATATTTTATATTCTTTATATTATATAAAATGATATTATATATTAAAATATTTAAATAAAATACTAGCTGACCCGGCAAACGTTGTTTTGCCAAAAAATAAAAAATAAAAATTTGAGGTGGACCACCCTTAACATTTAGGGGTATGGAAAATAGATGTTGGACGATTCTCAGACCCACCCGATAAGCACACAAAGTTTCATCAAAATCGGTCCAGCCGTTTCGGAGGAGTTTGGCAACAAACACGGGAATTTCATATATTATATATTTTGTTCTTTTATTTTTGTCTTGATATTTGGTTTCTGTTCTCTCTTAAATGTAATATCTACTTATCTGTGGACACGCTTGTGGAATATGTGTTAATAATTTTTTTTTACACTATATTTTGTTTCTGTTTTTAATAAAATAAAATAAAATATCCTTTCTCCACTTACCTGTAAACGCATTGCAGAACGGCCTCTTCTTTGGTGTTAAAATAACTTCATCTGTTAATCGAGGGTCGAAATTTCGCGGGATCTGTGAAGGTAAAAACGAGCTTGTTGTTATATGTATATAATAACAAAATCTATCATTAAATGCAACGTCAGCCTGTCTACCACCATCTATACATATAAATAAAATTGGAGTGTCTCTTTGTAATATTGAAATAACCGTTTTTTACTATTATACATGCATATGAATATATATACGGTACATACACCAAAATAACATTTTTTACAATTTTTGTCTGTCTGTCTGTTTGTTCCGGCTAATCTGTGAAATGGCTGGACCGATTTTGACTAGACATTTATTGGCAGGTAGCTGATGTAATAAGGAGTAACTTAGGCTACGTTTATTTTAGAAAATTTTTAGAAAATTCAAAATTTTAGAAAATTTGTGCTGCAGCATCAGGTCAAGGTTACCATGTCAAGGAAATACCGTCGAAGTAACAGTATACAAAATTTCACATCGATCAAACATGTAAAAGTTAGTGAAATCCCTTCGTCAACGCCCGAAAAACTTCATAAATGAATTTTATTTATAAATTATATTCATTAATTCAAGTTTATAATTTTTAATTAAGACTTGTTTAAACAAAGTATAAAAAATTATAAAGTATAAAAGTCGTGTTATAGTTATACCATTTATAACTCAAGAACGTGAAAATTTGATTAATATGTCTCAGCCTCGAATAGCAGAACAAGTATCACAAAACATTTGAAAAACAAAAAAAAATAATTAATAATATTCCTTTTCTCATACATTTTCTATGAAACGGATTTTTATTCTGAAGCGGAACGAAGTTCGCAGGGTTACCTATTGGTAGTTGTTTTCATGATCCTTGATTTGTCTCAGCCTCGAATGGCAGAATAATTTTTAAAACATTTGAAAAAAAAATTTTTTTTTTTTGAATAAAATTCTTTTTCATATACTTTTTTTTATGTATCGGGGTTTTTATTCCAAGGCGGAACGAAGTTCGCCGGGTCAGCTAAAAAAAAAAAACTATGTACTTACTCTGGCTGAATGACAATAATCCATGCACAGAAGAAAAATTAAAAACAATGTGACGCGAGGTACTGTCTTCATGGCGGGAATCTTGTTGACAGCTAAATTCAAAATGGCGACCCTGTAACGCGAAGTGAAAATATTTATTGTTTACTTTGAGCGGATGATTTGAAAACATCCTAGTTTCTTTAGGCGACCTGGCCTCGAGGAAAAATATTGTTAAGAAATTCTAAAACAAGTCTCATTTTTCTTATTTGAATTAAATTCTTGGGACTCTACTTAGGAGACTGAAGCTTAATTATATAACAGACTTGTAATAAAAATCAAAAACTGATTAAATTTAAATTATATAAAAATACATACATACATACATACATTCCTCTCTCCTAGTCCCTTAAGTTGCATGCCCGACAAGGCCCATAATACTGGTCTTTTATATATTTTTTAACATCTTTGTATATACATTATGGTTTAGCAATAAATGAATTGAATTGAATTACATTTTTTTTGTAAATACATGTTATAAATACAAAACATGTTAAATAAAATGTTAAAACATAAACATTTGCCCCTAGCGGGATTCGAACCCGCGACCGTTTGGTTAACAGCTAGGGTTACTAGCCACTAGACCAAGGATGCACAGACTTATTAAGACTAGGGGCCACTCGGGCAAATCATGAACTGATGGCGGGCCGCCAGAAGTATAAGTAATTAAAGACAATAAAGAATTGGTAATAATGTATTAAAATTGAAAAGGAATTTATTAATTTGAAGCGTGGCACTGTATAGTGCTTACAATCTTTTTTATATTTGGCTCAAATTTACTTGTAGCAACACGTAAAACTGCTTCCAAACTTTCATTTGCAAGGCGGTTTCGATTTTTTGTTTTATTATTATTTAGTATTGAAAAAGTTTGTTCACATATATAGGTAGAACCAAATAAGCTGGCACATTTCAGAGCGTTTATGCGCAACTCTTTGTACATATTTTTATCAATGCAGCGGTAAAAGTTCAGCAAGTCTCCTTCGTTGAATTTGTTGCGTAAATCTTGGTCGTTTTGAATGTCGATAATTTCTAACTGCATTGACTCTGGCGCATTTTCAACTGAAATCGTGAAAGGATTGCTGAATATGTCCAACAGAGGTTTCACTTTTTTAAACTCCGAAAATCTGTCTTGAAAATATTGAATCAAAATATCTAGCTTTTCTACATAACTGAAATTAATCGCAGGTTTGTTGAATTTTTCAGCCATTTTCTTATAATTCGGAAAATGATTGTAATTTCCAAAATTCAATTGCGATCTGAAAAGGTTGCATTGAAAGGATGATACATGAGCGTAGAGCTGGGATATCAGTTGATTTTTGCCTTGAAGCCGTGTGTTCAAGACATTCAAATGATTTGTAATGTCAACTAAAAAAGCCAAATCACACAACCAATCAGGATTTTTAAGTTCCGGGACATCCCTTTGCTTTTCCGCCAGAAATATTCCAATTTCTTCTATTAAATTTAGAAATCGTTCCAGTGTCAATCCATGACTTAGCCACCTTACTTCTGTATAATACAGTAAATCTCCATATTCGCTTTCGATGTCATCAAGGAATTGTTTGAATTGCCTGTGATTGAGTCCTCGTGATTTTATGAAATTTACAGTCGAAACTACCACTTTCATGACATTTTGAAATTCAATTTTTTTAGAACAGAGGGCTTCTTGGTGTATAATGCAGTGAAACTGCATGAGATCTTCAGCGTTTATGTTTTTTTCTTGCAGATGCTTTTTGAGCAAAGTAACTAGCCCGGAATTGACACCAATCATCGAAGGAGCACCGTCAGTCGCAACTCCCGATAATTTTGATAAGTCCAAATCAGTTTTTGAACACTCATCCAAAAGTACATTGAGCATATCAACTCCTTTGGTTTGACCTTTCAATGAACACATTCCTAATAACACTTCTAAGACTTCAAAATCTTGAGTAACACCTCGTATGAATATGAGAAGTTGAGCTGTGGAACTAATATCAGTGGATTCGTCGAGTGCTAATGAAAAAATTCAATGATCTTAGTTTTTTCAGTTAATTGTTCCGCAATATTACCTGACAAAGACATAATGCGTCTTTGGATAGTCATACGATTCAGTTGAATTTTCTCAAACTTTTTTGCTGCTTCTGGACACATTTTCTTAGCGGCAATTTCTATGCATTCTTTTACAAAATCCCCATCATTGAAGGGGCGACTTCGCTTTGCTATCATTCGAGAAATTTCATAACTAACTTCTGTAGCTGTTTCTGAATCTTGAATGGGTTTTGTAAACATAGCTTGCTGACCAATAAGCTCCCGTTTTAAAGACAACATTTTTTGCTTTCTTAGTTCGCCTGTAAACTTGGTAAAAGTAGGATGCTGCGTTTCATAGTGCCTTTTTACATTATATTCCTTTGCAATCGCAACAGAATTCTTGCAAATTAAACAAACGACTTTGTTATGCGACCATACAAAAAAGTATTTCTCAGTCCAAATTTCTTGAAACTGCCGATTTTCATCTTTAACCTTACGTTTTTTACTAGGTCCTGGCTTGTCCATGTTGCGTTCTAATCCTGGCTAGGATTAATACAGCACCTAAAAACAATTACAGTACCTACTTAAATTACCCATCCTTTTTTAAATTATCAAAAAAAAAATGATTTAATAGGTAGGGAAACACTTATTAATAACAGAGTTTTACTTACGATTTCACAAGTTCGAGTTAAAATCTACACTAGAACTATTGCCTTCCAAAAACACTATTAAACTGCACTTATTCTCAATCACTTATTACTTTGTATTTTCTCATGTTGACACTTCACTCAAATTAAAACCGAACTGTCGGTCGCTGCGGTTAGCGTGGCTTTTATACCGCGCGTATAGAGTCGAAAACTGTCTGGGGGCCTAGCCAAGATGTACATTAAAGAAAACGCTCCCTAGCGAACTTTACGAAGCGAACAAAATAAAGCCCGGTGATTGGTTGTTGTAACGCCCACATAAAATTTTGAACAATCACAAAGCTTTGTCCGTAGCGTAGCGTAGCGTTTATGACTGTAGAAAGCACTGCGTTTGCATCTTGGCTAGGGCCCCTGGAGAAATCTCGAAACCGACTCTGGAAGCTTTGTGTATCTACCTACGCGAGCAATCGGGAATTCGGGACTATTGCTATCTCGCTTGCTCACACCGCGCTAGAAATCAGCACGAACCGAGATCAGCACAAACATTACCGACCGCTGTTACCGACGCACGCACGGCGCACCGATAAGCGCACTTAATAGCGCGCGCGCGAGATTCAAATTACCTTTCGAACATATTTTTTTTGGTTTTATTCTGGAATAGAATTCAATATTTTTCGAATGTACGAGAGTATTATTTTTGCTGTAGGCGGGCCACCAGTATTCGACCGGCGGGCCGCATGCGGCCCGCGGGCCGCTGTCTGTGCATCCATGCACTAGACCAAACGTGTCGTCAAAGTTGTTAATTATTTTTTTATAGGAAAAATTACTAAGCTAAAATTACTAACTATAGTGGAAAAAAACATTTTCTCATTGACTAGTCATGAGCCAGGCTGATCACTCCAAAATTCGTTATACCAGATCATGTTTTTCTAAAAAACGGTAAAATTAATAGATATGAAAAAAAAAGTGGATATTGAGGTTAATTATAATCTGTAAAAATACAGCTTTCTATAATCTATTTATAATACTTCACTCGATACAATTAAATCCCAAATTAACCTCTGACAAGGAATTTCAAACAAATTTTACTCCTCTTATTTTCTGTATGAAATTTTAAAAAATAAAAATTCTAAAATGAATATGAAAATATTTTGACAGCTTTACAATTTAAGTGTTATGAATATATAATGAAAAAAATAAATAAATTGAAAACCATCAACTTTGCAAACTCTGTATGAAACTTTTCACTTTAAAAATTTATGAGAGGGCACACTGCGGACGGTCCGTCTGGCGGCAGTAACCACCTTCCTACAGAAGATACCCGTGAGTGAGTACAGGATGTCAGAGCCCATTTTGCCTATCCCTTAGGGCTATATTTCACCGGGACACCATGGCGCACGCACGCACGCACACACACACAAACACAAACACACACACACACACGCACACACACACACACACACACACACACACACACACACACACACACACACACACACACACACACACACACACACACAAACACTTATTCATGCATAATGTATAAAATGTTTATTTAAGTTTAGATACATGTACATTTATATACCTATATGTATATATTTTGTTACCTTTTTATAATTACTTAAATTTTTTTTTTGTAAGTACTTATAAATTTTAATATGTCTAACCTTGTAATAAATAGGCTATATAAAAATTTAATTATTTTTTTATGTACTTGTGAAACGTTACATGCTGTAAGGTTAGCTATTAAATAAATAAATAATAAATTCTATAAAAAATATATAATAAATTACTAGATAATTGAACAAAAAAAGAAAACAAAAATATCATATTCATAAAAAAAAATTGAAAAAAATCCTAAACAGTAAATGTTACTATAATACTAATGAATATTTTATAGATCATATAATTATTTAATGTAAAAAATATGTAAATATTATTTAATTTTAAATTTTAAATTTTATTTTTTAATTTAAAATTTAATTTAAATAAAATAAAATAATTTTTATATATTTAGTTTACGCTTCCTCTCTCCTAGTCCCTTAAGTCCATAAAAATAAAAAAAAAATTAAGTCTTAAGTCCATAAAAATTTATATATTATTTAACATCTTTTTTTTATACATTATTATGGTTTCGCAATAAATGAATTGAATTGAATTAAATAAATAAATAAATATTGTATTTTTTAAACGCGAACGAATATCAGTTGACAAAGTATATATACTTTTACTGTCTTACTTATAAAAATCAACTAATCATCTTCTTAGCATCGTATTAACTAATCACTACTTATCTTCTTAAGTAGTGTTTGACAGTTCATTAAGACATTGCTAAGCAACAAATTAAAGTTAAGCAACGTTTATAAGTAAAAAATTTTCTTAAGTGGTTCCTAAGTATTACTTAAAATTTAAGTAACGTTTATAGGTAAGGCTGTTAATGTTTTGCGGTACAACGTTTAAAAGCGTATAAAACGTTTAATAAGATCGTTCAGTGGACTCCCGCGGGTTTTATGTCGCTCAATAATTATGTTGACTATCCTTATAATATATCTTCACACATTCTATACACAGCACCATCTAGTTCCACACTAAGCAACTTAATGCTTGTATTATGGATACCAGACAGTTGATATAATACATACATTACTTTTTTTTGTAAATACATACATATTATAAATAGAAAACATCCATGACTCGGGTACAAAGGTAAATGTTAACACATAAACATTTGCCCCTAGCGGGATTCGAACCCGCGACCGTTTGGTTAATAGCTAGGTTAATACTAACCACTAGACCAAACGTGTCGTCAAATACAATACTTTACGTACGTCGTGTACGTACGTCTTATACAATACTTACCTACATAGTATATAAATCGAAGTCTGTATTATCTTTCAAAATATTAACAAAATAAATCATGTTATCTGAAATCAATACTAATAATAAATCTGTAAGCGTCGGTCATGGAGTAAGTTACTTTGTTTTCAGAGATATTGTGTTTATAGGCTCTATACATGATACTGAAACTAAATTGACGATTTTTAGAATTTTTTTCTGTATGTATGTATGTTCCTCCATAACTCTGAAACGAATTAACTGATTTTCATGAAACTTGATAGATAAACATTTGGACGTATGGGACACAGGATAGGCTACTTTTTTTGGTTCAACGCGGACGAAGTCGCAGGCACCAGCTAGTAAATAATAACAATCTTCTATATATTTATATAAATAAAATTCTCGTGTCACAGTGTTTGTAACCAAACTCCTCCAAAACGGTTTGACGGATTTTTATGAAATTTTTTTGTGTCTGAGAATAGGTCGTAAGGTATTTTTTATACCCCTAAGTGATATGGGTGGCCCACCCCAATTTTTTTTATTTTTTTTTTGCAATACAACGTTTGCCGGGTCAGCTAGTAAATCTATACTTTGTATTTTTGTATGTTTGTGATGAATAAACTCAAAAACTAATGGATCTATTTTGAAAATTCTTTCACCTATAGTAAGCTACATTATCAGAGAGTAACATAGGCTATATTTTATAAAGTTACGCGGGCGAAGTCGCGTGCAACAGCTAGTGTTATTATAAAAACGCGTAAGTGTATCAAATTAAATACGAACTCAACATGGCAAGCAGCTGTATTATTGACGGTTTTGACGAGCCGTTGGATGAGTGGTTAGAATGCATGCCTTAACGCTCCGTACCAGGGTTCGCGGCTTCGATTCCTGGCAGGGTCAACTTTGTAATATAATTTTCAGACTTGGAATATACAGTGTTTCGCAATCATTAAGGCAGTCCGTTTGGCGGCAGTATCCATGCCCTTACAGAACATCACCGTGAAATAATATAAGCACGAGTGCTGTTATATTTCGGTGAGTGAGTGAGTAAGAGATGCCAAAGCCCATTTCCCTATCCCATCACAACCTTATTGAAGGGCAATGAAGGGCACTTGTACAAGTTGTTACTGTTAACGTTGTTTGTGTTATAGGCGACGGTAGCCACGCACTATAAATTTGACCGTCAGTCTGTCTGACGATTTTTAACACAAAAAAAAACGAAAAGAAAATTATTTACTTAACCGTAACTTACTTAGTCCAAGTAAGAGAAATTAACTAAAACAACTTTTTCGTCAACCCAACTTGTTAAACTTGGAATTGACTTTTCTACTTAACTTCTACAATTAAGCAATTACTTAAGTTGTCTAACGACATAACAAATACTAAAAAGTTGAATCGAAAGAAAATTAAAAAAGTAAAAAAAAGCATTGCGGTAAAAAAAATAATTTAAACTAGCTGGTGCTCGCGACTTCGTCCGCGTTGAAAAATAAAAATATATACATATACTAGCGGCTCGCTCCCGGCTTCACCCGGGGTGTATTTTTTTTAAGTAAAAACCTTCCCTGATTATCCCTCTATCCATGAGTGAAGACAGAATTAAAATCGGCCCAGCCGTTCTCGAGTTTTGCGCTTAACAACACATTTAGGGATTCATTTTTATATTATAGACTAGTGGCTCGCTCCCGGCTTCGCCCAGGGGGCTTTTTTGCAATCCAGCCGATAAATTACTTTAAACCGCCATCTGTGAGAACCTTATGGAACTCACAGATAAATAATTGCTGTATTGAATAAGTATCAACAGATGGCGCTATGTTAATAATATTATATAATTTAAAAAATAATAATAAACAAAATGAGATATAAACTATCCTAAGTTAAAACTTAGTATGAACTATACTAAGTTGGACCAAATAACAGATACTTATGAAGTTTGATCAAAGAACGACCACCGTGAAATAACAGCACGTGTGCTGTTGTGTTTCTTCGAGTGAATAAGGGATGCCAGAGCCCATTTCCTCCTCACCCCAATCACTTATCCTCAATCGGCTGTGCATTGGCAGCATATGAGGCCTTGCTTGTGCTATAGGCGACGGTAGCCACCAACCATCAAGTGGACCGTCAGCCTGTCTGTCGACTTTAACATGAAAAAAAGATAATTACATACATTACTAGCTGACCCGGCAAACGTTGTTTTGCCATACAAAAAAATATCACTTAGGGGTATGGAAAATAGATGTTGGCCGATTCTCAGACCTACCACATAAGCACACAAAATTTCATCAAAATCGGTCCAGCCGTTTCAGAGGAGTTTGGCAACAAACACCGCGAAATGAGAATTTTATATATAATACTAGCGGCCTGCTCCCGGCTTCGCCCGGGGTGTATTTTTTCTAAAACAAACGTAGCCTAAGTTACTCTTTATTACATCAGCTACCTGCCAATAAAAGTCCCGTCAAAATCGGTCCAGCCATTTCAGAGATTAGCCGGAACAAACAAACAGACAGACTGACAGACAAAAATTGTAAAAAATGTTATTTTGGTTTATGTACCGTATATATATTCATATGCATGTAGTAAAAAACGGTTATTTCAATATTACAAACAGACACTCCAATTTTATTTATATGTATAGATTAGGTATGTCAGATGTAATATGAATATGGTTTATTCATAGTCATAATGTAATATTCCCATTGCTCATTGATGTAATAAAAAGCGATGGGCGTGACATCATAAATATATTACTAACTAACACACCATAGCTAACAATGTTTCACCATAAAAATAACATATATGTCCTAATAATAATACTAGAAAAAATTAAAGACGTACAGTTGGGGGTAAGAAAACCTTCGTAATTTTTCAAATTGATCCTAATATACATTTTAGAGAAAAAATTTGTATTGAATAAAGTCAAAAACTAAAGTAGTAGCATCAATGTTGGACATGGTGCCAGTAATGAACAATGCATAACAGAATTTTCAAAACGATGGCGTTTTTATGATGACACGTTTGGTCTAGTGGTTAGTAACCCTAGCTTTAACCAAACGGTCGCGGGTTCGAATCCCGCTAGGGGAAAATGTTTTTATGTGTTAACATTTTACCTTTGTACCTGAGTCATGGATGTTTTATATTTATAATATGTATGTATTTACAAAAAAAGTAACTATGTATTATGTCCACTGTCTGGTATCCATAATACAAGCCAATAGTTGCTTAATTTGGAACTAGATGGTGCTGTATGGAATGTGTTAAGATATTTATTATTATTATTATTATTTCTCTTTAATATTCACCAACTTCGACTTGGATTTTAGTGTTCATAACTTGAGATGTGTCCATTATTGGATTTCACATAATTGGTTTTTAACCTGTTCATCACTAGTGCACTTGGCTTGGTTTACTTTCATATTTTTTTAATAATTTTATTATAAATAATTTGAGCTTTATATAATATATCGTCTTCTCGCATTAAAACTGTATAATCTCAAAACCTAGTAATTTTACAGGAGCTAATCGATTTTTTTTAATTTTTTTTTTATTAGATATATATCAAATATATGCGTATTATATATCGTTAGAAGCGTATTTTTAAGTAGCATTAAATGTTTTAAGTAATTTTATAATAAACTGAACACTAAAGGAGATATAAGCATATAAGTAACTTTTGAACATATAAAAAAAAGATCAAAATATACTAAATATGGAATAAAAAAACCATAAGTCTTTTTGCAACATACAATATGATGTATTGCGATTGTATTTTTGCAATAAAAACATTTTTGGATTTTTTCTGATTTTTGCTACTTTTTGAATTTAAGCAGTGATATACCCTTACATGTGGGCTATGAATTTTTTTACAAATTTAAATAAGTTGCACTCTAAAATATGTATCGTATGATACGCTACAAAAATATATACATATAACTGTCTAAAAGTGTCCATGACTGGTGCTTTTACCTTTAAGCTACATTTATCAGCCAGGCTGATAATTGGCTCGGTGCAAGCAAATTTCGACTTTAATTATATTCACATAAAACTAAAAGCCCTGTCCACAAAACAGCTATATCCATGGGATTTTTTAATTGAATTTTTAATACTTTTTTTCTTACTTGTTCAATCTATAATATAAAAAAATGAATCCCTAAATGTGTAGCTAAGCGCAAAACTCGAGAACGGCTGGGCCGATTTTAATTCTGTCTTCACTCATGGATAGAGGGATAATCAGGGAAGGTTTTTACGTTAAAAAAAAATGCACCCCGGGCGAAGCCGGGAGCGGACCGCTAGTTATAAATAAATATTGTACAATTTGACAAAGTGTATCTAAGAAAAATGTTGTTAATACCCTCCAAGGTAACAGCTAAATTATGTTTCGTTATTAAAAGAAAACATTAATGAAATGTAGAATAGAGAAGAAAATGTGAAATGAGAATTACACAAGTATTCAGGTAAAACTTGAGATAAGTAAATGATAATATTTAGAAAAAATGTCTCATTCGAATGAAAATCTAAATTGAAAATCACAAATGTTTTTTGTGGGGGAAACATTTAATTTTTTTGCAACTCAATTAATTTAACGAGAAGAGCACTTGCGTCTAAAACAAGACTGTTGTCTTATTTAAAACTAGCTGGTTCCCACGACTTCGTCCGCGTTGAAAAATATTAAGTAGCCTATCCTGTGTCCCGTACGTCCAAATGTTTATCTACCAAGTTTCATGAAAATCAGTTGATTCGTTTCAGAGTTATGGAGGAACATACTTACATACATACAATACCTACACTTACAGATTTATTATTAGTATTGATAAAAAAATAGGATAATAAAAATAAAATAAAAAATAATCCTAAATAAATATTATACAAACATAATCTCACTCTATTTCTTAGAATAATTAGTCACAATTAAATCAAAATAAAACATATATTTATAAATTAGGTTTCTCCAAGAAACGCTTATGAATTGAATTGCTTTGAATTGCTTTGAATTGCTTTGAAATTGAATATTTAGAGTAAAAAAAATATGCCAGATTATTTAATCATGTCTTCAACTTTGCCAAAAAAAAGTTTGAAAAACAGTATTTGAGGAGTTGAAATTTTTACAGGGTATTATTTATAATTAAAAATAAATATTCTAAAAAAGACATATCTATTTTGGTGAGACTTTCTACTTGACAGGCAAACAAGAAAATACAAGGGTTGATTTAGCCCCACGACTCCTCAGCCAGGCTGTAGTTCTGTGTTAGGGTATTATAGAATAGTTATAGTAGTTATAGGAAAAGAAACTTAAAACTAACAGCTAAACTTTCCTAAAAAAAATTCCATGTGCGAACTTTCCCATAGAACTGCAGTCAGGTCTAGAACTATAATATTCTAGTATTAAACTTCTTTTAAAAACCTTTAACCGTTTGGTTTTGTAGGAGTTATCGTGCCCCTAGCGCCTGACTCTTTTTTTTTAAGAGAAAGCAACTCAATGATTTAAAAATAAACATTATACAAGTAGAGGGATTTGTCGTATATATCCGGCTCTGGCGAAATGCACACGAAAGTGATTTTTTTTTATCTTCACACATTCCACACAGCACCATCTAGTTCCACAGTAAGCAACTAATGCTTGTATTATGGATACCAGACAGTTGATATACTAAATAGACTAGCTGGTGCCCACGACTTCGTCCGGGTTGAAAAATATTAAGTAGCCTATCCTGTGTCCCGTACGTCCAAATAATAGGGGTTAAAGTATGAAATTGCCGTTTTATTTTAATAGGTACTTCGAATTGACATAGAACCTTCATGGTTTGAGATTTTTGAGTGAAACTTTTTTCATACGGTACCTATGTAGTTTTTCTTTTAAAAAATGTGCAACATTCGATTATCAACTTTCAGTTGTTTTTTTTATTCAGCTTAGACAATAAAGATGGATACTTCGAAAATTCGTGTGATTTTTGAATACGAGTTCCGACGCGGAACTAACGCGGCAGAAACAGCTCGCAATATTAATGTTGCGTTTGGAGAGGGGACTGCTAATGAACGCACTGTGCGATTTTGGTTTAAACGCTTTCGTGATGGAAACTTCGATTTGAAGAACGAACCACGTGGAAGACCGCCCACACAGGTGAATAACAATGATTTGAAAGAGATGGTGGAAGCCGATCCGAGCCAAACTACCCAGGAATTAGCGGCATGGTTTAACGTTACCTTACCAACAATATTGACTCATTTGCGTCAAATCAATAAAATAAAAAAATATGAAAAATGGGTGCCTCATGATTTGACTGATCTGCAGAAAGAAACGCGTGTTGAAACTTGCGTTGCCTTGTTGAATCGATACAGAAATGAAGGAATATTGGATCGAATTGTGACATGTGATGAAAAATGGATTCTTTACGATAATCGTAAGCGGAAAATGCAATGGCTGACCCCAGGTAAAACGCCGCAACAGTGTCCTAAAGCAAAGCTTACCAATAAAAAGGTAATGGTAACTGTTTGGTGGTCTCAGTGTGGTGTTATTCACTATAGCTTTCTCCGATCTGGTCAAGCAATAACGGCAGATGTCTACTGCGCCGAACTCCGAACAATGATAGCGAAACTAGCAGTGAAACAGCCCCAACTTATGAATCGATCTTCACCATTATTGCTCCATGATAACGCGAGACCTCATACAGCACGAGAAACCGTTTTAACTCTACAGGAACTGCAATTAGAAACCATTCGTCACCCTCCGTATTCGCCAGACCTTGCTCCAACGGACTACCATTTTTTTCGTGATTTGGACAATTTTCTGCGTGATAAAAAGTTTTCTTCTCAGGAGGCAGTGCAAAATGCTTTCACACAGTTTGTCGAATCTAGATCACCAGAGTTCTATCGCAAAGGCATAAATGAGCTTCCTATTAGATGGCAGCAATGTATAGATAATAATGGTAATTATTTTGATTAAATAAATATGTTAAATTAAAAAAAAAACGAATTTTTATTTTTCAGTACAAATCGGCAATTTCATACTTTAACCCCTAATATTTATCTACCAAGTTTAATGAAAATCAGTTAATTCGTTTCAGAGTTATGGAGGAACATACATACATACAGAAAAAATTGTAAAAATGGTCAATTTAGTTTCAGTATCATGTATAGAGCCTATAAACACCATATCTCTGAAACAAAGTAACTTACTTCATGACCGACCATTACAGATTTATTAATACTATTGATATGATATAAAACATCCATAACTCAGGTACAAAGGTAAAATGTTAACACATAAACATTTGCCCCTAGCGGGATTCGAACCCGCGACCGTTTGGTTAACAGCTATGGTTACTAGCCACTAGACCAAACGTGTCGTCGAAACGTCGGATAATCCGACTGGCGGCTAAAGGGTTAACAACAAATTGATGATTCTGTGCTCAACCAGCATGCATGCATGGTAGAAAACTTTTTACAATAACTTAACCTCAGGCGATTTTGCTAGAAATAACCTAACCGAGTAGGTACAAGATTTCTAACAACTCGATAGCTTGTATTTCGAAATAGCCTATGGGGGCAATTACATTTATACACAATATTACTATGAGGCAAGTCCGAATATTAAGTAAATGGGTCACATTTTAATGAATATATTATTTATAATAAAACCAAAATTATTAACATTACTTACTAGCGACCCTAGACTTCGCACGAGTTCAAATTTTTTAAGCAAATTATACATCATCATCAAACAATACTAATAATAAATCTGTAAGTGTCGGTGATGGAGTAAGTTATTTTGTTTTCAGAGATATCGTGTTTATAGGCTCTATACATGATACTGAGACTAAATTGACGATTTTTAGATTTTTTTTCTGTATGTTTGTATGTTCCTCCATAACTCCATATAATATATATATCCCTTTATAATCTTCCTTATAAATCTTCGTTTATCGCTCTTTTCATTAGTGAAAATCGTATCAAATTCCGTTAGGTGGTTTAGAAGAAGCTACTGATATCATCATGGATATATCATGGGGTCCTGCGGCTCCCATGATGATACTCATACCATTATCAATGGTAATTATAGATTTTGGTACACTTTTCTATCAATTATAAAATACCATTCTTTACAATGTACCATATAAACATTTTTTCTTTCTTTCTTTCTTTACTCATTCGAACACACGCACACACACACTGATTTTGTTTGCTTTTCCTAACTTTCTGTTTTTTTTTGTATAGTTCGTTTTTAATTTTAATTTTTTTAATAATTTTTGAAGTGAAAAGCGCGTTGGGCATTTTTGCGATGGGAAAAAACCATTGAACTCGAGACACTGTCATGTAATGTAATGTAACCGAAACCTCTGTCTATTTTCAGATATTGCGCTTAAATTTAATTTAAATAAATTTAAAAAGAACAAATTTTGAGATGGGAAAATTCATTGAACTCGCGACACTGTCATGTAATGTAACCGAAACCTCTGTATATTTTCAGATATTGCGCTTAAATTTAATTTAAATAAATTTAAAAAGAACAAATTTTGAGATGGGAAAATTCATTGAACTCGCGACACTGTCATGTAATGTAACCGAAACCTCTGTATATTTTTAGATATTGCTCTTAAATTTAATTTAAATAAATTTTAAAAAAGGAACAATTTTTGAGATGGGACAAAATCATTGAACTTGCGACACTGTCATGTAATGTAATGTAATGTTTTTTGTGAAGCTTAGTTTTCACTTCTGTGCAGTCCAACTAATGACACGTATTTTTTTTTCTTTATTTGTTTTGGTATATAGTTTCTGCTCTAATAAACTCTTCTTGTATGTAAGTTATAAAATCTATCTGTGGACACGCTTGTGGAATATGTGTTAATTTTTTAAAAGTAGATAAATATATTCTACACTCGAGAGCAATGAATCCGGGTCACTTAAAAAAACCTATAAATCTTGGAAACTAAGAATGCTAGCTTAATAAAATAAACGGTGTTTAATAGACAATATAATACCCCTTAAATGAAAGTAATAAAATTTGTAAGTCACTACATTTTATTTATTAAAAATTACACAAAGAAAAAAAACTGCTGATCTCGCCTTAAAAGAAAAATAGGAAATATGACATTTTTTGTAAAACAATATGATTTTCTTGAATTTTAATACTTTGTATTGCCTCCTCGTGCTTCCATTACTGCGTTTACGCGGTTTGGCATGCTGTACACCAAGTTTCTTATACGATTTTGGCAAATATTCTCCCATTCCTCTGTGAGAGCAATTTTGAGCCCACGAAGCGTGATTGGGGGAGGGTTTCGTTGTTTTACGCATCTCCCTAGCTCGTCCCATGCATGCTCGATCGGGTTGATATCCGGGCTGCGTGCTGGCCACTCCATACGAGTAATGTTCATCTCTTGTAGGTAGTCATTCACAATGAAACCTGTATGAGGTCGGGCATTGTCATGCATAAAAATAGTATCCTCACCCAAATTGACCATAAATGGCCCAACGTGTTCATTTAGGATTTCTTCCACATACCTTACGCTAGTTAAATAGCCGTTTTCTATGAACACCAGTTCTGTGTGACTCTCAGATGAAATTCCGGCCCACACAAGTACAGACTCACCACCGAAGGCTACTTTTTCTTCTATGCATGCTTGCTTGAATCTTTCCCCTGGTCTTCTATACACTCTGTGTCTTCCATCGTGCTTGTAGAGCATAAATTTTGATTCGTCGGAGATCATAACTTTCGACCAATCTTCAATAGTCCAATTTAAATGGTTCTGGTCATATCTTAGTCTTGAAATACGATCACCACGCTTCAGTTTAGGACCATTTGCAGGTCTAAGTGGTTTCAAGTTAGCTTCAGCAAGTCGTCGTCTTATTGTCCATGCGCTTGGGTTACTTCCTCCGAGGCGTCGAAACTGATTTGTAAGTTCAGTTCCTGTGAGAAAGCGATTACGAAGCATGGTGTTCACCAAGTATCGATCTTCTCGTGCTGTGGTACACCTAGTTCTGCCTGTTCCTGGTCTACGTAGGTTAGAGCCAGTTTCCTCGTAACGTCGGAGAACTCTTTGTACTGTTGACAGCGACACACCGACAGTCCTGGCTGTATCGCGCTGACTCCGGCCGGTTTCCAGCATTGTGAGGATTCTGGTGCATTCTTCAGTTGTAAGCGACATGATTACAGGTTGTAAAATAAATATTGAACACAATCAATATGGTTTATATACCCACTTAAATGACAGATTGGAAACAAAAGCAAAATCAAATGCAGTAATTTCGTAGTTCCATCTTCGAAAGTCTCCCTTTTTCAAATTTGATTTTTTTATGACATAACCTTGCAGTAACTAAGAAGTTTTAATACCTTAATTTAAGGAGTATTTAATTGTCTACTAAACACAATTTTTTCATTAAGCTAGCATTCTTAGTTTCAGAGATTTATAGGTTTTTTTAAGTGACCCGGATTCATTGCTCTCGAGTGTATATATCTGTCAATGTCATAACCTAATGTAATATATGAGAAAGTTCTAATAAAAATATATATTAAAATAATTTAGTCTTATAAATTTTTTTATTCGTTATCAAAACGAAAATTCATGGAAGACTCGACAACTTCCGAAAACGACAATTTCCTAAAACGTCTTTTTCAAAATAGACAATTTCGAAAACGACCATTTCCGAAAACGACCATTTCCGAAAATGACAATTTCCGAAAATGACAATTTCCGAAAATGACAATTTCCGAAAATGACAATTTCCGAAAATGACAATTTCCGAAAACGACAATTTCCGAAAATGACAACTTACTAAGCTAAGGGGGTGTCAATTTCGGCCCTCAGTTGTGTAATGTCAAAAATGTCAAATTTATACGTATTATAGGGTCGTAAAATATATGCTTTGTTATTGAACATCTTTTAGTTATTATAAGTAAAACAACTTAATAACTAAAACTTGGCTTATTACCTTTTCTTAAATATATAAATTTCATAAAACCCTTCACATAAATTTCAAGTCAAGAAAAATTCTAATATTTTGCATAGAAATTTAAAAAACCATGTTTCTTTTGCATAGAAATAATTTTGGTAAAATTGACACAGTATCAAAACTAAATAAAAATCTGTAAAATTTGTTTATAATTATCATTTCTGTTATAAAAATTTTTTGAAATGTGCTTTATTTTTTAGAATAATCACGTTTAACTGATAATTTAATCATCGAATTTGAATTTGAATCATCGAGTTTGAAATTTAATTCAAGATTTTTTTTTAAATCTATGAGTTTGAAATTTTTAAAGAAAATCTTAAGGTGATTATAGAATGGTAAACACTTACCCCTGATCGGTCGAGGAGTAGCTAATGCAGTCCGGCTGAACAATGTACCGAGTTTTATATAAAAGAGAACGCGAGGGCGGACGCGGAACAAGAAACGGAGTGGAGACTTCAACAGTCCTAAACTTTTTTTATACTTAATGAAATAATAAAATTTTATTGTCTCAAAAAATTTCAGATACATATATACTGAAAAAAAAAAAATGCAGTATTAAATTAATTTTAAAAAAGGAGCAATAATCAACATTAAAATGTTGAAATCGGTTCAGTAGAAACTCCTAAACTACTGAACCGATTTAAAAGTATACAATTAAATGAAACTTACTATATATAAATTACTAGCTGGTGCCCACGACTTCGTCCGTGTTGAAAAATATTACCTGTCATTTAAAACCAACCAATCATCTGTCGTTTAAGGAAAATGGAACTTTACGTCAACGCATCGGAGTTTAAAATGAATAGTAGAACTTGGTCGTTACTACCTTTTAGCATTGACTCCGTCATGATTCCGTTAGGTGAACTTTTTATGTGCCGCTTTGGCATTCGTGACGCAAAATCCATAGTTGTAGTGGACTGATGATTATACTCGTACAAAATAGGCACTAAAACTCGACCAATGAGTTCGTCAGTAAAACTTTTATAAAAATTTTATACAAATAAGTCGACTCCACAGATCCCATGCTCCAGAAAGGGGCGTCCCGCTGTTTTGCGGCATTCGCCTTATGCTTTTCCTTTGATGTTTTCACCTATTATTATATAATAGTGTTATGTACATCTAATGAAATGCATCGCCTAAACGCTCATATTATGTGGGCATTAAGTGGTGATCGAGTAAATGGTGGGCCAAGTGCGCACTTTGCTATAATTTTTTTTTTTTTTTTGGGAGTTGCCAACGTAAATAAATGTACACGATTAAGTGGTAAAAATGTGTTTTAGACTGGGTACAATAAAATTAGCTACAAACTTGATTTTAATATTATAAGTGTGAAAGTAACTCTGTCTGTTTGTTACCTTTTCACGCCTTAACTACTGAACCGATCGTAGTGAAATTTTGCACACACATTTTCAGGAATACAGGATAGGATATAGGGTACCTTTCATTCTGAAAAAAAAGTAATGTGCCCAGGGGATCGTAAAAGTAGAAAATAGAAATTCGACGACTGGAAAAAGTATAACAAAAAATTTATATGTCAGCCGTTTCAAATGCGGACGAAGTCGAGGGCACCAGCTAGTCTTTTATGTAATAAAATCGTAAACGAGCCGTGTATGTACTTTAGATATTAAAAAAAAGAAAAGAAATAATAATTTGTACATGTTGTACTTATGCTACCGAGGCAATAGCTTTTAGAATTGTTGTCTGTTTTTCTGTATGTTTGTGCATGCTAATCACAGAAACGGCTTGACCGATTTGGATGCGATTTTCACTGATCTATTGTAGCAAGCTTCCAGTAACATTTAGCGTTTGTTTCATTCTAATCGTTTAATAAATGAAAAAGTTGTAGCGAATATCTATACTAATATTATAAAGAGAAAAGACTTGTATATTTATATGTTTGTAATGAATAAACTCAAAAAGTAGTGGACCGATTTTGAAAATTCTTTCACTGTTGGGAAGCTATATTATCAACGAGTAACATAGGCTATGTTTTATAAACTTACGCTCACGAAGTCGCGTGAAACAGTTAGTAACAGATAAACAAACATATTAACGTTTGTTTTTACATTCATCAAAGACACTATGAAAGTTTTTAATGGTGGTTACTTTATATAAATTCCCAGCGTATTTGCCATCAAGAAAAACATCCCCTAATGACACTGTTTGTCCACTAACTTTCAAGTTTTACAATACCAAGTGAAATGTCTTTTAACTTTAACTTAACTAACATAAAAACTCATATCAGCCGAATACCTAACAAACATGTTCATATCAATACTTAACTTTCTGTAATGAGTCAGCCGAAATACCCTGTATATTATTATAAACTGGCTGTTTCACGCGACTTTGCCTGCGAAACTTTATAAATATATCTTCTTTCTCTAATATATAAAATTCTCGTGTCGCGGTGTTTGTTGCCAAACTCCTTCGAAACGGCTGGACCGATTGAAATTTTGTGTGGTTATCGGGTAGATCTGAGAATCGGCCAACATCTATTTTACATACCCCTAAACGTTAAGGGTGGTCCACCCCAGTTTTTTTTTTTTTTTTTTTTTTTTTTTTTTTTTTTTTTTTTTTTTTTTTTTTTTTTTTTTTTTTAATAATGCTAATTGAACCCGGCTATTCTTCGCTGTGGCTCAGTAAGCAACGTTCCATGGTTGCCATAACAACGGTCAACGTATGAAAATTGTGTTTTTTTTTTAATAAAAAAATCTGTATCCGTTGGAATTTTGGAAAAAAAAAGTATATAAAGATCATTCCTCTACTTAAATGCAATATTGTGTAAAAACAAGTCAATCCGTCGAGTAGTTTTCGAGTTATTGAGTAATACACAAGCTAACACAACATTTACATATATTTATATAGATTCTATCTATATACATATATGTAATACAGATAAGATAGCCTATTTTACTCCCTGACAATGTAGTTTTCTATAGGTGAAATAATTTTTAAAATCGGTCCAGTAGTTTTTGAGTTTTCCAGACCCTAGATCAGGATCAAATGTTAAAAATAACATCAACTAAAATAGATACCAAATTTGCCTCTCAGCTTTCCGACTATCATTTGACTGATGTTCAATATCACGGTTCTATGTTACACAAAATTACTTTTTAACCATTACATTAAACAATAAATTCTTTGCATACAAGTAGGTATAAACGGTTAGTTAAATCTATCAAGTTATTTTATAGAACATTGAATATATGAAAAACGATGAACCTCTTTCAGAAACACATTTTTCAATCCACAAAAGAGATAAATAAATGAGATGAAATATATTGTCAATTTATTTTTCTCACTAACTTTTGCCCGCGACTTCGTCCGCTATGAAAATAGAAAAATATATCACCTGAAGAAATATCTCACTCTTTATCAGCGTGTAGACGGTGGAGTCGAGAATTTTTTATATTTTTCGAAGACTTATATGGAAGCTAGTTTAAAGACATATATATACATTTCACGATATAGATAGCTCTATGTCTTTATATATATAAATTTCGTGTCACATGTTTGTCCGCGATGAACTTCCAAACTACTGAACCGATTTTGATAAAATTTCGTAACTATATGTAATTTGGTCCAACTTAAAAGATAGGATAGTTTATATCTCATTTTGTTTATTATTTTTTTGCAAATTATATAATATTATTAACATAGCGCCATCTGTTGATACCTATTCAATCCAGCAATCATTTGTTAAAATTATCTGTGAGTTCCATGACAATATAACAGATTGCACCCGTGCGAAGCCGGGAGCGGGCCACTAGTAGCTATATATAGCATATAGCACGATATTACATATAGCACGTGCTACATAGCACGATATAGCTAGAAAATGTAACCATATACTTACTTATATAACCTGTTTTAAAAATAGACTTGAATCCTACAAAAACAAAATGGCCGCCCATTGACGTAATAATTTAAAAGTTTACGAAACATTATACAGAAACCATCGAAAATGGGAAAAAATATTGAAGGAAACCAAAGTATTGTGTTACATCGAAATATATTTTTGTTGAGAATCTATGTTAGTATCTATGTTCAATATTTTTTTTTTTATTGACCAGCCCCTTGGACAAGTGGTTAAGGTGTTTGCCTTAAAGCTCTATCTCAGGGGTCCTCGGTTCAAATCCCGATAAGACCAATGATCTTTTAAAGTTGGCTTTTGTCTGGATCTAGAAATTAGTGCAACAATCGAACATAATAGGATTGATGACACGTTTGGTCTAGTGGCTAGTAAACCTAGCTGTTAACTAAACTGTCTCGGGTTCGAATCCCGCTAGGGGCAAATGTTTATGTGTTAACATTTTATTTTTACCTGAGTCATGGATGTTTTTTATTTATAATATGTATGTATTTACAAAAAAAAAGTAATCTATGTAGTATATCAAGTGTCTAGTATCCATAACACAAGCATTAAGTTGCTTAGTGTGGAACTAGATGGTGCTGTGTGGAATGTGTGAAGATATTTATTACTCTTTATTATTATAGTATAGATAAGGGTATCTATACATTAGTAGGTATAGTATAACCAAACAAACAAACTTTTCAGCTGTTTGGTTGAACGCGTTAATCTCAGGAAGTACTGGTTCGAATTGAAAAATTATTTTTGTGTTAAATAGTCCATTTATCGAGAGGCTTTAGTTAGGCTATATAACATTTTGAACGTGGACGAAGTCGCTGGCAACAGCTAGTTGAAATCAATACTAATAATAAATCTGTAAGGGTCGGTTATGGAGTAAGTTACTTTGTTTTCAGAGATATCGTGTTTATAGGCTCTATACATTATACTGAAACTAATTTGACGATTTTTAGAATTTTTTTTTCTGTATGAATGTATGTATGTTCCTCCATAACTCTGAAACGAATTAACTGATTCTCATGAAACTTGGTAGATAAACATTTGGACGTACGGGACACAGGATAGGTTACTTAATATTTTTCAACGCGGACGAAGTCGTGGGCACCAGCTAGTGTAAGTATATGACTATTGAAACTTAACTAGGATTATGTCTATTAAGAAAGTTCTGCAAGACAAGTTGTAGGTTATTATTCTAGCCCATTCGACTAGTCATTGTCTTAAAGCTCTGTCTCAAGGGTTGCGAGTTCAATTCCCGGCAGGGTCAACTTTGGAAGTGAACTTTTCAAAAGTGGCGAAATGCCAGAGCCCTTCCTCATCCCTTACCCTTAAGCCTTCTATGATCGACAGCCTATTTTCAGCACCTATATGGCGTTGCTTGTGTTCTAGGCGATGGTAGCCACCTACTATCAAGTGAACCGTCAGCCTGTCTGCTAATTTTAGCATAAAAAGGAAATGTGTGGTGTGTTTAAGGGAATGAGTAAAGGATGCTAGGCTAACTAAGCTATGTCATTTGACGTAGCTTAGTTACTTAGTGTAATAGCCTACTGCAAACTGCAAAAAAAAAACGATTTTCTTCAACGTCCCTAGCATTGACCACAAAATAATGTTTTTATAGAGAGAAATTTCAATTTGCTGATCACTTTATTCAATATTCAATACCAGTTAGGTAGTAAAAAAATTACAATATTAAACAATGTTATTTTCCGAGTTAAATACTTACGAGTAATACATAATACAAGTCAATGGTTTACCATCCTTTTTGTAGCATACGGATACCGCGTTATCTTTAAGGCTATCCACGAATCGACCCAATTTTTGTATCTTATGTTATGTTATATCGGGCGTTCCAGACCACCCGTCCAGCCTTGTTATTCGAAAGAGTTTAAAAAAAAAAATCAAAACAAAAAAACACGTATAAAATATTTTTTGAAACTCTATCCAACCATACTAAAAACGCCCCCCAACCCCTACCCCCTAGGGGTAGGGGGTGCAACTTCAAAAAATCAAATGGGAACCCCTATTTTTTATTACGGATTCGGATTCGTCAGAAAAAAAGACAAACTTTTTGTCTGAAACATTTATTACATACAAACCTTGCCTGTTTATCTCTTTTTCCATAAGTGAAAACCGCATTAAAATCGGTCTAGCCATTCTTGAGTTTTTGCGAGACTAACTTGGACTAACTAACGCGCGGCGATCGATTTTTATCTATATATAACAATTTCGTGTCATATTGTTTGTTCGCGATAAACTCCTAAACTACTGAACTGATTTTAAAAATTCTTTCACCTACGGAAAGCTACATATATAGCCTATGTTACTCGCTGCTATCAGCGAGTAACATAGCCTATATTTTATAAACTTACGCGGGCGAAGTCGCGTGCAACAGCTAGTAATAGTATAAAACAAAATCGCTTCTCTCTGTACCCTCTGTACGTACGCTTATATCTTTTAAACTACGCAACAGATTTTAATGCGGTTTTCACTAATGGAAAGAGCGTTAAACAAGTAACGGTTCTATATACATTTCAACGCAGACGAAGTCGCGAGCACCAGCCAGTATAATGATGAAAGAATATTAGTATTACTCAGTATTGGGATTGTTCATTGTCACCTATTGTTCATTGTTATTTTACATTTTATTTATATTATTATATAAATAATTATTATGTAAGGGATATTTATGGTAACTATAGTCCCTTAAGACATCAATTAGTTAAATAATTAACTGTTACAAACTCGATAAATATATTAACTGAGGAGTTAAGAATAAATTCGTTTAGTGATTAACTTTATTCCATTGGGCTCAAGCGTTTTGAACTTTCTGTGAAAGTTTTAATGTAATTGGATAATTATTAAGTTTCGTTTGGTTATTTATTTACTGGGTCCATTTGTAGAAAAATCCATAAAAAAAACGCATCAAAATCGGTCCATCCTTTTGGAGGCGACGTTTTCGGATTTTTGTCCGCCGTGATAAATGTTCTTTGTTTGCCCAACAAAATAACAATAATTAATATGATTGCTCATATAATTCCAAAGAATGTATAAATATATAAGAATATATGATTAGAAACTAGCTGGTGCTTGCGACTTGGTCCGCGTTGAAAAATAAAAATATATATAAGCAATATAACGTTTGACCTCTGGTTTCTATTACACTTTGGCCAGGCGATAGTTTATTTTATTTTATTTCAGACTAGCTGGTGCCCACGACTTCGTCCGCGTTGAAAAATATTATGTAGCCTATCCTGTGTCCCGTACGTCCAAATGTTTATCTACCAAGTTTCATGAAAATCAGTTAATTCGTTTCAGAGTTATAGAGGAACATATATACATACAGAAAAAAAATCTAAAAATCGTCAATTTAGTCTCAGTATCATGTATAGAGCCTATAAACACGATATCTCTGAAAACAAAGTAATTTACTCCATGACCGAATCTTACAGATTTATTATTAGTATTGATGATGATCCCTCGAGAAGAGTACTTTTTCTGGATGAAAGATACCCTATGTACTTTCTTGTATTCCTGACAACGTGTATGCAAAATTTCATGATGATTGCTTGTGTAGTTAAGGCGTGAAAAGGTAGCAGACAGACAGACATGCAGAGTTAGTTTCGCATTTATAATATATACTAGTGGCCCGCTCCCGGCTTCGCCCGGGGTGCTTTTTTGCAATCCAGCCGATAAATTACTTTAAACCGCCATCTGTGAGAACCTTATGGAACTCACAGATAAATAATTGCTGTATTGAATAAGTATCAACAGATGGCGCTATGTTAATTATTATATAATTTAAAAAATAATAATAAACAAAATGAGATATAAACCATCGAATCTTTTAAGTTGGACCAAATAACAGATACTTATGAAATTTGATCAAAGTCGGTTCAGTAGTTTCAGAGTTTATCGCGAACATACATCGTGACACGAGATTTTTATATATATAGATAGATATCGATAATATAAAAGTATAGTACTATACTATAGTATGTATAGTATGGATCAGTATGGATATAAATTTATATTAATGGGAATTTTGTTATCTCAGACGTATATTCCAAAACACAAACCGAAGTTATGATGTCATGCGAATATGACTTACACACACACACAATATGAACCAGAATGACATAAAAGATTTGTTACAAGCAAAGTTTGAATTATTATTTTTTCATAAATGTCTAGCTTTATGAAAAAAAAAAAATCAATTAAATTCAATTATTTATTGCGAAACAGTAATGTATAAAGATGTTATAAAATTTATAAATACCATTCTTCTTCTTCTTCTCTTTTAATGTCTTGGCTCCATCAGATCTTCTCCGATGATGTTGTCAGTTTCGTCTGTAAAAATAACAATTTTTAAAAAAGGGCAAATTACTAATTAAATAAAATCAAGTCAGTTAAGTCCACAATTTTTCTTTAAGTTTTCCAAAACAGGTCCGTCGAGTCCAAAGCAGTCAGTTCAAGTAATGTCTAGCTTGACTGGTCTACAAATGGTCTTGACTGGTCTTTATTCTTATTTTGTCAGTCTACATACTACACTGACAAAATAAGAATAAAGATTGGTCATGTGACATTTTGTGATGACTAGCTTGTATCGCAGTTGACAGTGTAAAAAAATATTTTTAAAAAAATAATATATTTATTTCTTCATTTGGGTCTAAATCACCATCTATACTAATATTATAAAAAGATTCATATTTTTGTTTGTAAGTCTGGGCCGATTTAAAAAATTCTTTCACCTATAGAAAGCTACATTATCAGCGAGTAAGACAGGCTACATTTTATAAAGTTACGCTGACGAAGTCGCGTACCTTGCGTACCATCGCGTACCGTCGCGTAAAAATGAAAGATTTTATCAATACAGTAATAGCAAGAAAAATGAGTTACATATTAATTTAAAAAAAAAGACCAATCAAAAGCGTAATTGGAATAGGTGAAAAAACAGAATGATAAAGAAAGTTAAAGGGCCATGGTGTTGTTTAAAAATATTTTTTAATATCAAAATAAATTATTAAATAAAGGCTTATAATATTTCTTTTCTTGCTGACCGTATTTTAGTGAGTAGTAACGTCACAATATCGTGCCTGGTCCTATTCTTACCGGTCTTATTGTAACAACATTGTAAATCGGGCCTTTTTACCTTTCCAAAGACTTTGATTTATTTTTGTTTTTATTTCTGTATGTGTCCCAAAAATCAATAATATATTTTTTTAAATCTCGGTTATTCTGCTCTGACTAACACTACTTATTCTGCATAATAAAATAACTTCGGAATCTGACATTGTTAAGGATGCCTTATCAAACTTATCGGCATTTGTTTTTCCAAGGATGATGTCATGAAATTATAGTGATGAACCGATCATCTAATTTTCATCATCATCATCGTCACCTCAGCCGTATGACATCCGATTATAGTTATCTGGCTCTTCCATAATTTTTGGATGTAGCCTCGATTTGCCTGTTTAGTTCCAGCTATTTTTCGTAACACCCGAATTCGCAACGTACCTACAACATGTTAATTAAGTTGTTTATAAAATAAGTTGATAGGTCGCTCTTTTATCATCTTCCCTCAGTGAAGCGATGTGAAATTTTATACAATGAATGATTTTACGTAACCCAGTGCCAGTATGAATATTATATAAATTATTAAAGTAATAGTCTTTCAATATTAATAATAAAATTAATGATCATTTATAAATAATGTTTTTCCGTCATTTTATAAGTGTATTTTTGTTGTGTTTTGTGGGTGTTAGAGGACTCGATGAAGGTTTGTAATTTTTTTTTCGTTACACATCTATGTATCTATTATGTAAACATCTTTAGATCATCTTAAACAAACAAACTTATGAAATTAATAAATATGTGTATCTAAGTATGTAAATAAATAAAAAATTAAAAAACCCATATTAAATCTTAATAGATAACATTTTATTACACATATATTATATATTAACAAATTAACAAATATAAAGCCGAACACCCACTGACCGAACTATTGACAAAGTTCTCCGGGAAGGAGGGGTGGGGGGATTTACCCTTGGGGCTCGTCGTGGAGAGGAAGAAAAGTTGTCGAGAAATTAAATCGAAGACCTCGGTACACCGACCTGGTAAAAAGTTGGCGACGGGATCTCGGAAAGTGTGAGGGATAGAAGGGTGGCGTTTGCGGATAGTCATAGAGGGTCATCGGCAATTGCCACCGGATCGCTCATCCCCATCCCGTTCATACATTTTTTTTAAACTCCATACAACTTTTTTGAAATTTTCCAAG
The DNA here is from genome assembly GCA_936446665.2 of Synanthedon andrenaeformis. Lineage (NCBI taxonomy): Eukaryota > Metazoa > Arthropoda > Insecta > Lepidoptera > Sesiidae > Synanthedon > Synanthedon andrenaeformis. The sequence continues at coordinate 617,412 of OW387806.2, read as the reverse complement.
TGGAACACCTCCGGCACCAGCGGAGATAGCGTGGCGGCGTCTTCGGCGGATGACCATCTGTCGTGGTGGTCCAACTTCTGGGATAAGCTTTATCCCCCCATCCCGCCCCCTTTATCCCGCCTTCATACAAAAGTGGCATTTTCACCGAAAGGGATGGGAATATCTCCGAAACCATGCGGGATAGGTGGGTGGTCGCAATGGCGCGTTTCCATCCCTCGGCGGGATGCTTCCTGGGGGCTATCCCGTTTTTCGGGATTTCCATCCCTTCATCCCGCCTCCATACAAAATTTTATTTTTTCGGAAAAGCCTTCTTTTCACCTGGAACGGGGCAACGCGGGGCGGTCTATCCTATCCCGGCGGATAGAGAGTGACGTTCCGAGCTTCAGGCACTTTTGCCACCCTCGGTCCACCGACCCGATACAAAGTCGGTGAGAGGTCCTCGGAGACTACGGGGGATAGAAGGGTGGCGTTTGCGGAATGTCATAGGGGGTCATCGGTAGTTACCACAAAAAGAGTTATCCCCATCCCGTTCATACATTTTTTTTAAACTCCATACAACTTTTTTGAAATATTCCAAGGGGGTTATCTCCGAAACCCCCGGAGATAGCGGGGTGGCGTCTTTGGAGGATGATCATCTCTCGTGATGGTCCAAGTGCCGGGATAGGTTTCATCCCCCCATTCCGCCCCCTTCATCCCGCCTCCATACAAAAGTGGCATTTTCACCGAAAGGGATGGGAATATCTCCAAAACCATCGCGGATAGGTGGGTGGTCGCAATGGCGCGTTTCCATCCCTCGCTGGGATGCTTTCAGGGGGCTATCCCGTTTTTCGGGATTTCTATCCCTTCATCCCGCCTCCATACAAATTTTTATTTTTTCGGAAAAGCAACCTTTTCACCTGGAAAGGGGCAACGCGGGGCGGTCTATCCTATCCCGTCGGATAGAAAGTGACGTTCCGAGATCCAGGCACTTTTGCTAACCTCGGTCCACCGACCTGGTAAAAAGTGGATGAGAGGTCCTCGGAGACTACGAGGCACAGAGGGATGGCGTTTGCGGAATGTCATAGGGGGTCATCGGCGGTTACCAAATCGAGACCCATCCCCATCCCGTTCATACATTTTTTTTAAACTCCATACAACTTTTTTCGAAATTTTCAAAGTGGGATATCTCCGAAACCACCGGGGATGGAGGGGCGGTTTCTTCGGGAGCGATCGACTATCGGGGTGGTCCAACTTCTCGGATAAACTTCATCCCCCTATCCCGCCCCGTCTATCCCGGCTCCATACAAGGATGTGATTTTCGGCGACAGGGATGGGAATATCGTCAAAACCGTCGGGGACAGGGACGTGGTCGCTATGGCGAATTTTCATCCCTAGGTGGGATGCTTCCAAGGGACCATCCCGATCTCGGTCCACCTACCTGGTACAAAGTTGGTGAGAGGTCCTCGGAGACCACGAGGGATAGAAGGGTGGCGTTTGCGGAATGTCATAGAGGGTCATCGGCGGTTACCAAACCGAGACCCATCCCCATCCCGTTCATACATTTTTTTAAACTCCATACAACTTTTTGGATTTTTCGAAGTGGGATACCTCCAAAACCACCGGGGATAGAGGGGCGGAGTCTTCGGGGGATAGGCATCGTTCCTCGAGGTCCAACTTCTCGGATAAACTTTATCCTCCAATCCCGCCCCCTTCATCCCGTCTCCATACAAAAGTGGCATTTTCGGCGAAAGGGATGGGAATATCTCCAAAACTTTACGGGATAGGTGGTCGGTCGCCATGGCGCGTTTTCATCCCCCAATGGGATGCTTCTTAAGGGCCATCCCGATTTTCGGGTATCCCATCCCTTCATCCCGTCTCCATACAAAAGTGGCATTTTCGGCGAAAGGGATGGGAATATCTTCAAAACCATTTGGGATAGGTGATCAATGGCCATGGCGCGTTTCCATCCCTCGGTGGGTTCCTTCTTATTGGCCATCCCGATTTTCGGGATTTCCATCCCTTCATCCCGTTTCCATACAAATTTTTATTTTTCGGAAATGCAATCATTTCACCTGGAACGCGGCAACGTGGGGCGGTCTTTTCTACCCGATCGTATGGAGGGTGGCGTAGCGCACCCTAAAAAATTCCTCGGTCCTCGGTCCACCGACCTGGTACAAAGATGGTGAGAGGTCCTCGGAAACTACGAGGGATAGAAGGGTGGCGTTTGCGGAATGTCATAGAGGGTCATCGGTAGTTACCACCGGATCACTCATCCCCGTCCCGCTCATACATTTTTTTTAAACTCCATACAACTTCATACAAAATCACACCTCGATGGCGATTTTGCACATTTAGAGGAGGACGGTCGACCCGCCGCTAAGGATCTCGAGGCCGGGGGGGCGAATGACGAGGAGGGGGGTAGGGGGGATAGGGGAGCGCGCAGCGCGACCCGAACCCCGGCCCCCCTCCGAGGAATTCGCGACCCCGGACTCGAGGGCCGCAGCGGCGGCAACGGTGACCAGAGAGCCGCGGAAGTCCATCCCTTTTGGCTATTTAGACACAGCCAAGACTCAATGACCCCAATCCACCCCATCCCATCCTCCATCCCGGTGCCAACTCGGAAACGGTGCGACCGATACCTCCCGTGTTTGGGCTCATTCGATCGGGATCATCGCGGGTATTCCAAGGGGTTCGATTGAAATCCGGCATTGCGCACTTGCCCACCCCTTCAGTCCCCTCTCCATACAAAATCACACCTAAAAGGGATTTTTTTCCACCCACATAAGAGACGGCGGTAGATCCGTCGCGGAGCAAAACGGAGCGGCGGGAAGGGTCTACCGGGGCCCCGAATTTTGACACCCCCCCCCCCCCCCCTCCAACCCCCTCAGCCGTAACTCGGAAACGGCGAGACGCAAACCGGTCGTGTTTGGGCTCATCGGAGACGTCTCGGGAAGACGAATTTTTTACAGTAGACCAAATTTCAAAATTTGACAATTCCGGTCTACTCAGTAGACCATGGCCAACGGTTACAAGTAGACCACTCGTGTTGGGTATCATTTGAAAGGTCTCAACGAGGGTGATCTATTGGCACCACCCCTCCCCCCTCTCCCCTGACCCCCCTCTACTAAAAATCCTTCCGAAATACAAAACAAAGACCCCAAAACCAAACCAAAACAATTATAAGAGCACAGTCGCACGAATAAACACTAATAGCATTAATTCCTCCCCCCCCCCCCCCCCTCTAACCCCCCCGACCGTAACTCGTAAACGGCTAGACGCAGCCGGGTCCTGTTTGGGGTCAACGGAAACGTCTCGGGTAGACGAATTTTTTAGAGTAGACCAAATTTAAAATTTTGACAGTTGGGGTCTACTCAGTAGACCATGGTCAACGGTTACAGATAAACCCCCCGTGTTGGGTATCATTTGAAAGGTCTCAACGAGGGTGATCTATTGCCACCAACCCGGCCCCCTCCCCTCCCCCCTAACCTTACCTCACCTACTTACTTACCCCCAATTCGAATTACAAAACAAAGACCCAAAACCAAACCAAAACAATTAGACATGGCAAAAGACCAACACCGCGACTCACAACCGCGCCCCCGCGGGCTGCTTGCAGTCCGCGGCAGCACGCGCGATCTAGTTAATAAACTATAAAGCCGAAATACCACTCAACGACCTAATGACTGACATAATTGTTCTCCCGGAAGGAGCGGTCGGGGGTTTCCCTATTATAGGTGGTCGCGTAGGGGATTCCCCGGTGACCCCCAGAAAAGTTCCATATCCTCGGTACACCGACCTGGTAAAAAGTTGGTGACGGGATCTGGGAAAGTATTAGTCGCAGAGGGACGGGGTTTGCGGAATGTCATAGAGGGTCATCGGTAGTCACCAGGGAAAGTGTCATCCCCATCCCGTTCATACATTTTTTTTAAACTCCATACAACTTTTTTGGACTTTTCAAAGTGGACTACCTCCTCAACCACCGGAGATAGAGGGACGGCGTCTTTGGGGGATAACGGTTTCTCCCCGAGGCCCATCGGCTGTGACGGTCTACTTCCCCCCACCTCCCCCTCTTCGCCCCCCCTCCATACAAAAGTGGCATTTTCGGCGAAACGGATGGGAGGAATTACAAAACAAAGACCCAAAACCAAACCAAAACAATTAGACATGGCAAAAAGACATCAAAAAACAAAACACAAAAACCCCCCCGCGGGCTGCAAGCCCGCGGCATCGAGCAACCTACTAGTTAATAAACTATAAAGCCGAAATACCACTCACAGACTGACTGACTCATCGAATTGTTCTCCTAGAAGGAGCGGTGGGAGGTTTCCCCGCTATAGGTGGTCGGATAGGGGATGGCCCCGTGACCTCCAGAAAAATCCCATATCCTCGGTAAACCGTTCTGGTAAAAAGTTGGTTAGCGGTCCTCGGAAACTATGAGGGATAGAAGGGCGGCGTTTGCGGAATGTCATAGAGGGTCATCGGTAGTCACCAGGGAAAGTGTCATCTCCATCCTACCTTCCCCCCTTCGCCCCCCCTCCATACAAAAGTGGCATTTCTTTTGGGAAGGATGGGAATAACTCCAAAACCATCGCGGATAGGTGGGTGGTCGCTTTGGCGGATAACCATTACTCCACGAGGACCACCCCCCGAGACCGTCGCTATCCCCTCCCCTCCCCCCTTTACCCCCCTTTCATACAAAATCACACCGGAATGGCGATTTTGCGCATTTAGAGGAGGGCGGTCGACCCGCCGCGAAGGGTCTCGAGGCCGGGGGGGCGAATGACGAGGAGGGGGGTTAGGGGAGCGCGCAGCGCGACCCGCCCCCCCGGCCCCCCTCCGAGGAATTCGCGACCCCGGACTCGAGGGCCGCAGCGGCGGCAACGTGACCACCGGGGAGCCGCGAATGTCCACCCCCTTCGGCCATGTAGACACAGCCAAGTCCCAATGACCCCGATCCTCCCCATCCCATTAGTTCATCCCGTTTCCAACTCGAAAACGGTTCGACCTATACCCCCCGTGTTTGGGCTCATTCGATCGGGCTCGCCGCGGGTAGTCCAAGGGGTCGGACCGAATTGGCATTGCGCACTCGCCCTCCCCCTCCCTCCCCCACTCCATACAAAATCACAACTAAAAGGGATTTTTCCACCCACACAAGAGACGGCGGTCGACCCGTCGCGGAGCGAAGCGGAGCGACGGCAAGGGTCTACCGGGGCACCAAAAAAAAAAGCGAGATTTTTGACAACCCCTCCCTTGGACCCCCTCAGTCGTAACTCGGAAACGGCGCGACGCAGCCAAGTCGTGTTTGGGGTCCTTGGAGACGTCTCCCCGAGATAAAAAATTTGACGCCCCCCTCGGACCCCCCCGGCCGTAACTCGGAAACGGCACGTCACAGCCGGGTCGTGTTTGGGGTCATCGAAAATGTCTCCCCGATATAAAAAATTTGACGCCCCCCTCGGACCCCCCCGGCCGTAACTCGGAAACGGCGCGTCACAGCCGGGTCGTGTTTGGGGTCATCGAAAATGTCTCCCCGAGATAAAAAATTTGACGCCCCCCTCGGACCCCCCCGGCCGTAACTCGGAAACGGCGCGTCACAGCCGGGTCGTGTTTGGGGTCATCGAAAATGTCTCCCCGAGATAAAAAATTTGACGCCCCCCTCGGACCCCCCCGGCCGTAACTCGGAAATGGTACGTCACAGCCGGGTCGTGTTTGGGCTCACCGGAGACGTCTCGACGAAATAAAAAATTTGTACCCCCCTCCAACCCCCCGGCCGTTACTAAGAAACGGCGCGTCACAACCGGGTCGTGTTTTGGCTCATCGGAGAGGTCCCGAGGAGATAAAAATTTTGAACCCCCCTCTGACCCCCTCAGCCGTAACTCGGAAACGGCGCGATGCAGCCAGGTCGTGTTTGGGCTCACCGGAGACGTCTCGACGAAATAAAAAATTTGAACCCCCCTCGGACCCCCCAGGCCGTAACTTGGAAACGACGCGACGTAGTGGGGTCGTGTTTGAGCTCATCGGGGACGTCTCCCCGAGATAAAAAATTTGATGCCCCCCTCGGACCCCCCAGCTGTAACTCGGAAACGGCGCGTCACAACCGGGTCGTGTTTGGGGTCATCGGAGACGTCTCCCAGAGATAAAAAATTTGACGCCCCCCTCGGACCCCCCCGGCCGTAACTCGGAAACGGCGCGTCACAACCGGGTCGTGTTTGGGGTCATCGGAGACGTCTCCCAGAGATAAAAAAATTGACGCCCCCCTCGGACCCCCCCGGCTGTAATTCGGAAACGGCGCGTCACAACCGGGTCGTGTTTGGTGTCATCAGAGACGTCTCCCAGAGATAAAAAAATTGACGCCCCCCTCGGACCCCCCCGGCTGTAATTCGGAAACGGCGCGTCACAACCGGGTCGTATTTGGTGTCATCAGAGACGTCTCAGAAAGACAAATTTTTTAGAGAAGACCAAATTTAAAAATTTGAGAATTTCGGTCTACTCAGTAGACCATGGTCAACGGTTATAGGTAGACCCCTCGTGTTGGGTATCATTTGAAAGGTCTCAACGATGGTGATCTATTGCCCCGCCCGCCTCCCCTCTCCCCCCTTGCTTACCCCCAATTCTTCACGAATTACAAAACAAAGACCCAAAACCAAACCAAAACAATTAGACATGGCAAAAGACTACAAAAAACGAAACACAAAAACCCCCCCGCGGGCTGCAAGCCCGCGGCATCGAGCAACCTACTAGTTAATACAATATAAAGCCGAAATACCACTCACAGACTGACTGAGTCATCGAATTGTTCTCCTAGAAGGAGCGGTGGGAGGTTTCCCCGCTATAGGTGGTCGGATAGGGGATGGCCCCGTGACCTCCAGAAAAATCCCATATCCTCGGTACACCGTTCTGGTAAAAAGTTGGTTAGTGGTCCTCGGAAACTATGAGGGATAGAAGGGTGGCGTTTGCGGAATGTCATAGAGGGTCATCGGTAGTCACCAGGGAAAGTGTCATCTCCATCCTACCTTCCCCCCTTCGCCCCCCCTCCATACAAAAGTGGCATTTTCGGCGAAACGGATGGGAGGAATTACAAAACAAAGACCCAAAACCAAACCAAAACAATTAGACATGGCAAAAAGACAACAAAAAACGAAACACAAAAACCCCCCCGCGGGCTGCAAGCCCGCGGCATCGAGCAACCTACTAGTTAAAATTATAATATTTGTTTTGTTGTGGCTTTGTGGAGACGTGATTTCATCTGAAATTGACTTTTTTAAAATGTGGCTAAAGCGGTTATCACACTTTACAATTTGAAGGATTATAATTTAGGAAAGTGGAAAGTGTAATCGCAGTTAGAACAGATTGGATCCAATTTAGATTTTATTTATTTTCAATTCTATGTCTTCGATTTAGAAATCAATTTTGTGTAGTGTGATCACTAGTTCACTACTTAGGTTCCTAAATTGGAATTCTTCAAATTGTAAAGTGTGATAACCGCTTTAGCTTGATTTTGGATGAAAGTGCGTCTCATTTCTATTTTCTTCTTTTGTTTTATTCTGTAATGTGTAAGCAACACTGTTTTGTTTGGACATGCTGTGTACACGTGTTTTGGGCCTCTGTCTAGTTCACTTCAATGTAATTATATCTATTCAATGTCAGTGTCCTGTTTTGTGTACCTTATTAAATAAAAAAAAATGATAAACAAACAAACAAACTCAGTGTTATAAACAAACAAAAACAAATAAACAAACTTAGCGTTAAAAATAAACAAACTCACTTTTTTTTGTAATACTTAGGATTTAACACATATTTACATACAGGATGTCCCAAAAATTAACGCCAAGCGAACACGGGGCGATAGGATTATGACAGCTCTGGAAATAAAAAAAAAAAAATCAGGTCACGTGGTTAAGAAATAATAGATACAGATTTGAATGTGTGGAAATTCCTCACCCTAGACGACATTTTTGGGCACTGTGCTCAAAGATTTTCCAATTTTGAAATTATTTTTTTGTGTAATCCCAAATAACTGTGCTATTAATTGTAATCATAAATTCATAGTTTATACTATAAGTTTTGTATAATAGAATAGAAAACATTTATTTGCATACAATGACACAAATGAATACATCTAAAGATAATAAAATAAATACAATTTTTCACATTTGAATGAGAAAATTATAAAAAAATAGTTTAATTGAATTATAGTTAAAAACTTTTTGCAGCCAAATTAATTGACACTTCGTCTTTAAAAAAAAGTATTATACTCCCCTTGGCGAGTTATTAAAAAAAATGGCCCATTTAATCAAGATTACAAAATGGTACAGGACATTCAACTTATCTTCCTAATTTTTTTTATTTAAAAAAATATTTCAACTATTAACCGGTTGGCGTTCATTTCTAGGACATCTTGTATATTTTTGTATTTTTATTTTATACAAATTTTGTTTTATACAAATTATATTTCAGGTCAAAGTTGCAAACAAGATGGGAAAACCGGCGTGTGTAAAAATTTATTGATGTGCCCATCAGCATTACAGGCTATCGAGAGACAGGAAATGCCAGAAGTATGTACCTACACTAGAGACAGGCATGTACCCATTGAAAACCCATTGGCCTAGTGTTTGAGGTGCTTACCTTAACGCTCTGCCTCAGGGGTTCGATTTCTGGCAGGGCCAACTTTGGAAATAAACTTTCAAATTTGGCTCTTATCTGGATCCGGCAAGTAGTGGCAGGCAAATTGTGTTACGAAGTCATAAAATGTGTAGCCCGTCTGGCGGCAAAGATCACGGTAAAATAACAGCATATCTGCTGTTGTCTTAAGATAAGAAGTAAGTAAGGGATGCCAGAACCTCATTTGTCTATCCCTTCCTAATCTTTTATCCTACTAAAGTAAGCAACGCAGTTGCAGCACCTCTGCTTGCTTATCTTTTTAAAAGCTAGTTACCTATAATGTATGTCTTTCTTTGTCAGATCTGTACCTTCGACATGGTTGGAAATACAGTAGTCTGTTGCGTTGAAGAAAATAAACCTTCTACCACAACTACCACTACAACTGAGGCATCAACGTAAAGTATATCTTATCTAATTCATTTATTATCATCATCATTACCATCTTCATCTTCATCATCATCATCATCTTCATCATCTCCATCTTCATCATCATCATCATCATCATCATTATCACCACCAACATCATCTTCATCATCAACAACAACATCATCAACGTCATCAATCATCATCATCATCATCAACAACAACAACAACAACAACATCATCAACGTCATCAATCATCACCAATATCATCATCATCATCGTCATCATTATCACTATTTCAAAATTAATGAAATAAATTTATAAATATTTTAAGGTCAAACCTAAGTGACAAGTTTGGTTCCGATGATGAGATAGATTATTATTCCAATGAACAAGATGAGTGTAAGCCTATCGACGGGAATCTGACTTCTAAGAAGACAGGACAGAAAGCCTGGGACAGTATGTATATTGTTGCAAATTTCAATGCCAGTTTAAAAAAGTTCAACTGTTTTAATACTGGTCATTTCTCTAATGTTTCTGAGCCATGAGGTGTTCCTTCTATTCCCACTTTTGTCATAATGATAGTACGCCCTGATATCTATCATGGCGTAGCATATAGAAAGACGAAAGAAAGAATTTTATTCACTGCACGCAACACAAAGACACAAACATAATACAAAAACCACAAGACAGAAATTAATAATAAAAAAACAGGTAAAAGATGTGTGTGTCTGATACTAGACAAGCACCCGCAGCGCTGATTTTCAGCCAGCACCGTTTGTGACTCACTACATAAACATATATATATGTAAATGTTGTATTGGTTTGTGTATTACTCAAAAACTTGAAAACTAGCCGACGGATTGTTTTGAAATTTTTACACAAAATGCAATCCGCTTCAAGGATTGATCATATCTATTTTTCGCATACTAATATAATCTCGATCGCGAGAAAAAAATATCGCTTTTTTACGGCGCCATCTACCGAAAGCGTGGAAAACTAACTCGCCAACGAGAACCGCTGTCACATTTAAAGTAGAAGTTAGCTGTTGTTATGGCAGCCGAGTTTATATAAGACCTCAGCTAGTATTTTATACAAACATGCACTACACAATATTAGACTTACATACTCTTGGTAATTAGTCCATAACTTCAAGAACAGGTATTAAAGTGGCCTCCACTCATTACATAGACATTAAAATAGTACCTACCTATAAGCTAATGACGTAGAAAGCTGTGGACGTAGTAGTTTTTACAAATTTTAATACGATTTTCAGAATGTATAGAGTATCAAGAGCAATATGTTTATCCGTGCGTCCAAAGTGCGTCCATATTAGGAGGAAAAACGAGGACAAATAATTGTCATCAGGCAGACAAACTGATCGTTGGTGGCAAAAATGCAAAAAGCCAGGAGTTTCCTCACATGGTAAGATTTTATTTTATTCTATTATATAATACTAGCTGGTGCCCACGGCTCGTCCGCGTTGAAAAATATTAAGTAGCCTATCCTGTGTCCCGTACGTCCAAATGTTTATCTACCAAGTTTCATGAAAATCAGTTAATTCGTTTAAGAGTTATGGAGGAACATACATACATACAATACCTACACTTACAGATTTATTATTAGTATTGATTGATGATTAATTTTTGGGACACAAACAGAAATAATAATAAAAATATATAGTAAAAAAAAGGCAAAAGAAATTAACGCATATTCTACAAGTGTTTATACAGATAGATATTATATTACATTTTAAGAGAGAAGAGAAACCAAACATAATGTTATCTTGAAATGTTGTCTTTCTATGCAGAAGCATTCCTGTCCTCATCTAGTATTTTGCAATTTATTTTATCAAAATAAATGTTCGCGGATAGGCTAACGGTCTAAACTAAATGATGGATACCGTGCCTAATATAGTTTGGTCAAAACCGCTGTGCCACTTTTAGGAATGCGAGATACGGGCGAAGCCGGAAGAGGGTCGCTAGTCTATACTAATATAATCAAATAAAGAGAGAAGCTTTATTGTATGTTTGTATTGAATAAACTCAAAAACTAGTTGAACAATTTTAAAAACTCTTTCATCTATAGAAAGAGTAATATCAGCGAGTAACATACGTTATCTATATTCATAAAAATCTCGTGTCACGATGTATGTTCGCGATAAACTCTGAAACTACTGAACCGACTTTGATCAAACTTCATAAGTATCTGTTATTTGGTCCAACTTAAAAGATAGGATAGTTTATATCCTATCTTTTAAGTTGGATCTCATTTTGTTTATTATTTTTTTGCAAATTATATAATATTATTAAGATAGCGCCATCTGTTGATACCTATTCAATCCAGCAATTATTTATCTGTGAGTTCCAAAAGATTCTAACAGATAGCGATGTAAGGTAATTTTATCAGCTGGATTGAGTAAAAAATTGCACCCGTGCGAAGCCGGGAGCGGGCTAGTATCTTATAAAGTTACACGGGAGAAGTCGTGTGCAACAACTAGTAGTATATAAATTTAAGTCGATCGCTAGTGGAATATATATAAATAATAAATATATAGAATAATCTGAAAGAATTTTTTTTAACGAGTACTTTAAAAAATTGATGGAACACCCTGTATGCACTAGAGCTATTTCAAGTTAGAATTATTAATAATTACAAATGATAACACGAGATTAAACCTCAGTGGTTTTTTTTAGTTCTATCATTTTACATGTTATTTTATTTATTAGCCCTTAAAATTGTTAAAATTATAAATAAAATAAAAAAAAATTCAGCTTATTTACTTTTTTGTAAAAATTCTGATGCCACATTTTCTTTTTCGATAATTTTCAGGTCCTCTTGGGTTTTGGCAATGATCCAGAAACCGTTCAGTATAAATGTGGAGGCTCTATTATTAGTGACAGGTTCATTTTGACAGCCGGACATTGTACCTCGTATGTATTTAACTTACCTTTAAAAACCTTCAGACATACCTCCTATTAATAGCGGATAAGGGGTAGGATACATTATGGGATTCACTTGCACTCCATACTCAATGCATCGAAACACAAAAGCACACATGCTGTGCTGTTATTTCACTGTGGTCTTCTGCAAGAGGGTGGTTACTGCCGCCAGACAGTCTGCCCATCGGTTTGTGAATTCTTTCGTATGAACACCAGGTGGTTCAGTGAGTGGGTAAGGAGTGCGCTTCAGGCTTTTAATAGAGTGCGCTTCAGGCTTTTAATAGATGTTATTTCACTGTGGTCTTCTGTAATGGAGTGGTTACTGCCGTCAGATGGGCTGTCAAATTTATGATTGCAAACGCAGTGTGCTCTTTTTTAACGATGGGAAATCCTCTTGGATACCCGGCAGTTTAGGGGTTATGCCGGATTCGTACCGGCTAAAACTCAAAGACTTTCTAGCGCGGCCATAGATGGGTGGGGTCGCGGGGACATTATGACACGACATCGGTGTCCCGCCACGGCTATCCAGCACGATAAGGGCTACGCTCTCTGTCGGAACCACGGCGTACCCGAACGTGGAGGTACGCCGTTCATCTCGGGAAGGGCTACGCTTATGTCAGTACCTTGGCGTACCCAAACGTGGAGGTACGCCGGTCATCTCGGGAAGGGCTACGCTCCCTGTCGGAATCTCGGCGTACCCGAAAGTGGAGGTACGCCAGCCATCTCGGGAAGGGCTACGCTCCCTGTCAGAACTTCGACGTACCCGAACGTGAAGGTACGCCCTTCTTCTCGGGAAGGGCTACGCTCCTTCTTAGAACCTCGGCGTAAACGCAGTGTACAGGGTTGTCACTACCAGATTCTTCTCATCAATTTTCAGGGATCAATTCTACAATGTGTCGTACGTGGCCACCGGAAAACTGAGCCGATCGGAACCCTACGACGCATCAAAAGTGTACAAAGTATCAAGAATCATCAAACATCCGCAATATCAACCCCCCAACAAGCACAACGACATCGCCCTTTTGGAGACGGAGAGGCGGTAAATTTACTGTATATTTTATCAATATTTCCAGTCTTGTTTTATAAAATTTAGTAATTTAGTTTTATATGATTTAGCCTTATTTATAAAATAAGTTCAGGAAAATTTACTAACAAATCAAAATTTGAGGCCCCTAGACGAATTTTCGAATTTTTGATATAAATTTCTAGAATATAATGTAAGGTTAGGTTAGGAATAAACTCAAAAACTATCACAGTCAGCGATTAACATGGGCTATATTTTATAAAGTTACACAGGCGAAGTCGCGTGCAATAGCTAGTAGTATGGTGTATTTTTAAAAATCACAGTGAGCCAAAAAGAATCAAGATATTGTAGTAGTACAGATCAATGTAGGTAATGTTTTATCCTTTTTTTCAGGATAGAAATAGATTCATCAACGATCCCGGCATGCATTCACATTGGCAACACCGTGGACGACGAAGAACCCATAGTGACTGGATGGGGTTTGGTCAAACACATGGGCAGAAACGCAGACCTGCTTCAAAAGGTGCTTATTTTTCCAAAATCACTAGCCACCATTTGAATGCGCCATTGAACCATGAAGATTTGTATTTTTGTACGTTTGTAATGAATAAACTCAAAAACCAGTGGACTGGTTTTAAAAATTCTTTCACCTATAGAAAGCTACATATCAGCGAGTAACAGAAGCTATATTTTATAAAGTTACGTGGACGAAGTCGCGTGCAAAAGCTAGTAATATATGTATAAAAACCTTCCTTGTTGAACGCTATTTCCATTAGTGAAAACCGCATTAAAATCCGTTGCGTAGTTTAAAAGATATAAGCGTACATACAGAGGGACAGACGGCAGTAAGCGACTTTGTTTTATACCATGTAAAGATAAAGATATTTCCCCTACCCCTATCCCTATCCAATCCCGTATCCTTAATCCTAATATAGTCGGCAGTGCACTTGCCGCAACTATATCGTTGCTTGTTTTAAAGGCGACGGTAACCACCTACCATCAAGTTTGAGCCGAGTTTTATGTTTTAAGTGATCGAAGCCGAAACCGAAACTTCTGTCGGACACTAACCATCAGCCTGTCTGTCTTAAAAACCTTAACCTTAACTGTCTTAACTTAATCATCAGCATAAAAAAATAATTTGTTTTTGGCTTCAGGTGAAATTGAATAAATTCACATCGCAAGAGTGCGTCAACACCTATAGAAAAGTCCGCCTAATGAATCCTGGATACGATCAAAATAAGCAGTTGTGTTACGGCCACAGGACTGATTCTAAGGACGCATGTCAGGTAATTTTTTTAAAAATTATTAATAACTAGCTGGTGCCCACGAATTCGTCCGCGTTGAAAAATATTAAGCAGCCTATCCTGTGTCCCGTACGTCCAAATGTTTATCTACCAAGTTTCATGAAAATCAGTTAATTCGTTTCAGAGTTATGGAGGAACATACATACATACGTACAATACCTACACACAGATTTATTATTAATATTAATATATATTAACTAGCTGTTGCAAGCGACTTCGCTCGCGTAACTTTATAAAATATAGACTATTTTACTCCGCGAATAATGTAGCTTTCTACAGGTGAAAGAATTTTCAAAATCAGTCCCCTAGTTTTTGAGTTTATTCATCACAAACATAGAAATTTTCTCTCTTTATAATATTAGTCTCGTTTTAAAAATAGATTAACTGATATTCAAGTAGAAAGTAAGAAAATGTTATAAAATAAGAACTAATTTAAGTATGTACGTAAGACATGTTTTAATAACATTTAGTTGTTAAGTTAAATTTAAAATGCTAAGTACACTGTTTAGGAGTGCAATTTAGATTTTAAATAAATAATATCTTCACACATTTCACACAGCACCATTTAGTTATACATACTAAGCAACTATAGGCTTGTATTATGGATACCAGACAGTTGATATAATACATAGATTACATACATATTATAAATACAAAACATCCATGACTTTATTATTCTACAATATCTAAAGTTAAGGCAATACATCAGCTCTTTTCAGTCCTCTGGCTTTTCGTGTCTGCGACAGTTCCCTGGCTAGTGGATTCGGGGGAATTGATAAATTGAAATACCTAGATGTTAAATGATTTTCAGGGTGACAGTGGTGGTCCGTTGCAGATCAAGAACAGCGATGTGGACTGCATGTATACAATAATCGGAATCACATCGTTCGGACGCGGCTGCGGTACTATAGGCGAACCTGCGGTTTACACAAGAGTGTCCGCATACTTGTCCTGGATAGAGGATATTGTGTGGCCGTGATTTGTGCCAACTAATTTGAATAAATCGGATTTAAAGTGCATCTTATTTATTATTTATATACTTACTAGTGACCCGTTCCCGGATTCGCTCGGGGTTTTTTACACAAACATTATTTCCATATGTGAAAACCGAATTAGAATCGGTCTACCCTTTCTCGAGTTTTTGAAGCGTACACATACATAATATGTGACATGTAAAGGTAATTTTAATGATTAAATTAACAATTAATCTATATCTAAAACTAAGTTATATATATTTACAAATTGTATATAATATTAAGCTTCAGTCCCCTAGGCAGAGTCCCAAGCATGCTGGCTGCTGGCTGAAAGAAAAATGGTCTCACTATTCCGATTGATTTGTACGATCGAATTACTGATAAAAAAAAGTCTCCCTACTTCGGTCAACCGGACTGTTAACCGGACTACTGGGAATGGACCAGAACAAAATGGTCTCACTATTCCGGTTGATTTGTACGATCGAATTACTGATAAAAAAAGTCTCCCTACTTCGGTCAACCGAACTGTTAACCGGACTACTGGGAATGGACCAGAACAAAATGGTCTTACTATTCCGGTTGATTTATACGATCGAATTACTGATAAAAAAAAGTCTCCCTACTTCGGTCAACCGGACTACTGGGAATGGACCAGAACAAAATGGTCTTACTATTCCGGTTGATTTGTACGATCGAATTACTGATAAAAAAAAGTCTCCCTACTTCGGTCAACCGGACTGTTAACCGGACTACTGGGAATGGACCAGAACAAAATGGTCTCACTATTCCGGTTGATTTATACGATCGAATTACTGATAAAAAAAGTCTCCCTACTTCGGTCAACCGGACTGTTAACCGGACTACTGGGAATGGACCAGAACAAAATGGTCTTACTATTCCGGTTGATTTGTATGGTCGGACTACTGGGAAAAAAGTCTCACTAGTCCGGTCAACCGGACTGTTAACCGGACTACTGGGAATGGACCATGTAATGTAGCATTCTTTCGAGTCGCCGATATATTTCCGACGAGTAGTAGATTGGATGTTACTTAGAGCTTTTACTGGTGCAGGTTGTGCTTATACTGTAATTGTGGTGGCATCCGCCAAGTGCTGATTAATTTAGACGTTGCTATATTGTTTGATGATTATAATAAAATATATAGGTATTTTGTGGGTAATCAATGATTAAAATTCTAATACAACAAACTTTGCTGGGTAATGTAAAGAATGTTATTAAAAGGAAAATTGAGTAGGTATGCATAATGCATGTAACTAGAAATCGGAGTTTTCTGGGTAAGTATAGCTTTAACTTTATTTTTAGTCTATCTTTCAGAATAATGCTAGTAAGTGAGAATACTTAATAATATTAAAAAATAAAAAAAAACAATAAAATTACTATAATAATGCTTTATTGTAGTGTCTTTTAACCTACCAAGTTACAGCTAAACAGTTCAAATTAAAAGTGAATATTATATATTACAAAACTTCCAAATTTAAACTACTATACACACTCCTTTTTATATATAGGGTAGTATTTTTTTGATGGAACTCTATCCATACTTCTATACCAATTTTATATATTGTTTGCTTTGTATCCTTGGCTTGACTATAGATAATTCAAAACCTTATAATTATTGACATTTTCATAGGTCATGAAAGCGCTCCATTGAGCCGCTCTTGGGAAAGAATGTAATGAAATATTTAAGGCCAAACTATACTCTCTATCCAGGGTACGTATGTGGCTACCCTGGTGTATATTCCTGGGTCGCCAATAAAACCACAGGCCTTTCCGAATGAGGTCAGTCCTACAATAGTGTACATGCAGAAGGTGTCGTTGTTGTATATCTGTATGGGACCACCGCTGTCGCCCTGTAAAAAAAAATGTTACCGAGGTTAAAAAAATTTGACACCGATTTGTCTGTTTTACTGTGCGTTTGTGCACGCCAATATTAAAATCGGTTTGACAACGGTTGATAATCCTTATATATATAAAAATTACGTGTCACGTTGTTTGTCCGCGATGAACTCCCAAACTACTGGACCGATTTTGATAAAATTTCGTAATTATGTGTAATTTGCTCCAACTTAAAAGATAGGATAGTTTATCTCATTTTGGTTATTATTTTTTTGCAAATTATATAATATTATTAACATAGCGCCATCTGTTGATACCTATTCAATCCGGCAATTATTTATCTGTGAGTTCCAAAAGATTCTAACAGATGGCGATGTAAGGTAATTTTATGAGCTGGATTGAGTAAACAATTGCACCCGTGCGAAGCCGGGAGCGGGCCACTAGTAAATTAAAAAAATACCTGACAACTGTCCTTGGACATGGTCCTGTCGCCGTAGCACACCTGAGTAGCATCGACCACTCCCTTATTCATCAGTCTCGATGGCGGAAACTTTGTAGAGCACTCTTCGCGTGTGAATTTCGCCAATTTCACCTGAAATATTCACGTAAATCAATTTCTCACTCTCCAGTCGTGTTTATTAAAAGTCTAAATCTGAAAAAATCATTCCAAAAATTTCATGTGATAAATTGTAGCAGGGAAAGGTTTCCCGTTGCATTCTGCTCCAGTTCTTTTAGAGATTGTTTCAATCTCAAAGGCTGCTGTAGTCTCGTCTAGTCTAGGTCTAGTCTAGGTGATACAGCCACTCACTAGGTCGCCAGAGCCTCATTGGTTAACCAGCAGGGAGTACCACGGTACTCGAAATTCAGTAGCCTTTATAGAAAGCGACTCTGCGATATTTAATAATTACAAAATTTTCTAGATTTTTCACAGAGTTCGGTGCTTCGCGAATGTCAAAATGGCTGTAATTTGTCCTGGCGACGTCGCAGTCATTTTGGGCAGCCCGTTTGGCGACAGTAACCACACCATTACATATGATGTAGTCTGAAATAACAGCATGTCATTGTGTGCTTTTGTGTTTCGGTGAGTGAGTGAGAGATGTCCCAGAACACATTTCCCTATCAATTTCCAATCCCTATGCTTAATTCTAGCAAGGCGTTGCTTGTGTTATAGGATATAATGAAAAACTCAAAAACTACTAGACCGATTTTAAAAAAAATTCACCCATAGAGAGCTAAGTTATCAGCGAGTAACATAGGCTATATATTTTACAAAATTACGGGACGAAGTCGCGTGCAATAAATAGTAATCTAATATCATTTTAAAGTGTTTTTCTTTATGTATATTTTTTTAGTATAAATTTTTCATTTATGTAATTAATTCCTAATAATGCCTAATAACATACTTGTAATGTTTCTTTCTGTGAGGGTTGTCTATTGTGATTAAGTATATTTATGTCTTTTTCAAATAAATAAATAAATCAATACTAATAATAAATCTGTAAGTGTCGGTGATGGAGTAAGTTACTTTGTTTTCAGAGATATCGTGTTTATAGGCTCTATACATGATACTGAAACTAAATTGACCATTTTTACAATTTCTTTCTGTATGTATGTATGTTCCTCCATAACTCTGAAACGAATTAACTGATTTTCATGAAACTTGGTAGACAAACATTTGGACGTACGGGACACAGGATAGGCTACTTAATATTTTTCAACGCGGACGAAGTCGTGGGCACCAGCTAGTATATAAATAAAATAAAAGAAATGTACCTTCTGAAGTGTATCAGCATTCTCCCCCCTATACTGAGTGGCCCCCCAACCGCTCGCAATGACCCTGTCATCTTTTATGGGATTGCCTATATGCAGACAAGCCGGCACTATGTACTGGCTCAGTTTTATCCTGGTAAATTCAAATTATTTAGTTGTTTTTTTTTTTATCTTCACACATTCCACACAGCACCATCTAGTTCCACACTAAGCAACTATAGGCTTGTATTATGGATACCAGACACTTGATATACTACATAGATTACTTTTATTTAAATATATATGTATGTTACGGCTAGAACCCGAAGCGCGATCTAGTGGACCTAGTTCTAGCCGGAATGACACCAGCTAGATCTAGTTTTACTCGAAAACAATTGGCTTATACTGGATGTAACCAAAAGTAAATGGCTACACCTAGTTCACTTCGGGTTCTATAACAAGGTACAAAGGTACAAAGGTAAAATATTAAAACATAAACTTGTGCCCCTAGCGGGATTCGAACTCGCGAGCGTTTGGTTAGCAGCTAGAGTTACTAGCCACTAGACCAAACGTGTCGTCAAGACATACAAACAAGACAAGACGTAAGTGTTGTCTTCTTGACAACACTTAGGTCTTGTCGTTCAGTTAATATATTTTTACGAAAGTATGCAAGACTAGCTGTTGCAAGCGACTTCGCTCGCGTAACTTTAAAAAATATAGCCTATGTTGCTCGCTGATAATATAGCTTTCTATAGTTGAAAGAATTTTTAAAATCGGTCCACTAGTTTTTGAGTTTATTCAATACCTACATACATACAAATCATCTCTCTTTTTAATAATTGTATAGATAGTATAGTTATAGATAGATATAGTAGTGGCAGGGCACGCTGCATTTCGCGTATGCATTTCGGCGGCAGTAGCCAAACCCCTTCAGAAGACCACCGTGAAAAAACAGCATATGTGCTGTTATTGTTTCGATTAGTGAGTAATGGATGCCAGAGCCCATTTTTCTAACCCATTCTCAATCCTTCTATGGTTTAGAAGCGCACTTGTAGGCGACGGTAGCCACCTTTTTTTTTTTTTTTTACCATCAAGTGTACCGTCAGCCTGTCTGTCGAGCTTAACATTTTAAAAAGAAACTAACCTTTTTTCCGTTTCCAATAGGGCGATATCGTTATATTTGATTGGCGGCTTGTACTCTGGATGTTTGATTATGTTGAGGATTTTGTAAACGTTGTTTGGGTCGAGAGGGTCTGACCTCTTGTATCTACCTACAGCCGCGTACGTCACTGAACCTCTGTAATTGAGTTAAATCTAATCTAAGTTAACCTTAATATAAGTATAATAACATAAATACACGACGGGGAAGGCATAATTATTGGCAACGCTACTAATACTAACGTACACTAGCTTAAAGTCAACTAATACTGTCAACTAACTGGACTAAAGCCTGATATAGACGGGGCCAGTGACTGGACCCAGTGAATCGAATTTTCAGACCCAGTTACTGTTATAATGTGGACGGGATCGCCAGTAAGTCATTTAATTTACGTGACATTATTGCTTAAATATCTACTGGGCCCGAAAATAGACAGGCAGGCTAGTCAACTGGACTGACTTGAGGGAGCGAAGTCAGCACTGGACTGACTTGAAACTAGTAAGCAGTAGCAAGTCAGCGCTGGACTGGGTTACTGCACTGCCTTGTTACTGACCCCGTCTATACCAGGCTTAACAACCGAACTAGCGCTACTAGACGTAACCATCAGGTGTATCGTCAACCTGTCTTTCGACATTAACACATATAAAATAATAATAAAAAAAACATTTAATTACATATATTCAAGAGCACTTACAGTGACCTCTCGAAGGTGCAGTGTCCGGCCGTCAACACGAACTTGTCACTGATCAGGGAACCCCCGCATAGCCACTGCACATTGGCAACACTGTCCCCAAACCCGAGCATTGTCTGAAATTTTTAATTTAAATATAATTTTAACGCCAAGCAAACCTAATATTTCATACGACATTTGAGAATATTATTTGCTATGTGTTTGCACGCGACTTTTCTTGAGTAATTTTATAATAAAAAATAGAATATGGCAATAAAAAAAAATTGTGGCTCTTTAAAAACTTTGAAATTTTATAAATTGTAATTTTTAACTCTTCCGACTCAAAAGGTTGGCGACCCCTGGCCTTTTTTTTTAACGTTGGGAAATCCTCTTGGATACCCGGCAGTGTAGGGGACACTGCGCCGCTTACCACCCTAACAGGGACCTTGGCGGTGCCGACCCCTGGGGCCTAGGCACATCACGAACTGCCGGATCATACAAAGGACCGCCGACATCTATAAATCGGGGTGGTTTGTCGCTCCATTCTCACCATATGAGGAAATTCATTCTTAGCGGCGTCCACACCCCCTACTATGAGTTCGTCTGTGTTGTGGTAACAATAATTGGCGCGACTCATTCCTCCGCTGAGGGCTGTACTCTTCTCGCAAGGGTACACCAGCTGCTCCTGATACTCTATGCACTCTGCAAGCAACATTTATTATTTACTAGCTGTTACACGCTTATTAGAGGAGATAAAGGTATCCGCGGATCCACATGTGGAGCGAAGCTGTGGATCCAAGTGGAAGGAGGACATATGTAAAGAAGTTTGAATTTATACTTACTGTCCCACGCTTTAATACCATTTTTGCTTGCAGTGTGTCCATTGGATAAGGGGGGACAGCCGGACTCCCCAACCCTGTCATACGCGCTGACGTAGTCGTAGTACGGAGGGACATACTCCGTTGTTGTTGTGACCCTGTCAATAACGTCACATATCAAAATTACTACATCAGTGACAGAAAAGAAACAATACGACGAAATCACTCTAGAAATTTTTTTTTAATATTTAACAGCATCGGTAAGCGATTTAGCTAGGCAAACAAATTGCCATTCAGCAATGCAAGTATCATAATTTACCATTTACTACCAGACAAAGATTATCTGCTAATACCATTTACCAGTTAGTCTTTGACATAATTAAATAACACATGAGTGTATACAGTGTGTTCCAGAAATAGGCCAGGTTATACTAGCTCTGGAAAAAAAAGAAAAAAAATCAGCTCACTTTTAGTTTTTAGAGACACACTTGAATGTGTGGAAAATCATCACCCTGGACGGTAACGGCAACCACGGGCAATGTGTACAAAGTTTGCGCTTACGTAGTCACTTTACGCGCTTAGAGTTGCTTTTTGCAGAACAGAGTTGGCAAAAAATCGTGAAACGGTTAAAAAAAAAGACGGTTATTTAAACTTACATACATAATGTACATGGTTGGCACAAAAAAAAAACAACATTTAGTGCATTAGGACCGCTCCATATAAATTTATAGTAAATATGTGACCAAAATTTTAAACGAAAAATAATTCCACTATCCACGAGCTTGAAATGGTTGAAATTATTAATTTATAAAAAAAATTAAAAGAATAGTATCATGTGCCGTACCATTTTGAAATCTTGATTAAATGGGCCATCTTTTTAAAATAACTGGCCAAGGTGGGTGTAGTATTTTTTTTTTAAATAAATGAAGTGTCAAAGTTGGTTGCAAACATTTTCTTAACTAAGATTCAATTAAACTTTTTTTTTTTTCTTATTTTTTCCAGATTTCGTATAGCCTTTTTTTACGTGAGGAAATCTGCGAATCAGATCCCCACCAATCTCCCCATGGTATGTGGGACTTCTACCCACTAAAACCCCACAGTGTCTTCGCGCCATCTATGGCCGGGGAGGGGGGGGGGAATCTTAGGGGACGTTAAGATACGCTACCTTATCCCCCCACCAGGGATCTGGTATAGCCTAGCTAGCCTAACGCCTCGTGCCCGCTTGGCGTTGATTTTTTGGACACCCTGTATATCTCATATGCTGTATCTTAGATCATCATCTACCTAATTAAAAAATGTATAAGTACCCACTTGTTTGAATGCGTTGTAGCCACGGGCCCCTGTGTAGAGGTGACGGATTCAACACAGCAGACAATTGGGTCTGATCCAGAGAATGAACATATCTGGAAATATGCAACCAGATAATCAGTGATGTCTTTTGAAAGTCACGTTGAAAATGCAGTTATTTGTTTTTACAAATACTATTTTTTGTTTTTAGCCATTTGACTAAACAGTAGGTATTTTTTTATGCAAATATGTGTTTTATGTTTTCTAATCTATTCTATAAAGACAGCAAGACAGAATGGATAATACATTTTTTTTAGAAATAACTGGAAATATTGTCCATTTGAAAATATATCCAAAGCTGTAATCCAGACTGTTTTGATGTTGGGCCTGAAATTCAGTCAACTTTAAACTGATTTTTTAAATTTTTTTTTTATTATCGTTGACAGACAAGCTGAAGGTCCACTTGAAGGTACGCGACTTTTTTTTGTACTATTTAAAGATGTATGATATGACACGTAGGTATATACTAATATTATAGAGAGAGAGAGAGAAGATTTGTATGTCTGTAATGAATAAATTCAGAAACTTCTAGACCGATTTTGAAAATCCTTTCACCTATAGAACCTAAGCTACATTATCAGCAAGTAACTTAGGCTATATTTTATAAAGTTACCCGGGACAATTCGGGTACAACAGCTAGTATTGAATAAAAAAACTTTTTCGTACCTACCGTCTTTTGTTATCGACCGTAAAGTACGTTACTGCATTCTTTCGAGGTGGCAAGATATTTTCGATGGGTTATAGGTAGTTGAAAAAAATCCAATAGACTTAAGTGTATACTTACTTGTGGGAATTTTTTATTTTTAATATCGACCTGAGCGGCTGGACACTTATTGATGTTCTTGCAAACGCCTGCCACCTCATCTTTCACACAGTTCTCTCCTGAAACATACACACACACACACAATCTTGTCTAAATAGCTAAACACATTTGGATGACACTTAGAAATAATAATAATCTGATTGCACAGCAAACAACAGAGTTAGCATTACTCAGTTTAAAGAATTTTTTTTAGAAAATTTTACCTTAGAAAGGCATGTCAGCCCATCATCCCCTAAACTGTAATAATTAATATAAACATAAAATTATTTTAAACCTAATTTAGTAAGTATACTAAAAAATATAAAAACCCTTGGATGCGTTCAAATTGGCTGGCATTAAAATAGAATAGAATAGAATATTATTTTATTTGTACTAAAGGACATTTAAGAACATACATAAGTAACATATATAAAGACAAACACAGACGTCCCCCGCCACAAACCGGCTCAAAACTCAGCATAATGCAGGTTGTAAAATATATCCCCCCCTAGGTGGGCCACGACCTTGACGTGGTGGGGGGGCTTACCCTCGCCAGTTCTTGGCGAGGGGACCAAGAAGGCCCACACCGTGCGCTCCGAGCGGGCTTGAGATACCAAGCCCGTGGCGGAGCGCACATCTGAGTGTTCCCCTGAACACGGAGTTCAGGGGAACAGGGAGGCCCTTAGGGTGGCCCCTGGTCCCCTGCTCTTGTTGAGGTAGGGCGGAACCGGCGTTCCCCTGGCGACCGGGACGGGATTGGTATCTCTCTCTCTGCCCTTCTCGCCCCTGTCGCCAGGGCTTTTGTTGTTGTTCATTTTTTATTTAAGTGTTGTCTGTTCTTTCCTTTTTGTTGAGTTCAGGGGAACAGGGAGGCCATGGAGGGTGGCCCCTGGTCCCCTGCTCTAGTTGGCGGTCGGGCGGGACTTGTCCCGCCCACTTTGGCGGTGGGGGAGCCAATGGACATTGCGGTGTCCATTGAGTCCCCCATTAACATCATGCAGACGGCCGGGCAGGAGAAGGCGGGCACCAGCCCGTCTTCAAATGCCCTAGGGGACCTGCGCACACAGTAGCTAGCTGTGTGTGCCTGCACGGGTCCCCTACGTCTGGGGATTGCTCCGGGCAATCCCCCTGTTGGCGGTCGCCTAGCCAGCAATGGCTAGGCTGCCCGAGGGGGGTGGGTCGGAGCAGTTGGTTCGCCAGAGCCCGTCCACTCCCCACTCACGGGCAAGGAGACACCGGGGAGTTTTAGTGGGTAGAGGCAGTTCCGCCTGCTACGTGAGCAACGCGGAGTATACTGTCGACCCCCACATACCCCCGTCGCCTAGCAAGCGGCAGGGGATCAATAAAAGGATTTCTCCTCGACAAAAAAAAAAGGTTGTAAAATATATGCAGATTATATATATGTATATGTATATAGCATGGTATTATTAGCTGTCATTTTTGACATGAATACGTGTTTAAATTTGCTTCCACAGTGAGTGGAAATTTAGAAAAGTGATGACTACCTATGCTCTTGATTGCACTCATAGAAAGAAAGAAAGAAAGAAAGAAAGAAATAATTTTATTCACGCAACTGAAAGACACAAACATAATACATAAACCACAAAACAGAAATTAATATACAGGTAAAAGATGTGTGTGTCCTCGCGGCAGTGAATCGGATACTGGCTCAGCATAAGTTTATGACTGCAATCAAGAGCATTAGGTAGTTATTTAGGATTACCCAAAAAAAAACCCAAAAATTTGAAAGTTGATTTGAAACCCAAAATTGATCACACTACCCAAAAATGTCGATTTTCCTCATTTGCAAATAATATACAATCTCTATTGGAATATTATGGGGGAGGCCTATGTCCTACGGCTGAAATGATGATCATGATGAAATCTATTAAGTATTTCTTAACCAATAATAATATAAGAAAAATACATCCATGTCACTACGTGGATTTTTTCTTCTTATATTTTCCAGAGGTGTTATTTTTCCCAAAAGTGCCCAACGCACCTAACAAAGTGTTCACTTCAAAAAACTAAGTACGCTATGCAGTTTAGTCATACACTCTTTCTAGAAATTACTGAAATTTGTGCGTTAAATAAACAATCTGTCATTAGGTTTACGAGAAACAAGGAAAAAAACTTCATGAGGAAATCCTTATATGCGCGTTGGCAAGCGATTATATCTCCTTAAACTATACTATGTCGTTAGTGTATAGCTATTTCTTTGCGAGTGTTGTGTTGGCAAAGAGGTTAAGTTTATAGTATTGTGTTTTACATCAATTACATACATAATTAATACATAAATAATAAAACAATACAGCTACACCATACTATAACAAATTATTTCCAAAGTTGAGACTGCCGGGATTCGAACCCGGGGACCCTTGAGCGTTAAGGCGAGCGTCCTTGGGAAATCCTCATGGATATCCGGCAGTGTAGAGGACGTTGCGGGGTTATACACTTTTCAATTTGTAGGAAACCAATTTAGGAATCAAAATAGTGAACTAGTGATCACACTACACTAAAATGATTTCTAAATCCAAGACATAGAATTGAAAATAGATAAAATCTAAATTGGATCCAATCTTTTCTAACTGCGATTACACCTTCCGATTTCCTAAATTGGTTCCTAAAAATTTATCAGTGTAAAGCGGTTATTACACTTTACAATTTGAAGGATTCCAATTTAGGAAATTGGAAAGTGTAATCGCAGTTAGAACAGACTGGATCCAATTTAAATTTTATCTATTTTCAACTCTTATGTCTTCGATTTAGAAATCAATTTTGTGTAGTGTGATCACTAGTTCACTACTTAGGTTCCTAAATTGGAATCCTTCAAATTGTAAAGTGTGATAACCGCTTAATAACTGCTTTAAAACCCAACGACTTTCTTGCGCGGCAGTAAATGGGTGGGGTCGATATGACACATCGGTACCCCGCCACGATTACCCCGCGCGGGGAGAGCTACGCGTAACCCCTCGGCGGAACTTCGGCGTACCCGAAAGTGGAGGTACGCCAGCCATCTTGGAGGACCTCACGACGGGCGACAGTCTTAAAGGCAAACGCTCTAACCACTCATTCGAGGGCTCGTCAAAAATGTACTACTTTAATGTTAGATAATTAATTTTAAGTCGAGAACGGCTAGACCGATTTTTATGAATAACTAGCGGGCCGCTCCCGGCTTCGCCCGAGGTGCATTTTTTTTACGTAAAAACCTTCCCTGATTATCCCCCTGTCCATGAGTGAAGACAGAATTAAAATCGGTCCAGCCGTTCTCGAGTTTTGCGCTTAGCAACACATTTAGGGATTCATTTTTTTTTTATAGATAGATAGACTAGGTATCAAAACATCTTTTTTATTTATTTAATAATATTTAACATCTGAAATATTCACAAAAAAAATTACTGTGAATAAAATTAATTTTCCCATTCTACATTTTGTATGAAACGGGTAAGTAAATATTCTGGGGCGGTACGAAGTTCTCCGGGTCAGCTACTACTATAATTATATACAAGACAAAGTGTATCACAAAAATGTATAATAAGCTCAAAAACCAGTAGAAATTTTTTGAAAATTCTTTCACCTATTAAAAGTTACAGTCAACGTGAAACGTAGGCTATATTTTATAGTTACGGGGACAAAGTCGCGTGCGACAGTGAGTTTAATATAATTTAATATATAAAAATAATTAGGTACCTTCAAATGCGGCTTCACTAGGGAGAAAAAATAACATAAACACAAAAAACATTTTATATTCCATTTTTGACGACATTTTTTTTTTGGTTATTACTTTCAAAGAAATAATCCACTTTATCTAATTGTTTATAAACAAATCATACTTCTACCTAAACTTTTTACGACACTTAATAATAATTAAGTATATTATTATATTGTATATTATATTTATAAGTAAATAAACTTTAAACTTTACGACTGCGTTCTGAGGAAAAACGAACAAGACTGGTCGAGCGTCTTTGAACAATAAAAACAAGGTAAAAAAACCCCGCGAGGATATAATTTGCAAGTTATTTTCTACGTCACAGACGATGTCGCAGTTTAAGTAGAGATTTCGCATTAATATAAAATGTCCGGAACATAGATAAATTAAATAGCTTTTTTATCTCCGACGCCCAATGCAAAATACGGGTGTTATGAATTTGTCTTGTGTATCTGTGTATCCGTTTAAGCTGTGTATCAGCTTAAGTATAGATTTCGCATTAATATAAAATGCCCGCAACATTGACAAAACTGTTTTTAATCCCCGACGCCTGATGCAAAAGACGGGTGTTATAAGTTTGACCCGTGTGTCTGTGTATCTGTGTATCTGTGTATCTGTGTATCCGTGTATCCGTGTATCTGTGTATCTGTACGTCTGTGGCATCGTAGCCCCCAAACGGGTGAACCAATTTTGATCCCTTTTTTTGTTGTAAATCCGAAGTTATCGAGATTGATCTTAGCTATAATTTATGAAGATCTGCTCAGGCGTTTGAAGATCCTCAGCTCATCAGCTCATTTCCTAGTATGTGAAATTCAGTATACTGTTACTTGGGTCACATTTTGACGACACGTTTGGTCTAGTGGCTACTAACCCTAGCTGTTAACCAAACGGTCGCGGGTTCTAATCCCGCTAGGGGCAAATGTTTATGTGTTAACATTTACCTTTGTACCTGTCATGGATGTTTGTATTTATATGTATGTATGTATTTACAAAAAAAAAGTAATCTATCTATTATATCAACTGTCTGGTATCCATAATACAAGCATTAAGTTGCTTATTGTGGAACTAGATGGTGCTGTGTGGAATGTGTGAAGATATTATTATTTCCATGGCATGGTAACCTGCTGCATGGCTGCAGCATCGAGTAGTCTGCGTGATACCAAACTCCTCAGCAGCGTACAGCAGATATAGGTATATATTTTTTATGATAAGGTCGACAGACAGGCTGACGGTCCACTTGATAGTAGGTGGCTACTGTCGCCTATAACACAAGCAACGCCATTAGATGCTTCCAGTGTCCTGCCGACCATACAAGGATTAAGGATTAAGGATAAGGATAAGGATGAGGATGAGGATGAGGATGAGGATGAGGATGAGGATGAGGATGGGCTCGACATCCCTTACTCACTCACCTGCACATAATAATGCTATTATTTCACGGTGTTCTTCTGTATGGGGGTGGTTACAGCCGCCAGACGTGGCTGCCCAAATGACTGCGAACAGCAGTTTACAACTACTTAAATATAGCAACAAATTCTAGTTCAAACAACTATTTATTATTAAAAAAATAATAATTACTTTTTAAGCGGTCACTTCCATTAATTATTCAACTATATCTGTGATTACAATATAACAAATACCATTTGATATTTGTTGACTTGTATTTTCCTTGTGTGACCACATTTTGAGTTAAAACAGCTCTTCAAAATGTTCACTCCACCGAGTATTTAATAATTAAATGTCATTTTCTAATTAACTTCACAAATTATTTGGTATAATACACTTGAGTGCAATTATTAATTTTGAGTGCAAATTTCACAGCGAACTATTTTCAAGGTAGGCGAGGTTTATAATTTTATTTAAAAAATTGTAGTTTTTAAAAAAAGCCCAGGGGGCTTTTTTGCAATCCAGCCGATAAATTACTTTAATACCGCCACCTGTGAGAACCTTATGGACCTCACAGATAAATAATTGCTGTATTGAATAAGTATCAACAGATGGCGCTATGTTAATAATATTATATATTTAAAAAATAATAATAAACAAAATGAGATAAACTATCCTATCTTTTAAGTTGGACCAAATAACAGATACTTATGAAGTTTGATCAAAGTCGGTTCAGTAGTTTCAGAGTTTATCGCGAACATACATCGTGACACGAGATTTTTATTATATATATAAGATAGATAGATAGATTTTGTATATTTAATTCTATGTACTGTTTAAAAGAGTCTCTTTTTATTGTTTACCTTTCTACATATATGTCTATACAGTATAATTATTATAAAACTAGCTGTTGCAAGCGACTTCTCCCGCGTAACTTTATAAAACATAGCCTATGTTACTCGCTGATAATATAGCTTTCTATAGGTGAAAGAATTTTTTCGGTCCAGTAGTTTTTTAGTTTTGTAAAGTCTATCTAAAGATAAAGTTATCCGCCTCTGTCTGTTTCTTCGTAGATATCTCCTAAACCATCCAACTGATTTTGATGATGTTTACAATTAGAAAATAACGAACTACCAGCAAGTGTACCTTCAGCATGTCCGCTGTTCTTTATCATGAAAATAAATCAAATAAAAACCTAAAATGCTAGTTACAGTAAATATTAAGTATCAAATTTCAATGTGCATCATAAACTGGTTTATTTTGATTTATTTTTATACATCCCACAGAGTAACGATTCGCCGCGCTGCCTGCTACTAGAGTAGAGATGGCATCAACATCATCATGTAAACGCTTTCCATACAAATAAAGTGTGTCAGGGGCCGTTTATTCAAACCCAGTACAAGTATGCCTTTCGCATTGTTTAGGTTTTGTGTTCCAAGACAATCTCTACTCGTATTTTTTAAAACCTAAAATTACATTTTATTAATCGGCATTTAGTCTGGCACTTCGGGAACAAGTGTGAGATATTCGGTTCATTTCTTTTTTGTATATTGTTATTATTGTCTATCGCTGTCATTCAATAACACGCCATCGGTCTTCAGTCGAATTATTGCATTACTGTACATTGTGCGAAATATCCGATCTTAGCCGTACATCTCGCTTTTGTTCCCGACAAGCCATATTAAATGCCGCCTACTGTACTTGTGTTATGATAAATCATTACACAAAATCACACCATGATGAGGCATCTCTATCACTTTTTTTTGGATGACGTTTACTCCACAACGTGCAAATAGAAACTGGCGGCCAATTGCGCCCTGAGTTGCGCTCAGCGCAATTGCGCGGAACGAATATTGTTATTTAGTGCCGTCTCTAGTAGGGAGCGTCGCGGCGATTCTTTGCTCTGTGATACATTCTAACCTTTTACAGCTTCGATCGATAAGTCTCAGGGATTCCAGCTTCGGAACTGGTATAGAGTTCATTGATGATCTTTAATCAGTTGCAATAAGTACTAGATTCGTTTGCATCTACATCTTTCGTGTCTCTTATCTCGTTTAATGTAGGTACTGTCTTCGGTATCAATGACCTCTGCTCTTTCGATGGTGACTTGAATATATATTTTCTGTTTTATTTCTGCAAATTTAAAAACAAAATTTCTCATTAAAATTTTACTCTATGTATGTGTCGTCCTTGACGAGCTCCTTATAACACTGGTGGTTAGGGTTAGGGTGCTTGCCTTCCTCTCTCCCAGCTGATCCACCGGAGAGGCTGGAGTAGGCTTAACAGGGACCCTAGTCCTAGGGGGAGACTATCGCCCGTCGTAAGGTCCCCATAGATGGCCGGCGTACCTACATTTTCGGGTACGCCGAGGTTCTGACAGGGAGTGTAACCCTCCCCGCACTGGATAGCAATGGCGGGGCACCGATGGCGTGTCATAACGTCCCCGCGACCCCGACCCCTACACTGACGGGTATCCAAGAGGATATAACGCCTGACATACATTTGCCAAGCGTTAGATCTTTATTTTTATATAGCTGGTGCCATCTACTGAAATATTTAGCCATCCTGAAATTCTATTCTAACTATTGGTGAAATATTTTTTTAAATCGGATAAGTAATTTTAAAGATTACTTCCTACACATACAAACTTTACCTCTTTATAATATTAGTAACAGGCATAATATAATATTATTTCTATAATTTATCTATCTTAATATTATAAAGAGAGAAGATTTCACCTATATCAATCAATATCAATCAATCAATCATGGAGTAAGTTACTTTGTTTTCAGATATATCGTGTTTATAGGCTCTACACGTGATACTGAGACTAAATTGACGATTTTTAGATTTTTTTTCTGTATGTATGTTCCTCCATAACTGAAACGAATTAACTGATTTTCATGAAACTTGCTAGATAAACATTTGGACGTATGGGACACAGGATAGGCTACTTTTTTCTTTTTCAACGCGGACAAATTTCTTTTTATTATCTGTAGTTCCACAAAAATCTAACAGATGGCGGTGTACGGCGCACGGGTACAGTAATTACTCATATATTTTCTTTTTCAACGCGGACGAAATCGCGGGCACCAGCTAGTATTTTATAAAGTTAGACGTGCGAACTCGCGTGCAACAGCTAGTTATAAGTATATATAAACACACCTATACTACATCTTGGTTATTAATATGTAATCCTTAGTTTTCAGAACATTTTTATAAAATACCCTTTTTCTTACGGTTCACTTTGAATTTTTTTGCAATTTGTAAATTCATTATACTCTATTTGTAATTTGTATACATTTTAAAATAAATTAATTCTTTTTTGTGTTAAAATTATATTATTATTTTATTGGTGACATTTTTGAATTATGACTATATTGTGTCAAAGTTGACAGTTACCATTAAGGTCATAGGAAAGAATTCGTAGTCCATAGATCATGTAGATTTTATGAAGAAAAACCATAGAGGGTAGGTATTTCTATTCTCCATGAGAAAAACCTTCACCGTGAAATGTTAGCACTTGTGCTGTTGTGTTGCGGTGCGAGTAAAAGATGTTTTTTTTTTTTTATAATACGAATCCCTCCGACATAAAGTCGTAGCCTATTTTTACTGTTTCCTTTCATACCAGAGGGCCTAGTGAGAGTTTTACTCGATCAAACGCGACGAACACGTAAATGTGAATTTGTATGGGAATGAAGCAGCGCCACCTGGTGGCTCACGTGTAGGTCTGCGAGGGCCTAGTGCGAGTTTTACTCGATCAAACGCGACGAACACGTAAATGTCAATTTGTATGGGAATGAAGCAGCGCCACCTGGTGGCTCACGTGTAGGTCTGCGAGGGCCTAGTGCGAGTTTTACTCGATCAAACGCGACGAACACGTAAATGTGAATTTGTATGGGAATGAAGCAGCGCCACCTGGTGGCTCACGTGTAGGTCTGCTTCATTCCCATACAAATTGACATTTACGTGTTCGTCGCGTTTGATCGAATAAAACTTGCACTAGGCCCTCAGTTCTCGCTTTTATACTGCTCGCACATTTATCCTACATACTTTTTCTTTCTTTTGTCCATCCTCATTCATTCCATGCGGGTGGGATTCCCGCCTATATTTCCTGTTCTGTTAAAACTATCCTTTATTGTATTCTCTAGCTTACTACTTCCTTAATCCTTTATCCTTTACATTTGTAGTAGTTAGGGTTCGAAAATGATTGGAGACAACATTAATATTATTATTATACACGTAATAAAACATTAAAACTAAGCATTACAGTAATTAAAATATAACACCAATTTAAAACACTATAAATATTTTTTTAAAAAACATTAAATTAAACATTAAATAAACTTAATTAACATGAAAAAAAATTAAACAATTTAGAAATATTATGTACATTAGACATTAACAATTGATTAATTAAAACAATAATTTAAATATTTGTGTATAATACATCCAAATCTTAACCATTTACAATTTAGTTCTACCATTTACAATTCTATGTTTTGTTTCTGGTTATGACCCTAACTGCTACTTTATTACAGTACTCTAAAAACTTTTCCTTTCGGCTACCCGTGATCAATGCGTTAAGGTTGGCTGGGCACACTTCCATATCCATCTCATATTCCAATTCCATCCAGTAAAAGATGTTAGAACGCTCTTGCATAGGTACTATATGTTCTTGCTCGTATTTATTGGCGACGGTAGCCACGAGCAGACTTTGCGATGTTGTAGGTCGGTAAACTACTTCGGCAGCCCGACGAAAGCTAAGCATTACCGAGAAAGAGACAATCAGATTTGTTAACGCCCGACGCAAAAACGGGGTGTTATAAGTTTGACGTGTGTATCTGTGTAAATGTCCGTGGAATCATAGCTCGCAAACGGTTGAACCGATTGGGATTTTCATTTCCATAACGGTCGCCACGCTACAACGCGACGTCAGTCACGTGACAACGCGACGTCAGTCACGTGACAACGCACCGTCAGTCACGTGACAACGCGCCGTCAGTCACGTGACAACGCACCGTCAGTCACGTGACATCGCGTCGTCAGTCCCGTGACGACCGTGATGCTTTTTATCTCAGTGAGTAATGAGTTTTCTTTTGACTTTGATTTCACTGTAAGTAGAAATTGTCGTCGATTTTGTTGATTCACAAACGACGTGTTATTAATTGTTTCGGTATTTAAAAAAATTGTATTGTTTCAGTAATAAAAACGTTTATTTTCCTCCTTACATTGTTCTATTTTGTATACATAATTATATGCTATCAATCATCAATCAATATACTAATTATAAATCTGTAAGAGTCAGTCATGGAGTAAGTTACTTTGTTTTCAGAGATATCGTGTTTAAAGGCTCTATACATGATACTGAAACTAAATTGACGATTTTTAGAATTTTTTTCTGTATGTATGTATGTATGTATGTTGCTCCATAACTCTGAAACGAATTAACTGATTTTCATGAAACTTGGTAGATAAACATTTGGACGTACGGGACACAGGATAGGCTACTTAATATTTTTCAATGCGGACGAAGTCTTGGGCACTAGCTAGTTATTTCTTCTTCTTCTTCTTTTAATGTCTTGGCTCCATCAGATTTTCTCCGATGATTTTGCCAGTGTCATTAGTAAAAACAGCAATTTGTAAGTCTTTTTTAAATAAAAAAGACTAAATTGAAATTAAAATCAAAAATAGCAGATCCCGAAACTAGTCAGTCAAGTCAAGTCAAGTCTAATTTTTCTAGAGATTTCCAAAACAGGTCTGTCAAGTCCAAAGCAGTCAGGTCAAGTCCGCTAGTTATTTATATAAAAGCAGTTGATACTGTGATGATAATATTTTGTTAAATTTCAATTGAGTAGGTGACTACCGCCTCTTATAACGTAACGCCACGGAAAGACACACGGATACATAGACACACACGTCAAAGTTATAACACCCCGTTTTTGCGTCTGGCTTTAAAATTAGGCTAAGTTAAAGCAAGTAGTTTAGAAGAAGAAACAGACATGAGGTGTAAACTATCAAACTTCATAATTTTTTTTTTGTTTCAGTCTAATAATTGAAGTCAAGAGAACGCGTGATTTTGGAAAATGAATTGGTAAGTCATTTAATTTGAAAAATATATCCATAGTAATAAGAAAAAAAAATGTATAAAGTTATACATTTCAGAAATTATGTGAATAAAGCAGTTATTTAAAAAAAAAAATTATCTATCTATATAATATATAAAATTCTTGTGTCGCAGTGTTTGTTGCCAAACTCCTCCGAAACGGCTGGACCGATTTTGATGAAACTTTGTGTGCTTATCGGGTAGGTCTGAGAATCGGCCGACATCTATTTTCCATACCCCTAAATGTTAAGGGTGGTCCACCCCAATTTTTTTTTTGGCAAAACAACGTTTGCCGTGTCAGCTAGTCTTTGTATAAAATAAGATTCCTTATAAAATTATTGTCATTAACTGATTGATATTTTGCACTTACAGAACCTTGTAGCGTTGCGTTGCATGGACCGTCAACCTGTCTGTCTAGCTTAACATTAAAAAGAAATAAGTTTACAGGTGTATTTAAAGGTGTTTCTAATATATGTTTTTTTTTCAGCTTTCTTTTATTGGTTTTAGTTCATTGTTGCCTAGCTGCTAAACAAGTTGGGACAAGAGAAGGCTCAGTCAATCCTAACCCACGTAAGAACCTACTTATACAAATTAGACAGACAAATAAAGAAAATTTGTAAGTAATTACGTAATAAATTACATATGAAAAAAAAACGTAAACTAAACTAAATAAACTAAGCTGCTTATGATCCCTCTGAAACAGTACTTTTTTCTGGATGAAAGATATCCTATGTCCTTTCCTGTATCCCTGCAAATTTTCATGTTGAGTAGTTAAGGCGTGAAAAGGTAACATACAGACAGCCAGTTACTTTCACATTTATAATATCGTCATAGCCGTAGAACAACGACGGTTCTGCAATTTTGTAACTTTACGTAAGGCACTGGCGAAATGATTAATACGCCATTTTACTGTGTTTAGAAATCAAATCTGTCAGTATTCCAACTCTGTATCTAAAAGGTTTTAAATAATATTTGTCAAAAAATGTTTTTGGTCGATAAAACACAACATATAAAGTCAGTTTACGCAAAAAAATAAAAATTGAAAATTATCAAAACCGTCGTTGTTCTACTACTATGACGATATTAAAGTATGGATTAACATATTAACTAGTAATGTATTAATTTCAGAGAACCAAGCCGAGTCGTCTACGTCTTTAATAACTCCGGAATGTATGGGCGTCGTAGGCAACTACAAAGGATGCAGGGAATGCTACCCTTGCGACAGCGAATTCATCATTAACTACACGAAAACACATAAAAATAGCGACATTGATAGGATCTCGTAAGTTTTCGTACTAAACTCGCAATAGAGTCCGGCCGAAAGTGAATTTCCGGCCGAAGTCGAAGTCGAAGCAGATTAATCGGCTATCGGAACAACCTTCGGCCGAAGCCGAAGGCTTAAAAGCTTTATGAAATTTTGTTAAAGATTGTCTACAAGCTACAATTAATACAATAATATATATATTTTTAAACTTTAATATTGAAAAAGAAAATAGTAGCCTATCCTGTGTCCCGTACGTCCAAATGTTTATCTACCAAGTTTCATGAAAATTAGTTAATTCGTTTCAATTATGGAGGAACATACATACATACAATACCTACACTTACAGATTTATTATTAGTATTGATTGATGATTGATATTGATTTATTACTCCGAATTCAGGGTGACGAATAGATCTTGCATCAGCATAGAGGCTTGTTGCGTGTATCCACCGGCGGCGACACACTACGCGGACAGGTAAATGTGGAAGTAACTCTGTCTATTACCCTTTCACGCCTTAACTATTCAACTGATCAAAAGAAATTTTGCATACACGTTGTCAGTGATATCGTAAAATATATAGGACATTTTTCTATGTCCTTTCCTGCATCCCTGGTTGGGTAATTAAGGCGTGAGAAGGTAAAAGACATACCTACAGACAGACATACTTTAAAATAAGTATGGATTTATATTAGTAGATATGGATTTGATCTCAGCTTGTATGTTTAGACTTTAAATCATGCCTAGATTTCTGCTACACTTATTGTAATCAGTTTGATTTTTGTCTTCCAGGTCAGCTCAAGAACCATGCGGTATAGTAAACCCTCAGGGTTCACCCAGGGCTCTAAGGAAACAAGTTTTACAAGTCCTGCCCGGTGAATATCCCTGGAGGGCGTGGGTGTTTGAGGATGGGTAAGTATACCAGCTACCAGCTTAACCTTATGGCGTTGCTTGTGTTATAGGCGACGGTAGCCAGCCATCTACCGCCAAGTAGACTCCGTTATTACTTATTTAGTGGTCTGTAACGTACCTTTATAAATTTTCAGGCAGTTAATCTGCGGAGCCACTTTGGTTAGCAGGATTTATAGAATTCTGGTTACGTCTGCAACATGCATAGTCAATGCGTCCGCGAAAGACTTGAGGGTGGCTTTCAGTAGATCGCCTAAGGCTTCGGAAATGATGACCCTGGACAAACTAGTTCATCATCAATTTGATGAGAGTAAGTATGTATTATATGTTTACGAGGAGGGATTTCTTTAAAAGAGACTTCTTCAGCAGCATTAAGACCAAATGTTTGTTAGAGAAATTTTATCCTGAATAATAATCCTATCGATTAGTATAATAAAATAGCGAGTGTTTGTTTTTTTAATTTTAGTAGGTTCGAGTCCCGGGCAAGCGAGTTTTAGAAAATCTGTGAATGCAGTTTTGTTTCTTTTTAAAAATAAAGGAATGTCTCCTTTATGTAAAATGAGCTAACTTAAGGATTTAAGGTAGTTTCCCTCCAGGGCCCGACTTATTTTTCCACACTGTATATAAAAGGCAATGTGTGTATGTATGTTTCCCTATGGACTCCAAAACCGCTGAACCAATTTTGATGAAGTTTTCACACAATCTTCAGATTAGTCCAGCGGGTAATTTTGTGAAGTTTGATAGCGATCGGACGCGAACGAAGTCGCGGGCACCAACTAGTAATATTATAAAGAGAGAAAACTTGTATGTTTGTAATCAATAAACTCAAAAACTACTGGGCTGATTTTTTACTTATATAAAGCTATGTTATCGGCGAGTAACATAGGCTATTTTTTATAAAGTTACGCCGGCGAAGTCGCGTCCAACAGCCAGTAATTGATATGATTGTAGAGTATATGTTAGATATATGCTCTAATTATTTTTTAAATTCCTGTTTCCTCTTATGTACAGACAAACATCACAACGACGTAGCTATACTGGCAGTGAAACCAGAGTGCGAGGATATGTTTCCGGACTTTGCTTCGGCGATATGTCTTCCTCAGAGAAATTCGTTCCCAAGGGACTGCATTACAATATCGGCCAAAGATTATTCTGTAAGTAAGTGTTATAGCGCAGGAACTTTGTCACATTATATAAACGTGACGTCATCTGCAACTAAAAACTCGCTGCCCAGTGTTGCTAACAGTACTGAGTGTGTCGCGAGATTACGTCACCAAAATGGCCGCGAATTAGCAATTTGCGGTCGCTTATAAGATCTTAAGAATGTTGTCAATAGACATAAGCTTAGCGGCGTCTAATTGGACATTTATAATTATAAATAAATAAATATCTTCACACATTCCACACAGCACCATCTAGTTCCAAATTAAGCAACTATAGACTTGTATTATGGATACCAGACAGTTGATATACTTTTTTTATTACTTTTTTTTTGTAAATACATATATATTATAGATACATACATCCATGACTCAGGTGCAAAGGTAAAATGTTAACACATAAACATTTGCCCCTAGCGGGATTCGAACCCGCGACCGTCCTGTTAATAGCTAGGGTTACTAACCACTAGATCAAACGTGTCGTCAATTATGATATATTCTTAAGGCATTTTCTAATTTCAAGGCAATAAAAACATTAACCATAAACACTTTATTATTTACTAGCGATCCGCCCCCGGCTTGGCATAAATGCGGTAATTTTCTCCAAATTATATACACAAACTTTTCTCGTTTTCCATTTTAATAGGCGACTGCAATTACCTAGCATCAAGTTAAACTGTCAAGTTCTTGCGTATCTGTATTGTACTTTTTGCTGAGCTTATTATATTTCAACAGATCAACGCTATAATACCCTTAAAAGACGTTTGCGACAAGGATGTTAATACTAAAACACACGAGAGCTTGAGGTGTTCGGTGATGTCCAGAAGCCATCACATACCAGAGAAAGGAAATGGACTCTACTGCTTCAGTGATCAGGTAAATTATATTTGAAACTAGCGACTCGTTCCCGACTTTACGTAAAAACCTTCCTTGATTATCCCTCTATCCATGAGTGAAGACAGAATTAAAATCGGTCCACCCGTTCTCGAGTTTTGCGCTTAGCAACACATTTAGGGATAGATAACCGTTACTTGTTCTGTTTCATTTTTACTACCTACCAAAGAATAGCTTAATAGTGTCAGAGGAGTATGAATTGCAAGGGATAAACTGGGCATGTCTGTCTGGCGGCAGTAACCACTCACCCTGAACTTACTGAATTAACTTAACTTAACTTTTCTTTTACATGAAAAAGACCTTAACATAAAAATATGAAGTGTGGCTGTGTCGTGAATTTGGCTGTGTTTATTACGTGAATACGTGTAGGTATATACTTTACGAGTAATATTTTCTTTGAGCGTATATTATATATATATATCCAACCAATTCGAATATACTATATATACCAAAAAATTTTTTGATCCTTTAGCTATCGAGTGGTGTAATTAAATTTTGGATGTAGATACAGCATCAAACTGTATTCCCCAATTTTTAGAATTGCCTCTCACCTTGGAAGAAAGACCTGGAGACCAGTAATAACAGTTTTTTGAATTTATCAAGCACCAGTTTCTCAGTAACTAAGGCTGAAACTTATCCTGAAACTTACCAAGTTAAGCCTTGGTCTTTTTTGTGAAAAGAAAATAAAGATCTATATTATATTTACAATAGCTTTTTTTGACCGAATTTGTTACTTTTGTTTTCAGTTGCAGAGTGCATCCCAGTATTTCCTCTTCGGAATAACGCTACATCAGCTAGACGAGTTTACCACAATTTACTCTAACATTACATTGTCGTCTGAATGGATCCAATCTAAGATCACAGAAGAGGAGCAAAAGAGTTTATCTTATTAATCATGTTAAATTAAGTTGTTATAACTTCATGTCAAATTAATCAAATAAAATTATTACTGAAATATTTTTATTATTTCCAATTCGTGAAAGTCAATCGTCGAATCCATCTAGGATGGACAGCGTATGGAAGTTCCAGAGACATATTCTCGTCTAAAATTCCTCAAGATGACTAATTTAAAGACATCGCACTGATTTTTGAACAAAAGTCGGAAATAGTAGATGCCTACTCGTATATTCGAAGTATTCCAGACGCCTCACCCATTGCAATTAATATAGTCCGAGACATTAAAGCTACTGGAAAATTCGTATTTTAACTAACTAGTTTTTTTTTTTTTTTTGGGGGGGATGGTCCAGTACCCCTAACTTAATCAGGGTCTTTATTCACGTAATATATATATACATACACATACATACACACATATATACACATACACACACACATATATATTATTATTATTTAATTCTTTTTTTACTAGTTTGTTTTATTTAATTTTCTCACTATTTCTCCGATTTTTATCATAAATTTAATAAGTTTGTTTCTCGTGCTACTTTTATCTATTATAATTTTACTTATGTTTTGCCTTTCCAGTTTCAAGTCTATATTTAATTCCAACTCCAAACGTGCCAGCGCAAACCTAGGGCACTGGAGTAGCAGGTGTTCCACCGTCTCCCGCACCCCAGGCCCGCAGGGGCAGTCCGGAGTTGGTTTCTTTTTATACTTATATAAATAGTCCGAGAACCCACCGTGGCCCGTAAGCATCTGTACCAGGGTTGGCGAACTAGTTTGATAATTTGAAAATAAAGTTGGTTTAATGCAAAAATTGCACAAACTGCAACAGTTTTGTAGTTTAGTACTGAGTAGTAAAATACTACTGCTGCTGATGTAGTAAATAAAATGTTAGAGTGAATGATATATTTATTTTTAATTTGACTAACTACTTAAATACATTAAAAGTAGGTGTTTAAACCATAATGTCCAATAGTGGTGTGGACCTTCACACGACACGACTATTGGACAAGACAAGGACAAACGGCATCTATACTCGCTAACTCCCTCGGCTCATTTTTTCGATGTAAGATCCTTAATTAAAACGTAGTGATTATATACTCTTTGTCCTTAATCCTGTTTGATTACTACATCCCGTAGAGGGATAATAACCTACATCCATAGCACGAACTACTGAATGACAGTTAATCGTCGTTTACACTTACACATATTTCTTCTTCTTCTTCTTCTTTTAATGTCTTGGGCTAAACTTTAGATTATGGACCGTCGATTTTAGTGTTTTTTTTTAATTGGGGGGGAAGAGGGAGGGGGGAGGGTCTCTCCGGTACAACTCCCCACCTGCGCAAATGTATAGTTTCCAAGATATTCATAGTTAAAGTTTGAGGTTATGTCTGTACAGCTGACCGTCGAGTTGGCTGACTGCGATTTTTTTGGGAGAAGGTTAGGGTATAAAAAGTAATTGTGCAAAGTCTCAAACTGCGCAACCACGTAGTTTTTTGAAATTCAAATAATTTTGCACCATTTCCCCAAAAAAAATGACAATGTATATGGAAATGCGAGCGAAGCGAGCACACCAAGAGCACACCCGGTTAACTACTTTAGGATAAAGGTGTAATATAACAAAAAAATTGGTTAGGTTAGGTTCTAATAATGTATATGAAAATGCGAACGAAGCGACCACACCCGGTTAACTACTTTAGGATAAAGGTGTAATATTACAAAAAAATTGGTTAGGTTAGGTTCTAATAATGTATATGAAAATGCGAACGAAGCGACCACACCCGGTTAACTACTTTAGGATAAAGGTGTAATATTACAAAAAAATTGGTTAGGTTAGGTTCTAATAATGTATATGAAAATGCGAACGAAGCGACCACACCCGGTTAACTACTTTAGGATAAAGGTGTAATATTACAAAAAAATTGGTTAGGTTAGGTTCTAATAATGTATATGAAAATGCGAGCGAAGCGAGCACACCCGGTTAACTACTTTAGGCAAAAGGTGTATGTTACAAAAAAAAATTGGGTTGGGTTAGGTTAAGTTTATAGGTATTTTGCTAAAGGTTTGTATATGACCATCCATGTATATAACCATCTTGAGTGGTTTTAGTGCGGTAAAAATCCCACATAACCTTATTCCATTTGCATTGCATGCGGCATTTGTCATAAATCATACCTTTTGAAGGTTTCTCCACTCGTTTAAAAAAAAGCTGGTTATGTCACAGTGGTTTTATTTAAGCGGTACAGACATAACCTCAAACTTTAACCATGAATATCTTGGAAACTATACATTTGCGCAGGAGGGGAGTTGTACCGGAGAGACCCTCCCCTCTCCCTCTTTCCCCCTAATTAAAAAAAAACACTAAAATCGACGGTCCATAATCTAAAGTTTTACCATGTCTTGGCTCCATCAGATTTTCTCCGATGATTTTGCCAGTGTCATTAGTAAAAATAGCAATTTGTAAGTCTTTTTTAAATAAAAAAGACTAAATTGAAATTAAAATCAAAAATAGCAGATCCCGAGACTAGTCAGTCAAGTCAAGTCAAGTCTAATTTTTCTAGAGATTTCCAAAACAGGTCCGTCAAGTCCAAAGCAGTCAGGTCAACTCTACACATATTTATCAATATCAATCAATATCGGTACGTCAATATCGGTGTTGATGTCAATGTCAACGTTAAAACGTCAGTGTTAATTCGTGGTTAAAATTAGTTAAAATGCTGGCAAAACATCAACGAAATGTCGAAACAAGGTATTAAAAGTACAGTACGTTCTGATATTAGGTTAACGAAAAATATTGTATCGAAATTCTTCTTCTTCTTCTTCTTCTTTTTTAATGTCTTGGCTCCATCAGATTTTCTCCGATGATTTTGCCAGTGTCATTAGTAAAAATAGCAATTTGTAAGTCTTTTTTAAGTAAAAAAGACAAAATTGAAATTAAAATCAAAAATAGCAGATCCCGAGACTAGTCAGTCAAGTCAAGTCAAGTCTAATTTTTCTAGAGATTTCCAAAACAGGTCCGTCAAGTCCAAAGCAGTCAGGTCAAGTCCCTATCGAAATTCGATAATTATAATAACAATAATTAGATTGGTCTAAGTTACATTTTAATGATCTGTGATGACAGTGTGGAATATAGTATTCTGTGGTGAAATATTTTATAGTCTGTGTTCCAGAAATTTTATAGAATTTTATCATCAAATTGATTATGTATAATCTGTGTATAATATAATCGTGATTACATACTGCAGTGATATTTTTATTTAATCAATTAAGTATTATTCATTAAGTTGATTTAATTAATTCAAGCTGGCATCCAGAAGGTTCCTATTTGTGGGCTTCCACAGCTTTTCACCAATCAGTAACAACAGAATAAG
Organism: Synanthedon andrenaeformis; assembly: GCA_936446665.2. NCBI lineage: Eukaryota > Metazoa > Arthropoda > Insecta > Lepidoptera > Sesiidae > Synanthedon > Synanthedon andrenaeformis. The sequence continues at coordinate 574,068 of OW387806.2, read as the reverse complement.
TTTAAATAGGTTAGATTAATATTTTTTCTTAACTTGTGATAACTGTTATTATTTTAGAAATACATAACTGCCTAATAGAATCATGTAAGTAAGTTTTAGTTTATATTGCTCGTTTAAATCTTTTAGAAATTACTTTTATTTATTCCTATATGTGAGTTGTAATTCTTTCAATATATATTTTTTATTTTTAATCAGTGTAAATTCAAATAACATCGATGTATATCTAAAGAAAAGTGTATAATAAAGAAATATATATGTATACTATTGAAATATTCATTTAGAATAGTCTTTTTATGTTAACGTCTACAGACAGGCTGACAATTCACTTTTGCTAAATGGCTATCGTCGCCTACAACACAGGTAACAGCACAAGTGCTGCAGTATTCAGAACCTGTTAGAAGGATAAAAATTTAGCAAGGAAAAGGGTAATGGGTTCTGACATTCCATACTCACTCATCAAAACACAAAAGCACATGTGCTGTTACATTACGCTGTGTACATGGAGTATTCCAATGTGTGTTTCCTTAGATAATCAAGTATTTAACATCTTTTTTTAAACTTATTTTGGATTAGAATTCATATTTTCTTAAATAAACATACATCGTTGACTGTTGAAAAATCTTTAGATAAATAATTAGAAAGATTTTACGTATATTATTGAAAAATTATTATTATTAATAAATTAGAAAAAAAAATTCAGGTCCCTCTTTTAACAAATAATAAAGAGATATATATTTGAAAATGGAGAAAATCAACACCCTGTATGTATTTTTGGGTATTGCGATTACAAATTTTTAAATTTTGTGAGTTATTTATTTGTTGGTGTAATCCTAAATGACTATGCTCTTGATTGCAGTCATAAATGTTGTATGTTTTGATTAAAAATATATAATTTTATTGAGTCAAACATGAAAATCTTTTTTCAGCCAACTTTGTCACCTTATCGTACTCTCTTGGCAAGTTATTTAAATAAATGACCCATTTAATAAACACTTCAAAACGGTTTATGACTGATAGTTTTTTTTCTTCTTTCAGTTACTCCTATCGTCTCCATTCAAACATGTCAACACCCCATTTTGCACCACGTAGTGCTCCAGGTCGGACTCCAGGGGGCTATAGAAGCCCTACCTCCTCCCCCGGACCCACGAATCAGCCACCGGGAGTTCTAAAGAGATATACACAGATTATAAAGTCACAGGAGGACCACAGGGAGTATAGGTGAGTTAAAATTGATAAAATATATATTTCTTGTTAATATTTTTTTGAATTTAATGACGAAATTCACAAGTATCTCAACGTGCCCACCTTCGACTCGGAGATATCCTTGTTCGTGGTTCGGACACTTGAAATTTTATTTATTTATTGCTGACGTTGTAATGTGACACTGTATTTTTAGACTTGGCTTGTGTTTGTTTAATATAATAAACTAGTGGTCCGTTCCCAGCTTCGCACGGGTGCAATCTGTTAGATTGTGTTACACCGCCATCTGTTAGATTGTCATGGAACTCACAGATAATTTTAACAAATAAATGCTGGATTGAATAGGTATCAACAGATGGCGCTATGTTAATAATATTATATAATTTGCAAAAATAATAATAAACAAAATGAGATATAAACTATCCTGTCTTTTAAGTTGGACCAAATTACATATAGTTACGAAATTTTATCAAAATCGGTTCAGTAGTTTGGGAGTTCATCGCGGACAAACAACGTGACACGAAATTTTTATATATATATATAAGGATTTATTTTCTATTTTTTTTCTCTCATTTAACTGTAGGTGTAATGTATTTGATGTTACTTAGAACTTTGATCGGTGCAGGCTGTGCCTCGTGTTACTTAGATGGTGACGATTTTGTTTGATGCCTACCTTGTTGGTGGCCTTGTAATAATAAATAAATAACTAAACAAAGTAACATATTATTTCAGAGGTTTAGAGTTGACGAATCGTCTGAAAATTCTTCTGATCAGTGATCCGGCTACTGATAAGTCAGCAGCTGCGCTCGATGTCAATGTAGGTGAGTAAGGAGCAATCTGTCGTCGCGAATTTCTCGCTGTGGCCATTTTGTATTGGAAATAAGTTATGTCCAACCGAAGCTTCAGCTTCGGCTTCGGCCACCTTTGCCCAAAAAAATCACCTTCAGTGAAACCTTCGGTTTCAGCTCAAAACCCAAGCACAGAAGCCGAAGGTTTCGCAGAAGATTCCTAAACAAATAAACAAATGTTATAATTCAAATTATTTCAAAATGTTATTATTTTTAACAAATTAATTGCAAGATAATTTTTTTTTATCATCTCCAGATCAACTTCTAGAGATGATTTAATTATTTTTTTTATACAATGCTTGTATTATGGATACCAGACAGTTGATATAATACATAGATTATTTTTTTTTGTGTAAATACATACATATAATAAATATAAAAACATTCATGACTCAGGTACAAAGGTGAAATGTTAAACACGTATAAACATTTGCCCCTAGCGGGATTCGAACCCGCGACCGTTTGGTTAACAGCTAGGGTTACCAGCCACTAGACCAAACGTGTCGTCAATTACCTCTCTATTTAAACCAATATTAAAGTATATTAAAATCATTTATGTTATTGATTGTACCTTGTAGCAAATGTTGAACAAAATTTCTTACAGCTTTTAAGTTTTCGGCTTCGGTCACATATTGACCTTCGTTCGGAAACTAATTACATGTATTGTGTTCATTATAATATAAAATACGATTTCCAGGTTATCTAAGTGATCCGGAAGAGCTGCCCGGTTTGGCCCATTTTTGTGAGCACATGCTGTTTTTGGGGACCAAAAAGTACCCAGAGGTGAAACGACTTTTTCTCAATTTTTAGGTGTCGACCAAAAATTATAATAATCTCTTAAAATTGTGTTTTTTTTTTTTTTTTAATTCCACAGGGACATACACTGCTTAAATTCAAATTACCACAAAACGAAAAATTCATAATAAATAAATGAATAAATATCTTCACACATTCCACACAGCACCATATAGTTCCACACTAAGCAACTAATTCCAGACAGTTGACATATACTACATAGATTACTTTTTTTTTTGTAAATACATACATATTATAAATAAAAAACATCCATGACTCAGGTACAAAGGTACAATGTTAACACATAAAAACATTTGCCCCTAGCGGGATTCGAACCCGCGACCGTTTGGTTAACAGCTAGACCAAACGTTACCAATCACTAGACCAAACGTGTCGTCAAAATATAGTATAGTCAAAGTATAGTATATTAGTCTATACTAATATTATAAAGAGAGAAGATTTGATATATGTTTGTTTGTAATGTATAAACTCAAAAATTTGTGGACATATTTTGAAAATTCTTTCATCCATAGAGAGCTACGTTATCAGCGAGAAAAAGTTACGCGGGCGAAGTCGCGTGCAACAGCTAGTGTGTTAGTATATATATTTTTAGGCTATAATATAGATTTAAATAATAAACAATTTCCAGGAGAACGAATACAACAAGTTCTTGTCGGAACATGGCGGTTCATCGAACGCTTCGACATCTTCCGATCACACGATGTATTATTTCGATGTAGTCCCAGAACATCTAGGGAAGGCTTTAGATATGTGAGTTTTTCTTTTAAGAGCCCCCCCCCCAAAAAAAATTTAACATGTTTCCCATCAACATACTACAAGTATAGATTTCACACGCCATACAAAACACTACGAACTCTTCTTCTCTTTTAATGTCTTGGCTCCATCAGATCTTCTCCGATGATTTTGCCAGTGTCATTAGTAAAAAATAGCAATTTGTAATAGCCTTTTTTTTTAAATAAAAAAGGCAAAATTGAAATTAAAATCAAAAGTAGCAGATCCCGAGACTAGTCAGTCAAGTCTATAATTTTTCTTAGTTTTCCAAAACAAGTCAGTCAAGTACAAAGCAGTCAGGTCAAGTCCCCAACTACGAACTCTATGGAACATTTAAAAGTGACATATGCGTAGAGCAAGAGCATCAACTTGGTCATGTGTCATTTGAAACCAACCGAACGTCTGTCGTTTAAGGAAAATGTGACTTTATGTCCAATACATTGGAGTTCAAAATGAATAGTAGAAGTCGGTCGTTACTAACGTTCACCATTGACTCCGCCGTGATTCCGTTTTAGGCGTACTTGACATGTGCCCCGCTTTAGCGTTTGTTAAGCAAAATCCATACTTGTAGTAGATCGATGTTGTTTCTCATTAAAGTTGTAATTAAACATAAATATCTAATCAATGTAAAAAAATTAATAATATAAATTCACACATTTGACACAGCGCCATCTAATTCTCACACTAAGCAACTAATGCCTAATGCTTTTTATTAATTATTTATTTATTTAGATTACATACAGCCATTAATTTTTAAAAATATATAATAAATTATTTACAAACAGGCCTAAAGAATCATAAAAACAATATTTACATAATATCATAAAAACAATATCTATTAATTAAAAAAAAGTAGAAAATCGAAAAATAAGAGAATATTTTTTAATTATTTAATTTTTTAAAAGTAATTCGCCAATTTTCTTTTTGTAAGAATTTAAATTATGGATACCAGACAGTTGATATACTACATAGACTATTTTTTTTTTGTAAAATACATATAGGTAAAATACATATTAAAAATAAAAAAAAGTAAAATGTTAACACATAAACATTTGCCCCTAGCGGGATACGAACCAGTGACAGTTTGGTTAACAGCTAGACCAAACGTTACCAACCATTAGACCAAACGTTTCGTCAAATATGTTTTTGACACTAACTGCTTCAAATGTTTTTTTTTTATTTTTATTTTTTTTTTCAGCTTCGCCCAATTCTTCATAGAGCCTTTGTTCACCGAATCGGCGACCGGTCGCGAATTGAACGCAGTGAACTCCGAACACGAGAAGAACGCTCAGTCGGACACGTGGAGGCTCGATCAGCTCAATAAGACCACAGCAGACCAGTCACATCCCTATCACAAGTTTGGAACAGGTGAGTTGAGGATAGGTAGGCATAGGCAACAGTCTCTTTGAAGTAAAAAAAAAAATTTGATTGGGGGTAAAACAGTCAATTCGCACGGAGATTATGTTCGGTGAGCGTCTCGCTCAGATAGAAATGTTGTATGAAAAGTGTAAGGGATTTTGAGGAACGTAACGTTAGCGCGTTATAATCTGCCGGAGCAGCGATATTACTTGTTGTCGAAAAAACAAACCATGCAAAAATAGAAATGTTGTATGAAAAGTGTTTTTCGCGTTGAGGAACGAAACGATAGCGCGTTATAACCTGCCAGCGCGGCGTCGCTGTCGAAAAATCAATAATTATGTGAAAATAGAAATGTTGTATGAAAAGTGTTTTTCGCGTTGAGGAACGAAACGATAGCGCGTTATAACCTGCCGGCGTCGCCGTCTAAAAATCAATATAAATGTAAAAATAGAAATGTTGTATGAAAAATGTTTTTCGCGTTGAGGAACGAAACGATAGCGCGTTATAACTAGCCTTGAAAATTCTTTTAGTAATTCTTACTTATAGCTTTTAGTGCTTCTAATGCGTCTCAAAAGTAATTCTCCGTTTGGTTATGTCCAGGCAACAGAGACACGTTGGAGACAATTCCGAAGACCAAAGGAATCGACGTGAGAAAGGAACTGTTGAAGTTCCACCAGCAGTGGTACTCATCCAACATCATGACCCTCGTGGTCTTGGGACAAGGTGATTATTTTAATATAGGTACTTACAGGAAACTTGGAACTCTTGGAAAGCCAGAAACGCTTCCAAGTTTCCTGTATTTTCCTGTTCCTGTTGGAAGTTTGTATTTTCCAAGTTGCAAAGTATGACGGCATAATGGAATCCCAAGTAAGTGCAGTGAAAACTTGGAAATTCCAAGTGAATTTAAAAGACCAAAATGCCCTTATTAAATTTTAACATACAAAATTTGATTTAAAATACTTTTCATCCATTAAAATTAAAACCTGTTAAGTAAGAAATATGAATATATGTAACGTATACTGTACGTAAAGTATGCTGGCGCGCGAGTTGTCCAGTGAGATAATAGGTAAAAATCAAACATGGCAACTCGCCGTGTTTGAGTCGAGCGAGTTGAATTCCAGCGAGTAGTCTAGTGCCACTCCTATTCGGACCTTAGACTACAAAGTGAAGCCTCGTATAATGTATGATTGTCAGAGTCGCTGGACGAATTGGAGTCCCTGGTGGTACCCCTGTTCGCTGAGGTGGAGGACCGCGACGTTACCTCCCCCACATGGCCCACCTCCCCGTTTCCCCCCCACCTGAGGAGGAAGAGGGCCTACTGCGTCCCCGTCAAGGACCTAAGGTCTCTGTCGATAGACTTCCCCGTGCCGGATTCGAGGAAGCACTACAAGAGTGGGGTAAGTTGTTAAGTTATTTTAGTTTTATTGTGTATTTTTGTATATAAATATGTATAAAGTAGTTTTCTCTATATAAAATTGTTTACTAACTTGGAAAATGTTGGTGATTGCACTGTTACCTTTATTTATGTATGTTTTATCTTTTTTCAAATTTACTATAATGTGGTATAACTGTTTGTTTTGTAAAATAAAATAAGAAGCTTGCCTTGCCTTCTGGGCCCCAGATTCTTGGCCTTCTGTGCCCAGCAAGGTCAACTTTGATAATGAACTATTCAAAGTTGGGTTAACTTTGGAAATGAACTATGCAAATTTGGGTCAACTTGGAAATAAGTTTTTCAAAGTTGAACCAACTTTTTTAAATGAATTCCCAAAGTTGACCCAACTTTGTAAATGTTGACACAAATGAATTCTCAAATTTGGCTATAGTCTGGACCTAGAAAGTAGTGACAGTGAGCATTTGGGAAGTAGTGACAGGTGTTAACACAGTCACTTGGGCATACCTGTCTGGCGGCAGTAACCAGTAAAATTACAGAATGTGTACTGTTGTATTTCGGTGAGCGAGTAAGGGATGCCAGAGCCCATCACCCCATCCCTTCCTTATCCCTTATCCGGTCCTTTAGGCGACGGTAGCCACCTACCATCAAGTGACATACCGTCAGCCTGCCTGTCGACTTTAACATTTTAAAAAAGTGTGAACAGATAAGAATCGATCGGTGTATTCTTTTTTTAAATAATAAAGCCATTTCCGAGCAAGTGGGAGAAAAGATTATAATATAATTGTTAAAAAGTCGGCGGCAACAAGCGGCACTGTATAGTCAAATTTTTTTTTTTTTTAATAAATGAATTTAATTAAATTAGTTAATTAATTTAATTATTTTTCCGTATTGTCCTAGCCGGGCCATTATTTGTCCCACCTGTTGGGTCACGAGGGACCAGGCAGTCTTTTGTCTGAGCTGAAAGCCAGGGGTTGGTGTAATAGGTATGTACGGTTTAAATTATTAAAAAAATTTTTATGTAGGGTACCCTATTATATCCTTTTATGTGTCCCTGACAACGTGTATCACTGTGATCGGTTGAGTAGTTAAGGCGTGAAAAGGTAACAGACATACAAAGTAACTTTTACCTTTATAATATCAGTATGGATTAGTTAAGATGAGACAACAGTGCCTATACGGACAGAGATCCTCGAATGGCCTTTTTTATATGTTAAGGTCGACAGACAGGCTGACGGTTCACTTGAGAATAAGTGGCAACCGTCACCTATAAAACAAGCAACGCCACAGGTTCTGCAAGTGAGCTGCCGACCGCAGTAGAATTAAGGATTAAGGATCACCAAATCACAATAGCATATTTCACGGTATTCTTATGTGAGGAGGTGGTTACTGCCGCCAGACGGGCCGCCCGAATGAGTGCGAAACGCAGTATGCCCTGCCATTACTTTCCAGATCTACTTTGAAAAGTTCATATCCAAAGTTGATTCCAATTTTGAATAGCTCATATCCAAAGTTGACCCCAACTTTGAATAGTTCACATCCAAAGTTGACCCAACTTTGAATAGTTCACAACTTGAAAAAGTCAACTTTGAAAAGTGAGTGTATACGAATATCTGTGTTTTATCTGTCTGTTTGTACGTCACCAGTCTGATCGGTGGTACCCGCATCGGTGCCAGAGGTTTTGCCTTTTTCGGAGTACAAGTGGACCTGACAGAGACTGGAGTCAAACACGTGGATGACATTGTCGAATTGGTCTTTCAGGTATGTTCATAAAAGGCCAATTGTATTTTTGAAGTGAAAATTTGTTTAGGCGCTTTCGGCACTTTTAGTGTGGGGAAAAAACGCTGAACGCTGTGTGAGCGACACCCTCAGTGACTTATGATTGTTTAAAATAATCGCCATCTACCAGAATTTGTAATAACTTCTTGATTCGCAATAAGTTTAACGTCGTCAGTGTTCTAAAACGATTGTTTTTTTTTTTTTTTTTTTTTTCTATGCAAGTGGATGAAAATTCACTTAACAGTTAGGTGGCTACCGTCGCCTATAATACAAGCAACACCACAGGGCCCTAATTCTCTAACGATTCCTTACTTCGAAACCACGTCAATTCCTTAAATTGTTACGACATCTGCTAAAAACTTATTCTCTATGACATGTTGCACGAAATGAACGGGGCACGGCGCGGTTTGAACTGTCAAAAATACCACGCTTTAAAACCCCGCTGAAATCGTCTGTGATTTTGTGAAATCAAGTGCATTGCATAGTGTTTGTCTGTAAATTTTATTAAAATCCACACCAACGGTAAGAAATAATTATTTATAGATTATTATATTATATAAAACATCAAAGTTTCTAGCTCAAGTATCTTATCTACTTACATTTCTAAATCTGATTTTATAATTATTTTACTGTCCAAAAACGAGAAATAAAACACCGAACATACACACAATGTTAAATTCCTTCACCCGATATACAAATTGATTATGATAACATATTTTAGTTAGACAATAGTTTGCAATTAAAATGTAAACAAAACAAGCCATCTAACTGACTGCGGCTACACACCGACATCTAGCGTTCTCCCTTGGCAACTGTTATTTACATAATATTTAAATGATAAAACGCCTAAACAATACTAACATATATTTTTTTATATGAATGGACACTGACTTTGATAATTACAACGTGATTTACTCGCTTTATTTAATAAATAAATAAAAGGTAAACAGCTGAGATAACATAATGTTATCTGTGCATCAGTGGAATTGTCAAATAAATACAATAGTATACTGTGGTTTCTGTGAAATCATAATGTACCATAGATAATTTGTCTTGGGGCATACAGAATACACACATAAAAATTCCATGACAAGACAAGGCAAGACATTGACGTGGTTTGAAAAAGTAAGACAAGAGTGTGGAATTGTAATTGCGATACAGAATCAGGGCCCAGGTGCTACAAGTGCGCTATAACGACCTTAGCAGGATTAAATATAAGGGATAGGGAAATGGGCATCCCTCACTCACCGTACAAAAGCACACGTGCTGTTCGGTTGGTCAATCAAGTCTGCCAAAAAAAAAAAAACCAAGGTCAAAGTGGAAAATTTCGTTTCATTACTTGTCAAGAATCGAATCCAAGACATTGAATTGTTTCAAAGGGGATAATTTTTGTCAGTTTTCGGTCGTTTGGTCTAGATTTAGAGTTTAGACCCTAAAGACATTAAGCGAACGTTTCCCGTTCCAGTACATAGCGATGCTAAGAAAAGAGGGTCCACATAGATGGATATGGGAGGAGCAGAGAGACCTGATGGCGATGGAGTTCAGGTTCAAGGATGCACAGGAACCGAAGAGTGTGGCCACAGGTCACGTCCATCTATTACAGGTATTACAAATCTATCTATTACAATTTTTAATGGACACTAACGAGTGTGGCCACAGGTCATGTCCATCTATTACAAGTATTACAAATCTATTACAATTTTTAATGGACACTAACGAGTGTGGCCACAGGTCATGTCCATCTATTACAAGTATTACAAATCTATTACAATTTTTAATGGACACTAACGAGTGTGGCCACAGGTCACGTCCATCTATTACAAGTATTACAAATCTATTACAATTTTTAATGGACACTAATGAGTGTGGCCACAGGTCACGTCTATCTATTAATAGGTATTAAAATCTATCTATTACAATTTTTAATGGGCACAAATGACCTTGTTTTATTTAGCATAACGTCTCATCAATGTACTACAACTATGGATTTCGCACGTCGCCATTACTTAAACACTAGGAACCCTATGGAACATTTAAAAGTGACATATTATGCGTAGAGCATCAACTTTGTCATCTGTCTTTTAAAACAACCAAACATCTGTCGTTTAAGGAAAATGTGACTTACGTCAACACATTGGAGTTTAAAACACATTGGCACACATTTCGCCTTGATTGCATTTTAGGCGTACTTTTCATGTGCCGCTTTGGCATTTGTGACGCAAAGTCCATACTTGTAGTACTTCGATGTAACACCTATATAAACTAGGATCTAAGATAGGATAGTTTTTATCTCGATTGATGACCTCAGTTTTTTTTATTGAAAATTAAATATACTTTTCATATTTTCGCATAGTTCATTTTTTTTGACGACACATGTCGTTGCACAGGCTGGTTATGTCGCGCTATCGTTTCGTTCCCCAACGCGAACCACACTTTTCATACAAGATTCCTATGATGGCGTTCCCCTTTTCAGGAGTTCCCCATGGAAGATGTGTTGAGTGCATATTATTTGATGACCGAATGGAGGCCCGAATTGATTGAGGAATTACTCGATCTTCTAACGCCGGAAAATGTTCGCATTGGCATCGTCGCCAAGTGAGTTTCCATTTACGCTTAACATAAACTAAATTAGGATAATTGTTTTGATTTGACATATCACCCGAATTAAAGGGTCCGGTATTAATAACCTGAGATTATTTCCCTTAATTCGTTTTTCACTTATGGAAAGAGGGATGAACAGGGAATATTCTTTTCACATATTTGATGGTAGGGTGGCTACCGTCGCCTGTATAACACAAGAAACGCCACAGGTGCTGCAAGTGTGCTGCCGACCATAGAAGGATTAGATAAAGGGATAAATAAGCGATGGGGTAATTGGCTCCGGCATCCCTCACTCACCGAAAAGCAACAAATCTTCTGTAAGGGGGTTGGTTACTGCCGCCAGACGGGCTGCGCAAAATGAGTGAAACGCAATGTGCCCTGCCACTTTTACTGCTATTTACTATTACCACTATTTACCGCCATTTTGGCATTCGCGACACAGCGAACTAAGTATTGTGAAAAATCTAGTTTTTTTTTTCTTTTTTTTTATATGTTACTCCTTAAGAATCGATTTTCATATGTAAACCCGGGGTATAAAAATTTATGGGAGTAAAATCCAATGTCACACGTTACGCGTTACGCGTTACAGGCTCCAATATGCTTCGATACATAAAATTAAATTTTTAATGGTATCAAGTAAATAATAAATGTGGTAAATGTTTTTCAGATGTTTTGCGGAGAAGTGTACTCAGACCGAGCATTGGTACGGCACTAAGTATTTGCAGGAGGATGTTGAATCCGACATCATTAAGGTTGGTATATGTTTAAGGCACTTTGGGCACCTTTAGTATGAGGAAAAATACTCGACTCGGTCGTCACGCTCAGTGAGCGACACGATCAGTGACGTTTAATGATGAAGTGATTTTTTAGGCACTTTGGGCACTTTTAAGTATGGGGAAAAATACTCGACTCAGTCGTCACTCTCAGTGACGTTTAATGTTGAAGATCATTCTTTAGGCACTGGGCACCTTTAGTATGGGGGAAAACACTCAACTCGTGCCGTCACGCTCAGTGACGTTTAATGTTGAAGTGATATTTAGGCACTTTGGGCACTTTTAGTATGGGGGGGGGGGAAACTATCAACTAGCGCCGTCACGCTCAGTGACGTTTAATGTTGAAGTGATTTTTTTAGGCACTTTGGGCACTTTTAGTAAGGGGGGAAACAACTCGCGCCGTCACGCTCAGTGACGCTTAATGTTAAAGTGAAAAAAAATTTAGGCACTTTGGGCACTTTTAGTATGGGGAAAACACTCAACTCGTGCCGTCACGCTCAGTGACGTTTAATGTTGAGGTGATTTTTTTTAGGCACTTTGGGCACTTTTAGTATGGGGAAATCACTCAACTCGCGTCGTCACGCTCAGTGACGTTTAATGTTGAAGTGATATTTAGGCACTTTTAGTATGGGGGGGGGGGAAACTATCAACTAGCGCCGTCACGCTCAGTGACGTTTAATGTTGAGGTGATTTTTTTTAGGCACTTTGGGCACTTTTAGTAAGGGGGGAAACAACTCGCGCCGTCACGCTCAGTGACGCTTAATGTTAAAGTGAAAAAAAATTTAGGCACTTTGGGCACTTTTAGTATGGGGAAAACACTCAACTCGTGCCGTCACGCTCAGTGACGTTTAATGTTGAGGTGATTTTTTTAGGCACTTTGGGCACTTTTAGTATGGGGAAATCACTCAACTCGCGTCGTCACGCTCAGTGACGTTTAATGTTGAAGTGATTTTTTTAGGCACTTTGGGCACTTTTAGTATGGGGGGGAAACACTCAACTCGCGTTGTCACGCTCAGTGAGCGACACACTCAGTGACGTTTAATTTTGAAGTGAAAAAAAGTTGTAGGCACTTTGGGCACCTTTAATATGGGGAAAAACACTCAACTTGCGCCGTCACGATCAGTGAGCGATACGCTCAGTGACGTTTAATTTGAAGTGAAAAAAGTTTTAGGCACTTTGGGCAGCATTAGTATGGGGGGAAACACTCAACTCGCGCCGTAACGCTCAGTGAGCGACACGCTTAGTGACGTTGAAGAAGTGATTTTTAGGCACTTTGGGCACTTTTAGTATGGGGGGGGGGGAACAATCAACTCACGCCGTCACGCTCAGTGAGCGATACGCTGAGTGACGTTTAATGTTGAAGTGAAAAAATTTTTAGACACTGGGCACCTTTAGTGTGGGGGAAGCTTTTTGATTGGATGTAATGTATGTGGGTAGACCTACCACATGTAGGTAAATCGATATACCTTAAATCCGAGTACCGGGCGAGCCAAGCGAGTTTTAGAAAATCTTTGAATGCAGTTTTGTTTCTTTTTAAAAATAAAGTAATGTCTCATTTATGTAAAATGAGCCAACTTAAGGATTTAAGGTAGTTTCCCTCCAGGGCCCGACTTATTTTTCCACCCTGTATTATGTTATAGGACATTGTTTCCTAACCTGTGGTCCGCGGACCCCTGGGGGTCCGCGAGCATATGTTTGGGGGTCCGCGGTCCCATACGCATCTATCTTACTTAGCATTAACAAAAATAAATAAATTACCTAAGCCAAACATCTCGTAATTATTACGCTTACTGAGCGCGGCAAACGAGCGCCAGTGAGCATTGCCCGAGACTTCACCCGAAAGCAGCACCAACCTTCTCATTAATGTTTATCTACGAAAAAGTTCGTTTTTTGTTTTTTAATTTAATGAAGGAATACTAAAATATAATATTGTCCGAAAATTGCACCTTTTTTCACTCAGGGGTCCTTGGCATTATGCTTGATTTTCTTGGGGGTCCGCGGCAGAAAAAGGTTAGGAACCGCTGTTATAGGAAATAAAAACAGTTCTGAGCCAACCGACATTGTGTTTTATTCGTACATCTCAGTATGAAATAAGATGTTAACATATGGCGTTCAGACAATGGTTATTTATGACGTCAACAAATGACGTGATGAAGAGCCCGGCTCCCCGATTGGCTCGATTGGCTCCGGCGCGGCGCACTATACATTACCACTGAATCAACTCGTGAACACATCAACTCCTTTTGCAAATTAAAATTACTGCTAATTGTAAATTTAAGTCAAAATAATCGATGGTTGGTTGGTTTGTTTCCAGAAATGGCAATCAGTGAGACCGATAAAGGCATTGCACCTTCCTCCCCCCAACGAGTTCATCCCATCCCGTCTGGAGATGGAGAAAAGCCATGACATAACCACTGACGCGGTGGCCCCCATCATCCTCAAGGTTTGTTGGCCTTTTATTTATTATGAGAATAAATTATTGGTCTAGGTAATTTTTGTCTTATAATTAACTAATGAACCTTTTTTTGCCTTCTGTATTTATTTTGCTTATATAATCAAAGTTTTTCTGATATATAACGAAAAAATGTTGAATAACTCGATGCATTTGTTTTTTAAAAATACCGTGTACCGTCAGCCTGTCTGCTTATCTTTACATAGAAAAAAAAAAGATTAACCTTCATTACTTTCTCTTTATAGGATACTCCACTTATGAGACTATGGTTCAAGAGAGATGACGAATTTCATTTGCCAAAAGCCTTTATGACGTTCGACTTGGTTAGGTAAGTTCACCTGTCCCCGACGACCAACGCAAAAGTGGGGTGTTATAAGGTTGACACGTGTGTCTGTCTGTGGCATCGTAGCTCCCAAACGGATGGACCGATTTAGATCTGTTAGATAGAAAGAAAAGGGTTGCCAACTTGGGAGAACAAAATAAAAATGACGTACAATACACTCGAGGGATTCCATGTAAAACACAAATAGAAAAGGGATATTGATTTGGGAGATTTAATTCCCTAGTTTTTATTTAAATAAAAAAAACAATGTCACGTATCGCGTTGTTCGAACCCCCCTCCAACCCCCTGTAACGCATCGTAACGTTTTCCAAGACCCCCTCCCTCCCCGCCTAATTGCGTTACATAATACTCGAACGTCTCATTTGTAGATTATCAGCACAATTCACCAGTTCATTCTGTCCCCTGGCTTTTACAGTCCCCTGGCGTACTCGGAGCCACTCCACTGCAATCTGACCTCCGTGTGGGTCCTGCTGCTGAGGGACAGCCTCCAGCAGTTCGCGTACGCAGCGGAACTGGCAGGTCTACGCTGGAACCTCGGCAACGCCAAGTATGGACTCACGGTGAGTCCACAAATATAGATTTTTTAAAGATTACATCTTTTAAATTAATACTTTTTTTTACTAATTTGTATAGCAACGAACCTAGTTAACGACAAGATAAATCGATATCATGCTTACTTTTGTAAATTAGACATAAAACAACGGAGTAATAATCATTCTACGTTTGTATGGAGGAAAAGCTGACTAGTTTACCCTTAAAATGTCTTACGTAAATGGTTTCGGTTTTTTTTTAGATAACCGTCGAAGGTTACGACGACAAACTTCCAGTGTTGCTGGAGAAGATCGTGGACCAAATAGTCAATTTCAAACCGGACCCGCAGAGGTTTGAGATAATGAAGGAGAATCATATTAGAGCGATCAAAAACTTCGAAGCGGAGCAGCCCTATCAGGTATTTTATGGATTTTTTTGAAGCGAAAACTTGTTTAAGCAGGCCGAGGCAGAGATTTGTACGGAGAATTTGGTTGGGGGTAAAATAATGAATTTGGTTGGGGGTAAAATAATGAATTTGGTTTGGGAGTAAAACGATTAATTTGGTTGGGGAGTAAAACGATTAATTTGGTTCTAGGCATAAAATTGGATTTGTTTGGGGGGTATAAAATAAATTTGTTTGGGGGTAAAACGATTAACTTGTTGGGGGTAAAACAATGAATTTGTTGAGGGTAAAACGATGAATTTGGTTGGAGGCATAAAATTGGATTTGTTTGGGGGGTATAAAATAAATTTGTTTGGGGGTAAAACGATGTAATTGTTGGGGGTAAAAAGATGAATTTGGTTGGGGGTAAAACAATTAATTTTTTTGATGGTACTACAATGAATTCAGTTGGGGGGGTAAATAATGAATTTGGTTGGTGGTACAACAATGAAACCAGTTGGGGGGTAAATAATGAATTTGGTTGGGGGTAAAACAATGAATTTGATTGGGGGTATAAAAATGGATTTGTTTGGGGGGTATAAAATGAATTTGGTTGGGGGTAAAATAGTCGGTTCGGACCGACACGCGACATGCTCGGTGAGCGTCTCGCTCAGATTAATCTTGTATGAAAATTATCTTATATAAAAAAGTATGAAGAACTGGATTAATTATAAAAATTTAATTAAAATGAAACAAAAATCTGAAAGAATTATTAAAATATGTCCAAAAATGAAAAAGTTGTGGTACTTTAAAATTGCGATCCGGCGTGTGACGTCACTCGACCTAGACGCGATTTACGAACTAATAAGTGACTTAGTATCCGACCGAAGCTTCGGCTTCGGCCACCTTCGGCCCAAAACTACCTTCGGCTTCTGCTCAAAACCCGGCCGAAGCCGAAGGTTTCGCCGCAGATTCCTAAATAAATAAATATTATAATAGGCTTGTTTCTACTAAGAATAAATCGGATGGCTTAGAGTTTCTAATGATTAACCATGATAATTAGTAAACAAAAAAACAACTTTTCTATTAAAATAATAAAAGATTAATAATATTTTTGGAAAATAAAATCGACAAAATGAGGCGTTTAATCACGTGACATTAAACACCGATCAGAGGAGCGCATGGAAGCGTGACGTCACACCTCGCGAAACGCCATGTTTTAGCTGTCATTGACACAATTGACTGTCATAAACAAACACGACTGTTTCGCGAGGTGTGACGTCATTCAAGACGCCCTCACAGTTTTGGCCTTTTTTGCGGTCAATTTCAAGTTCATTTCTAAAAACTCAAAATACTAATGTAAAAGACCTATTTTTCTTAAAATAATATATTTTTGGGGTGAAATAGATGCTAAGCTATAGTTTTAAACTAATTTCCAAATTTTGTCAACTAGCCTATTCACATTATTTCCAAATGTTATTATTTTTGACGAATAAATTGCAATGTAATTTTTTTATCATCTCTAGATCAACTTCTAGATATGATTTAAATTACCTTTCCATATTATACATTCGATGTAAACCTTCAATATTAAAGTTTTAAAATCATTTATATTATTATTAATTGTAGCTTGTAGCCAATGTTGAACAAAATTTCTTAGAGATTTTAAACCTTCGGCTTCGGTCGGACACTTAAGGCGATTTGATCTCAAATGGGTCAAATGACGTCACAGTTTTTAGTTTTTTTTTTTTTTTTTAATTTATTTTTATAGCACGCCGTTTATCAACAAGCCCTGTGCCTATCAGATCTTGTCTGGACAAGATGTCAACTCCTAGAAGCGGCTATGGGTGAGTGGAAAGTTGAAAAATTTAAATTCAAAAATCTTACTTGTAACTTTTGTATGTTAATTTTATTGTAGTTCAATTATTATTATTTTATTTGCTTGTATATAGAATTGTATACCAGTTTTGTGAACCTTAATAAAAAAAAAAACACATTAAATTCGTTATATTAAATTACAAAAATTTATTATTTATTGTTTCAAGTCTATTTAATGTTTTATTTTCTACTTAATGACTAACTAATACGTATATACAATTGGTGCAAATCAAAAATCAAAATTGATAATAATTGATAACAAATGAATGAATGAATTTCAGAAATGACACCAGAAAAGCTCGAAGAGTTCGCCTCTCGCATGGTGCTAAAGGTCCACGTGGAAGGTCTGGTCTTCGGAAACATCGCCAGGGAGAGAGCCACCACTCTGGCAGACAGCATAGAGAACAAGTGAGCATTCCATCTTTCACTTACAGCACCTATCATCAAGTGGACCGTCAGCCTGTCTGTCATCAAAAAAGGGTGGAATCTTTCTCTAAATTAACCAAATCGATTTTTGCCCCAATCGCAAAGACTTCTATCATAACTCGATGTAGACTTTTCATACGAAAAAGAAATGTTGAATCGTTAAAACTAAGCTAATTGACACAGTTGCACTCAAATTCAAATTCAAATAATTTATTTATTAAGTGACATGGGTCAATGTGAACCAGTTGTTATTAGTCTGACGTGTAAAATCATAAATTACAATATCTACAATATATAAAACGAAAAAAAGTAAATAAATCCTGATCAATTGTAAAATATAATTAAATGTCAAAAGATTCCCTATAAACATTGGTCTAATAGTCAAATGGTCAGTTTTATTATAAATATATAAATTTCCCAGTGTTATCTAGAGCGCTGCGCGTTATTATTATCATTATTATCACCTAAAGAATTATTAAAATATCTCTAGAAATGAAAAAGTTATGGGACTTTGATATTAAAAGTACTGCAACTATGGATTTCGCACGCCATACAAAACACTGCGAACTCTATGGAACATTCAAAAGTGACATATGCGTTAAGTATCAACTGGAGTCATGTGTCATTTAAAACCAACCAAACATGTGTCGTTTAAAGAAAATGTGACTTTATGTCAACGCATTAGAGTTCAAAATGAATAGTGGTTCAACACATTGGAGTTCAAAATGAATAGTAGTTCAACACATTGGAGTTTAAAATGAATAGTGGTTCAACACATTGGAGTTCAAAATGAATAGTGGTTCAACACATTGGAGTTCAAAATGAATAGTGGTTCAACACATTGGAGTTCAAAATGAATAGTGGTTTAACACATTGAAGTTCAAAATGAATAGTGGTTCAACACATTGGAGTTCAAAATGAATAGTAGTTCAACACACTGGAGTTCAAAATGAAAAGTAGTTCAACACACTGGAGTTCAAAATGAATAGTAGTTCAACACATTGGAGTTCTTAATGAATAGTGGTACAACACATTGGAGTTCAGAATGAATAGTAGTTCAATACATTGGAGTTCAAAATGAATAGTAGAAGTCGGTCGTTACTAACGTTCACCATTGACTCCGCCCTGATTCCGTTTTAGGCGTACTTGACATGTGCCGCTTTGACATTTGTCACGCGAAATCCATACTCGTAGTGATTCGATGGACTTTAAATAAAAGATGCGGGGCGATCCAGCGTGTGACGTCACTCGACCCAGACGACGAGGTCAAATGACCTCACAGACGAGTCGTAAACTTAAGTAATCCATTTCTCAGTCATTTATTGATGGATTCCAAAAAAATTAATTTCTATATTTTAATGAATACTCTTAATAAAATAATGAAACTTATCAATTGATCGTGTATTTGTTATAGATTGCCCAAAGACGGTACACCGCTTCTGGCCCAACAGCTGTTGCTCTACAGAGAGGTTGAGATGGAAAATGGTATATATAACTTTATATTCATGTTAATATCTATCCTATACTATATATTGATAAATAATAAAGAAAGTACTTAACTAATAAAAAATGAAAAATAATAATAATTAACTGAAATCTATATCTATACAAATATTGTAAAGAGAAAAAAGATTTGCATTTTTGATATGTTTGTAATGAATAAACTCAAAAACTAGTAGAGCGATTTTGAAAATTGTTTCACATATAGAACATAGGCTATATATACTTTGTAAAGTCACGCGGACGATGTCGCATGCAAAAGCTAGTGTGTGATAAAAATAGTACATACTTGGTAACTTGGATAACATAAAATACTTAGTTATGAAGATATATGTCACAAAGATTTTCAAAATTCACAAAATTTCGTTTGTATTTATTTCCAATTTCTTCAGGTGATCTACATAAGACAAATAATGATTTAAAAAAGTAACTATTTTGACATTTTTAAATTTATATTTTTAATTTTGTAATTTTTCAATAATTTTTTGTTTCACCCCTGCCACAGTGTTCGCAGTGCTCTTATCTCTAGTTCTTATTTTATCTGAAGATTTTGGTGGCCTAATTAATAATAATAATAATAATCATCATCATCATCATTTATTTGCTGAATGGTAAAACCAATCGATAAGTTTTACAATAGAAAATTGTTTAGTTTAACCTGTTGTTGATGCGATTCCCCAAAGGCAAATTGTTTAGTTTAACCTGTTCTTGATGCGATTACCCAAAGGCAAATTGTTTAGTTTAACCTGTTCTTGATGCGATTCCCCAAAGGCAAATTGTTTAGTTTAACCTGTTCTTCATGCGATTACCCAAAGGCAAATTGTTTAGTTTAACCTTATGTTGATGCGATTACCCAAAGGCAAATTGTTTAGTTTAACCTTTTGTTGATGCGATTGCCCCAAAGGCACCTGGTACCTAAGGGAGACGGCCAACGGGGTTCACAAGTCGTCGTGCGCCTCGGTTTACTACGCATGCGGGCCGAGACGCACTCGTGCTAATGTTGCGCTAGAGTTGTTAGCACAAACGCTCTCCGAGCCCTGCTTCACAGTGCTAAGGACCAAGGTAAGTCCTTAGCAAACGACGGAGTCTCCTTAAATATGTCATTTTCTTACCCAATATTAACTGCATATATTTTCATTGTATTATAAGCCCCGCAAATGAGGAAGTATCCTTAAAAAAAAACCTTTTTTTAACCTCAGCATATAGCTGGGAACATGTTGACTTGTTGAGCACAGCGCTCTTTGAAATATATCAAAATACATAATATTGTCGAAGTTACAAGCGGTCAAAGTTTTCACATTTCACGCAGCCGACATTATTAACGCGTGCGTGACGTCACTGGGCGCCCGTCAGATTAATTGCGTGTGAGAGGCGGCCGGCGGCCGGGCGACTGGTGACGTCACGCACGAGCGCTTTGAGTGTAACTTTTTCATTATTTGTAAACAAATGTTTTTAAATATATATTTATATTATAAAAATATGCATTGGCTAACGCGCTTGGCCGCCATTTTGGTGACGTAATCTCGTGACACACTCAACACCCGTGACGTAATTATGTATGGTACTTGAATGAAAGAGACAAAGTGCTGTTGTGTTTCGGTGAGTGAGTAAGGGATGTCAGAGCCCATTGGGGTAATGGGGTAATCCCTTCCTTATCCTTAATCCTTCTATGGCCGGCAGTGCACGGTTGCTGCATAGGTGACGGTAGCCATATACCATCGAGTGAGTGAGTAGGGGATGCCAGAGCTCATTACCCCATCCTTAACCCTTCTGGGTTCTGGCCAAAGCCCATTACCTCAATCCTTCCATGGTCGGCGGAGCGTGTTGTGATGTTTGTGTTATTGGCGACGGTGGCCACATACCAATAAATGGTGGTGATATTTTCGGACACAGGAACAACTGGGATACATAGTGTTCAGCGGGGTTAGAAGGTCGAACGGTGTCCAAGGATTGAGGCTTATAGTCCAAAGTGACCGTCATCCGCAATATCTGGATACTAGGATAGAAGCCTTCATCGGTGGGATAAAGGTAAGCGTATGCAGTTCCTTACATTTCTTCAATTAAAGGCATATAAAATAATTACTATATTCCTTTATAATTGTCAACAGAGGTGTCGGTTACGGTAACAGTGTCGCGAGTTCAAATTTTTTTTTTTTTTTTTTTTCATTTTAAAAAATGCCCAACGCGCCCAAAAAAGATTTCACTTAATAAAAGTGCCATTTAATTATTTTAGCCTTGAATTCGATTGATAGATTTCATCTAAAATCATCGAAAACAACTTAATATTATGGTGTTATTTATTTACCAAAAAAAAAAAAATACAAAAAAATGGTGTGTTCGTACAGGAATACCTAGAAAATATGCCTGACGAAGAGTTCACCAAACATCGCGCCGCGCTAATAGCTCAAAGGTTGGAAAAGCCGAAACGACTCTCGAGCAAAGCGTCCAGGGTTTGGAGCGAAATCACTATTCAGGTGAGTTATTCCGAAACTATGGATGAAATATGTATCCATAAATTGTAAGTTTCGAAATAATATTGTTTTCTTCAACAAGTCATCTCAATAGGCAAAGTTTGTTGACCAGGCAAAGTTACCAACATTGACCTTACCAAAAATTTTCACTGCATTGCTGTTGGTCCACGTAATCAATATAAAAATCCGTTTAACCAATGAGAACGCGCCTAAGGTGTAGGTCCCGCCCCTAACATCTCTCTTGTCTCACTCTTGTCAGTATTGGAAACATGCGAGAGACATACTAACAGTGAATAATACGAGTACACTAAAGTGTGTTCCGTAATCCGAATAACGATACCCGTGCGAAGACGCTAGTATCGTTATAAAATATAACATGTCGATTATATAATATCTCAAATATTTTCAAAGTTCCATCATAGGCCTCATCTTCGCTACACGGCTGGAATTTGGCCAAAAGCAAACCCATCTCTAAAAAAAATTAAAAAAAAAGTAACGTGTATGTAACGTTATAACGATGTAATGTAACGTGTATGTTTCGTTATAACGATGTAATGTAACGTGTATGTTTCGTTATAACGATGTAATGTAACGTGTATGTTTCGTTATAACGATGTAATGTAACTTGTATGTTTCGTTATAACGATGTAATGTAACGTGTATGTTTCGTTATAACGATGTAATGTAACTTGTATGTTTCGTTATAACGATGTAATGTAACGTGTATGTTTCGTTATAACGATGTAATGTAACTTGTATGTTTCGTTATAACGATGTAATGTAACTTGTATGTTTCGTTATAACGATGTAATGTAACGTGTATGTTTCGTTATAACGATGTAATGTAACGTGTATGTTTCGTTATAACGATGTAATGTAACTTGTATGTTTCGTTATAACGATGTAATGTAACTTGTATGTTTCGTTATAACGATGTAACATGTTTAAATTTTTGTTACGTCTCTATGGCTTTGCAAGATGGTATCCATGGTCTTTTTTTTTTCAGGTTTACAATTTTGACAGAGCCAAGGTCGAGGTTGAAGAGTTGAAGACGATCACAAAACAAGAACTGATCGAGTTCTATAACGTGAGTATATCTTAGAATTTAAGTCCCAAAGTTGTCCCACATTGTTTTTTATATTCCCAATGTATAAATGTAAAATCCGTAAATGGCTGTTGATATGTTTTTGTTTTTGTCTCTAAATTTTATGTTGAGAGCTGTGGATTTTGAGATAATTAAATAAATTAATTCTCGGGATTCCCCCAGTAGAAAGAATTGCACCCAAATCTCTTTCGTATATTCTCTCTTTTTCCCTTTCCCCCCCTCTTCCCCTCTTTCCCAATTCTCAGTTTCGTGAACGCCAAATATTATAAGAGAGAATATTTGTGTGTTTGTACCAAGTAAACTCAAAAACTAGTTGCTTAGTGTGCAACTAGATGGCGCTGTGTGGAATGTGTGAAGATATTTATTCAAAAACACAAAAAATACTGAAAAAAAAAGTTTTTTTTTCTCCAGAAACATATATCAGAAGAATCTAGAGAGAGAAGGAAGTTGTCAGTTTACGTGGTCTCGACGGCAGAGGGCGGCGCTGGCCACGGACAGAGCGAGACAGATATACAAGAGACGGACAAGAGTGAGGGAGAGGTGAGATCCAATTCTAATTGTTTCCTCTGTTCTAGCTATCAATGTATACTACAAGTAAGGATTTCGTACGCCATACAAAACACTAGGAACTCTATGGAACATTTAAAAGTGACATACGCGTAGAGCATCAACTCGGTCGTGTGTCATTTGAAACCAACCAAACATATGTCGTTTAAAGAAAATGTGACTTTATGTCCAATACATTGGGGTTCAAAATGAATAGTAGATGTCGGTCGTTACTAACGTTCACCATTGACTCCGTCGTGATTCCGTTTTAGGCGTACGTGACTTGTGACGCAAAATCCATATTTATAGTATATTGATGATTCTAACTCTCATGCATGTTGTTTTTTCTGATGTTAATGTCAGCAGACAGGCTGACGGTCCCACTAGATGGTGAAAGGGTGGCTACCGTCGCCCATAACACAAGCAACGTCACATGTGCTGACGACTATAGTAGAGTTAAGGATAAGGGATTGGAAAGGGATGGGGTAATGGGCTCTGGCATCCCCTACTCACACACCGAAACACACAAGCACACGTGCTGTTTATTTCACGGTGGTCTTTCTGTAAGCGGGTGGTTACAGTCGCCAGACGGGCTGCCCGAATAACTTCGAAACGCAGTATTTAGTAGTTAAATATATCAATTTACATTATGTGTAATGTTATTTAACCATTTAGCCGCCCGAGTCGGATTTATCCGACAATTATTTTCGTGTCAATTTCGCCAGAGCCGTATATATACGACAAATTCCTCTACTTGTACTTTCTTAATGTTAAGGTCGGCAGACAGGCTGACGGTCCACTCGATGGTAAAATAGAGATGGCGTGGCTACCGTCGCCAATAACACAAGTCAACGCCACATGTGCTGCGAGCGTAATGGCGGGATTGAAGATTTAATTTTGTTTTAGTAACAAATATATGGCGACATTAATACTAATAATAAATATGTAAGTGTAGGTATTGTATGTATGTATGTATGTTCCTCCATAACTCTGAAACGAATTAACTGATTTTCATGAAACTTGCTAGATAAACATTTGGACGTAAGGGACACAGGATAGGCTACTTAATATTTTTCAACGCGGACGAAGTCGTGGGCACCAGCTAGTATAGGTTATGTTTTTCAAGTTTTAGAATGATAGACAGACGAATGATTGTAATTTGTATACTAATATTGTAGACAGAAGATTTGTATTTGAATGAATAAACTCTTAAAACTAGTGGACAGATTTCGAAAATTCTATCACCCATAGAAAGTTAACTAAATTATCAGTTTTATAAAGTCACGCGGGCAAAGTCGCGTGCAACAGCTATAGATAGCGCGCGAGTTGAATGCAGTCGGGGCCTGAGGTGAGGGGCGGGGGTCTCTCGTCGCCCGTAGTGTAGTGATGTGCGTGATGTCCTCGACAACTATCGTACGCTCACTGTGTTATCGCGTTAATATTCAAGTTGCAGCCGAGTGTTATTTTTGTTTTTAATAATGTCTGATCCGAGTCAATCAAGTTCTGTTACAAAAAAAAAAAACGAGTTTTTATTCATCGCCAAGCACGGGAAATGGCGAAAAAAATGTTCCCGAAAAAATGAATGCCAAAAAAATTGGGGCCATGAAAAGGATCTTTTACAAGCGGCGCGCAACGTGATGAGGCATCGAAGACCTTTTACATCAGTCTTTCCCAAAGTGGGCGATAACGCCCCCTTGTGGGCGCTGCAGGCCTAAAGGGGGGCAGTAAGAGACCCAGAAAAAAAATGGGGGCGTTGTGTAGAGGCTTGGGGGGTGATTTGTAATTTCATTTAGCTAGGATGGGGGCGCTAAAAAATAATTTACTCTCAAAGTTGTCAGTAGACAAAATAAGTTTGGGAACCCCTGTTTTACATTGTTTTATTTCTAAACTTAAAATGTTAATCTTAAAACAATGTTGAAATTCATCGACATATTGTCATCATTAATTCCAATTAGGTCACAGCACTGTCGCATTCCTCAGCTCTGCATTCAACTCGCGCGCTATCAGTATGTAGTAGTGAAGCAATATAAAACTGTGTGTGTTTTTTTTTTTTCCCTTTTTCAGCCCGTAAAGATTGTAGATTTGGTTGAATTCAAATCGACAAGGAAACTGTATCCGCATCCGCCGCCTTTCATAAATATAGCGAGAAAAGGGGCCCAATGCAAGCTGTGAACTCACCATAGGGATGGGCTTGAGTTTTATCGACATAAGTGAAATGTGCTATATCGATAACTGTGTAATAATAAATTTAGAATCATAAGACAGACATACACCCAGTCGGAAATATCTTGACGCGTCGAATTAATGAATAAAATAAAAAAAAAAAGACCAAAATATCGTAGTTTATTATTTATTATATTATATTATGATAAAATTGGTTAATGTATGTTTTTTGAAGTGAAAATTTAAAAAAAATGCACGCTCCGTGAGCGACACACTCAGTGACGTTTGTTTGTTGTGAAATAAGCGCCATCTAGCCAAATCAGTATGCACTTCTTGGTTCAATTATATTATTGAAGCTTAACTTAACGCCAATAGTTTGTTAAGATGTTAACAGATGGCGCAGTCTTCACACTTTTGAAGTGCAGTCCTACGACTGACTTTTTTTTTAAATATATTTTTATTTAATTTACATTTACATACACAGAGTATATTTAAAATAATTTGTCGCCAAGTGTCAAGAAATTTCCAAAGGGTTGTAAGTATTATATTATAATTTATTTAATTTTGAATTGTACAAAATGCTTTTTTGTAGAAAAATCTTTTGTCTGTTTCAATTTTTTTTTAGAGGTTTTAGCGTTTTTTTTTTTTTGATATCTTGCATTGATCGCACAATTTTTTTTTTAATTATCAATAGGCTTACATAACCTAATAGGCTTACATAACCTAGATAGTTAATTATTTAACAAAAGTAATATAATTAATTACCTAAATCGAATAAGTACTAATCGCAAATAGTTTTATTGCAGCGTTGAGTTTTAGTGGAATTATTTTTAAAAAAAAATTCAAGAAATTAATACGACTAAAACTGAACCTGTGAAAAGTATTAGTTACCGCTTACATAATATAAAAAAATAACAAATGTTATTTTTTTTATCGACATAAGACTCGTAACTAGTGTCGCGTCACTAGTCGTAGTAGTGACGGCCATCGTAGCTTATATGTATACCTGATAATAAATAAATAAATAATTTAGTCAATAGATTGAAAGACATAAAATAATGAAATATAAAAAAATTTAGATTTTAGCAAAAAATTTTAAATGCGTTAGCAAAAAAAAATTTTATATATACATATATATATAAATATTTTTAATCATACACATAAATGTACTACAAGTATGGATTTCGCACGCCATACAAAACACTAGGAACTCTATGCAACATTTAAAAGTGACATACGCGTAGAGCATCAACTCGGTCATGTGTCATTTGAAACCAACCGAACGTTTGTCGTTTAAAGAAAATGTGACTTTATGTCCAATACATTGGAGTTCAAAATGAATAGTAGTAGTCGGTCGTTACTAACGTTCACCATTGACTCCGTCGTGATTCCGTTTTAGGCGTACGTGACATGTGCCGCTTTGGCATGACGACACGTTTGGTCTGGTCTGGTGGCTAGCTAGACCCTAGCTGTTAACCAAACGGTCGCGGGTTCGAATCCCGCTAGGGGCAAATGTTTTTATGTGAACATTTTACCTTTGTACCTGAGTCATGGATGTTTTCTATTTATAATATGTATGTATTTACAAAAAAAAAAAGTAATGTATGTATTATATCAACTGTTTGGTATCCATAATACAAGCATTAAGAGCAGGCCCCACGAAAAAAATTCCTACGCTCGCTCCGCCCACGTCCCGCCACCCGAGAGTTACAAGTTGCTCGGCGGCTCTCTAGGATTTTTTTTAATATATCGCAAGATACAGCTTACGTAAGGTTGAATATTGCGTACATTATTTGAAGCATGATTTGGTATGCACTAGCTCGGAACTAAACAACGTAAGTCTCAAAATTGTTTTCGTTAATTATAGGAGTAAAAATAAACCTAAGTTTATTTTATTTTGACAATCACTGGTAAACAATGTTTCCTTGCTACGAGCAGTTTTTTGGCGATATAACTCAAGCCGTTTAGTAGAAAAATGTAATATTCTCCGGAAAAGGCGCCGATTTCGATCAAAAAATGTATCGAATGAAAATCACCTAATTATGTTTCTGACTTGATAATCTACAGATAAAGGTCTCAAAATATATATATGTAAATTCCACATTGATCAGATATGTGGTTGACTCAGCACATTTATTTAAAGTTCCCTTAGTTTCACAGGGCCTGGCCTTAAGTTGCTTAGTGTGGAACTAGATGGCGCTGTGTGGAATGTGTGAAGATATTATTATTTGTCACGCAAATTCTATAGTTGTATTAGATTGATGCTGATAATAAATAAATAAATAATTTAGTCAATAGATTGAAAGACATTAAATAATGAAATATAAATAATTTAGAATTTAGCGAAATTTTTATATTGCATTAGCAAAAAAAAAAATTTTTTTTTTAATAAATATTTTTAATCATACATTACAAGTAACTATTACATTAAAAATAATAATAATAATTAAATTTAAATTAATAAATCGTTCATTTTGTTATAAATAAATAATGGTACTTAGGTAAGTGATTGTTGTAGGATTTAAACTTACTAGTTTTTTTTCTTTTTTTTTTAATAAGTGCGTTTTTTAATAAGTTGTCTACTTAAATATAAATAACAGGTTTATCCTACTTATTGTATTATTAATGCAAAAAGCGATAAAGATGTCGGACTTCATATAAGGTTTTTTTTCTAAATGTTAAGGTCGACAGACGGGCTGACGGTCCACACGATGGTATGTGGCTACCGTCGCCAATAACACAAGCAAAGCCATATATGTGCTGCAAATGCGCTGCCGACCATAGAAGGATAAGAGAGATGGGGTAATGGGCTCTGGCATCCCTTACTTAATCATCGAAACAAAACAGCACGTGTGCCGTTATTTCACGGTTGTTCTCTGTAAGCATATGTGCTGTTGTGTTTCGGTGAGTGAGTAGGGGGTGGGGATCCCTTCATCGATCACCGAAACACAACAGCACGTGTGCTGTTATTTCACGGTCTGTAAGCATATGTGCTGTTGTGTTTCGGTGAGTGAGTAGGGGTGGGACCCCTTCCTCGATCACCGAAACACAACAGCACATGTGCTGTTATTTCACGGTATGTAAGCATATGTGCTGTTGTGTTTAGGCGACTGAATAAGGGATGTCAGAGCCTATTATCCCATCCCTTCCTTATCCCTTACCCTTCTATGGTCGGCAACGCATTTGCAGCACATATATAGCGTCGCTTGTGTTATTGGCGACGGTAGCCACCTACCATCAAGTGGACTGTCAGCCTGTCTGTTGAGCTTAACATAAGAAAAAAGGAAAAAAAAATCAAGAAGAGGTGTAAACCAGCTCTTAGAATGATTATGTATTTAATACTTCAACTTGAATTATTAATTTAAATAATATTAATAATAAAATAATAATAATAATAAAGTATAGTACATTTTTTTAAAACTCAATCAGTTTTTTTCTTTATGTTATTTAAGTTCTTTGCCCTTTAATGACACATGTATCAAGTGAAATAAAAGTTAAATAATATTAATAATAAAAAATAATAATGTAATAAAGCATAGTATAATACATTTTTAACACTAAATCTGTTTTTTTTTCCCCTTTTTGTAACTTAAGTTTTTTGCCCTTTAATGACACAGATAATTTGTGAAATAAACATTATTATTGACTTAATAAATGAATGATAAAGTATTTTTGTTTTCAATAGGCTTGTTTCCACTAAGAATAAATCGGATGGCTTAGAGTTTCTAATGATTAACCATGATAATTAGTAAACAAAAAAACAACTTTTCTATTAAAATAATAAAAGATTAATAATATTTTTGGAAAATAAAATCGACAAAATGAGGCGTTTAATCACGTGACTTTAAACACCGATCAGAGGAGCGCATGGAAGCGTGACGTCACACCTCGCGAAACACCATCTTGTAGCTGTCATAAACAAATACGACAGTTTCGCGAGGTGTGACGTCATTCAAGACGCCATGACAGTCTTGGCCTTTTTCGCGGTCAATTTCAAGTTCATTTCTAAAAACTCAAAATACTAATGTAAAAGACCTATTTTTCTTAAAATAATATATTTTTGGGGTGAAATAGAAGCTAAGCTATAGTTTTAAACTAATTTCCAAATTTTGTCAACTAGCCTATTCTACCCGCATTGGATTTGGATGCAAAATTGTCTACGAATTGAATGGCCAATAATTGTAAATACATAATTAACTAAACAAGCTATAAATAAAAATTATAAACTAACCCTCACCCCGACTTTAGCCATTAGCACAAGCACGTTATATATGCTGTAAGTCGCTGAGGAGTTGGGTATCCCGCAGACTATTTGTGCTGCAGCATCAGGTCAAGGTTACCATGCCATGGATATGCCACCGAAGTAACAGTACACCAAATTTCCAATCAATAGAACCTGTCGCGTATTACCTACGCGATAAGAGTCAAATTCGTGAGTGTGCGGATTGAAGGACGTGTGGGTTACAATGTAACGAAAATCATTCAAAATCATCCACCCGTTTCGGAGGAGTTTGGCAACAAACATCGCGACACGAGAATTTTATATATTAGAAGATGATCAAAATATACTAAATATGAAATAAAACAACCGTAAGTCTTTTTGCAACATACAATATGATGGAATGCGATTGTATTTTTGCAATAAAACATTTTTTATTTATTTTTTATTTTTGCTACTTTTGAATTTAAGCAGCGATATATCTAATGAGAAAAAAAAAAGAAAAAATAATTTAATTTTTTTCGATTAGCTCTCTTGTAAAAAAGCGTAATTTTAATTTTTGGTACCTACTTTAAGAAGCGATGTGCAATGTGTAGTATGTGTGCGTAAGAATTTGAATTTCGCGGGAAAAAGTATAGCAACAAGTTATATATACAGCGTGTTACATTTTATAGTGAAATAAAACACAAATATTAATAAATATATTTTTTATTTATTACAAAACCAGGTGACAGGGATATTTGCTGTCAACGGAATGATCACAATTATAACAACATTGCATTCTCACGAAGTGTGTCTTGTGCCAAGGCCATGTTAATTTACTTTTTTAGCACTGGCCATAAACTTTTTTGGTCAAAAACCTATCCACGTCCATAACGTTTCCTATATCCATTTTTAATACCTACAAGAGATAAAGACAAGTTTTAATGAAAACTACACAAAAAGAAATGTTTATATTTTACATATAAAATATAGACTATACAAAATTACTATATACTTAAATTATTTTATATTTTACTATATAAAATATAAACTTACTTATATATAAACTATAATATAATATGTGAAGTTATATTTTTAATACATAGCAATCGATAGGTAATAAAATTATCGTTAAGTTGGACAAAGCAATATTACATATATAATATACCAATTCCTTATAAACAAAGTCAACTTTCGCATTTATAATATTAGTTGGAATAAAAGAATTTTAAAAACAGCAACATACTGTATAGTATGTTGCACGGCCGTGGAAACACCGGAACAGGATTGCGTCATCCGTTTTATGTAAACACTAAAGACGAAGATGTGTGCGTGCGCATTTCGCTATACCTTTGAATTTGTATTAATATTTTCTTACTAAGGTCATAATAAAGATTAAGTATATAAAAAAAGGAAAGCTAATGAAATTACCTTCAAAATGATACATGATATGTCTAGTTCATCATAAGAAAATATTAATATTGAAATGTTTAATCATAGAAATATTTATAAATAAGGCCGATATTACATTAATTTATATCATTATGCATTCCACTTAACATAAACATAACAATTATAAACGAAAATACTTACAAATGATTTTATTTTCTTCGCAAATTTCACTTTTCAATAGACGCGTGATAGTGATACTCTTTGGTGTGGTGACTAAAGAGTGGTGGTGGTGACCAAAGAGTATATAATCACTAGTGGTGACTAAATAAATATTATTTTTTCTAAAACACAGTCCCACAGATTATTATGATACAGGAACACAGTCCCTTTGAATCACGGGATGATTGTCAATGTCAATTGTCAATGTCAACAGGAGTACGTAGCAAAAGAAATTATTCCTATATACTTATAAAATATGCCACAATATCGTTCGTTTCTCAATAGTCAAGTTGTATGGACGTGGATCCACGTTTAGACACACAACTCTCCCTATACATACATATATATATATATATATATATATATTACTAATTACTATACTCTTTGCACACAAAGCACCGACAATTTTGGCGCGCTTCTTCGCACTGATTCGATGTCTTATTTATTTAATTTTTGTATAAAAAAAAATCTAATCTATTATACCTATGTAATAGTTCTTTTTTGAAAATTTTGAAAAGTCACTATCAAAGGTGCATTAGAAGTTGCACGGCACACTGCGTTTCTCAGTCCGTTTTGGGACTGAGAAACGCAGTGTCAGACGGGCTGGCGTCAGTAACCACCCCCTTACAGAAGACCCCTTGTCCTAAGTCCCACTGTAGTCGGCAGCGCACTGCAACACCTGTGACAACTTAATAAGTAGTTCCGTGGCTGGCAAAGTAGGTATGAAATATTGCATGATAATCGGTTAAATAGTTAACTCACTCTCTCATTTATATATAACACTAGCGACCCGCTCCCGGCTTCGCGCGATTGCAAATTTTGTATATACACAAACCTTCCTCATTTATCGCTCTTTACACTAGTGAAAGCCATATCACAATATGTTAAGTAGTTTAGAAGAAGTTAGCGGAGAAACAGACAGATACGGACAAGGAATATTAGAGGTAAGTATATTTTGAGATTGGTAAGTATTGTGGAACATTAACAAACCATAATTTTTTAAGCAAAACATTTTATTTATGCAATGCCTTCAATCTTTTAAATTAGGTAGTTCTTATAGCCATAGAGTCTAGAGTAAATTCCGTTAAAGTACCTCTACGTTTGCACCCGAATTTGCGCCTGAATTTTTTATTGTGCAATAAATCTTGCGAAAATGGCCGCAATCTGTCACATGTCAAACGCAGAGCGCGAAAATATGGCGCGCAAACTTAATATATGGTCGACATGTCCGTCTCGTACAGACAATACAAAAAGAAGACATAGAACAACAAAACTTTAATATGGAAAGTAATAATTAAGGATTCTTATGTTATAAACCCCCACCTACCTAGCTACAATATGAACTTCTTCAAGCTAGCTGTAAATAAATTTCTACAGGGTAGGCAACGCACCAACATCCCCCTGGTGTTGCTTGTGTCCTTGGGCGACGGTAACCACCTACAATCAAAGTAGACCATCAGCCTGTCTACCACCTTTTATTTATAAAATGTATAAAAAAATCTGTCTGTCTATGTGTACGTCTGTCTCTGTGTCTGTTATGTTCGCTATGAACTCAAAACTACTGAACAGATTTTCAAGCTTTTCATCTAACCACTAACTAACTAACGCAGTGTCCAATAAGTCAATAAAAAATGCAGTGTCCAATAAGTCAATAAAAATGCAATGTCCCATAAATGCAGTGTCCAATAAGTCAATAAAAATGCAATGTCCAATAAACGCAGTGTCCAATAAGTCAATAAAAATGCAATGTCCCATAAATGCAGTGTCCAATAATAAAAATGCAATGTCCAATAAACGCAGTGTCCAATAATAAAAATGCAATGTCCAATAAACGCAGTGTCCAATAAGTCAATAAAAATGCAATGTCCCATAAATGCAGTGTCCAATAAGACAATAAAAATGCAATGTCCAATAAACGCAGTGTCCAATAAAAAAAAAGCCCGGGGACATTTTTTTTTTCTAAAATAAAAGTTACCTAAGTTCTAAAATAAAAGTAACCTAAGTTACTGCTTATAGCATCAGCTATGTGACAGTGAAAGTCTCATTAAAATTGGTCCAGCCATTTTGGATATTAGCCGGAACAAACAATTCTTAACAACTTTGGAAATTAATTTTCAAAGTATTCGAAGAACGCATTGTGTTTCGCAAAGAATAATTTTGACGAGCCCTGCGGATGAGCAGTTGAGGTGTTTGCCTTAACACTGTTCTAGGGATGTTCTAGGGTTCCCGGGTACGATTCCCGGCAGAGCCCGGCAGGATTAACTTTGGAAATGAACTTTTCAAAGTTGGCTCTGGTTTCGGTGTGGAAACTAGTGGCAAGGCACACTGCGTTTCACAGTCATTTTAGCAGCCCGTCTGGCTGCAGTAACCGACCTCTTTACAACTGTTTCGGTGAGTGAGTAAGGGATGCTAGAGTCTATTTCCCTTAATCTTACGCCCTTTATAAGTATGTATATATTAAAAAAATTAACGCCATGGTTACTGTAAGTGAGATGGCAAAATAAGGGATGAGGGTTAAGGATAAGGTTAATTATAATATATAGTTAAGTAAGTAATCAAAATATTAAACAACAAAAAAACATTATCTAGTAAAATCCACAAATACATAGATATCGGCACCGGCTACATATACTCTGGGTCCGTGGGGTATTGCTATTGGTATATCGCCCATCGCTACTGGCTATTACCTCAGTCAACAGCTTTATATTATACTAGCTGGTGCCCACGACTTCGTGCGCGTTGAAAAATATTAAGTAGCCTATCCTGTGTCCCTTACGTCCAAATGTTTATCTACCAAGTTTCATGAAAATCAGTTAATTCGTTTAAGAGTTATGGAGGAACATACATACATACAATACCTACACTTACAGATTTATTATTAGTATTGATAACATGTAAATATATATAATTTAGAATTAAATGAAACATTATAGTGTGAAATACTATAATATATCTTAGTTTTAGATATAGATTAGTTGTTGATATATTAAATTTGATAATGTACTTACCTAACCTAAAAGAAAAATCTAGATTAGAAAAAAAAACTAGAAAAATTTTAATAGTACAAAATATTAAAATATAGACCAATCAACAAAATTTCTTAAAAAATATTTTAACAGGCTAATTGTACATTTAAAACCCCATGATGCTCCCATATAAATTAATGAACTTGAGTTTCGTCCTTTCTTAATATGAAGAGGAATGTTGTTTTTTTTAAACATAAACCAAAGGTGCCTTTTCTATTTTTAATTGTTTTTAAATAGCCTTGGGTCTAAATTTACGATATCTACCCATAAAAGGTATGTTAGACATCGTTGAGAAATCATAAAAACAAATGGAGATGATATGAAAGACTATAATATTTTTTTATGTTTCAATTAAATAAGTTTAAAGTTTAAAGAAACCCAAT
Source organism: Synanthedon andrenaeformis (assembly GCA_936446665.2). Lineage (NCBI taxonomy): Eukaryota > Metazoa > Arthropoda > Insecta > Lepidoptera > Sesiidae > Synanthedon > Synanthedon andrenaeformis. Next base: position 539,513 of record OW387806.2, on the reverse strand, counting down.
ATTAATATTAATGTGAAAATTAACATTTACTCATTTATTTACTAGCTACATGCTCCCGGCTTAGCCCGGGTTTAAAAATAAAAACTATCCTACCTTTTAAGTTGGACCAAATTACACATATAGTTACGAAGTCTTATCAAAATCGGTTCAGTAGTTTATTATACGGTCATTCTGTGTTTTCGGACAAACAAATAAATAAAGTTTTGAAACTTGTCTGCGTTATTTGGGTCTGCTGATCAAAACCCACAACTGTCCCCCCTTTACCCCTCCCTTTTCAAGCCATAGCCAGTTTTCATTAAAAGTTTTAAAACTAGCTAAAACTTGAATACCGTCAAGCTAATCAAAATAATGCACAGAACATACTTTGTTTAGAATTTAATGAGGATAATTTTTGCCTTTGACACTTTTTATGTATGTGTTAAAGTTTTCACAAAATATTTAAAAAACCGTTAAGGGGGACAAATTTCACGATGTGTGTGGGGGGGGGGGGGTGAAGCGACAAATGGAAAGGAGGGGGGGGGAGAGTTGTGGGTATTCGTTCAGCAGACCCAAAGGTATGACCCACACAGGTTTCAAAATTTTATTAATTTGTTTGCTTCCCCCATACATTGCTTACACAGAATAACTGTATTATTAAGAGTTCATTGGCCTCAAACAACGTGACATGTAATTTATATATATACTAGCTGGTGCCCACGACTTCGTCCGCGTTGAAAAATATTAAGTAGCCTATCCTGTGTCCCGTACGTCCAAATGTTTATCTATCAAGTTTCATGAAAATCAGTTAATTCGTTTCAGAGTTATGGCGGAACATACATACATACAGAAAAAAAATCTAATAATCGTCAATTTAGTTTCAGTATCATGTATAGAGCCTATAAACAAAGTAACCTACTCCATGACTGACCCTTACAGATTTATTATTAGTATTGATATGCTAGCTAACCCGGCAAACGTTGTTTTGCCAAAAAATAAAAATAAAAAAATGGGGGGTTAACATTTAGGGGTATGGAAAATAGATGTTGGCCGATTCTCAGACCTACCCGATAAGTACACAAAATTTCATCAAAATCGGTCCAGCCGTTTCAGAGGAGTTTGGCAACAAACACCGCGACACGAGAATTTTATATATTAGATATTAAATTAATTTAACAATATGTATTGTTAAATTCAATTTCGACGTTTGTTAAGAAGGTTGTTGCGATAGCCGATTAATCAGCTTCGGCTTCGGCTTCGGCTTCGGCTTCAGCCAGAAATTGATTTTCGGTCGGACACTACTAGTTCCCAGTAATACCTAAACGGGGCAGTAACCACACACTTGTCGTAGATTACCGTGAAACAGCACAATAATTGCTGTTATTGTTTCTCTGAGCTAGTAATATGTGTCATTCACTTTTCTTTCTATGTCTGTATCCACTCTGATTTTAATAATAAATATTATAAATTCTAATGTTCGTATGTTTGTTACTCAATCACGCATTAGGCTGGACGAATTTGAATGTCATTTGTCACGCAGCTAGTTTATTACCTGGACTATATGATTCATATCATCTAGGCCTATAGTTAGAGACTAGGCTACTAGCCTTTTCTACTTTTTCACTTACTTTTTACTAGTCTTTTCCACGGAGGCTTTTCTGGGTAGGTGCCTACCTGAACAAATATAAAAAGAAGCTTAGTTCAGACTGCCTATGCGAGCCTGGGGTGCAGGAAACTGTTGAGCATCTATTACTCAGGTGCTCTAGGTTTGCAGTGGCGCGACTCGATTTGGAAATAAAAATTTACCAAAAAAATAATTTCTAAAATATTGCACAAAGATTTCAGAAAAAACTATCAAATCAAATAAATATATCTAGTAAACTAAATTCAATATAGATAAAAAAGATCTCTGGTTACGCCAGGGAATGATCAATATAGATCATTCCCCTCTCCACCCTCAAAATTGAAATGTCCTCGAAGATCTGCCATTATGTATGAAATTTTAAAACATTTATAAACTTTTATGATAATTTCTGCATATAACATGAATTTATGTTTTGCATATTATGTTACATTTTATTGATAATGATAAGAAAATGATTGACATACAGGCAAACAGTTTCTCTTCTCTGGTATCGGATGTCTTTACAGATAAGTGAAAGATTTTTCATATCTACTATATTCTATATCTATATAATATACATATTATAAAACATCGTCGCTATCATTTCCTCTCTGTTCCTTTTATAACTTCTTCTAAAACAGCAATCGATTTTGATACAGTTTTAGAGCGATAAACTAGAATAAAGAAAAAGGGTAAGAAATAAGACTTACATAGGGGTATGGGATAAGTCATTTTATATAACTATACTAGCTATTGCACGCGACTTCGCCCGCGTAACTTAATAAAATATAAGTTACTCGCTGATAATGTAGCTTTCCATAGGTGAAAGAATTTTCAAAATCGGTCCCCTAGTTTTTGAGTTTATTGATTACAAACATATATATCTTCTCTTTATAATATTAATTTAATAGATATAGATTTCAGTTATTATATGTTTTCAGAAAATTATTATTGTTTTATTTTTTATTAGGTACTTACTTTATTTATAGGATTATATGAATTTATTCTTATTTACAAACTAGCGGCCCGCTCCCGGCTTCGCCCGGGGTGTATTTTTCTAATAAAAGATTTTTTTCTAAAATAAACGTAGCCTAAGTTACTCCTTATTACATCAGCTACTTGCCAATAAAAGTCCCGTCAAAATCGGTCCAGCCATTTCAGAGATTAGCCGGAACAAACAGACAGACTGACAAAAATCGTAAAAAATGTTATTTTGGTGTATGTACCATATTATATGGTATATAATACCATATACATGTACCATGTATATGTTACGGCTAAAGTTAGGTGTGAACATAAACTTAAGTTTAGCCGGCTAATCTTAAGTTTATCTTCGAGAGGAGGCTAAAGTTCGATATCATGTTAGTTTGCGTCGTGAATTTCCATCTTTAGCCGGTTAATGTGCACATTAACCGAAACGAAACGGCTAAAAATGTTTCGATGGATTTCATCGAATAATAATGTTCTTTGTAATTCGAAATGCCATTCTAGTTTATCATGTTTCAACAAATAGCTCCTTTTTTATGATAAGGTCGACAGACAGGCTGACGGTCCACTTGATGGTAGGTGGCTACCGTCGCCTATAACACAAGCAACGCCATTAGTGCTACTAGTGCGCTGCCGACCATAGAAGAATTAAGGATAAGGGATAAGGGAGGGATAGGGCTCCTTATTATTTTATTTTAATGACTAGATATTGTATTAAGTTATTAACACTGCAGAAGTTTTATTTTGTAATTTTGTATACCTACAATCTACATAAGTATGTGTAATGAGAGTGATTATTTTTTTAATAAAAGTTTTCGTGACGAAATAGTAAACATTATTATACCGTTTCCTTTTTCATTTGCTTCTTCTACATTTTTAGCCAAGGGCCTGCAGTTAAACTTAAGTTTAGCCGGCTAATGATAGATGAAACTAACATTAACATCTCCTCGAAGATAAACCTAAGTTTAGCCGGCTAATCTTAAGTTTATGTTCACACCTATCTTTAGCCGTAACATATACATATTCATATGCATGTAGTAAAAAACTATTATTTCAATATTACAAACAGACACTCCAATTTTATTTATATGTATAGATTATTGTAATACTAAAAAAAAAACAATGTCCAAATTGAACCCTAGGGAATAGACAGACAAATTTTAATGTACACACTAAAAAATAGGGAGGGTCGGGGAGGGTTATTTCTGTCTCGCTCGCTCAACATAATGTGTATGTGTGAGTGTCGCCCTTTCTGTAATACGAAACTTCGTGAAAGGCTCGCGGCTGCGTGAGTGAGCCAGGTATCAATTGTAGGGAGGCGGCTTTAGAAATTCTCCCTGTTTTTAGGGTAATTTAAAAGTAGATGTCAAATTAAATTTTATTAAAAAAAAAACCATTATATCTACGATAATATCATAATATAAGAGGCAAAGTTTGTATGTTTCTTTTTATGTAGGAGGTAATCTTCGAAACTACTCATCCGATTATAAAAAATATTTAAAAAAATTGCCCAAATATTCCAATTCCAGCTATTTAAAAGTAAAGATCCAACTCTTGGCAAAAGTATAATGTCAGGCAACAAGGTATATCAGGCGTTATATATTTTATTTTTAATGCGGATGAAGTCAACAAGTAATTAATAAAAACATAATGTTTATTATCAATAACAAAAACACAGCTTACACAAGGTATTATTTATACATGATTAGGTAAATAAGTTTTTTATTTGAAATATCAGTAATAGACAACAAATACTCTTTTTTTTGGGGAAAACATAACGAACGGGGTAACGAATATATTTATATTTTAAAATCAAAATTAAAATGTTGTTGCAAAAAAAAAAAAAAATTAAATTAAGTCTTCGGCTTCGCATAGATGCAATTTTTTGCTACAAATCTAATATATAAAATTCTCGTGTCGCAGTGTTTGTTGCCAAACTCCTCCGAAACGGCTGGACCGATTTTGATGAAATTTTGTGTGCTTATCGGGTAGGTCTGAGAATCTGCCAACATCTATTTTCCATACCCCTAAGTGATATTTTTTTGTATCGCAAAACATCGTTTGCCGGGTTAGCTAGTTATATATAAAAATCTTCCTAATTTATCGATCTTCAGGTGTTGAAGGTTGATATTTTTAAAATAATTTAATATCCGTTGACATTTTAACTAAATTTAATTTGCCCGTTAAATTTTTCCATTTAAAAATTTTAATAGGCACCTTAGTTTTTTGGTGCGGGCAACCCTAAAAACAAGACCGACCAGTCGGCAAAACAAAATTCCGTCCACACTCCGCCATCCCGTTCATACGAAATGCACCCAGTCAGTCGTTGTACTGATATCCCTTTGGGTTCTCGCGTCGTCTCGTTGTTGTGTTGATTTAAAAAAATCGTGTTTATATTGTGTTTTATAGTGAAAAAAACACTGTGTTTTGTGTTGATAAACAATAAATTGACAAGCGAGTTTAACACTTCAACCGTTCTAGGTGAGTTGTTCTTTTATTGTTTTATATTACATATTTGAAAGAGTTGTGTAAATAGTATCAAAAATCAATGTTTTCTTATGACTGTTCGCGTTTTACGGGATTCCCTTTTTCAGTGTTTAGGTTTTATAGTCAAATTTTGTGTTTACTAGACTCGTAGTACTGTTGTAATAGCTTTAAAAGCTATTGGAGAGAGCTTTTTGTTGTGCTTTCATAGCGTCGACTCGATCTACTCAGTAAATTGGAAATCCGCCCGCATACGGTTCAAGTATATAAAAAAACACTAGGCTGTTGCAAGCGACTTCGTTCGCATAACTTTATAAAATGAGTATGTATATTACTCGCTGATAATGTATATTTCTATATGTGAAAGAATCTTTAAAACCGCTCGAGTAATTTTTGAGTTTATTCATTAGATGTCATACAAAAATACAGATTTTTTTCCGCTTTATAATATTATTTTCGACGTACTGTGTTGACCTTTTAAAAAAATGTCTTAAAAAATTGTAATTTTTGGTAAAAATATATACTACCTAGTTATTTTCTTTTGCGTCAATAGTAAAAAATAAATAAGTATCTTATTCACGTTTAATTTTAAAAAAAATTATTGCAATAATATACAAGGATCAATTAAGTTAATTTTTGCATCTTTGCATTTTGCACTCGCAAATTCGTGGGCGCTGTAGTTCCTTGTTTTTTTTAAACCCACAGTAACCTAACATTTATCTGGGATTGAAAGTATCCTATAGTTGAATCCATGTAATGATAAATACATCAGTGAAAACCATATTCAATTCTGTCAATCCGTTTCTGAGAGCGAAGCGTGCGCAAGCGCAGACAAATGGACAAAAATTTGTAAAAACCGCTTCGTCCAATTGGATCCACAGCTTGGCTTTATACATGTGGATTATTGATATGTGGATACTTTATACCTTTATATGTTACCATTGAGGGGATATATATATATATATGCCACTTCGATCCAAAAAGAATATTTTTTATGCCATTTGAAACCACAATTCGCTAACTAAACGATAGATAACTAATGTATAGTTTTTAATGAGCCCCTTGGTCGAGTGGTAAAGGTGTTTGCTTTAACGCTCACTCTCAGGGTCTCCGGGTTCGATGCCAGGCAAGGCCAAGTTGGCTCCGGTCTGGACTTGGAAAGTATATTGGCAGGGCACACTGCGTTTCGCAATCATTTGGGTAGCACGTCTGGCGGCAGTAACCACCCGCTTACAGAAATTCACCGTGAAATAACAGCACGTGTGCTTTTATGTTTCGGTGAGTGAAATAAGATGCTAGAGCCCAGTTTGCCTATCTCTTAATCTCTACTGTAGACGGCAGCGCACTTTCAGGTACTGTGGCGTTGCTTGTGTTATTGGCGACGGTAGCCACCTACCATCAAGTGGACCGTCAGCCTGTCTGTCGAGATCAACATTGAAAAAAAAAAAAGTTTCTCAATGCAATGTTACGATATGTCTTACGACATCTATACTTCCATCTATACTAAAACTACAAACAAGAAAGATTTTGTATGTTTGTAATGGATAAACTCAAAAATTACTGGACCGATTTTGAAAATTTTTTCACCTATAGAAAGCTACATAATCTGCGAGTAACACCAGACTATATTTTATATAATTACATGGGCAAAGTCGCGTGCAACAGCTAGTATAATATAAGTACATACTACATCTTATTTAAGTTATTTTTAACATGTCTTAACGAATATCAATTGCAGTTTCGCTTGAAGTAACGTATTGAAGCCTAACAAAAAACATTAAGCGGATTATATTTCGTTACTTCCAAGATTTTCGTGACATTAATCTTGTTAGAATTTGACAAACAAAAAAATCGGTTAAATAAAGAATAGGTGTACGCCTTTTTGTAACGATATTTGGCGAGTAAACAAGACAGGCAGCTTTTATACTTAGTATATAGTAGACTTCTCTCCTTGAGAAAAAAAAATAGGATGTGGCTTGTCGTAGACAAGGCATGTGTTCCAAGGATAGGAAAGTACCTGCCTACTTACTTAAATATACCATGGTAATATTGCTCCCAAATTTGGTATGGCTCAGCCAAATGGCAACTTGCCACACTCTACTCGGTGGAACTCAGAGCTAGGAGGAGAGTCAATGGCGACAGTACTCTTTTAAAAACTAAGATACAGAGCCAAAATTGCCAGTCTATGTGTCTTATAAGATGTAGTTCGGAGAGATGTGTCTTTTGTAAGATGTACTTCGGAGAGATGTGTCTTTTGTAAGATGTACTTCGGAGAGATGTGTCTTTTGTAAGATGTACTTCGGAGAGATGTGTCTTTTGTAAGATGTACTTCGGAGAGTGTGCTCAGGAGCTGCACGAGCTCATACCGCCTTCCCCTTTCTTCCATCGGACATACAGACGTTTTGCTTACCATTCTCATCTTGTTCAAATCCCTCTTTTTCGGACCAAACGCTTTAAAACATCCTTTATAATGCGCACTGGCAAAGTTCGGTCCTTATTTCCGAGCTCATATAACCTAAATCTTTTCAAAGTTGGAGTGAATAGGCATCAAAGTGGCATCTTCTGGGTTAGAGAATGAGGTTTGCTCCATCATAGACCTCGTCTTCGCTGCACGGCTAGATACTGGCCAAGAGCAAATCCATAAGACACGATTCCACAAGATAAGTATTTCTTTTATGGGTCAATGTATACGGTTTTATACTAAACTGCCTGAGATGATAAGAGCCTTATCTATAAATAAATTTAAAGGTGTCATTAAAACCAAACTCCTCTCGAAAGGCTACTATAAGGTCACTGATTATTTAAGTGACAATGAAGCCTGGATTTAGAGCTTGGATCCGGAGCTCATACTATGTTTTGTTTAGTATTGTATATGAACTTTGATATTGTTTATACGAGTATTAAGTGTACCTAATTGTTGTAATTTTATATTTTAAAGATGACAAAAAGAATAGTATCCTCAGTTTCTTTCGGGGTTCCTTCTCAGAATCTTCATCTTGGCTTTTTCCGAAACCCTGGTAAATTTAAATTTATAATGACGTAAATAAGAGTTTCTTAGAGAAATCTAATTGATAAATAAATATTTTGATTTTTATTTAATTTTTAATTATTAATATAAAAAAATAAAAATAAAATAAAAACAATTATGTAACATAAAAAAGTGATATTTTCTTTGGTATATATATGTATATATCCATAGAATTCAAATATACCATATAACCTATACCCAAAAAATCTTTGATCCTTTAGTTGTCGATTTGTGTAATTTAATTTAGGATCTAGATCTATACTAATATTATAAAGAGAAAAGATTTATATATGTTTTTATTTTTGTTTGTAATGTATTGAATAAACTCAAAAACTAGTGCACCGATTTTGAAAACTCTTTCACCTATAGAAAGCCACTTTTACCAGCGAGTAACATATGCTATATTTTATAAAAGTACGTGGACGAAGTCGTGTGCAACAGCTAGTGTAACTAAAAGGATTAAGAACATTTGATTCGGCACTTCCGTAAATATTGCTCTTCTGCTATGTTAGTCGAAAATAGAAATAAAGTGCTCATTTTCCTGTCTAGACTCAGACGCAGCAGCATCATACAGACCAGACCAGATTTATTTAATACCTAGCTATTAACAACTCTTTTACACGACTCCAAAATAAAAACGTTTAGTTTCTTCTGTTGTATATTTTAGCAATTTACTTGCTGTTGCACGCGACTTCGTCTGCTTAAATTTATAAAATATAGCCGATGCCAAACCGCGAGTGGGTCGCTAGTAAATTACGATTTTATCTATAGTAAATTTATTTATTTATTTATATTAGGGAAACATACAATATCTCGCTACACAATATACATATATACCAACAAGAAGATCATAAATCAGCAAAGTTAATTCCACTAAATTATTAAAACATATTATAAAGTACAAGTCACTACAGAATATTGGAGCTGGGAGAAAACACACAAAAAATACAAAATAAACAAATAAACTGGCCGTAACAAAAAAGGAGACTACACAACTATATTTTCGAGAGCTTGTTTAAGGCTTCGTTTATAGGCTCGTATAGGACAACTGAAAATATCCAGATCTAGCAAGTGTTCATTATAAAATTTACGGGAGCAATGCAAAAAGATATTACTTGTATAATTCCTTTTGCAGAACGAAATGTGTAAAGAAAGATTTGTATTTTTGTAATGAATAAACTCAAAAACTAGTAGACAAATTTTTAAAATTCACTCACCTATAGGGAGATACGCAGACGAAGTCGCGTGCAACAGCTATTATAATAATTAAAGTAGATTCCTTGTTCGCTCGTATTTTCATATTCAAGACTCAATTATATTACTGACCTTGCCTGTCGTGGGGTGTTAAATTTAAAAAAGGAATAAGACTCGACTAAAGCGGTTATCACACTTTACAATTTGAAGGATTCTAATTTAGGCACGTAAGTAGTGAACTAGTGATCACACTACACTAAATTGATTTCTAAATCGAAGACATAGAATTGAAAATAGATAAAATATAAATTGGATCCAATCTGTTCTAACTGCGATTACACTTTCACATTTTCCTAAATTGGAATCCTTCAAATTGTAAAGTGTGATAACCGCTTAAGTGTCAATTTTCCCGCGTAAAATCAACGTCAGTTGTTTTATCAGCGACGATAATTCAAATATTGACATAATTTATCGGCCATGCGTTATGAATTGTCGTGGGAAATCAAATAGTAGCACAGTTGCTGGTATGTGACTGAATCTTACGGTACAAATTAAAAAAAGAAAAAGAAAAATTTCTTCAGTTTTCATTGCTAGTATATTTCAGCAGCGCCTGACACAAAAATGAGGTGTTATAAGGTTTGACGTGTATGTGGTTTTCTATGGCATCGTAACTCTCAAATGGATGGTAGACCTTGAATTTTTTTTTTTTTTTTTGAGTATATAAGCCCGTGGTATAAAATCAAAATTGTTACACGATTGTTAATTGTTATAGTAGGTTCTATTTTTTTTTTTTAGTTACAGAGATATTGCGCCATCTAAACAATATTATTTAAAAAAAGAACAATGTTGTTCTTTCGGCGCGTTCGAATTGTGAATATTTAAATTTTATAATCGTTCTTAAGGAGTAAACTCCAGTCGTGTGTCGGAGTTGACACACACAATTTTTCTATTTTATTTTAAACCTGACGTGATCGAGATGGTTCTTTAAAAAAATTTTTTTTTTAATATACTTCACACATTCTACACAGCACCATCTAGTTCCACACTAAGCAACTTAATGCTTGTATTATGGATACCAGACAGTTGATATAATACATAGATTACTTTTTTTGTGTAAATACATACATATTATAAATACAAAACATCCATGACTCAGGTACAAAGGTAAATGTTAATACATAAACATTTGCCCCTAGCGGGATTCGAACCCGCGACCGTTTGGTTAACAGCTAGGATTACTAGCCACTAGACCAAACGTGTCGCCAGCCCATTCCCTAGTATTCTTCTTGATGGAGAGGGAACTCACACTGTGTAATTACTAGATAACACATCTGATTAAAAAGAGGAACAAAAAAATTCCCGGGATTTCACTAACTTTATAGTTATACTAGCTGACCCTGCAAACGTTGTTTTGCCATACAAAAAAATATCACTTTGGGGGTATGGAAAATAGATGTTGGCCGATTCTCAGACCTACCCGATAAGCACACAAAATTTCATCAAAATCAGTCCAGCCGTTTCGGAGGAGTTTGGCAATAAACACCGCGACACTGGAATTTTATATATTAGATAAGGTTCGATTTATAGTATTTCTATGAGTTGGTAAAATAATCTGATACAGCTCAAAAGTACAGTCCACATCACATAAACATCTATATTTTTTGGAGCCTTGTCTTTATATATCACACAATAAAAAATAACGTAACGAAATAACTATTATCTTTCAGCCAGTTCGACACGTACTTTACCGTTTTAAAGGTTTTATCGATATAATATATATGTAAATCCCTAATCGTAGGATCGTCAATGATATGCAGATTGTATGCGAGCACATCACTATTTGAACAGGTTATCTGCTACGTACAGTGAATAAATTTCTAGGGGATAAATAGAGATGGGATGAATATTTTGTCGATATTTTATTGAAATATATAAATAGATCGGTATATTTTTGATAATAATTTAATAATAGAAATAAATTTATTAATATTTGGTAATAATAGAATTCATACATCATTAATAAGAAATTCAAAATAAATTCATCAATTTAATTAAATAATTTATAAATAAATTAATAAAATTATCCATTTGAAAAACTAATTAAAAACTTATAATTAACTTGTAATTATATTAAATATTCGATATTAAGATATTTAAAACAAATACAAGATTTTTACAAACTCTTATCTATATACATCTTATCTGTGTATATGTTACGGCTAAAGATAGGTGTGAACATAAACTTAAGATTAGCCGGCTAAACTTAGGTTTATCTTCGAGGAGATGTTAATGTTAGTTTCATCTATCATTAGCCGGCTAAACTTAAGTTTAACTGCAGGCCCTTGGCTAAAAATGTAGAAGCAAATGAAAAAGGAAACGGTATAATAATGTTTACTATTTCGACACGAAAACTTTTATTAAAAAATAATCACTCTCATTACACATACTTATGTAGGTATACAAAATTACAAATTAAAACTTTTGCAGCGTTAATAACTTAAAACAATATCTATTCATGAAAATAAAATAATAAGAAACCATTTGTTCATTACAGATACTTCTGTATTTAAAATTACAAAAAAAAACTTCTGCAGTGTTAATAACTTAAAACAATATCTAGTCATTAAAATTAAATAATAAGAAGCCCCATCCCTCCCTTATCCTTAATCCTTCTATGGTCGGCAGCGCACTTGTAGCACTTATGGCGTTGCTTGTGTTATAGGCGACGGTAGCCACCTACCATCAAGTGGACCATCAGCCTGTCTGTCTTCGCGCATCGTCTCCGCCCTCCGCCCCCTCAAGCGACATGTTCGCCCCGGCGCATCCATCGAAACATTTTTAACCGTTTTGTTTCGGTTAATGTGCACATTAACCGGCTAAAGATGGAAATTCACGACGCAAACTAACATGATATCAAACTTTAGCCGCCTCTCGAAGATAAACTTAAGATTAGCCGGCTAAACTTAAGTTTATGTTCACACCTATCTTTAGCCGTAACATATATATCTCTTATCTTTAATTATATAAAAACGTTGTGTTGGTTTGTGTATGCTTCAAAAACTCGAAAACTAGCCGACGGATTGACTTGAAATTTTTAACCAACATTGCATTTAAACAGAGGAATAATCTTCTTTACTTTTCCCCAAAATTCCAACGGAAACCGATTTTTTATAAAAAAAAAACACAATTTTCATAAAGATAAATAATTGTTATGGCAACCGCGAAACATTGCTGACTGAGCCACAGCCAAGCGTGGCCAGTTTCAGCTAGTATCACAGATTAATAAGTAGTTACTACCGTAACTAGTATTTTATAAAATTTATTGCCCCATTAACAATCTAGCAAAACGTTTTATCGATACATTAATCGTACTACGAACATCACTATTTCGTTATAAGCGCATAATTAGCTGCTATCGTAGCGAGCAGTGTCTGTTTGTTTGTACATTCACACTTGATAAATGCATATACAAAATTTGTACATTAACTGTACAATATATACTCGTATACACTTAAGTTATCTATTTATTTATTAACTGGTGAAAGTTAAGCCATTTTTGCTTGAAAGAGTAATAAACGTACATCCTCGAAAGTCTTCGCATTTATAATATTAGTAACTAGCTGGTGCCCACGACTTCGTCTGCGTTGAAAAATATTAAGTAGCCTATCCTGTGTCCCGTACGTCCAAATGTTTATCTACCAAGTTTCATGAAAATCAGTTAATTTGTTTCAGAGTTATGGAGGAACATACATACATACAGAAAATAATTGTAAAAATGGTCAATTTAGTTTCAGTATCATGTATAGAGCCTATAAACACGATATCTCTGAAAACAAAGTAACTTACTCCATGACCGACCCTTACAGATTTATTATTAGTAGGTATTGATAAGATATTAAAAGTGCTAAAAGTCAGTGCAATAAATGTATAATACAGTAGGTATTAATAGGATCTTAACCCATCCGTACTTTTATATATTATTATTATATATAATATTTTATTTAATATTATAAATGCGAAAGTTTGGAACTTTGGAACCTCCTAACTTTGAAAGCAAATGTAAACAAGTATTCACAATAAAAAATACAAGAAAATAAAATTGTTTATACGATACTTACAAATGGTTAGTTTTTTTGCCAATATTAGAAAAAACGTAGGTATAATGTTGACCTTATTTTAATAATTGCTACATGGCTCGATTGGTCTCCGCGGGGGTCATAGTAATATTCATAAAAAAATCTTATAACGATCTTATACATAATTATATACCTACTTCACTATACAATATTTTTTTAGTGTTAAATTGAGAACGTAATATATTGTTTTTTATGATAACTGACCACAAAATATGTGTGTTTGTTTATGGTTGAATAGATTTTTTTTAATTAAAATTATCATTTTGACTGATACCCAAGGAGTTTCTTTGGTGGATAGTAATTTCTTTTTTAATTTTTTTTTTAAGTCCTACCGGCTAGGGTTCCTCTGAGACCTTATGTAGTTATTAAACGAACTAAGTCCACTTACTCTATAGAGATTTGTTACTGCTTTACAATGGTACGGAGTACTTACTGATCGGCCACTTATTTATTTTACTTAAAAAAAATAATCAATCAATACTAATAATAAATCTGTAAGGGTCGGTCATGGAGTAAGTTACTTTGTTTTCAGAGATATCGTGTTTATAGGCTCTATACATGATACTGAAACTAAATTGACGATTTTTACAATTTTTTTTTCTGTATGTATGTTCCTCCATAACTCTGAAACGAATTAACTAATTTTCATGAAACTTGGTAGATAAACATTTGGACGTACGGGACACAGGATAGGACACTTAATATTTTTCAACGCGGACGAAGTCGAGGGCACCAGCTAGTAATTAATAAAATAGTTAGTCTACATAGATAAACTTTTTAATTCGAGCGTAAACAGTATTCCCTACACTGGTTTCAAGGTTATATTATGAGTGGTGTGACATTAAACATGATGGGTATGCGACATAAAAAAAAAGCCATAACCTAGTCGATGTTAAAATGTCGTGGTGTGTTAATGCGTGCATCGCGACAACTCATATATTAGCTCTTCTCATGGCTAGTGATGTGCACTTTAACATAAAGTGGTTTATCGATAATACTAATTATTAAGTTTAGTTTAGTTTTATTTAGGATTTATATTATTATATGAGTTAGGTCCCATTCGCCTGCAAGATTCACCCGAATTATTTTTTTCCCTATTGGCCCTAAAAATTCCCATGTCCCATTCACCCGAATATTAAATTGTTAACAACACACGGCGTTTCGCAGTTATTTGGGCATCCTGTCTGGCGGCAGTAACCACACCCTTACACGAAACGACCGTGTAATAACAGCATGTGTGCTGTTGTGTCAGTGAGATGAAGTAAGCCAGAGCCTTAATCTATTATCCTTAATCTTACTGTGGCGTTGCTTGTGCTATAAGCGACGGTGGCCACTTACCATCAAGTGGTTCGTAAGCCTGTCTGACGTCCCTTAATTTTAAAAAAATACTAATAAAACTAGATTTAACCCTTAAAAATTGAAATGTTTGGGGCCCTATGATTTTGAAAGATACCAGGGCAAAGTTTTAAGCAAAAGTAATATTCTAATTGTATTATTATATCAATTTTATTATTATATTAGAGAACCGACCCGGCTTTAAACGGATATTCAGTTTTTTTAAATTTTCTCTTCATACGAACAACGATTTTTTGTAAAAAAAATTGCCGAATTTGTCCAGCTGTTCTCTAGTTTTGCGCTTAGCAACACATTTAGAGATTTATTTTTATTGAAGTACTACATGTTGCACGCGACTTCGTCCGCGTTACTTTATAAAACATAGCCTATGTTACTTTCTGATAATGTAGCTTTACATCGGTGGAAGAATTTTTAAAATCGGTTCAGTAGTTTTTGAGTTTATTAATTACAAAAAAAATATACAAATCTATTCTCTCTATAATAAATATTAGTAAAGATATAGATTCTTATTGCCTAAGTTTTTCTCGATATGCCTTTATCGATAGTCTGTCCCTTCACTACGACAACAAATATTGACGTATCGATCGCGTTGAAGCCACCACGAGCTCGGCCAACATCACAGCACAGGGTTCAACTGTTGGGTTAGAAAGTTAATTTGACAGCGAACGTGTTATCGGAGGCGTTTTGTTATGACTTATGATTTTTTATTACAAATTATCGACAAGACATGACGTATAATGGTCAAAACCATTATATACTAAAAAGAGTACAAATTATATTTAAAAAAAACTTTAAAAAATAAATTAAACTAAGTTACAAATGTAAAGAATGAAAATTAAAATGTATGCTAGAAATCTAACAATTACACATTTATTACAGTGTTTAAAATAAATTAATACTTCAATATTAAACTTAACCAATTAAGATAAACATCTAGTTACAATAAAATATTAAACTAATAAATTATTCTATTTATGTGAATATAATTATTAAGGGCCCCAATACGCAGCCTGGAGGTACCCCCGAACTATTAGAGAGTTGTATTTTTGATTTATTCAACTGCCATGTTACTGTCAAAGTTAGAAATATGGTAAAATTTTAATGTCAAGTTCTTCAAGCAGTCCACTTACTTTTTGGAAGGTGATTATCGTCCCCTATTAACATAAGTAACGCATTAAGAATAAGTATAAGATAAGGATAAGTATAAGATAAGGATAAGGATAAGTAATAAGGATAAGAAAGGTATAGCAGATTGGGTTCTAGTACTCGCTCAGCGACCTTATTTACTCTCTCTATCCAGACTACCATAAGGCTGTGTACCCAATTGTGCTACAATAAAAATTGTTAATTATGTAGCCACTTTTGATTAAAGAATTTTTGATCTTAAAGTGCGAACGACAAGCAGACGATTCATTAGATCGAATGGGGATTATATGTAGACTACTTATACCATCCTTTTATTATTGAAAATTATTCAAAATCCGTTGGATGAGTTTGAAGACGTCAGCGGAGAAAGAGTCAGGGATTGACATATACTTTATTTTATAGTATACTAGTGACCAGTCTTCGGCTTCACATGTATGCATTTTTTTCTGATAATTATGTACACTACTTTTCTCCTTTATAACTCTTTTCATTAGTCAAAAGACGATTCAAAATCCGTTGGGATGGGTAATAGTAGGTTTAGAAGAAGTTTGTAGAGAAACACATAGAAGCGGACAGCAACTTCATTTTATAATATTAAATACTAGCTGTTGCACGCGGCTTCGCCCGCGTAACTTTATAAAATATAGCCTATGTTACTCGCTGAACAACAGCTTCCCAACAGTGAAAGAATTTTTCAAATCGGTCCAGTAGTTTCGGAGCCTATTCAATGCAAACAAACAAACATACTCAAATCTTTCCTCTTTATAATAATTAGTATTAGTATTTAGTATAGTATAGACTAGTGACCAGCCTTCGGCTTCAGATAGACTTTTTTCTGATAATTACGTACACTTCTCCTTTATAACTCTTTCAATTAGTCAAAAACCGTACCAAATTCTATTAGATGGTTTATAAGAAGTAAGCAGAGAAACAGACAGACGCGGACAGCGACTTCATTGATATAGATACCTAATATTTTATAACCTTAAAAATACAAAAAAAAAAATGGAATCAAAGTTGCTAACAAACTTGATTGTTATTGTAGACTCCAAAATAATGGCATTCTTGTCATTTTTATGTATTAAAAATATTTAGTAAGTTACATATTATTTCAAATATTATTTTCCAGTCAAATTAAAAAAAAGACTAACCTCAAACTTTAGCGGTAACCGCTACAATACTTTGGTAACTCGTAATAAATATTTCACCGGAATAGTTTTCCGTCTTGTGCCGTAATAAATTTCGATTAATATTATTTGATAAAATACTTACTCTGTCTGACTGAAACTGTCGAAAGCTTTTTAGTATTCTGTTCTTTTTTTTTGGGTTATCATGTCAATAGGTGATGCATAAAATATTTAAAGGTAATTCCAACGCTTTTTTGTAATAACATAGAATAATATTAATCTTTTATATTTATAAAGAAACATCTATACAAAATTTCACATTAATCGAATATGTGAAAGTTAGTGAGATCCCTTCGTCAACTAGGAAATGGGCTTTTGATTTTCAAACGCCTTAACTGATCTTCATAAGTTATGGCTAAGAACCATCTCGATTAAGTTAGCTTTCAAAGAAAAAAAAAGCGTATTAAAATCGGTCCATACTTTTAGGATTAGGACGCAAAATGGCCTATCGATGTGTCTTTTGTAAGATGTACTTCGGAGAGATGTGTCTTTCGTAAGATGTACTTTGGAGAGATGTGTCTTTTGTAAGATGTACTTCGGAGAGATGTGTCTTTTGTAAGATGTACTTCGGAGAGTGTGCTCAGGAGCTGCACGAGCTCATACCACCTTCCCCTCTTTTTCGGACTAAGATCTTTAAAACATCCTTTATTTAGCGCACTGCTACGGTTTGGAACTCCCTGCCTTTCTGTCTGTATTTCCGAGCTCATATCACCTAAAACTTTTCAAAGTTGGACTGAATTGGCATTAAAGTGGCATCTTCTTGGTGATCTCTCTCCATCATAGGCCTCATCTTCGCTACACAGCTGGTTGTTGGCCAAGAGCAAACCCATCTCTAATAAAAAGGCTGAATCGTAGGCCTCATATTCGCTAAATGGCTGGATGCTGGCCAAGAACAAACCTATATCTAATAAAAAAAGGAACTACGATGCCACATAACACATTACACACAGAGATGAAATTTTATATCACCCCTCAAAAGATAAAGATAAACCGTCGGAGGTTAAAAATAAAGAAGAGCAAGTACCTATGATCTAATAAATAACTCGCAAACCTTACCATACGGAAACATTTCTATATATATAACTAAAAACAACGTGTCCTGTCTATTTATAAACAATTTAAAACATTAGTGTTTCGTCTGCCACTTGAAACTGCCCAGCAATAAAGCCACAGTTGAAATCCTTACTGACTGATTCATAGCATAGCCGGGTGCTAGGTAGACATTTTCCTTCCTGCCGAAACAGCGATATCTATACTAATATTGTATTATAAATATTGTATTATACTAATTTTGTTTATAATGAATAAATTCATTACAAACAGTTAATCAGAATCATAGCAAATATAGAACAGACTGATAGCTGTAGACCTTACTTTCTCGAATATAAAATATTAACTCTGCCCAGCTTATATATTTTGGAGATGTGTAAATTTGTCCGAAAATATAAACAATTTTATACAAAACGTGAAGACTTACTATACAAGTATACAGGGCGTTCCAGACCACCCGTCCAGCCTTGTTATTCGGAAGTTTCAAAAAAAAGGTCAAAACAAAAAAACACGTATAAAATATTTTTTGAAACTCTATCCAACCACACTAAAAACGCCCCCCAACCCCTACCCCCTGTAAGGGTAGGGGGTGCAACTTCAAAAAATCAAATGGGAACCCCAATTTTTTTGTTACGGATTTGGATTCGTCAGAAAAAAAAGACAAACGTTTTGTCTGAAACATTTTTTTTTATCAAAAACAGTTTTTTTCTGAAAATGAATACACAGAAATCAATTGATAGGAATGAACACTTGATTTACTTAAATAAACGCTTTTTATTTCAATACTCATTTCACCAATTTGAGTTTTGGTTTTATTTTATTTTTAGTCATTGAATTTTGAGAATTGCATGTGAACCATGTTTACATTTGTTAGTTATGAAATGTAAAAAAAAATTTGGTCGATTGCAGCGCCATCTATTGCAGATAAAAAAAAATGTTGCAGACAAAAAGTTTGTCTTTTTTTCTGACGAATCCGAATCCGTAAAAAAATAGGGGTTCCATTTGATTTTTTGAAGTTGCACCCCCAACCCTAAAAGGGGGTAGGGGTTGGGGGGCGTTTTTAGTATGGTTGGATAGAGTTTCAAAAAATATTTTTTTCATTTTTCACAAAAAAAACACAATTTTCATACGTTGACCGTTGTTATGGCAACCATGAAACGTTTTTTATAGGTTTACTTATGAACCGTTCAATAAAGAGTTAAGTAAAATTAAGTGATTATATAATCGTACAGTAATTGCGTCATGGTTACAAAAGTGGTGGCCCAGTTGCGTCTCGTTAATGCTATACACAAATTTTGCTTTTACATTTACAGATTTATTATTTCACTATAGCTGTTGCACGCGAATTCGCCCGCGTAATTTTATAAAAAAATAGCCTATGTTACTCGCTGATTACGTAGCTTTCTATAGGTGAAAGAATTTTCAAAATAGGTTCATTAGTTTTTGAGTTTTCATTACAGACATACAAATATTCTCTCTTTATAATATTATTTTATAGTACTAGCTGTTGCATGCGTCTTCGCCCGCGTAATTTTATAAAAAATAGCCTATGTTACTCGCTGATAACGTAGCTTTCTATAGGTGATAGAATTTTCAAAATCGGGTCATTAGTTTTTGAGTTTATTCATAGTATAGACTAGCTATACCCGCGACTAAGTTTTTTGAAAATACCACAGAAACCTAACATCTTTTCAGAATAAACAATCTGTGTGTCAAATTTCATCTAAATTCGTTCTCAGTTTTCAAATTCCTTTATCAAAATCGTAGACTTTTATAACCTTTTAAAACTAAAGCACTAAGCAGACAACTGTCAGACGTTTGATATGAAATTTTGGCATGATTCATAATTTCCCTGGTGCAAACAAATGTCGACTTTAAGGTGACGAACCTTTTCTTATCCCTACTTTACTTAAAAGAATTCGATTCGGCTACTTAGTGCGTAAATTATGCAGCTTATATGTTATAATTTTACCAAATAGGAATATTTTTACATACATACTAAAATCCACATAGTTTATTGTGTGTTTACAATATTGTTTAGTGAGCAATAAAAGTTGATATCTCTCTCCAGTTGAATATCTCAACAAACTGGCTGAGTAGCGTACAATGCGCGAACTACAAGAGATGCGTGGGCGCAGGGCAAACACGTTCCCATTAAGGCCAAGTTGTCTTTCAAAAATTTCAACTTCAATTCATTCAAGTATCAATTTTCAAAGCATATAAATAGACATAGATGCAAAATTGCCAGTCTATGTGCCTTTTGTATAATAAGATGTACTTCGGAGAGATGTGTCTTTTGTAAGATGTATTTCGTAGAGATGTGTCTTTTGTAAGATGTACTTCGGAGAGTGTGCTCAGGAGCAGCATGAACTCATACCTCCTTCCCCTTTCCTCTATCGGACATACAGACGTACTGATTACCATCCTCACCTTGTCCAAATCCCTCTTTTTCAGACCAAGCGCTTTAAAACATCCTTTATAATGCGCACTGCCAAAGTTTGGCCTGTATTTCCAGGCTCATATAACCCAAACCTTTTCAAAGTTCGAGTGAATAGACATCTTCTGGGTGAGCTCACTCCATCATAGGCCTCATCCTTGCTACACAGCTGGTTGTTGCCGAAGAACAAACCCAACTCTAATAAAAATAAAAAATAAAACACGTCAGTCGTAGGACTGCACGTCAGGAGTGAAAACGTAGCTTCACAAAAACATTACGTTACATTACATAACCTAACAGGTCGCGAGTTCAATTGTTTTTTCCAACTCTAAAATTGTTTATTTTATTTTTTAATTATTTTAAATTAATATCAGCTACATTAATGGTTGGTTACATTACATTATATGACAGTGACGCGAGTTCAATGATTTTATCCCATCTCAAAAATTCCCAACGAGCCTAAAGAAGTTTTCACTTAAAAAAATGTACTGATTCAAAGGCTTCCTCTATTCTGCTCATTCTGTTATTCTAACGATGCTGTTGTTGGGAAGATGTGGACTCAGTCGCCACCACCAAATATTCTTAGTCAAGCCAGGAAAAAAAGTAAACTGGAAATCCAGTTATTGTCGTCACAAGAACTCCTCCATATTCGGCTTAATTTGACTGTACTATTTGTCATTGATACAAGACCCTGCTTTATCTCAATGTCAAAATGTGTTTCAAAGAATAAAATGCATCCTATTTCAATTACTTAGTAGCTAGTGTGTAATAAGAACCATTGTTTTAAGATTCCATTAGCAATATCTATCTATATATATAAAAATCTCGTGTCACGATGTATGTTCGCGATAAATTCTGAAACTACTGAACGGACTTTGATCAAACTTCATAAGTATCTGTTATTTGGTCCAACTTAAAAGATAGGATAGTTTATATCTCATGTTGTTTATTATTTTTTTGCAAATTATATAACATTATTAACATAGCGCCAACTGTTGATACCTATTCAATCCAGCAATTATTTATCTGTGAGTTCCATAAGGTTCTCACAGATGGCGGTTTAAAGTAATTTATCGGCTGGATTGCAAGAAAGCACCCCGGGCGAAGCCGGGAGCGGGCTAGTAGTACGTATATAAATTATAAACTCCTATATTTTATATATGCTACGAATATATAAAATATAGGATATTATATATATAGGATTTATATAAAATATAAAATATATAATATATAAAATACCGATAATAACAAATGTCGCAATCGAAAATTCTCGATATCATACTTTATTGTTATGGCTTCGCTTTAAATTCTCAGAAGTTAAATCCGAGCAATGTTAGCGATTTGTTTATGACTGTATACTTACTAAGAAACGTGGCTTGTATGACCACACACTACTTAATACAATCATTATAAAACTAGCTGGTGCCCACGACTTTGTCCGCGTTGAAAAAGAAAATATATGAGTAACTAGCTGACCCGGCAAACGTTGTTTTGCCAAAAAAATTCTTTGGGGTGGACCACCCTTAACATTTAGGGGTAAGGAAAATAGATGTTGGCCGATTCTCAGACATATCCGATAAGCACATAAAATTTTATCAAAATCGGTCTAGCCATTCTCGGAGGAGTTTGGCAACAAACACCGCGACACGAGAATTTTATATATTAGACTAGCGGCCCGCTCCCGGCTTCTCCCGGGGTGTATTTTTTCTAATAAAAGAATTTTTCTAAAATAAACGTAGCCTAAGTTACTCCTTATTACATCAGCTACCTGCCAATAAAAGTCCCGTCAAAATCGGTCCAGCCATTTCAGAGATTAGCCGGAACAAACAGACAGACAGACAAAAATTGTAAAAAATGTTATTTTTCATATGCATTTAGTAAAAAATGAAAATTCATATGCATGTAGTAAAAAACGGTTATTTCAATATTGCAAACAGACACTCCAATTTTATTTATATGTATAGATAAAGCCTGACATAGTTATCGCTGTGACGACGGTGGCGCCGCCACGCGACAGTGGCGCCCAATTATTTATATTTTTGGAAAATCACTCGAGAACAGTAATTTTTTCTGTATGAAAGGTCCTTTATTGTATCCCTGACAACGTGTATGCAAAATTTAATGATGATCGGTTGAGTAGTTAAGGCGTGAAAAGGTAGCAGACAGACATACAGACAGAGTTACTTTCGCATTTATAATATTAGTATGGATAGTACGGATGGATGACAACTCTATATTGGGCTTTATGTCTCTTTTGGATTAGTTTTGATTTTTTTTTAAATCAACTTACTCTCATTTAGCAATATATAGACTCATGTGTTTTTTTATGTTATTAGATGATAGACAGTCAAAAAATTTATTTTATAGTGTTTACAATTCTTAATCCTATTATGGGCAGCGTAGCACTTGCAGTATACCTGTGTCTTCGCTTGTGTTTTAGGCGACAGTAGCCAACTACCATCGAGTGGACTGTCAGCCTATCTGCCGACTTTAATATTAAAAAAATCCTTTATCTCTTAATCCTTATATGGTAAAAAACATCGCACTTGCAGCACCTGTGGCGTTGCTTGTATTATTGGCGACGGTAGCCACCCACCATAGAGTGGACTGTCAGCCTATCTGCCGACTTTATCTCTTAATCATTATATGGTAAGCATCGCACTTGCAGCACCTGTGGCCTTGCTTGTATTATTGGCGACGGTAGCCACCTACAATCAAGTAGACGTCAGCATGTCTGTCAATCATAATATAAAATCGTTAGTATATCTGCTGCTCATTTTTCTTTCTTTCTTAGTATATCTGTATTTTCCTAAAATAAGCTATTTCTTTATCTGAATTCTGATTGAAGTTATTGGTCAGAGTTTATTGTCCAGTCTTTTATTGCTGCTCATAATTGTGAAAAATTCAAGACAAACGAAACCATGGGGCACAGTATTTTTTATTTTATTTTTATACCTGTCAAATTTTACATGTGACCAAGAGATAAGGATATATCAGAAACATGTGTCCCCGTGTATCCCCGGAGTCATCCATCAAATGGCGCCCTAACACCGTTTGGGGTCGTGTTCTATTTGCGTCCTTGTCTAACAAGGTGCTGAGTGAGCGAGACAAAACTAATGTTGAGTTTTTGTTGCCAAATAAAAAAAAAATGGTGCCTATTAAAACTATATATAGGCGTGTTTTATGTATTGCAAATTATTATACAGATCTGTTTGACTTTTATGACGAAATTTATTTTAATTTAAATCGAAAAACACGTTATAAATTAGAAATTATGTTTAATTAACCTTTTTTTATACACAGGCTGAAAATGGTCAGAGATGAGACAAAAAATGTAATATTAGTCAAATAGGTCATTTGTGACATAAATTCGTCAAGAGACGAAAATGAGACAGAAAGAATGATAACTAAAGTAGGTTTGATTTCGATTTTTAGTGCCTTTCGATTTCTTTTGTATTGTATTTTTTATGTTAAGGTCAGCATAAAAGGCTGACGGTCCATTTGGTGATAGGTGGCTACCGTCGCCATAACACAAGCAACGCCACAAGTGCTGCAAGTGCGCCGCCGACTACAGTAGGATTAAGGATAAGGATAAGGGATTACTCACTCACCGAAACACAACAGCACATGTGCTGTTATTTCACAGTGAGTGGGTAAGGGTTGCCAAAGTCCATTTTCCCATATCTTATCCTTAATCCTTTGGCGGTGCTTGTGTTGTGGCGACGGTAGCCACGTACCATCAAGTGGACCGTCAGCCTTTTATGCTGACCTTAACATAAAAAACCAATACAAAAGAAATCGAAAGGCACTAAAACACTAAGAAAATCGAATCTACGTTAGTTATCAAACTTTCTGTCTCATTTTCGTCTCTGGACTAATTTACGTCACAAATGACCTATTTGACTAATATTACATTTTTTGTCTCATCTCTGACCATTTCTGACCATTACATTTTTGCCTCATATCTGACCATTTTTGCCATTTATGTCTCAAATTTATATTCTTTGTATTTTTTGTACATTTTTGTCTTTAAAATCATATTGTGGCTAATTCGGATACACAAGCATTTTTAAATAACTTGAAATTCATACATTATCTACTTTATTTGTTAATGTGAAATCTTGTTAATCCGTTATAATTGAACAGGATCCCATCAGAAGGGGATTATCACTGAATGCCATCAGTACAGCCCCCATTGTTGCATGCTGAAACATATTTGCATTTAGGCTTTATTGTATGGGGTCGTATACAACCCCTATCAGATAGGGGTGGTTCGCTACCCCTAATGTATTGCAACGATAACAGGTAACAATCTCAAATCTAATTTAAATTTCTTGTCATTTATTTTTAGATAAATTCCTTTTTTCTAATTGTGGGGTTGATTTTTTTATTTTCTATGTTGTGTTTATAGGCAACGGTGGGTGGCTACCATCGCCAAAGCTCGTTGAGCGGCGTTGAGTTTTCTTACTAGCGCCATATGTGATAACTGTGGCAACACACATTGGCTAAAAACTTTTGTTTTAAAACTGTGATTTCGCACGCCATACAAAACACTACGAACTTTCTTCTTCTTCTCTTTTAATGTCTTGGCTCCATCAGATCTTCTCCAATGATTTTGCCAGTGTCATTAGTAAAAATAACAATTTGTAATAGCCTTTTTAAAATAAAAAAAGGCAAAATTGAAATTAAAATCAAAAGTAGCAGATCCCGAGACTAGTCAGTCGAGTCGAGTCTATAATTTTTCTTAATTTTCCAAAACAGGTCCGTCAAGTCCAAAGCAGTCAAGTCAAGTCACTACGAACTTTATGGAACATTTAAAAGTGACATTTGCGTAGAGCATCAACTATCATCTGTCATTTAAAACCAACCAAACATCATTCATTTAAAGAAAATGGACTTTATGTCAACACATTGAAGTTTAAAATGAATAGTAAAATTTGGTCGTTACTACCTTTCACCATTGATTCCGCCATGATTCCGTTTTAGGCGTACTTGACATGTGCCGCTTTGGCATTTAGGACTAAAATTCCATAATTGTAGTACTACGATGGCTCTACCTAATTACCACATTACAATGAGAATAGTCTGTAACACTACATGTCTGTAGTCTGTACCATTACAATGAGAATAATCTGTAACACTACATGTCTGTAGTCTGTACCATTACAATGAGAATAGTCTGTAACACTACATGTCTGTAGTTTTTACCACTACAATGACAATAGTCTGTAATACTACATGTCTGTAGTACCATTACAATGAGAGTAGTCTGTAACACTACATCTCTGTAGTCTGTACCATTACAATGAGAATAGTCTGTAATACTACATGTCTGTAGTGTGTACCATTACAATGAGAGTAGTCTGTAACACTACATGTCTGTAGTCTGTACCATTACAATGAGAATAGCACTTTAACCTGATCAGGTGTTAACAAAGTTCTCTTTTACGTAGATAAACTGTTCAAATATAACTGGAAAGCGCTAATTTCATTAACACAATTTGAGATAAAGATTCAATCATACGAGCGAGTTCACCAGGGAAAAAATCAGATGTTTCTATTGGGTTTTTTTAATAGCTAACAATTAAATACGAACTACCACAGATGCAGCAGGTGAACTGCCGACCTTAGTGGAATTAAGGATAAGGGATTAGGTATTAGGAAATGATACAGCAGATAGCATATAATTACATCAAACGAGAAATTTATCTAATATGTATTATGTATATAAATTTCACCAGAGTTCACCAGGGAATAAATAAAATGCGTCTATCACTTAGGTACTCTATTCATTTGTGCAAGAGATTAACGAAAAAATGCACAATAAACTTACTATTATAAACTTTATACAAAAAAGTATATTAATATATAGAATACTAGTGGCCCGCTCCCGGCTTCGCACGGGTGTAATTTTTTACTCAATCCAGCTGATAAAATTACCTTACATCGCCATCCGTTAGAATCTGTTGGAACTCACAGATAAATAATTGCTGGATTGAATAGGTATCAACAGACGGCGCTAAAAAATAATAAACAAAATGAGATATAAACTATCCTATCTTTTAAGTTGGACCAAATTACATATAGTTACGAAATTTTATCAAAGTCGGTTCAGTAGTTTCGGAGCTTATCGTGTACAAACATTGTGACATGAGATTTTTATATATATAAGAAGAATATAGAAGTATGTAATATAGAAAATCTTTAAAAGAACGAGCAGAATGCAACGGGAAACCACTGCTACTATATTTAGAATAAGAATAAATTTCATATAAAAACATACATTTTTTTTAAAACTATAAAGGTGGCAGACAGGCTGGCTTACTTGATGGTAGGTGGTTACCGTCGCCTAAGGACACAAGCAACACCAAGGGGAGTGCTAATGCTCTGCTTACCCTCCCATATACATCTATATCTATATGTTACATAGATATAACATATAGAAATACAAACACAAACGTCCCCTGTCCGCCACAAACTCATTTTTCCCATGAGAGTTAATGAAAAGTCTGAACGATTGTACGACTGAAGAGAGAGAACTAACTATATAGGTATTAAGTATATTTATTTATGTATATTTAGCAGATAAGTATAGGTAGTAGGTCTCAATTGCACAATAGCAATTTGGGTAGGTGCAATCATCGGCCCCGTGGGATTGGCAGCATTAACCCAACAAAGTGTATTATGGAGCAAGAGAGCGACCCTCTCTCGCGTCCACGCGAAGCGGCGCCTCAATTATTAAATGTATTAGGTACTACCAGTACATTGAACTTATGAATTGAATACAATAATACGTCTTCATATAGGAGGATCCGTCGTTCATCTCAAAATACTAGCGACCCGGTCCCGGATTCGCATGGAGCACGGACCCAACGCATTTTGATATGGTTTTAAGAGCGTTACAGAATCAGAATCAGAAATTTATGATTCCCGGCGGATCATAATGCCATGATGTGTTTAGTTTGCAGATAAAATATTAACGTTATATTATTTATAGTTTTACTAGTGGCCCGCTCCCGGCTTCGCATGGGTGCAATTTTTTACTCAATCCAGCTGATAAAATTACCTTACATCGCCATCTGTTAGAATCTTTTGGAACTCACAGATAAATAATTGCTGGATTGAATAGGTATCAACAGATGGCGCTATGTTAATAATATTATATAATTTGCAAAAAAATAATAAACAAAATGAGATATAAACTATCCTATCCTATCTTTTAAGTTGGACCAAAAAACAGATACTTATGAAGTTTGATCAAAGTCGGTTCAGTAGTTTCAGAGTTTATCGCGAACATACATCGTGACACGAGATTTTTATATATATGGATAGATAATCTAGTAAATTGCTGAAAAATATTTTAAAATATTGGGATAATTTTCTCATTAGATCAGTTTTTGTGAAGTCTAAAATGTTCTAAAAGATCGTGTTATAATTTTTTTTAATAACTTGTAATTTTTTTTAATACAAGTATACAACTACAAATAATATGACGTTAACATCTTATCTGCAAACTAAAACATCTGAAACTACTGAAATCATAAATTTTGACTCCAGCGTGATTCTAATTGATGAATGCTCTTAACAATTGAAAAGGTTTTTAAATAAAGAATAAATATAAATATCTTCACACATTACACACAGCACCATCTAGTTTCAAACTAAGCAACTAATGCTTGTATTGTGGATACCAGACAGTTGATATATTGATACATACATAGATTACTTTTTTTTTGTAAATACATACATATAATAAATACAAAACACCCATGACTCAGGGACAAAGGTAAAATGTCCCTAGCGGGATTCGAACCCGCGACCGTTTGGTTAACAGCTAGGGTTACTAGCCACTAGACCAAACGTGTCGTCAAAGAAAGAGGGTTAATGTATATAATTTGTAGAAAGAAAATTCTTCGTCGGTGCGAAACCGGGGGCGGGTCGCTAGTAAAATAAAGTCGTTTTTCGTGTCTATTTCTCTACTAACTTCTTTTAAAGTTAGATTAGATCAAAGACTATATAAGCATACAGTTTAGATCAGTGGTTTGAATACGGTTTTCACTATTGGGTACAGTTATAAACGAGGAAGGTATATAATAATCAGATTTCACCCGAGGCCGGCTCGTTAGTATTTTATAACGAAAATGTATCTTTAGACCATGTTGTATTTTTTAAATAATAATAAAAAAAAGGCATAAACAATGCAACCGTTTGGTTTCTTTATAAAAAAATAATCCCCACTAATACATTCCTCAAGTTACGTTCTTAACGGCTCGTTGCATTCAATCAAATATTACGTATAGTGTTGGGTTATTGATCGATGAAATGATGTTATAGATATTTTCAATATATCAAAAGAGTATATCTTTAAACTGTAGGTAACAGAATTTTTTTTTTATAGAATCAGTTCAAAGTTCAAAGGCACATAACAAGTAAATATGTATATGTTATATATACAATGTATATTTACAGAGATATCGGCACCGGCTACATATTCATTCCCTTCGGTATCGAATCCTTGGGTCCGTGGGGTCCCAACGCGTTTAAATTTTTTTACATCTTGTCAAAACGTTTAATCCACATAACTGGCGATCCTAGAGCTGGCTATTACCTCGGGCAACAGATTAACATTGCCATACAAAGAGTGTATGGCTACTAGTACTAGCCACCTGACTCATTGCTCATTAATCTTCTTTTTCTCTAAATGCCGTTGGCGATCATCTTCGAAGAGGCCTCTCCATGGCGCTGTCCTAATTGGCAGTGATCGTACGAGCAAACGATGTTTGCGATGGAAATGATCGTACGATGGTCCAACACGCTGTCCCAATTGGCTACGATCGTACGATCCCATCGTACGATAATGTCATCGCAACGGTGCGGCGCCATTTTAACAATGGCTGTTTACATTGACCAAAATACTTTATTTCATTTCATTTATTGACTTAAAATTTCTTTGGAATCCCTTTTTTTGAATATAATAATAATCTTTATTTCTACAAAAACACATTTTTACACAAGCTTAAATATACATATTTTCAGTGAATGCAATTTTAACATAAAAGTTCTCTAACTCCCGAACTAGGTTGGACACCTGTATCTCGGGAGTCAGTGAATACAACCGTGGTGTTCGAACTTCATGAAGTGAACCTTTTTGTTTTTTTTTTTCTCATATTGATTTTAGCGACGTTTATGACTGTCATCTCAATTTTTCCTTGTAAAATGAATAAACCAGTCTGCTTTTTTTCCTTGGATTTTTATTAATTATTTTCAATGGACAAATTCACAACATGGTCCTAGATCGAAGCCGGATATGAGAGATTTGAATCAACGAAACGGATCCATTAAATTTTGCGAAGATTGGTGATACTGGAATTATTGGAAAATTTCTTCGGGTACTATTTGGCGGATTGCGGTGTGAAGCGAGTTAAGTGTGCCGGCTAGTTTACCTGGTGTTTAAATGTTGCACAGTGAACTATTAGTGATTTATTCCCTTATGTTTTGATAGTTCACATTAGGTATTACTGTGTATATACTTTCGCCACTTTCTGTAATATTCATATTTGTTTGTATACGTTTCAGTTTAACACTCGACTCCCAATATGACTGAAGAAAAGGATAAGTTGGTTAGAACACGTAGCAGCTATAAAGGCCAGATCACGAGTTTCAATAACATTTTAAATACTTTAAAATCTTCTTCATTGAGCTCCTCTGAGGTAACTGAACTTCAGTTACGTATTAGTAAGCTTGAACTGTTGTACAATAAATTTGACGAGGTACAGTTGAGGTTAGAATGTTCGGATGATTTCGACGTGCAACTCGCGGAACGTGCTCAGTTTGAGTCACAGTATTTCAGAGCGCTTTCTTCAGCTCAAAACATGCTCGCTGAATGCTCTAAAAAACAGGACGAGTTTCTCTCGGCTGATAAGAGCTACCGTAACGGCAACCATAAACTTGTTAGGTTACCCACGATTCAGTTACCAAAATTCAGTGGGTCTTACGGAAACTGGTTAGAGTTTCATGACACCTTCACAAGTCTGATCCATAACGATGATGAGATCGATAAAATTAATAAATTTCATTACCTGAGAGCCAGCTTGGAGGGTTCAGCTGCCGTGGTAATTCAATCCATTGAGTTTTCCGCAAGTAATTATTCAATTGCGTGGAAATTATTGTGTGAGCGTTTTGATAACAAGCGTGTGTTAATACAGAATCACGTATCAGCGTTGTTTAATGTGGAACCCATTACAAAGGAATCTTCTATAACTTTAAAACGTCTCATCGATCAAGTAAACAAAAACTTACGAACTTTGGAGACGCTAGGTGAACCAGTTGAACACTGGGGCACACTCCTCATTCATATTATCACTCGACAATTAGATACGAAAACATTTCGTGAGTGGGAGGAGATTAAAAGTCATTTAGATAAAGATGAACCAATAAAGTTCGATATTTTCATTGAGTTTTTGCGCAATCGTGCTAATTTAATCGAAACGTTAGAAATGTCCCGCAGTGGTATTCAGCAAGGTTCCAGTTCGAACAAGGGCAAAATTAAAACTATGATTTCTGTTCAGAACCCTAACTCAGATGTTTCGTTAAGGCTTTCATGTCTCAAATGCAATGGCGAACACAGTTTGAATACTTGTCCCGAGTTTCTTGGATTATCTAATAATCAAAGAATGGAATTGTTACCTAACTACAAAGTATGTTACAATTGCTTTAAAACCGGGCATTATGCCAATCATTGCAAGAAACCAGGGTGTAAAATATGCAAGCGTAAACACAATACACTTATTCACATTGACATTAAGGATAAGGCTGAGTCTGCATCTTCTTCATCAAATGTTCGTTCAAACACCAATGCATCGAGTATCAATGTCGCTTTATCGGCAAATGTTTCATTTGATAGTTATGGCAAAAAGCATGATGTACTTTTATCGACTGCATTAGTCAAGTTGTTTGACAAAAATAATCGCGAACACATCGCTCGCGTTGTATTGGATAGCGGTAGTACATCGTGTCTTATGACTGAGAAAATGTTCCGCATGCTAGACTTACCTGTTAATCACATTGATAAATGTATACTAGGTATAAACAATGTGTCAACTCATATTAATAAAATGTGTCGTGTCGCTATGAAATCGTTGAATGAGAACTATTCGACTCATCTGCAGTGTTTCGTTTTGCCTTCCATCACTGACAATGTGCCTTGTCGTGAGATTGATCTGTCAAATCTTAATATTCCTTCAAATATTCATTTAGCAGACCCTAATTTCCATAGTCCGTCTGAAATAGACTTGATTCTTGGTGCTGATGTTTTCTGGGATTTGTTAGGGTCGCAACAAATTAAACTAGGTAAAGGAAAACCGACACTTTTTGATACTCGCCTGGGGTGGGTCGTTTCTGGTGTGATAAATACCAATAACGTGTCGTTTCTATCTAATGATATAAAATGTAACTTTACTAAGATGAAGTGCACCAGTAGCTTTGATGATGACATTCAAAACCAACTTATACGTTTTTGGCAGCTGGAAGAGACCGGCAGCTCACAGTCATCTAATTATCTCCCTGAAGAGAAACTATGCGAAGAGCACTTTGTCAAAAACACAACACGACTGGATGATGGTCGGTTTTGCGTTCATATTCCTCTTAAGGAAAGTCCCGAAATATTAGGTGATTCTTATGAACGCGCTCAAAAATGTCTCTTTTCCTTGGAGCGTAGACTCAAAAGGAAACAAGAATTTAGTAGTATGTACTATGACTTTATGTCAGAATACGAGTCGTTAGGTCACATGTCTGAACTACTCGATACTGATACGCCTTTCAAATGTTATTATATTTCCCATCATGGAGTTTTGCGCGAAAGTAGTACAACTACTAAACTGAGGGTAGTTTTTAACGCTAGTGACCCCACTACTAGTGGTGTTTCGTTTAACAACATTCAAATGGTCGGTCCGACTGTTCAGGATGATCTTTTGTCTATACTTCTGCGTTTCAGACAACACAAGTACGTTTTATCAGCAGATGTTGAGAAGATGTATAGGCAAATAGTTATCCATCCTCAAGATAGGCACTTGCAACAGATTTTGTGGCGGCATGATGTGAATGAAACGGTCAAAATGTATCAACTTAATACTATTACATATGGTACAGCTAGCGCTCCTTTTCTTGCAACTCGCTGTTTAAAACAAATCGGTATGGAATGTAGAGATAATAAAATTGCGGAGATTATCACTCACGATTTTTATGTTGATGATTTGCTCACAGGCGGCAATGATCTAGATGAAGTATGTGAAATACGTAAAGATGTCACTGCTGCGCTGGCAGCTGCATGTATGCCGTTGAGAAAATGGAAATCTAATGAACCTTCATTATTGTCTGGCGATTTTCAAACATCCGTTGATTTGAATATAGGATCTCATCAACCAGTCAAGGTGTTAGGCTTAGGTTGGTTGACAGATACTGACGAACTCTGTTTTCCTATACGTCAGACTATTCCCAAGGGTTGTAAGAAGCGTGACATGTTGTCATCCATAGCCCAAATTTTTGATCCTCTAGGTCTTTTATCGCCTTGTATAGTACTCATGAAAATGCTACTGCAGAAATTGTGGCTTCAAAAATTGTCATGGGATGACAAGCTACCGCCTGATGTCGCTCAAAAATGGGTTGATATCACCAAGAAATTACCTCTCTCGAACAATTTACGCATTCCACGGCGTATTGTTTGTGATTCATACACTGCGTTAGAACTTCATATATTTTGTGATGCATCAGAACGTGCGTACGGCGCCTGTGTTTATGTTCGCAGTGTGAATGATAGAGGTGTCACTCTAGTTCGTTTACTAACAGCTAAAAATCGAGTTGCTCCTATTAAGCCCTTAACTATTCCTAGGCTTGAGCTTTGCGGCGCTTTGACTGCAGCGCGTCTTTACAAAAGGGTTATCAGCTCTCTTAGAATGCCAATTCAACATACAATCTTCTGGACGGACTCAACGATTGTGTTAGGGTGGTTGAAAATGCTACCTAGTAAGCTCCAATTATTCGTTCGGAACCGGGTCGCAGAAATACTGGAAGATACGAGCGACTGTGCATGGAGGCATGTACCAACGGACCAAAATCCAGCGGATCTTTTATCTCGTGGGGTTGAAGTCGATGCAATGTCCTCTCTTGATTTTTGGTGGTCTGGTCCAACATTTCTGAAAGACGAAGCGTCCAAATGGCCTGGTCAACCAGGTTCTCATCCTATTAGTTTACCAGAGATACGACCAGAGGTTGCCTTAAACGTTACTCAACAAAATGTTATCAAAAACGGTCTAGTCAATTATGATCGTTTTTCCAATTTTCCTAGAATGGTTCGTGCTGTAGCGTATATGAAACGTTTTATTAATATTTGCAGGAAGCAATCTGTAACTTCTTCATTTCTCAAAGAAGATGAATTGAGAAAAGCTTTAAACTTACTCATTATTGATGTACAACATGCCTCTTTCCCTGAGTACAGCTCGCTTAAATATGGCCAGTCTCTGTCTAAGAAAAGTCCACTTCACAAACTAGATCCGTTTCTGGATGAAGACGGCGTCATGCGTGTAGGAGGTCGTCTTGAAAATTCCGAATTTTCAAATGATAAAAAACACCCAATAATTATACAGTCCACTCATCGTTTTACAAAACTTTTATTTAATTTTGAACACAAAAAACTAATTCACGCTAGACCACAAATGTTATTGGCCACAATTAGAGAAAAATATTGGCCGATTGGAGGTCGATGGCTGGCAAAAACATGTTACCACAATTGTGTTCTCTGTAGTCGCATGAAAGGTAGAACCTTAACTCCATTAATGGGGAACTTACCTCAGCAGCGAGTCCAAGCAAGTTACCCTTTTGAGAATGTTGGAGTCGATTACGCAGGTCCTATAATGTCGGCTAATAGACAAGGTCGAGGATGCAGACTTCTGAAGGTGTACATTGTTCTTTTTGTTTGTTTCGCTACGAAGGCGATTCACCTTGAATTGGTAGGTGATTTAACAAGCAATAATTATTTACAAGCGTTACGTAGATTCATCTCGCGAAGAGGTAAGCCTCGTCATATTTATTCTGATAACGGTACTTCGTTTGTTGGCGCGTACAAAGACCTTTCTAAATTTATTAAATCTAACTGCGACTTTTTATCGAAAACAATGGCCAACGAAGAGATTTCTTTTCATTTTATACCGGCATATTCACCTCATTTTGGAGGTCTTTGGGAAGCGGGTGTTAAATCTACAAAGTTCCATCTTGTAAGAGTGTTAGGAAATTGTAAATTAACTTTCGAGGAATTGTACACTGTGCTCGTACAAATAGAGGCGATACTTAACTCGCGTCCATTGACTCCGCTCTCATCGGACCCTACGGACCTGATGCCGCTAACTCCCGGACATTTTCTTATCGGGCGATCATTCACTTCGTTACCTGAGACTAATCTTAAGGATCGCAATACAAACTACTTGACCCGATACCAGAGGATCTCTCAATTACAACAACACTTCTGGACAAGATGGAATAAAGAATACATCTCTGAGTTGCAACATCGAGTCAAATGGCGTACTCGGCAAGAAACCTTAAAGTTGGATTCGTTGGTGGTTCTCAAAGAAGAAAACACGCCACCTTTGAGATGGAAACTTGGGCGTATAGTTGCAGTCCATCCTGGTCGTGACGGTGTTAATCGCGTCGCTGACATCCGAACTTCAGCAGGAACTGTGCGGCGCTCCTTCAGCAAAATCTGTCCTCTGCCTGTTGGTTGACAGTAGTCAACGCCCGGGGGCATGTTCGAACTTCATGAAGTGAACCTTTTTGTTTTTTTTTTTCTCATATTGATTTTAGCGACGTTTATGACTGTCATCTCAATTTTTCCTTGTAAAATGAATAAACCAGTCTGCTTTTTTTCCTTGGATTTTTATTAATTATTTTCAATGGACAAATTCACAACACGTGGTGCTTACAATAACAACTAAGTATATGAAACTACCTATATGAAATAAATAATAAATATATAAATAAATAAATAAATATGTAACGTAAATAAATATATGAATATGTAATATAAATAATATATATTAATAAATACATAATTTAATTTGATGTCATTTAACACTAATAATACATTTATCATTTATCAATTGCTCTGTATCATCATAATTTAGGGTTAGCAGCCAATTAGTAATCTTAACCTTTAATTCATATTTGTTAAGTTTATTAATTTTTAAGATTTTGTCAAGGTAAATGTAAAGCTTGGAACTGAGGGCATTGTGATGCCGGGAGGCAAAGAAGGTCTTGCAGGCCACCTTCGCGCAGATTGCTTTCGCTCGTCTAGCACTGTCTGGTACATTTATAGTTAAAACAGTCTGGTGTTTACGTAATATGGAACGTAGTACAAAAAGCTGCCTGACGGCTAAAAGCTGTACAGCATTGTATAATTCGCTAATAATAGTTCTGAAATTGACCAGAATGGCGCCAGTGTAGCACATCTTCTATACACTACTAGCGCCATTTTAATTTACTCGTATTCTGTGACCACTTTTTAATACATAGAGTCGGTATTTGACATTGACATTTGACTTTATCGCACGACCATTTTCCATCGTACGATCGTTTTAAGCGTTTTCTGTGGTAGCACGATGACTTGCGAGCTTCAATTAGGACTTCTTAAGAGATTTGTGTATTAAATTTCGTCGTGCGACGAAAACGCATAGTTTGCTCGTACGATCGTGGCCATTTAGGACGTCCCCTATGACGCGCCACTCGGAACAGCTCTCCCACTCCCGTGATTCCGGTCCATTGGCGAATGTTCTTTAACCAAGACATCTGTCTTCTGCCGATACATCTTCGCCCCTCAATCCTGCCCCCCAAGATAAGATGGAGCATGTAGTACTTTTCCCTCTACATTACACTTTACACTGTAACCTTTATTTGCGTAACCTCACCATCGCATCGGCTCTAACGGAAGACCAGCACAGGTTTTTACAACCTGCATTATACTGAGTTGTAGCCGTTTGTGTTTGTCTTTCTATATGTTACTTATATGTAGGTATGTTTTAAATGTTCTTTGCCACAAATAAAAACTTATTCTATTTTATCATTTACGGAAATCAATCCCGAATCTTGAACCGTGAGGCCCTCTTTTTCTTTTAATTATGTAAGAAATACAAAAAGCAAGGACAAAAGCCGTTAAACTCGTGTCAAAAACCCTTAAATATCAATCATAACCAAACAAAAGTCAAAGTCTAGACAATAACAGAGAGACAAAAGCTCTAAAATTGGAATGTCACGGTCTGCGCCTGCGCACGGAACGCGGTAAATCACTTAACACCGCTAGTGATGTGCTCCCTTTCGATAAACTGTTTATACTCTTAAAATATAAAGATAGGCGGTGTTAAAAAGTTGTTTAGAACGATCACCTTAACTTAAATGCGTCGTCCTAAAGTAGCATTTTCTAATGTTAAGGTTGATAGACAGGCTGACAGTTCACTTGATGGTAAGTGATAGGCGCTCCCGACGATAGTAGGATTGTTTATAAGGGATAAGGAAGGGATAGGGAAGCACATAAATGCTGTTATTTCTCGGGAGTCTTCTGTAAGGGGGTGGTTACTGCCGCCAGAAAGACTGCGAAACACAAGCCCTGCCACTGCTATGAGAATTGTTCTTTTTCTATTAATTAACAATAATTATTCATTAGTCTTAGATTTTCTTATGTTTGATAGTAAGGTTTATTTTTTCCAAAATAAAGTGTTTGTTTACAAAGAGATGAAAAAAAGAATATGTTAACTGAATAGTAAATAAAAAGAGGTCTTAAATGAGCAATGAACGTCTTTGAGAAAGATACAATCTGTAAGGTCAGGTTACTGGACCATTGCTTGTAAACATTTGGAACAATTAAATATATATCCGTCTCTTTTTGTTTCTCCAGTAAATTTCTTGTAAACCAACTTCTTAATGAATTTCGATAGGGTTTTCTCTATTAGAAAGAAGGATAAAAGAGGAAGGTTTGTCTATTTAGTTGCAGAAAAAAAATTGTATCCGTGCGAAGTCGGCGACAGATCGCTAGTATAGTATAATACAAAGTAGCTCCCCACTTCTGTCTGTTTATCCGTTAACTTCCTCTAACCCTCGTAACGGATTTTGATACGGTTTTCACTATTGGAAAGATCGATAAACGAAATAGGTTTGTGTATATGATTTACAAAATAAAATTCCATCCGTAAAAAACTGAGACTTATATATCTAAATACTTATTATAAAGGGAGAAAGAAGATTTGTACGTTTGTAATGAATAAACTCAAAAACTACTGGACTTATTTTGAAAATTCATTCACCTACAGAAAGCTACGTTATTAGCGAGTAACATAGGCTATATTTATAAAGTCACGCGGCTGAAGTCGCATGCAACAGCTTGCTAGTTATAAATAAAATAATGAAGTTTTGATTTTTACTGTTTGCCCTCATACGAGTATGTAAACATGTTCTCGATTTTGACTAATCTCATCTTATTTGATAAACACACGATAAGCATCAATGAAGTCATTCCGTCATACGAAAACATTACGGCGGTGATGATTTCATTTTTATGTTGAAATTTTTAGCCAAATTTAACTAAATTAATTAAGGATATCCCATTTAATTTAGTACAGGTTTAGTCAGCGAGAGCCAGAAATTGTTTTTTGCAACTATATATCAATACTAATAATAAATCTGTAAGGGTCGGTCATGGAGTAAGTTACTTTGTTTTCAGAGATATCGTGTTTATAGGCTCTATACATGATACTGAAACTAAATTGACGTTTTTCAGAATTTTTTTCTGTATGTATGTATGTATGTATGTTCCTCTATAACTCTGAAACGAATTAACTGATTTTCATGAAACTTGGTAGATAAATATTTGGACGTACGGAACACAGGATAGGCTACTTAATATTTTTCAACGCGGACGAAGTCGTGGGCACCAGCTAGTATTATATAAATTAGTAATAATACTAATCACTTATTATATTGAATAAGAATAGAATAAGAATACATTTTATTTGTAGCACTTCAAATACTTCTAATTTCTAATTTTTAAAAAAAATCTATAACAAAAGAAAACAGACGGATAGCCTCTTGTTTATTTTGGTGCCAAAAGTTTGTAACCCCTGACCACTTCAAATACTTCTAATTTCTAATTTAAAAAAAAACTATAACTTAAAAAAAACAGACGGATAGCAACTTGTTTATTTTGGTGCCAAAAGTTTGTAACCCCTGACCTCGCTACTCGTAGATCTGATGACGGCGCGGCGCGGCGTAGTCCGCTTGCTCGTGGTGGCCGAATGCACGGTTCGTTAGACACATTTATTTTGAACGCATCTCTACATATGCACTCAACGATAAAAAAAAGGAAAATGTCATGATCTTTTAGTAAGTCGCGGCTTAAAATTTACCTTGGACTGGTCTTTGTGCTCGACTTTGTCATATACTCTAGTCTGTGGCGACACTCATCACAGACCCTAGTCTGTGGTAATGTAATGTGACTTTCCTCAACATTTACATCGAGAGCCATTAGCGCATTATTATTCAAATATTTGGTTCCTAATCAAACAACATCGTTTGATATCATTATCAGCATTCCCAAAGGTCCACATCATTAGCTAATATATATTTACTTTTAATTGATAATAATATCCAGTACATTTCCAAATTGTTTCTTTGTCTTGATAATATATAAAAGCTCTGCCTTGTAACCACACACAGACACTCTCTATTTTGTACTCGTACTAGTAACATATAGTAATATACAGTGTTTATTCTTCAAAAAGTAGTTTTCTTCTGATCCTTCGTCGACCAACGTGTGCCCTATCGCCGTGAACATTACAAAAATTGGCGCAGTCGGTAGGATCCGTTCATCAGACCTTAGAAGTCAACGGATTCCAACGGAGCCATCATTGAAGACCTGCGGAGAGCTTCAACAAGGCTTCACAGTAATCAACGGCGGCATTCATCGACTTTCAGAAAAAACACTTACAAGTAAGATAAACTTTACATTTACATTATTATGGAACCAAAACCGAACAAAATGGAGGTGTCACACTCACATACAACCATCAGCCTTGAGATGGCAGAGCGTATGCTCATTAAATTTGATGGTAATAAATCCAAATTGTACGAATTTATTGACAATTGTGAAAAGGCTCTAAGCCTCATCGACCCACTATTGCAACCAGTTCTATTTGCAATTATTGAAACGAGAATAACAGACAAAGCAAGAGCAATAGTGAGGAATAGAGAATTCCCTGATTGGAGAACTCTCAAACAACATTTGCTTGATGCATACTCAGAAAGAAGAACATTGGGACAATGGCAATTAGAATTAAATTCGTGTCGTCAACTTCAAAAAGAAAATGTGATGTCATTCGCAAACAGATTAGAATCGTGTTATATTAAGGTTATTAATTCTTTAGATTTTAATTTAGACAAAATCAGTAGAGAAGCTTGTGTCAATCTAATTAAAAACCAAGCTCTCAGCATCTTTGTAAATGGTCTGAATAAAGATTTAACAATATTAGTAAAGTCGCAGCGACCTGATAGCTTAGAAGCTGCAATAGGTATTGCTCTCTCAGAAGAACAACAATTGAAAAGTAAATTCGAAACTTACAAATATCACAATCAAGAAGTGCGTCACACTTCTCAATTGTCAAAATATTGCAAATACTGTAAGAGAACTAACCACAACATAGATAATTGTTTTAAATTAAAAAATAAAATTAATTTTAATAATAATAAAAGTGATTATCGTCCTAATAATAATTATTACAATCAAAGTAAGAATTCTAATCAAAATAGTTTTCAAAATAAAAATAAAAAATTTAACTATAACTCCAAGCCACAGCCGAGCGGTCGTTTAAACTCCAACGGCCCTCCGCAACCGGCTGTGCAGAGGGAAAATTTACACGTAATAGCCGGATCCATACTCTAAATCTAAACGCTGTTACGACATTTGTTGAACTGAAGTTCGCACAAACAAGCGAACCAGTTAAATTATTAATTGACACTGGAGCAACAATTTCTTTAATTAAATCTCATAAACTTTTATACGACACTCCAGTTTATATAAATCATATTTTATATTTAAAGGGTATTGATAATGTTGATAAACATACTAAAACTGCAGGATATTCTTATCTTGACTTAATACTCCAAAATAGGAACTATAATACATTATTCCATGTTGTAAAAAGGGATTTTCCAATAAGTTTTGATGGTATTTTGGGCAATGACATTCTAAAATGTCTTAATGCTACCATTGACTTTGAGGAAAATGTTCTTAAGTTTGACGATCAAATTATCCCCTTGTGCCACATAGAGACATCAAATGAACCACCCCAAACGAGTCAATCGGCCTCCAGGGCTACTCCAATGGACAGTGGTGATGTTCTATTTGAAAAGGTGATAAAACCTAAACAGTCGTCATTGAACAACGATAATGTTTCAGTTTCCTTAACGGATTTATTTCTGAATATTCCCACAGAGGATTCAAATAATATTCCCATCGAGGATTCTAATAATACTCCCGTAGAGGATTTTGTAAAAACTCCTATAAAGGATGCATATAATATTCCCATCGAGGATTCTAATAATATTCCCAGAGAGGATTGTTATAAACACTATAAAAGAAATAATAATTCTAATGAAATTTCGAAATTGAATTCGTTCACTATCTATAATGACGAAATAATTATTAAACCAAGATGTGAACAAATAGTTGAATTCAATACAAATAATCCTATACACGAGTTAGGTACTATTAATAAAATTGAAATTATGAAAGGCGTTTTTATCGCAGATAGTTTAATTAAATGTGTAAATAATAAAACTTATACTTCAATTCTTAATACGAATGATAAGGAAATAAAATTGTCTAAGGTTCAATTAAAAGTAGAACCGCTAACACAAGTATTCAGAAACCAATTAGAAGGTCGTAAAATAATGAATGTGTCTTCGAAACACAATTCTAATTATGATTCCAATCGAATCAATATTATAAAATCAAAGCTTCGTATATCGCACCTTAATATTGAAGAAAAAGAGTCTTTAGAAAAAATTTGTAGTGATTTTAATCACGT
This sequence comes from Synanthedon andrenaeformis, assembly GCA_936446665.2. NCBI lineage: Eukaryota > Metazoa > Arthropoda > Insecta > Lepidoptera > Sesiidae > Synanthedon > Synanthedon andrenaeformis. The sequence continues at coordinate 497,792 of OW387806.2, read as the reverse complement.
ATTTTATCTGGAAGGAGATAAACTAACATGCTCAGATGCATTATCTCACTATATTCCAACTAAAATTGACTGTGCACCAATAAATGTAAAAAGTTATCGTTATCCACAAGTACACAAAGACGAAGTTGAAAAACAAATAAAAAATATGTTAGACCAAGATATTATACAACCATCAACTTCCCCATGGAATTCACCAGTATGGGTTGTCCCAAAAAAGACTGACGCTTCAGGTGAAAAGAAATGGAGAATTGTAATTGATTATAGAAAGCTAAATGAAGCTACTGTTGGTGACAGTTACCCTTTACCAAATATTACAGATATTCTAGACCAGCTAGGTCATTCCAAATATTTTACCACCCTGGACCTTATTTCAGGATTTCACCAAATAAAAATGGCACCTGAAGACGCAGAAAAAACTGCATTTTCAGTCCCTTCAGGACATTACCAATATAACAGAATGCCATTTGGGTTAAAAAACGCACCTGCTACTTTTCAAAGACTAATGAATAGTGTACTCGCAGGAATTCAAAATTACAGATGTTTTGTCTATTTAGATGACATTATAATTCACGCTGATTCATTAAAACAACATAACGAACGTTTAATCGAAGTTCTTGAAAGGTTAGAAAAATTCAATTTAAAGATTCAGCCAGATAAATGTGAATTTATGCATAAACAAGTGTTATACTTAGGTCACTTAATTACAAACGAAGGAATAAAACCCGACCCTAAGAAAATAGAAATTATAAAGAAATATCCCATACCTAAAGATCAAAAGGACATAAAAGCCTTCCTAGGTTTTGTAGGCTACTATAGAAGATTTATACAAGACTTTGCAAAATTAGCTAGACCTTTAACTATTTTATTAAAAAAGGATGTAGAATTTAAATGGACCAGCAATCAACAAGAATCTTTTGAAAAATTAAAGGATAAATTAATAATGAAACCAATTTTACAGTATCCAGATTTTTCACAAGAATTTGTTCTTACTACAGATGCAAGCGCATACGCTATAGGTTCAGTTTTATCCCAAGGTTCACCACCCAAAGATTTACCCATTGCATACGCCAGTAGAACTTTAAATCATGCTGAGTCTAATTATTCCACTACTGAAAGAGAACTCTTAGCTATTGTATGGAGTATAAAACATTTTAGACCATATTTATATGGAAGAAAATTCAAAATTTATACAGATCATAGACCACTTACATGGTTATTCAATGCTAAAGATCCAAGTTCTAGATTAGTACGATGGAGATTACTATTAGAAGATTATGATTACGAAATAATTTATAAAGAAGGAAGATTAAACAACAATGCTGACGCTTTAAGCAGAATTAGAGTAGTTAAACCTGATACTTATAATAACTTTTTACATAATTTCGAAAATAATATAATTATAAATAATAATATAGAAGAAATAAATGATAGTTTAACAGATTCTTTAAATGGTAACATTTGTATACCAATATCATGTGATCTTGAATGTTCTGATACACTTATAAAAGAAATTGAAAACAAATATAATCATTTCAAAGAGATTAAACCTAAAGATGTTGATATAAAGAATTTAATAGTAAAGTCTGAAAATAATAACTATATCTACTATATGTGTATTAAGCAACACTATTGGGATAAGGCCGAATATGAAGATATATTCGAAACTCTAATAAAAGTGAGAGACCACTTACTTCAAAATAAGGGGGGAGAGTATGAATTGAAAATGCCTAAAATTGGTAACCATTACGATAAATTAAATTGGCCTAAAATAAGAAGTATGTTAAGATATATATTTAAAGACACAAATATTAAAATAAAAATTTATTGTAATATAAAAACAAATCTTGAAAAAGAAGATATCTCTAAAATATTAGAAGAATATCATTCAAATCCTGTCGGAGGACATGCAGGATATCATAAAACTTATAAAAGAATAAAAGAATTATATAAATGGGAAAATATGAAAAACGATATAAAGAAATTTATTAAATCATGTGATTCTTGTCAACGTAATAAATTAGTTAGGAAGAAACATAAACTTCCAATGGAATTAACCACTACGTCTTCATATCCTTTTGAAAAAATTGCTCTTGATATTGTTGGACCACTACCATTAACTGAAAACGGTAATAAATTCATTCTCACACTTCAAGATGATTTAACCAAATTTTCTCAAGCTTATGCTATACCGAATCATGAAGCTTTAACGATAGCTAAAACATTTGTTTCACAGTATATTTGCAGATTTGGAATACCAAAGTCCATATTAACGGACCAAGGTTCAGATTTCATGTCAACGCTTTTGAAAAATGTAGCAAAATTATTCAAAATAAAACAAATTAATTGTTCTGCTTATCATCCTCAAAGCAACGGAGCTTTAGAGAGATCTCATTCAACCTTAGCTGATTATTTAAAACATTACATTAATGACAAACAAACCAATTGGGATGATTGGATTGATTACGCAATGTTTTCATATAATACTTCAGTTCACACATCTACAAAATTTACGCCATTCGAATTAATTTTTGGTGTTAAACCAAGCTTACCTGTAAGCATAACTTGCAAACCTGAATTTAAGTATACTTATGATGACTACATCAGTGATCTGAAATTAAAACTTCAAAAAAGTCATGAATTAGCAAAAAATCACATTCAAAATTCTAAAGTTGTTAATAAAAATTATTATGATAAGAAAAATAATATTATAAATTTAAAAGTAGGAGACAAGGTCTTCTTAGAAAAAGCGACATTTGCAAAAGCAAAAAGCTAAGTGCTAACTACGAAGGACCTTACGAAGTCGTTAAATTAAACTCTAAATGTAATTCCACAATTAAAATTAAAAATAAATATAAAATAGTCCATAATAATAGATTAAAATTAGCTTTCCAATAATAATTAAATTAGTAAATTTTATTGTTCCAGAATGATTTGGACAATGTTATCTTTGGCTATGATAATAACAGCCGCAACAACCGAAAGCGACATAGAGATTTTCCCGCTAACCAATATAAACTCCGGACTGTTTTTCGACAATTTTGGTAAAACTACATTTTATGAAAGTAATTGGAAATTGGTAACCCAAATTGAAATTAATGATTTAGACAACAAATTAGATATGATAAATAATGTTTATTTGCAAACTCAAAAACTTTGCAAAGATAAAACATTTGAAACCTTTTCAGTGTGCAAATCGTCTATTAAAATAATTGAAAAATTAATTCCTTCCCTTCATCACAAAGAAGAGGCCCTCAAAGACCTTATTGGACACAACCGTCAAAAAAGAGGTTGGTTCAATGGGATAGGAGCCATGTTTAAAACTGTTTTTGGCACGTTAGATGCTGACGATGCCGAATATTACGAAAAGGCATTAAACAATGCATTAAAAGATAAATCGGAATTTCTAAAAATATTGAAGCAGCAGACACAAGTCGTAAAAAGCACAATAATAAACTTCAACGCATCAATAACTAATTACGAAAATAATTTAGCTATCTTCAATAGCAATATTAAAAACTTAAATAACTTTACAAAGGCTACAACTGGTGGTTTAATTGCCCTACAACATCAACAAAAAATGGAAGAACATTTGTCTTTGCTAATACTAATTATAAATGAAGTTGAAAAAGAAATGTCTACTATAATTAACGCTGTTTTGTTTGCAAAAACTGGAATCCTACATCCAGGGATCATTTCACCAAAGGTACTGTTGGAGGAACTAGAAAATATAATACCCCACTTACCTATAAATAATAAATTCCCTGTCGAGTTACAACCTACTGAAATGTATAAACTCGAAACTCTAATTAAAATAAACGCATTCATATATAATAACAAATTAATATTCGTTCTGCTCATTCCATTAGTCTTCAACGAAAATTTTGATACTTACAAAATTATAAGTTTGCCTATTCATAAAAATGATGATTATTATTCATTCATTCTCCCTGACGATAATACACAATACATTTCTGTTTCAGAAAATAGAATGTTTTATGTAACTTTAAAAGATTTACATAATTGTCAAGATATTTCAGAGAATATGAGATTATGCCTCAACAGAGGAGTAATCTTCTCTACTCATTCGAAACCATCTTGCGAAATAGGGATATTACTTAACAATATTGATAATTTAAATAATTGCAATGTTCGTCTAACGACTTTAAATAAGGAATTATTTTATAAATTAAATACTGACAACCAATGGTTGTTTATTACACCAAAACCCACCTTAGCTACCGTTAAGTGTGAAGGCTCTCAACCACGAGATGTAACCCTAAATAAAAAAGGAATTTTAAATTCAAACAAAAACTGCAAAATATTCACTACTAATATGGTTCTCACTACCTATAATATTAACAATGAAAATCAAGTTAAGTTATCTGTATTTCCTAAATTTGACATAAATGAATGTATAAAAACTGAAAAAATTAATCTAACTAAATTAAATTTAATTCCATTACAAAGTTATAAATTAGATCACGATTCCTTAAAGATGACTAGCCACAAGCTAGATGAAATTGAATCATTAACTCAAGATTTTGAAAAAAGGAACACTATGTATAATAGGATTATGGGAAATGGAATTTTCTCCTATATTTTGTTGTCCATCATAAAATTAATTATATTTTATATATTTGCCAAATATATATGGGCACTTCTAAAATACATATGGAAAAATCATATTAGACGACGTGACGACAGAGATTCATGTTGTTCTAAAATTACTAATTGCATCACGTTCAATGTAAACCAGAGGCGCAGTATGTACATCCCTACTGCACCTACTGAATTGGAAATGCAAGATATAGATTTAGAGGGAACCGAAACGGTTGCCCCTCCACTTAGAAGAAGTCCCCGCATAGCTAAATTAAAAACATAGATGCTAAAATTTATGCTAAATCTATATTCAGTACCATTTCAATTATAGCATGTTCGATATTACCTGTATATTTTAAGTTAATTTTAAGATGAATTATGTTAATTTGTTTTTGTAGTAATAAGTTTATAGTTATTAATTGTATTATTTTGCATTTTGCTTTGCATTTTGCTTTGTATTTCGCTAATTATTTTTATGTCTTAATAATGTATAATAATCACGATAATGATGATTGTAAATTGTGTTAATCATAAAATTGTAATGATTCTTGTAAATTGTTCTTTGTTTTGTGTATACTTATTCTGTGTGTATAGCAGAGCGTCTATATCGTTTATTGTGTCAAATCTATTATGTTGTAATGTTTTGTAATGTTTGCTTTCATTATGTTGAATTATTTGCCTTAATTTTGTATCCTTAAAGTTTAAGGAATAATTTGGAAAATTATTCAATCTAAGGGGGAAGGTGTAATGTGACTTTCCTCAACATTTACATCGAGAGCCATTAGCGCATTATTATTCAAATATTTGGTTCCTAATCAAACAACATCGTTTGATATCATTATCAGCATTCCCAAAGGTCCACATCATTAGCTAATATATATTTACTTTTAATTGATAATAATATCCAGTACATTTCCAAATTGTTTCTTTGTCTTGATAATATATAAAAGCTCTGCCTTGTAACCACACACAGACACTCTCTATTTTGTACTCGTACTAGTAACATATAGTAATATACAGTGTTTATTCTTCAAAAAGTAGTTTTCTTCTGATCCTTCGTCGACCAACGTGTGCCCTATCGCCGTGAACATTACAGTAAGTGGTACTACGTGACAAACGATAAAGGAAAGGTCCTTTTGTAAACACTAGTGCTTTATATGAATGTTAAGCGGTTATCACACTTTACAATTTGAAGGATTCCAATTTAGAAAAATGGAAAGTGTAATCGCAGTTAGAACAGATTGGATCCAATTTAGATTTTATCTATTTTCAATTCTATGTCTTCGATTTAGAAATCAATTTAGTGTAGTGTGATCACTAGTTAACTACTTACGTGCCTAAATTAGAATCCTTCAAATTGTAAATTGTGATAACCGCTTCATACAGCCTTTACAATATCTGTTAGCTGATCTCTTTAAGTTAAAGTTAAGTTATGTTAATGGACTGGTAAAGTTAATCATATCCCTATACGAAAAATGGGGATTTATAAGTTTGACGTGTGTGTGTATCTGTGTTTAATATGTCTTACTGTCCTTGTATCTGTCTGTGGCTTCCAAACGAATAAACTGATTCGATTTTGATCTAGTTTTCTTTGTTTGAAAGCTGACGTGATCGGGATGGTCCACAGCTATAATTTATGAAGTCTGTTCAGATGTTTGAAGACCATCACTATCAGTCCATTTTCTGATTGACGAGGGGATTTTAATAACTTACACAAGTTCGATTGATGTGAAATTTGGTATACTGTCACTTGGGTGGTATTTCCATGACATGGTAAGCTTGACCTGATGCTGCAGCATCAGGTAGTCTGCGGGAAACCCAACTCGTCAGCAACTTAGAGCATTTATGACGTGTTTGGGCACAATAGGAAGTTGATAGGGGGGTTCATTAAGTGGCCATTTTATCAACTAACGAAAGGAATTATTTTAATTTTGGCCTGGTTACACATAATTTGAGACTTGTGTGTGATTGTTTCACGATTAAAAATCTTGGAATTCAGTGACACTAAGTATTTCTAATGTCATTTTATTACAATTTTGAAGTGTATGCGACAGCCCCACACGTTTGGGTATTTAGATATTAGTTATGACGTAACAGAACGGATATTTGAACAGGCAGCTTAAAGATTTGGGTTAAACCTCCTCTCCTTACCAGCGAACACGTATCTTGTACAGTCATGATGAAAATACAAATTCAAAATCGTTAATCGTTATGCAAATTTAATTATGTGCCTAATTTTTATTAAACTAGCGACCTGCTGCCTGCTTTGCCCAAGTTATCGTTTATCTTTCTCTCCGTAAAAGAAAATCCGTTGCGAAGTATATAAGAAGTTAGCGGAGAACATCTCCTTTATCTGTTTCTCCGCTTCTTCTACGAGTAAACAACCCAACGGAGTTTGATACGGTTTTCACTAGCATTATTTTCTCTTGAAGAAGTATAGAGAATGATTTTTTGCGCGACTGTACTGTTAAAATGCAATGCGCAGATGACAACGACTGTTCAAACATTCAGGCATTATGTTACATACATACCGATGAACCGAGCAATCTTGATATTTTACTTGAAATAAATACCAGAATTTAAAACTAATATTACTGATACCATCCATTAATTTGTTCATAATATTGGAATATTTTAAATATGATACATGGATATTTACTATGATATGTTGAGCTGGGGTTCATAGGACTTTCATGGGTATCCTATGGATGTCTTTGAAAAGTCCTACTTTTACAAGTTTTTAAATACAAATATTGCGCAGTCGACTTATTAGAATTAAGGTTAAGGAAAAGATATAAATAGGCTCTGGCAACCAAAACTCATTCACTGTAACACAAGAGCATATGTGCTGTTATTTCAATGTGTTTTCATGCCGGCCATTTTGCCCAATATATAACTGTGGCATATTGGATAATTGAAATCGTCCGTCCGGCTGCTTTACGAAAAACATGGCAACTCGGTTAAGTAGTTAAGTTTGGATCATGCGACAGACTTGGGATTAAGCGATAACTTAGTACCAAGTTACATCGGTCGCAGTAGGTTTCATCAATCACAATCAGTCATAACTTATCTCGTTTGGATCTAACAATAAATAATCTTGTTAGGTGTAGTTTGATAAATTGCGACGCTCTGACTATTGGCGGCTGTATGTTTGCAGACTTACTTGTTGCAGTAACTACCTATTTGTATCATTATCATTACGGTCGACCATGAGACGTCCACTGCTGGACATAGGCCTCCCCTATAACTTTAAAATAGGACTGGTCAGAAGCAGCCTGGATCCAACGTCGACTCGCAGAATGCAGAATGAACGTGCGAGAGGTAAGCAAGCGAGAACTGGCATGAAAGAGAATTGTAAATATAGGCTTCAGCGCATGATGCTGGAGAGGTTTAAGTTTAAAAAAAAAAAAAAAAGTCTACTCGCAGCCGTATAAGACAGACAGTCATCATATTTTAAGGACCCTTAATATTTTTAGGTCCGAAGCCGTTGGATGAGTGAGTGGTTAGGGTGCTTGCCTTAACACTCTGTTCCAAGGTTCCCGAGTACGATTCCCTTCAGGGTCAATTTTGTAAAGGAATTTTTCAAAGCTGGCTCTGGTCTGGGTCTGAAAAATAGTGGAAAAATAGTAGCTATGCTTGCCACTTCGTACACTTGGTATTTCGGTGTTTGGTAATACTTTTTTGTTTATAGACCAATAATTATAATGAAGCAAACAATAAATGTTACCGGTAAGTGAAAACCGCATTCAAATCGGTTGAGCTATTTTCGTGAATAGCGTGCACAAACGCATAAAAAACGATTAAAATTCCTAAAATCAGTTTTTTTGACCTAAGGTAACAAAGTGTGACTATTTTTTTAAATGTATAGTTAAGAAGCATACGAGTACTATTAGGATATACTGGCTGTAATGTGATATTACGTTAATTAGCGTTCGGTGGATTCTGATAACTGGGCGATTGTACAGCTTTTGTGTGCGTGTATACCCACAAATTGCAATTGTAACTAGTAGTTAGGGTGGTACTAAGTGGGAGCGACACGTGACACGCGCTCCCGTTTCGCAGTACAATCGATGACACAAGTGATTTAGAAACTCAAAGTCTGACGAGTTGAAACTCTGACGATTTGGAACTCTGACGAGTTGAAACTCTGACGAGATGGGACCAAACCATTTCATTGAAGTGAACTATTGCACTGGGAGTTAAATAAGCTTCGGTTACTATTTATATTTAAAATAAAAGATTCGTAACTATTTCGACTGAGAATAGTGGTAGGGCACACTGCGTTCGGGACAAGAGCGGTAGTCTTAGAGGAGACTACCGCCCGTCGTCGTGAGGTTTCCCGAGATGGCCAGCGTACCTCCACTTTCGGGTACGCCGATTTTTTTTTTTTGAAAACTGACATGATCGGGGTGGAAAATTTATGAAAATGTGTTCACTCGTTTAGAGACCATCAGCCCATTCCCTAGTTAACGAAGGAATTTCACTAATTCCCACAGGTTCGATTGATGGGAAATTTGGTATACTATTACTTCAGCGGTATTTCCATGAAATGGGAACCTTGACCTGATGCCGCAGCATCTAGAAGTCTGCGGGATAACAAACTCTTCAGCAACTTTATCCTAATATACAGTCGTTAGCGCACTTGTAGCACCTGTAGCGATGCTGGCGACGGTAGCCACTTACCATTAAGTGGACCGTCAGTCTGTATGCCGACCTTAACATAAGAAAAAACCTACTGCAGTTATAACGGGTGATTCATTTGGAGGTACTTTTTCAAAACAAAAAAATATATTAATAAAAACAAATTTATCGGGTAATTTTTATTATTATACAAAAGAACTATTCTTTACATTTATTATTTAAAGATTATTTCTTTCAAATGTTGGCCGTTACTCCGGTTAACATAGTCCATTCTGCAGTTCCAATTTTCGATGACGCGTCTAAGCATTTCGATTGGTATTTGGCGAATAACGGGAGTAATGTTGGCTTCCAGTTGCTCAATCGTACCTGGCTTATCAATATAGACTTTGGACTTTACATAGCCCCAAAGGAAAAAGTCTAGGGGTGTGATATCACAGGATCTAGGCGGCCAACTCACCGGTCCGAAGCGCGAAATTAACTGTTCACCAAATTGTTCACGCAATAAAGCCATGGTTTCACGTGCTGTGTGGCAAGTGGCGCCGTCTTGTTGGTACCAAATGTCCTGAAGATCACGGGCTTCAATTTCAGGAAACAAATAGTCTGTTATCATGGCACGATAACGGTCACCATTGACAGTTACGTTCTGGCCGGCCTCGTTTTTGAAGAAATATGGACCGATGATTCCACCGGCCCATAAACCACACCAAACCGTTGTTTTGTCTGGATGTAATGGCAGCGCTTGAATCTCTTCAGGTTGCTCTTCGGACCAAATACGGCAATTTTGTTTGTTGACATATCCGTTAAGCCAGAAATGTGCCTCATCACTAAACAAAATTTTTGACGAAAACAGTGGATTTTCTTTAAGCTTTTCAAGAGCCCAAAGACTGAATTGGTGACGATTTAGTAGGTCAGTTGGCTTCAATTCTTGCACTAGTTGAATTTTGTAAGCTTTGAAACCAAGATCCTTACGTAAAATACGCCAAGTCGTTGCATATGACAAGCCAAGTTGTTGCGAACGGCGCCGGATCGATTCTTTGCGGTCATCGCGTACACTCTCAGCTACCGCCGCAATATTTTCTTCGCTACGTGCTGGATGTGGTCTTTTTGGTCGTGTATTATCTATTAAAGTAAATTGGCTCTCAAATTTTTGGATGGTATGGCGAATCGTGCGTTCGGTAGGCCGATTATGTGGACCATAAGTTTCTCTAAGTGCACGAAACACATTCCTCGCTGAACGCTGATTTTTTCGTAATACAGCTGTATTATTTGTAGACGCTGTGCGGGGCTAAGTCTTTCCATGATGAAATGTCAAACTATACAGAACAAAAATACCATAAAAGGTTATCACGACTCACGCTTCATCTGTCAAAAAATCCATAGACAAAAAAGTACCTCTAAATGAATCACCCGTTAGCATGTTAGGGCTCAAAAAGTCGGGGGTTAGTTTATAATTTTAATTATAGCTTGCCACTAGAACACTTGTGTTGGCAATTATACGTGTACACTAACTCAATTGTCGGACACTAATTGCTGATACGTACATTCATAGTATTTGTATCCTCACGTGTGTTATGGACTGTACCTATTCGTAAAATCGGAATCTAATAAATTCGTATTATTCAGTTATTGCACTGCATTTCGCAGTTCGGATACTAGGCCTAACAGGATATTAAGCCTGGCTGCAGTAACCATCCCCTTACCACCGTGAAATAAAATTCGTGTGTTCAAATAAAGTACTTGTATAGTTGAAATCAGAATATTATTTCGATGCTTGAAATTATATACTTTGTAAATAACGGTTCTAACCTCCTAACTATGTTCATTTTAACTTTAACAAAAAAGTTATATAAACATTTTTTTATGTACGAGTAAAACTAAATTCTCTGCAATATCTCTTTTTTTTTTCATTATTACTTAATTTAAAAAAAAAATTATGTAGCTATAGAAAGCTACGTAATCTGCGAGTAACATAGGCTATATTTTATAAAGTAACGCGGGCGAAGTCTCGTGCAACAGCTAGTTATTAATAAATAAAAATGTGTACGACTAACGTCGCTCTATTGAAGAGAAATTAGACCGGGAGGGAATAGATCATCTGGAATTAATCGACTACAAAAGTAGTTTATGTTCAAACTCGAAATGGTTGTCAATTCGGCTTTAATGGCTTCACTGGGGAAATACTAATTTGGACCGTAAGTCTTGTAGCATTAAGGTCGTGTATTGTTTGAGTTGTGCCCAAATGCATAAAGTTTGAACTTTGATCTCTGTAAACCATGCAGAATAGTTTACGTAGTACAACACTAACTTCAGTTAATAATTACACCTATAGTTGCACTTGCAGCACATGTGGCGTTGCTTGTGTTATAGGCGACGGTAGCCATTTACCACCAAGTGGACCGTCAGCCTATCAGCCGACCTTAATATAAAAAAAATGTTTTATACACAAATACACAACAAAAAAGGCGCCAATTTATGTGCGAAAACCACTGGTACGAATCTAAAGATATTTTGAATTTCGAACGTTTTTTTTTTCTCAGCTGCGGCAAAGGTATCAAACTATTCAACGATCTCTTACATTTCTCTAAAGTGCTTTAAAAATGCGACCCATTGTATTAAAAATTGATTATAATTGTGTAATAGCGTGTTATAAGCGTCAACGAAAGTCCAATTTTGATTGTTTGAATGTGAACCCCTTTTTTTTTTCAAAAGCACTCTTTAATTTTGAGCCGCCGCCATTTTGCGGGCTGTCAAAAGGTTATTAAATTTTTCACACGTTCCAAATTCAAATTTTGACGATGACGTTTTAATGTTTTCTACGTGTAGGTGCGGGATTTAGTTGACGTTACATAACTACTAGTGTTAGATGTAAAGAGTAAAATAAAATCTTGGGAAAAAGACCTACTTGTCTTTTTGTGATAAAGTGCGGTGGACAGAATGACTGTCCGTTTCGTGGTAGATGGCTATGACAATCTTTAGTGATTCCTTGGTAATGAAAATGAAGTGATAGAATGTGCTTGTTAATAACATATAACTACACTAGCTGTTGCAGGCGACTTCGCCCGCGCCGGTGGCTACCGTCGCCTGTAACACAAGCAGCGATGCCACAGGTGCTGCAAGTGTGCTGCCGACTGTATTAGGAATATTAGGATTAAGGATAGGGAATTGGGCTCTGTCTGGTATCCCTTACTCACTCACCGAAACACAAAGCACAAATGCTGTTATTTCACGGTGGTCGCCTGGAAGGCGGTGGTTACTGCCGCCAGACGGGCTACCCAAATGGCCGCGAAACGCAGTGTGGCCTGCTACAATTCAAAAGTTTAGACCAGAGCCAACTTTGGAAATGAAATTTTCAAAGTTGACCCTGCCGGGCATCGAACCCGGGGCCCCTGAGACAGAGTGTCAAGGATAATGTAATTTTATGATCAGCATAATAATTATTATATAAAATCGCCTTAAATTTATTTTAGTGTCCTATGTATTTAATACTTTAAATGCTAATTCAAGGTAAGGTATACATTATACATTTTTTTCGAACTAAATAACATATAGGCTAATCCAGGGAATTGAAAGAAAAAACTGGAGTAATGATGTAATCAAAAACAGTATCCGACAGACGGACATACATAAATGTTATTACAGTGTTCCGTCACGTCACGTGACATATTTCGGTCAAGTGGATGGCCAATGGAAGCCAAATACTATTAAAAGCGCCCCGCCACGCCCGCTCTATTCATCTATTATTCTTTAACAGGCGAAAAAAAACATCTCTTTTACAGCTTTCGACAAAATAACAAGAATCCCTCCTGTCGTTGAACAAGGTGTATTTATATTGGGATTCGCTTTGCGCATTCACAGAACCGTACGGTAGCTTTCAAACAAACTTCTGACACTTCTGTTATGGTCAATAAACAGAGAGACAGGTCCCCACAGCGTAGTATTAATTTCGCCGGAGGATATGTCTAATTGAAATGTCAAAACTTTTAATTCCCGCAATGACGGTGATCGCTAGTGATGTGCTTCGATTAAACTAAGATGAGATAAGATAATTACATTAAGATTTTAAATGAGAAAGTGAATTAACAGATCATCATGAAATTTTGCATAAAGGAAAAAGTATAGTTTACGAAAGATCTTCTAAAAATGAAAATTAAAAAAAAATCAACGCCTTATAAAAACATTATCTATATATAAAAAAAAATCTCGTGTCACGATGTATGTTCGCGATAAACTCTGAAACTACTGAACCGACTTTGATCAAACTTCATAAGTATCTGTTATTTGGTCCAACTTAAAAGATAGGATAGTTTATATCTCATTTTGTTTGTTTTTTTTTTTGCAAATGATATAATATTATTAACATAGCGCCATCTGTTGATACTTATTCAATCCAGTAATTATTTGTTAAAATTATCCATGACAATCTAACAGATGGCGGTGTAAGACAATCTAACAGATTGCACCCATACAAAGCCGGGAGCGGGCCACTAGTATAATTATATTAAATAAAGAAATCGCGCGAAAAAGAGATAAACTTAGAGGAACTTTGAAAAACTTAGAGGAAGCCTAAGCCTTAATAGGGACCTTATTTTACTGAAAAAAATAATAATATTAAAACACATAAAAATTAATGTGTGACGAATGCATCAATTTACTACAATACTTTGTTGGACGAATGGAATAAAAATGTCTTTATTATTATCTTTTTGACTTAACCATGTCGACACACGATTCAAATAAAGATCCGACGCCTATTTCGGTTACGACGATTTTCCTGAAAACGCTCAAAATAATGTGAATGCATCAAATGAAATGAGGTGTTAAATGAGTGCTCCCTCGTAAACGCCAAGCGGTGAATCACTAATTGGAACTCATTCAATTCAAAATGGTCGCCACAAAAGCGCGCGAGGTGTGAATTCCAATTTTAAATACAACAATGGCGTTTGACAGATGAATGCGTTCAGAAAAGAAGTTTAGGACGCAACTCGGAACCTTTCATTTTATTTTTTTTACAGGAACCTTGTTCACTTGTTGATGCGTTAATTAAGATGCGTGACTGTATTTTAAAATGTATTTTTATAATAAATAAACTAGCTGGTGCCCACGACTTCGTCCGCGTTGAAAAATAAAAAATATAACACCTTAGTAAATATGACCTCTTTATTGTTGTAACGACCGTGGCGCTGCCACTGTTGACATGCAAAATTTGATGATTTCATAATAAGTAGTTAAAGTGTGAAAACTGTGAAAAGGTAACATATAGTTTTACTTTGACATATATAATTTAATTTAAAATATGCCTTTGACTCGAACTTTGAAGAAAAGTGGGTTATTTTGGTTATAGATTTGGGTTATATTTTAATAAACAAAGAGGAATTATGATGATTGTTTCCAATTACCACTGTTTACAATTGCCCTATCTCCTTTTAGTCCAATTTTAACGGATGGGTCAATGTACCACAATGATTCGAGTTTACTGGATTCATTTAATTTCCATATTAATTTGTATAATAAATAGCTGAAAACTTAAGGAAGAGACCAGAGGTAGAAAAAAGACTCCAAAAGAAATGTCATCAAGTAAGTAAAATCTATGACAGTATAATCCTCACCCACACAATAAAATCTGGTATGCGCGATACTTTCGGCAGTTTGCAAGCACGCATACCAAGATAATTATGAATGTAACATTGAAACGCGTGAAATGAAAAAGAAAAGTATCCGTGATAATGGATAAATTTTACCCCCTATCACACCAAACAAATAGGTATGCGTGACCTTTCCGGCTAAAAATCATTGGTCGGCCGGATTTTTTCTTGATGAACATTATTTTGCACAAAATTCTATATGAGATTGATCAAAATCCGTGATGACAGAAAAAAATTATAGAAATTTAATAATATATAATTTATTTAAAATATTTCCGGCCAACCAAATCCACGCCGACCAAGCAAATCTTGTTCGTCTGTGTTAGCTTTTATTTTTTATTAAAAATTTTAGTATCCGTATCACGGGGCTTTCAGGATTAGTGCCTCCTCGCCTATTTCGTATGGATAGCGGATTTATGGTTACCATTAACGACCTAAAGAGTTTTTTTTTTTTGCAATACAGGCAAAGATATCAACCAATCATACAGCCAAGCATAGAGTTTTCATTCCAACTGAACGTTTTTAATGCCATTAAAAATATGATATGTACCACCTAACAAATCCTACACGATAAACGTTGCATTATTGAGTGCACTTGAGATAAAACGGGGATTCGAACCCGCACTTAGCTTTATCAGTGCTTTCTCTAATGGACATGACCGCTTTTAGACATTGCATATGCTAATGGATATTTCTTTTTTATATTACGAACATAAGATTTTATAGTTTCATATGAGGTGTCTTGCTTTGCTTGCATGTGTACGCCTGTTAAGCAAACATTAATATTGACAAAACATTTGGCGTGGGCCTGCAGTACCTCTACCATGAGTTATAATGACCGCACTCGCTAGCGAGAGCGTAAAATATTTACATGGAAAATTGTCAATTTGACATTGACAGTTGACAGTTTTTCATATACCTAAAAGTTTTACGCTCTCGCTAGCGAGTGCGGTCATTGTAAACTCATGGTAAAGGTACAGCTCCTAGTCAAAGTAACATTTTAAAAAACGAATAACGAAATTCGAAAAGAATAAAATGTATGAGATTGACATATTATGACGTCGCTAAATCACGTCTTACATCGTCATCGATAAGCAAAGCAACTTTGTAAGATAGGTAACTTAGTAAGTTAGTAGATCTATGAGCAACTTTATAGTATATCCTTATATATATAAAATTACGTGTCACATGTTTGTCCGCGATGAACTCCTAAACTACTGAACCGATTTTGATAAAACTTCGGAACTACGTGTAATTTGGTCCAACTTAAAAGATAGGATAGTTTATATCTCATTTCTTTTTGTTTTTGCAAATTATATAATATTGTTAACATAGCGCGATCTGTTGATACTTATTCAATAAAGCAATTATTTTTCTGTGAGTTCCATAAGGTTTTCACAGATGGCGGTTTAAAGTAATTTATCGGCTGGATTGCAAAAAAGCACCCCGGGCGAAGCCGGGAGCGGGCCACTAGTACTAGTATAAATTATTTGAGTCAAGACATTGAAAACTAGCTACTGAGGTATTTTTCATTTTAACCTTAACCAAGAAAGTTTCTCAACATGTTCTCAAACTTTATTCTTGACGCTTTGTCGTCTTGAGGTATACTCGTCGAAGGCACTAAGAGTTTCCTCTAAAGGAAGCCTTTATAGTTAAGAAGCCTTTTATGAAATATACCCCAATTATGTCAAGAGACGTGAACTATGTTTACAGACTAACGCACCCTTAAAGTTTTAACCCCATTTAAGGGTGAGCTACACTATTGATTGATCATATAATTATATATAGCAAGATGTACGTGTGTAGGAATTCACATGTTAAAAATTGTCATAAACCATATTGTTTAATTAACTAACTCTGTATTTAATACTAGCGATTCATTTTTTTCTGCAAATTTTCATTTTTATCGCTATCTTTATTATTATACTATACTAGCTGTTGTACACGACTTCGCCCGCGTAACTATATAATTTATAGCCTATGTTACTAACTGATTTAAGTTAATACTTTGGTTGTTGCTGGTGCATGTTGTGTCGTTTCTATATGTGAAAGAATTTTCAAAATCTGTCCGGTAGTTTTTGAGATTATTCATTAAAAACAGACAAATATTGTCTCTTTATAATTCTCTGTATAGATTCGTATGTATATTTTTGTCGGCCATTGAATTATTTTTATTTAGATGATCCCTCGGGAACAGTACTCTTTTTCTGGATGAAAGGTACCCTATGTCCTTTCTTGTATCCCTGACAACGTGTATGCAAAATTTCACGATGATCGGTTTAGTAGTTAAGGCGTAAAAAGGTAATAGACAGACAGACAGACAGTTACTTTCACATTAATAACATTAACTAGCTGGCGCCCGCGACTTCGTCCGCGTTGAAAAAGAAAAAAGTAGTTAGCCTATCCTGTGTCCTGTACGTCTAAATGTTTATCTACCAAGTTTCATAAATCAGTTAATTCGTTTCAGAGTTATGGAGGAACATACATACATACAATACCTACACTTACAGATTTATTATTAGTATTGATATGGACTAGTAGTGGAGTGGCCCCAAAGTATGTATTTGTTGTCTGTTACCATCGAGAAAGTTTTAGCCATAAAGTAATGAATATATCAGTAATATTGATGTCAAGTGAGGTCGCATTTGGTACAATTATTGTTTTATTGGAATTAAATTTACGAGTTCAACGCCTGGCTTTTAATAATTGGATGGAATCGATTCGACAATTACATTATAACGCCCGACGCAAAAGAGCGGTGTTATAAAGTTGTCTGTTTAATAAAGTTGTCTGTGTTATAAAGTTGTCTGAGTTATAAAGTTATCTGTGTTCCAAAGTTGTCTGTGTTATAAAGTTATCTGTGTTCCAAAGTTGTCTGTGTTATAAAGTTATCTGTGTTCCAAAGTTGTCTGTGTTATAAAGTTGTCTGTGTCTATGTGTGTCTGTCTGTCTGGACCGGTTTTGATGCGTTTTTTTTTTTAATTTAAAAGCAGACATTGATCAACAAAGTTCTTAGCTATAATTTATTAAAATCTCTTCAGAGGTTTGAATAAACAAATATCTAATAAATAAATATCTTCACACATTCCACACAGCACCATCTAGTTCCACACTAAGCAACTTAATGCTTGTATTATGGATACCAGACAGTTGATATAATACATAGATTACTTTTTTTTTTTGTAAATACATACATATTATAAATACAAACATCCATGACTCAGGTGCAAAGGTAAATGTTAACACATAAACATTTGCCCCTAGCGGGATTCGAACCCGCGACAGATTGGTTAACAGCTAGGGTTACTAGCCACTAGACCAAACGTGTCGTCAAATACACCAAGATCATCATCTCATTTCCTAGTTGACGAATGGATCTCACTAACTTCGACAGGTTCGTGTGATTTGAAATTTGGAATACTGTTACTTGAGTGTTATTTCCATGACATGGTAACCTTGACCTGATGCTGCAGCACAAATAGTCTGCGGGATACTCCAACTCCTCAGCGACTTATAGAAGATATAGCGTGTTTGAACTCACTATATCGTTATAATTATAATCGTTATACTCAGCGTTTATAATTTCTTATTACAGATTGTCTATTCCAATATTATAAATACATATGATTTTTTTTATAATTTTTAATTAAATCTTGTCAATTTTCAGATCATAATGACCTAACACGTGCAAGCGTTGTCCGCACTATGTTGCGTGCATTTCGCGTGGCCTTCGCCCTTGTTGTGGCAGCGTGTGTGCTCGGCGCTCGGGCATGCCCATGGGCCTGCTCGTGCCGGCCCAACGCCGCGGACTGTGCCCATCGTGGCTTGCTGCATGTGCCCAAGAGACTGCCCACTGATTCGCAACGAATGTAAGTACCTTTTGTTAGTGTATGCTATCAGAAAATATATAGTTACTCTGTGACGTTACAATATAAAGTACTCTGTGGAGTGATATTAAAAAGGTAATCTGACAGTTTAACGAACGCGTCCGCGAAAGGAGGTCGTATATGTTCGTGCATCTTAGTATTGGAATAGCATCTTAGTAGTTCTTATATATCGGTCGGAAATTAAAAGTATTGGAATTATACATAAAGTGGTTCTAGTTTTAATTAATGTACCCGAAGTAGAGTGATAATACTTGTAGGTTCTGATAAAAAATTCCTGGATATTTTTTATTTCTATTAACGGTTAAGTAGACTTTCCGGTAAATGTACCAATTCAGTCCCATTGGTTGAGTGATTAAGATTCTCCATCTCAGGGGTCTCGAGATCGATTCTCGGCTGAGCCAACTTTGGAAATGTACTTTTCAAAATTGACTCTCATATGGATCTGTGAGTACTAGCATAGCACATCGAATTAGTAAATCTGTTTCTACGCTGACTTCTTCTAAATCATGTATTTTGATAAGGTTTTCTCTATTGCAAGGAGCGATAACAAGGTTTATGTATATCATTTATTTATGTATATGTTATCTTATCTATCTATATATATAAAAATCTCGTGTCACGATGTATGTTCGCGATAAACTCTGAAACTACTGAACCGACTTTGATCAAACTTCATAAGTATCTGTTATTTGGTCCAACTTAAAAGATAGGATAGTTTATATCTCATTTTGTTTATTATTTTTATTAACATAGCGCCATCTGTTGATACTTATTCAATACAGCAATTATTTATCTGTGAGTTCCATAAGGTTCTCACAGATGGCGGTTTAAAGTAATTTATCGGCTTGATTGCAAAAAAGCACCCCGGGCGAAGCCGGAAGCGGGCCACTAGTAATTTATAAAAAAAATTGCTTCCAATTTACAGAAAATAAATAAATAACGCCACTATGGCTGTTTCTCCTCTGACATCTTAAAAACCTTCCAACTGATTTTAATACGGTTTTCTTCTATTGGTAAGAGCAATAAGCGAGGAAGGTTCGTGTATATATAATTTGCAGAAATCCGTGCGAGCCCTGGAGCGGGTCGCTAGTTTTATACACTTTTTAGTCACAACTCTAACAAAGCGGTTGTAAAAATGGATGTGGACGGTTACCATAAAGGTAACCAACAAATGATAATAAACGCTTCCCCTACATTGAACGCCTCAAGCAATAAAACCTGTATTGAACTCCAGGGCTGTCACAATAAATATTGTGATATGATAAGGATGCGTCTTAAGCGGTTATCACACTTTACAATTTGAAGGAATCCATTTTAGGAACCTAATTAGTGAACCAAGTGATCACACTACACTAAATTGATTTCTAAATCGAAGACATAGAATTGAAAATAGATAAAATCAAAATTGGATCCAGTCTGTTCTAACTGCGATTACACTTTCCAATTTCCTAAATTGGAATCCTTCAAATTGTAAAGTGTGATAACCGCTTTGATGGAAACTTGTTATTTCAATTAACAATAATAATTTTGACATAAACTCCCTTTGACCGCTTGTTTTTGTAGGAGATGTCGTGCCCCTAGCAGTTGACTCATAAACCGATTTTTTTAAACAGAAAGCAACGCAATGATTTAAAAATAAACATACTTACAAGTAGTAGAGGAATTTGTCGTATATACGGCGAAATGGACACGAAAATAATTGTCGGATAAATCCGACTCTGGAGGTTAATGACGTTGGCTGTCTGGCTCTCTCTCATCTATCTTGATGTTTTTAATGAAAATGTTGATTGATTTACATAATTATGCTATGTTGTGTTTAAAGTACAATAGATTATTTATTTTTTAGGATATAAATATTTCCAATGAATGTACACGATTAGGAGCAGTACAGAATTCAAGCCAAAAAACAAGAGCTTAAGAAAGTACTTATTTGACAGCACTAAACGCCTTAAGATGTTTAAGGCATCGTAGCTCCAAAACGAATAGACCGTTTTTGATGTGGTTTTTTCGTTTGAAATAATTTGAAATTTGGTGTACTGTTACATGGGTGATTTTCCATATCCTGATGATGCAACATAAAGCGGGATATCCAACTTCTCGGCAACTTACAGCAAACGTTTTATGGCTCATTACAATGTCAGGAGTTCATTTATAGTTTTTAATTATAGCCGGTTTATCACACCCGATTTTTGTCAACCCTATTATAGAAAGAAATCCCACGGTGGTCATATAAACACAATTTTCCCCCAAAAAAAACTCATACAAAATCGACTCCAGCATTATTTTCCCTAGAGTTCACGAACGCGTTCTCTATTTTGTGAAAGCTAGCGCGTTGCCATTCACAATATCTAATGTAATATATTCGGTACAGTCGTGTATAAAAATGTTAAAGGGAGTATGTGCCTAAAGTTGTGAACACACTGAAGTCTGTTTTACATTTGTAAAGTTAGTATGGGTAAACGAATTATTGTGAAAAACATTGAAACCTAATTCATATATGAACTTTTCTTTAAGTGTTTTCTTTTTATAATATGACCTATCTAAACATAATTTCCTATATATATCAATACTAATAATAAATCTGTAAGGGTCGGTCATGAAGTAAGTTACTTTGTTTTCAGAGATATCGTGTTTATAGGCTCTATACATGATACTGAAATTTAATTGAAGATTTTTTTAGATTTTTTTTCTGTATGTATGTATGTATGTATGTTCCTTCATAACTGAAACGAATTTAACTGATTTTCATGAAAGTTGGTAGATAAACTTTTGGACGTACGGGACACAGGATAGGCTACTTTTTTCTTTTTCAACGCGAAAAAATTTGTTTTCATTATCTGTAGTTCCACAAAAATCACACAGATGGCGGTGTACGGCGCACGGGTACAGTAATTACTCATATATTTTCTTTTTCAACGCGGACGAAGTCGCGGGCGCTTCATCAATGCAGAGCCAGGGGTAAAAACCTGAAATTTCTAATACATGTAAACATATATTATGTAAACATTCACTATGGAAGGGGTGAAATAAGGGACGACTGTAAAATAAGTATGAATTTTCATATACAAACTATAGATTATATTCAGACACTTTTTCGTGCGACTGTAACTGTATGAGGGAGAGCCTCATATTAGCATTATATTGATTCATATTTGTGTATATCTGTACTTGTATATTTGTTTTTGTATTTGTTTCACAATAGAAGTTGTTTACATTTAATAATACATTTAATAATGTTTACATTCATTTAAATCAGGGATTCCCAAAGTGGTCGATATCGACCCCTTGGGGTCGATATCGGTTTCCTAGGGGTCGACATAAACGAAAAGTGATTTTGGGGGTCGACGAGGTCTAAAAATCGACCCCTATTATATTAACACAAGTTCTTATTTAAAACTTTCAAGATAGGTAAGTAGGTAGTTACTGTATTGTTTATGTTGTGTTACGTGTACTAAGAATAATTAATATTTTTGTAGGAAATAATGTTCCAGGAATGTAAAGTTTCAAGTTCGTACAAGATGAAAAACTCGGCAAGTCTATGTGGACAAGTTTGTGCAAGATTGAGTTGGAGCGTACGTCTTTCAGCGGCGTTTTGACTTGCTCTCTATTTGACGATAAAGTGCTTATCACACTATTCAATTTGAACGATTCCTATTTAGGAATCTAAGTAGTGAGCTCGTGATCACACTACGCTAAATTGATTTCTAAATCGAAGATATAGAGTTGAAAATGGATAAACTCTTAATTGAATCCAATCTGTTCTAACTGCGATCACACCTTCCGATTTCCTAAATTGGAATCGTTCAAATTGAATAGTGTGATAGCGGCTTTACGCGAATTAAGACGAACGAATTCATGATCAAGTCCAAACATGTTCCTGATATTTTACTATTTAACGAGCTTGCATTTAGGTTGAAAGTTCATTTGCGTTTTGAAATTCGTTGGAGCTTGAACGATAAAAACTCATATAGCTAAGTACTCATTTATTTCAAGAGATTACAAACTTATTACAAAGCTAAATTAAGTGAAGTAAAGTGACTGAAAAAGTGTTAAACACAACATACAACATATTTTAAATAGGTATGTATAATTGTATTTGTAAAAATTACTAACACTTAAGTCTTTGGTTTTCGTTCTTATTCTACCTAATTACCTAATACGAAGTTTCTATACCTAATTACCTACTGTAGTTACTTCCCAATATAGGTATCAAAGTTTATCAAAGAGTAAGTCAGTAATACTTAACAAGAATCCATTAACTGAGTGTGATAAAAATAAGATAGTGTGCAAATTTAACAGTTTATTATTGTTTTTTATTTAGGTTCCTTATTTTTTTGTTTGCAGAATTACTGAAAGTTTTATGATGGCGGACACGAAAAAAAAATGCAGACAATACAGTTTGGACTACTTGAAGTTCGGATTTATTGCATCTCCATCAAATCAACACTTCCCGATGTGTCTCATATGTGAAAAAGTATTTAGTAACGATGCCATGAAGCCTTCAAAAATGGATGACCACTTATCAAGAGTACATGCTAACAAAAAAAGTAAGCCCTTGTCATATTTTCAAGCACTGAAAGAAAAACTAGACAAAAGGCCATCCATAGGATCGATGTTTGCGTCATCATCTATTCGAGACAATGATGGTTTACGAGCGTCCTATAATATATCTTTACTAATAGCGAAGTCGGGGAAACCCCATACAATTGGAGAGCAGCTTATCTTACCAGCCATTGCGGAGGTCCTTAACAATGTATTGCACAAACCCGCACATGATATTTTAAAGAGAATACCTTTGAGCAACAACACCGTTCAGAGACGCATAGATGAGATGGGACGCGATGTGGAAAACATTTTATGCAAGTTCTTACAGACCCGCAGATTCTCTCTCCAGTTGGACGAGTCTACATTACCCGGCAATGAAGCTCTATTGTTAGGATATGTTCGATTTATCAAAGATGAAAATATGTGCCAAGAACTGATTTTTGCTGCATATTTAGAGACTGATACTAGAGGAGAATCGATTTTTCAGGCCGTGGAACATTTTTTTACTGATAAAGCTATTCCATGGAAGAATATTGTTTCTGTTGCGACTGATGGTGCACCGTCTATGGTTGGTCGTCATCGTGGCTTTATAGCTCACTTAAAGCGACAACTGCCTGATGTACTGGTTATTCACTGTGTGATTCACAGGCAGCATTTAGCAGCAAAAAAGCTGAGTCCTAGATTGCATAAGTCTTTACAATATGTAATAAATGCTATCAACAAGATTCGAAGCAATTCTTTGAACTCTCGGTTATTTGCTCAACTATGTGACGAAAACGACGAAGTCTTTACTCGGTTACTTCTGCACACTGAAGTTCGCTGGCTATCAAGAGGCTCTTGCTTAGAAAGATTTTCAGCCCTTTTTGAATCTGTGTTGGAGTTTTTACAAGAAAAAGATCCGAATTTGAAAGAAAATCTGAACAATTGTAAAACAGATATTTATTACTTGACTGATATCTTTGGAATGTTCAACAAAGTTAATTTGCAACTACAGGCTGATGATCTTAACTTGATTAAAACAAAATCAATAATATCGGCCTTCGTGGGTAAACTAGTTCTTTATAAACAAAATTTAGGCAGAAAAGAATATTCGCAGTTTCCGCATTTGTCAAAATTACCAAAAATGCTTCAAGATGATGACATTTTATTATATGTTACTCACTTGGACGCATTACACAAGGATTTTACGGAGAGGTTTGATGATCTTTTAAATTTACAAATTCCTCAATGGATAATAAATCCGTATAACACCACAGCCATAGAAGAAGCCAATGTGATAATGCAAGAAGAGTTGATTACCATCAGCACAGACGAAGAGCTTAAGCAAAAGTTCAACCAAGGCTATCAGAAGTTCTGGTTGCAACGCAAAATTGAAACACAGTATCCTACATTGTGGAACATTGCTGAAAAATACCTTATCGCTTTTCCATCATCATATCTAGTTGAAAAAAGCTTCAGTGTGGTAACAAACATTTTGACAAAACAAAGAAACCGTTTGAAAATCAACGAACGTGGAGATTTAAGGCTGCAACTCACTAATATTGAACCGGATGTAGCTAGATTGGTAGATAGTCACCAGGTTCATCCATCGCACTGAATGTTTTATTTTCTCTTTGCGAATTAATAGTTTTTAAAATATAATTTCCTACCAACTTAAGATGCTTTATGTATTAATTTGTAATAATTATAAATTAAACTTGATATTTACTGAATTGGATTGTCTTTTTATTTTGTTAAATTTTGACGAGAAAATGAAATCAACTTCACTCACTTAACCAAGTGCAAAGTTTTCTAATTGGCACCTTAGTACCTAGGTATTTTGTACCAATAGGAAAAAACTAAAGATAGACTAAGATAGATAGCTGCTTTAAGTTAGCGGACCATTATGAATAAGGGGGTTGGTCTTAAAAGTAGGTAATTTGACCATGGGGGTCTGAGGTAACAGTTCATTGTTGAAAAGGGGTCACTTGTCCAAAATAGTTTGGGGAACCCTGATTTAAATGAATCTGTGAATGAATTTTCTGAAATTTCTAAACACACTCTGTCTCCTTGTAAGAATTGGCTTTTTAAGAATTAGACAAGCTAGAATTTTTAAACACGCTGTATTTTTTGTATGCATTTTCTTGCTTGTCTTTCAGTGAATGTTTGAGTGATTGATTAAATTGTCAAAGAATGTGCCCAAAAGCTGACAGGATATTTATGGTCACCCCAATTCTGTTTTTGCATGAAAATGCCTCGAAAAAAGGGGCTTCCCCTTTTTACATAGCAAATCTAATTTGTCGAACAGAAACATTTTGATTTACCTTCAGTAGTAAAAGGAACACTTTACTTTAGTATGTTTACTCACGTTCCCTGTGTTAGCAGAGTAACAATTTTCTAGTATTTATTACTAGCCACCCGCCCCGGCTTCGCACGCTTGAATCACACACTAACCGTCGCGTCGAGTTGAATTAATTTTCTCGCTCGAATTTTTAATTTACGATAAACTCATAAGATATTGATTTAAATTGTATAGTGTAAAGGGCTATTATAATGCGCATCAAATGCTTAAGGTAACTGTTGTATTTAATTTGATAATGATTAATACTGTATCCGTCTAGTTAGCTTTTCTAAATACCACATTATATAGAATCTTTTTTCAAAAGTTAAAATGGCTATATGCCATCTCGGACTTTTTTGTGGACCTATAAAAGAGAAACAATCCCATCATAAATTTTGTTATATCTCAAACGGATTAAGCAGCGTTTTCGATGAAAGCTCCCAGACGGCTTGATTTATTCCGACATTTTCAACAATCATCTTCATATTTCAACCGATTTACAAAAACTTTAATGAATTATACACCTATACCTTCCTCAGGAACACACAGGTGGTCTGTGCTCAGGAATCACTGTTGATAGATGAAAGCCGCATGAAAATCCCTTCTGTATTTTTTGAGATTATCGCACAGACATTCAGACAGACAGACGCGGCGGGGGACTTTGTTGTATAATATGTATAGATTAGTATGTCCGTCATCCCCACCAGGTCGTCTTGAGGCTACTTCGTAGCAGTCGTAAAATTCACGTAGCTGGGGTAGTAAGTAGTAGCCATGCTACGAATATTGATGAAAGTTTATGTACTACTAGCGGTCCGCTCCCGGCTTCGCCCGGGGTGCTTTTTCATGAGTGAAAACAGAATTAAAATCGGTCCACCCGTTCTCGAGTTTTGCGCTTAGCAACACATTTAGGGATTCATTTTTATATTATAGATTTAATAAGCCACACAAATTGCTAATGATAATATCCGTCATTTTGGTGACGTAATCTCGCGACATAATCAGTAAGTACCGTTTGCAACACTGGCCAAAGAGTTTTTAGTTCCGGACGACAACGTCACGTGCAGGTTAATGGGACAAGTTCCTGCGCAATTTCAGTGCTTTCACTCCTTAACTTTTCTACCGATCATCATGAAAATTTGCATACACCTTATCGTGGATACAGAAAAGGACATAGGGACCTTTCATTCAGAAAAAAGCACTATTCCCCAGGGACCATTTTCAACGCCTAACAATGAAATATAAGCAACTAGCTATATAACTATATGCAAGCTGGCCGCCCCCAGCTTTGCATTTTTTGTCATATAAAAGTCTTCCTCCTTTAAGGCTTTTTCCATTAGTGAAAACCGAATTAAAATTCGTTGCGGAGTTAAAAAGATCTAAGCGTACATACAGAGGGACAGGCGGCGGGAAACGACTATTTTATGAAGACTATGTAAAGATAAAGTTTTTGACATAGTTCTAACACCTGAGAAAAAGGGGCATGGACAAAGACGCGGCCTAAAGATAGTTAATTATACAAACGAAGACGTGGTCAAAAGCATGTATCTAATAAAGAAAGAGACTTTAATAACGCGCCACTACTTCAAACAAGAGAGCTGGATTTGTTCTATGAAGGCAACGTAAAAGAAGATTATTGCTCAGGGTGACCATAAATAACAACTCATAGTGGGACAAATCAACACAGATTACAAGAGAACAAGGAGGACGCTAATTTGGCAGGACAATTGGCAGCAATAGCACTTAAAATGACAATTGAGAAAATCTTCAGAACACCTGTACGTATGTAAGGAATTTTCTTTTAACTATAGTGTATGTAGATACACAATAGTTATCATTGTATAACATTGTACGTTTAACTATAGTGTATATCAACGTATACATAGTATGTATATATGATACTATACTTAAGTAAAGGCAAAGATAACTATCGTAAAATAACAGCAAGTATGCGAGAAAAGGGGTTGAAAACCATTACGTAAAAAGACATGGGACCCCCAGAAAAGCCAACGGTCCATTTCATAGTAGGTGGATACCGTCGCTACAGCTGCTGCCAGTACGCAGCTGACCATAGCAGGATTAAGGATGACGGCACACATGATATTCACGGTAAGGCGTTGGTTACGTAGAGTGTAAGGGAGGCTGCACATTGTTTACTATCGCAGGAGAAACGCGTTTCGTCTACGTTTTGCGTACGGCGATTTGATAAATTACTTTTTTTCCAAATTGATGGTCACCGTAGTCACAAGGAAGCTATCTTTCGGCGGGTCTCATTTCGCCGGCGGGCTTCCATTTCCGACCGATCGCTCCCGGTATTGTCAGAAATACACCGTCCGTCCTTTCGGCTTGTGAAGTAATAAATGATATTGCGAAAAAAGGACGCTTATTTGACGGATTTTTGCTACTGCTTGACGACACTAACAATTTCTTTATATATTTATGAAGTAAATTCGCTATGATTGGTATATGTCGAGTCATATACTAATCATAGCGACACAAAAGACTCGACATGTCTTCTCGAATGCTGTACGCAGAATGTCTGTCTCTTTCAGACAGACAGATGTCACCAATGCTCCCATCATATTGTTTTACACAGAATCAACGTTCATTGTAATCCACAGACTAAATCAAACCCCCTTGTACATATAGCTAACATCACCGTTGGTAGTTCCGCGCTTTCACACTCAAGCTTTTTGTTTGAAGTTTCCACATATCAGGAACCAATTCTCAAACCCTCCGCTTGTGGCGCCACTTCAGGACTCTTCCCTTATATCCTTTATATATATACAGGGTGGAAAGATAAGTCGCGCCCTGGAGGGAAACTACCTTAAATCCTTAAGTTAGCTCATTTTACATAAAGGAAACATTCCTTTGTTTTTAAAAAGAAACAAAACTGCATTCAAAGATTTTCTAAAACTCGCTTGGCTCGCCCGGGACTCGAACCAACTAAAATTAAAAAAAACAAACACTCACTATTTTATTATACTAATCGATAGGATTATTATTCAGGATAAAATTTCTCTAACAAACATTTGGTCTTAAAAATAAAAATGATCGTAAAATCTAACATTAACTTTATTTTGTTAACAATTTGTTATACTTAAATTATATAACTGATAAATTGTTCGAAATGAGCCCCCTCGTTCCGGATACACAAATTTAGTCTCCGTTGAAATTCATTTCTTGTAGCCTTCAGCAAAGTGTTGTGGTGTATGCCCCTAATAACATTTTTTTTTTTAAACAAGGCCCCCAACGAATAATTGGCACTATTAAGAGAGACATGCACCAGTAAGAGCTCCAAGCAACATCCCATGTACTAAACCTAAATCTAATCTAATCTAAACTATAATACTAATGATAATAAAATAAAATAAAATTTAAAATAATTGAAATAAATAATAATAAAAATGTCACATTACATGTCACATTTTCTACATTTTCTACAGCTCTTGCACGGTGTCATAACAGGTTTCATAAATAACATTTTTTACATTACGTTCATTAAAGAACTTGTGTACTAAATAGGTATTCTTTATGGATATCTTGTACGACAGACGAGAGTAAGAGCAAATGTTTGTTAGAGAAATTTTATCCTTGATAATAATCCTATCGATTAGTATAATAAAATAGTGAGTGTTTGTTTTTTTTAATTTTAGTTGGTTCGAGTCCCGGGCGAGCCAAGCGAGTTTTAGAAAATCTTTGAATGCAGTTTTGTTTCTTTTTAAAAATAAAGGAATGTTTCTTTTATGTAAAATGAGCTAACTTAAGGATTTAAGGTAGTTTCCCTCCAGGGCCCGACTTATCTTTCCACCCTGTATATATAAAAATTACGTGTCACGTTGTTTGTCCGCGATGAACTCCCAAACTACTGAACCGATTTTGATAAAATTTCGTAACTATATGTAATTTGGTCCAACTTAAAAGACAGGATAGTTTATATCTCATTTTGTTTATTATTTTTTTGCAAATTATATAATATTATTAACATAGCGCCATCTGTTGATACCTATTCAATCCAGCAATCATTTATCTGTGAGTTCCAAAAGATTCTAACAGATGGCGATGTAAGGTAATTTTATCAGCTGGATTGAGTAAAAAAATTGCACACGTGCGAAGCCGGAAGCGGGCCACTAGTATATGTATAACTTTATCCATCAGGGTTGTTTATGTGATTTTCGAATGCATCGATGCTTTCGTATAGGAAGTAATACATTTCTTATTCTCTAACAATTTTATTTATTACTGAAAGTAAATAAAATATTGTCATAAATCAAGTGCACGCCTTATTAATTGGTTGCATTGAATTGCAGTCCGCAATGTGCCATTTGGCTCATGTCCAAGGGTCGACGCAGTGCGGGGTCATTGATCAAACGAGTGTCTAAAATCTTTATTCGCAGAGAGAGTTGTGAGTTTTTTTGCTCCGGCTTCGTAATTGCAAAGGAAGTAAACAATAATCATAATTATTTATCACTAGTGACCCTCACCCGGCTTCGCCTAGGGTGCAATTTTTATAACATTACCTGTTCCTTAAAAGAAAACTCCTTGTACATGTGATAGGTTTACAATATGACAGAGAGGTCCCGATATAATTATTTTAATATACAGTACTGATGTGGTCTTATTACGTGGATTTTGTATTTTTTTACATTAATCGATTGATTATTTTGTCAATAATAAATATCTAGAGGATGTGTGTGTTTGGGTGTTAATTTTTTTTATTTATTAATTAATTGTTTTTATCTATCATCATCTTCATCTAAGCCGCAGGACGTTCACTACTGGACATAGACACACTAATAATAAATCTGTAAGGGTCAGTCATGTAGTAAGTTACTTTCTTTTCAGAGATATCGTGTTTTTGGCTCTATACATGATACTGAAACTAAATTGACGATTTTTACAATTTTTTTCTGTACGTATGTATGTATGTATGTATGTTCCTCCATAACTCTGAAACGAATTAACTGATTTTCTGGTAGATACTTGGTACTGGTGATGAAACTTGGTAGATAAACATTTGGACGTACGGGACACAGGATAGGCTACTTTTTTCTTTTTCAACGCGGACAAATTTGTTTTTATTATATGTAGTTCCACAAAAATCTAACAGATGGCGGTGTACAGCGCACGGATACAGTAATAACTCATATATTTTCTTTTTTAACGCGTACGAAGTCGCGGGCACCAGCTAGTTTTCCAATATGACTGGTCAGAAGCAGCCTGGATCCACCGTCGACCCGTGGCCCTTATTAGGTCGTCTATCTATCTTGTGGGTGGACGTCCAAACTGCGCTTGCGCTCCATCCCCTCCACTCAAGAACCTTCCTGCCCCAGCGGCCGTCGTCGGCTCTCCTTAGTATGTGTCCTGCCAGTCGGCCTTTAACTTACTGATCAGCCGCATTTTGTCGGTAACTTTCGTACGTCCTGATTGAATCTCTTGGTGTGACCCCGAGTATAGCCCTCTACATAGCTCGTTGAGCGACGTTGAGCTTCTTACTAGGCCCATAGTTAGAGAGTTATTTGATTTTGCATACCTATAACATTCCTATGGCACTTCACATGCCACTATGGCTTGTTTTCTCAATATGAGGATTGAGGATGTTTGTGCTAAGGTCCAAACACCTTGACAGCTCTTTACGGATTGTCTTTACCCGACATGCCTTCGAAAACATTGCATTAAATGGTAAAACATTTCTAAATTTTTATGATGAAAATTTCTACATGATTTTTTTTGCATATTACTCGTATGTTAGATTCCATTAATAAATGGATAAGAAAATGATTCACATACATCCGAACAGTTCCTCTGGCATCGGATGTCTTTACAGATAAGAGTGAAAGATATACTTACATTTTTCATATCTATCTATTCTATATCTTTCTTATCTTTCTTTCTAATATATAAAATTCTCGTGTCGCGGTGTTTGTTTGCTAAACTCCTCCGAAACGGCTGGACCGATTTTGATGAAATTTTGTGTGCTTATCGGGTAGGTCTGAGAATCGGCCAACATCTATTTTCCATACCCCTAAATGTTAAGGGTGGTCCACCCCAAAAAAAATTTTTTGGCAAAACAACGTTTGCCGTGTCAGCTAGTATATACATAAATGTTGTGTTGGTTTTTTGTATTACTCAAAAACTCGAAAACTAGCCGACGGATTGACTTGAAATTTTTACACAATATGCAGTCTGCTTCAAGGATTGATCATATCAGCTATTTTTCACGTAATAATATAATCTCGATCGCGCCATCTGCCGAAAGCGAGGAAAACTAGGGTAGGCAGCGTACTAGCACTCCCCTTGGTGTTGCTTGTGTCCTTAGGCGACGGTAACCACCTACCATCAAGTGAGCCGCCAGCCTGTCTGCCACCTTTATATTATTAAAAAAAAAACGTGGTCGGGTTCAGCTAGTAATCTATAATTGGTTTTATCAAAATTTATTGTACACATTTTAAGCCTAGTTAATATGTACCCTGTGAGAGAAAGTATTTGTCATAAATAAATACTTTCTTCTGTAATAAACTGTGGCGTTCTGTCATTGAGAGCACCCCCGGCATTAATATCAATTAAGACTTCCTCCCTATTTTCCTTAAGGGTCGTATAATCGCGCTATTTATTCCCGTTCAGTCCCGATGAAGCTACTAAAATGGTACATCCAGCAAATTTTCCCGCACGAAATTTTTCATAAATTTCCATTTAAATTTTATCTTGTAAATACACTCGGTCTGCGACCTGCCCCCTTCTTTACTTGGAGGCAATTTTTTTCTGCAAAATATACACAAACCTTCATCATTTATCACTCTTTCAATTAGTGAAAACAGTATAAAAATCCGTTGGTTGAAAACAGTCACAATGCGACAGTGACTTCATTTCGTAATATATAAAATGGGCTAGCGACCTGCCCCCTTCTTCGCACGGACGCAATTTTCTTCTATATATATATAAAAATCTCGTGTCACGATGTATGTTCGCGATAAACTCTGAAACTACTGAACCGACTTTGATCAAACTTCATAAGTATCTGTTATTTGATCCAACTTAAAAGATAGGATAGTTTATATCACATTTTGTTTATTATTTTTTTGCAAAATATATAATATTATTAACATAGCGCCATCTTTTGATACCTATTCAATCCAGCAATTATTTATCTGTGAGTTCCAAAAGATTCTAACAGATGGCGGTGTAAGACAATCTAACAGATTGCACCCGGGCGAAGCCGGGAGCGGGCCTCTAGTTATATATACAAACCTTCCTCATTTATCGCTCTTTCCAATAGTGAAAACCGTATCAAAATCCGTTAGGTGGTTTATAAGAAGTGAGCGGAGAAACAGACAGAAGCGTATAGCGACTTTATTTTATAACTAGCTGGTGCCTGCGACTTCGTCCGCGTTGAAAAAGAAAATATATGAGTAATAAAGCCTGACATCGTTATCGCTGTGACGACGGTGGCGCCGCCACGCGACACAAATACTTTATATTTTTAGACAATCACTTCAGAGACAGTACTTTTTTCTGGATGAAAGGTACCCCATATCCTTTCATGTATCCCTGATACCGTGTGTGCAAAATTTCATGATGATCGCTTGAGCAGTTAAGGCGTGAAAAGATAACAGACAGACAGACCGAGTTACTTTCACATTTTTATAATATGTCCATACTAATTTACAAAGTGCCAGCCAATAGTAAGTCCTCTCTTAGTTAAAGTGCTTTTCTAGCAATTACTACAAGTGATCTAGAAACTATTCAAAGACGGCTAGAAACTCATTAAAACTAAGCCCTCTCTGTGCAGCCGAAGGAATGTCGAATATGTAGAGGTATCGTCGCGGCCACAAGTGCTATGAAAACTACTGACACCTTCATTTTGTTTTAACTATATTTATTTGGTATACTCACACACACACACGCACGCACGCACGCACGCACGCACGCACGCACGCACGCACACACACACACACACACACACACACACACACACACACACACACACACACACACACACACACACACACACACACACACACACACACACACACACACACACACACACACGTATAAATATCGATTTATTCATTTATTTTATTTTTATTTTATTTGGGAAAACAAACAATTACACAGTGTATAATAATTATGAAAAAAGAAACATGCAAAAATGAAGGTAAAAGTACAATCAAAAATATTTTCCTCAAATTGGTACACTAATTTTATACAGAGAATGACTTATACTTTTATAGTCATTGTACTACATATAATAATTAAAAAAAAAAACACAAAAAAAAATCTGGTTTCTGGTTTTCTATAGAAATTGTCATACATTTATCATCGTATCGGTTTAAATTGATTTAAAAAAAAATATAATTACGGAAATCACACGATTTCATACGAATCCAAAAATAGGTATTTTTTACGTACTGTTATATTAATTCGGAATAATTTTATTCGGCACTTCTGTAAGTGATTGTGCAAATGTAGACAGAAATTAATCTTGGCCGCACCGCTCGAGTTTCAATCAAACTATTAAACAAATATTTTAATATTACTTTTCCTACCTTTTAAGTGTTGGCAACACTCAAAATGGTAATAGTTATTAATTCTTCACGCAGTAAATTATGATACTTACTTGATATATACTAGTACTAGCAGCCCGCTCCCCGCTTCGCCCGGGGTGTATTTTTTCTAATGAAAGAATTTTTCTAAAATAAACGTAGCCTAAGTTACTCCTTATTACATCAGCTACCTGCCAATAAAAGTGCCGTCAAAATCGGTCCAGCCATTTCAGAGATTAGCCGGAACAAACAGACAGATAGACAGACAAAAATTGTAAAAAATGTTATTTTGGTGTATGTACCGTATATATATTCATATGCATGTAGTAAAAAACGGTTATTTCAATATTACAAACCGACACTCCAATTTTATTTATATGTATAGATTATAAAGATAGATTTGTATTTTTATATTTTTTTATTTTTGTTTTGTAAAAAGCTACATTATATCGAGTAACATAGGTTTTATTTTATAGTTACGCCGACGAAGTCACGTGCAATTGCTAGTATCTTATATTTTTAAATGATCCCTAGGGAACAATACTTTTATTCTGGATGAAATATACCCTATGTCTTTTTCTGTATGCCTGACTACGTGTATGCAAAATTTCATAGTGATCAGTGAGCAGTTAAGGCGTGAAATCGTAAAAAAAACAACTTAATTTCGCATTTATAATATCAGTTGGGATTGAAAGATCAGCCTGTCTGTCACACTTTATACTGCGATTAAATTTATGAATACACAGGCTAATAATGAACAGTTTGTATTTGTTTTTTAATAAACTTAGTTATAGCTATAGACTTACATATAACTAAGTTATAGATCTGTTCAAAACTCCGCCCACCGACTGCAAGGCAATATAATGTGGCCGCAGGGAAGTCGTGCATTTCTGTAAGTCATAGATTAAATAATTAGCCAGTTCGCAGACACGGCAGAGTGGTAAAATTCAAATTAATGCCTATCGATTTTCTATCGTCTGCATTATGGTGAGTGTGCGTCCGTTCTGTTCGATTTGATCCAACCGTTCTGTTCAATTGTTCGATTGATTTGACATTTCTGAAATATAATACGAAGGTTTGGATGGAAACAAAAAACTGAAATTAATTTCATATCTAGTAAAATTAATTTCTAATTAAAGCCAAAAATATTTTTCCATGAAAACGTCTTAGCTATAATATACGAGTACATTTAAAATTGGGTTATCAATCATAGGTTTTTTTTAAATATTGGAATTGCTGGCGTTAATATTATAGACGAATGACATAGTCGAAATATTTTATTTTATTGTAACTCCACTAAGTTTACATAAACGGGCTACCAAGCTTGCATAAAATAATTGCAATACTAGTTTTATTATTTTACTAGCTGGTGCCCACGACTTCGTCCGTGTTGAAAAATATTAAGTAGCCTATCCTGTGTCCCGTACGTCCAAATGTTTATCTACCAAGTTTCATGAAAATCAGTTAATTCGTTTCAGAGTTATGGAGGAACATACATACAGAAAAAAATTGTAAAAATCGTCAATTTAGTTTCAGTATCATGTATAGAGCCTATAAACACGATATCTCTGAAAACAAAGTAACTTACTCCATCACCGACCCTTACAGATTTATTAGGTAACCTTTACACAGCCCATCAAAGTTGTGCCACATCTGCGTAATATATTCTATGACGACAAGGCAAATACAAAAAGAATATGAGCTTACATTACAAGCCCACTTGAATTGCAACCATGCAACCACATTAAACTTTAATACCAATATATTATGCGTACGAGAAGTTAACTTTTAATTTTTACGATCATATACAACAACAAATAAGAATTTCCAAATTATTAGTTTACCGACGACCTGAAAAATTCGAAAATTATAACAAACTAGCTGAACCCTTACACGCTTCGCTGTGGCTCAGTCTTATATTAACTCGGCTGCCATAACAAAGGCTAACTTCCACTTTAAATATTACAGCGGTTCTCGTTGGCGAGTTAGTTCTCCTCGCTTTCGGCAGATGGCGTTGTAAAAAAGCTAAATTTTTCTAGCGATCAAGGTTATATTATTACGCGAATAATAGATACGACCACTCCTTAAAGCGGATTGCATATTGTGTAAAAATGTCAAGTCAATCCGTCGTCTAGTTTTCGAGTTTTTGAGTAATGAACAAACTAACAACATTTTTATATAATAATACATATATACTTAGATTGTTTAGAACTTGAAAAATTATTTTAATCACTCCTATAAATGCTATATTATAACTAAAATTATAAATGCATAAAGTAAGTTTATTTGTGTGTTTGTCAAAACACACATTCCGATTTAATTACTACTATTATTTACTGGATAACAACAGAACTATTGATTCTACAGAGTTTTGCTTGTGCTCAAATTGAAGCTAAGTTATTGCTCTACAACTTCATTTCCTCTTAGAATGATTATTTTAGACGATATTTTGTTTCAAAAAACGGCTAACTACAATTTTTTAAATTTTTGGGAAAAATGACCCATTTTTGAAGTAGTGTATCTCTGGATCTGTTTGACATACAGAGCTGCGGTTGGACTTAAATTATAGAAAATTTTGTCTTCTTTAAGATTGTCTAAGATGACTTTTCCGTAGAATGCACTTTTCAGAAGTTAAAAGCGAAAAATTGAAAAAAGTCTAAAAATTTCGAGCTTTTTCGAGCACCGTGCAGTTAGCACATGTCTTTCGAAACTGCAAACTTGGTTTTACACTATTGGTATCTATGGTAACAACATGACAAAAATCAAGACAGTGCATTTTATTGCGACCTAAGATGTCTTCAGTGACTGTCCTAATAGTATGTAATGAGCTCCGAATCGCTTAAATCCAGGCTTCATTGTCGCTTAAATAATCAGTGATTTTATAATAGCCTTTCGAGAGGAGTTTGGTTTAAATTACACACAGATACACACGTCAAACTTATAACACCCCATTTATGCCCAGTGGCACGTACATACTTATGACGACACGTTTGGTCTAGCGGCTAGTAAACCTAGCTGTTAACCAAACGGTCGCGGGTTCGAATCCCGCTAGGGGCAAAAGTTTATGTGTTAACATTTTATTTGTATCTGAGTCATGGATGTTTTTTATTTATAATTTGTATGTAAATTTACAAAAAAAAGTAATCTATGTAGTATATCAACTGTCTAGTATTCATAACACAAGCATTAGTTGCTTACTTTGGAACTAGATGGTGCTGTGTGGAATGTGTGAAAATATTTATTTATTTATTATGCGTCGGACGTCGAGAGTCGGGGGTAACCCATTGATCCTAGAATATATGTCAATGGGGTAACCGCGGAACATACAGCTATTGTTGCATATCTGTTAAACACCTGTCAATAAAGTTTTTTTTTTTCGTTGTTAACAATCACTAGACACATTAATAATTATTTTATCACCCATTAACATGATAATATCAATTAAAATTATTTCTTAAGCAATTAAATCAAATTGAAATTCGACACGTCGACAAAGCTCTCGAGACTGGACGTTAATTGACTACTGGGTAATTATCGAATTATCGACATGCCGGATGCAATACTGTCGGCTCTAGTGATGTCCGTTTATCGATATTTATTTAATATATATTATGTAAGCCGCAAACGATATATAATTAAAAAATACTAGCGACCCGCCGATGCTTTCTTAGAGGATGCTTCTTTGCATAGTATATCGCTTCCCCCCGTCTGTCCCTCTGTATGTACGCTTAAATCTTTTAAACTACCCAACGGATCTTAATGCGGTTTTCACTAATGGAAAGAGCGTTTAACGAGGAAGATTTTTGTATATAATTTGCAGAAAAATTGCACCCGTGCGAAGCCGGCAGCGGGTCGCTAGTTACATAGTCAAACTCCTCAGCGACTTGAGCTGATATAGCGTGTTTGAGCCAGAGATAATATTATTTCGATGGTTTGAGCTCATTATAAATAATATTGTTGTTGTTTTAGTTTTATGATGTTGTTTTGTATTTTTTTTTTGTATATTTTTGTATAGAAATAGTTATGGAGTATAAAATTAGTTTACCAATTCGTGGAAAATGTTGCTGATCGTGAAAATAGTGCACTTTTACCTTGATTTATGTATGTTTCTCTTTTATCAAATTTCCTATATATAAAAATAAGTTTATAATTTTTTTATTAGTTTTATAGGTTTGCCTATAGTTCTTATCCTCTGCAGTGACTCTACCTTACAATTATTTATTATTACTTCCAAATAACCAAGTAATCCTAATTCTCTAATTAAAAGGTCGGATCGTTAATTCTTAATTTACCCTCCTGACCTAAATGTAGAAGTAAACCCTTAATTTTACAGCCCTCCATTAATGTTAACAATCGCTTTGATTACGATACTGCTTTATGACGCTTGAGAACATTTTACCATAGAGCTAGAAACGCTTAGAATATCCCGTATTAGGTTTTTTTTTAGAGCTGGAGAACTCTAGCTTGGTGCTATAATGAGCTTCTATAGGTGCTATAATTACAATGGATATATTAGCTGGTAAGATCATGCCTTTCATATAAGTTATTGGCTTATGCCTTCGAATTCCTCCGCGCCCTTTTTTATTGGACTTAGAAATAGGTATTTGTTCTTATAAATCTTGTGAATTATTTTATTTTTAAACGATCTAAATGACATGTATCTTTTCTAAATGACATGTACCCCATGTCCTTTTCTGCACTCTTGACAATTTGTAATAAAAAAAAATTATGGTGATCGATTAAGTACTTTCGGAAGCTTAAACAAACGTACATTAAGGTGTTATATGTATGTATAATTGCTAAATGTCTAACAAACTGAGGCGAACTTATATAAATTTTATATATGTAATAAAACTCTTTATCTGTATCTATTATTAATCTATGTCTAGGTATTCCTATTATGTTGGCTGTTTGTGGCGGGAGCGGGACGTTTGTGTTTGTTTTTCTATATGTTATCTATGTATGTTTTATATGACCTTTGCTCATCAATGTACTACAACTTTATGGAACATAAGTGACATATGCGTAGAGCATCAACTCTGTCATCTGCCATTTAAAGCCAACCAAACATCTGTCGTTTAAGGAAAATGTGACTTTATGTCCAATACATTGGAGTTTAAAATGAATAGTAGAAGTTGGTCGTTACTACCTTTTACCATTGACTCCGCCATGATTCCGTTTTAGGCGTACTTTTTATGTGCCGCTTTGGCATTTGTGACGCAAACTCCATAGTTGTAGTACTTCGATGTCTTTGCTATAATACA
Source organism: Synanthedon andrenaeformis (assembly GCA_936446665.2). NCBI lineage: Eukaryota > Metazoa > Arthropoda > Insecta > Lepidoptera > Sesiidae > Synanthedon > Synanthedon andrenaeformis. The sequence continues at coordinate 458,354 of OW387806.2, read as the reverse complement.
AATAAAACATTCTATTCTATTATAAAATTAAGCTGCTGTCCGTTTTGTCTGTTCCTCCATTAACTTGTTCTAAAATTTAAATACGGATTTCACTAATGAAAAGAGCTATAAACGGGGAAGGTTTGTGTTTAAAAAAAAATGTATTTGCGCAGCCGAAGTCTACCGAGAACTGGCGGAAGCTGATCGCTAGTAAACATATGAGTCATATAGTTGCAAAGACAGAAACATCTTTTTTTTTTTTCAACTTGAAATTTTTGCAAATTTTAACAAGGTGTGTAACTATAAGAAAAAATCGATTTGCCTTTTTTTTGTACAAAAGTGATGTTGCTGCCTATGCAACTATACGACTCATATATTAGAAATGATTCTAAATATTTGTAACTCTATGGTCATCACGCTTACAGCGCTTCATAAAAAGTTTTTATGAGCATTTTTAGCACTATTGGATACAAGCTTGATACAAGTCTTACACGTAATACTATTGACTAGTTACAACATAATATATTATGTACAAACGCTTTCCCATAATTTTCTACATTTATCTTACTTGTAATCTTCACATCTATACTTCTATACTAATTATTATGAAGAGAGAACAATTGTCAAGTATTTTTGTATGTTTTTTATGAATAAACTCAAAAACTAGAGGACCGATTTTGAAAATTCTTTCTTTTGAGAATTTTTTTTTGAGTAACATAGGCTATCAATATCAATACTAATAATAAATCTGTAAGGGTCGGTGATGGAGTAAGTTACTTTGTTTTCAGAGATATCGTGTTTAAAGGCTCTATACATGATACTGAAACTAAATTGACCATTTTTACAATTTCTTTCTGTATGTATGTATGTTCCTCCATAACTCTGAAACGAATTAACTGATTTTCATGAAACTTGGTAGATAAACATTTGGACGTACGGAACACAGGATAGGCTACTTAATATTTTTCAACGCGGACGAAATCTTGGACACCAGCTAGTATTTTATAAAGTTATGCGGGCGAAGTCGCGTGCTACATCTAGTGTAGTATAAATAGAAGTCGCTTTCCACGTCTGTCTGCCTGTATGGATGTCAACTTTTGTGTCCTGTAGGCGATGGTAACCATCTACCATCAAGTGGACCTTCAGCCTGTCTGCCACCCTTTATAGTAAAAAAAAATAATTAACAACGCCACGGAACGTATCTATAGAGATTAGTTATTAGTCACCCCTTTTTAGTATAATTAAATTTTGACGTCACAAAACTTAATGTCAATATTGTCATTAAAATGTATAATGAAAGCTGAACCACACTTGAGTGCAACTTAGGTCGCGGTTAAGTTAACTTAACCTACCTACGCCTTCAAGTAACTCACTTAAGAGGGAAGGCAAAAGACTGCAGGGTATTTTTTATGTTAAGAATTCTTACCTACATTAATTTTACATTTATTTAACAGAAAAATCGTAAAAAAAAAATGTCGTAAAAAAATGTCTACAAACAGGCATAAATAGTCTTCTTAAAAATTCTCGTGTTTGTAACCACACTCATAACATTTTTTATGATTTTTTTTGTGTATATTCGTGTGTGCACGAATACACATACACAAAAATTATTTTGTGTATTTTTTGTGTAAAAAAAAAAATTTTTTTGGCCAAACAACATTTGCCGGGTCAGCTAGTTACAATGTAAAAATATGTTTGTATAGTTATTACAAATACACCCTGTATAAAAAAGAATAAATAATATTAACAAATAAAAAAATGTATTATTAATAAAATAAATAATAAAAAATATTTTTGTTTGTTTCAGAGACCTTCAGGGAAACAATATATCGATAGTTTTTCAAAGTGATTTCCAAAATTTGAAGGAACTCAAAGTATTGTAAGTATTCACTTAAGTTATTTTATTTCTTAAGTGATTTTAGTGTTATCATTTTACATTTATTTATTAGTGTTATTATTAGCTTTAAATTGGTTTAAATTATAAATAAAATAAAAATATATCCTTAATAACTTGACGAATGATATCTTTGAACCGAGTAGCATCAAACATTTTGAAAAATATAATTTATTCTATTTCGTTTACAGACAGCTCTCTGAAAACCAGATACACACAATCGAGCGTGACGCTTTCCTGGAGCTCAACGTGTTGGAAAGACTGTAAGTATGTAAAAATATAACGCCACATCAAAGTTATGTCGTTTGGAAAATTTCACCCGAATTTCGGGTTCGAAACACGAACGCGCCAAATAGAATCAGCTTCGCCGCCTTCATTCCGCGCGGAGTGATCTTGCAGCGTCGTCTATCGATTATTATGTTTTATTTCGATTGCAGGAAACTGAACAATAATCGGCTTGGCCACTTGGCGGAGGGGATTTTTTTGAGATTGAGACACCTGCAAAGATTGTGAGTAATTGGCTCTAGGGTTCGAAGCCCCGGCCAATGGTGTGGTCCCTGCTACCTTTCGGTAACCTTCCCTTAGTCACTGTTGAGGAATTGACTGTGTTTTTACACATACACACTTCGATTTGATTCAAATATTCATTATAATTTAACTTTTTGTCAAAATAGTCAAAAAGTTTTTATCAAAAATATTAAAATATTTTCAAGGGAATTTCATTGATTTTTTTGAAGTGAGAACTTCTTTAGGCGCGTTGGGCATTTTTGAGATGGGGAAAAACCATTGAACTCGCGACACTGTCATGTAATGTAATGTAACCATAACTTCTGTATATTTTCCGATATTGCGCTTAAATTTAATTTAAATAAATTTTTAAAAAAAGAACAATTTTTAAAATGGGAACTCGCGACACTGTCATGTAATGTAATGTAATGTTTTTTGTGAAGCTTAATAAATAAATATAAAAGTTACAAAAACACAGCATTTTGCTAGCATAGGCTAGCACTGATCTGTAGGAATTTTTTCTTGAAATATTTTTTATAGAATTTCTATTTAAAACACCAAAAGCTGTATTAATATTAAGTTAAAATAGCATAGCGTGATATGAAAAAAAGTCTTTTTTTATAATTATCTGTGACAAAAAATAAAAATTTAATTCATAACTAATAAGACACGTTAACCCGCTACTTGTATAGAAGCCACTACTGTAATTTCTATATCAGTTCTATTCTATATGACATAAGTCTAAAAATCGACAAAGGACGTAATAACTTCAATACTATTTCAATGCGCTGACTTTTCTGCTTATAGCTGTGTACTCTGAGACTAACTCACTATAGCATAGTTATTTTTTATATTATAGCATATTATAATAAATTACACATATACAGTCAAATCATCATTATTATCACTAATAATAAATCGATTAATTACATACATAAATACATTCTATGCATGTACCTAGAAGAAACAACGGACGGAATTCCATATACTAATAAAGTGAAGCACCGTAGTAAGCTCGGCGTCCGCCATTACGCTGCTAGCGTTGATTAAGTGCACACGTAATGACTAATTAAAATAACTATTTAATTATGCCACCTGCGTCGTGAAATGTTGTTCCTTTAGAACTTTACCTGATAAAAAAGAACAGGGAATCACTTTCCACTACTAAAAACGCACACGCACACATAAAAACGCGCCGTAAAGCACCGGCGGCGTAAAGCACCGCGGTGCTTAACTTTGTACAGTGACAGCACTCCGTCCGTTGTTTTTTCTAGGTTCATGATTCTATGTAGGTTTTTTTTTAGACAAAATAGTTCAAGAAAGTGGGTCAAGGATTATAATTGTATTAATAACGTACCTAATAAACCATTTAACACACAAAACACAGTCAAATTCCACAGAACAGTGTCTCTCATCAAGGTACCTGGTGCTACTCATTAAACCCCTCAAGCTTCAAACCCGCTACCCCGACCCTAAGTAAATTATAACCTTTCAATGGGTACTATCGATGTCTGTATTTAGTTGTAACATCATTGGCAGCGTTTGTGGATCACACTTCTATTATTCTTGCAATGAATGAGTCGAATTTCTGGCACAGATTAAAAATATTTCTGGCACAGATTAAAAATATTTCTGGCACAGATTAAAATTATTTCTGGCACATATAAAAAAAATAGTTATGCTTCACTGTTTTTATTAATAAGGCCTGGACATTTATATAAATTGTGTAATATCGTAATAGTACAACATTGTCCAGGCCGGAAACTGTCCACTGAATAGTATTGGAAGTAAGAAGCAAAGCAGAGTACCTTTCATGTGAAATTAAAAGACCGAGACACTTTTAAAAACAAACGAGGCCGTTGGCTCGGAAAATATATATAATCTTCTTTTGTCAAGACTTGCTGCTATTTGTTTAATATTTATTAAGTAAATAATATTAAAATATATTTTAATATTTATTTAAATAAGTACTTAAATCATTATCGTTCTATTTCGTTACATAAAAATAAGTATTTATGTTAATAGAAAATGTAGGTAATACGCTTAACTTAAATTTGACAATCACATAGACATTTTCTACGTCCAGGAATTACATTTAAAGATAATTGCAAAAATTATAGAAACATATTTAGTATGTGTTCCACAAATTCAACTGTCCATTTTCCCCCTCTAACAAACTTTTTATCCCCACTTTTATTTTTGCTAGGTCGTCTCCTTAGGGGCGTCACCCGGTGTCACGATCTCTTCACCTTTAAAACGATTATTGTGCTAATTTTCCAGGCTATTGTAACATTTCGGCTTTTTATGTATCAATTTTATTATTGTAATTAATGCTAGATTTAAGCTTTTGTAAGCTAGTTTAAGATTTAAGTTTAAGCCGATGTGATATGGCACATTCTATTTGGCTATCAATAATACCCAGGTTACCTAAAGGAATGGTGTCAGAGACAATATAAAAGGAAGAAAGGGGGACAACGATTTTAAAAAGGCTTAACTGGATAGTAAAGGCTCGTGATCGCAAATTGTCTAAAGGTCTAAGGGAAGCCTATGCTGAAAAGCAAGACAATATTTAAAAAACTTTTCCTATAACCCTTCTATAATACCCCAACAAAGTCTTAACAAAGTAAGACATGGCTGGGGAATAGTGGGGCTAAATCAGTCCTTATATTTTCTACTCGCCTGGCAGGTAGAAAGTCCCACCAAAATGATATGTCTTTTTAGAATATTTATTTTTAATTATAAATAATATCCTGTAAAAATTTCAACTTGCCTCAAATAAATTTTTTCGTGTTTTTTTTTAAACAGTTTTACAAGCGCCTGGCAAAGTTAAGGACCCGACTAAATAATCTGGCTTTTTTACTCGTTAAATATTCAATTTCAAAGTATTGCCTCAAGGACATATTTTGCAAAAAAAATGTCGCAATTTTGAAAATATAAGGGTTGTCCCGATTTAGCCCCATTTAGGGTATTATAGGACATGATTTCAGCTTGCCTCAAATACCTACCCGGAAATGTTACCATCTCTCGATAACAAATAACAGTAGATAACAGATATTTAACTACAACATCAAACTGTATCCCCCAATTTCGTCATCATTACTTTTCTCAATTGCCTCCCACTATTGAAGTAAATTTAAAGTTTCCCTTTTTTAAGAAGCAATCGACGTCCAAGGCTCATTTAAAACATTAAAGATATTTCTCAAGAGTTCTCGTAAGTAGTTATGTACAAAAAGTCATGCCGGAAATCGCGTCCGGCAATACATAATAGAATTAACTGACCGACAATGATCCATGATTTTATTGGAACGAGAGCGTGCTCGGACCACTAGTGATGGGATTAAGCCGATACTCTTTATCGATAAGTTGCCACTTTCATTCGCCGTCACGTATGTAACTATCATTAAAAATAATTAATGGTTGTGTTAAGCTTTTTTTTAAACGTCATTCCCTTTAGAATTTATTCTCTTTGTTCGTTTGTCGACGCGCTATAAATCGTTCTTCAATCTGCTACTGACAATTACAACTATGGATTTTCCGTCACAAATGCCAAAGCGGCACATAAAAAATATGACTAGAACGAAATCATGGCATTTTTGAGATGGGAAAAAACCATTTAACTCGCGACACTGTTACCGTAACCGACATCTTTGTATATAAGCATGTTTCATACTTTCAAAAAATATATTCAAAAAATAAACACGTAATTGTTCAAGTATTCACTTCTGTCGGCACTCCGGAGTGGCACTATTTTTTTTTTTGTTTTTTTTTTCAGTGTAGTATTTTTTTTCTCCCGTTTTACCTATCCCTAATAAGTATCCCCCGCGGTAGGGATAAGTGGATACTTTTCCACTTATTCCCACCGTTCGAAAATTCAAAAAATATTATGCAGTCGTTTGTCTTTATTTTAACTGACGCGAATTAGGCACATCACTACGGTACCTAATCCCGAAACTTGGCCCAGTATCGTCACCTTTACGATGACAGATCATGATATATTAACATGTGAACAACGTTGCTAGGGCTGACTAAATGACGAGTCCCACCGGAGGATATCACTTTATTACCTGTAAAACAAGAGCGCAAAATAAACAAAGACTAGCTATATTCTAGGTACATAAATTACAAATATTTTAATACACATTTCAGCTGTAAAGATTTTAAACACAGCGTGTGTGTTTCCGAGCTCATATAACCCAAATGTTTTCAAAGTTTTGGTAGGCAACGGACTTACACTCCCCTTGGTGTTGCTTGTGTACTTAGGCGACGGTAACCACCTACCATCAAGTGAGTCGCCAGCCTGTCTGCCACCTTTATATTATATATATAAAAAAGAAGAGGCATCTGAATTGAGAATCCTAGGCCTCATTTTCGCTACACAGCTGGACGCTGGCCAAGAGCAATTCCATCTCTAATAATAATTTAAAAAAAAAACTCAAAATCTATAAATCTAGTAAACAAATAAAACTCCGTTTTTGACTATAATTATAGGGGCACATAACTGTCGTTTCCCCTCAAACTCTTAGCTTTTTATGTTATGGTTATACACGAGAAACCTTTTTGTAAAAGGACGATGTTTCTCTGGCATATATTTTTACGGTTATGGCTCGGTTGGATCCAGTACAGGAGCAGATGAAGAAAATTCTGTTGTCTGAGATAAGGGATAATAAGTGAAATTCATTTTGTTTTTGGGAATTTTTTAAGTAGTCTCATTTCACCGTAAAACTTTTTATAATGTACGCTTTTTACTAATATTCTAGTTTGTGGTGTTTATTGAAACACGTAATTTTTGTACTCTTTATTTAATTCTTCAATTTTGACTATCACAAACATTAGTTTGATATTTTTAATCAGCTTTTTTATGATTTTTCAACACACTTATTTTCTTACTTTTTCTAGTTGACAATTGTTCCATAGACTAACTTTTTAATTTTTTTTAACCAAAGAGAACAGACCATAGTTTAAGAATTTAACATCTTTCTTTTTTTTTTCATGTAAAATTCGTCACATAGATTGACAGTCCACTTGATGGTAAATGGCAACCGTCGCCTATTACAACAAACACAGTTGTTTTCCTGCCGGTAATCGAACCCAGGACCTCTGTGACAACCGTATAAATACACCACAACACTTTCCATTTATGTACCATTAATTTCGAAATGTCAATGATAAAAATGTCACGCCAGCATTTTCAAAATGTTAATGTCAACTCCTACTTATACTACTATGACATTTTAAGTTTTTTTTATTCTAAATTTTAATAAATTAGTTAACAGCTCCTGGCGTCGCCCGGGGTTTAGTTTTTGGATGTACAAAGCTTCCCTGTTTATCCCTCTTCCCATGAGTTAAAACCGAATTAAAATCGGTCTAGTCACTCTTGAGTTTTTGCGAGATTAACTCATGGTGATTAATTTTTAGATATAAAGATTTGGCATATACATACACGTTGTTAAGATTACATAAAAAGGACGTATAGGGTACTCTACCTTTCATCCAGATGTAGGGTAGGTACTGTTGCTGAGGTGATAAAATCAAAAACCAAAATAAAAAATACCACACGTGATAAAAATTTAGTGAACAATATTTTTATAGCGAATTAATAAGAAATATTTTAAAGTTTACATAATATAAATTAACAGTACAATGCCTATGGTGTTGCTTGTGATATAGGCGACAGTAGCCACCGTACCATCAAGTGGATCGTCTGCCTGACCAAGTGGCCTGTATTTTTTCTTATTTTTTCCAGAACTCGTATAACCTAGAATATCGTTTAAAAAACCCTAAAAAAAACTTGTTTTTTTGTCAAAGCATGTCGGTCCCGCGAGTTCGTGTTTTCTCCTCATACGAAAAGTGCACAATGCTCCTGAAAAAAAATAAAAACAATACAATTTTATAATCATAATTAGAGCCAACAAAGCCACAGTGGCTATGCGGGGCTCATTAAGAGACCCGACTTCCTCTCTGTGACAAGATGGCGGCCGTACTTCCGGCGCTTCGGAGCATTTCACGTCTGTGCTTCATCCGGTGCGGACGTACTGAAAGATATTTAAGGGAAAATTGCGGCTTTATTGGAACACTTTATTATTAGGCACTACAGAGGCCTACTTTTCTGAAATTATATGTTTTATTTTAACGCTTGCTTTTATCCGCGACTTCTTTCGCTTTGTTTAAAAAAAATTCGCCTAACAAGATATACGTATGTGAGCATTATTTTTAATTTATTGCTGTTATAGTTTTGCCAGACGTTGGATTTTTATTTTTAGATGATCCCTCTGGAACAGAACTTTTATTCTGTATGAAATATACCATATGTCCTTTTCTGTATCCTTGACAACGTGTAGGCAAAATTTCATGATGATCGGTTGAGTAGTTTAGGCGTGAAAAGGTAACGGAGAGACAGACATAGTTACTTTCACATTTATAACGTTGAAAAAGCAATATATCGCTTGACATCGTTATTGCTATTACACTTAGCCAGGAGTTAGTTTCCTTAATTTTAGATGATCCCTCGGGAATAGTACTTTTATCTGAATGAAAGGTACCCTATGTCATTTCTGGTGTCCCAGACAACGTGTATGCAAAATTTCATGGTGATCGGTTTAGTAGTTTTTGCGTGAAAGAGTAACAAAAATCCATACATCCAAACAAACTTTCGCATTTATAATAGTAGTACGGATAAAAATCAAATGGCTAGACCGATTTTAATTCGGTTTTTACTCATGGAAAGAGGGAAATTCAGGGAAGGTTTGTATGTATATATATAAAAATTGCACCCCGGGCGAAGCCGGAAGCGGGTCACTAGTTTCAAATAAAATACACCGTTACTTAGTAATTTCTAAAATACGTTCCCATACCAAGTTCTCGTATATGGCGAAGGTATCCTGCTGTAATTAATTAAATTCCCAACCAGAGTGCTTTAATAGCGGGAATGGCGGGACTCTTTGACAGAGAGGCTTTTGCCGTCCGCCATCTTGTCGTTACGCCCGCCGAACACGTAATGGATGCGTTCATTTTAATTATATTATAATAAAAACAATTCTTGCATGTATTAGTATTATACAATGTGGAAAATTTAATTTTTTAATAATAGTCCAGGAAAATTAACCAACCAAGCAAAATTTGAGTGCATCAGAAGCATTTTTGATATATGTGTCTAAAATATACAGTAACATTAACATCGATGGGTGAAAGAAATTTTCGATTCCAATCTGTAGAAGGGGTGAAGTCGCGGGCGTCAGCTAGTCTATTTTAATACTAATATTATAGATTTGTATTTTCGTATGTTTGTAATGAATAAACTCAAAAACTACTAGGCGATTTTAAAAAAATTCACCTATAGAAAGCTATATCGTCATAGCCGTAGAACAAAGACGGTTCTGCAATTTAGTAATTTTACAGTATGGCACTGTCGAAATGATTAATACGCCATTGTACTGTGTTTAGAAATCAAATCTGTCAGTATTCCAACTCTGTATCTGGAAAGTTTTAAATAATATTTGTCAAAAAATGTTTTTGGTCGATAAAGCACGACATATAAAGTCAGTTTACGCAAGAAAATAAAAATTGAAAATTATCAAAACCGTCGTTCTACTACTATGACGATATTATCAGCGAGTAATATAGGCTATATTTTATAAAGTTAAACGGGCGAAGCCGCGTGGCACAGCTAGTTAGTGTGATATAATCTTGTTTTATTATAGTCCATACATACAAAACATATAACTATGTTTTATAACAATTATTTTGTTATATAGTCTGGACTCACCTTAAGATATAAGTACCTAATTTGATAATACATTATATACAAAACAAAGTTGCGAGTTGAAATTGCGGAAGATTTGCAACTTATTAAAGTTTGTTTGATTAATTCAAGAAGTTGTCAAGTAATTAATTCAAATTAATTATTTGTCAGTCAAAAGTTTCGGCGGCTTCGTTTTGACATTTTCCTTTTGTTTGCAGAGTGTTCGAATTTTAAAATTAATTTGCGTTCAAATCGAGAAAACAGTGTCTGATTAAATATATTATAATTAAAATTATAACCTTACACCCAGATATTCTATTGAAACCATTCCAATGAGCAATATTTAATTAAATCTATACATTTTTAGTTTTTTAACATCTTGTCAAAACGTTTGGTCGACATAACCGGTGATTCTAGAAATTTCTAGAACTGGCTATTACCTCTGTCAACAGATTAGCCTTGCTATACAACGAGGTAATGCAGCCAGCATGCAGCACGCGACTTCGCCTTAGTAAAATACAGTCTTATGTCTATTAGTGAAAACCGCATTAAAATCCATTGCGTAGTTTAAAAGATCAAAGCATACATACAGAGGGATAGACGGCGGGAGGCGACATTGTTTTATACTATGTAAAGAATGATAAAAAAAACTGCAAATTAAAAAAAAATTACAATTAAAAAAATTGTGGGCTTCTCTAACCCTCTTTAACCGCTTGGTTTTGTAAGAGTTGATTGACTCTTATTTTTTTAAGAGAAAGCAAAGCAATGATTTAAAAATAAACATTATACAAATAGAGGAATTTGTCATAATATAATACGGCTCTGGCGAAATGGACACAAAAACAATTTAGCCTTTAGCCGTCGGCTTAAAAGAAGTAAAAACAGATTTAAAAGAACAGTAACACAAATGGTTTTTCGTTCTAAGCGTTTGGTTGCACTTTAAAAGCGTTTCCTAATCCGCCATTTCAGCCGTATTTCGCGTTCCCTTTCACACCAAGATGGCGGCCCTTCAACAAACAATGGCTTCTTTAATGGACCCGTTTGGCTTTGACGCTGAACTTTAAAAACTATAGTGTGTGCGAGCCTTTAGAAAAACGCTTTAGTTAGCTATTGTATTCACTTCAATGAGAAAGGCTAGAGGACACTCATTATATTAAATCACTTTAACAAAGTGATCAATACTAATAATAAATCTGTAAGGGTCGGTCATGGAGTAAGTTACTTTGTTTTCAGAGATATCGTGTTTATAGGCTCTATACATGACACTGAAACTAAATTGACCATTTTTACAATTTTTTTCTGTATGTATGTATGTTCCTCCATAACTCTGAAACGAATTTCATGAAACTTGGTAGATAAACATTTGGGCGTACGGGACACAGGATAGGCTACTTTTTTTGGTTCAACGCGGACGTAGACGCGGGCACCAGCTAGTTTAATATAAAATTCTTAATCCTTTTGGTGAATAGTTAGTCTTTTTTGCTTTTCTTTTAAATATTATTAGAGATGTTTTTGCTCTTGACCAACAACCAGCTGTGTAGCGATAATGAGGCCTATGATGGAGCGAGATCAACCAGAAGAAGCCTATTCACTCCAACTTTGAAAAGTTTTGGGTTATATAAGCTCGGAAATACAGAACAAACCTTGGCAGTGCGCTAAATAAGGGATGTTTTAAAGCGCTTGGTTCGAAAAAGAGGAATTTGGACAAGATGAGGATGGTATATAACCAGCCGTACGTCTGTATGTCCGATGGAAGAAAGGGGAAGGCGGTATGAGCTTGTGCAGCTCCTGAGCACACACTTCGAAGCTTTAATCCGAGCTTAAATAGTGGAAGACTATTCATATAGACTAAAATGCTAGTTAGACTGTACCTTTTGTAACAGCGGGTCAAACGTGACATACAAATTAAAAGACTAAGCGGGTCAAACGGGCACTTTTTCGTACGTAAGGTCAAAACTTGTGGGTCAAAAGGGTCCGAAGCCAATTGGGAAAAGTGATAACAAAAATCGGGGTATACAGTTTGATGTACCTACATATTTATGATGGAAATTCAAAATTTAATTAAACCACTCGATAGATAAAGAATCAAAGAATTTTTTGGTATATATATATACATATATAGTTGGTTCTATATATACATAGAATAACGTTTTCACGTAAAATACATGACACAGCCAACCAAATCCGCGTCCTTTTTGTATCTCTTGACTAGCTGTTGCTCGCGAATTTGCCCGTGTATTTTTTTTTAACCTAACCTAACATAGGTTAGGTTAACCTATGTTACTCGCTAATTATGTAACTTTCTATAGGTGAAAGAATTTTTAAAGTCAGTCCACTAGTTTTTGAGTTTATTTATTACAAACATACAAAAACACAAATTTTCTCTCTATAATATTAGTATAGATAACGTGTACCTATGCGAAATTTCATAATTGTAGATTGAGTAGTTAAGGCGCGAAATGGTGACAGACAGACACGGTTACTTTAACATTTATAATATTAGTGTTAAGGCGCGAAATGGTGCCAGACAGACACGGTTACTTTAACATTTATAATATTAGTGTTAAGGCGCGAAATGGTGCCAGACAGACACGGTTACTTTAACATTTATAATATTAGTGTTAAGGCGCGAAATGGTGACAGACAGACACGGTTACTTTAACATTTATAATATTAGTGTTAAGGCGCTAAATGGTGACAGACAGACACGGTTACTTTAACATTTATAATATTAGTGTTAAGGCGCGAAATGGTGACAGACAGACACGGTTACTTTAACATTTATAATATTAGTGTTAAGGCGCGAAATGGTGACAGACAGACACGGTTACTTTAACATTTATAATATTAGTGTTAAGGCGCGAAATGGTGACAGACAGACACGGTTACTTTAACATTTATAATATTAGTGTTAAGGCGCTAAATGGTGACAGACAGACACGGTTACTTTAACATTTATAATATTAGTGTTAAGGCGCGAAATGGTGCCAGACAGACACGGTTACTTTAACATTTATAATATTAGTGTTAAGGCGCGAAATGGTGACAGACAGACACGGTTACTTTAACATTTATAATATTAGTGTTAAGGCGCGAAATGGTGACAGACAGACACGGTTACTTTAACATTTATAATATTAGTGTTAAGGCGCGAAATGGTGACAGACAGACACGGTTACTTTAACATTTATAATATTAGTGTTAAGGCGCGAAATGGTGACAGACAGACACGGTTACTTTAACATTTATAATATTAGTGTTAAGGCGCGAAATGGTGACAGACAGACACGGTTACTTTAACATTTATAATATTAGTGTTAAGGCGCGAAATGGTGCCAGACAGACACGGTTACTTTAACATTTATAATATTAGTGTTAAGGCGCGAAATGGTGACAGACAGACACAGTTTCTTTAACATTTGTAATATTAGTATGAATATTATAAATTTATGTTTTATCTTGTCAGCGTGACAAAATAATAAATTTAAAAAAACAAAGAATGTCACAATAGGGTAGCATCGGTCTGTGGACGGTCAGACAAGACAATCCAATTTGTATATATCATCTATTATTAAAGTGGAGTGGATAGCTAACAATTTTTGGGGAAGTCTTTTCAAGATACTAAAGAATACTATGGACATTCCTATTACTCAAGCTGCTGTTTTTAAATATGGTTGTCGGTAGTTAGTCATTTTTATAGAATTTTTTTTAATAGTTTATTTAAGATTGTGAAGTTATATATACTACTAGCTGAACCCAGCTCTGCTTAGCTAATGCGACTTTTTTTTTTCTAAAATTAAAGTAGTGACTAAAACAAAATTTAAAAGTGAAATTTTCGTCAAAATCTGTCTAGGCATTTCGGAGCTCAGGAACAAACAGATAGACAGACCAAAAAAAATGTTTTTTTCTTATATTTAAGTGCCGTATATATACTTTGATCTACATTTAGTAAAAAGCAGTTATTTGACATTACAAACAGACACTTCAATTTTATTTATTAGTGTAGAAAACAATATAAAACAATATCTTTATATATAACAATATATATAAAGAAAAACTTATTAACCAAGTCAGCTAGTCATTAATATAATTTACCCTAATTTGACACATATTTATAATTTTTTTATACACTTCTATAATATATTATAGAAACAGAACTAAAAATAGACCATAGTACCTACTAATGATACCTTTGATGTTGTCAGAAAAAAAAATTGATCGCGATAAAAAAACATCTTTTTATACGTTTTATTAGCATTATTCATGTTCTATCATTTTTGATGGTGTTCTTCTTTTCATCGGAATCTATTTTTTCTTTTCATCATGAAAGGTGTCATTAGTACTATCGTCAGTCTTTCGTTTTCGGGAGCGTTTCCTTAATCCATACTAATATTATACATGCGAAAGTAACTGTATCTGTCTGTCCGCTACCTTTTCACGCCTTAACTACTCAACCGATCATAATGAAATTTTGCATACACGTTTTCATGGATATAATAAGAAAAGACATAGGCTACCTTTCATTAAGAAAAAAGTACTGTTTCCGAGTAATCGTCTAAAAATATAAAAAATTGGGCGCGTGGCGGCGCCACCGTCGTCACAGCGATAACGATGTCAGGCGTTATTACTAAGTCATATATTTTCTTTTACAACGCGGACGAAGTCGCAGGCACCGGCTTGTACCTTATATAGTAATGTCCATACTATTCTAACGTTCGTAAGGGATGCTTGTTAAATTTTAATAATACAGTATGCTTGGAGATCGCGTGCGAAACGCGATACCATAATTCAGGAGGCCAAGTTTCATACATAAAGACGGTTTTTTTTTAATATAAACATTGGCTAGTAAGCTGACTGTCCATTTGATGATAGGTGGCTACTGACGCCACATGGAGAATGGGTTGGGGTAGATAATCCTTGGAGTGGCCAAGAATTATCTAGCCCAAACCATTTTCACCTACTAACTGAATATTTTTGGCTACTTCCACCACTTTTGAGGGCGTTCAAGTATTACGTAACGCAGTTTTTGAAGATTTTTGACTCTTTTTTTTTTATAAAATGTATCCTGTATCCTTTCTAATATCCCTGTATGGTCGTGTATATAAAATTTCACGATGATCGGTTGAATAGTCAGACCGTTGAAAGGTAACAAACAGACAGATAGAGTTATAATATTTATAATTTATAATATAATATTAGTGTATGAATAATAATAAGTAAAAAATATTAATTTAAACAATAGTTAACAATGTTTTTAATGACTAAATCCGCAGGGATCTTAGCCGCAATGAGCTCACAGCAATCTCTCGACGAACCTTCCGCGGGCTAACAGCGCTCAAGAGCTTACATCTGGATGGAAACCAGCTGAAATGTATCGACGAGAAAGCTCTGGAGAACTTAAAGAGCTTGGAAGTTCTGTAAGTAATCAAAAATATTATAATATCTCCCTCCTTTGGAAACTTTGGAACAACCCTCCTGAGGTGTTTCCACCTAGCTACAATATGGGCTACTTCAAGCGAGAGGTAAACAAATTCCTACAGGGTAGGCAGCGCACTAGCACTCCCCTTGGTGTTGCTTGTGTCCTTAGGCGACGGTAACCACCTACCATCAAGTGAGCCGCCAGCCTGTCTGCCACCTTTATATTATAAAAAAAAAACTTCAAACCTCAGACCAAATAAGAAACGTAGACAGAATTTTCCGTACAACATAATGAAACCCGTGCGTAGGCCGTTCACTCTATTGAGATTTTGTGTTCCAAGCTATAAAACTCAACTTTTGTTAAGTTTTATTGAAAACTAGCGGTCCGCTCCCGACTTCGCCCGAGGTGCATTTTTTTTAACGTAAAAACTTTCCCTGATTATCCCTCTGTCCATGAGTGAAGACAGAATTAAAATCGGTCCACCCGTTCTCGAGTTTTGCGCTTAGCAATACATTTAGCGGCCCGCTCCCGGCTTCGTCCGGGCTGTATTTTTTCTAAAATAAACGTAGCCTAAGTTACTCCTTATTACATCAGCTACCTGCCAATAAAAGTCCCGTCAAAATTGGTCTAGCTATTTCAGAGATTAGCCGGAACAAACAGACAGACAGACAAAAATTTTAAAAAATGTTATTTTGGTGTATGTACCGCAATTTACATAAACAAAAAGTAGCCTATGTTACTCCTGACGACCCCCTCTTCATGTCTGCAAAGTTTCATCGAAATCGCTTCAGCCGTTTCTGAGATTACCCCGGACAGACAGACAGACAGACAGACAGACAGACAGACAGACAGACAGACAGACAGACAGACAGACAGACAGACAGACAGACAAAAATTCTAAAAAAAGTTATTTACGTTTTAACAGCATGCGAATGACTCTCTAAGCTTAGTTTGAGGCAGTTTTTCGCAAATCACAGACAGACACTCTGATTTTATTTATATAGATATTGGTTTTCAAGTTTACTTTATTCCATCTTGGCTTTTTATTTTATGAAAGAGATTTTTACACTCTTCAACTCCTCGGCAAATTACAGCAGATATAAGCTCAATACACAGCTTGTACCTTTCCACATATAATATTGTTACGATCAGAGTATGGAACATTCTCGATAGCGTAAGATCTGGATGGCGGAAAATTCCACACACTTAGTCGCGCTCGCCCCCACAATGAATAGGTGACCACGCCCCCTTTTTTGTAAGTGTCAAAGCAAATTGTTCCTTACGGTTGCGACCTGTATAATAACATAATAATCTGTGGTTGCGACATAAGGTTCAGATTACATTAACACCAATAGCCTTCGAGAAGCTTTGATAAACTTGTTAAGCGAGTATAAATACGGGTGCGATCGCTCGAGAGAACAGTTCTGCGATAACTAGCGATGCGATAACAACACTTGGGAGCTTTTACGAAGACATTTGCGACAGTGCATAATTGACACGTAGAGAGAATTATCGACGACTTTTGGCAAGTTTTACGGTTTCATTGGAGAAGCTCTGTAATATTGGAAGTCATCTTGGTCTGTGATAATAAATCATGTTCCTATACCCCTAAACGGCATTTTAACTTACCCTGCGCGTAACAATATTTACTTTTTTTCTTAGGTGCTTAGATGATACATTGGAAAAATTACTTTTTTCTGGGTAAGACACCCTCTATGTCCTTTTCTGTATCCCAGACAACTGTAATGCAAAATTTCGTTATGATCGGTTTAGTAGTTAAGGCGTGAAAATATAACAGACAGACAGACAGAGTTACTTTCACAGTAGTAAAGGCGTTAAAGCGTAATAAATAAACAAGCAATCTCACTTTCCCATTTATATTATTAGTTATTATTTAACTAGCAAGAAATAAAAAGCAACGCGGTCGTCACGTGACTAGGGACGACTCGTTGCCACGTGACGACCGCGTAGCTTTTTGACAAGAAATTTTCATTAAATGCAGTTAGAAATCTTACTAAATTAATTTTATAAATAATTGTTTTTGTTAAATTAAGTTTCTTTTTTCATATAGATTTTAAATTATCAGAAATAAATATGTTATTATTACAAACTAGCTGGTGCCCACGTCTTCGTCCGCGTTGAAAAATATTAAGTAGCCTATCCTGTGTCCCGTACGTCCAAATGTTTATCTACCAAGTTTCATGAAAATCAGTTAATTCGTTTCAGACTTATGGAGGAACATACAAAAATTGTAAAAATGGTCAATTTAGTTTCAGTATCATGTATAGAGCCTATAAACACGATATCTCTGAAAACAAAGTAACTTACTCCATCACCGACCCTTACAGATTTATTATTAGTATTGATTATGTTAAATAGATGAAATATGTTTCAGTACCCTGAACAACAATAACTTAACCTACCTCATGCTGGAACCGGCGACAGTGACGCGACTGCATACGTTACGACTGAGCGACAATCCAATCGTATGCGATTGTCGTGTCGCACGACTGAACACTGCGGTGCGAGCTGCAGGAATTTTGGGTGTTGGTGCAAGGTAAATCTTTATATATGTAAAGTATGTAGAAAGTCCAAGTGCCTTAAGTTCTTCTTACTCAATTTTTTCCATTCAAAATGGCCTTCCAAAAATTTATTTATTGCGACTTGTTTCACGCATTAGGCGAGGATTTTCCATTTCTTTTTAAAGAGAATTTTTCCACAAACTTTTGTCGAATAAATCCTAAATTATGTCTAAATTTCTGGCTAACAAAAGATTGTAAAATAGCGCCTTTCAACCTATTCTGCGGCGCTTACTCATTTTGTTCAAAACCGTACTATTTAGTATTTATTATACTTTATACTACTGTGTCAAATTAAATAATAGGCCACTGTTTAGGTATACATACAGAGTTCAGTACACTGGAACAGAGACAGTTCTCTGGAAAACTGGGAGTGTTCCTAGCGTGAATTGTCATACAACGAGGTAATGCAGCCAGCATGCCCGAGACCCTGCCTGGGGGACCGGCAACTTAAGGCTTATCCTTCCAAAAAATTAAATTTTTGCAACATTTTGTAACAGTATTATTCATTATATATACACCTTTTCTTCAGCGAAAAAAATATATGTTTATCTACAAGATATGAGGAATGATTTGTTGGGATTAAAATTTTTATTTTATTGAAATTGATTCAGGAAAAAAATTCTAAACTCACCCCTTTTATTTTCAGTTATAACAATCTCACTTCTACAATATTTATCAAAAGATTATGAAATTTTGTACACTTATGAAGATAACAATGTAGCATGATTTGTTGAAAGCGCTTTTTGAAAATTCGTAAAATTCAATTTTATATAACGTTTTTATCAAAAATATTTCCCCACTTACTCGGCGCTAGCCCGTTCTCGTCCATAAAATCAGTGCGGGGCGAGTCGTGATGCTAGACGGACCTGTGCCGCGTTGCGCTTCATCAAATTATTAATTTTTACGTAATAAACAAAGAATAAACATTTTAGTGGCAGAACAGACAGTGCATGATAGTGTATATAATATAATATATTAATAGGTTTTCTTTTTTGTCTTACTAGGTAATTAAATATTTAAAAACTAAATATAAATTATGTTGTAATATAATAATCAATTTTTTAATAATCTGAAATATTCAATTTGAATATTCAATTAATAATTCATCTGTATATATACTTGTTATTTAAATTTAATAAAGATAGGAAGTAAGCAAAGGAGGCAAAATTGTAATATATCAAAAATAAACCAAAAGAGGAAGGAAAGTTCATGAATTTTAATTAATTAAATTAATTAATATTAACAATAATTAATTATTAATTAATACAATATAAATTAATAAGCCTAATAAATAAATAAATAATAAATAAAGCCACTATAAAGCCGGATTCCCACTCACGTATCTAGTGACTCATCGAATTGTTCTCCTGGAAGGAGCGGTGGGGGGTTTCCCTATTGTAGGTGGTCGCGTAGGGGACGCCCCCGTGACCTCCAGAAAAATCCGATATCCTCGGTACACCGTTCTGGTAAAAAGTTGGTGAGCGGTTCTCGGAATCTATGAGGGATAGAAGGGTGGCGTTTGCGGAATGTCATAGAGGGTGATCGGCACCAAAAAAAGCGACATTTTTGACAGCTCTCTCCTTGGACCCCCCCGACCGTAACACGGAAACGGCGCGTCACAGCCGTGTCGTGTTTGGGCTCATCGGGGACGTCTCGACGAGATAAAAAATTTGACGCCCCCCTCGGACCCCCTAGACCGTAAGCGTCACAGCCGGGTCATGTTTGGGCTCATCGGGGACGTCTCGACGAGATAAAAAATTTGACGCCCCCCTCGGACCACCCCGGGGTCCCAATCGATAGATTTTTTGAAAAAATTGAAGAAGCAAGATTTTCGCTTTAAAAAGTTCGTAATCTTTATCAAAATGAAAAAAAAAAACACTTTTTGTCTCAATTTCTTGTCACTTTACTCACTTGGTGAATTTGAAAAAAAATATCAAAATTTAAAAAAAAGATATTACCGCCGGCATTAGTTACCCAAACAAAACGTACCACGCGAAGTTTGCACGGTTGGTGCAAAAACTCAATTGTTTTTACTGAAAATTAAAAAAATTGTTAGTTTTGTTAAAAACTGTTGTTTGGCTCTTTTACCATATATTTTATATTCGTATAAAGAAATATACATACACCTATACATATAAATAAAATTAGAGTGTCTGTTTGTAATATTGAAATAACCGTTTTTTACTACATGCATATGAACATAATTATATACGTACATACACCATATATGAGTACATACACCAAAATAACATTTTTTTACAATTTTTGTCTGTCAGTGTCTGTTTGTTCCGGCTAATCTCTGAAATGGCTGAACTGATTTTGACGGGACTTTTATTGGCAGGTAGCTGATTTAATAAGGAGTAACTTAGGCTACGTTTATTTTAGAAAAAATCCAAAATAACATTTTTTACAATTTTTGTCTGTCTGGGTGTCTGTTTGTTCCGGCTAATCTCTGAAATGGCTGAACCGATTTTGACGGGACTTTTATTGGCAGGTAGCTGATTTAATAAGGAGTAACTTAGGCTACTTTTATTTTAGAAAAATCCAAAATAACATCCAAAATAACATATTTTACAATTTTTGTCTGTCTGTCAGTTTGTTTGTTCCGGCTAATCTCTGAAATGGCTGGACCGATTTTGACGGGACTTTTATTGGCAGGTAGCTGATTTAATAAGGAGTAAAACTTAGGCTACGTTTATTTTAGAAAAAAATCCAAAATATCCAAAATAACATTTTACAATTTTTGTCTGTCTGTCTGTCTGTTTGTTTGTTCCGGCTAATCTCTGAAATGGCTGGATCGATTTTGACGGGACTTTTATTGGCAGGTAGCTGATTTAATAAGGAGTAACTTAGGCAACGTTTATTTTAGAAAAAAATACACCCCGGGCGAAGCCTGGAGCGCGCCGCTATACACTCTAAAAACATAACCCTCGTTGTGGCGCAGACGGGTAAAAATTTTTACTAGGTAACATAATTTACTACCTAAATAACAAAACACGCTTCATTGTTACTGAATTATCCTTCTACATTATAAATAATTATAAATTTGTAGGTATTTGCAGTAAAGTAAGGCAGTCGACTATGTCGTGCCTTTGTCGTCTAGTCTCCATACTACTCTTTGCCATCTCTGTGCGGTCGATCTCTTGTAGAGGGTGGCGCGGGGAAATTCGCCTAATAATTCAAGGCCAAATCGGCGTTATACACCTTAATATTATAATATCATTTGTAAATATATGTATATAACCTTTAACTTTATAAAAATTCACACTCGTTTTGAGTACCTACACCTATGTAGTACATTTATATCTTTGTAGACAAATAAATATATTATTTTATTTATAACTAGCGGCCCGCTCCCGGCTTCGCCCGGGGTGTATTTTTTTTCTAAAATAAACGTAGCCTAAGTTACTCCTTATTACATCAGATACCTGCCAATAAAAGTCCCGTCAAAATTGGTCCAGCCATTTCAGAGATTAGCCGGAACAAACAGACAGACAGACAAAAATTGTAAAAAATGTTATTTTGGTGTATGTACCGTATATATATTCATATGCATGTAGTAAAAAAACGGTTATTTCAATATTACAAACAGACACTCCGATTTTATTTATATGTATAGATGATTTTCTTAGGAATTTGATTATTTGCATTTGAATAAACAAAACGCAGAAACTTTCGTAGAAGAGTATTTCTTTCTGTAGGTAAATAAATATGTCAAGTTTCGATATAAAACCGATCGGTTCATTTAGATAGATTCAATCTGTCAATTTGTTTAATCGGCGATCTGAATAGATCTATCAATGTTTTTAGTTTTACCTCTTTTTAAAGATTGTTGGAATTGGCTCAGTGGGCCCGTAGCAAATTCTATCACGAGGCCCTTAGATTGTATTAGGATCTTCAGTTTAAGGTTTTAAGTGATTAAGTGGATTTTAAATGTTAAAATAAAGCGTATTTTCTTTAATTTTTTTTATAAATAATATATAATTTTTATTTAAACTTAAATCTAGCCTATTGTTAATATCGTTATAAGGAATAAATTCCCTTAATTTGTTTGTAGATCCGCAACTAAACACTATAAATTATAGCTTCAAATTATGAAGAGTAAATTATTATTAACTATACCTGAAGAAAATAATTTATAAATTACAAATTGTAACGTTATGTTTTCTTAAGGTAGAACAATTTTTTTTTTTTCATTTAAGATAGGAGCGTAAAAATATTTTTGCTGAAAAAATTATTTCACGCTCAAGTAGGCATGGGTATGCGGGGCCTCCAATGCGCGTGGCCCCCAATGCGCATCTCCCCCTCAATGCGTGGCCCCCCCAATGCGCGCGGGTTCCCTAATGCGCGGCGATCCCAATGTGCGGGTTCCCTAATGCGCGGTGGCCCTAATGCGCGGTGGCCCCAATGCGCGGTAGCCCAAATGCGCGGGGGCCCCAATGCGCGGGTTGACTAATGCGCGGGTGGCCCAATGCGCGGGTTCCCTAATGCGCGGCGATCCTAATGTGCGGGTTCCCTAATGCGCGGGGGCCCTAATGCGCGGGGGGGGGGCAATGCGCGGGGGCCCCAATGCGCGGTAGCCCAAATGCGCGGGGGCCCCAATGCGCGGGTTGACTAATGCGCGGGTGGCCCAATGCGCGGGTTCCCTAATGCGCGGTGGCCCCAATACGCGGGCCCTCTATTGCAGTTGGCCCATGGTAATTGCTACTTTTGCTACGTAGCTAATCCGGCACTGAATTGGCTGTATTTAGAAACTGAGCATGAAATACAATGCTGACGAGTTTTTGCTCACCAATATTTTACGAACAAACTCTATTCACAAACAAACGCAGAGACAAACAGACAAAAATTATAAATAGTATTTTTTGACCTCGGTAACATAAGTAACCGAGGTCGGATTTTTTGAAAAAAATATTTAATATTTACAGTTTTATTACGATTTCATTATAGAAGATATTTTCAAGCGACCTTTCGCACGTCGGATGCAATTTTTTCTACAAATTTTACACACATAGCTTTCTCGTTTATCGCACTTTTCATTAGTGAAAACCGTCTCAAAAATCTTGTTTTAAAATATGTATATACCTATAGATAGATTATTATAATTCTAAGATAGTTTGCGATGTAGTTATAATGTACTAAATCAATTTTGATTTTCAGATGTCAAGCGCCGGCTGCATTGAGGGGGGCTTTGTTGACAGAGTTAGAAGCTCACGAGCTCGTCTGCAATGGTATTTTTATTCTATATTTTTTAAATTAATTAACCAATTAAAAAAAATATCTTTTTGTGGTAACGTGTCGCAGACAGGCAGACACTTCATGGTGGTAAAATTTAGTAACTAAAAATTATTATATATATATTTTTTTTATATTAAGTCGTCAGACCCAAATCTTTTCAAAGTTGGAATGAATATAGGCATCTTCTGGTTGAGCTCGCTCCATCTTCCTTGTAATAAAAAAAAACAAAGAAAAGAAAACTTTGTGGGCCTTCAATCGAAATTGAAATTTCCAGGTCCCAACACAGCAGTTACAGGCGAATGCTCAGCAGAGCCCAGGTGTCCCCCGCCATGCAGGTGTTCCCCAGAAGGGACGGTTGATTGTCGAGAGAAGTTACTCACTGAACTGCCAGCCACTATACCGCACAGGGCTACTGAAATGTAAGTTTTTTTAATAGTCTCTAGCCGCCAGAGTCGGATTTATCCGACAATTATTTTCGTGTCCATTACGCCCGAGCCGGATATATACGACAAATTTATCTACTTGTATAATGTTTATTTTTAAATTATTGCGTTGCTTTCTATTAAAAAATATATATCAGTTTACGAGTCAAGTTAATTTGTTGTTAAGCCTACTAAGAGTAGGACTAGGAGTTTATGGCTAAACCAAAAAAACTTTTAAAAAATTATACATGAACTAGTGGCCCGCTCCTGGCTTCGCACGGGTGCAATTTTTTACTCAATCCAGCTGATAAAATTACCTTACATCGCCATCTGTTAGAATCTTTTGGAACTCACAGATAAATAATTGCTGTATTGAATAGGTATCAACAGATGGCGCTATGTTAATAATATTATATAATTTGCAAAAAAATAATAAACAAAATGAGATATAAACTATCCTATCTTTTAAGTTGGATCAAATAACAGATACTTATGAAGTTTGATCAAAGTCGGTTCAGTAGTTTCAGAGTTTATCGCGAACATACATCGTGACGCGAGATTTTTATGTATGTATAGTTTATCAAAATTTAGACAACATTTGGTACATATTTTTTCTATGATTCATTCTATATATATATACATATTTTTTAAAATATTAACCGCGAACATTGTTTTTTTTTTTTTGGTTTAAATTTTCTACTGCTCCTAAGCGGGTACGGCGATTGAAAATATTTACACGTAAAAAAAAATTTGCATATTTTCTAAAATATACACAATGTTTTTATATTATGTGAGCAAAGTAAGGTCAGTCGCACTATTTTGGTTTTAAACCTTAACTGGGATAAGGAAATGAGTTCTGGCGTCGCTTACTCACTCACCGAAACACAACAGCACTCGTGCTTTTATTTCACGGTGGTCTTCTGTAAAGAGGTTATGGTTACTGCCGCCAGACGGTCTGCCCGAATGACTGCGAAACGCAGTGTGCCCTGCCACTACTTTTAAAATCCAGACCAGAATTAACTGAAAATTTCATTTTCAAAGTATTGGCCCAGCCGGGTATCCAATCTGGGACCTCTGGATCAGAGCGTTAAGGCAAGCCACCGTCGAGCCACTCATGCAACACATGAGATTAAAGCGATTATCACACTTTACAATTTGAAGGATTCCAATTTAGGAAAAATGGAGTGTAATCGCAAGAACAGATTGGATCCAATTTAGATTTTATCTATTTTCAACTCTATGTCTTCGATTTAGAAATCAATTTAGTGTAGTGTGATCACAAGTTCACCACTTACGTGCCTAAATTGGAATCCTTCAAATTGTAAAGTGTGATAACCGCTTTAATGTGAAACTGTGTTTCCGTCTCTTTCCAGCCGCCTAGAACAGAACGAGATAACCGAAGTCGGGGCCGGAGCATTCTCTTCACTGAAACGCATCGCTCGAATAGATTTGTCGAACAATAAGATATCTAAATTAGCAGCGGACGCCTTCAATGGACTTGTCCATTTGACTTCCTTGTAAGTGTTATTTTATTAGTTTTAACTTTTTTTTTTGGATGAAACTTTGATAGTGATAACACCCAAATAAATAATTCCCAATGAATATTAATTTTTCTTATTGAGTGTACCTACTTGTCTATATAAGAACGTCTATATTATGTCATGTTACTAATAGGACAAGCTGCTTATAGGTCTCTTTGCTTTTAGGACGTTCTGCTCATAGATTATTTTACTTACATTGGTCCTTTCGATACGAAGGCAAAATTCCAAGGTCGAGTTTGTAACGATCAAGTGACGCTTATAGTAGGGGAGCCCAAGAGGGGATTTTCGGATTTACTCGAGCGCGTCAGATTATTGCCAATGTATATTCCTCACGTGTATCCGATAACGGATATGTATTAATCTGCCGGTTTGGTTTGTGGGGTTGGTGGGGGTTGGGGTAAAAATTTAAATACCACTCGAGCGCGTCAGATTTTCAGAGGGGATGTTAATTGAACCCAAACTAAGCTTCCATTTAAAATACAGACGATTCGGATGTAACGCAAGCTCGTGGCAGGTTTTTGAAAATGCAAAAAAGATTTTTGGCATAATATGCCATTTTGTAATACTCGAGCGCGTCAGATTTTCATACAGACGGTTCAGCCTGAATTCCTGATCGTGCTGATTCTTAATCTGATGATTATTTGTAGGAATTTTCTTAATACAGCGTCACTCTCACTCCACCATTGAAAAGAAAAACATCATATAACCTTTTTTTCTTCCTACCATCTAATCTTCAAAATCCAATAGGTCCCCACGACGCTCGAGTAATTCCACATTTAGCATCGTGAGCTCCCCTACTTTATTCTATATTCTGATCGCCAAACAAGTTTCAATTCTGACACGCGCTTTGTACAGTCGGGGTAAGAAATGGTTCGTCACCCTAAAGCCGATATTTGCATGCCAAAATTTCATTACAAACATATGTTAACGTTTTAGTTTTAAAAGGTACTATACTAATAGGTATGACTTGATAAAGGAATTATTTTGAAAATTGACGAAGGCTTTCGTACGTCGACTGTACAAGCTCATGTTTTTTTCTTGCTAAAAAATATTTAACTAAAACTTATAAAAAAATAAAATTTTGTCTATTTTTATCACCTTTTCCAGAGTGCTGTACGGTAATAAAATTAAAGATCTTCCTTCGGGAATATTCCACGGCCTTACATCGCTGCAACTGCTGTAAGTTTGGTTTTATTTAATTTCATGTATTAATGAGTGGCAGACAAGCTGACGATTCACCTTATAGTAGGTCCGTCGCCTTCATAGGATAACCTTAATAGCCTTAACCTTAAGGATGAGGGGACGTTCATGTATTACATAACACAATTTGGGGAGGGGAAGATCTTGTAAAACGTTACGATGCGTTACAGAGGCGGGAGTAGGTTTTGAACAAGACGTTACGTAACATTGTTAATTTTTTAATTTAAATAAAAAAGCAGGGAGTTAAAATATCCCAAATCAGTATCCCTAGAGTGTAATTTTTATTTTGTTCTTTCAAGTTGACAACCCTTTTCTTTGGTAATAATGGTCACTTGATTGTTAAGTTACGTTTAGGGAGGGGGAGGGAGGGTACACGTTACGGCGCGTTATGTGGGGGTTTGGGGGTCAAAAATATTCAAAAATTGCGTTACGTAATCCTTGAATTCCCCCCCTGAAGTCCTGTCACTGAGTGACAGAGCCATCCAAAAAAATCCGCCCACTATATAAGTTATCTTCAATATGTTTTAAAATGTCAACACGTCTAGTGATAGTTTGACGAGATAGGCTTATTTTCGGGAATTTTTATTGTATTTTTTTTTTTTTGAGATAGGCTTTTCACCATCTGAATAAGACTTTTTTGTCTTATTCAGATTTTTATCTTAACTTTGTGAATTGATTTTAAAAACATGTTTTAACTAGAATCCAGAAGAAATTTACGATGTGTTGTACAATAGAAAAATGTTTTGTTCATATTTTATTTATTGTGTCTTTTACTTTTATATGTAACTACTTATTATTAGGTAATTTAGTCATTTATAATTTGTCATTATTTGTATTTTTAATTATTACAATTAATATTTTTATTTTTTGATATTTATTTTAAATATCAAAAAATATATTACATTTATGAAGCACACGATACAGGCCTGCATGCCTAGTGTGTGTCTTCATAGTTAACTATATGAATTATGTTGCTGTAAATAAATAAATAAAATAAATAAAATCTGAATAAGACTTTTTTATAATCATCTTAACTTTGTGAATTGATTTTAAAAACAAGTTTTAACTAGAATCTAGAAGAAATTTACGATGTGTTGTGCAATAGAAAAATGTTTTGTTTATGTAACTTTGCGGGCCGCAAGTTAGCATGCAGCGGGCCGCGGGTTGACCACCCATGCTTTACGACATCATTATCTTTGTTTCAGACTCTTAAACTCTAACGAGATCATTTGCGTCAGAAAGGATACATTTAGAGATTTGCAGAATTTGAAATTATTGTAAGTTTTTTAAATTTTCATTTTAAATACTAGCTGATGTCTGCGACTTCGTACGCGTTGAAAAAGAAAATATATGAAAAATAAAATATACATTCTTTATATTTTCAAACGATCACTCGGGAACAGTACTTTTTTTCAGGACGAAATGTACCCTATATCCTTTCCTGTATCCCTGACTATGTGTATGCAAAATTTCACTATGATCGCTTGAGTAGTTGAGGCGTGAAAAGGTAACATACAGACAGACAGAGTCACTTTCGCATTTATAATATCAGTATGGATGGGTTTTATATATTTTCGTCTTGAATATTTCACATTCTTATTGAAACTATCTGAATATATCTAATCAATACTAATAATAAATCTGTAAGGGTCAGTCATGGAGTAAGTTACCTTGTTTTCAGAGATATCGTGTTTATAGGCTCTATACATGATACTGAAACTAAATTGACTATTTTTACAATTTCTTTCTGTATGTATGTATGTTCCTCAATAACTCTGAAACGAATTAACTGATTTTCATGAAACTTGCTAGATAAACATTTGGACGTAAGGGACACAAGATAGGCTACTTTTCTTTTTCAACGCGGACAAATTTGTTTTTATTATATGTAGTTCCACAAAAATCTAACAGATGGCGGTGTAAGGCGCACGGATACAGTAGTTACTCATATATTTTCTTTTCCAAAGCGTACGAAGTCGCGGGCACCAGTTAGTATATAATAAAAAATTTAAAAAATAACTTGCACTGAAATGTAGACCTTAAACCTTTCGCATTACAGATCATTGTACGATAACAACATCAGGTCTCTACCGAACGGAACTTTCGACGCATTGACTGGAATACAAACATTGTGAGTACAACTATTATTTCAAGTTAAACGTTTGGTGGACAGGCTGACAGTTTACTTGATGGTAAGTGCCTACAAGCGATGGCATTTATTGCCGACCTTGATACAAACAAAAAATGAGGCATAAGGCACAAGGGGCATATGGGAAAGTTGTTTGACACCTGTCATTAACCGAAACAAATAATAGCACAAGTGCTGTATTCATCCGTACACATATAATAAAGGTTTATTTTATAGCTTGAGCGAAAACAATGTATAGTAAGGCCAACGAGACAGCTTACAGTTTTTTTTTTTTTTTTTTTCCATTAAATATGGCTATTTTAATAGTCTCGGGTTAAAATAATAGTCTTTCGAGAGGAGTTTGGTTTTAATTACACTTTTAGACTCTGATAATCTCAGGTAGTTTATTATAAACGTTATTATAGTTTATAATATAAAAATGAATCCCTAAGGGCCAGTTTTATAACGATCCGTTAGTTAAATTTTATATCAAATAGACGAAAAAAAGATCTAATAGTATAATATAGTGTATTATAAACAACTGTTCGTTAGTCAACAGTATAATTTGACAGCTAGCGTTTACTGCCTCTTTACTGACTATGATAAGGTCGGTTTATCTTACGTATCGTTTATTTTGTTATTTATGTAAATAAATGTGTTTGCGACGCGAAACTTGACAGTTCTTGACAGACTACAACGAAACCGTCGACAATATTCATAAAATTCGGCGTATTTTTACGGGCAGCTACCGAATGTTTAATTTCTTTTATAGAACCACCGTCAGTAAACGTTATTGACAGACCGTTAACCGTTCGTTACTAGCACTGTAACGAACGGGAAAAAGGTATGTCGTTTATAAAACTGGCCCTAAATGTGTTGCTAAGCGCAAAACTCAAGACCGATTTTAATTCTGTCTTCACTCATGGATAGAGGGATAATCAGGGAAGGTTTTTACGTAAAAAAAAGCAACCCGGGCGAAGCCGGGAACGATTCGCTAGTTTATTATAAATCAACTTTTAAAAAAATTAAATAGGTATTTGTGTAATCTCCTTCGTAAAACGACTTTGCGAATGTCCCATAAACTATTAAGGGCCAGTTTTATAAACGACATAACCTTTTTCCCGTTCGTTACAGTGCTGGTAACGAACGGTTAACGGTCCGTCAATAACGTTTACTGACGGTGGTTCTATAAAAGAAATTAAACATTCGGTAGCTATCCGCAAAAATACGCCGAAGTTTATGAATATTGTCGACGGTTTCGTTGTAGTCTGTCAAGAACTCTCAAGTTTCGCGTCGCAAACACATTTATTTACAAATATAACAAAATAAACGATACGTAAGATAAACCAACCCTATCATAGCCAGTAACGAGCCAGTAAACGCTAGCTGTCAAATTATACTGTTGACTTACGAATATATTGTTATAATACACTATATTATACTATTAGATCATTTTTTCGTCTATTTGATATAAAATTTAACTAACGGATCGTTATAAAACTGGCCCTAAGTGTTATATACGTATCGCAGACACTTGGGAAGAAATCCGTTCGCTTGCGAATGTTCACTGCGCTGGTTGGCCGCGTACCTGAGGAAGAATCCCATTGAGACTTCGGGAGCGAAGTGCGAGTCGCCCAAACGTATGGCCAGAAAGAGAATCGACGCTTTACGAGAGGATAACTTCAAGTGCAAACGTGAGTATCCTAATCACTTCCTCTATTACTTGAGAGAAGGTCTCTTGATAAATAGGGCCTCTAAAGAATAAGGCTTCTTAAGAATAAGGTCTCTTAATTATAAGGCCTCTTAAGAATAATGTCTCTTAATTATAAGGCCTCTTAAGAATAAGGCTTCTAAAGAATAAGGCTTCTTAAGAATAAGGCTTCTTAAGAATAAGGCTTCTTAAGAATAAGGCTTCTTAAGAATGAGGTCTCCTAATTATAATGCCTCTTAAGAATGAGGTCTCTTAATTATAATGTCTCTTAAGAATGAGGTCTCTTAATTATAAGGCCTCTTATGAATGAGGTCTCTTAATTATAAGGCCTCTTAAGAATGAGGTCTCTTAATTATAAGGCCTCTTAAGAATAAGGTCTCTTAAGTATAAGGTCAATAGGTCAATAAGGTCAATATAATTATGTGAATCACATTAGCCTTCAAACAAACAAAGTCGAGTCAAATTTTGCGTCTGGCGTTAGAAATGAGCTTTAGTGTTTTGACTTTAGTGTATAATTAGTTGAAATTGGTTACTTAGGGGTAAAAAATAATAATATAAAAAATAGTTTACGACCTTATTATCAGACCTGCCGAATATACACAAAAAAAATCATAAAAATCGATCAAGCTGTTTCGCAGGAGTCTGTGACACGAGAATTTTATATATATATAGATTGAAGATTAATTATTAATTTATTTAAATTTTTAACAGACATGTAACATGTAGCTGTAGATACCAGTAATTGTTAAGCAACTTGTTTGTATAACTTAGTTATGTGACTTTCGATTAAATAAAATAAATTAAAGATGTGCGTATCTTGTTTCAGCCGGAGAAGAGTCGGCTCAGCTCTGCGGCGAGGCGACGCCTTGTCCTGCGGCTTGCGCATGCGACCACGCGGCGCGCGCCACCGCAGTCCGCTGTGTGCGCTCATCGCTGACGGACGTGCCTCGCGACCTGCCTCACGACACAGTCGCCTTGTATGCATTTTTTTAAAATTATTTTTATTTATTTTACTAGCTGGTTCCCACGAATTCGTCCGCGTTGAAAAATATTAAATAGCCTATCCTGTGTCCCATACGTCCAAATGTTTATCTACCAAGTTTCATGAAAATCAGTTAATTCGTTTCAGAGTTATGGAGGCACATACATACATACAAAAAAATCTAAAAATCGTCAATTTAGTTTCAGTATCATGTATAGAGCCTATAAACACGATATCTCTGAAAACAAAGTAACTTACTCCATGACCGACCTTTACAGATTTATTATAAGTATTGATTATTTATAATTTTAACAATTTTAAGGGCTAATATATAAAATAACATGTAAAATGATAAAACTAAAAACCACTGAGGTTTAATCTCGTTTTATCATTTGTAATTATTAAGTGGCTAGTGTTAATTGTAATACTCTGTACATCTCCATTTCAATTAGTCGATCGTCATAGACAACAGTTGTCTATGTCAAGTGTCATGTGTGTACTGTGCTCTCAATAAAAAGTATTAAGATGAAAAATTATTTTATTAATAATTAATGCTGTATAAAATTATTTCACAAGATAGATGCTTTCCATATCACTTAATAAGACAATATTACAACAGCTAGTAACCCTAGCTGTTAACGAGACTGTCGTGGGTTCGAATCCCGCTAGGGGAAAATGTTTATATGTTAATATTTACCTATGTGCCTGTTTCATGGATGTTTTGTATTCTATGTAAAAAAAGTAATAGTATATCAACAGTCTGGTATCCATAATACAAAAATTAGTTGCTTAGTGTGGAACTAGATGGTGCTGTGTGGAATGTGTGGATACTTATTATAAAAAAAGTAATTTAATGTTAAGCAGAGGAATTTTAACAGATATATAAATAATAAATATCTTCACACATTCCACACAGCACCATCTAGTTCCACACTAAGCAACCAATGCTTGTATTATGGATACCAGACAGTTGATATACTACATACATTGCTTTTTTTTGTAAATACATACATATTATAAATAAAAAAACATCCATGACAGGTAAAAAAGTAAATGTTAACACATAAACATTTGCCCCTAGCGGGATTCGAACCCGCGACAGTTTGGTTAACAGCTTAGGGTTACTAGCCACTAGACCAAACGTGTCATTCGTTTGGTCGTTGTTCGTCAATAGTTAATTTATCTGATGAATGCATTTTTTTTTTCAGATTGATCTCAGACAATAACTTGGGGCAAATAAAGTCTGATGGACTCTTCGGTAGACTACCAGATCTCACTAAATTGGATCTAAGAAATAACGGTGAGTAAGATATATACTTCTGTGATGAAATTTTTCGACTAACGTTCGAATTGTTTTAAACAATTTTTAAACCGATTTGAAAGGTTTAAAGGTCATACGAAATTTGGCTTAAAACCACTACCTACACTGTTTTAAACCTCTATTCAAAACCGCCATTTAAACCATGTAGCACTCGCTTAAGTTTGTTTCGGGGTTTCTTCTCAGGATCGTCATCATTTTAGCATTTTTTTTTTTCGTAATCCCATCATTCTAGTACAACTATGGATTTCGCACGCCATACAAAACACTACGAACTTTATGGAACATTTAAAAGTGACATATGCGTAGAGCATCAACTCAGTCATGTGTCATTAGAAACCAACCGAACGTCTGTCGTTTAAGGAAAATGTGACTTTATGTCCAATACATTGGAGTTCAAAATGAATAGTAGAAGTCGGTCGGAGTCACGACGGAGTCAATGGTGACTAACGTTCACCATTGACTCCGTCGTGATTCCGTTTTAGGCGTACTTGACATGTGCCACTTTGGCATTTGTCACGCAAAATCCATAGTTGTAGTACTTCAATTCATAACACTGATAAAAATACTAACAATTATAAGTTTTTCTTTGGACTTGACGGACCTATTTTGGAAAACTAAGTAAAATTATAGACTCGACTTGACTGACTAGTCTCGGAACCTGCTACTTTTGATTTTAATTTCAATTTTGCTATTTTTATTTTAAAAAAGGCTATTACAAATTGCTATTTTTACTTATGACACTGGCAAAATCATCGGAGAAGATCTGATGGAGCCAACACATTAAAAGAGAAAAAGAAGAAGAAGGTTTCCCTGACACTTGTTTAATTAATAAATTATTTTTGTTTAACTAAATGATGTCTTATTGTCACGGTTCCTAGGCATAAAATTGATTGAAGACAACGCATTTGACGGAGCCGCGAACATTCAAGAGCTATTGCTCGATGGAAACCAAATACAAACTGTCACCGATAAGATGTTCTTTGGACTGCACAGTTTAAGCGTTCTGTAAGTATTTTCATTTTTTTCTTTAAGTATTTGGTCTAGTGGCTAGTAACTCTAGCTGTTAAACAAACGGTCGCGGTTTCGAATCCCGCTAGGGGCAAATGTTTATATGTTAGCATTTTATAGACATATATATTGTTTTTTTTTAATTATAATATATTTATGTCGCATTATAATCGGATCCTGACAGTACCTTGGATAATTACAAAATTCTTTGTTAGTTTCCTATTATCCGGTGTTTTGCAAAAAATCCGATTCCGATTGCAAATTTCCGATTACACTGCGACATATACATAGAATCCAAAATATGATTATTTTGATTTTATTTTATTGTTGTTTTCTTCATTTGCAGGTCAATAGCTGAGAACAAAATAACCTGTATAACTCCAGGTGCATTCGATCATCTCAACCTGCTGTCTAGCTTGTAAGTCTAGCCTTTTTTTATCGTATATTTTCTACTAGAACGAATGGTTGTAAACCTTCCTAACTGTTAATTTTAATTTTAACAAAAAAGTTATATAAACACTAGCTGACCCGGCAAACGTTGTTTTGCCAAAAAATTAAAAAAAAAATTTTTTGGGGTCGACCATCCTTAACATTTAGGGGTATGGAAAATAGATGTTGGCCGATTCTCAGACCTAACCGATAAGCACACAAAGTTTGATCAAAATCGGTCCAGCCGTTTCGGAGGAGTTTGGCAACAAACACCGCGACACGAGCATTTTATATATTAGAAGATATATATTTATTTATTTATTATTTACACATAAAAAAAAACAATTGGTGGGTGGAACACAGTGTACTATAAACTCAATTAAGTTTCTAACGTACACCTGAGTTGTCTACAATAACAGAATTATTGCTACAAACAAAATATAGAAGATAGATGGTTATACAGTTATTATATAACTGCGAACAGAACCCTGGACGGGAACCCGCTGCACTGCTCGTGCCACGTGGCGTGGGTGTCGGCGTGGTTGCGCGCGCGCAGACTCTCCCCTGGAGCGACTTGCGCCTCTCCCCTGGCTTTGCGCGGAGCTCCGTTGCACCGGCTCGAGCACGGCGACTTCAAGTGTACAGGTGAGACCTTAAGGCGCGATTTCACCATCTTCTTCTTCTTTTTTAATGTCTTGGCTCCATCAGATCTTCTCCGATGATTTTGCCAATGTCATTAGTAAAAATAGCAATTTGTAATAGCCTTTTTTTAAATAAAAAAAGCAAAATTGAAATTAAAATCAAAAGTAGCAAATCCCGAGACTAGTCAGTCAAGTCTAATTTTTCTTAGTTTTCCAAAACAGGTCCGTCTAGTCCAAAACAGTCAGGTCAAGTAGCGATTTCACCATACTCTGTTCTTCTTCTTCTTCTTCTTTTTTAATGTCTTGGCTCCATCAGGTTTTCTCCGATGATTTTGCCAATGTCATTAGTAAAAATAGCAATTTGTAATAGCCTTTTTTTAAATAAAAAAAGCAAAATTGAAATTAAAATCAAAAGTAGCAAATCCCGAGACTAGTCAGTCAAGTCAAGTCTAATTTTTCTTAGTTTTCCAAAACAGGTCCGTCAAGTCCAAAGCAGTCAGGTACCCTACTCTGTTAGTATTTAACATCGCTCTTAAGTCATTTAGCGCTGTCACTCTCACACTGTAAACGTCAGTTAAATGACTTAACAGCGATGTCAAACACTAACAGAGTATGGTGAAATCGCGCCTAAACCTAGAGGGTCTACCTCTCAGGTCATGAGCTCAGACTTGAACTATTTGTTAGACTTCAAGTTTTTTTTTTAATATTTTTTTGGCGCCATTAATTTATAACGTAAAAAATGATTTTTAACAGTTTTTGATCACCTCCAACCCCCTGTGTAAAAAAAAATAAGAATAGACCGTCCCACTCATCAAATATTTAATATTTTATTACGTAAGGATCTAAAGGAAAAAATGTTTGGTTTGTTTTATGATAAGTTTTATTTTTCAATGAAATAATTTTTAGGAACCTACAAAGGTACTAGTAATTTTTATTTTTTGGTAGGTCATAATTAACTTAGGTTTTATTTTAAAGTTTTTCTTAACTTACGTAAGAACTATCAAGACTCCCTCCCACCCCTTTGTAAGAAAAAATAAGACATGGTCGAACAATAATTGATATACATATAGATTTTCATTTATATGTTGGCTGCACCTCGTCATAAAGCCCGTCACAAACGTAGCTATAATATTGTTACGCGCAGGGTAAGTTGAAATGCCGTTTAGGGGTATAGGAACACGATTTATTATCACAGACCAAGATGACTTCCAATATTACAGAGCTTCTCCAATCAAACCGTAAAACTTGCCAAAAGTCGTCGCTAATTCACTCTACGTCTCAATTATGCACTGTCGCGAATGTCTTCGTAAAAGCTCCCAAGTGTTGTTAACGTATCGCTAGTTATCGCAGAACTGAACTCTGGAGCGATCGCACCCGTATTTATACTCGCGCAGAAAGTTATGGAAATTACTGGAAACTTTAAAAGTCGTAAACAAGTTTATCAAAGCTTCTCGAAGGCTATTGCTGTTAAAGGAATCTGAACCTTATGTCGCAACCATAAGGAACAGTTTACTTTGACACGAATCAAAGAGGGGGCGTGGTCACCTATTCGTTGTGGGCCGCGAAGGTGTGTGGAATGTTCCATACGTCCAGATCTTACGCTATCGAGAATGTTCCATACTCTGGTCGTAACAATATATATTATAGCAAGCTACCGTACACACGGAGACGATGGTGTAATATATATTTTGCCTTCATTTCATTTGGTCATAATATGTCTTGCTATACCATAATATGCAATAATATATATTAAAGGGTATATTTTGGTGACGTCATAGAAATATATATCATACCTGCGTGTGTGGTCACTCCAATATTTGTATAAAAAATATATCGTAATATGCCTTGCTATAATATATACTAGTTGCCCGCTCCCGGCTTCGCACGGGTGCAATTTTTTATTCAATCCAGCCGATAAATTACCTTACACCGCCATCTGTTAGATTCTTATGGAACTCACAGATAAATAATTGCTGGATTGAATAGGTATCAACAGATGGCGCTATGTTAATAATATTATATAATTTGCAAAAAAATAATAAGAAAAATTAGATATAAACTATCCTATCTTTTAAGTTGGACCAAATTACATATAGATACGAAATTTTATCAAAATCGGTTCAGTAGTTTGGGAGTTCATAGCGGACAAACAACGTGACACGAAATTTTTATATATATACTAGCGACTCGTTCCCGGCTTCGCCCGGGTGCAACAATTTACATAAACAAAAAGTAGCCTATGTTACTCCTGACGACCCCCTCTTCATGTCTGCAAAGTTTCATCGAAATCGCTTCAGCCGTTTCTGAGATTACCCCGAACAGACAGACAGACAGAAAGATAGACAGACAGACAAAAATTCTAAAAAAAGTTATTTACGTTTTAACAGCTTGCGAATGACTCTCTAAGCTTAGTTTGAGGCAGTTTTTCGCAAATCACAGACAGACACTGATTTTATTTATATAGATATAAGGATTATAGCCACGTGTGTGACCGGCTTAACGCTAATTTCTTTAAATTTATTTCACTATTTGTCTATTCATGTCGTGATTGTGATGGAGTATCCCGTGTTTTAGCCGAGGATAAAGGCTGCCTGTCATCCGACTACTGCCCATCCCAGTGCTCATGCATAGGGACGATAGTGCGTTGTGCGCGCGCGCAGCTGCAAGCAGTACCATCGAACATTCCCAGGCAGACCACAGAACTGTAAGTATACTTTGGACTAGACTGACGCTTCCCGGCTTCCTCCTGGAATAATATATTCCAGATACCCCCAATGCTCCAGATATATTATTTTTCAAATAGTGAAAGAATTCTCTTAACTGTTTATTATGGTTTTGTTTTTGAGTGATTTGACTTTTTTAATTAATTATTTTTTTTTTTAATTTTGATTTTTTTACTTTCGACATTTTTTTTTTAAATTTCACATAGTATTCTAATTTTTTGCCTGTAATTAATTTTTTTTACATTTTTTCCCCTTCTATTTTATTATTTCGAGTTTTTGAAATTTTTTTTTTTAGTTTATGTACCAAATTGAATTATGTGTTCAGCTCAAATTGACTTTCACACTGGACCTAGATGTTGAGCGATAGGGTTGGAATGTTAAGTGTGCTAGGCTGTTGCTGTTCTAAATAAATAAATAAATAAGAATTTTTCAAGTAGATGCTGTGGTTCCGCAGTTAGGATTATGTATTTGTTTTTTTTTTTTCAGATACCTAGAATCTAACGAAATAACATCGATATCAGCTGATCAGATAAGGCAGTTGACTCAGCTGAATCGTCTAGACCTGTCTAACAACAAGATCAGTGTGCTCGCGAACAATACCTTCGAAGGACTCACCAAACTATCCACTCTCATAGTGAGCTATAATCGACTTAGATGTGTTCAGGTGAGTTATGAATCTCATAGTGTATGAATCTTATAGTGTACTAGCTGGTGCCCACGACTTCGTCCGCGTTGAAAAATATTAAGTAGCCTATCCTGTGTCCCGTACGTCCAAATGTTTATCTACCAAGTTTCACGAAAATCAATTAATTCGTTTCAGAGTTATGGATGAACATATATACATACATACAGAAAAAAATTGTAAAAATGGTCAATTTAGTTTCAGTATCATGTATAGAGCCTGTAAACACGATATCTCTGAAAACAAAGTAACTTACTCCACGACCGACCCTTACAGATTTATTATTAGTATTGATTCATGAATCTCATAGTGTATGAATCTCATGAGTTATGAATCTCATAGTGTATGAATCTCATGAGTCATGAATCTCATAGTGTATGAATCTTATAGTGCATGAATCTCATAGTGTACGAATCTTATAGTTTATGAATGTCATAGTGTATGAATCTCATGAGTTATGAATCTCATAGTGTATGAATCTCATAGTGTATGAATCTCATGAGTTATGAATCTCATAGTGTATGAATCTCATGAGTTATGAATCTCATAGTGTATGAATCTTATAGTGCATGAATCTCATAGTGTACGAATCTTATAGTTTATGAATGTCATAGTGTATGAATCTCATGAGTTATGAATCTCATAGTGTATGAATCTCATAGTGTATGAATCTCATGAGTTATGAATCTCATAGTGTATGAATCTCATGAGTTATGAATCTCATAGTGTATGAATCTCATAGTGTATGAATCTTATAGTGTATGAATCTCATAGTGTATGAATCTCATGAGTTATGAATCTTATAGTATATGAATCTCATGAGTCATGAATCTCATAGTGTATGAATCTCATGAGTATTGAATCTTATAGTAATATGAATCTCATAGTGTATGAATCTCATGAGTATTGAATCTTATAGTAATATGAATCTTATAGTGCATGAATCTCATAGTGTACGAATCTTATAGTGTATGAATCTCATAGTGTATGAATCTCATAAGTTATGAATCTCATAGTGTATGAATCTCATAGTGTATGAATCTCATAGTGTATGAATCTCATGAGTTATGAATCTCATAGTGTATGAATCTCATGAGTTATGAATCTCATAGTGTATGAATCTCATAGTGTATGAATCTCATGAGTTATGAATCTCATAGTGTATGAATCTCATAGTGTATGAATCTCATAGTGTATGAATCTCATGAGTTATGAATCTCATAGTGTATGAATCTCATGAGTTATGAATCTCATAGTGTATGAATCTCATAGTGTATGAATCTCATGAGTTATGAATCTCATAGTGTATGAATCTCATGAGTTATGAATCTCATAGTGTATGAATCTCATAGTGTATGAATCTCATGAGTTATGAATCTCATAGTGTATGAATCTCATGAGTTATGAATCTCATAGTGTATGAATCTCATGAGTTATGAATCTCATAGTGTATGAATCTCATGAGTTATGAATCTCATAGTGTATGAATCTCATGAGTTATGAATCTCATAGTGTATGAATCTCATAGTGTATGAATCTTATAGTGTATGAATCTTATAGTGTATGAATCTCATAGTGTATGAATCTCATGAGTTATGAATCTTATAGTGTATGAATCTCATAGTGAGCTATAATCGACTTTGATGTATTCAGGTAAGCGATTAATCGAATACAGAGTAACATTGAAACCTTTATGAAGTTAAAATTTATTTAAGCGCGGTTGGACCATCTGTAAGAAGAATTTAGCAAAGCCTTTTTTATAGGAAAAAAAAAACAAGCAACACCAGACGGTTTAAACAGGAAAAATAGGACGCCTGT
Organism: Synanthedon andrenaeformis; assembly: GCA_936446665.2. Lineage (NCBI taxonomy): Eukaryota > Metazoa > Arthropoda > Insecta > Lepidoptera > Sesiidae > Synanthedon > Synanthedon andrenaeformis. The sequence continues at coordinate 418,391 of OW387806.2, read as the reverse complement.
ATGAAAAATGTAGTTCGTGTTGAGGAACGAGACGTTAACGCGTTATAGCTTGCGCGCGCAGCGACATCTGTCGTCGAAAAACAACATACTCTATACACATAGCTGATTTTAGTTTGACAAAAAATATAAAATTGTTTTTAATATATATATAATTGATTATATAATTGTTTTTTTTTTAGCGCGACGCACTAAAAGGCCTGACGCAGCTTCGTGTACTTTCATTACACGGAAACAACATATCCATGCTGAGTGACGGCGTTTTCAGGGATCTCGAATCAATATCGCATGTGGCACTAGGTTCGAATCCTCTATACTGCGATTGTTCGGCACGATGGCTCTCCGAGTGGGTGAAGAGTGCCGGGGAGTACGTGGAACCCGGGATAGCCCGGTGCGCCGATCCTCCGCCCATGAAGGACAAACTGCTTCTCAGCACACAGTCCACTGCTTTCGTGTGTCAGGGGCATCCGCCAGCCGACGTGGTCTCGAAATGCGACCGCTGCTACACGAACCCGTGTCAGAACGGCGGCGCGTGCGCACCCACCTCCAGCGGTGGATTCCGATGCGCATGCGCTAGGGGCTTCCACGGCGACACGTGCGGCCAAATGATCGACGCGTGCTACGGGTCGCCGTGCGCGCACGGCGCATGCGCGGTCCTAGAGGAGGGACGATTCCACTGTTCATGCGTGCCCGGGTACACTGGCGCTCGCTGCGAGCTGAACATCGACGACTGCGCGGCTCATCGCTGTCAGAACAACGCCACCTGCCTCGACCACCTTGAGGGCTACTCGTGCAAGTGTTCACCTGGATACATGGGTAAGTACTGTAGTGGAAGGTACACCCATAAATGTACTACAAGTATGGATTTCGCACGCCATACAAAACATTAGGTTTATGAAACATTTAAAAGTGACATGCGTAGTCAAATTGACATCAACTCAGTCATTGACTTGACTTGACGTCATTTAAAGAAAATGTGACTTTACGTCAACACATTGGGAGTTTAAAATGAATAGTAGAATTTGTTCGTTACTACCTTTTACCATTGACTCCGCCATGATTCCGTTTTAGGCGCACTTTTTATGTGCCGCTTTGACATTTGTAACGCAAATTCCATAGTTTTAGTTACCTTTAAAAATCCTAAAAAGGTTGCGTTTGCAGGTGTATCCAACCTGCAACCTTTTCTATCGCTTAGGATCGTCATTTCCTAGAGTAAAGAGGATAGAATAGGTGGTCAGACGACCTGATAAAAGCCGCGTGTCGACAAAATATTCAGGCTGCTCTTGACAGGTCCTATCGGAAAATTAGGTGGGAGGCCTATGTCCAGCAGTGTACGCCCTTTGGCTTAAATGATGATGATGATTATTTGAGCATCTACACCTGTACGGGCTAAAAGCTCGCACACAGTTGCGCGGGAGCAGACCGCGCGCATCGATCAAAGCATTCAGTCCGCTTCGGTCCGCGTTGCGTAGTACATGCGACTAAGCGTGTACTCCTTAGCATTGTATCATTGTTTCGTAACTGTCAATAATATAGAATTTTCAAGGTTTATCATTAACATTATTTATCAAAATATGTACGGGACACCGTACAACAGCTGAATGTCGACGGGTTTCATAGTAAATTATCAAATAGTTCAGCCACAATGTGGTTTCAGGTGAGTTCTGCGAAAAGAAAATACCGTTCTGCACGTCAGAGTTCAACCCTTGCGCCAATGGCGCCACGTGCACCGACCACCAGAGCTACTACTCGTGCACTTGCCCCAAGGGATACTCGGGACAGAACTGCACCGTCAACGCCGACGACTGCGTCAATCACATGTGTCAGGTGATCTATTCATTTCATAAGTGAAGCGTCACGTCGTCACGTGATCATTTTACAATCGTATAAAATGATCACGTGACGTCACCGTGTCAATTGGATTCTTAAAATATTGTTATTGGTTATTTTATAAAGTACTAGCGGCCCGCTCCCGGCTTCGCCCGGGATTTTTTTTTTCTAAAATAAACGTAGCCTAAGTTACTCCTTATTACATCAGCTACCTGCCAAAAAAAGTCCCGTCAAAATCGGTCTAGCCATTTCAGAGATTAGCCGGAACAAACAAACAGACAGACAGACAAAAATTATAAAAAATGTTATTTTGGTGTATGTACCGTATATATATTCATATGCATGTAGTAAAAAAACGGTTATTTCAATATTACAAACAGACACTCCAATTTTATTTACATGTATAGATGAAACTAGCAACGACTTGTGTCTGCCTGTTTGTCTGTCTTTATATCAGCTAACTCCTCCTAAAGTACGTTACAGTGTTTGATGCCAATTTTACTAATTGAAAGAGGGATAAATGAGGAGGAAGGTTTGTGTATATAAAAAATTGTATCTCGAATGAAGTCGGAAGCGAATCGTTAGTTGCCTATAAATTAATGCATTTCCAAGTATCTCTCCATTAAGGCTTGTTCAGACTACCTCAGTAATTTAGTATAGTGACGAGAAATTTATTAGCTAAATTACTCACAACTCGTTCACATCACGGTCGAGTACAGTACACGAGTGAGGTGTTTTACAAAATGAATGATCTGCAACGCAATAGACTGAATAAACCAATAAAGCTATGTTTGAAGAGGTTAAAAGGTTTTGAATAAAGAAAATTTGACCATGAAAAGATTTTTATATTGCGGGGAGATATTTGACGATTTTTATTTGAGGGAAACAAATTTCAAAGTCGCTTCTCCGCTCTAGCGAAACGAAATTTTCGCGGCAACTAATGAACTTGACTGAAAACTACCGGCTGAACTAGTCTGCTACCGGCTGAACTAGTCTGCTATCGGCTGAACTAGACCACCTCCCGCGCTACTCGCCCGAAAAAAAATAGAACAAAATGGATTACATTCTAATCTACTCGACTAATTTTTTGATTTTCAGACACGTTTAGTCACTAAACTACTTGCTACTCGACTAAATTACTAGCCTTGTGGGTGGAATAACCGTTAATTTGTATTTGTGACCTCAGAACGGCGCGACTTGCGTGGACGGCCTGGACGAATACCGCTGCGCTTGCAGCGCAGGCTACGCAGGCCGTTACTGCGAAGCGGCGCCGCACGCTGCGCTCGGCACTTCTCCCTGCGCCCACCACGACTGCGTTCACGGCGTGTGCTACTTGCCTGCGGGTCCCCGGCTCCACGATGACATCATCATGGACAGGCCACTCGCGCCAACCAACGACTATCTCTGCAAGTGCGCTCCGGGATACTCGGGTAAACGATGTTATTTTTGACATGAATACTTTTTTTTAAATTTTATTACAGACTAGCTGGTGCCCACGACTTCGTCCGCGTTGAAAAATATTAAGTAGCCTATAATGTGTCCCGTAGGTCCAAATGTTTATCTACCAAGTTTTATGAAAATCAGTTAATTCGTTTCAGAGTTATAAAGCAACATACATACATACATACATACAGAAAAATTTTTTAAAAATGGTCAATTTAGTTTCAGTATCATGTATAGAGCCTATAAACACGATATCTCTGAAAACAAAGTAACTTACTCCATGACCGACCCTTACAGATTTATTATTAGTATTGATTGATGTGTTTGCTTTTGGCCAGCTTCTAGTGGTGTAGCGAATATGAGCCTGTCATGAAGCGAGCTCACATAGAAGATGCCTATTCACTCCAACTTTGAAAATATTTGGGATAATTCTTTAAAGGACATCATTTAAAAGCAGGCCATTGTTTTTTTTTAAAGTGAAAACTTCTTTAGACGCATTGGGCACAATTTTGTATGAATACAAAACACTGAACTCGCGAGATGACGTCAGCGTCACCCAAGAAATACAGTTCTTCGACGTTAGATGACGCTATACTTAATGTTCTAGGATTAAATCTAGTTAAAATTCTAATAAAAAGTAGTTAAAGGATTCTAGTTAAATCGTTAGATGGAGCTTTGGTTAATGTTCTAGGACCAAATCGTTAGATCGTACCGAACTTTTAGTTTTTGTAGCGTATAGAAACCAAACTTAATATTTTTTGTATATTATACTTACTGTTGCACGTGACTTCGCTCGTGTATCTTTATTTTATATAATAAAGCCTATGTTACTCGGTGATAATGTAGCTTTCTACAGGTGAAGGAATTTTCAAAATCGGCCCAGTAGTTTTTAAGTTTATTCATTACAAACATAAAAAACTTCTCTCTTTAGTTTAAAAATAAATAAAAAATGTCAAGTTGGTTTGTGTACGCTTTCGAAAAACTCTAAAATGGATAGACCGATTTTAATTCAGTTTTCTCATATAGAAAGGGCAAGATTTTTAATCTATAAAAATTGCATCCCGGGCGAAGCCGGGAGAGGGTGGCTAGTGTATCTATAATATAAAAATGAATCCCTAAATGTGTTGCTAAGCGCAAAACTCGAGAACGGCTGGGCCGATTTTAATTCTGTCTTCACTCATGGACAGAGGGATAATCGGGGAAGGTTTTTACGGGGGAAGTTTTTGCACCCGGGCGAAGCCGGAAGAGGGTGGCTAGTGTATAGAGTATAATAATTTTCTATACGATTTCAATGTGGACTATATCTGGATGTTGCAGGACGTTTGTGCGAATACTTAACTTCGCTGACATTCAATCACAACGATTCTTTAGTGGAGTTGGAGCCGTTGAGAACTGCGCCGCAAGCGAACGTCACGTTAGGTAATTATGAGGAAAAAGCTATAAATTACGGTCACTCACACAGATACACATATACACAGATACTCAATATGCACGTCAAACTAATAAAACCCCTTTTTTATGTCGGGCGTCTGTGTTTATAAAACATATTAAAATAAATCCATCGGTTTGGGAGCGTTTTGGTTCCACAGTCATTCACACAGATACACATATACACATATACACAGATACACATATACACCAATACACATACACAGATACATCTATACACAGATACTCAGATACACACTTCTAACTAATAACACCCCGTTTTTGCGTCGGGCGTCGGCGCTTAAAACGGGTCCTCAATGCTTGGTACTGGTATCATGGTATCCATGGTATCCATGGTGCGATGATCAGTTTTCAGCACGAGTCAGAACCACGGCGTGCTGATGTACTTCGGAGAAGACGAGCACCTCGCCGTCGAACTGTTCAACGGGAGGATACGCATCAGCTACGACGTCGGAAACCATCCCACCTCCACCATGTACAGGTACTACCCACACACCTCCTTCATCATCATTCAAATTCAAATGAATACTGGTTGGAATTCCCACCGAATCCCTTTCCCTTGTTCCCCTTCCAGCCCAAACACAGAGAGCCAGGGTCGGGGATCAATCGGGGGTAACACTTTCTCCCCCTCGTTTTGGCTTTTGAAGGGGGGAGACGAGTTAAATAGATGAATACCAATCGGGGGTAACACTTTCTCCCCCTCGTTTTGGCTTTCGGAGGGGGGGAATATCAATCGGGGGTAACACTTTCTCCCCCTCGTTTTGGCTTTTGGAGGGGGAGACGAGTTAAATAGATGAATACCAATCGGGGGTAACACTTTCTCCCCCTCGTTTTGGCTTTCGGAGGGGGGGAATATCAATCGGGGGTAACACTTTCTCCCCCTCGTTTTGGCTTTTGGAGGGGGAGACGAGTTAAATAGATGAATACCAATCGGGGGTAACACTTTCTCCCCCTCGTTTTGGCTTTTGGAGGGGGAGACGAGTTAAATAGATGAATACGTAATGGATAATCCATTAATTGCCTCCACACAATCACAAATTGGACCTGAAAGGCTTCGCAGGAAGCGGTGGTGAGCCTTGGGAGAGCCTTTTATCCAGCAGTGGAGAGACACAGGCTCCCTTATGACCCTCTGTCAATGTTTGAACTATAGATTTCTTGTTAAATATAGTATAGTCTGTGTTAGAAAGTACATTTAAATTTAATTATAACATGATATGTTGCCAGTTTTGAAATGGTTTCCGACGGCGCGTACCATAAAGCGGAGCTGATCGCCGTCAAGAAGAACTTCACTCTTCGAGTAGACGATGGACCTGCAAGGTCCATTATTAACGAAGGTATTTATTTGGTACCTTTTCATCATTTTTCATCCAAACAATGTATTGAAAATGCTCATGGAAATTGACGTTTTTTCAGGCAGCAAGGAGTATTTGCGCTTAGAGAGGCCGATGTATATAGGGGGAGTTCCGGCAGACGTCGCCAAGGAGGCGTTCAGCAAGTGGCATCTCAGGAATATTACCAGTTTTAAGGGTAAGATACTTTTTACCAATTTTTATAAATTTTATATTATTATTTTTATAATTTTTATAAACTTGTTTAAATTTGCTTCCTAAGGATTGAATAAAAGTGATGATAAAAAAAATTGGGAGGTAGAGTTTGATACTGTAGTATATATTTATCTAAAATTTTACACCTCCCAAAAATCTTTTATAATATTTATCTTTTATTTACACCTCCAAAAAATCTTTTATAATATTTTTTTTTATTTACACCTCCAAAAAATCTTTTATGTATTTGTCTTTTATTTACACCTCTCCAAAAAATCTTTTATAATATTTATCTTTTATTCCCACCTCTCCAAAAAATCTTTTATAATATTTATCTTTTATTTACACCTCCAAAAGTCTTTTATAATACGATATTTATCTTTTATTTACACCTCTCCAAAATATCTTTTATAATATTTATCTTTTATTTACACCTCCAAAAGTCTTTTATAATACGATATTTATCTTTTATTTACACCTCTCCAAAATATCTTTTATAATATTTATCTTTTATTTACACCACTCAAAAAAAAACTTTTATATAATGGAGTTCTTCACCAGGTTGCCTGAAGGAAGCTTGGATCAACCATAAAAGGGTGGACTTCGTGAATGCTGCAAGGGTCCAAAGGACCACCGCTGGGTGTGGAGAGGAAGACCCCCCGTCCCCTCAGGGGGTGCATGCCGTGCAAGAGGACGCCGGGGGTCACAACCAGGTATGTATCGGGGGATTTTTATGAAAATAGTTACGATTTGTGTTTTAAATAAATTTTATTGGAGGTAATTATTAAAAAGTATATTTTTACAATAAATTTTGATTATACTATTCGATTTGAAATAAGCAAGAATTTGTGAGGAATTTGAACGGGGATCAGTTGGTTAGTGTGGAACTAGATGGTGATTAATTGTTGATCAATGATGTTCCTTCAGGACCCGTGCGTGCCGAACCCGTGCGCACGCGGCGGTCGCTGCGTGCGCGAGGAAGGCTCCGCCTCCGACTATACCTGTCGCTGCAGAGCCGGCACCGCAGGCGCCCAATGCGAGCTCAGAGCCTCCATAGGTGCAGACATATCTCTTTTACTTGTTATTTATTTTATTTTATTAGGGAATATATAAGTATAGTCAATTTGAACAACATTTTCCACGGATTGGTAAACTAATTTTAAACAAAGAGACTTTATTCATACATATTTATACACAAAAATACACTAAAAAGAACAAAATGAAAGAAAAACAAAACAAGGCCATAAGATTAAAACAAATTAACAATATCATTTTTATATTCGTGCGAGCTAGTTAAGATATATATCAACACGTGTAAATAGACAATCTATATATATAAAAATCTCGCGTCACGATGTATGTTCGCGATAAACTCTGAAACTACTGAACGGACTTTGATCAAACTTCATAAGTATATGTTATTTGGTCCAACTTAAAAGATAGGATAGTTTATATTACATTTTGTTTATTATTTTTTTTGCAAATTATATAATATAATTATTAACATATCGTCATCTGTTGATACTTATTCAATACAGCAATTATTTATCTGTGAGTTCCATAAGATTCTAACAGATGGCGATTTAAGATAATTTTATCAGCTGGATTGAGTAAAAAATTGCACCCGTGCGAAGCCGGGAGCGGGTCACTAGTAATATAATATAACAAGGTATAAAATTTCAAAAAATGTTAAGCTAACATTATTTAAAGCATATTGTACATCGTTGTATACTTGTGCTTTGTGGGCAAACTACACACAAAAATGCTACAGAGGGCCTAGTGCGAGTTTTACTCGATCAAACGCGACGAACAAGTAAATGTCAATTTGTATGGGAATGAAGCAGCGCCACCTGGTGGCTCACATGTAAGTCTGCTTCATTTCCATACAAATTGACATTTACGTGTTCGTCGCGTTTGATCGAGTAAAACTCGCACTAGGCCCTCAGCTCCCTTCGTGTCCAATTTAACAACGCGTTTAGAGCGATGTTAGGGCTACCCCGCTTCTGTAGTGCTTCGGGGATGTTTGCAATGATGAGCACTGATTGTTTCTATGCTAACATGCGTAAAAAATGTGCATCACTTGTTAGGCGGGTGCGGGACAGCTCTAACAAAGTTATATCATTGATTGCTGATAGGCTAGACTGTTTATATATCCGACATTGTTGTGATAGACATGTTGGTGGTAGTTTTTAGTTTTTAGGCACTTACTTATTATTATTATTTTTTCTTTTCTTTCATCTTGTATTATATCTTATTACTATTAGTATTATAAACAATTTGCTTTTATTTTATATATATATAATAACTTAAAACTGTATAATATGGGTCCAGTTGCCTGCAAATAAATGAATTTGAATTTGAATAAAGGCGCATGTTCACCAGTTAGTTTTGCAGTACTTCGCCACAAATAGGAATCCCCCACATTCCTTGAGGCCAATCAAAATCGAAATATTTATTCATCAAATATGTTTCCCCAAGAAGAAACTTTCGATTGACATTATAAATTTAAATTTGAACAGGGTTTCGCAAAAAAAAAAATCCAAAATGATAAAGATCCAGGAGAAGAAACCACAAAAGAAACTCGGGATACCATTCTTTTTGTCATCTTTAAAATCTATATTAATACTAGTGGCCCTGATAAAATTACCTTACACCGCCATCTGTTAGAATCTTTTGGAACTCACAGATAAATAATTGCTGGATTGAATAGGTATCAACAGATGGCGCTATGTTAATAATCTTTATATATAAAAATTACGTGTCACGTTGTTTGTCCGCGATGAACTCCCAAACTACTGAACCGATTTTGATAAAATTTCATAACTATATGTAATTTGGTCCAACTTAAAAGACAGGATAGTTTTTATTTTGAACCCGTGCGAAGCCGGGAGCTGGCCACTAGTATTAATATAGATTTGCAAAAAAATAATAAACAAAATGAGATATAAACTATCCTGTCTTTTAAGTTGGACCAAATTACATATAGTTACGAAATTTTATCAAAATCCGTTCAGTAGTTTAGTTCATCGCGGACAAACATATGACACGTAATTTTTATATATAAAGATTATAGAGAGAGAGAGAGAGAGAAGAACATTTATGTTTTTCGTATGTTTGTAATGAATAAACTCAAAAACTAGGGGACTGATTTTTAAAATTATTTCACATATAGAAAACTACATTATCAGCGAGTAACATAGACTAATATTTTATAAAGTTACGCGGGCGAAGTCGCGTGCAAAAGCCAGTAATGAATATAACAATTACAGGTCTTAGTCTAAATGTTGGTCTATCCATTTTCAGGAGGCGCTTCAGTTATCGGTCAAGCCAAACTGCCTCCGAGGAAACCTTCCATCAGCAACGTGCAAGCGTCCCCGGGTGAGTGACTTCCATAAATCCTAACTTAAGGTAACTTAAGTGAGTTTTTTTGTTTGTTAAGCTTATAAAACCTGATCTTCAACAGATCATCGTGAAATTTTGTATACATGTTCTCAGCGGGGATATAAAAAAGAAGGACATAGGCTATTTTTCATCTAGATAGAGAGATTATCTAAAAATGGAAATAAAAAATTAAACAAAAAAGTGTGAACAATAAAGTTTGAATAAAACTTGTCTTAAAGCCTAATAAAAAAGTGCGCAGGCGCAGGTGAAGTAGCGGACAAAAGTTAGTAAGTAAATAAGTACTAGATCTAGTACTGGACTGATGATCTTCATGTAAGGCGATTCGATGCTAGATCTAGACTTGCTTAAAGGGAGACTTATGTCCTAGAGCTCCGATGATGATGTTGATAAGATAACATCTTGAGTGGCTACCGTCGCCTAATTCGCATATAACATAAGCAACGCAGGTTAGATTAGAGGACGACACTTTATAACGACACATTTGGTCTAGTGGCTAGTAACCCTAGCTGTTAACCAAAAGGTCGCTGGTTCGAATCCCGCTAGGGGCAAATGTTTTTATGCGTTAACATTTTACCCTTGTACCAGAGTCATAGGTGTTTTTTTATTTATAATATGTATATGTATTTATACAAAAAAAAGTAATCTATGTATTAATCAACTGTCTGGTATCCATAATACAAGCATTAGTTGCTTAATGTGGAACTAGATGGTGCTGTGTGGAATGTGTGGAAATATTTATTTATTACTAGCGACTCGTTCCCGGCTTCGCCCGAGTGCATTTTTTTTTTACGTAAAAACTTTCCCTGATTATCCGTCTATCCATGAGTGAAGACAGAATTAAAATCGGCCCAGTAGCCTATGTTACTCCTGACGACCCCCTCTTCATGTCTGCAAAGTTTCATCGAAATCGCTTCAGCCTTTTCTGAGATTACCCCGGACAGACAGACAGACAGACAGACAGACAGACAGACAGACAGACAGACAGACAGACAGACAGACAGACAGACAGACAGACAGACAGACAGACAGACAGACAGACAGACAGACAGACAGACAGACAGACAGACAGACAGACAGACAGACAGACAGACAGACAGACAGACAGACAGACAGACAGACAGACAGACAGACAGACAGACAGACAGACAGACAGACAGACAGACAGACAGACAGACAGACAGACAGACAGACAGACAGACAGACAAAAATTCTAAAAAAAGTTATTTACGTTTTAACAGCATGCGAATGACTCTCTAAGCTTAGTTTGAGGCAGTTTTTCGCAAATCACAGACAGACACTCTGATTTTATTTATATAGATTTATAAGTTGTCCGAGTTATCATTTTTCATAGTCCCAATAATCATTGATAATCAAAATTTCAATTGGCTTAAAATGAATGACGTCATCTACATATGCAAAGACCAAATATTTTTAAATTTTTTTTTCAGCTGCACCAGCTCAAAAACAGTCGCCAATTGAGAATCCCCCTTTCCCAACAGCGACAGCGTCTTCGGGCTGCAAGAAGGTACGACTATAGTCGCACAGTATATTGTACTATACTATATATTATACTATATACAATTATACATACTATACTATAAGTACAGCCTTAAGCCTAGTGTACACGGGTAGAGTAAACGGTAGAATCAACTAGCGTACTGTTCTACCAGTTCCAAATACTCTACCAGTTTTAGTAGAGTAACTGTTTACACGAGAATCATCAGTCTTTTATAGAAACCGGTACGTCACACTGATCGAACACTATGAACACTCATCGAGAAATTGTAAAAAACCAGGGGTGGGGGAAGGCAAGTAGTAGAGTAGCTTGCCCGCGATGGTAGCTACTCTACTCTTCCATATTTTAGTACTCTACTCATACTCTACTCTAGCAATACTGTTTACATTAGTATAGTTAGTAAGAAAGTTAGTACACTACCATGCTACTATACCGTTTACTCTACCCGTGTACACCGGGCTTTACCGTCCTTTTCTCGAAGCGACTCGAGGAATTTTTACTCCTCGATCTCGTTTACTTTACTCCTCCTGTAATCTCGTTGTGGATAAAGCGAGAAGTTTGATTGAATTGAATCAAGAAGGCTATAACTAGCTATATAGCGAATATATCTAATGACTAGCTGAACGCTTACACGATTCGCTGTGGCTCAGTCTTATATTAAACTCGGCTGCCATAACAAAGGCTAACTTCCACTTTAAATGTGACAGCGGTTCTCGTTGTCGAGTTAGTTCTCTTCGCTTTCGGCAGATGGCGCTATCGAAATTATATTATTACGCGAAAAATAGATATTGTGATCAATCCTTGAAGCGGATTGCATATTGTGTGAAAATTTCAAGTCAATCCGTCGGCTAGTTTTCGAGTTTTTGAGTAATACACAAACCAACGAAAAAAATTTTTATATAATTATATATAGATTACATCTAATAGTTTACAGATTATCAAGTTCTTTAATTTTGTCACTGACACACTCAGCGTTCATCAAAATTCTAATGTACTTCATGTTCTCACAGACTTCAAATTTTGGTAGCTAGTCACTGACCTGTCATATATAATTTCGTCTACCATTTTGAAACGCCGCCCTCGATTGTCCCGAGAACTAATTATGACGTTTGCGTATTTTTATTGCATAGATAACTATGTATAATCACTAATTTTAGTTCCATGGACACTCGTTCCATGGCGTACAGCGCCACAATGGCGTTTTTCAAATGGGCACAAAAATAATTTGACAGCAGCCTGTCCAGTGGTATGTATTACAGGTTAGTGTTGCTAGTATACAATAAGGATGAGCGGATTTTGCAGGAGCCGTCCAGGGAATACGTGTCGGAGGGATCCTGCCGTAGCAGACGCCCCGTGAGATCCGCACGATGTGCCTCCGTAGGCAGGAGTGGATGCGCGCGCGCACATTGCTGCGCTCCGAGGAAAACCAAGAAGAGAAAGGTAATATTGGCAATTTTTAACGTTTCCTTAAGTGTTTGCCTAACGTTTGAGGGGTCCCGAGTTCGATTCCCGGCGTGGTCAACTTCAATCGTCAACCGGTGGAAATATTTTCAAGGTTGGCTCTGTTCTGTATTTGGAAAATGGTGGCAGCTCACACTGCGTTTCGCAGTCATTTGAGCAGGCCGTCTGGCGGCAGTAACCACCCTCTTATAGAATAACAGCATATGTGCGTTTGTGTTTCGGTGAGTGAGTAAGGGATTCCAGAGCCCATTGTCCCTTCTCCTTAATCCAGTGGCGTTGCTCATGTTATAGGCGACGGTAGCCACCTACCTACCGTCAAGTGGACCGTCAGCCTGTCTGCCGAACTTAAAATAACAGGAATCCTTTTTCTCTGTTTAACTTTATTATCTCATATCTTGTATTAAACTTTTATTTAATGATTATCTATACTAATATTATAAAGAGAGAAGATTTGTATGTCTGTAATGAATAACCTCAAAACCTTTCACCTATGGAAAGCTATATTATCAGCGAGCAACATAGGCTATATTTAATAAAATTACTTGGACCAAGTCTCGTGCAACAGCTAGTATTAATATATAAAAATATTTCAGATCCGCCTGATCTGCTCGGACGGAAATCGCTTCACCAAAGACATAGAGATAGTTCGCAAATGCGCGTGCGGTAAGAAGTGTCCCCGGAACACTCCGTTTTTGCACTAAAGACTGACCCACATCCTCATCCCTGTCCCTATTCCACCTCATCAACGCTTCTGTCATGTAAACCGGCTACATGAGTCATGCAGACCGGCTACATGAGTCATGCAGACCGGCTACATGAGTCTTGCAGACCGGCTACATGAGTCATGCAGACCGGCTACATGAGTCATGCAGACCGGCTACATGAATCGTGAAAACCGGCTTCAGGAGTCATGTAGACCGGCTACATGAGTCATGCAGACCGGCTACATGAGTCATGCAGACCGGCTACATGAGTCATGCAGACCGGCTACAGGAGTCATGCAGACCGGCTACATGAGTCATGCAAACCGGCTACATGAGTCATGTAGACCGGCTACATGAGTCATGCAGACCGGCTACAGGAGTCATGTAAACCGGCTACATGAGTCATCACCGGTTACAGGAGTCATGTACACCGGCTACATGAGTCTTGTAAACCGGCTACATGAGTCTTGTAAACCGGCTACATGAGTCTTGTAAACCGGCTACATGAGTCTTGTAAACCGGCTACATGAGTCTTGTAAACCGGCTACATGAGTCTTGTAAACCGGCTACATGAGTCTTGTAAACTGAATACATGAGTCTTGTAAACCGAATACATGAGTCTTGTAAACCGAATACATGAGTCAGTAAACCGGCTACTTGAGTCATGTAAACCGTCTCCCGTCAACCTCACAACCATTTTCAGCTAAATGTCAATCTCTAGAGGTCCGAGAGTCAATCGCGAATTTCTTAATTGTTAGAAAAAAAAATCTTACATTAAATGTATACTGATTTACGAAATAATAATATGGGCATTTATCACCCTTTTATAATAAAAAAACACTGTGAAATAATAGCACAAATGCTGTTGTTTTTCTGTGCGTGTGTAGCTTTTTCCTATTACGAACGACAGAGTACTTGCATTGTACACATGACATACCTATTTTATGTATTTATAGACATAAAATAGGTATTTGACTATTGACTTATAGCCAATATAATATTTTCTAATTACCTCATTTAAATATTGTATCATGATTGATTTGACAATTGACAATTCGTATTGACGATCGCGATTGACCGTCTCACAGAACTTTGTCGTGGTGACGAATTAGAAATGTGACTAATTTATTTCATTTGCGCTACCGATAGATGGCACTTTGACTGCAAATTTGCACATTATAAAGTATAACATAAAAAAATATGTAGACTTCGTGAGTATTGAAACGTCATAAGTGCCATCGCTTGTATCGCTATGTTGCTACGTTATGAGACTACTAAGAAATAATGTAACAATAATCTTTATGGCCTAATTTTTTTTTACATTAAACCATCAATGTACTACAACTATGGATTTTGCACACCATACAAAACACTAGGAACTTTCTTCTTTTCTTCTTCTTTTTTTTTTAATGTCTTGGCTCCATCAGATTTTCTCCGATGATTTTGCCAGTGTCATTAGTAAAAATAGCAATTTGTAAGTCTTTTTTAAATAAAAAAGACTAAATTGAAATTAAAATCAAAAATAGCAGATCCCGAGACTAGTCAGTCAAGTCAAGTCAAGTCTAATTTTTCTAGAGATTTCCAAAACAGGTCCGTCAAGTCCAAAGCAGTCAGGTCAAGTCCCACTAGGAACTTTATAAAAAATTTAAAAGTGACATATGCGTAGAGCATGAACTCTGTCATCTGTCGTTTGAAACCAACCAAACGTCATTTAAAGAAAATGTGACTTTATGTCCAATACATTGGAGTTCAAAATGAATAGTAGAAGTTGGTCGTTACTACCTTTCACCATCGACTCCGCCATGATTCCGTTTTAGGCGTACTTTAGATGTGCCACTTTGGCATTTGTCACGCGAAATCCATACTTGTATTACTTTGATGCATTAAACATTATTTTCTTGTACTACTTTTTAAAATGATCTTGACAACCAACGAAACTTCAATAGACAATAATTTTTTCATAGACAAAACTTGAAAAGTGAATGACGTTTTTTGATAATATACTACATATATATACCCGTGTATTTAACAATCGTAAAGTATATAATGTACCTAGTGAACGATACGAATTTATATAACACCAAGATACCTAACTAGAATTTTCAAAGGTTTTTATACAATACAATAAATATAGCGGAATGGCTTGTCTTATTTTCCCGTTTCAATTACAACTTTGTAGTGTCCGACCGAAGCTTCGGATTCGAATTCGGCCACCTTCAGCCAAAAAAGCCACCTTCAACCAAAACAGTCACCTTCAACCAAAAAAGCCACCTTCGGTAAATCTTTCGGCTTCGGCTCAAAACGAAAGTTTATTATTTTTGACAAATAAATTGCAAGGTCATTTTTTATCATCTCTATATCAACTTTTACAGATGATTTAAATTACCTTTCTATATTATACCGTCGATATAAACCTTCAATATTAAAGTTTTAAAATCATTTATATAATTAATTGTAGCTTGTAGCCAATGTTGAACAAAATTTCTTAGAGCTTTTAAACTTCCGGCTTCGGCTTTGGCCAAAAATTTACTTTCGGTCGGACACTATAACTTTGGAATAAAAAAAAATATAAAACACTAAAATGCGTTTTAAAAAGCATCGTTATGTAAAAATTTCAAGTCTATCGCCTAATTTTCGAGTTCTGTTTTAATTATATATTCTGAGTGTACATCGAAAATCAAAAACGGCTTAATGAAAAACTTGCCTATCTATAATATTATGATTAAAAATGTTGTTTTGATAGTTATCCTTTTACGAAATTGATCCTATTAAAATCAATAGTAAAGTCAAGATTGAACACTAATCAGTGATAAAGGTTATACTTATTGAAAATTAATCATCATAAAGAACAATATTAAAAAATTGATCAATATTGAAAATTGATCACTGTTAAAAACAATATTGAATATTGATCAATTTTACGAACAACATGTAAAATGATCATTATTAAGTACAATATTGCATATTATTAAATTATTATTATTTGAAAGTAAACATCCTTTAATTTACCGAACGAAACTATTTGCATAACATCAATATTGTAAAATTTATTAAAATTATATTGAAAATTAGTCAATAAAAAGAACAATGTCGAAAATTGATCAATGTTAAAACAATATTGGAAAAGATCATTCAGAACAATATTCATATGAATATATGATTATTCATATGAATTAGAATTATTTGTGAAACATCAATATTAAAAACTGTAGATATTAAAATAATATTGAAAAGTAATCAATATAAAAAACAATATCCAAAATTGATCAATATTAAGAACAAACTGAATATACAAGTATATTAAGCCAATTGATTTAAAAAATATATTAATTTTATTTAAAATGCACGTTTTCTAATTTCTTGCCAACTCACTGCCATTTGATTTTTTTTTACTTTTTAGATTTTTTTACATTTTACACTTCTCGAGGTTTTATGTGTTCATTCTTTATTAAATATTTATTTTATATGTTAATTAATTTACCGAGTATTATCATAGAAATAAGTTTAAATTAAGACTAGAAGTTTATACAATGTTTTGGAAGAAATTGAGATTTTTTTTTAGAAGTGATTTTCTTTCTTTAATACAGTAATTTAAACTGTATTAACTTCTGATTTCTAAATGTATTAACCTCAATTTTGTAAAATATAGCCCACTTTATTTATTACCATTACCTGTCGTGATTTCGTTGTAAATTCTTAAATGTAAGATAACTAATTTAAGTATTCCCTAATGTTAACTTCTCGAGCATATGCATTCCGTATTTATTTTCTACCAATTTGGTAGTTTTTTCTTATTTATGTAAACACTATTATACTGTATACATTGTATGTCTATTTAAGAAATTGCCAGTATTTTAAACAGAGTATAGTTAGACATAGAGAGAACGTTGAATTCTGAACAATAATCTTTTTTATTTCTGTCATTATACTTATAAAACGAAATTTTCTATTAATTAATGACATTTTTCATAAATTAATGCCATCATTGAATTAAGTTAAACTGTCCTTTTTTAAATATCTTTGTATCTTTTTTATGTGATATAATATTTAGCTCAAAACAATTACTGCAGTGTGGAAAGGGAAAATATTGAGCTACTAAAAAAATATGAACAGTTTTCTTGAATCTCATTTAGTTAAAGAGTTCTGTTTAAATATATCTAACATTAAAAAATAATTTAGTATTTATCGTTCTCAATATAAAATACTCGTAGTTATTGTAAAGGATATTTATATTTGTGGCGAATTCTATCAATAATTACACTGAACCCCCTAATGTTGCCATAAAAGTCGTACTTGAAATTTTCTGCCAATGTTGCCATTGTACGTAAAAATGAGTTATTGGTAGATTTCTTTTGGTAGTATTAGATTTAAGGATTTAAGCTTTAAGTTAATGTGACTAATAGGTAAATGTGTTGCTTAAATTGTCTAAGAAAATGTCTAATGAGGCAAGGCATGCGCTTTCATTATTTAAATATTTAAGGAATAATAATTTTTGTCTATGAACTTTATAATTTATTTGATGTATTGAATAAAAATGATGTTAGATAATATTTGTTTTATTTCTTAACTTTCTTTATGGCTTTAGCTTTTACAATATTCTATATCAAACGGATATAAACTATCCGTAATTTTTTTAAATTGTCAATTACAAATTCTTATCTATGACCTATCATCCAAAAATCTTTAATAACACTTAAGTATGTAAGTTCTTTTCAATAACTCACAGCCATTTTGGTTTGTTTATAAGAAGTTTTAGCGCACATCTTAACAGAGAAAGGGAATGAGCGTACTCATTTTTTATGGACAAATTTTAATTTTTTCTCATGTTAATGTCGACAGACAGGCTGACGGTCCACTTGATGGCAGATGACTTCCATTGTCTATGATATAAGCATGGCCACAGGTGTTGCCAGTGCGCTGCTAATCTCAATGTAAAAAAAAAAACAAGCCATAATTAGCAACCTTTATGAATATGGTATCCACCCCCTTATAGACCACCGTGAACTAACAGCACATGTGCTGGGCCCTGATTCTGTATGACAATTATGATTTCACGCTTTTGTCTTACCTTGCCAAAACACATCAATGTCTTGTCTTGTATGTAAGAGAATAACTTTTTAGCCTTTATCGTAACAATTTAAGGAATTCACGTGGTTTCGAAGTAAGGAATCGTTAGAGAATAATTAGAATTAGAGAATCAGTTGTGTTTCGACTTATCCTTATTCCACCTACACGAACAGCCAGACATATTCCACCTTGATATTGTATTACTGCAATTAGTTCAGCGCAAATTCGAAAATTGTACAGTTGGAATACAAAAACATATCTTTGCTTTTATTAAGTGTGGGATTGGGATAATAAGTTATCCGTAGCCATACCTGCTTTGTATTGTTCGCATTGAAATTGTTTATGGTAAAAATTAGAAGAAAACCATAAATATTTTAAAATAAACCTTTAATAGTTCATAATTTGTACGCTTCGCGCAGTTCTCTTCCGACGCAATAATTATACAATTCTATATCTAAATAATACCTTATGTTACAACATATATATTTAGGCATTTCATGGTGCCAAATCATCACTTTGCCATTAATTATATAACAATATAAAACCATAATTACAATTGGGACAGTCCGAGTGAGTAAAGGTGCTTCCAATTTAAATAACATGTTATATAACTTTGTTATATGTTATATCTCACAGCAACAAAAGACTATGATAACCTTGTATAACCTTTCCACATAAAACAAGACTTTATACGTTAAAACAACAGTCCAGCATAATTATATAACACGTCTACAATTGTCTCGGTTTCATCATGAGTATACGTGACAACGTCTCATGCGCAAATTTTATATAACCTTGTTATATAACATGTCCATATAAAACATGATTGTACACATCAAAATAACACTGCAATATAACAATGTTATCAACATGTCTGCAATTGTTTCGGTCTCATCTTGAATCCATGTTATATAATTTTATTTTACAACACATCGTCCACATAATATATAACCAAGTTTTATAACATATATTTCTTTTATATAGTCTGGACTCACCTTTAGAAATTCAAACTGTTGTAAGACACTGTCCACAGTGAACAAAAAAAAGTGAATAAGTACATTTTATTTAATTTTAAAAATATATTTCCATATCAAAATGTATAAATTTATTTAATTTTTTCCGTCATATTTGACGATTGCTGCCAAACGAAAATTGAGATTGAAAGAGGGCAGAAAATTAAAACGTGGCAGAACTAGGTCATTTACCAAATGGTAAATAGACCATTACCAGTCAATAATAGACCATTTGGTAATAGATCATTTACCAAATGGCAAATCTGGTTAATAGACCAGATATATTTACATTGTGGCGAAACATAATAGAATGAAAGCGTAAGAATCCTCGAAATCCGAGAAAAAATCAGAAACCCTATTCTCTTTAAAAAATTGACCTATCTTTTTCACCCCTCTTGTGTTTGACACAAATGTCAAAAAAAGACAACCGCATATATAAATTATGTAGGTGGCGGTTAATTAATACTGAATGCACTCAATCGACTAAATCTTTCAAGAATTTCTTCCGACTCACAAATACACACTTGATAAGGCGCGTTAACGGACAAAGCTTGAAAAGTTACAATCGACCTTAGACACAATACCTATAAGGTTCATAATACAATGCAGCTGTTAGTTTTGTCTCACTCGCACGAGCGTAACATGTCGCTGAGATGGCGACCAATTAGCGTTACTGGAATAAGCCACCAAGTTTGTGGGTTGGTCGATAGCATTTCCCCCATACACTTCAAAAAACGGGGTGTAAGTAAAGAGTTATTATACGACTGTTGCGCCTGCGCATCTACATTCCTAGTTACATTTTAACTGCCGCAAATCATTCGATGCGCGTTTGGCTGTGCGCCCATTAGCGTTATCAGTTAATGTACGGGAAACCGGATATTATGGTCCTTCGAGCCGGATTTGTAAACACTTCCATGTCTCAGACCAAGTAAGAAATAAAGACTGATGTTTTGTTTACGTTTAAGTGGGCTAGATTAAGTTTATAGTTTAGATTCGCGATTGGACCCACTAAAAGTCCTACGATTTGAGTTCAGCATTTTATTTGGGTTCGAACATGTCGTCTTTTGAGGGGTTTTTTTTTATATTTGGGTTCGTGCGGGACGTCTGTCTGTTGGGTTTTTTTTTTAAACTTTATTTTCACAATAAACTCTTTGTCTGACTATACATTAGTTAGACGATTCAGTTAAAACCAATTTCTGCTTTAAACCGTCGAAGCCAATTAACAATCATATACAGTAGAAACCGGATATAACGACCGGAATAGTCGTTATATCCGTCTCATAATATATAGTCCGCGACTCCGTTTTAAACGACCAACTGCTTATAGCGACAGATTTTTGAAAACATTATAGCCAGTATTTTGAGGGTCGTTATATCCGGATTCTATCGTTATTAACCACCTTGTAATGCACGATTCACACTAGACCGATCTCGGAATTGAAAAATTATCCCAATACCAGTGTGAATGATGCTTAACAACAAAATTTTATATACAAAAAAAAATCCTATTTAAAAAAAAAACCAATATATATATACTTACTTACACTTATATATAATTAATTTTATTTATTTATTTATTTACATTACTCTCTTATTGTCAGATAATATAATAAAATTGATTACCTAAGTACCGTTTTTCTGCCCATCGATATACTACAAGTATGGATTTCGCGTGACAAACGCCAAAGTGGCACATGTCAAGTGCGCCTAAAACGGAATCACGACGGAGTCAATGGTGAACGTTAGTAACGACCGACTTCTACTATTCATTTTGTACTCCAATGTATTGGACATAAAGTCACATTTTCCTTAAACGACAGACGTTTGGTTGGTTTCAAATGACTGATGACAAGAGTTGATGCTCTACGCGTATGTCACTTTTAAATGTTCCATAGTTTGGTCAAGTCCAAAGTTCCTAGTGGATATGATAGTGGATATAAAGATGACAAATGACGTCACACTGACGTCCAGCTAAACGCTTGAATCTGTGACACGAGCACATGTCAAGCGAAGCTGTGATTAGTGTTTAGTCGAGTGCGCTCAAATATTGTTAGTGCACGTCTGATTAATGACTGCTTAATTAATAGGACTTGAGAACTATATTCATATAACTTAACATTTAATTTAATTTAAGGGATTCACTGAGGCAAATGACATTGACGTTTTACCAATGGCCAATGACCAATTAATGGGACTTGACCTGACTGCTTTGGACTTGACTGAACTGTTTTGGAAAACTAAGTAAAATTATAGACTTGACTTGACTGACTAGTTTAGGGATCTGCTACTTTTGATTTTAATTTCAATTTTGCTTTTTTTTATTTTAAAAAAATGCTATTACAAATTGCTGTTTTTTACTAATGACACTGGAAAAATCATCGGAGAAGATCTGATGGGGCCAAGACATTAAAAGAGAAGAAGAAGAAGTTTCTAGTGTTTTGTTTGACGTGCGAAATCTACACTTGTAGTACATTGATGGTCTTAATGTTCAAAAAACGTCAATACCAAAAATCATTAATTATTTTTTTTGTCAGCCTTAATTTACGAAAGCTACTCATGTATTGCTTTTAATTTTTAAAAGTGCCATGACATTAATTGTACTCAATCGTCATGGCCGTAAGGCTTTTCACTTATTCCTTCGCGCTTGTCACTTTACCGTGACAACTGTCACTGTCACTTGTCAAATGCCAACGTTCTAGTTTAAACGATCACTTCATTTAAAAAATATATATTATATATTAAATAATTTAAATTCACTGGTTTGGGAGAAAATGTTAAACAATTTGTAGTTTTTTTTTTTAAATCTTATTTAGTTTTCACTGTCACCTTTTTTTTTTTAAATTAATTTTGTACACACTGTTAATTTGTAGCCATTTAGTTTATTTTTTAGGTATCAATTACCATTTACATTATAAAGTTTTAATCTTTCACAGTATAAAAAAAGAATTATCAAAAGTGAATAGACAATCTAGCCGCTTCGCGGTCATTGATCCTTCGAGCCGCCGTCATTTTTTTTTACTATTTTTTTTTCGTGAAATATCTTTTTTATTACATTATCAATTAGTTAGTGACGCTGTACGTTTGGATGCCCATGTCCATAAGTGGACATTCTCCGGCTGAGGTGATGATTATTATGATAAACAATAACATCACTCATCAAATACAATATTATTACTTCAAAATGCATAAAAATCATATTGCACATATTAATTAAACACGAATGACAAAAATTTCATTATCAGTGATGTGTCTACAAATAAACATTTAATAAGCAAAAAAGTAACACTGTAAAAGATTTGGCTGTGTGGAAAGTTTTTTTCGTTGCCCTTCACTTTCATCGTAGAACCGTCACTGTCACTGTCAATGTTGTTTGACGTAGAAACAAGTGTCACAACTTCCTACTTTACCAACACTGTAAAAGATTTGGCTGTGTGGAAAGTTTTTTTCGTTGCCCTTGTCACTTTCATCATAGAACTGTCACTGTCACCGTCAATGTTGTTTGACGTAGAAACGAGTGTCACACAACTTTCTACTTTACTGTTTGTCATTAAAGTGATGTTTCGTAGTTATTTATTCATTATGACATATGGATAATAGAGGTAAGGAGGGCCAACTCTACACACGAGAAAGTGTCCGTCGGATACGCTCAATTAGGTGGCGCTGTAGTAGCATTGGGGCGTGGCTATTTCATGAACTAATCATATCAAACACCAATAATGCTACGCTAGCGCCATTCCTATCAATTTATGAACCACTATTTAATGCTTTTAGCTTGCCACTTCAGTTAAACACCCATGTAAGTTAGTTGGTCCTCCTCACCTCTAGTCTCCATAATTGTGACAATAAAATTTAGCAAACAAGTGTCACTAGTGCCAAGCGTTTGTCAAGCACAATGATGTCACTGTCAGTGTTATTTATTGATGGCAACACTAATAGAACGACTTGGCAAACAAGTGTCAAAACTATCACTGTCGCTATTTGTTAATACCGTGTTATTTGTTTCTTGATAGTGACACTAATAGAATGATTTCCTCTTGATAGTGACACTAATAGAATGATTTCCTCTTGATAGTGACACTAATAGAAGGATTTCCTCTTGATAGTGACACTAATAGAATGATTTCCTCTTGATAGTGACACTTATAGAATGATTTCCTCTTGATAGTGACACTAATAGAAGGATTTCCTCTTGATAGTGACACTAATAGAATGATTTCCTCTTGATAGTGACACTAATAGAATGATTTCCTCTTGATAGTGACACTAATAGAATGATTTCCTCTTGATAGTGACACTAATAGAATGATTTCCTCTTGATAGTGACACTAATAGAGAGTGACCTCTTTTTGATAGTGACATTAATAGCAAACGAGTGCCACAACCGTCACCTCTTGACGATGTTACAATGTCACTGTCACTGTCGGCATTTGCAAACACGGTGTCGTTTCTTGATAGCGAGTTCTGTTTATTGACAGTGAGATTAATAGATGACTTAGCAAACGAGTGTCAGTGTCAAAAGTGGCGGCTAGCACGGATGCGTGTGATCATAGAGGTCGGGCTCCAGGCGGCGCACGCGCACCCTCTGCCTGTAGTGATACTCCTTCAGGTAGGCCCTCAGTCTGCCGGGCAGAGGCAGCCTCTCGACGCCGTCGTACGTCGTGTGAGACACCAGCACCGCCCTGGCGAGCTGCTGGAGACTGAAGGGCTCCGTCCTCGGCAGGGGAGCGGTCAGCATTGGCTCGAAGAACATGACGCACGCCGGGTCCTTGTAGTGCTCTATGAGACCGGTCACCGTGTCCGCGGCGAAGACCGCCGGGTCGTGTGAGTCGAACGAGAACCGGTGCCTGTAGTGCTCGATGCGCGCGTGCAAAGACCTCCCGTACTTCCTGAACGAGACAGAGAACAGGTGCTCCTCCTGGGCGGAGTCGCGCAAAAGGAAAGTGCCCTCCGGTTTGTTCTCCAGAAGACGCTCCGCCTCGTACCTGTCCATCTTGCCCCAGTAGAACGAGCAAGCGGTGATCTTCTCCAGATCGGGCACCAGACAGTGTATGTAGTCCACCTGAAAAATTCATCATCCTTACCTTAGTATAAATATAAATTGAAATAATCATTAATTACATTAATTAAAACCACTCTATGTTTAGTCCCAATTAATGTCCAACCGAAATATCAGAACTACAATTCCATCTATAATTAATACAGACGCGTGGACATACGACAGCGGCCTCCCTTCAACTGTCAGATTGTTTGTTAACTTTTCTAATATCGTGCCACAGAGTATACACTTTATATTGTAACGTCACAGAGTACTTTATACTATACTTTCTGGTTCAATTGATTAATTTCATCCGACATAAATAGCAGACGCTAACAATAGTATAAATTGAAGTAGCGCATTACATTTACATAGTATAAAATAAATTAAACTAAGTAGTGACAGGGACATATACAGGGCGTCCCACGACTATGCCACATGGAGGGAAAGTACCTTGAATATTGTAGATGGAACATTTTACTGAAAGAAGACATTATTTTAATTTAAAAAACAATTTAAACTGCATTCATAGATTTTTAAATAATTACATGGTTGAACTGGGAATCGAACTCGCTACATGAGAAAAAAAATTACCCTGTAACTTTATCATACCGATCGAAAGGCTTCATCATAAGGATTATTTTTTGCTAAATAACATAGTGTCAGAAATAAAAGGAAGACCATGAATTTTAACGTTTTTAATACAAAATTAATCATTTTATCAAATGCTCAAAATGAGTCCCATACTGTTGAATACAAAGTCGCACTCTTTTGATTATTTCACTCCCTGTCGATTTTTTGATCTTGTTGTGGTGGATATTTAGAATAATACGTCTAAGTTCTGTTTGTAGCTCGTGGACACTTTCATACTGGTTCTTGTAAACTAAATTTTTACGCGTATAATTTACGCGTCAGGATACAGCTCGATTTGTTGCATACAACCAGGTACCTACCTACTAATTACATTTTATCATGCACTTAAATTATAATAGGGAAATGATGCGTACTTCTCAAGTGGGTACATTTATTATTAATAGGTACTGATGATAATGTCAGTTGTATGTCCTTACAGCAATGTCAGCTTTTAATTTTTCTGAACAAAATTTCACATCAAATGTTAAAATTCATGGTCTTCCTTTTATTTCTGACACTATGTTATTTAGCAAAAAATAATCTTTATGATGAAGCCTTTCGATCGGTATGATAAAGCTACAGGGTAATTTTTTTTCTCGTGTAGCTGGTTCGATTCCCGGTTCAACCATGTAATTATTTAAAAATCTATGAATGCAGTTTAAATTGTTTTTTAAATTAAAATAAAGTCTTCTTTCAGTAAAATGTTCCATCTACAATATTCAAGGTACTTTCCCTCCATGTGGCATAGTCGTGGGACGCCCTGTATATATATATAATGAGAAAATAAATAGAAAAAACACTGACCTGTGTGTGTACTTTGGTAGGCGCCGACAAAGGCTGCCGATTGGGCAAAGGCGGCGCCCTCAGGAAGTAGGCCCGCAACGAACCGCCACCACATACCACCTGCGAATGATGGCAACACAAAAATGTTATAATATATAAACAATTTTTATGTGAAATTAAATTATATACAATGTTTGTCTAAAAGTTTTTTTTTTCTAATTCTTACCATTTTTGTATAATTTAAGAAAAAACTATTATTATAAAACCCTAATTATTACAAAACCCAATTATTGTAAACCCCAATTAGTATAAACCCCAACTATTGTAAAACCCAATTATTGTAAACCCTAATTATTACTAAAACCCAATTATTGTAAACCCTAATTATTAATAAAACCCAATTATTATAAACCCCAATTAGTATAAACCCTAATTATTAATAAAACCCAATTATTATAAACCCCAATTAGTATAAACCCCAATTATTACTAAAACCCAATTAGTATAAACCCTAATTATTAATAAACCCCAATTAGTATAAACCCCAGTTATTAAAAAAACCCAATTATTGTAAAACCCAATTATTGTAAAACCCAATTATTTTAAGACTCGATTATTGTAAAACCCAATTATTACAAAACCCAATTATTACAAAACCCAATTATTGTAAACCCTAATTATTAATAAAAACCCAATTATTGTAAAACCCAATTATTATAAACCCCAGATGCTCACCTGAAACGGATGCAATCTGATGGATCCATCGTTGGCCTGTGCCAAATCACCTCTGCGGCCTCCCTCCTGTGACGATTCACTCTCCGGCCTGTAATACATTAAAAAATATTAATTATATTAAACTGTAAGGATTAAATAAAATAGAGGATCATAAATAAATGAGTTTAACTTACGGCCTCGAAGCCACGGACAATACGTAGAGTTCGGCGGTCGAATCGCTGCTGTCTCTGACTGCATCACCGTCTGAAATAATAAGAAATTAATTGTTATACGCATATACTATTATTAATTATACGATATATTAATATTAATGAAGTACACACCCGTGTTTATAACGATGGCGTCCAATTCCCGCCGTAGGTCTCTAGTGTTGTAAGCGCCCAGGGATAAGACGGCCAATCTGAAATACGACTTCATATTTACTTCAAACAAAAAAATGTCTACTTACTTTTGTGGCAAAAAATTTAAAAATGAAATGACAAATATCTTTTTTTTTGGATTACAAAGGATATGCTTTGTAAAACCCTTACTCACTCACTGTAACGTAAAAGCACACATGCTGTTACTTCACTGTTGTCTTCTGTTAGGGGGTGGTCACTGTCGCCAGACTGCGCGAAACGCAGTATGCTCTACCACTACTCTTTAAAATAAATACCACTAGAAAATATAGTTTTGCTTAAACATGACCTTTAACAATTTCTCAAAATCCGGATCACAATGTTGGATCCGGATTTTGCAAATTCAATATTCAAGGATTTCAACATTGTGGTCCAGAAAGGACAATCAAAATCCATCCCTGATGGAGGATAGGAATAGGACAGGCTCACCTGTCATCCCGACAAGCGTCACTGACCCGCCTGTACGCCGTACAGACGCAGGCTGGACGACGCCAGCGACGTCGTCGACATGAACACTCTCTGTTGGTCCATCTATGACACGAAAGGGAAAAACAAATGCTATGATCACAGTGAACCGACATCATCACTAGGATGCCATCGAATAAGAGCCATCGAAGTACTACAACTATGGATTATGCGTGACAAATGCCAAAGCGGCACATAAAGAGTAAGCCTAAAACAGAATCATGGCGGAGTCTTTGCCTTCGCACGTCAATGGTAATAGGTTGTAACAACCAAATTCTTCTTCTTCTTCTCTTTTAATATCTTGGCTCCATCAGATCTTTGAAATTAAAATCAAAAGTAGCAGATCCTGAGACTAGTCAGTCAAGTCAAGTCTATAATTTTTCTTAGTTTTCCAAAACAGGTCCGTCAAGTCCAAAGCAGTCAGGTCCAACCAAATTCTACTATTTGATTTTAAACGCCAACGTGTTGGCGTAAAGTCACATTTTCTTTAAATGACAGACGTTTGGTTGGTTTTAAATGACAGATGACAGAGTTGATGCTCTACGCATATGTCACTTTCAAATCTATATATATAAAAGGCAATGTCTGTACGAGTGTATGTTAGGCAGGACTACGAAACCGCTGAACCGATTTTGATGAAATTATCAGAATCTTATTAAACCTGTGAAGTTTGATAGCGATCGGACGCGGACGAAGTCGCGGGCAAAACCTAGTGTTCCATAAAGTTCGTAGTGTTTTGTATTGGCGTGTGAAATACATAGTTGTAGTACATTGATGATAGGAGTGAAAAAAAATCGTGCAAATGTAACGGAAACGTGTAACGGGATTCATAGAACGCGCGCTATTTAAGTTGACCAATCAACGCAGTGTTGCTAAAGTTATATATTAAAAATCGGTAAATTTGCCAGCAAAAAATATAAAGAATTTTATTCGAAATTAAAACGAATATTTATATTTGTGAGGAATTTTGAAATAGTCAAAATAATAGAAACATTGTAAACATAGGGAAGCCATAACAAGGACTTGTGGTTTTGAATGAATAAATTAACACATTATAAAGATAAGATATTACATCATATACTACTAAAGGGCTTGTTTACTTTTTTTTTAAATCTTGTATACTTTTTTACATATATATACATGATAATGAAATGTGACTCACCTGTCGGTGACTGCGCTCACATATCTGTGCACACTGCTTGGTGATTCGGCAAATCTGCGTCTCTCCCAAGCCCCGCACCCACACGTGCACTCCCCGCCTTAAAAAATTAAATTCGAAAATACCATTTACAACAAAGTAAACAAAGTAAAAAATAAAATAATATAATAATGAGGTGTGGCTACAATTTATCAAATAAAAAAGCGACACTTACTCTTTCTAGATGTTTGTTGTCCCATTTTTAAGTGTGTCTTTAATGTTTGTACAATGCGAGGTTCGACAAGCGAACTACCATCTGAAATTTAAAAAAAAATCCTAAAGATTCACTCCAATATAATCTAAACTGTATACGTTTTTATATGTTAATCTTTTAGCCGCCAGTTGGATTTATCAAACAATTATTTTCATGTCCATTTCGCCACAGCCGTAAATATACGACAAATTCCTTTACTTGTATAACTAATGTTTATTATTGCTTTGCTTTCTCTTAAGAAAAAGATTAAAAAAATTACGAACCAAGCGCTGGGGACATGACAACTACAAAACCAAGTGTTAAACACTATACTTACCCATCAAAGCATTACCTACTGGGAGTAGGTACTAGTCAAACATCTGATTCACAAAAATATTGCCTACACATTTCTACTAAAAATTTGTCATCCCAAGAAATTAAACGGCTGCACAATTAAAACTTTTGTTGTCAATTATTTCAATTAATACCAATTAATGTTGCATTTATGCCTTGTAGGGTTGCCACATGTAAACTTCCTGAAGTGTGTCAAAGGATGGACAGGCAGAGCCTAGTGTGGGGGACAGAAATATGCTAAAACTAGTTATTATTCTGAAATAAATTTCTTTATTCTTTATATTTTAATTTATTAATGAAATAGGTAACCTAAATAAACATAAAATTTAATTATATTTCAATTATATTGAGGTACATACGTAAAATAAAAAATAAAAAAAATAGTCTACTAATTTTTGAGTTTACTCATGAGTAAGGGATGCCGAGTCCATTTCCCTATGCCTTCCTAATCCCATAGGTATCTATTGTCAGCCTGTCTGTCGACTTTAATATGTCTATTTTCTTTTTTTTTTTGGTGGCAGTGAAAACAATTAACATGCACCGTGACAAATTCAAGTCAAAATTAAAAATAGAACAATTTTACGAGAATGAAGAATAGCAGCCCTAACTAAAATGACATGTTCAAACAAGTTCAATAACATCAGAAAGAATAATAGAAATTTGGACTACCTATGTTTAGTTTAATATAATAATATAGGTTAGAAACAATTAGCATTGGGACAGGAATTAGGAAATATATAGAAAGACAAATAGCAGGAAACGAAAAATACAAAAATAAATAAACAGTGTCAGAGAGGCGGCCATTTTGTAACTATCAACATGCAGATTCTTCGGAAATTTTATTGACAATGTGTTATTAAATTTTAATATTGTTATAACTTACGTCTCCCTTCACGTTCTAGAAATTTTTCGTGAATTATCGTTTCGAAATAACTACCCTAACTAAATAAACTGCAAACCACAGTTCGTATGTCGTTCGATCATATCTATTTTAATATGAGTCCATATATAGAATAGATATCCACAACGAAATTTCTACAAAAGGAACTCACTCGTGCACTATTTACATTTACACATTTACAATAATAAAAAACAATTGTAAATTAATTTAACACAGTCAAAATACGCAGTTCCTTGCTGCTATTGCTCTGACATTGTTTTTTTTTTTGCTCTTTTGTTGCTCTGACAGCAGACACAGGCAGGAAATACACAGACTGAAGAGACCAGATAGACTACAGAATAATATGTTGTTTAACTTGTTTAACTTAATATCATGTGTTCATTTCCTGTTATATTGAGGTGCGACGCTTCAGTCGCAGGTTTAGTAGTTTTATTTAAGGTGACTTTATGAACTACGGGTTAAATATTGAACAGTCAACACTCATTAAAGACCAGTACATGCTCGGATTACGTTATGTTCTAGGTTCGCGCACATTAGGGCGGGCCGCATCGCAACGCATCGCATAGTAAAAATCCTCCTAAATCACTTTCGTACATTTTATATGAACTATCGCACACTACAGGCAGGCCACACCGGGCCGCATCGCAACGCACTGGCGGATCGCTTGCTAGGCGTATTTTTGCGTCGATGTTATGCGTTGCTGTTGGAGTCTACATCACGGAGCATAAATCTATGTTTTTAAAAAAGTCCGTTACTATGGTGAATTTTCCTAACAAGCCAGTAACTCCGATTGTCATACTCCTATCTTGTAAAATATTATTATTTAAATGTAAATAAATAATAAGCACAAAAGTTCTTGCATATAATTTATAAATATATATTAACGTAAGAGCTATGTGACAGGGCAGCTTGCTAGATTACAGTTGCGATGCGGCCCGCCTCAGTGTGCGTTAGCAACTTAGGTATTTCGGCTTATTATTTTACTTTTTTTTTTCGTTTTTTGACTATTCACGCGCTTGTTTTATATACAAGCATGTTTTTTTGTTTTAACTCTACCTCAAAGAGCAGATTAAATAATTACAACTCTATGTCAGAATTATCCATCGCTTTGGAATGCCAACGGCTAATTATTAATTATTGCGTTGCGGCGCGCCCTGATGCGACTCCTGTGTGCTTTGGCGCAATTTTGCAAAAGCGGTGCGCTGCGGCCTGTCGCGGCTGTAGTGTGCGCGAGCCTTTAGCGTGCATTTTTTTTTTCTTCGGTGTCCTATAAAATCAATTGTAATATACCATTGGCTTAAAGGTCTAGTTACCAGGCCATAAAATTCCGTAATATACCATAAACAAAATATCTGAGAAAAATCAACAAAAAAAATGCAGGAATCTTGTCTTTGAGCAATCTGAGCGTCCGCCATTTTGTTCGCCGCGTTTTTATTTACGAAAAGCGAATAATTCCATATCCATTATAATAATTAACCATATTTTGGTTTGTGAGCATAATATATAATAGTGAAACTAATGTCTAAGCGTAGGATTGAAATGATGGATCCCTTTATTAAAAAGAAAAGGTTTGTACTATGCTTCATTATTTGTTATTTTATGTAGGTTCATACTCGTGTTTTTACTTGTATTATATTTGTAATTAAATACTGAATTCCCCATCTATTTTACTTAGAACTTGTAAACTGTTTCTTTACTATTAAACTAAATTGCTTGTTGAACGCTGTTATTAGACCCTCATCTGATAATTTTTCTTTATTTTCATTAATTTAAAGCAATTGTTTATGCATGTTTAATGAATAATTTTCATTTAAAAATAAACAAGCGCGTACCATCGATACTTAGCACATAGGTATAAAAGCATGATGAATATCGTCAACATTCTCATTTATGTTAAGTAGGTGGTAGGTGGCTAACGTCGCCTATAAGCAATTAGCAAAGCAGCATAATTATTACATAGTAACTATATGAATATCCTCATTTTATCCCATATCCTGTCCTCAGCAGTTTGCATAAATCTTGTGTTGCTCAAGTTTATATGTGATAGTAACCTTCACCCGTCTGTTACCATTTCACGCCTTAACTACTCAACTGATCATGAAATTTTGCATACACGTGAGGGATACAGGAATGGACATAGGATACCTTTCAACCAGAAAAAAAAGTACTGTTCCCGAGGGATCATCAATGAATCAATACTAATAATAAATCTGTAAGTGTAGGTATTGTATGTATGTATGTTCCTCCATAACTCTGAAACGAATTAACTGATTTTCATGAAACTTGGTAGATAAACATTTGGACGTACGGGACACAGGATAGGCTACTTAATATTTTTCAATGCGGACGAAGTCGTGGGCACCAGCTAGTCTAAAATAAAATAAAAACAAACACCTGGCCAAAGTGTTATATAAACCAGAGGTCAAGCGTTATATTGCTTATATATTTTTTATTTTTCTGGACGAAGACGCAGGCACCTAGTATTTAATGAAACATTAGTCCATTGATACTGGTCTCGAGAAGAGAAAGTGGTCTGCCGGTTGGACGTGATGATGATGAGTACCTTCTTTAATCCCCAGGGAAGAGAAGGCGGCAGCAGCTGCCAAAATTGGTAGCAGTGGGGGTGAGTCTTCGACTGACCAGTCAGTGGCCACCCTCGGCACCGCCTTACCACCTACAACAACCAGCACACCAGGAGTCAACACTTATACAGGTATTTTTTATTTTGAGGTCGTCGGACAGGCTGACAGTCCACGTGATGATAGGTGGCTACCGTCGCCTATAACATAAGCACAGCCACAGTGTCATGGAAATATCGCCTTACTATTGAATAAGTAGTTGGTTTAAAAATAAAATGAAAATATTTCAGGGTTGCCACACTCGCAGCGTTATCACGAACTCCTCAGGCGTAGACTGGGTCTACCCGTGTGGGAATACAAGAACGACTTCATGAGACTGCTGAGCAGCCACCAGTGCGTTGTGCTGGTCGGTGAGACGGGCTCCGGGAAGACCACACAGATACCGCAGTGGTGTGTCGAGTTTGCAGCTGTCACAGCGGGGAAATCCAAAGGTAACTTGACAAGTCTATACTAATCATAAATGTTAAAGTAACTCTGTCTGTCTTTTTTGTACATTTTGTCTGTTTTTAATTTGTACACAGGCGTTGCATGTACCCAACCGAGAAGAGTGGCCGCCATGTCGGTGGCCCAAAGGGTGGCCGAAGAGATGGACGTAGCGTTGGGCCAACAGGTCGGCTACTCGATTCGTTTCGAAGACTGCTCCGGCCCTCAGACGGTACTAAAATACATGACAGACGGTATGCTTCTCCGCGAGGGCATGTCGGATCCTATGCTGGAACAGTATAGGGTGATACTGCTGGACGAGGCTCACGAGAGGACCCTCGCCACCGACATCCTAATGGGAGTCCTGAAGGAGGTGATAAAGCAAAGGCCCGACTTGAAACTGGTCATCATGTCGGCCACGTTGGACGCCGGGAAGTTTCAGCACTATTTCGACAACGCACCTCTCATGAACGTACCCGGTCGCACCCATCCTGTGGAAATATTCTACACTCCTCATCCGGAGAGGGACTACTTGGAGGCTGCGATAAGAACTGTGATCCAGATACACATATGCGAGGAGATTGCCGGGGATATTTTGCTCTTTTTGACCGGTCAAGAGGAAATTGAGGACGCGTGCAAGCGTATAAAGAGAGAAATAGACAATCTAGGACCTGATGTTGGTGAATTGAAGTGTATACCGCTATACTCGACGCTTCCACCTAATCTGCAGCAGAGGATCTTCGAGCCGGCTCCACCGAACAGAGCGAACGGTGCAATAGGAAGAAAAGTTGTGGTGTCGACAAACATTGCCGAGACATCGCTGACCATAGACGGTGTGGTGTTTGTGATAGACCCGGGCTTTGCAAAGCAAAAAGTTTACAATCCGAGGATAAGAGTGGAGTCCCTATTGGTGTCTCCGATAAGCAAAGCGTCCGCTCAGCAAAGGGCGGGACGAGCGGGACGTACGAAGCCAGGAAAGTGTTTCAGGCTTTACACGGAGAAGGCGTACAAGAATGAAATGCAGGATAACACGTATCCGGAGATACTGAGGTAACTTGGGGGGTGTTGTGACCTTATCCTCGATCCCTATCCCTTCAATTGTCATTCTGTCAGCTGTCAGTTCAGTTGTCAGCGGTAATCATCCCTCGTAAAGTGTGTTTTGGTTAGTGCGAGGATGCGAGAGCCCGTTTCCTTATCCCAATGTAGTCGGCATAGCACTTGCAGTACCTGTGTGGAGTTGCTTGTGTTATGGCGACGGAAGCCACCCACCATCAAGTGGACCGTCAGCCTGTCTGATGGTTAAAAAACCCGACGCAAAAGAGAGGCGTTAAAATTTGACTTGTATGTATGTGGCATCGTATCTCACAAACGGATGGACCGATTTTAATACGGTTTTCTAGGTTTTTAAAGCTGACATGATCGAGATAGTTCTTAGCAATAGTTTATGAAGATTCGTTCTACCATCTTTTTGTTTGTCTTCTTTTCATAGCGTTTCTTCTCTTTCCATAGCGATTGTCTTTCATTAAAGCCCCCAATGTTTATGTTGACACATAGCGGGATTCGAACCCGCGACCTTCTGGTTATCAGCTAGGCTTACTAGCCACTAGACCAAAAGTATGGTACATATTGGTTAATATGTAAAGGTGATTTATTTGAAAATAGCTGTTCAAAAGTCAGCGCCTGCCATAACAAAGGCCAAATTCCACTTTAAATGTGACAGCGGTTCTCGTTGTCGAGTTAGTTCTCCTCGCTTTCGGCAGATGGCGTTGTAAAAAGGCTATATTTTCCTCGCGATCGAGATTATATTATTATATGATCATTCCTCGAAGTGGAATTGCATACTGTGTAAAAATTTCAAGTCAATCCGTCTGTTAGTTTTCGAGTTTTTGAGTAATACACAAACGAACACAACATTTTTATATATACATATATATATATATATATATAGTAGTATTGTCTGTCGAAATGCAATCCTAATGCTCAACGCATTGCAATTGCAGATCGAACTTAGGGTCTGTAGTTTTGCAGTTGAAAAAACTTGGCATCGATGATCTGGTGCATTTTGACTTCATGGACCCACCGGCACCGGAGACACTCATGAGGGCTTTGGAGCTGCTCAACTATCTGGCAGCACTCGGTGAGTAATCCATTACTCTAGCCGCCCGAGTCGGATATATCCGACAAATTCCTCTACTTGTATATTTTATTTTGTTTTATTTTTAATTCATTGCGTTGCTTTCTCTTAAAAAAAAACAATATTAGTTTATGTGTCAAGCGCCAGGGACATGACAACTCCTACAAAACTAAGTGGTTATTAACCCTTTAGTCGCCAGAGTCGGATTTATCCGACAAATGACATCTATTTGTATAATGTTTTTTTTAAATCAGTGTTGCTTTCTCTTAAAAAAAAATACTAGACAGGCCCTAGGGATACGACATTTGGGCTGGTGTCTGGCGGCAGTGTCCACCCTCGTAACAGATAACCACAGTGAAATAACAGCACGTGTGCTGTTGTGTGTTTCGGTTGAGCGAGTAAAGGTGTGCCGGAGCCCCATTTCGCTATTGTAGTTGACATCGCACTTGCAGCTACTGTGGCGTCGCTTGTGTTACAGGCGACGGTAGCCACCTACCATCAAGTGGACCGTCAGCCTATATGCTGACTTTAACATATATAAATAATAATAATATAAGAAGAAATTAATGTTTTCTTCCCACCGTTTGTCCCTATGTATGTACGCTTAGATATTTTCAAATACTCGACAGATTTTCATGCGGTTTTCACCAATGGAAAGAGCGTTAAACGAGGAAGGTTTGCGTGTATAATTTGCAGAAAAAAAATCCGTGGCAAAGTCGGGGACGGCAAGCTAGTAGTGTGTGGTTATCCTAGTGGGGATGAGGTCCCAGTGGGAGTGGGATGTCCTGTCCAACTGATGGCAATGGTATAATGGTAACGGTTGGTGGTCTTTCAGACGACGACGGCAACCTGACGGACCTTGGGGCAGTGATGGCGGAATTTCCCCTCGACCCTCAGCTCGCGAAGATGCTCATAGCCAGCTGCAACCACAACTGTTCCAACGAAATCCTCTCAATCACAGCCATGTTGTCAGGTAATAAGAGACAAGTAGATTTTTTTATAGATTTTACTGGGAAAATATCGTGTAATTTGGTTAATAATGGGGTTTCATAAATATTTAACTTTGAAAGTATTAAAAAAGTTTAAAAGAATCAAGAAGTTTTAAAGTGTATCAAACAAGTTTGAAAGTTTAAAAAAAAAGTGACAATATTGAAAAAGGTTGAAAGTATCAGAAAAGTGTGAAACTATCAAAAAAGTGAAAATATAAAAAAAAAAATGAAAATATAAAAAAAATTTAAGTAACAAAAAAGTTTGAAAATATCAAAAAAGTTTGAAAGTATTAAAAAAGTTTAAAAGTATTAAAAAAAGTTTGAAAGTATTTAAAAAGTTTAAAAGTATTTAAAAAGTTTGATAGTATCAAAAAAGTTAAATAAAATAAGTTTGAAAGTATTAAAAAACTAAAAGTATCAAAAATGTTTGCAAGTACCAAAAAAGTTTAAAAGTATGTCTTTTTAATTTTCGAACTAATAAGTCTTTTTATTCCCCTTTACAAACTGATATTTTCAGGAAAAAAACTGAACTGAACCATCATTGACAATTGACACATGACAATTGATATTACAGTGCCGCAAGTGTTTGTACGGCCGAACGAAGCGCGCAAGGCGGCGGACGAAGCGAAAATGAGGTTCGCTCACATTGACGGTGACCATCTCACCTTGCTGAACGTCTACCACGCCTTCAAGCAGAGTGAGTGAATTGTTATTATTATTTTCCATTGTCTATTTAACTCGTTTCCCCCTTCAAAGGCCAAAATGAGGGGGAGATGATGTTACCCCCGACAGAAGCACGCACGATCCAGGCTGTATCGAGTAGCACCGCTCTCTGCATTTGGGCCGGGGCCTATCCTTAAACCTACTATAGGTACTAATAGGATGAAGGAAGGGATAAAGAAGTGAACTCTCCAAGTTGATACCAAGTGTGATCATTTAGTAGTGGCGTTTCGCAGTCACTTGGGCAGCCCGTCTGGCGACAGTGGCCACCCGTTTGCCACGGTGAAATATGCTGTTGTGTTTCGGTGAGTGAGTAAGGGATGACAGAGCCCATTTCCCTATCCCTTTATAATCTCTCATCACATGCTTTGCTTGTGTCATTGGCGACGGTAGCCACTTGCCCATCGATAATTGTCTGGCAGTCTTTATATTATAAATAATTAATTGGTGTTTTGTCAACAGACGTGGAAGATCCGCACTGGTGCTACGACAACTTCATCAATTACAGATCATTAAAATCGGGCGACAACGTGCGCCAACAACTCAGTAGAATTATGGATAGGTGTGTGTGCTTTTCTTTTTATTCTTTTCTTGTGCTAATCTCAATCTTATGTCTTAACGAGTAAGGGTCAAATCGCACCGCAAGTTTTAAAGTAACAATACAATATAGAAATTATTTACTACACAAAAAGGTACGCAGTTCAGTACTAGCGGTGTGCCGGATTGTTAAAAATGTACATGTATCCGCGGATACGGAAACGGATATCGGGCACATCACTATTCAGTACGTGCGTGAGGCGTCTTCGCTGTGTCACTATATGGTCACGGTGCGTTTCGCGATGTCACACCACGTTCCGCGGCGTTTGCGTTTCGCGATATATCACAAAGCGTTCGCGATATTCTACAAGTTTCGCGATATAACGCCTGCACTTAGCGACGCAACGCGCTCGCTACTTTACATAACTTCACACATTTGACGACACGTTTGGTCTAGTGGCTAGTAACCCTAGCTGTTAACCAAACGGTCGCGGGTTCGAATCCCGCCAGGGGCAAATGTTTATGTGTTATTTACCTTTGTACCCGAGTCATGGATGTTTGTATTTATAATATGTATGTATACATAAAAAAAGTAATCTATGTTATATATATATATATATCAACTGTCTGGTATCCATAATACAAGCATTAGTTGCATAGTGTGGAACTACATGGTGCTGTGTGGAATGTGTGAATATATTTATTTATTTATTCACAACATCGCGACGTAATTACCTCCTAAAGTCATCATCTAAACATAATTTATATTATTCTAAACTATCCTAAATTATAGGTACTGTACTGAAAGATTTTTCATCATAATAATCGTAACGGTAACACTATAAGAAATAGACAATGTTTTTAAGGGACATTTTTGAATTTCAGATTTAATTTAAAACGAACAAGTACAGAGTTCACGAGTAAAGACTACTACATAAACATTAGGAAAGCCCTCGTCAACGGTTTCTTTATGCAGGTGAGAAAATGCAAAACGTCAGGTGCGAGACTGCCCTGTCTTACCCGATACAATTACCTCACAATGTGACTTGATTACCCCCCAGGTGGCCCACTTGGAACGCACCGGACAGTACCTGACGGTGAAGGACAATCAGGTGGTTCAACTGCATCCGTCCACCTGCCTCGACCACAAGCCCGACTGGGTCATCTACAACGAATTTGTCCTCACCACCAAGAACTACATAAGGACCGTCACGGACATCAAACGTGAGACATTTAATTTGAAGGAACAATAAATGAAATATTAAAAATTATATACATACAACTGTGTAGCTAGAGCCGCCGCCCGTGTGGCTTAAAATTAAAAAAATCTTTGTTTTCAATTTATTGAAGTGAAAAGTTGTTTAGGCGGCCTTAGGCATTTGTTTGTATGGAGAATTTGGTTGGGGGTAAAACAACGAATTTGGTAGGGGACAAAACAATGAAATTGATTGGGGGTAAAACAATGAATTTGGTTGGGGACAAAACAATGAAATTGATTGGGGGTAAAACAATTAATTTGGTTGGGGGCAACACAATGAATTTGTTGGGGGGGGGGGGGGGACAATGAATTTGGTTGGGGGTAAAACAGTCATTTCGGACCGACATGTCACAAGCTCGATGAGCGTCTCGCTCAGATAGAAATCTTCAATTATAAACTTACAATTATAATCTGCCGGCGCAGCGACATCTGTTGTCGAAAAAGTAAACTATTTACTTTTTTTTTTTGTGCAGCTAAATTTTCACTTTTACGTTTTTGTATGTGACATGTCAGTCGGTAGGCTAGGCTATCGTTTCGTTCCTCAAAATCCCTTGCACTTCGTACAAGATTTTTGAGCGAAACGCTCATCGAGCTCGTCACAAATGTCGGTCCGAATTGACTGTTTTACCCCCGACCAAATTCTTCATACAAACAAATGCCCAAGCAAGCCTATGCAAGTTTTCACTATAAAAAAATAATGATTACATTATTATATACATACAGGCTGATTAAAAATAATGATGACACACAGCTAGGTAGTTGATTATTTTAAAATGTCGATAATAATTGCGTTTCAGCGGAATGGCTGCTGAAAATAGCGCCACAGTACTACGAGCTGAACAACTTCCCGGCGTGCGAAGCCAGGCGGCAGCTGGAGCTGTTGCAGGCTCGCCTGGAATCGAAGGTGTACCAGGAGGGCTTCTAGCCTCCGCCAACAATATATTGCTTTAAACGCTGTCGACTCTTTTCTTTCAAACCCAAAGACTAATGTCATCGGAATTTTCAATTTACTTAATTTTTGAAAAAATTGTATGAGGTGGAAATTTTTAACGCCATCTGGAAGGAAAGTTATATAAATACTGAAGATCAAAAAATTTAAAATGAATAACTATTAAGAGAAAATTGCTGTTAAAATTTGGTGCTGTGACCTGAAGCTGCAGTATGCTGTAAGTTACTGAGGAGTTGGGTAACTTCAGCAACTAACAGCAGACGTAGCGTGTTTGGGCTCAATATGAAGTTATAGAGGAGTTGGGTAACTTCAGCAACTTACAGCAGATATATCGTGTTTGGGCTCAATAGAAAGTTATAGAGGAGTTGGGTAACTTCAAAAACTTACAGCAAAAATATAGTATTTGGGCTCAATATGAAGTTATAGAGGAGTTGGGTAACTCTTCAGCAACTCAGCAAAAATATAGTATTTGGGCTCAATATAAAGTTATAGAGGAGTTGGGTAACTCTTCAAACAACTCAGCAAAAATATCGTATTTGGGCTCAATATGAAGTTATAGAGGAGTTGGGTAACTCTTGAGCAACTTACAGCAAAATATCGTGTTTGGGCTCAATATGAAGTTATAGAGGAGTTGGGTAACTTCAGCAACTAACAGCAGACGTAGCGTGTTTGGGCTCAATATGAAGTTATAGAGGAGTTGGGTAACTCTTCAGAAACTTACAGCCAAGATATCGTGTTTGGGCTCAATAAAAAGTTATAGAGGAGTTGGGTAACTCTTCAAACAACTCAGCAAAAATATAGTATTTGGGCTCAATATAAAGTTTTGGAGGAATTAAAAAAAAAACGAGATTACATAATAACTTTATATTTATAACCAACAATTGCCCACACAAACAAACACACACACATTCGAGTCATACAAAATGAAACTTCATATTCTATTTCTAATACAAACAATTTAACATTCGACCTTTTTGAAAAAAAAAAAATATTCTTCACGATATTATTTTTATTTAAATGCACCATTTGCGCTCCACGTTTACCTTATCAATAAAATAATCCAAACTAATACATAATAATATGTATTATAAATGTGAAAGTAACTCTGTCTGTCCGTCCGTCTGTTACCTTTTCACGCCTCAACTACTCAACCGATCATCGTGAAATTTTGCATACACATACTCAGGGATACAGAAAAAGGCTTAGGGTACCTTTCATCCAGAAAAAAGGTACTGTTCCCGAGGGATAATCCAAAATATA
This sequence comes from Synanthedon andrenaeformis, assembly GCA_936446665.2. Taxonomy (NCBI): domain Eukaryota; kingdom Metazoa; phylum Arthropoda; class Insecta; order Lepidoptera; family Sesiidae; genus Synanthedon; species Synanthedon andrenaeformis. The sequence goes on along the minus strand of OW387806.2, from coordinate 377,361 downwards.
TATAATTGTTTATTGTAAACATTGTTTTACATATTTATATAAATAAAACTTGAATTTGTCTTTTTTGTTTTACGTGTTATTAATAATAAAAAAAAATACACATTTCAAAGATAATTGGGACAAATGAGCCTTCAATGTTTATGGTGAATCCCAATTACTATATGCCCCCAAAAAAAAAAAACCCAATTATTTTTTAATTAAACTAACATATACACAACTTTATTAGTTATTCTTTTATCTAGATCAATATCAAATATTGTCAAGTTAAAAACAAAAACTTTTTTATGTTAGGATCGACAGACAGGCTGACGGTCCACTTGATGGTAGGTGGCTACCGTCGCCTGTAACACAAGCAACGCCACAGTACCTGCAAGTGCGATGCCGAATATAGAAGGATAAGGGATGGGATAATGGGCTCTAGCATCCCTTACTCAATCACCGAAACACAAAATCACATATTATGCTGTTATTTCACTGTGGTAGTCTGTAGGTGGGTGGTTACTGCCGCCAGACGGGCGGCCCGAATGAAAAAGTCTGTCACTACTTAGGAAAAAAAACGTTCTTTCAAAATATTATATCACTGTAACAAATAGTATGTAATCCAATGGGCATATTTTCTTTTTATTTCTCTGACTGTACTATAATACATAATAATATTTTGTACCAGTTCAGTATCTAATCAGTAGATTTACAGTGAAAACAATTGATAGGCCCTTAAAAAAAACTTTTATTTTAAAAATTTTCACTAAAAACTGACCGGCCGGGGTCGAGTATGTACAGTCGGGGTACGAAAACCTTAGTCAATTTTCAAATTCTCATTCCTTTATCAGGTCGTTGACTCTTAGTACCTTTTGAAACTAAAACACAACCAGACTGACAGACGTTTGAAATTAAATTTTGGCATGACTTTTTCTCACCTCGACTGTACTTTGTACAAATGTACCCAATATTATTATTTTTTAAATAATTACTGTTGCTAGATAATAGTTTTACTAAAGATAAAACAAATCATATTTGGGTCCAGGACTAATTACTCGGGACGTTCATGTGTAGCCCAAAAGTGCCCAAAAGATAAAACCCAGTCTTCCTAAAGATAAATCATATTTGGTCCAGGACAAATTACTCAGGATGTTCATGTGTAGCCCAAACGGGCCCAAAAGTGCCCAAAAGATAAAAACCAGTCTTCCTAAAGATAAAACAAATCATATTTGGTCCGGGCCAAAAAAATAGTTACAATTCAAGAACATTGATAGCCCATAGAGCGGGGCCCAAAAGTGCCCAACGCGCGGACATTAGGACTGAGCCTTGGCGACTCCCACCAGCGCCGGTCTTACGCATCTCTCGTGCAACTTGTATCCCACTTTGCTGACAGTCACCACAGTTCCGGGCTCGGCTCCTTCCACTTCCTGTCAATTTTCAAATAAATATATATAATATATACCTATACTCGATGGCATAGGTGGCTACCGTCGCCATAACACACAAGCAACACCACAAGTTCTGCATGTGCGATGCCGACTACAGTTTAGTTGGAAATATCATCGCAATAAATAATATATTTGCAAGCATTCGCTCTTAAATATATATTATTTTTTGAACTTAAATTAATGTATAAAAGTAATAATACTTTTTTATATAGTTAGCTAATATGGACGTAATATCTGAATTATGTTATTATTTATATTATTATTATAAATTTACTAGCTGACCTGGCAAACGTTTTGACAAAAAATGAAAAAAAGAAAAAAAAATGGGGTGGGACCATCCTTAACATTTAGGGGTATGGAAAATAGATGTTGGCCTATTCTCAGACCTACCCGATGAGCACACAAAATTTAATCAAAATCGATCCAGCCGTTTCGGAGGAGTTTGGCAACAAACACCGCGACACAAGAATTTTATATATTAGAAGATAGCAGCACTAAACACAGCAATAAAGCCCGGTGTACACGGGTAGAGTAAACGGTATAGTAGCATGGTAGTGTACTACTTTTCTTACTAACTATACTAATGTAAACAGTATTAGTACAGTACTAAAATATGGAAGAGTAGAGTAGCTACCATCGCGGGCAAGCTACTCTACTACTTGCCTTCCCCCACTCCTGGTTTTTTACAATTTCTCGATGAGTGTTCATAGTGTTCGATCAGTGTGACGTACCGGTTTCTATAAAAGACTGATGATAGGCTAGTTGACAAAATTTGGAAATTACTTTAAAACTATAGCTTAGCATCTATTTTACCCCAAAAATATATTATTTTAAGAAAAATAGGTCTTTTACATTAGTATTTTGAGTTTTTAGAAATGAACTTGAAATTGACCGCGAAAAAGGCCAAGACTGTCATGGCGTCTTGAATGACGTCACACCTCGCGAAACAGTCGTATTTGTTTATGACAGCTACAACATGGCGTTTCGCGAGGTGTGACGTCACGCTTCCATGCGCTCCTCTGATCGGTGTTTAATGTCACGTGATTAAACGCCTCATTTTTTTATTTTCCAAAAATATTATTAATCTTTTATTATTTTAAAAGAAAAGATTTTTTTTTTGTTTACTAATTATCATGGTTAATCATTAGAAACTCTAAGCTATCCGATTTATTCTCGTGTAAACAGTTACTCTACTAAAACTGGTAGAGTACTTGGAACTGGTAGAATAGTACGCTAGTTGATTCTACCGTTTACTCTACCCGTGTACACTAGGCTTAATGGACAAGTTACATTGTGTTTAAAATCATATATTTAAACGCAATTGCATTAAAATATAAATCAAAACTAATAAATCACTGAATTATTTATATTTTTAAATCGCATCAATAAATAAACGACTGAGAAATTGATTATTTTAAGTTCAACGCTCGCCTGTGACTTCATTTGACTCGACCGAGTTCAAATCTCTCATTAGTCGCGTCTGGGTCGAGTGACGTCACACGCTAAGTCTCAACTTTAAACTCCCATCACTCTCTCATTTCTACAGATATTTTAATAATTCTTTCACATTTCAATTAATTTTTTATAATTTATCTATAAAAATAAAAATGAAACTTCATCATTGATTTTCCATACAAGAGACAAGTCCTCTGGACAAATATCGCCCGAGCTAGATTTTTTCTAGCTATTATTATAAACCTACTTCTTCGTCTCTTTTAATGTCTTGACTCAATCAGATCTTCTCCGATGATTTTGCCAGTGTCATTAGTAAACAATAGCAATTTGTAAATAGCCTTTTTTAAAATTAAAAATAAGGCGAAATTGAAATTAAAATCAAAAGTAGCAGATCCCGAGACCAGTCAGTCAAGTCGAGTCTATAATTTTTCTTAGTTTTCCAAAACAGGTCCGTCAAGTCCAAAGTAGTCAGGTCAAGTCTATTTTTAAACCTATTTTTATAGCCAACGTCAGAATTTGAGTTCGACATAATAAAATCTGTCACACATTATTGACAGTTGTCCAATATTTGACCTATTAGAAAAGTATTATGAACGGGTCGAGCATAATCAGCATAATTGGGTCGTTTGAAACGAATATATAATCAAATTATGCTCAAACGGAACGTCTTTATATATTGACATATTGAAAAGCTGACATTTGACATTCGACATCCTCGGACCAAAACTCAGACCAGTGTAAACAGAATTTTTTTTGGACCACATTATGTCACTTTTATTATTATCTTTAGTTCTCATTTTATCTGAGTTGAGTTGACATCCCTTACACTAAGGTACAACCCTTATAAGGAATTACAACCCTTACACTTACGCCCTATCATCAAGTCGGCTGTCAACCTGTCTGCAAACGAGTTTCATTTAAAAAAAAACCCCCCAACTGTCATTATAATTACCTGTTGGAACAGGGCTTCGTGTAAATTGGGATCAAACTTTTCACGCAGAGGCGAAACAGAAACTAGGCCGTGTCTGTTGAACACCTGAATGAATAAAAAAAAATGTAGTACATATGTCAAAAATTCAAAATTGATGATATTAAAGTAAATATTCAAAACTCCTTATTCTAATTTGGAGAACTTTCAACAAAAAAAAATATCTACCATACTTCCAGACTTAACTCGAATATAATATTGGGCCTGGGCTATAGTCACCAACCAACATTTTTTTTTTTTACAAAATAAAGCTAAGAAAAAAAAATCGAAACGAAACAAAAGAATAATAGCACACACTTTTTGTATACACCCATTCACACACCATTATTAAAAAAAAAAAAAAAAAAAAAAAAAAAAAAAAAAAAAAAAAAAAAAAAAAAAAAAAAAAAAAAAAAAAAAAAAAAAACTATATATATACACTAGTGGCCCGCTCCCGGCTTCGCCCGGGGTGCTTTTTTGCAATCCAGCCGATAAATTACTTTAAACCGCCATCTGTGAGAACCTTATGGAACTCACAGATAAATAATTGCTGTATTGAATAGGTATCAACAGATGGCGCTATGTTAATAATATTATATAATTTGCAAAAAAATAATAAACAAAATGAGATATAAACTATCCTATCTTTTAAGTTGGACCAAATTACATATATAGTTACGAAATTTTATCAAAATCGGTTCAGTAGTTTTAGAGTTTATCGCGAACAAACATTGTGACACGAGATTTTTATTTTATTGTATAAGATAAGGATATATCGACGGTCCCTACATACATACATCGAAAATGAGAAATATGCATATTTCACTTTTTTGCTAACAGTCCTAATTTTATTGCATTTTTTAGATACTTACTTAAAAACCGTCTATTTATTAATACTTTTGGTAATTTCGTAACATACATATAATCGAATATTAGAATGCCTTCCGTCGTAATGTATCGATAATTAACTTTCGTATTTATGAAAAGTAACTTCAAACGCCTCTACTGAAAAATCGAACTTTTCAAGTTTCGATACTTTACTTAGGGACCGTCGATATACATGTGGGCCAGCTGAAAATGAGTAAGTATAGCTGAGAGAGACTCACTTGCGTCAGTTGAGCCCTCGTGAGTCTGACTCCGTCGTGCAAGGACCTCAAGGCCGCTATGGCACCCCCCTCAGTGCCCCCACCCTCCGACACTTCGCCCTCTGGGACACTCTCGGCGGCCGCCGCCAGGGTGTCGGCCACCTGGAAGCGGTCCATCATTATGCCATCGTGAAAGCATTGATACGCTATGGACCTTCCTATACAGGGCGTCCCAAAACTATGCGACATGAAGGGAAAGTATCTTAAATATCGTAGATGGGATATTTTGCTGAAAGAAGACTTTATCTTATTTTTAAAAATTAGTAATACTGCATTCAAAGATTTTTCTAAAAATTACTCGCTTCGTCTGGGAATCGAACCGACTTAAATGTGAAAAAAAATGGACAAAAAATAATAATTCTTCTTAAGTAACATAGTATCTTAAAAGAAAGGAATAACGTAAAATGTTTGATTCAAATTTTAAGAATATTTTTTATTGCCGACGAAGCAAGTAATTTTTAGAAAATCTTTGAATGCAGTATTGCTAACTTTTAAAAATAACATATAGTCTTCTTTCATCAAAATATCCTATCTACGATATTTAAGGTACTTTCCCTTCATATCGCTTAGTCTTGGGACACCCTGTATACATTCATCACATCTAATGTGACGACACGTTTGGTCTAGTGGCTAGTAACCCTAGCTGTTAACCAAACTGTCGCCGGTTCTAATCCCGCTAGGGGCAAATGTTTTTATGTGTTAACATTTTAGCTTTTTACCCGAGTCATGGATGTTTTTTATTCATAATATGTATTTATATGATATTTATTTATTATTAATCACATATACTCACATCCAGCAAATCCTTACAGAAGCTCTGGATGGCGAAAGACTTTGCGTCTTCCACTTGCTTCATCATTCGTCTTCTGATGTTTTCACCATCAGCCAGAGCGCGTTTGTATTTATCCTAAAATTTATAATGGAAATATGGTTTATTTTGTTTATCAAGTATAACTCTATATTACAACTAGCTTTTGCACGCGACTTCGTCTGCGCAACTTTATAAAATATATCCTATGTTACTTGCTGATAATATAGCTTCCCAACAGTGAAAGAATTTTTCAAATCAGTCCAGTAGTTTCGGAGCCTATTCAATGCAAACATACAAACCAACAATCGAATATTTCCTCTTTATTAGTATAGATAGAAAAGCAATAATTAAACAACGTCCCCTGGCAGTGGCAAAAAAAAACACATCTTTTTATCATTATTTCATCTTAACAGATGTGAAAGTAACTATGTCTGTCTGTCTGTAAACTTTTAACGTCTTACCTACTCAACTGATCGCAGTGAAATTTTGCATACACATCGTCAGTGATACAGAAAAGGACATTAGGGTACCAAATGGGATCATCTAAAATTAAAAAAATTAACGCCTTGCAAAAGTGTAAAAAGCAATAGCTAATGCTAATGCCTGACATCTTAATTGGTTATTAAATTTTGAACGCAAACAAAGTCGCTTGCAACAGCCAGTTAATTATAATTTCATAAATTCTCACTTCGTAATCTTTAAGCTGTTGTTTAAGACTGTTTACTTCAGTGGTGAGGGTTTCAATCTGTTTGTAACATTCCTCTATGGTCGTTGGTTTATCACCCTTCGGCGATTCTGGGGCCTGATCGGCCACCTTTTCGGCTTCCGTGCTATAGCCGCAAGCTGAATTTCTATAAGTAATATCAGATAAATCTCATTTTTGCATAAACATTTTGACAAGCCCGATTTGGACGAGTGGTTAGGGCATCAATGTACTAAAACTATGGATTTCGCATGCCGTACAACAAAACACTAGGAACTTTCTTCTTCTTTTTTAATGTCTTGGCTCCATCAGATCTTCTCCGATGATTTTGCCAGCAAAATTGAAATTAAAATCAAAAGTAGCAGATCCCGAGACTAGTCAGTCAAGTCAAGTCTAATTTTTCTTAGTTTTCCAAAACAGGTCCGTCAAGTCCAAAGCAGTCAGGTCAAGTCACTACGAACTTTATGGAACATTTAAAAGTGACATACGCGTAGAGCATCAACCAGACGTTTGGTTGTCATTTAAAACCAACCAAACGTCTGGCGTTTAAAGAAAATGTGACTTTGTGTCAACACATTAGAGTTTAAAATGAATAGTAGAAGTTGGTCGTTACTACCTTTTACCATTGACTCCACCATGATTCCGTTTTAGGCGTACTTTAGATGTGCCACTTTGGCATTTGTCACGCGAAATCCATACTTGTATTACTTCGATGCATTAAACATTATTTTCTTGTACTACTTTTTAAAATGATCTTGACAACCAACGAAACTTCAATAGACAATAATTTTTTCATAGACAAAACTTGAAAAGTGAATGACGTTTTTTGATAATATACTACATATATATACCCGTGTATTTAACAATCGTAAAGTATATAATGTACCTAGTGAACGATACGAATTTATATAACACCAAGATACCTAACTAGAATTTTCAAAGGTTTTTATACAATACAATAAATATAGCGGAATGGCTTGTCTTATTTTCCCGTTTCAATTACAACTTTGTAGTGTCCGACCGACTTTTTAGTCCAAAACGGTACATTTTTTATGTACCGCTTTGGTATTTGTCACGCAAATTCCATAGTTGTAGTACTTCAATGGGTTAAGGTGCTTGTCTTAATGCTTTGGGTTTATTCCAAAGGTCCTGGGGTCGATTGAATCCCAGGAGGATCAACTTTGGGAATGAACTTTTAAAAGTTGGCTAGTCTGTATTTGAAAAATAGTGATAGGGCACTCGCAGTCATTTGGGCAGCCCGCCTGGCGGCAGTAACCACCCGTTTAAAGAAATAACAGCATATGTGCTGTTGTGTTTCGGTGAGTGAGTAACAGATGCCAGAGCCTATTTCCTCCATATCCTCAATCTCTTCTCCTTAGTCTTTCTATAATCTGCAGCCGTGCAGTACCTGTGGCATTGCTTGTGTTATAGGCGACGGTAGCCACCTGTCAGTCTGTCTGTCGATCTTTACATTAAAAAAGTATTATTTCGCTATAAAATTTCTTATTATATAATGTTATAGGTAATGAGAAATTTTATCTTTTTAAATATTGAGAAATAAAACAGCATCAGAGAAAAACTGTAACTCAATTACGTTTTAAAATTAAAAATGTGCAATGGATTAATTATTTTACACAAATATAAAGTGTACTTTAATCAAAAAACCAGTAAGTACCTACCTACCTACAAAAAAGATTTTGATAACATTTTGTGAAGTATATAGTTATATTATCAAATTAAGTATATAAAGTTCATCAAAATATAAATGATGAAAAGTTTTAGTGTAAATATTAAATAAACATTTAAAACAATTATCGAAGAGAAAATGTCTAATGAAAATAAGAGAATGATTGCGCAACAATACCTGTAAAAACTGCCGCGGAATGTTCGAAACGACGACTCCGAGAAATATTTAGCTAATCTGCCAACGGAGTAAATTTTTAAAGAAGCCATTTCTTTTATATTTTAATTAATATTAAAAAAATCTTCCTATATAAAAATCGCATCACATGCGACTTAGGTTAGATATGTCAGTCAAGTCAAAAGTCAAAGATGTGAAACAACATAGTCTTTATAATCTTTGGTCAAAGTTCAGTTCAGACCTCAGAGTAAACATAAGGTTCAGACAGTCTGACATTAGCCCATGGGATAAATAATGACATAGAACAAAATAGATTATTTGTTATAAGGTTTTTGTAGTTACAGACAGATATCAGAAAATACTGGCTGAAAGTGTTGGAGTACCGCTTTCTCTATGGATTCAACAATTCAAATTCCATCAATTCCATGTCACTGTTCCGTTTTTATTTTATCTTGTCATATTTCTAATTGTAAAAACTGTTTCATATAATGTATTATATTAAATAAACATCTATACTAAACAAAGATAGTGTAATTAATATAAAAAGCCCATCAGAAAGCTGATAGTTCGAGCCCATTTTGACACAGATAAGTATGAAATTATAAACCAATGAGTGATATTTGTTTCAATCTATAATATAAAAATGAATCCCTAAGCGTTAAGCGCAAAACTGGGGAACGGCTGGGCCGATTTTAATTCTGTCTTCACTCATGGATAGAGGGATAATCAGGGAAGGTTTTTACGTAAAAAAATGCACCCGGGCGAAGCCGGGATCGAGTCGCTAGTATTCAATATTTTAAGAGCAGTTTTTTTGTCTCCCCCACAGACTATTTAAAAATCTCTGCTTTGCTGTAATTGTCAAAAAAATTGTGAAATTGATTGATTCTGATTTTTGACATAGACAGAACCAAGATATTTGCATATCAAAAATATCAGCTGTTCGACAAATCTCTGTGACTCTTTCAAGGTTGCTTTGCTATTTCATTCATGACACAAACTTGAAAAATTTCGTCATAATGGACGGAAAATCTTGAGATTAGATCGCTCGCGTAAACTATCTATCTATATATTAACTAATAACTGTCGCTGGAAAATCAGTCTTGTGTTAAAATTGTCGCAGTGAGTCGCGCGTATTTTAAAATGAGTAATTTAGCGGTATTTGATTTCGATCGTACGATCGTTGACGACGACTCCGATGCCACAATAATAAGAAGATTGAGAGAAAAAAAGACTCCTCCTGAATGGGAATCGGGAAATCATGACTGGACACCGTACATGAGTGATGTAAGTAAACTTTTTCTCACCTGTGCGTCCTTGATTCATTCTATTTTTAAAAGGGTTCGCTGAAACTGGCTGAAAATGTTTCTTACGCAAAACTCGTTAATTTATTTCCTGCTAAACAGGATACAGACAAGGACAGAGGGGTACATTTCATTAAAAAAAAACTGTTCCCGAGGGACTATCAAAAATAAAAATTCAATATAAAAAAATACAGCAATTAAAATTAAATGTAAAATTATAAATAATTGCCTACATTATAATATAAAATAAATTTGCTTATAATATAAAATTATATAGCAATAAAAATTTAAAAAAGGGTGCAGTTGGAGTCGCCTGCAAAAGCTAGTCGTAATAATATTATAAATGCGAGTTTGTGATGTTTACTCAATCAAGCAAAAACGGCTGAAAGGATTTGGATGAAATTTGGTACACATATAGTTTATTACCTGGATTAACATATAATAATACTTTTTAACTTGTTATGTTCCTGTCCTTCGCTAAAAAAAGTAAACCAGTTAAATTCCGGCAAATGTTAAGATGTTAAAATTTAAATAAACAAGCTTCGTACGGGGTGTGATTTTTTTTAAATACACAAACCTTCGTCGTTTATCCCTCTTTCCATTAATGAAAACCGTATGAAAGTTCGTTGGGTGCAATTATATTATTTTTCTGCAAATTATATACCTTCAGGAACCTTCCTAGTTTATCGCTCTGTCCATCAGTGGAAATCGTATCAAAATCCGTTGGCTGATTTAGACTGACTGATCGGATTTTTGCGTGAAAGAGTAACATAAATATATGTATATACATTCTCACAAACTTTCGCATTTGTAATATTACTAGGATATACACAGATAATTTTTTAACTAGCTTATTGAAATATCTGAAAATTGTGTAATATTTTCACCTTGCCCTTGAGTTTTATATTCACAAAAATATACAAAATGAAAGCTAGGGAAGCCCAAAATGCGACACTCAATTCTTGGCACCGAATCAATAGCTTTACCCGGCCTTGGCACAGGCCGCGTTGTTGGACGCTTCACATTGACATTAGCGGCGGGTCAATTCATAAGAGACAGCGGGCCCAATTCATAAGCGATAGCGGGCCTAATTCATAAGCGATAGCGGGCCCAAGTCTTAAGCTATTTTTCTCTCAACTTTTAAAAATAATAATAATAAAGCTTAGTAAGTACATAAACTTAACTCGTGGAGACCGCCATGTGGGATGTCGACATTCATCGTCCCCGATAGTCGTCTCGGCGAACGGTCTTATAGCGTCTTTCACTAGGCTGAGTCAGAGGACAGATACAGAAGGTGGCACTTCTTTATACAGCACGAATTGTCAGGATATTCCTCACTCTGCAGTCCTAATTACCGGTAGCTTGGATCTTTCCCCGCTACCTGCATAACTCCAGATTTAAGTTTTTTTAAGCGAATCAAGCGCTAGGTACATGACAACTTCGACAAAACCAAGCGGTTAAAAGGTTAAGAGAGTGGTTATTGCCGTCAGACGAACTGCGTAATGAATGAGAAATGCAGGGTGCCCTACTCTACTAACCTAATATAGAAGATAGGTGAAAATTTAACCTAAAATACTTACAGTTGTAGTTTTATTATTATTAATAATAATCATCATTTATTTTTAAACTTATATGAATATTAACTAGCTACAAAAAAATTACAATCTTTTAAATTTTTAATTATATTTTAAATAATATTCACCTGCTGTCATGACAAAGTTTATTTATTAACTGGTTATCAAAATTTTACAACAGGTAGATCTCAATTTTTATTATATTTTAAGTAAATATAAATCTACCATTAAATTCAATAACAATCACAACACTTACAATGGCTAAGAAAGGACTTAAGCGGTTATCACACTTTACAATTTGAAGGATTCCAATTTAGGAAATTGGAAAGTGTAATCGCAGTTAGAACAGATTGGATCCAATTTGGATTTTATCTATTTTCAATTCTATGTCTTCGATTTAGAAATCAATTTAGTGTAGTTGTGATCACTAGGTTCACTACTTAGGTTCCTAAATTGGAATCCTTCAAACTGTAAAGTGTGATAACCGCTTTAGAGGCCACGTTCTAAATTTAAATTCACGTGACTAGTTATATGGCTAAATCGCTACCCGTCTATCACTTGATGATATTTTATTCGTTTTCACTTCTATCTAAAAGTATTATAATTGGACGCATATCACGTTTAATGATGTTGTGAATGTAACGTCTTTATAATTGTTAAAATGATGTAATCTTTAAATATAATTATCTTACGTATACTTAACAAGTTTATAATTGAAAATTATAAGCTAACTCCAGACTTTCTATTGAACCCAAATACGCTAGATACTTATATCTGTTTTAAATTTCATGTGCAATTTATTAAAATCCCTTAGTCTAATAATAAGAAATGGGCTGACGGTCTTCAAACGTCTTTATACATAAAACAAAGAAAGGATCACGCCAATTAAATTTTTTTAAACAAATACTCAGGTCTTTCAGCACTTCGAAGATTAGCGTCGCATAAACCTACATATTTCTATCTATATATATAAAAATCTCGCGTCACGATGTATGTTCGCGATAAACTCTGAAACTACTGAACCGACTTTGATCAAACTACATAAGTATCTGTTATTTGGTCCAACTTAAAAGATAGGATAGTTTATATTACATTTTGTTTATTATTTTTTTTGCAAATTATATAATATTATTAACATAGCGCCATCTGTTAATACTTATTCAATACAGCAATTATTTATCTGTGAGTTCCATAAGGTTCTCACAGATGGCGGTTTAAAGTAATTTATCGGCTGGATTGCAAAAAAGCACCCCGGGGCGAAGCCGGGAGCGGGCCACTAGTATTTTAAAATATAATATCAATTGTTCCAGGTGTTCGAGCACGCCTATTCGGCAGGTCTTAGCCAGGAGGACATCCTGGCGTCAATAGGGTCAATGAGGCCCACACCTGGGGTCGAAGAGCTGATAAGGGAATTGTCTAACGAGGGCTGGGACGTGGTCCTCATAACGGACGCTAACACTGTGTTCGTCCAGCACTGGCTGAAGACTCATGGCTTAGAGGTTAATATCTTATATATACATATAAATAAAATTGGAGTGTCTGTTTGTAATATTGAAATAACCGTTTTTTACTACATGCATATGAATATACGGTATATACACCAAAATAACATTTTTTACAATTTTTGTCTGTCTGTCTGTCTGTCTGTTTGTTTGTTCCGCCTAATCTCTGAAATGGCTGGACCGATTTTGACGGGACTTTTATTGGCAGGTATCTGATGTAATAAGGAGTAACTTAGGCTACGTTTATTTTAGAAAAAATACACCCCGGGCGAAGCCGGGAGCGGGCCGCTAGTCTAATATATATCATCAATACTAATAATAAATCTGTAAGGGTCGGTCATGGAGTAAGTAACTTTGTTTTCAGAGATATCGTGTTTATAGGCTCTATACATGATACTGAAACTAAATTGACGATTATTAGAAATTTTTTTCTGTATGTATGTATGTTGCTCCATAACTCTGAAACGAATTAACTGATTTTCATAAAACTTGGTACATAAACATTTGGACGTACGGGACGCAGGATAGGCTACTTTATATTTTTCAATGCGGACGAAGTCGTGGGCACCAGCTAGTAAAATATATAAAATTCTCGTGTCACAGTGTTTGTAGCCATACTGCTCCGAAACGGCTTGACCGATTGATTTTTATGAATTTTTTTGTGTATATTCGGTAGGTCTGAGAATAGGTCGTAAACTATTTTTTATACCCCTAAGTGATAAGGGTTGCCCACCCCCAAAAAAAAAATTATTATTTTTTTGCACAGCTAGTAAATATAATTTTATAAGCAAACACTAATATCATAAAGTAAACAAAAATAAAATAAAATGTGTAAGTGACTAATAGACAAAGAAAGAAAGAAAGAAAAAATGTTTATTTCGCATTTTACAATCTTAGGGCTGTTCGCTGATATTTTAATTTTGAGCATTTTTTTATACTAAAGTTTATGCATTACAAACAAACATACAAAAATCCTATATTTTCCTCTCATAATATAAGTTTACATGTAGACTAGCATTTTCCAGCAACTTTCGTTTTTCATTAACCCCTTAGCCGCCCGAGTCGGATATATCCGACAATTATTTTCGTGTCCATTTCGCTAAAGTCGGATATTTAAGACAAATTCCTCTACTTGTATGTTTATTTTTAAATCGTTGATTTGTTTTTAAAAAAAAAATAATACGAATCAGGCGCTAGGGGCGTACAAAACAAAACCAAGCGGTTAAAGGGTTAATAGACTAGCATTTTCCAGCGACTTCTATTTTGTCTTTAATAGGCTGTCTTTTTAATAATACCTATTCAAGAGCAGCATTGATTGGTTTTTGTTACGAACGGAATTGACTCAAAAGGTGCTAATGGCTCCGTCACGTCGAATAAAATATAAATTTTAAAACACAGTGAATATTAAAGTTGAATCAGACAATGAACAAAGAGAAGATTCTAATTATAATTAGAACGTCATGTGTAATACAAAAGTAAACATTGCTTCTATGTTGCATTACCCAATGTCATGTCGCACCAGAGTAAGGGGGGCCGCACATTGTGGCTATTATCTATAGTTTTATATTAATATTATAAAGAGAATATTTCTATTTTTGTATGTTTATAATGAATAAGCTCAAAAACTAGTGGATCTTATTTAAAAATTCTTTCACCCATAGAAAGCTACGTTATCAGCGAGTAACATAGGCTATTTTTTATAAAGTTACGCGCGAGAAGTCGCGTGCAACAGCTAGTCGCTTTAAAAAGCGATAGTAGCTCACTTTCAGTTGCTGAAACGATCATCAGCACACACACTGTCCTGTCGTACACGATACCATTGTACCATATGCGACAATTTTGTCGTTAGAGCGATTAATTCCCAGATAAAATTAGTTGCTGAACCAACAAGAACGATCGCTCTCGCCTCTGTCTGTATACTTGCGGGGTTATCGCAAGCAATAATATGGAAACCGTATCCAGACGAACCGCGTTGCAATGTACATGAAAATATGAATTCGAAATCATTTGAACTTCCCCAATTATTGATACCCAAAAATGGTAATTTATTTAATTTCTCGCATCACATTACACGTCTGCATAGAACATATATACTGCCTAGCGAGCAGGTCTGTCTCTAATGAAGGTTGCATATTAAACACTGTTTGATTTCCTTCATAAAAACAGTTTCTCTGGCGACAAGAACGATCGCACACGCGTCTGTGTAGTTGCGAATATGTCGCGCGATAGTAGCCAATGTGCGGCCACCCTAACTGTAAGCCTTGTCACGCCTAATCAACGTTACTTATACAACGTATTCAAACGCAAAACACATGACTCACGTGACATAAAGCATTGTGTCATGTAGCTCGTGACGTGACATAACATAAGCATTGTTATATGACACAATGCTCATTCCATGTGATGAATCACGTAGGTACGTTTAATTTTTGACGTGAAATCTGTTTGAATAGATAACAAAATCGGAGGATACAGTTTGATACTGTAGCTACATACATATATATCATACTATCTGTTGCACGCGACTTCGCCCCGCGTCTTTTTTTTTATAAAATATAGCCTATGTTACCCCCCCGGTGGTGGTTTTTGCCGACAGACGGGCTGTCGAAATGACTGCGAAACGCCGTGTGCCAATGAAAATGGGGAAGTTAAAATGATTTTGCAACTTCATTCGGCTTCCGAACCTAGACGCAACGAGTTCCGAACTTAGACGCAACGAGTTCCGAACCTAGATGCAACGAGTTCCAAATCTAGACGCAATGAGTTTCGAACCTAGACGCAACGAGTTTCGAACCTAGACGCAACGAGTTCCGAACGTAGACGCAACTAGTTCCGAACCTAGACGCAACGAGTTCCGAACCTAGACGCAACGAGTTCCGAACCTAGACACAACGAGTTCCGAACCTAGACGCAACGAGTTCCGAACCTAGACGCAACGAGTTCCGAACCTAGACTCAACGAGTTCCGAACCTAGACGCAACGAGTTCCTCTCGCGGCAGTATAGCCAATGTCCTGCAATTGTTGCAGGACGCGATAACCTCAATAGTGACGAACCGTGCGTTCTGGCAGAACGGACGCCTCTACATTGAGCCTTGCATGCGTCAAACGGCCTGCAACAGGTGTCCAAGCAACTTGTGCAAGTCGCTTGCGCTAGCGCAGTGGTGCAACGGGAGGCATTACTCGCGCATCGTGTACGCGGGCGACGGCAGAAACGACTACTGCCCCTGCACGAATCTACCGGACCATGTAAGTAGTTCACATTTCATTCATTTCTCGTTTCAATAAGTATACCTTAAATCAAAAACTAGTACATAGAAAGATACATTATCAGCGAGTATCATAGGCTACATTTTATTAAGTCACGCGGACGAAGTCGCGTGCAATAGCTAGTAATATTATAAAGAGAAAAGATTTGTATATTTGTATGTTTGTAGATAATGAATGAATAAACTCAAAAACTAGTGGACCGATTTTAAAAATTCTTTCATCTATAGAAAGCTACATTATCAGCGAGTAACATATATAGGCTATATTGTATAAAAGTTAAGCGGACAAAGTCGCGTGCAACAGCTAGTCATTTAAGAATTTGTCGAGGGAATAATCTGCCTTTTCCACTTTCTTGTAACTTTTCTTCTCTTGAAGTTTTCCTTTACTCAGTGTGTGCCGATCTTAATTTATAAAAAAGGGTCGGCATTACCCCAAAAGTTACTTGTTGTTACAGAGGATGGTTTGGTCTAGTGGCTAGTAACCCTAGCCGTTAACCAAACGGTCGCGGGTTCGAATCCCGCTAGGGGCAAATGTTTTTATGTGTTAACATTTTACCTTTGTACCCGAGTTATGGATGTTTTTTATTTATAATATGTAAGTATATGTATTTACAAAAAAGAAGTAATCTATATATTATATGTCAACTGTCTGGTATCCATAATACAAGCATATAGTTGCTTATTGTGTAACAAGATGGTGCTGTGTGGAATATGTGAAGACATTTCTTTATTTATCTTCCAGTCAACAGTATTCCCCCGCAAAGGTTATCCTCTAGACGACCTAATAAGGAAGACTATATCTTCGCCAAATACACAGGTCAAAGCAAAAGTAGTCCCTTGGACCGATTGCCACGTTATACTACAGGAACTGTTCCCGGAGAAAACTAGGATAATAACAAATTAAAAAGCTTAAATTAAAAAGCTTCATAGTTAAATTTATGAAAGAAAAAAATTAAAAGTTAGCACAAAATTCGCGTCCAATGCCTTCCATAGACGACATAAGTAGTCTAATTTTCTTAGGAGTATTATTAAAATTTAGATAAAAAAAATACAGTACGTAATTTATAAAATAAATAAAACGGGTAGATTAATTTAAAAAAAATATCTATTTTCTTATATAAAAAATAATAGTAATTTACTGCCAAAAAAAATTTTTTTTTCGTCGCAGTAAGTAATAAAAAAATTTTAACGTAAATTTTTGTTTTTAAACTTATCTGTACTAAAGTTTTAATGGGATACTTTAATTACTTTTTTCATATTTTATACAAAATTTCAAAAAAAAAACTCCAATTTTATATATATTTGGTCTTCTCCGAGAAGCTAGAAAAATTCGTTGTGCAATATTGCACTTTAATTATTTATTTTATTTGGGAAAATAAATATTTACACCACATATAGTAAATTGGTTATTCATAATTCATAAAATATTAGCGCATTCATATTAGCGTATAATTCATAAGTGACGTTTTGACGTCACGTCACGTGGTTATTAAGTTGCGCTCAAATTGTCTTAATCTTAAATAGGTCTTAAAAAAATAATATTATTTCTAACAATTCATATCGTGCAAATAAAGATTTTTTTATTTATTTAATATAGTTAAAGCTAGTAAAGTAATTACTAGACTAACTCGCCATGTTATTTTTTATTAAAAAAAACTACGAGGAAATGAATGAAGGAATAGATAATACTTGTATACGTATTTTTCCATTAGAATTGTGTTAATTTATTTGGATGAAGACGGTGAAAATAAATATGTACCTCGTTTTATGTTGTTTTATTTCATTAATTTTAATAATCGAGAAAAGAGCTTTGAAAAATTTTCAAAGTTGGCCCTTACTGGAAATCGAACCCGGAACCCCTGAGACAGAACGTTAAGGCAAGCACCCTAACCACTCATCCAATCCCTAACAATCAACAGCAAAATATAAATCAAAACAATACATTATCACATTATAGAAAGCTACATTATCAGCGAGTAACATATATAGGCTATATTTTATAAAAGTTACGCGGACGAAGTCGCGTGCAACAGCTAGTCATTTAAGAATTCGTCGAGGGAATAATCTGCCTTTTCCACTTTCTTGTAACTTCTTCTCTTGAATTTTTACTTTACTTTTAAGCTGTAATTGTAGCCACCTACCATCAAGTTGACCTGAGCCTATGCCAATCTTAATATAAAAGAAGGGTCAGCATTATCCCAAAAGTTACTTGTTGTTACAGAGGATGGTTTGGTCTAATGGTTAGTAACCCTAGCCGTTAACCAAACGGTCGCGGGTTCGAATCCCGCTAGGGGCAAATGTTTTTATCTGTTTTTACCTTTGTATCCGAGTCATAGATGTTTTTTATTTATAATATGTATGTACTATTACCGTGAAATAACAGCACGTGTGCTGTTATTGTTTCGGTGAGTGAAATAAGATGCCAGAGCCCAGTTTCCTTATCTCTTATGCCTTAATCTCTACTGTAGGCGACAGCGCACTTGCAGGTACTGTGGCGTTGCTTGTATTAAGGCGACGGTAGCCACCTAACATCAAGTGAACCGTCAGCCTGTCTACCGACCTTAACTATAAAAAAGATGACAAGGGCATACATGAATATCGATTGCCTCCCTCCACTAACCAATTTACCCGTCATATTCGGGTAAAAATACAGAGAAAGCTATTTTACCTGAAGTAAAGTACCCGATCCAAACCAGATACTCGCCGAGCTTTAATTTAATCCTTTAGCCGCCAGAGTCGGATTTATCCGACAGCTATTTTCGTGTCCATTTCGACAGAGCCGTATAAATACGACAAATTCCTCTAACTTTTGGCTTAATTCTCTTTTAGAAATGTTATAAAGCGCAAATAGTAAACAAATTCAGAATTTTTATAGTTCCTTGGTTGAATGAACCATTATATTCCACCTTTAAAGAAAGAGTTTGTTAAAAAAACAACATTTTTCAATAAAAAAATCACTACTTTTATTAAATATTTTCAATATATACATACAAAAGAGACTTTTTTTCTATATTTACCTTACATACAAAACATGCAAGCAAAGGATCTTTTACCTAAACAAGATACCTAACATTCCTTATAGTTCATTTGGGAAAATAATTATATAATTATTACTTATAAATAAGTACCTAATTAGCATTTTGAACGCAATTCCCATCAATCTACTACAAGTATGGATTTCGCACGCCATACAAAACACTACAAACTTTATGGAACATTTAAAAGTGACATACGCGTAGAGCATCAACTCAGTCATGTGTCATTTGAAACCAACCGAACGTCTGTCGTTTAAAGAAAATGTGACTTTATGTCCAATACATTGGAGTTCAAAATGAATAGTAGAAGTCGGTCGTTACTAACGTTCACCATTGACTCCGTCGTGATTCCGTTTTAGGCATACTTGACATGTGCCGCTTTGGCGTTTGTCACGCAAATTCCATAGTTGTAGTAGATTCATGACAATTCCCAAACATGTTTAGCGGGAAAAATTTACTCACAAAAGTTAAAAAATACTAAAAATTCTTGAACGAGTCTAGTTCTTCGAGAGTCTTTCACCAATCTTTTTATTCTTTTCAATCCTAAATCCTGTTTTAAGCGTAAAATCCTTTGCATCCAATCCAAACTGTGGCGCTATTTATTATTTTCTGATATGAAATATAACCTTTTTAGAAATGTTGATTAGTGACTAACAAAAATAGGACTTTTAAGTGTCCTATTACATAGTAAATAATTGCTGCAGCGCATAGGTATTTTTAGAAATACCTACTTTCTGCCTGTTGCAAATTTACATAAATAAAAAAAAACCTAAAGAACATAGTTCATTTCTTATTAAGTACATAAAATTAAAAACAAAATTGACTGCGTTCGACCGAGATGTAAATAAATAAATAAATAAACTATGCAAATATACAACAGATTAATAAACACTTTGTTGCTCTATGGCCGATTTAGGGTTGCCAAAAATTTATAAACTTGACAAGCAAGTGTCAAGTCAACACAAGTTTTGTGGTCAACCCTGACAGTTATAAGCGCTTTTGTAAATATTTATTTATAAACTAAATTATTCAATTATTGCATTCATCCTTTATTATTAATTACCTATTTATTATGTAATATACCCGATATGTTATGATTACATGTTTATTATTACGAAAAAATTAAGTCTAATTTTTTTTTAAAGCACGCCATTGAGACAATGCAAAGAATGTATAAACAAACTTTCAGGGGTTTGTAACATTTCTATAACAATATATATAGAGAGGTTTTATTTTTTTGTTTGTAATAAATAAACTCAAAAACTAGTGAAAACTCAAAACCGATTTTAAAAATTCCTTCGACCAAATCGCTCGCAACAGCTAGTCTATACTAATGTTATAAAGAGAGAGAGGATTTTTATTTTTGTATGTTTGTATAATGAATGAACTCAAAATCTACCGGACCGATTTGAAAATTGTTTCACCTATAGAAAGCCACTTTTATCAGCGAGTAACATGGGCTATATTTTATAAAGTTACGCGGGCGAAGTCGCGTGCAATAGCTAGTAAAAGAAAAAAAGGTGACCAAATGTTGTCGAACACGCTTTCCTGTACCACGAAAGAGATAGCGACAGCCGCTTCCGACATTTTTACTCGCGAGGGAAAGGGACAGACATACTTAAATCATTCGATTATTGTAAAACTCAGTATGGGTCGGGTTTGTTCACATTGTTTCGCTTTGTCTCTTTGGCTTTACTTTAGATCTTTCTTTAAATACGATTTTAGCCTACGATTGGGACAGATTTATTTAAATATATCAACAATGTATTATCTAATATAATAAATAGATAAATATAAAGTTTACAATGGAGCAATGATTAAAAAAAACATAGAGATCTCTATTATTAAATTAGATTTTTGTGTCGGTTTGTTACGCCATAGACGAAAAGTTATGACTTTTCAAGTTTAAATTGAATTTTAAACTTTCTTTTGTGGGATTGAGGATAAATAAAAGGGCTTTTACATCCCTATACTCACTCACCGAAAGGCAACAGCACACATGCTATTGCATTTAATAGCACAATTAAGATTTTGTCCATAAAAACAGCAGTTTTGTATGAAAATATTCAGTTTTTGCGCCCAAAAAGGCGAAAATTTATGCTAACAGCTGTTGAATGCTGTAAAAATGGCGCAAATCAACACAAAACGACACAAAAAATTTCAGACAACTTATATAGAAAACCCAAATATATAGACCAGTTTAATTTAATAAATAAATAAAAAAATAATATCAATAAATACTGATCAGTTACCGTCGACGGCGAATTACAATTCCCTTAAAAAACTATTGAACAACGAATCGTACAATCACGTGGACAGATCCACTTCTGATAGATTCAAAAGCGGATCCGACTTTGAACTCTGCTCCGTTGAATTAGAGTTCAAATTCTCCGTGACACTTTTGTGGGTATTTGCAAATTTTGAATCTTTCGACTTACCGTCACTTGCGTCTTTCGAAATGACCTCATTTGGGTCTATAGAATCTTTCGAAATACCCTCATTTGCGTCTATAGAATCTTTTGAAATACCCCCATTTGTGTCTTTCAAATCATCATCATTTTTATCTTTAGAACCACCCTCATTTGTGTTTTTCGAATTACCCTCATTTGTGTTTTTCGAATTACCCTCATTTGTGTCCTTCGAATCACCCCCATATCTGTCTTTCAAATCTTTCAAACTACCCTCATTTATGTCTTTCGAATCTATCGAACCACCCCCATTTATATCCTTCGAATTACCCCCATTTGTGTCTTTCGAATCGTTCAAACTACCCACATTTGTGTCTCCGTTCTCCAATTTTAAACTTTTCACTTCCGAATCTTGGTTCAGCATAGAGTACTCGTCGTTATTGTCTAGAGTGTTGCCATCTTCAACTTTAGGGGTGGGGGTGTCCAAGTCGACATCGCTACAATCGTCAATGTCAATGTCGTCCAAGTCTTTCTCCGTTTCGCTCGGACTGGACGCTCTGAATTTGGACGGTGACAAATTTTGCACTGCACTTTTCGATACGGTTTTGAACAACTCATCGACGCTAGTCTCTGTGGACATCTTCAGTGCGTTCTCCCAACTCATTAGAGTTTGGGTGTGAACGTTAACTTGCCTTTCGGCTACGTCCAGAAGCAAATATTTTATTTCTGAACGTGTTTTTGGTATCCAATCGGATAGTTCCGAACGTAGAGCCTCCGAGGCTTGCTCCAACCTGTTGGAAGTTTTCTTTATGTTAAGGTCGACAGACAGGCGGACAGTCCACTCGATGGTGAGATGGCTAACGTCGCCTGTAGCACAAACAACGCCAAGTGCGATGGCGACCGTAAAAGGATTAAGGATTAATCCTTCCTTACTCAATCACCGAAACACATAATTTATGGTGTTATATCACTATGGACTTTTTTTGTAAGGGGGTGGTTACGGCCGCCAGACGGGCTGCCCAAATGATTGCAAAACGCAGTGTGCCCTGCCATTACATTACTCTTGAGATATTTGCTATGATTTAGTTAAGACATGTTTCATTCAAGTTCTATCAACATTTGACTAAGATCGATCATAGATGGGGCTAAACAAAAAATTTTTCTTCGCTTTTTTTTTTGAGTTTATTAATTATTTTTTAAAAAAGAAAACTCACTTATTGTGAATATCATCAGTCGAATTCCCCGCCACGTATGCCGCTGAATGGAAAAAGTTAAAGAGACAATCATTACAAGCCCAAAGTTAAAAATTACAAACTAACCCTCGACATTGTAATGAGCCCAAACACCATATATTATATACTGATAGCGCGCGAGTTGAATGCAGAGCTCGGGAATGCGACAGTGCTGTGACCTAATTGGAATTAATGATGGCAATATGTCGATAAATTTCAACATTGTTTTAAGTTTAACATTTTAATTTTAGAAATAAAACAATGTAATAGGTCTTCGATGCCTCATCACGTTGAGCGCCGCTTGTAAAAGATCCTTTTCATGGCCCCATTTTTTTTTGGCATTCATTTTTTCGCCATTTCCCGTGCATGGCGATGAATAAAAACTGGTTATTTTTTTTTTGTAACAGAACTTGATTGACTCGGATCAGACATTATTTAAAAACAAAAATAACACTCGGCTGCAACTTGAATATTAACGCGATAACACAGTGAGCGTATGATAGTTGTCGAGGACATCACGCACATCACTACACTACGGGCGTGCGAGACGCGGCGGGGGGAGACGCTCCCCCGCCCCTCACCTCAGGTCCCGACTGCATTCAACTCGCGCTCTATCAATATATATGCTGTAAGTCGCTGAGGAGTTGCCATGTCATTGAAATATACCAAATTTCAAATCAATCGAACCTTTAAAAGTTATTTTCGTCTGCTAGAAAATTAGCTGAAGATGTTTAAAGACTTAAAACAGATCTTCATATATTATATTATATAGCAAAGATCACACGTCAGCTTTTAGACAAAAAAAAAACTGGATCGCAATAGATCCGGTCCATCCGTTTGGGAGCTACTGGGTCACAGGATAGAGACGCATACATGCACAGGTCAAACTTCTTTTTTTTTTTTTTTTATTATTATTATCGATGGATTTGACGACACGTTTCGTCTAGTCTAGTGGCTAGTAAAAATAAAATGCGCAATATCTGAAAATATACGGAGGTTTCGATTACATTACATGAGACTGTCGTGTGTTCAATGGATTTAAAAAAAAAAAAAAAAAAAAAAAAAAGTGAAGGGACACTGACCGTGGACGGCGTCCCTCTGCTTGATCTTGGCGACGTGCGCGGCCGCGTACGCCGCCAACAGGGGCAGCGCGGCGGCGGGGCGCGCGGGGGCCGCGGGGGGCAGGCGGCGGGAGAGCGCCGCGCCCCCCGCCCCCGCCCCGCACGCCCCGCACGCGGACCCCGCGCGCCCCCCGCCCTGGCACGACCACGCGTCGCACGCGCGCTTCATGCTGCGCACAACACGAGAACATTCATATTCTGGGATCACGCAAGTGTCGCAAGGGAATGGTCGTGGTATTTTCAATTAGACAGACAGATGATGACGATTACCATCATGCGTTTGTCTAATGATGATAATCTAATTATCAATAAGTACCCGTCTTTGACGACAGGTGGCGTTGGTGAGTGAAATTGACATTTGTCAATTTCTGTCTGAATGTTATATGATATTATTTTTGCTAAAATGATTTAGTTTTATTGTGTCTTATTTTTGCTTTTCTAGTTTTTGTTTTTTAGTGTATTCTTTTTTTTATTTATATAAGTCTTTCTCTGTATAAAATTAGTGTACCAATTCGAGGAAAATGTTGTTGATTGTACTGTTACCTTTATTTTTGCATGTTTCTTTTTTCATATTTATTATACACTGTGCAATTGTTTGTTTTCCCAAATAAAATAAAATAAATAAATAAAATTACCAACGTGTATTCAAGGTTCAATTAGTTTAGTCCGAATTAGATAGACAGGTGATTATCTAATCACAATCATCTGCCGTCTTATTCAATGTTCAATTAGATTAGTCCGAATTAGATAGACAGATAATTATCTAAATAATCATCTGTCCTTTGATTCAAGGTTCGTTTAGATTAGTCCGAATTACACATACAGATGTTTCCGATGAAAGGATACTCGAATTAGACGGCCAGATGATTATCATCATCTTTCTGTCTAATTCGAGACACCTTTCATCGAACGCCCCCGTCTTCATTTTTTTTCCTCATCCCCTCTACCAATACTCACTTCATCAGCTCCATCCCCAGGGCGGAGGATCCCTTGTAAAGTTTTGCTGTGAGCGAACACAGTGTGCTGAGCTTGTGTTGCAAAGATGTCAAATATTCAGATGCCGATGTGAACTCGGGATCTTTCACCCTGAAAACAATATTTCACTTGTATGTATATACTGTTTTTTATTGAATCAATACTGTTTTTATTGAATCAATACTGTTTTTATATTGAATCAATACTGTTTTTATATTGAATCAATACTGTTTTTATTGAATCAATACTGTTTTTATTTGAATCAATACTGTTTTTTTTGAATCAATACTGTTTTTATTGAATCAATACTGTTTTTATTTGAATCAATACTGTTTTTATTTGAATCAATACTGTTTTTACTGAATCAATACTGTTTTTATTGAATCAATACTGTTTTTATTGAATCAATACTGTTTTTTATTGAATCAATACTGTTTTTATTTGAATCAATACTGTTTTTATTGAATCAATACTGTTTTTATTGAATCAATACTGTTTTTATTGAATCAATACTGTTTTTATTGAATCAATACTGTTTTTATTGAATCAATACTGTTTTTATTGAATCAATACTGTCTTTATTTGAATCAATACTGTATTTATTGAATCAATACTGTCTTTATTTGAATCAATACTGTATTTATTGAATCAATACTGTATTTATTGAATCAATACTGTTTTTATTGAATCAATACTGATTTTATTGAAGATCCATATCCATACCTAATGTTATGTTATGAAAGTAACTCTCTGTCTGTATGTTACCTTTTCGCGCCTAAACAATACAACCTATCATCGTGAAATTTTTCATACACACAGTCAGGGATACAGGAAAGGACATAGGGTACCTTTCGTCAAGAAAAAAAGTTACTATTCCCTAGGGATAATCCAAAATTGAACAAAAAAAAAACTAACGCTTTGGCAAAGTGTAACCAATACACTTTTTTCTTTTTTCCCTTAGGGGTATATATATATATATATATATATTATTTTTCAACGCGGACGCCAGCTAGTTAATAATAAGAATGTCGACATCTGTCTGTCTGTCTGTCTGTGTGGCTCACCTAGCTCCGTTTGTAGGCTTTGTTTCATTGCTCCCATACAACGCACTGCTCAGACCCCACAAGTTCAGAGCGCTATTTTCACTTTTGAATGTCTGTAAAAAAATCAAATTATAGTATCAATAATCTATATATATATAATTCTCCTGTCACAGTGTTTGTAATCAAACTCCTTCGAAACGGATTGACCGATTTTAGTATACCTTATCGAATTCTTCGTCAGGCATCGTTAGGAATATTCTGAAGTCTTCGCTGTGAGTTAAGATTGGATGTTTGGCTACACGTCCTGTAATATCAAAATGTATTGTATGTTGTATTGTATAATGCAATTTTTTTTTAAAGATTTTTCGATACTGTTAGCCCCATGATACTCACCGAGGAAATAGTCCAGGGCGAGGGCTCTGACGGCGACGAAAGTCGGCGAATACCTGTCCAACTGTTGCCTTGCAGAGTGCAGGGGGGGCAGGGCCGGGGGGGCTATGAGGGGATGCGCCATAGACAACCGCTTATGGAGCACCTGAGACAAACGGTCACGTTAATAGCCCCCCTTTCCGACTCAAGCAGCTAAGGGAACGTGTCCATACTACGTGAACTAGTCAAGGGGGGAGAGGGGGCTCTTAGGTTTTTGTCACGTAGTAACTTTTTTTCTTCTTGATACATAATATATTTTTCACTTGTAATTATTATATTCACGCATTCTTGGCGTCACGCGGCTAGCGCCCGTATTAAAAAAGGCAAAATACGAGCCAAATGTTTTTAAAAAATGATTTAAAACCATATATTTTATGAATTACCACGTGAAATCTGGAGGGGGAGGGGCGAGGGGTCTTGGCATTTACTACGGGTGGTCACCGGGGGGTGGGGGAGGTGAGGGGGTACACAATTGCAAGAAATGAGTCACGTAGTATTAAAAAACACATTTTAAAAACAATGAAATTTCTAAAACATAATATGAAGGTTTTTACATCGAATAGGTGGTTACTGATGCCATACGGGGCTGCCCGAATGACTTTGAGACGCAGATTGCCCTGCCTATTGCACTACGGAGCCAACTTTGAAATGTTCATTTCCAAGGCGGAAATCGAACCAGGGTGACCTGGAGCAGACCTTTTGGGCCGGCACTCTATAACCACTCATCCAACGGGCTCTTCGAATTACGTGTGAAATTTCACAATGCTTTTTTTTTCAAGAATTCTTTTTACATCCTTTCGCTATTCAATTTGGCATTTTTCACTATGGTAAGTAAATATTTAAATTATATTATAAGACGAGGCGTAGTTTTATCGGCTTCACTTTGCCCTGCACTCTGTAGAGTGTCACCCTGTAGGGAGATAGACACCTTGTAGGAGGGTGTCTATCTTTTTTTTTAATTTTTTTTTTATATATATAAAATTGGTTTGCTCTTGGCCAACATCCAGGTGTGTAGCGAAGATGAAGCTATGATGGAGCGAACCTCATTCTCAATCCAGAAAAGGCCTATTCACTCCAACTTTGAAAAGTTTTAGGTTATATGAGCTCGGAAATACAGACCAAACCTTGGCAGTACACTAAATAAAGAATGTTTTAAAGTGCTTGGTCCAAAATAGAGGAATATCGACAAGAAGTGGATGGTATCGTATGTCTGTATGTCCGATGGAAGAAAGGGAAAGGCGGTATGAGCTCGTGCAGCTCCTGAGCACACTCTCCGAAGTACATCTTATAAGACACACATAGACTATAAGACACATAAATCTATAAGTAGTTGTTATTTAATCTGAAGTTGACAAGGGGCGGGCTCACCTTGAAGTGGTTGTACCTCCGCCTGACGTGATTGGGTGTCGGCCATCTTGCGCATACGCATCGCACCCTGTATGTCACATATGTCTCTAGAGTTGACAGTTGCTTCATTGGCGCATCCACCTGCACCATAATAGAAAGAAAGAAAGAAAAAATTTTATTCACTGCACGCAACACAAAGACACACACACACACACACATAATACTAAAACAACAAGACAGAAATTAATAAAAACAATAAAAAATCAGGTAAAATATGTGTGTGTCCTCGCGGCAGTGAATCGGACACTGGCTCAGCATTGTGCTGAGTCAGCTCGTGAACACTCACTGAACACTATATACAAACACATTTTATAAATTACTTAGACATGATTTAGATATGTAAATAAATTAACAATTAAACATATAGATAGAGAGATAAATAATATAAAAACTTATAACAATATATGTCTCAGTGTGATGGGAAAAAACGGATTTTGCAAAAATCCTAGTACGATAACAAAGTACCTAAAGATAATAGAAAACTAACAACGAATTTTATAATCATCCAAGGTACTTTCAGGATCTTTGCAAAAATCCTAAAGTAACGTAATCCTAAACTGTCCTAAAGTAAAGTAAGTATAGCTTCTCTGTTCTGGTTGGTCAATCGGCGCATCCGTCAATAAATAACGTTTACTGTACCTATAATAACAGAGCTAAAGCCTGGTATAGACGGGGTCAGTAACAAGGCAGTACAGTAACCCAGTCCAGCACTGACTTGCTACTAGGCTTGTATAGACACTAGTTTCAAGTCAGTCCAGTGCTGACTTCGCGGCCTCAAGTCAGTCCAGTGTCTAGCCCGTCTATATCAGGCTTAAAGACTTAATGTATGACAGTTGATCTATTATTCGTGACTTGCCTAAAACTAGACGGATTTTTGCAATCATCCTGAAAATACTTCGGATGATTAATAAATTCGAAAATTTGCAATCATCCTGAAAATACTTTAGATGATTAATAAATTCGAAAGTTTGCAATCATCCTGAAAATACTTCGGATGATTAATAAATTCGAAAATTTGCAATCATCCTGAAAATACTTTAGATGATTAATAAATTCGAAAGTTTGCAATCATCCTGAAAATACTTTGGATGATTAATAAATTCGAAAGTTTGCAATCATCCTGAAAATACTTTGGATGATTAATAAATTCGAAAGTTTGCAATCATCCTGAAAATACTTCGGATGATTACTTACAAAATTCGGATTTTTGCAATCATCCTGAAAATACTAATTGAAGGTGGATACCAGAGTTGTACAGAGAAAAAAAATAGTTACTTGTGTTACAAAGGGGCAAAACATTTTGTTTCTTAACACTGTGACGGTCATAAATTTTTGAAAAACCACATTTTGAGGTTATAATTTTTTTTACACAAATACACTAAAATTAATAGAGTATAGATGTCTTACTGTACTAGATATAATATTAATAAACTAGATGTTTTCTCACTTTGACAGCTATATCATAGCCGTGCTCCATAATGAGTGGGACTCCATCGTTGGTGCACTCGGTGACACTAGGTGCCTCTGTGTCTTCCGTTACGTCCGCATCGTTCAAATCTAGGACCGCTGAACTGCTCTCACTTGTGGCCATACTGAAAAATTAAGACCATAGTGATTTGTGATGTGCTGAATCGTTAAAAATGTATATTCGTGTATACGGATCCGAATATGGATATTTAGTCTCAAGATCTGTGGATACGGATATTAACTTTTTTACTTAATCGGTGTCAGTGTGTGACCTCGAAACGATAGCTGAGTTACGAATTAATGGTACAGTAACTCACTATGATAAACGTTTGCAATATAAAGGTGCGAAAAATTCATTTTAAGAAATAAAAAATTAATCTGAATGGAATTTAATAGTTTTTCATTGCTACCTAATCACTTATATATATATATATATATATAGAATTTCATCTATTAATTGAAAATTAATAAGGTTTTAAAAGATCCAGATCCAGACGCCAAAAAGTAACGGATACGGACCTTTCTTCTCCGTCGGATATGCGTAGATACAGATACGGATATCCGGCACATCACTAATCTATATATATAAAAATCTCGTGTCACTATGTATGTTCACGATAAACTCTGAAACTACTGAACCGATTTTGATAAAATTTCGTACCTATATGTAATTTGGTCCAACTTAAAAGATAGGATAGTTTATATATATTTTTGTTTATTATTTTTTTGCAAATTATATAATATTATTAACATAGCGCCATCTGTTGATACTTATTCAATACAGCAATTATTTATCTGTGAGTTCCATAAGGTGCTCACAGATGGTTGGTTTAAAGTAATTTATCGGCTGGATTGCAAAAAAGCATCCCGGGCGAAGCCGGGAGCGGACCACTAGTAGTGATATAAAAAAATCTCACTTTTATAAGTTTTACACTAATGAAAAGAGCAATAAATTAAGATATAAGTTCGTGTATATAATTTGCCAAAAGAAATTCCAAAATTGCAAATCTGGGGACATGTTGCTTGTGGGTAGTAAGGTTAATTTGAAAGACGGTCGACTTGATGGTAAGAGATAGATGGTTACCATCGCCTGTCTCAGATGATGGCCAGCCTGTCTGTGGATGAGGATCTTAAAGCCTGGTTTAGACGGGGTCAGTGACTGAACCAAGTGACTCGAATTTTCGGACCCAGTTACTGTTATAATGTGGACGGACGGGATTGCCAGTAAGTCATTTAATTTACGTGACAGCTATACTGGGCCCGAAAATAGACAGGCAGGCTAGACACTGGACTGACTTGAGGGCGCAAAGTCAGCACTGGACTGACTTGAAACTAGTGTCTATACAAGCCCAGTAGCAAGTCAACGCTGGACTGGGTTACTGTACTGTCTTGTTACTGACCCCGTCTATACCAGGCTTAACATTACAAAAAAAAAAACAGGTTCACCACAAAATTCTAAATTTAAAATCTTGCTTATAATTTTTAATGCACTTTGCGTCACTCAATTCTCAAAATGACAGATATCATCACCGACTCACTTGTATATAATTAATAATAAAATAAGGGCAAAAGAACTTACCTTAAAATATTAAAAGACCGTTTTGCAATGAGTAGGTATCAATTATTTATAAAAAGTAGGCGTACATGCAACTTTGTCGGATGTGTGCATGCGTGATAAAAATTATAAATAAACCACTGGCTAATTGATAAGAGTCGGATAAATCATTGAACCTCTGGCAAAACTTTTTGCGTTGCCCTAATTACCCTACGGATCGATAAAAAATTCAAATAAAACACTAGCGTACACAATAAGGAATGACTTATAAAAATAGGCACTTAAAAAGTATTTTTTCCAAACCATATATCAATAATGAAAACTATCATTTACCTTTATTTTATATTAAATTAATTTCATTTGGAATATTTTCGTTTTAGAATGTAAATGTATGTAAAAAACAAGCCAACGTCAAAAGTAAAAGCATAACAGTGACATTGATAGCAGCACACTTGACATTGACAGCTAATACGTTTCCTTTTACGCAATTATTTATTTATTTTCTGTCAGACTCGTGTCTATAATAAAATGATCACAACACAAAAAATAAAAACAATAATTATAAACAATAAAAATTACAAGAATAATTAATTAATAATAAGAACGAAAACGTAATAGCGATGCTTACCTTACAATTAGACAGTCAGTCAAATATCAAATGTCGTTGGCAACCATTTGGCAACAATGCTAAAATTTCATTGGGAATTTGGGATTGGGACTGTCCTGTTGGTCTGTGTGTCTGTCAGCTCCGACGCCGACGCACGACTGGAGTACGAACTATTATAAAATAATACTCTTTGATACGTAGATTAGTAATTGAGGGTAAATGAATGCATTTTGTTAGCTTTATTAGTTTGTTAATTTTCTCAATTGACAAATAGAATAAAAATAGAATAATACTATATCAATGGATATAAATACATTCTATTAATATCATAATATATGTATATTGAAGCATATTGTAGCCTGTAACGTGTGACATTTGATTTCACTCCCATAAATTTTCATACCCCGGGCTTATATATGAAAATCGATTTTTAAGTAGTAAACTCCAATAATTTATTTACCTTCATCTTTAAATTAAACTACCTCTTTAAACGCATACTGCGTTTTGCAGTCATTTGAGCAGCCCGTCTGGCGGCAGTAAAGACCTTCTTACATATAAAACACCGGGAAATTACAGCATATGTGCTGTTATGTTTCAGTGAGTGAATGGGGGATGCCAGAGCCCATTTCCCTATATTTTATCCATAAGCCTACTATGTCGGAAGCGCACTTGCAGCATTTGTTATGTTATTATACTTTGCAAGATATTTGAGAGAAATGAACACTAAATTTTTTTTAGGTCTTAAAAAAAAATTCAGAACAAAAAAATTTCCATAACGAGTTTAGCATCTCCAAGAACACAAAAAAAAATTGTTTTTTTTTTAAATGAGCCAAGTAATTAACAAGTAAGTAATCGTGGAAATTCAATTGAAGTGTAAAAGTTGTTTTTTTAGAATTTTTCTTACAACTTTCAGACTGAGAAGGAAATTAGTAAAGGAAAATCTTTATTTTTGCATTATCATTGCTAGCGAAAATTCCCATTGACTTTTATCGTACTTTCATTTTAATAAAATAAATAAGCTTTTGCACTTCAACAATGAATATGAGGGTAATTGGTAAAAATAAATATTTTTCATTGTTCTAAATCTTTATTTTCCAGTAGGTATTTCTCAACATAATATGTTACAAATATTCTTCATTAAGCTCTTGGTCAATTTCCTCATTTGAGTCATTTGTATCAGATTCATGAGGCTTAGTTTTATACAAAACAAATTTGGCGAATCATCAAAATTTGCCTAAAGAGGTAGGTAGGTAGAAAATTCTGGCAAATTTTCACTTTCATTACTACAACTATGGAATTTGCGTGACAAATGCCAAAGCGGCACATGTCAAGTACGCCTAAAACGGAATCATGGCGGAGTCAATGGTGAAAGGTAGTAACGACCAACTTCTACTATTCATTTTAAACTCCAATGTGTTGACATAAAGTCACATTTTCTTTAAAAGACAGTTGTTTGTTTGGTTTTAAATGACAGATGACAGAGTTCATGCTCTATGCATATCTCATTTTTAAATGTTCCATAAAGTTTGTAGAGTTTTGTATGGCGTGCGAAATCCATAGTTGTAGTAGATTGATGACTTTCATGAACAGTTTGAGATTGATCAAGATTAGCAAGTTTACTTGATCTAGTGAATGGTAATTTTTTTGCCGATTTCTTGGAATAGCTCAAAAAAAAACTATCCAACAACAGCTATACCACATAGTTATTGGAGGTGGATATCAGAGTTCGTACATTTCTTGGCATCCTCCTATCTTTTTTATTCATATTATTCATCTATTTCTTTTTTGCATTCATCTCGTATTCCTTGTTCTTATGTTTTATAGTGTTTTTATGCTTCCGCAAGCAATTTGTAGTCTTAAAATTCATTTTGCAAATCAGACACTCGTAAGTTTTCTCATCCACATGACAGAAAAGGGTGTGAATTCGAAGACACCCAAAACTTGGGTACTTTTTGGGGCAAACTTTACATTTATACTTATTCAACCCCCTGTGACTCTGCATGTGCGTATTCACGTACTCTTTGTGGTAAAACTTCTTATAGCAAATGTCGCATTGGTATTTTTTCTCCACATCGTGCGTTACCATGTGTCTTTTGTGATCGGTCATCTGCTTGAATTTATCACCGCATATTTTACAAACAAACGGACACTCCCCAGTGTGAATCCTCGTGTGGATCTCCCTCGCTGCGTCCGTCATGAAACCCTTGCCGCAGTACAAGCATTGACACGTAAACACTCCGGCGTGGACGTTCAAATGTCTCTTAAGGGAACTTTTACTCGGCAGCGATTTCCCGCACTCACCGCACTCTATATTTTTGGGCACATTCTCATTGTGAGATCTCATGTGAATTTTCTGTTTCAACTCGCTACTGAACACTCTATCGCACTTTGTACACTGATGGACACCGTTAAAATGTGTATCTATATGCACTAAACAACCGGATTTCTTTTTGAAAAAAACACCACACTCGATGCAGGAGAAATATTGATTCTTTCTCGTATGATTCACGTTATGTTTTAACCAATCGCACTGATCGCTGAAAGCCAATTCACACTTAACGCAAGTATAAATGACCTTTTCTGCCACATGAATGTCCTTATGGGATTTAAGGTCTTCGTTACTCTTAAACACCTGCTGACAATATGAGCAAGTGAATTTGTTCGACTTCTTGTGAAACATCTTATGTATGGAGAGACCAGTCTTTGTGGAGAAGGCTTTCGGGCAAATTTCACAATGAAATCGGCCATCATTGATTTTTTTTCTTTTTTTCTTAAGTATAATTATGTTGTTTTCTTCTTCTTCTTCTTCAATGGGCTCTTCGATATCTTTGTATGTTATATTTCTGTAAAAAATTTATGAAAAATTACCATTTGTATACCGATAGGCCTAATAACATTACAATCTGATAAGCACATCTGAAGTGAAAATCACAAAAAAAATAATTAAATAGTTTATTTTGTCGATGGCAGGTTATAATACACTATTCGTACAAGATTTCTATTTTTGCATAGTTTATTTTTATTTTTTCGACAACATATGTATGTCGCTGCGTTGGCAGACTATAATGCGCTATCGTTTCGTTCCTCAACATGAACAACACTATTATTTCTATCTATTAACAATATTTCTATCTGAGGGCCACTGAGTGGCACCGAGCACCACTGAGCGTCACTGAGCGTCAGTGAGGGTGAAGCCCACTGAGCATGAATTCACTGTTTACCCCCCTACCAAATTCCCCATACAAACAGCCCATCAACGCCGCCTAAAGAAATTTTTACTTCAAAAAGCCATACAAAATGGCGGATTTATCAGTTGCCAACCTAAAGAAATAAGTATTATATTATTTGTGACCTGTAATCAATTAGATAAAAATATACTCACTTCTTCTTGACAGCTCTTAGATTATGACTCTTCCAGGATCTATCATTTTCAATCTCCAATTCAATTTTGGTGTGTTCAAATTCTTCCTTTACTTGATCATTGCAAACATTTTCCAATTCAGATTCACTTTGTTTCGCATCTGAAAATGTTTTACAAGCTTTAATCAACCCCTGGCAAAAGTATAACAGCAATTAGTATGTCAAGTGTTATAGTATATTTTAATTTTTCAATGTGGATAAAGTCGTGGGCACTACACTATAAATTAGCATTATTTAACACTTGCCGTGTTAAATAATGCTAATTTATTTGGACGCACCTTTAGTGTCACCATAAAAAGTCTCACCTTCCATAAAAAGTCTCACCTTTTTCATCATTTCTATTTTCAATATCATTTTGTTCATCCATTTCATCTACACTGTTATTCTGGTCGGCGACTGGAGCAATGTCTTCAAGATTGTCTTTGAAATCTTCCATTTCTTTTTGAATACCTGTAAAGTAGAATAAGTAAATTCTTGTACCTTTACTTTTCATGTTAAAGTCTGCCTCAAACGTAGCTATAATATATATTAATATACCGTGCTATAATATATAATTATTGTGGTATATGTTGGTGACATCATAAAAATATATATTATAGCTGCGTGTGTGGTAACTCCAATATTTGTATAGAAAATATTTCGTAATATGCCTTGCTATAATTTATATTAATATATATTATAGCTACGTGTGTGACAGGCTTAACCCTTTAACAGCTTAGTTGTCGTGGTCTTAGTGCCTGACTCAAAAAAAAAAAATTTAACAGAAATCAACTCAATGATTTAAAAATAAACATTATACAAGTAGAGAAAGGAGTATGGGCAAATTAGTATGGAGTCTGGGCCAATGCTCAACAGTGATAAAACTCATGCCATTTGAAAGCTTTTGGGGTTTTATTTAATTCATACTATGGCAGCCAAGTCAAAATCTAGCGCGAACATTGTGTTTTGGAGCTCTCAGTAATATAAAAGTAGGTACTTTGGGAGTTAGTAGCATATTGTGTTTTATATTAAAAAAAACATGTTGATTTATTATGATTGATTTTGATGTACATAGATTTTTTAAACACTTTTTATTTCAATACTCATAACTACAGTAATATTTTTAATGATATACAAACTATAACGTCATCTAAATAAACAAATGATACCATAACAGACATTTCTTTCTATTTTCTTTGTTTAAAATGGGAGGTGAGGGGTAAGGGGAGGGAAATTACCCTTCGCTAGCTACCTGAGTGCACAGCGCAGACGCATTGTACACAAAGAAAGTTTCCAACAATTGATTTTGATTTCATTTTTTTTGTTTTAAAATACGAAAACACCATGTTCGCGCTTGATTTCAACTTAGCTGCCATAGTATAAAATGAATTATAGCCTAAAAGCAATCATATGGCATAGGTACCATCACTGTTGAGAAGTTGGCCCAAAATGACCCATTGTCCTTTGTCGTATATATCCACCTCTGGCGAAATGGTGACGAAAATAATTGTCGGATAAATGCGACTCTGGCGGCTAGAGGGTTAAAGATCAAGAGAATTGACAGTAAAGTTGCTTCTATTAATTTTGGATGCCAGAGCCCTTAGCCCTATCACATATTCTTCTTCTTCTTTATGTAAAGTGGCATTTCGGCTCATTGTGGGAATGGCCATTATCTGCCAATGTCATGTCAATGTGACGTTATGACTGCGTTTTGTGACTTCCACAGCATGAAAGCGAATAGACAAACAAAAAAATAAAAAAATAAAATATAACAATAATGAGCCATTACGAACAATTGTATAACCGGTATTATTATTAATTAGAGTTTAATATCATACATATCTATATATTTACATAACATATAAACAAAAGGAGAATTACACACATACAAAAGGAGTGACTTCATGTTGATGGGACGAGGGATTTTGGCAGGGAGAATGTCATACAGGGACACAGGGTGTAAAGGACAATTGAAAAATACATGATCTGTAGAGCCCTCCTCAATACCGCTGTCACAGATTGGGCTGTTACGTACACCAATTTTATTAAGGTGGAGGGCAGTACATGAATGTCCCAACCGAAGCCTGCAAATAGTTGAAACGGTCCGTTTGTTGGTAGAGCGGAAGCGATAGAACCAGGGTCTGGAGGGAATGGTGGGTTGAATGTCGCTATAGTAACGACCTTTAGTCAGTCTAGAGATTTCCCAGATTGACTGCCAGCGCTTATTAAGATCGGGCAGAGCCTGAGCACGTAGATCATTAGCAGTGGTATAATAGTGTTCACAATTACCAATTTGGATGGAGTCTTTAGCGAAAGCATCAACTGACTCGTTGCCTGTAATGCCAGAATGACTAGGGATCCAAGCAAGAACAATATTTAAATTATGATTTTGACAACTATACAGAGCCTCCTAAATTTTGAGGATTAAAGGGAATTTTGAACCAGACGCAAACTGATTACCGAGTACCGCCTGAAGGCAGCTTAGAGAGTCTGAAAAAATGATAGTCTTATTTAGAGAGTTGTCGATAACAAAATTGACAGCCTCCAAAATAGCTACCGATTCGCCAGTGAAGACTGAGGACATTGGGGGACACTTAAAGCTTAAGAGCACCTGATAGCTAGGTATCCAGACAGCAGACCCTACACAACCATCACTCGTCAATTTCGACGCATCAGTGTAAACCGGAAGCCACTCTCTCCACTGCGAAGCTATGATTTGTTTAAACTTTGTATTGGCACAAGGAGAGTTCTTAGAGATCCCAAAGTCTAGGAGGATTTCGGGTCGGAATAGGAGGGCATCATAATCAGTGGAATATCACATATTCTTAATTGGACTTGTACCACCTGTGGCGTTTCTTGTGCTATTATAAGCAATGGCAGCCACCTACCATCAAGTGGACCGTTAGCCTGTCTGTCAACCTTAACATAGAAAAGTAATATTACACTGAAATACTTTGTAACTTATTTTTATGTAAATAAGTTTGAGCAAAATTAGTTACTTTTTTTTAAATCAAAAAACCAATTTTTTTTATCAAACAAATATACTTGTACTATTACCTATTCTGTGACTTAAGTACGAAACGTGTAAACAATTCCCAGGATCTTTAATTCTTGTCAAATTATGTTAAATCTTCGAACATATTAGCATGGAAGGGACCTGCGTCTTCAACGTAGGCTCCTCGCCGATAAAGCGTTTACAGCAAAATTATTTTCCTTTCTCAACAATTTTCAATTCAAAAATTACAACCGCTGATTATAGGTAGTTGCGTTCTATTAGGTACTACAAATTGTAATTACTAAAACTGTTATTATATCTTTGGTCACTGATCATGCCACTGTAGCTATAAAATTCTTTAATTGAACATCTTATAATATAACAATAAACAAATTAATTAATCAGATAACGTTAGTTCACAAGTTTCACAACACGTTATTTGTAAACAAATTCGTTTGACAATGACAGGTATTCTGTTTTCGCAGTATTCTGTGAGGAGAATACAGTCAAATGACTGTGTCGTTTTACAATAGCCATGACTACGTAAGATTTTTTATTTATTTTTTAAATTTGAATGTAGTTTATTGTATTGTTAATTATTTTGAGTTTAAGCCTGGTTCAAGTATATTCAATTTAAAATTAAATTTTAAAAATGTGCTATCCAGTTTTGTAAAGTTATTGCATTGTGGAAGACTTGACTGTATCTACTATTTAGTTTGTGGTGGTCACTTGGATTTAGTAATCTGTGTATAATTTTAACTAGCTGTCTTTATTACCATGTTATTACCAAACCAAATATTTTATTCTGTGTGCATATTTGATTGATTACGAAACGAAGAGAAGATTTTTTTCGCCAAGATTTTGGCTTAAATTTATGGCGATTTTGAAATTCTGTCGACGGAATCTAGTGAGCATATCCTTTCCTGTGTTAACCGCCACTCTCATCTACCTGGATTGGAGCCACACCAGGAAGTGGAAACTGCAACAGATTCAATCCAAGTGAAACATGGCTATATTCGGCATCACAACACGTTACGTATGGGCTGCCGTACCAATGACTGGTTACTTCATTGGCAAGTATTTTGACGATCAAGAGACATTGCGGATGACGAGTTTCAGAGATAAGTCCGCCTTATATGGGGGCAGAGTCAAGGAAGGAGATCCACCATCCTGGCCTTAAAGGAGTCCTTGTTAGTCGCATAGCTTTTCAATATAGATAGATCATGTAATGTACAGTTTTGATTTTAGTAATGTTTTTTTAAGGCCAAACAAGTGGCAGTGTAACTTAGTGTTAAGAGCAACATTTTTACGATTCTGTCTATCTTTATAAAAGTAACAGTGGAGGAATCTGTATTTAAAAAATATATAGTAAAAATAATATAAAAAGTTACACGAAAACTATGGCTATTTTATTATTACCCTTGTTAGCGACAACCTACATATTATTTAAGTTATAGGAAGAGAAAGAATTTTCATCAACAGACAGGTGGCCAGTATTTTACTGTAAATTGGCCAATTGTTCACTTGACTGTACAGTGGTGCTATACTAATGAGAATAAAAAGCCCAGTAGCAGAGTTGCCATATCCATAAATAAAAAACACAAAATTTCCATAGTACTTTAATATTAAAACTGATAATAAAATAAAGTAATTTTTAATCTTCTCCATAGAGGTTTTAAATACTCTTGGCAACATTACTCTCATGTGTGTTCAATTGAAATTGAATATTTAAAGAGTAAAAAAAAACGTAAGCTAAATAATAAGATTATTTAGTCAGGTCTTGAACTTTGACAGGCGCTTGTAAAATTGTTTTGAGGTGAGTTGAAATTTTTACAGGATATTATTAATATTCTAAAGAAGACAGATCATTTTGGTGGGACTTTCTACCTGCCAGGCGATCAAGAAAATATAAAGGTTGATTTAGCCCCACTACTCCCCAACCAGGTCTGTAGTTCTGTGCCGTATTAAATAATACGGCAATCAGAAACCTGCCGTATACTGTATTTTAAGAAAATAATTCATGTATTACCGTATGTTATGACAATTACTGTATCAATATTAACCATGCCCAGTAGCACCATCAATGGTACTGTTCAGTGGTAACTGAGAATGCGAGTACTTGATGGTAGGTGGCTGCCGTCACCTATAACACAAGAATCGCCACAGGTGCTGCAAGTGAGCTGCCAACATTAGTAAAGGAATTAGGAAGGGATAGGGAAATGGACTTTGGCATCCCTTACTCACCGAAACACAACAGCACACATGCTGTTGTTTCTCAGTAGGTAGTATGATGGTAGTTACTTCTAACAGATGTGTTAGGTACCCAAATGATTGCGAAATGCAGTGTGCCCTGCCACTACTTTTTAAATCCAGACCAAAGCCAACTTTGGAAATGACCAAAGTTCATTTCCAAAGTTGACCCTTCCATTAATTGAACCCGGGACAGAGTGTTAAGGCAAGCACTCTAACTTGACTCTAACCAGTAACCACACTCATCCAATAGTGGCTTGTCAATTAAAACGCCATAAAGTACCTTTCAAATATGAAAGAATTATTCAAATAGATGCAATTCACATTTAAATGAACATACAAAAACCGCCCTGTTCATCTATACATATAAATAAAATTGGAGTCTGTTTGTAATATTGAAATAACCGTTTTTTACTACTTGCATATGAATATAATATATACGGTACATACACCAAAATAACATTTTTTTACAATTTTTGTCTGTCTGTCTGTTAGTTCCGGCTAATCTCTGAAATGGCTGGACCGATTTTGACGGGACTTTTATTGGCAGTTAGCTGATGTAATAAGGAGTCTTAGGCTACGTTTATTTTAGAAAAAATCTTTTATTAGAAAAAATACACCCCGGGCGAAGCCGGGAGCGGGCCGCTAGTCTTACATAAAAATTTGCATTTAGCTTTATTTATTTGTACATACAAACAACACTAACTTTGTAAGTAGTCTGTTGCTACTATCAAATAGTTTGTGGTCATTGTTCGACAACTATCACAGACAACTATGGTCAGTGTCTATTGAATCCAGATTGAATCAAGTTTCCAAATGCCAGGACCAGGAGTAATAGTGTTCTGTGTCAAATGCCAATTGCCATTGTAGGTAGGTGTAGCGTGATTGTTGAATCAAATATCTTGAAGCATCTGTTTTGTTGTTATTTGTTTATTTCAATCATTATATTAGTTAAGTATGTTAACAAATACAATTACGTGCTTAAAGGAATCTTCAAAATAATTCTAGGCGCAATACTTATACGAAAACTAATGGGTGAGTTTGCGGGTTTATTTACTATTATCGCTGCTTGTTTTTAATGTTTGCGCGCGAAACACATTCTTTAGGTAATAATTTTCTTATTAAATTAGGTTTAAAAATTAATTTAAACCATAATAATGTCCGTTTAGAATTTATTTCGTGCTTAATTTTGGCGTCTTATTCTGGATATCGCATCGCACCAAAGCGGTTCTGTTTTCTGATGTGTTATTGTAAAATAAGCCTTATGCCCCTTTGCAATAAGGCTCATAAGCTTTGTAGCTTCGATATTTGATTTGTACGATAATGCGCTTTCAGAATAGGTACGCGCGGTTTAATGATTTTTGAATGGTTTGATTTATTTTATTTTTTGATTGAATTTTGACAAATGTTATATAAAAAAATAATCAAATGTTCCAATAGAATTCTATTATAATTTGTAAATGTTTAATAGCTTCTGTGTTAAATGGAATAAACTAAAATGTGTAAAAAAAAAATTTTAAAGTTTATATTTACAGTATAAAAGAAGTCACTTCCGTCTGTTTCAAACTACGTAATGGATTTTGATGCGGTTTTTACTAATGGATAGAGCGTTACACGAGGAAGGTGTAACAGAAAAAAAATTTCACCCGTGCGAAGCAAATCGCTAAACATTTTTATTTATTATATTATATGTTTATAAAAAATGTTTTATAACTTAATTATATTATATTTATTTTAATTTATATATTTTAATTTTTATGTGTTTATCAACCTTAACTTTTGGTACTCGAATCTTTTAAAAACAACTTTAAAAATGCTTAAATTTTTATTTTCATATTTGTTTAGTAAATAAATAAAATTATATGAAATGTGTTTTTTTTTGTATATTGTATAACTAGTGATGCGCCAAATATCCATTTCCATATCGGCTGATATCCGAGGAAGAAAAAAGATTTGTATCTGTGACCATATCCAAAAAGTCGCCAAAAAGTCATCTTTTTTGGCGGATCTTTTACGAATCTCGTATTATTTATGTACTTTACAATGGACCGTCAGCCTGTCTGACGACCCTAACATAAAAAAATATTTATTTTTTATACAGACAGACATAATTATCTCAACTATGTCATTACTGACAGTAACTGTCTTTCCGAGCTCATATAACCCAAATCTTTTCAAAGTTAGAATGAATAGTCATCTTCTAGTTGAGCTCAGTCTGGCCAAGAGAATATCTAATAAAAAGAAAAAGAAAAAAAAAGTAACTGATTTAATGTTTGCTATTATTTCAGAGCTTATGTAAAAATGGCTACGTGCGTTGTTAAGGATTGCAACACAGCTTTGGATGAAAGTTCAAAGTATTTTAAGTGAGTATACTAAATTTTATTTGCTACCAGAGGGAGACACGACTAGCCCGTTGGATAAGAATAAATTTTATTTGCAATAGAGGACATATAAAAACAAATCATAGATAAACGTATAGAAAGACAACCACAAACCGGCTCCAGGTCAGCATAATACAGTGGAGTCTTCCGTTGGAGCCGATAGTGAAGTCACACACTTATTAAAAAACATATACATAGAAAGTCCAAAAAAAAAAAAAACTAGTTAATATAGTTTAGAAAGGGTGCTTGCCTTATCTTTTAAGCGCAGCGTCGTGAATACACTGAAGGAAAAATAAACGCATACGCACGCAGACGCACACGCGCGCACACACAAACACACGCACACACACAAACACACGCACACACGTATACACAAACACACGTACACACACACAAACACACGTATACACAAACACACGCACAAACACACACGCACACACAAACACACACGTACACACAAACACCCACGTACACACACAAACACACACGTACACACACAAACACACACATATTGCTGTTCCCCTACCCCAGGTCCCCCCCCCCATTGTTTATATTTAAGATAATTAGTAATTAACTTATTAGGTAATATAATTTTAAAGTATTTTAAGTCCTACACAATGAAACCCTGTAGTTAATTGGCAAATTAAGTAAGTAATACTGTCTGTGTCTATTGTATGTTATTTTGTTTTGCTGTAGGGTTTATGTTCAAAACAAAATAAATAAATAAACGCCCTGTTCTAGAGTTCCCGGGTTCGATTTCCGTCAGGGTCAACTTTAGAATTGAACTTATCAAAGTTGCCTCTGGTCTGAATTTGGAAAGTAGTGGCAGGGTACATTGCATTTGAGCAGAATTTGAGCAGTACATCGGGCGGCAGTAACCACTCCCTTACAGAATGCCACCGTGAAATAACAGCACGTGTGCTGTTGTGTTTCGGTGAGTGATTAAAGGGATGCAAGAGCCCATTTCCCTATCGC
Organism: Synanthedon andrenaeformis; assembly: GCA_936446665.2. Lineage (NCBI taxonomy): Eukaryota > Metazoa > Arthropoda > Insecta > Lepidoptera > Sesiidae > Synanthedon > Synanthedon andrenaeformis. The sequence goes on along the minus strand of OW387806.2, from coordinate 334,070 downwards.
TTATCCTCAATCCTAATATAGTCGAAAGCGCACTTGCAGGTACTGTGGCGTTGCTTGTGTTCTAGGCGACGGTAGCCACCTATCATCAAGTGGACCGTCAGCCTGTCTGCCGACATTAACATAACAAAAAAGTTAATATTTCCTTCCTTATCCTTCATCCTTCTATGGTCGGCATAGCACTTGCAGGTACTGTGGCGTTGCTTGTGCTGTGGCCTATCATCAAGTGGACCGTGAGCTTGTCTGTCAACATTAACATTTAAAAAATAATAATAATAATGCCATTTTGTTGTACAAGATATCTTTTTGAAGTGAAAATTTCTTTAGGCGGCGTTGATGGGATGTTTGTATGGGGAACTGGGTAGGGGGGTAAACAGTGAATTCACACTCAGTGGGCTTCACCCTCACTGACGCTCAGTGACGCTCGTTGACGCTCAGTGACGCTCAGTGGCGCTCGGTGACGCTCAGTGGCGCTCGGTGACACTCAGTGGCCCTCGGATAGAAATTTTGTTAATAGTGTTGTTCGCGTTGAGGAACGATAACGCATTATAATAATAATGCGACTGAACTATTTTAGGTTCCCTCGAAGTCGCCTATTGAGGAAGGCCTGGTTGAACGCAGTGCCGGTCGCCGGGGACATAACAACAGAGACATTCGTTTGCGGCAAACATTTCACCGATGATGATTTTGAGGTTATCAAAAGCAAAAGGGTGCTCCGCACTCACGCAGTCCCCAGGATATATGACACTGTGAGTATTGGCCCCGAGTACATTGTATACTACTAGCCGTTGCGCGCGACTTCGTCCGCGTAGCTCTTATAAAATATAGCCCATGTTACTCGTTGATAAAAGTGGCTTTCTATAGGTGAAAGAATTTTTAAAATCGGTCAACTAGTTTTTGAGTTTGTTCACTAAAAACATACAACAAACAAACAATCGAATCTTTCCTCTTAATAATATTAGTATAGAAGTATAGATAGGCTATGTTATAAAATATAGCCTATGTTACTCGTTGATAAAAGTGGCTTTCTATAGGTGAAAGAATTTTCAAAATCGGTCCACTAGTTTTCGAGTTTGTTCACTACAAACAAAAATACAAATAATTTCTCTTTATAATATTTGTAGGTATAGATTAGTATATTATACTGGCTCCATATTGGGTAATGAATAATGAAATAAATTAAGGTATTTATTCTCGAATACTATTTTTTAATGATAAGAATAATTTGAAATTAAAAATAAAATCAAAATAACATGGGGTTAAAAATTGTTAAGAATAAAAAAATTCTATTAAAAAATACGTCATTTACAAACAAACGTCACTAAAAACATGAATATAAAAATACAAATTTTCTCTCTTTATAATATTACCAGCTGTTGCACGCGATAAAATACTTTATAAAATATAGCCTATCCTTACTAATCCGTACTTGCGTACTAATATTATAAATGCGAAAGTTTGTTTGTGTGTGTATGGATGTATGGATGTTTGTTACTCTATCACGCAAAAACTAATGAACCGATCACCATGAAACTTTGCATACACGTTGTCTAGGACACCAGAAAGGACATAGGTTATGGGTTGGCTTTAGAATCCGCACGATTCTGAGCTGAATTAGTTAGGAATGGATGTTAGTTTTATAAAAAATTATAGTTTTTATAATGATTTTTACAAATATTATTGTACTGAAAACAAACAGGTTAGGTTAGGTATTGTTGTATTGAAAAGTAGTGATGTTTTTAAGTGATACTAATGCTGATAGTTCAAACAAAACAGGTATGTAAATATTGAATTACAATATAAACAATTTAGGTTATGTTCTAATTTTTTAAAAAATTAATTGTAAACACCATAATAATTGTAAAATCATTATAAAAACTATTATAATTTTTATAAAACTAACATCCATTCCTAACTAATTCACCCTTCAAATACCCTAAAAGCTACCGGCACGATTCTAAAGATTTCCTTTCATCCAGAAAAAAAAGACTATTTCCGAGGGATCATCGAAAAATTAAGGAAACTAACTCCTGGCTTGGCTAAGTGAATAACAATAACGATGTCAAGCTATATATTGTTTTTTCAAAGCGGACGAAGTCGCGGCCACCATCTAGTATAGAGCCTATGTTACTCGTTGATAAAAGTGGCTTTCTATTAGGTGAAAGAATTTTTAAAATCGGTCAACTAGTTTTTGAGTTTTTTCATTACAAACATACAAAAAACAAATCTTCTCTTTGTAATCAGTATAGATTTGGGTCCCCCCCCCCCTTTTTTACAGCCAAATACACAAACGAAAGAGGAAATTGTAGCCAAAAGCGAAATAGAAGATAATGATACAAATAATGAAATGCAAATGGAAAAAACGAAGTATTCCGAAGGACAATTAGTTACACAGGTGAAATGTGACGAAGTTGAAGTCGGTCTAGTCAAGGCCCACAGTGGTAATGAATGTCGAAACGATGAAAAAAAAGATTTGGATGTGTGAGTATTTTTGTTCTTTTTACCCTTAATTACCCAAAAAATAAAATGATATGAAATAATTTATTTGCCTGACTGTTTACCAGACCTTACGAATCGATGCAAATATTTTAAATGTGCGAAAGTAACTATGTCAGTCTGTCTGTTACCTTTAATATAATAAAGTCCCCGCAACATGTACTGCCACATTTATTTTGGTGTGCAAAATATATATATATATATATATATTATTTATTTATTTATTTAGTAGCCAACCTTACAGCATGTAACGTTTCACAAGTACATTTAAAAATAATTAAATTTTTATATAGCCTATTACAAGGTTAGACATATTAAAATTTATAAGTACACAAAAAAAATTCAACTAATTATAAAAAGGTATCAAAATATATACATATATATATACACAAGTATCTAAAATTAAATAAACAATTAAATTATATCGGAAGTCAATCAGAACTCACCGAAAACTTCAATATTTAGCAGACATTTTAAATAATATTTAAATATCTTTAACGAAAACATTAAAATATTGTGTTTTGTTCAAAACTCAAATTGAATAAAATAAAATAAATTATGATTTAATTACCCACACAATTAAAATAATAATCGTCTATAATAAAAATGTACTGAGGCTCTGAATTTCATACAAAAATTACCACTCTGTCATATTTTTGTGACAGAGGTGTAAGGGAGCGTTCAAGTATTATGTAACTCAATTTTCGAAGATTTTTAACCCCCTCCCTCCCCGTACACACCCTGTAACGCGCCGTAACGTCTTTTTGTACCCTCCCTAAACGTTAAGTTACAACCAAGTAATCATTTTTACCAAAGAAAAGGGTTGCCAACTTGGGAGAACAAATTAAAAATAACGTACAATACACTCGAGGGATTCCCTGTAAAACATAAATGAAAAGGGATGCTGATTTGGGAGATTTTGATTCCCCTGGTTTTTTATTTGAATTAAAAAAAAACCAATGTTACGTAACGCGTTGTTTGAACCTTTAACGCATCGTAACGTTTTACAAGACCCCCAAAATTGCGTTACGTAATACTTGGAAGTCTCCATACAGAAATTACCACTCTGTCACGAGTTATACCGCTTCGTTACATTTTTGTGACAGAGGCATCTCGTGACAAAGGTATCTCGTGACAGAGGTATCTCGTGACAAAGGTATCTAGTGACAGAGGTATCTCGTGACAGAGGTATCTAGTGACAGAGGTATCTCGTGACAGAGGTATCTCGTGACAGAGGTATGTCGTGACAGAGGTATCTAGTGACAGAGGTATCTCGTGACAGAGGTATCTAGTGACAGAGGTATCTCGTGACAAAGGTATCTCGTGACAGAGGTATCTCGTGACAGAGGTATCTCGTGACAGAGGTATCTCGTGACAGAGGTATCTAGTGACAGAGGTATCTCGTGTCAAAGGTATCTCGTGACAGAAGTGTAAAATAGTAGTGTTCGAGGTTCTCGGCATTCACGTAATTAAAAAATCCTACATTTCCCATAGAAAAAACGATTCGAACCAACAAGAACAGAATAAATCCGACGATAACGATCCGAAAGACATTGAAGAGATAATAAAACACTATCACATCCGACAAGACATATCCAAAAGGGACCGGGATAAATGTCTCAACGGGGATAATAGAGCCGTGGATCTACCTCCCCCGAACCCATTCACGGAACAGAGTAAAATATTCTCCGATTTAATGGAGGCTTCTAAGAATCAAAGCGATATAGCAAAGTTCAACTATCAGCTGTCCGCACATCAGGTTGAGTTCATATCGGACCTGGTTGAGAAGTTGGCACCGAATACCAACCGAAGAGAAGTGGAAATACAGCCAAAGTACGTGGAAGTCTCGACGAGGGGTGAGTTTCTCTTTTTTTTTTAAATTTTCTATTAAAATTCTTAATATTAATCTATGTTTTAAAAATCTTAAAAAAAATAAAATCGGTTAATAATTTTTGAGTTTAGATGGTGTCGCCGCTACCATGTTTATTTTATGTTTTTTATAATATGATCCTTCGGTAACGGTAGTATTTTTCAGTATTCGAGAACAATATGTCCTTTCAGTTATTCAGTTCCGGTTAGTTTTACCAATAGGATTATAGACCAATAAATCGGCTCGGAAGGCTGCCTAAAGATTAAACGATCCATTGTTCTGTTTGCCTCCCTTAGGAGGGAAAAAGAAATGGGGCCCAGCCGGGAATCGAAACTGGGACCCCCCGAGAAGAGTGTCAAGGCAAGCACCTAAAACCACTCGTCGATATCAAAACCTAGATTCTATTGTTCTTTATATCAAATCTAGATTCTATGGTTCTTTATGTCAAATCTAGATTCTATGGTTCTTTATATCAAATCTAGATTCTATTGTTCTTTATATCAAATCTAGATTCTATGGTTCTTTATATCAAATCTAGTTTCTATGGTTCTTCATATCAAATCTAGATTCTATGGTTCTTCATATCAAATCTAGTTTCTATGGTTCTTTATATCAAATTTAGATTCTATTGTTCTTTATATCAAATCTAGTTTCTATGGTTCTTCATATCAAATTTAGATTCTATTGTTCTTCATATCAAATCTAGTTTCTATGGTTCTTTATATCAAATTTAGATTCTATTGTTCTTTATATCAAAACCTAGATTCTATGGTTCTTCATATCAAATCTAGTTTCTATGGTTCTTTATATCAAATTTAGATTCTATTGTTCTTTATATCAAATCTAGTTTCTATGGTTCTTCATATCAAATTTAGATTCTATGGTTCTTCATATCAAATCTAGTTTCTATGGTTCTTTATATCAAATTTAGATTCTATTGTTCTTTATATCAAAACCTAGATTCTATGGTTCTTCATATCAAATCTAGTTTCTATGGTTCTTTATATCAAATTTAGATTCTATTGTTCTTTATATCAAATCTAGTTTCTATGGTTCTTCATATCAAATTTAGATTCTATTGTTCTTCATATCAAATCTAGTTTCTATGGTTCTTTATATCAAATTTAGATTCTATTGTTCTTCATATCAAATCTAGTTTCTATGGTTCTTTATATCAAATTTAGATTCTATTGTTCTTTATATCAAATCTAGTTTCTATGGTTCTTCATATCAAATTTAGATTCTATGGTTCTTCATATCAAATCTAGTTTCTATGGTTCTTTATATCAAATTTAGATTCTATTGTTCTTTATATCAAAACCTAGATTCTATGGTTCTTCATATCAAATCTAGTTTCTATGGTTCTTTATGTAAAATCTAGATTCTATGGTTCTTTATATCAAATTTAGATTCTATGGTTCTTTATATCTAATCTAGATTCTATGGTTCTTTATATCAAAACCTAGATTCTATGGTTCATTTATGTCAAATCTAGATTCTATGGTTCTTTATATCAAAACCTAGATTCTATGGTTCTTTATATCAAATCTAGATTCTACGGTTCTTTATATCAAAACCTAGATTCTATTGTTCTTTTGCAGACAAAACTGTCGCCAACCGATCTGACAGTCCTCAAGACTGCTACATGCTCCTGGAGAACGTACAGGTGGAACTGGATCCAAGCAATTTCTTCCACGACGACGACGACGACGAGATTCATGACGTCGATCGTGATGATGAACAGGATCTGGTGAAGCAGAAGTAAGTTGTCACAAATTCACAGGAAACCCCCCCCCCCCCCCCCCCCTCCATAATGCTGTCATTGCTTCATTCATTAGTTACAGTAATAATAAATAATCATTAGGAGCCCAAAACTCTGTTTTTATTTTTCTTTCACATTGATACTTAAACTTGGAGCACAGTTATGGAAAATGTAATTTTTCAAAACTTAAAAAAAGTCATTTAGCGCAGCCCGTCTGGTGGCAGTAACCACTTACCAGTAACAGAAGACCGCCGTGATACATATCCTTTCCATTTCCCTAACCCAATTCCCATTTATCCTTAATCCTATACTATAGTCGACAGTGCACTTGCAAGGCGACGGTAGCCACCAACCATCAAGTGTACCGTCAGCCTGTCTGCCGACCTTAACGTAAAAAAATAAAAAAATATAAAAAAATTCACTTTTTTCCTGTCTTTTTTTTTTTTCATATAAACTTGAAGTGTACCCAATGATATGTCGTTTAAAAATTTAAAACCAATCCGTCGTCTAGAATTCCTTTGGTTACAAACGTATATGGAAGCTAAATTTTTACATAACCACTAGGTGTTGCACGCGACTTCGTCCGCGTAACTTTATTATAAAATATAGCCTGATAATATAGCTTTGTATAGGTGAAACAATTTTTAAAATTGGTCCACTAGTTTTTGAGTTTATTCATTATATACAAAAATACAAATCTTCTCTCTTAATATCAGTACTAGCTGTTGCACGCAACTTCTTCCAAGTAACTCTATAAATTATAGCCCATGTTACTCGCTGATAATGTAACTTTGTATAGGTGAAAAGAATTTTTAAAATCGGTCCACTAGTTTTTTTTTTTTTGAGTTTATTCATTACAAACAAAAATACAAAAATACAAATCTTCTCTCTTTATAATATTAGATATAGAAATGGTCACATCTCTTTTTGCAGACCAGACGAACCCATATCCCTGGTGACATCTAGCGACGAGGACGATGTCATAATACAGGAGCCTCACATCGACACGGTCGAGGTATCGGACGAGACGGACGAGGACGACATGCCTCTGGTCCGTCTACTGAAACCGAAGAAGAAAAAGAACAAGAGCCTAGTGAATCCTATGGCCTCCATATGGGGTGTACAGTATCAGTGCAAAGAGTGCGAATACAGAACGACAGACATATCATCTTACAACGTACATTCGAGAAGTCACATTTACTTGAGAGTGTGCGAACTGTGCAACTATACTACATCGAGTAAAGTGCAGTACGTCCGTCACAAGAGGAAACACAAGGAGGAGAAGAGGTTCAAGTGTCACTTGTGCGGTTATACAGCGAAGCACAACATGTCTCTAGTGTACCATCTGAAGACACACGGTGCAAAGGACAGTGGTGAAAGTGTATTTAATTGTGAAAAGTGTAATTTCAAATCGACAAACATGTATAAGTTTAAAACGCACACGTGCTTGTCGGGTGTGAAGTGGCACAATTGTGCAAAGTGCAGTTACACGACAAGAAGGAGGTCGGATCTGAGAAGGCACAGTGCGAGGATGCACAGCGAGGACGACGCCGACGAATGGGTTCCGCCATAGAAGTAAATGGGTTTTGTTTTTAATATTCCAACCCATTTTAAACTCTCGCCATGGGTCTAGAAACATAGACCCACAGTACAAGATAAGCTCACGTGTGTTTTTCAGTAAATGGGTTTTGTTTTTAATATTCCAACCCATTTTAAACTCTCGCCATGGGTCTAGAAACATAGACCCACAGTACAAGATAAGCGCACGTGTGTTTTTCAGTAAATGGGTTTTGTTTTTAATATTGCAACCCATTTTAAACACTCTCCATGGGTCTAGAAACATACACAGACTGTACAAGATAAGCGCACGTGTGTTTTTCAGTAAATGGGTTTTGTTTTTAATATTGCAACCCATTTTAAACACTCTCCATGGGTTTAGAAACATACACAGACTGTACAAGATAAGCGCACGTGTGTTTTTCTAGTGTATGGTGTCGATAAATGGGTTCCGCCTTGGAAGTAAATCGTCGCTTAGCCAACAATACCGCACTAGTCAGATTTCCTTAGTAAATGGGTTTTGTTTTTAATATTGCAACCGATTTTAAACACTCGTGGGTCTAGAAACATACACCGACTGTACAAGATAAGCGCACGTGTGTTTTTCAGTAAATGGGTTTTGTTTTTAATATTGCAACCCATTTTAAACACTCTCCATGGGTCTAGAAACATACACAGACTGTACAAGATAAGCGCACGTGTGTTTTTCAGTAAATGGGTTTTGTTTTTAATATTGCAACCCATTTTAAACACTCTCCATGGGTTTAGAAACATACACAGACTGTACAAGATAAGCGCACGTGTGTTTTTCTAGTGTATGGTGTCGATAAATGGGTTCCGCCTTGGAAGTAAATCGTCGCTTAGCCAACAATACCGCACTAGTCAGATTTCCTTAGTAAATGGGTTTTGTTTTTAATATTGCAACCGATTTTAAACACTCGTGGGTCTAGAAACATACACCGACTGTACAAGATAAGCGCACGTGTGTTTTTCAGTAAATGGGTTTTGTTTTTAATATTGCAACCCATTTTAAACACTCTCCATGGGTCTAGAAACATACACAGACTGTACAAGATAAGCGCACGTGTGTTTTTCAGTAAATGGGTTTTGTTTTTAATATTGCAACCCATTTTAAACACTCTCCATGGGTTTAGAAACATACACAGACTGTACAAGATAAGCGCACGTGTGTTTTTCTAGTGTATGGTGTCGATAAATGGGTTCCGCCTTGGAAGTAAATCGTCGCTTAGCCAACAATACCGCACTAGTCAGATTTCCTTAGTAAATGGGTTTTGTTTTTAATATTGCAACCGATTTTAAACACTCGTGGGTCTAGAAACATACACCGACTGTACAAGATAAGCGCACGTGTGTTTTTCTAGTATATGGTGCCGATGAATGGGTTCCGCCATAGAAGTAAATGGGTTTTGTTCTTAATATTGCAACCCATTTTAAACACTTGCCATGGGTCTAAAAATATACACAGACTGTACAAGATAAGCGCACGTGTGTTTTTCTAGTGTACGGTGCCGATGAATGGGTTCCGCCATAGAAGTAAATAGGTTTTGTTTTTAATATTCCAACCAATTTTAAACTCTCGCTATGGGTCTAGAAACATAGTACCTAGTATTTTGTTTATATGCACTTACCATGTCTGTTAAATACCCTAGCTACATCTACCAGGCCTCAAACATTACTAAAATCTAAAACATCTAAATGCACAAAGAATAAGATAATTTTTTAATATAAATTTTAAAACTTGCAATTACTATTTTGATGCTGCCAGTCAGAAGTACCAATTTATTTTTGATATTTTTTTTTTAATAACTGTCGAAATGCAGTAAACTACTCTCTTACATTATTCTAAAAGAAATAATGCCACAAGAATACGAAAGTTTCATAATGCTGTTATAATAGTATATTTAACGTAATGGAATTAAAATATACATAGATCAAGGTAATAAATCACTGAATTTTTTTTTGAAATTCATCAATAAATGACTGAGAAATGGATTATTCAAGTTTTTACATATATGACTCGCCTGTGACGTCATTTGATCCATCTGAGATCAAATCACTCCTTTACTTTCAAAAAGTCAGATTTTCAAAAGGACAGACTTTCAGATGGCCAGTTTTTCAAATCGTCAGAATTACAAATAGTCAAAGTACAATCAAAAATAAAAGTATGCTTATTTTTAAAAAACTAAACAACAACTAAAATAAAACAACTTTGAATTCTGAAGATCTTATGATCTATAGGTGCTGCGGCCTTAAAATATTTTTGGTCCCTGCCCAACACAGCCCAGGAAAAATTTAATTGTACCTGAGCTGTGTTCCAGCAGTCTTTTGGATAAATAAGTCTCTTGAAATTGTTAAAATTTTCAGTGTCAGGCAAGCTTTCGCATAAATTCAAAACCACTTCAGGGCCCTAATTCTCTAACTCCATTTAGCGATTCCTTACTTCAAAACCACGATAATCCCTTAAATTGTTACGACATCTGCTAAAAAGTTATTCTCTTACATACATATAAATTCCATGATAAGACATTGATGTGTTTGACAAGGTAAGACAAAAGCGTGAAATCATAATAAAATTGTCATACAGAATCAGGGCCCAGGAATATTCGTTACTGGTAATAACGGAATCTGACTAAACAATCTAAAAATATTTTTTCCTCTGATAAAATTACACTTGTAATTTTAGTAGACTGTACCAAACTGACCGTTTGTAATTCTGACGATTTGAAAAACTGACTATCTGAAAGTCTGCCCTTTTAAAAACCTGACCTTTTGAAAGTAAAGGAAATCACTTATTAGTTCCTCAGTCACGTCTAGGTCGTGTGACCTCACTCGCTGGATCGCAACTTAAAAGTCCCATAACTTTTTCATTTTAGACATATTTCAATAATTTCACATTTTTGATTTCACATTTTACTTAATTTTTTATAATTGATACATAAAAATAAAAAAATGGAAACTTCTTCATTGATGAATATCACTAAATTCCATTTAATATTTCAGTTTAGTTTAGATGGAAATCATCTGAAAACCAATTAATTTTGTATTTCCCAGTGAATAACAGTACAGAATTTCTTAAAACTTTTGATTGTACAAATGCTTGTTGAAACGGTTACTTATGATGGTATTATCTGAAATGGCAACTTGGTTTCATAATTATTCATATTGATCATAATTTAAAAATTATATTTTAAAAGTATCGTTAGTAATGGGTTCAAAAGCATCGTTAGATATGGGTCCAAAAGTATAGTTGGAAATGAGTTCAAAAGTATCGTTAGAAATGGGTTCAAAAGTACCGTTATAAATGGGTTCAAAAGTATCGTTAGAAATGGGCTCAAAAGTACCGTTAGAAATGGGTTCAAAAGTATCGTTAGAACTGGGTTCAAAAGTACCGTTAGAAATGGGTTCAAAAGTACCGTTAGAAATGGGTTCAAAAGTATCTTTAGAAATGGGTTCAAAAGTACCGTTAGAAATGGGTTCAAAAGTATCGTTAGAAATGGGCTCAAAAGTACCGTTAGAAATGGGTTCAAAAGTATCGTTAGAACTGGGTTCAAAAGTACCGTTAGAAATGGGTTCAAAAGTATCTTTAGGCTGATTTTCCTGTCACGCTGATCGTCGGCGCTGACGGTCGGCGCGTAGCTTGTCAGCGCTGATCAATCAGCTCGGATCGTTTTAGTATCGCGCTGATCACCGTGAAGTACAGTCGCAAATAATGTCGATGTTAGTGAAAATTGTTGGCGCGTACTATCTTGCAAAGAAAAAACGTCTAATAAAGAAAAAACTACACGTTCATCCATTAATCGAGCAGAGAATATTCGCAGGTGAATTCGTTATATTATACGGCCAGTTGAGAGAGGACGAAGACAAGTTTTTCAACTATTTCCGTATGTCAACTAGTAGTTTTGACGAATTACTAGCAAAACTCCAAAATAGATTGGTCCATTGCAGCTTACGTCGTGTTCCTATACAGCCGATTGAACGCCTGATGGTTACTTTAAGGTAAGGAAAAACTCAGTAGACTGAAATATTTATTTATTAAATATACATACAACAAACAAATTAGACATGTTCAATATTCTCGGATGAATGATCATTGTCGGAATAAAAAGTGCTAGCTGTTTGATACTCCGGATGTCTCGTTCTTGCCTCATAGTCATAATTGTATGGTGACGGTATATTATACGTATTTTGTGGCTCATATTGTGGTGGTGACCTAACCTCTGGGGATGTTACATTTATCATGGAATTTGAGCTAGATGGTCTATGATGCATATTTTTTACAGCTGTGACGACATTCAGGACTCTTGAGCGAAACTCTAATTTTTGTTCAAGGTCAAATGTTTTTAAAATTGGTCCTAAAGAGGAAAAAAAAAGACAAATCATCACTTGCTATATCTGGCGTTTGACTTGCAAGAAGAGTTAATAATCCTTTTTCAAATTCAGAACTTTCCTGTCTGGTTTGGCGCGGTCGGTTTTTTCTTTTTTTAGCCCATGAATTTTCCGATGTTGTTGTACTAGATTCGCCTTGTACATCATTGTCAACAGATACAGATATATTGTTATCAGAACTAGATTCGGTATTTTGAGAATTTTCCGGGGGTGATAGTACTGATTCACTTAGTGATTCATCTACTTCATTTTGGTTTAACGGGATCAAAAAAGTTAATTCATCAAAAAAAACATATTTTTTAGCCTTTTTTGCAGAACTGCCAGATGGTGTGTTTTTCATAACTGCCTTTGATCTAAAGAAAGCATCCCTGGCTGTCTTCCATCGTTGTTGAATACTTTTTCCTGAAAAAATAAAATAATATTGTTATTTTCAGATTTTTGGCTACGGGTCGTACATATACAGATCTACATTATTCATTTAGAATTGGAATAACAACCATCAGTCGAATCGTGAATGAAGTGTGTATGGCAATTTGGGAAATATTACATGATGAATGTATTCCAACAAAAAATTGTGATATGTGGCAAGAAATAGCTGCAGGATTTCTTAAAAGAACCAATTTTCCCAATTGTATTGGTGCCATTGACGGCAAGCACATAAGAATTATAAATCCAGTGGGTGGCGGATCAATGTTCTACAATTACAAAAACTTTTATTCCATAGTTCTTCTAGCTGTGTGTGATGCAGATTACTGTTTTACTTATGTAAATGTTGGAGCCTATGGAAAAAACTCTGATGCTTCAATATTTCGAGATAGTGAAATATACAGAAGACTTGAAAACGGCACTTTGAATGTACCCGGTCCTAAGCCTTTGCCAGGAACAAATAATCCAGTTCAGTATGTGATTGTTGGCGATGGTGTTTTTGGAATATCTAACAGCATAATTAAACCATATGTACGAAGCAATATGACCCATAAAAAAAAAGTTTTTAACTATAGATTAAGTCGCGCTAGGAGATATATAGAATCAACATTTGGTATAATGTCGAACAAGTTCAGAGTATTTCATACACCTATGAATGCAAGTTTCAATATTGCAAAAAATATTGTAAAAGCATGCTGTGTGCTACATAATTTCATAAGAGTTCGCGATGGATACAGGATTGAAGATACTCTTACAATTGAAGGTATACTAGATCTAGATAATAATAATATACCAAGGAACAGATCCGGAAATGCTTTACGAGAACATTTTGCAGACTACTTTTTGAGTCCCGCGGGAAGTGTACCCTGGCAAGATTCATGTATATTTTAAAAATAACTAGCGACCCGCCCCGGCTTTGCACGGGTTCTTTACTTATAAAATTATATACCTAAACCTTCCGGACGAATCATTCTATCGATTGGTGAAAACCGCATGAAAAGCCGCGCGGATCGCTCAGCGCTGACGGCCGCCAGCGCTGAGCGATCTGCGCGACTGGAAAACGCTACATATAACTACATACATAATGACCCATCAGCGCCGACCGTCAGCGTGTGGTCAGCGTGACAGGAAAATCAGCCTTAGAAATGGGTTCAAAAGTACCGTTAGAAATGGGTTCAAAAGTATCGTTAGAAATGGGCTCAAAAGTACCGTTAGAACTGGGTTCATAAGTACCGTTAGAAATGGGTTCAAAAGTATCTTTAGAAATGGGTTCAAAAGTATCGTTAGAACTGGGTTCAAAAGTACTGTTAGAAATGGGCTCAAAAGTACCGTTAGAAATGGGTTCAAAAGTATCGTTAGAAATGGGTTCAAAAATACCTTAGCGAGAGGAGTTTTGATCTGTGATCATTGAAGAATTAAGAGTGACAGTGAGTTAAGGTAAACATTTATTGTTAAGTCTGCTTAAATGTGTTTTAGAATGCCACCTTTGATTTTATGCGGAGGTTTTGTGTCGCAACCAAATTCTTTAACAGGGTTGTGTCCGACTGAAGCTTCAACTTCGGCATCGGCCACCTTTGGCCAAAAAACCACCTTCGTTGAAAGCCGAATGTTTCGCCGAAGACTCCTAAATAAATAAATAAATAAATGTTATTATTTTTGACAAATAAATTGCAAGGTAATTTTTTTATCATCTCTAGATTAACTTCTAGGTGTGATTTAAATGACCTTTCTTTATTATACAGTCTATATAATCCTTAAAGTTTTTAAATCATTTATATTATAAATTGTAGCTTGTAGCCAATCATCATCTTGAACAAAATTTCTTAGAACTTTTAAGCCTTCGGCTTCGGCTTAGGCCAGAGATTGACCTTCGGTCGGACACTAATAATGAGCGGCAACCCTATCACGTTGACTCTTACATGACGTCATCCGCAACTAAAAACACAGCCGACAGAAAGAGTTACAAGTGAGTATGTCACGAGATGACGTCATCACAGTGGCGCTCAGACGCACAAATGAGCAATTTGCGGCGCTTTTATTAAATAATAATTCACGTGGAAGATTTAAATTAATCCCAATTATGTTTGTGCCGGAATGACTGTGTATAATGGAATTTAAAAAAAATAGTACAATCTGATTTTAAACTTTTACAATAATTTGTTCTAGAGTTGTGTAGGTGACGACGATCTACAAGGTAGACCTTTACATGGTCTATCTATGTAAGGTCTAGCTAGGTAGACCTCACAAAGGTAGATGTAGGTCATTGTACACCAAAGTGGTCTATGATGACTTGCAAGGTACATCATAGATAGACCACTTTGGGTTATCTATGATCTAAATTATCAATCTTGTAATCTTCAGTCGCTTACCAATGCACTGTCTCGTGTACAGTAAATAAAATACGCTAATGTTATAATGTGTGAATTGAAAGTTTGTTATTTTGATTATTCTCTTGTAATATAATTGTAAATAATATGTTTTTTTTTATGCAATTGAAAATGTGAACAGTGTGGGGAAAAAAAGAATAAAACCGACGCGGGAGTAATAAAACTTTTTATTTGAATATCGAGACATAACATAATTGTTTTAACTTAAAATAATTGGGTTTTATTTTATTTGAAAAAATAATAATACTAATTTTATCGAGTTCAACAATCGAGTACACGTGGTATTCGTGTTTTTTTTTTATAATTCCCCCCGGGGGTTACACCACCCACGTGGGCCATTTATTTTGTAACAGATATCAACAATTCAACACAATTATCACATTAATAAACATATAAAATTAATCTCGACCAATTACTAGGGTGGATTTAAAAAGGGGGGATGGTCCAGTACTCCTAACTTAATCAGGGTCGGTACTCGTGGATTGGTGCTATCTCTGTACTATTATAGATTGAGATAAACTCAATCTTAAAGGGGATTGGGTGGGTGACTTTGTATGGAGGGTAGGCATCATTTTTTTTCTAGCGGCCATTGATAAACCCTACTGTCGTTTATAGTCCTTGCAAAAACATGTTATAATGTGCAAAAAAGAATTGCTCCAAACTATATCGAACGAGAGATATAAGGGTTTAAAGATACGAATTTTCCGATTTTCCGAGTTGTGCAATATGCCTAACGGGATAATTTTGAATTTCTGTTTCATGATAATTTTGACATGACACTTCTTGATAATTTTGTACGGTAGGCGTTTCCTCTTGAACCTCTATTACATTAGATGAGGAAGGGTTACCATCCATTTCTCTTTCAGTAACAGAGCAAGGCAGAAAATCCGCTTCAGTAAAGATGTCTGGATTATATGGGTATATCCCAGAGACTTTGAAACATTCCGTAGCGCAGGCAACTGTCGCGGATTTGTTAAATGCTGGGGTAAATAATGCTGGTTTCTCATCCACTTCTCACATTCGCTCGAAAAATATATTTTTAATGCACTATGAAAAACTTTGTCCAAGGGCTGCTGTCACAGATAAAATAAGAGTTACTATCTGCTGTGAGGTGGCAATGTCAGCGCTACTATGTTGTTCTGTCGATAAAAATCTACAGCTTTAATTGTGCAATGCGAGACATGATTATGAAGCACCAGTATTGGATTTTCTTTCGTTGGCCTTGTATTATCTCTGAAGTGTATCAACCACGCTAAAAATAGGTCACCTTTAATAAAACTGGAGTCTGATACCATCGCAATGGACGCTGGTGGAGCACTATCAAGCACTTCTGCTTGATTCCTTTTTCGACCGAATATAAACGCCGGTGGAATAAAATGGCCAGTTGCGCTCATTGCAGTAATGACTGTAACGTTAGTGCCGCGTTCAGCACTAGATATTTTATTAACGGCGCGTTTACCTTTCATGGAAACGACTCTTGGAGGATTGTTAGGCACAGTAGACATACCTGTTTCGTCCATGTTGTAAATGGATGTAGGAGGAAACTTATACTTGTCCATTAATTCTGCAAGGTTTTTGAAGAATCTGTCGCACTGGGGCTTGTTAAAACCCATTGCTCTAGCAATGCTCGTAGAGGTAGGACGTCTTAATGAAAGATCTGGATGTCTATTGAGGAAACCACGGAGTCAATGTTTACCTTCCATCTTCAATTCATTGTTGAAACGGTTGGGAATTTTGTTTTATTCTGCAAACTCGTAAGCTACAGTTCTTTTGTAGTCATTCCTTGAAACATATTATCCAGTTTTAATAAATACTCACAAAATTGATCTTCTATAATCGGCGAGAAAGTTGTATCATATCTTCCCAGTTTTGTTGCAGCTTCTGTTCTTTTTAAACGATATCTTAAAGTACTTTCTTTCATACTGTATGATGACGCTACCTTCCTCTTACTTTCGCCGCTTTCTATTCGTCTTTTCGCTTCATCTATAATACTTTGAGGACACAGAGAACGCTCCGTGGTCCTTGTTCTTTGCTTCGGCATCCTATAATGAAAATAATAATACAATTGTAATGCAACTATTAAGACAAACGTAAAAGAATGCTTTTTACAAATACATGTAAGGTAAGACTGCGCGCGCAATGTTACCTGCCATAGCTCCGCGCAGTCTTACCACTTTGCTTTCAGTCCACTGATATGCTATTTAACGCCATCTATTAAAAGTCAGCGGAAAAACTGCTAGCCAGGCGATATTTAGGTTAGTGAAGCCGGCAAAATCTGTGGTTAGATTATAAAAATTGCATCATTATTTCGTATAAACATAGTTTCAAAATGTCAAAAAATTACATCAAAAGTGATATTAAAGAACAAACTTACCTGGCACTTCCGTTTATAAGCTGTTTTTAATTTTTTTCTCACAGTAAATTGTCACACGCTAGCTCATCAAAACACGACTGAAGTTAGTCGCAAATGTCATTAGTGTTTCGACTTATCAAGTTTGCGTAGTTTTAACGCCCGCGCAATCTTGAGGACCCCTACTCTATTGTGCTACCATTGGCTGCGGCGAGTTGGTAGCCTGTTGATGACTTGGCGCGACCTTTGGCTAACCGTTGAGGGTAGCAGTAAAGGTCACTACCTGTGTCGATGAGGAATCTGAGTGCAGTCGCCTTGTCTGTAACAAACAAATGGATATGACAAAAGCATTTGATCGGGTAAGTCATGAAATCATACTTAGAAGATAGAAAGCAATTTACTGTAATAAATAGATTGAATTCAAAATTAAATGAAATAAAGTATTACTCACGTACAAGATATAGTAACTATGGAGTACCACAAGGAAGTATACTAGGTCCTCTATTGTTTCTAATTTATATTAATGATTTGCCAAAAAACATCAATCACCCCATGACTCTGTTCGCTGATGACTGCACTGTTCTGTTTTTAACCAAAGATCTAACAAATTTTAATTCTGATTTTTGTACAACATTGGATGGGATAGTTCAATGGTTGGAAAATAACAACCTCAAATTAAATTTAAATAAAACTAAAGCAATGGATTTCAGAATAAGGGGTAATAATGATCCAATCAACATTCTTTATCGTGGGGAAACTATAGAAAAAACAGATGAAGTAAAGTTTTTGGGCTTGCAAATAGATAGCAAACTCACATGGAAGTCACATGTAGAAAGCGTTTGCAAAAAATTAAACAAATTCTCGTATGCATTAAGCAAATTGAATAAATCCTCAGGTACACCAACTTATTGCATACTATGGTTATGTGCAGTCGACGCTTAGGTATGGTTTAATGTTTTGGGGTAACTCAACTGATAAAAACGACGCATTTAAAGCTCAGAAAAGGTGCATTAGGGCCATATGTAATCTTGGTCAACGTGAGTCATGCAGGCCATACTTTAAAAGCCTGGGCATCCTGACACTTGTATCTTTATACATATTGGAAGTTGTAATGTATGTAATAAATAATAAACATTTGTATGAAAGTAATACAGCCTCACAGCGACGAGCACATACCCTCAATTAAACCAAATCCAAAACTAAATATTTGCATAATAGTGTTTTCTGTCTGGCTCCTAAATTATATAATAAGATACCTGTCTCTATTACTTGCATTTCAGATACAAAATTAATAAAGAAAAAACTAAATGAGTTTTTGGTAGGCAAAGCATATTATGCTCTGGATGAGTTCTTAAAGGACATGTTTTTAGAATAGTGTTCTGATGCATTTTAAATTTGACTAATATAATAAGATGTAATAATTATATGTAATAATTTGACTTGAATTGACTGAATTGACATCTATATTATTTTGCACACCAAATGTGGTAGTATATGGTGGAACGTTGTTATTGTTTGGTATCTGGTTTTACACCCATGTACATGCAAATAAATGATTTGATTTGATTTGAAACAAACGCTGGTAAGACATGCTGCAGTCAGTCGCCGCGTCTACTGACTGCTTCTCGCGTTTTCCTGGTTCCATTCCAGATGAAAGGGCTAACGCCTTTCCTAGCCTTATATATTTATTCTTATATGCGCGGTGGTACCAGCATAGGGAGGAGGAATGCGATGATGACCTAGAACTGTCTTTTGATCCGTTGCTGTCCGAACGTGAGCGAGAACGTGAACGCGTGTCTAAGCTCTTAAGCTTCGACTACTTTTGTCAGCTGTTCCACTTGAAGGGAGAGGTGAGTCCGTTCAGATGGCTGTGTGGTAACAGTGTGCACCCCAAGCGTTGCTACTTCTAGTATTTTGTCTGTAATATCCGCTGCCTTTGCTAAAGGCAGATCCTCCTGCGCTGCTAAAAAAGCCTGTACGTTCCATGGCAAGCGGCGCATCCAAAGTTGTCGGATTATGTCGTCGCTCTTAACTTCTGTTCCGGCTAATGAGCGGAGGCGTCTCAAAAATTGCGATGGTTTCCGATCTCCAATTTCTTCTTCCCCAAGGAGCTGCCTGACTGTCTTCCTTCGAAGCAAATAGACGCTTGATAAGCTCTGACTTGAGGTGCTCATAACGGTTAGTGTCCGGTGGGTGTTCGATAATGTCGGCTACTTCGCCGGCAAATTTGAGTCCAACATCGCAACTACATGGCTGTATTTAGTTTTGTCTTGCGTAATTCCAGCGATTTCAAATTGTGTCTCTACCTGGCCATACCAGACGGGGGAGGGACGTTGGGACGCGGCCTCATACTAGTTTCGAGAAACCTATGTAATAATGAAAAAGCGCATCATGTATAAAGGCAAGTCTGTCAAAGTCTAGGAAAACCTTAAACATCGTTAAGATGTCCACCATCTCTTTTATATGAGCAGGTGAAAATTCGGTTAGTATCCTGAGAGTATTTATTTCAATGTCTTGCCACACTTGGTGTAAAGAATGTTCTTCACACGCAAATATGGCAAATTATGTATTTTTTTCATCGAAGTAGTGTATGTAGACGATGTTGACCCGACTCCTCGCTCAGACGTCGTCGTTGCCCCCGTTGGATCGCTTTAATTATCGAAGATCGTTGGTTGGCCTAATTACAGATATTTCGGATAAAAAAATAAAACAAGCTAAACATATTCCACCATTTGTACTGTATTAATTTTTTTCCAACAAAGGTTGCCACAGAATACAAAATTTAACCTTTACATGTCAATTCTCACACATTATTTATAAAACTAGACTGGTGAGTCAATATGCAACACCCTCCGCAACCCGAAAGAAATGAGCACTTTTAACAATCTTAACACATACTATACCGAACAAATATTTTATTTTCTCACTAATCAATCAATTATATTCCTTCATATTCATTCACATTACAATAAAATTATTTTATAAAAGGTCTGTGACAACCATGAAAGTTTGTAGAAGGGTCACTTTGCTCCCTTGGGATGTAAAGTTGCTGGTTGTTTGTTTTTCTGGTTTCTCTACATGTGTTCTTTCTGAATTTTTCTTACCAGGGCAAAGTGTGACTGAATGTCTCTGTTTGCAGAGAAAGCACTGTACAAAAGTTTTGCACATCTTGGCATGATGCCCAATTTTCAAACATAGCATGCAAGTATTTTTCTTCTTTATATGTGCTTTACGCTCATCTAAATTTAATTTACACAGTTTATAGCACTCTGTGCTTGCATGGTCTTTGTCACACCATAAACACATGGTCTTCTTTATATTAGGTTTTACTCTGTCCACCAATGTGGCCGCTGTTATTTCTTTGTTTCCTATTTGTAAGTTCTCATCTTCATACTTGAAGCCTGTTGCCAATTTTATTCGCTGGTCACTTTCAACCTCTCTCTTTAAAAATTCTAATAATGCTGACAATTCATCTCCAGATGTTGGCCTCACACGGTCCCACATTTTCAGTATCTCCATTGGTAAGGTTGATTCAACCATCGGCAACAAAAACGATGCATAGCCTTGTTTAGTCACTCCCAGTGTGTCTAATGCTCGTAAATGAGAGCTTAAATGGTCATAAATTTGAGTCAGTGATTAATTATCCTTGTTCAATATCATACTGAGGAGTTCTCTCACATATACTTGTATTAACAAGTCTTCTCGGGCGTACCTTTGTTTTAAGTCAGCAAGTGCTTCATGGTAACTTTTTGTTGTTGCGGGGTATGATTCAATAAACTTTCGTACCTCTGTCCCAGGCGTCACAGCTTGAATTAAATACTGGAACTTGTCTGAGTCGTCCAACGAAGTATCTTCGTCAATCTTTTGAAATTGTCCCCAGAACGGAAGCCAATTTTTAACTTGCCCATCAAACTTCTTAGTTTCTAAGGGCGGCAATTTGTACTTTCTTACATTTTCGTTTCTCGGTGGATTTTCTTTGAAATTGGACATTTATTTACTTCTATAGCTTCGATGCTGATAAACTTCTTGCGGTAAGCCATCACCTCATCCAGCTCTTTTTCCAATTCCGTTTCCGAACATTTGTCCATTAGATCTTCGATTTCTTTGTCTCAGGTTTGTAATTTTGCGTAGACCTCTGCCAATACTTTGAAATATGTCTCGCGATCATTGCCGTCGGCTTGGTTAAGTTGACCGGCAATTTTGGTAAACTGTGATCGCGTGACGCGGCGCAATTTTTTCTTATGGTCCATTTTTCTTCACACGGTCGCCAGATGACCCAACTCCTCGCTCGGACGTCGTCGTTGCCCCCGTTGGATCGCTTTAATTATCGAAGATCGTTGGTTGGCCTAATTACAGATATTTCGGATAAAAAAATAAAACAAGCTAAACATATTCCACCATTTGTACTGTATTAATTTTTTTCCAACAAAGGTTGCCACAGAATACAAAATGTAACCTTTACATGTCAATTCGCACAGATTATTTATAAAACTAGATGGTGAGCCAATATGCAACAGATGTTTTAATTAAGTAATATATATAGCCAAATATCTCGGCTTCTATATTATTTAGCTATATAGTTCCATAATAATAAATGCTACTTTCGAACTGCTTTTTAAAATTCGGCCCTTTTTCGGCCCCAAAAGTTGAAAATGATGCCAACTTTACCCAAACCCCTTTAAATACACTAAAAGCGCCATTTAGTTTAGAAAATATGGAAGCTAAATTAAAGTTGATGTCTTTAAAATAAAATTATTTAGCTAAATTTTGATTTTTGCAGCCATTTCACTGAAAGTATTTGGCTCAGTATCCGAAATACCGAAGCGTCCAATAAAGTCTTGGTTTTATTCTTTTATTCTATTCAATTTTGTATTTAAAGTAAAGTGGAGACAATGCAAAGAAGGTAAACAAACTTTCAGGAATTTGTAACATTGAAAAAAAATTAATAAAAAGGTGACCAATTGTTGTCAAACACGCTTTCCTGTACCACAAAAGAGATAGCGACGGTTGCTTCAGACATTTTTACTTGCGAGGGAAAAGGACAAACATACTTAAATTATTCGATGTTGTAAACTCAGTATGGATTGGGTTTGTTTATATAGTTTGCGTTGTCTTTTTGGGTTCATATTATTTATATATAAATAAGTAATTTAATGTAAATAATTCTATAGACAAATAAAACGAATTGCGTACAAACTAATTGTTTTTTTATTTTATTTAATTTTTACATGTAAAAAATCTTATTCTATTCTAAAAGTAGTCCTTATTTTAAAATTGTACGAAATTTAATATCTATTATTAAAAGTGCTAATTGCTATAGCAAATATTACAGTTATTAAATTTGCTATTTTTTTTATACAGATTTTTGAAGGTTTTCTTAGACATAATTACTTTTTTAGATTTTTCTTCCTGGGCATATAAATTTTTGAATTAAAATTTTATTGTTGCATTTCTTAAACAAGTGTTTTAAAACAGGAATATTGAGAGTTTTCATTTTTGGCTCTATACTCTGAGTGTGAGACCATAACCATCGTTTCGGGTTTATGATGGTCACGTGATGGTAATTGGTATGTTATGGTGTCCGCAGTTAACAGGCGGCCGGTTTGGTGATTGCTTCGCGACATATCACCGATTTGAGATCAGCGAAGGCGTCTTCTTGGTTCTTTTGGTTGAATTTCTTGAAAATAAGGAAAATTTCTCATATTAATACTTCTTTCTTGCCTTAATCACCTATTTATAATAATGTGTAGATAATTATGTAACACTAGCTGTTGCCGGCGACTTCGTCCGTGCTATTTTTCTTATCTATATAGCTTATAATATAAGTATTGTCAAACAGTGATTTTTTAAAATGAAAAACTTCTTTACGCGGCGTCATGCTCTGTGAGCGACACCCTCAGCGACGTTTAGTTGTGTAAAATAAGTGACATCTACACGAATCAGCATGTACTTCTTGATCAATATGATTTTTAAGGCATAATAAGCTAAGGTTTTTGAAGCTACTCGGTTCGATAGCATAAACAGACGATTAGTGATCACATTTTAACGATTATCTTCCAATTTACCTATACAAATAATATGTATAATAAGGCTTTATAAGCCGTGACCCATGGATACTTCAGCTGAAGTTTACCCTAGTGGCGTTTTTTATTTATTTATTTTTTATTAGAGATGGGTTTGCTCTTGGTCAGCATCTAATCGTGCAGCGAAGATGAGGCCTATGATGGAGCGAGCTCACCCAGAAGACCTGTACCATTTTCGTTTTTTTAGCGATTCTGTCTCTAAAAGAACGCTAATTCTAGAATCTGTCTTAGCGATTTTGTCTTTTTTGAATCTGTACTTATGCGAACAAAAATATCCGGTGGAAGGCGGTATGAGGTCATGCAGCTCCTAATGCATACATGAGCATATTTGCGCATGAGCGCAAATAGTTTTGCCACAAAGAGATCGCTGCTTAAATTCAAAAGTAGCAAAATAAAAAATAAAAACCAAAAATGTTTTATTGCAAAAATACAATCGCAATCCATCATATTGTACGTTGCAAAAAGACTTATGGTTATTTTATTTCCATATTTAGTATATTTTGATCATTTTTTTATATATATTCAAAAGTAACTTATATGCTTATATCTCCTCTAGTGTTCAGTTTATTATAAAAGTACTTAAAACATTTAATGCTACTCAAAAATACGCTTCTAACGATATATAATACGCATATATTTGATACTAGCTGGTGCCCACGACTTCGTCCGCATTGAAAAATATTAAGTAGCCTATCCTGTGTCCCGTACGTCCAAATGTTTATCTACCAAGTTTCATGAAAATCAGTTAATTCGTTTCAGAGTTATGGAGGAACATACATACATACAGAAAAAATTTCTAAAAATGGTCAATTTAGTTTCAGTATCATGTATAGAGCCTATAAACACGATATCTCTGAAAACAAAGTAACTTACTCCATGACCGAAGTCTTACAGATTTATTATTAGTATTGATATATCTAATAAGAAAGTAATAGACAATTTTTTTTTCGATTATCTGTAAAAAAGTGTAATTTTGATTTGTGCTACTTTTGAATTTAAGCAGTGAGATGTCCTATAACAATAATACTGACCTCATTGATGACGATAGTGGGCACGAAGGCGAGCGGTCTTTGCACTGCGTCGGTCTTGTCTCCATACGACGCCAGCAACTTGTCTCCGTGATCGTCTGACGCGCATTCCTTCAGCTTCTTCGACATGGAGTCTTTGCCCACTTGAGACAGACACTGGAGACAACATTCAGTTTTTTTAATGGTCAAAGGTCTACAGACAGGCTGACGGTATGCTACCGTCGCCTATAACAAGAAACGACATAGAAGGATTAAAGGATAAGGGATTAGGAAGGTACGGGGAAACACAACACACGGTGGTAAGTATTCTGTAAAGGGGTGATAAATGTGTTAGGGTTGCTATACTTTATAGTCGCGCTGGCACTTTTTTTTTTTTTGCAATTCTTGTTCAACAACAAACCCTACCAAGTACCTCTACATACTATGTTCCACTTTCATTCGGCTTACCCGATCGGCAAAATTACCCGGGTTTTGTTTTTAGTATATAAACTGCGCGGGTAAGGCCAATAGGCCTTTCTGCCGAACATCCATGTATTACCGCCCGGCTTTGCCAATACGGCTATAAGTACCAATTTGTCGACCATTCATCTACACATTCGATTCTACCGCCCGGCTATATGTATAGCAATTTGTCGAACATTCATCTACACATTCGATTCTACCGCCCGGCTATATGTATAGCAATTTGTCGAACATTCATCTACACATTCGATTCTACCGCCCGGCTATATGTATAGCAATTTGTCGAACATTCATCTACACATTCGATTCTACCGCCCGGCTATATGTATAGCAATTTGTCGAACATTCATCTACACATTCGATTCTACCGCCCGGCTATATGTATAGCAATTTGTCGAACATTCATCTACACATTCGATTCTACCGCCCGGCTATATGTATAGCAATTTGTCGAACATTCATCTACACATTCGATTCTACCGCCCGGCTATATGTATAGCAATTTGTCGAACATTCATCTACACATTCGATTCTACCGCCCGGCTATATGTATAGCAATTTGTCGAACATTCATCTACACATTCGATTCTACCGCCCGGCTATATGTATAGCAATTTGTCGAACATTCATCTACACATTCGATTCTACCGCCCGGCTATATGTATAGCAATTTGTCGAACATTCATCTACACATTCGATTCTACCGCCCGGCTATATGTATAGCAATTTGTCGAACATTCATCTACACATTCGATTCTACCGCCCGGCTATATGTATAGCAATTTGTCGAACATTCATCTACACATTCGATTCTACCGCCCGGCTATATGTATAGCAATTTGTCGAACATTCATCTACACATTCGATTCTACCGCCCGGCTATATGTATAGCAATTTGTCGAACATTCATCTACACATTCGATTCTACCGCCCGGCTATATGTATAGCAATTTGTCGAACATTCATCTACACATTCGATTCTACCGCCCGGCTATATGTATAGCAATTTGTCGAACATTCATCTACACATTCGATTCTACCGCCCGGCTATATGTATAGCAATTTGTCGAACATTCATCTACACATTCGATTCTACCGCCCGGCTATATGTATAGCAATTTGTCGAACATTCATCTACACATATTCAATTCTACCGCCCGGCTATGCCGGCCCAACTATATGTTTAGCAACCCTCACATGGTAGGGTGACTCAATCAATCAATCAAACATTTATTAAAAAGTGAATGAGGTAGCCATACGAGTCACTCCTAGCCACCCATATCCAAACAAAAGCTGTTATTCCCCTGTTATTGTTATTGTTGTTTTAGCGATTGAATAAAAGTGAGACCACTGGACTCAGTTTTTTAGAACAACGCATCGATAGTGACCTACCTACGTAATTTTTTTTTTTTTTTAAAACATTAAAAAAATCGCTTGTCTTGTTTGTTCTTATGATAAAAGCTAGCTTTTATCTAAAGAACACTGTAGTTCCATATGATTTAGTTAGGTACTCGTAATGTAAGACTTTATAAGACATTTAATTCACAATAATTATTGACTAGTGGTCAAAGAACTCACCGTATCCAAAGACTTGTCAGGGTTGGTCTGTCCCATCAGGCAGATGACCAATTCCATCTTCTCCGTGTCCTGGAGGGTGCGGTCTTTCAGGATGCACGCTTGGACCTGAGAAATAAAAAGAAAAACATATCAAATAAATATTATAAAGAGACAAGATTTGTATGTTTGTGATGAATAAACTCAAAAACTAGTGGACCGATTTTAAAAATTCTTTCACCCAAACAAAGCTACATTATCAGCGAGTGACATAGGCTATATTTTATAAAGTTACGCGGGCGAAGTCGCGTATCACAGCTAGTTTGAATAAACGTGTAAAAACATGTCTACTTTAAAGTTGTTGTTTTTTCAGTTTTTGTTGTTTTACCTTATTGCCATAACATTCATCAGCGCCATGATGGCAGTTGAACTGCCATTTCTCGTTCACTTTGTCATGCTGAAAAAAAAACCACGACTTATTAGTTATTTTTATTATTAGTTAGTTTTATATATTATATTCAGAAGGTACTTCGGTTCTCATAAGTTCTCATGTTATAATATTTTTTTTAGATTTTTTTATAGTAAAAAGTGATTGACAACTTGATAAGAGATGTCATCATTAATTTGTCTTCTAACTAAATGTTTACCGTGCTCTTTCCATAAGGCACCAGCTTGACTTTGATAGCACCACGGAGGTCCCTCCAAGCTGGAGCCAACTGTGTTGTAATGAACCTCTTGCTGTCCGGGCACAGCGATTCATAGTAAACTGCTATTTTCACCTGAAAACATCCGGTATGGCATAAAACAAGGTAAAAGCACCCATCATGGACACTTTTAGTCAGTTATATTTATATACTAGCTGGTGCCCACGACTTCGTCCGCGTTGAAAAATATTAAGTAGCCTATCCTGTGTCCCGTACGTCCAAATGTTTATCTACCAAGTTTCATGAAAATCAGTTAATTCGTTTCAGAGTTATGGAGGAACATATGTACATACATATAATACCTACACTTACAGATTTATTATTAGTATTGATTTTTGTAGAATTTCATACAATACACATTTTAGAGTGCAACTTATTTCAATTTGTAAATAAATTCATAGCCCACATGTAAGGGTATATATGTAAAGCTCAAATTATCATTAATACTAATAATAAATCTGTAAGGGTCGGTCATGGAGTAAGTCACTTTGTTTTCAGAGATATCGTGTTTATAGGCTCTATACATGATACTGAAACTAAATTGACGATTTTTACAATTTTTTTCTGTATGTATGTATGTATGTATGTATGTATGTATGTATGTATGTATGTATGTATGTATGTATGTTCCTCCATAACTCTGAAACGAATTAACTGATTTTCATAAAACTTGATAGATAAACATTTGGACGTAGAGGACGCAGGATAGGCTACTTAATACGAGGGCGGGTCAATAAGTCCGTGACTTTTTGAATTTCTGACCTCTTTACTGAAAAAGCAACACTACTCCTGTCAACAGGCATCTGTCAGTTGACTCCTGTCAAAATTTGAACTTGCTGCGTCAGTTAGTTTGTGTTTGACAGCTATCTTTATCAGACTACCCAGTAATTTGAGGAAAAAATGGAAAAAAGTGAATTTCGTGTCCTTATTAAGCATTATTTTTTGCGAAAAAAAACCATTACCGAGACCAAGGCTAAGCTTGATAAATACTATGGGGACTCTGCACCATCGATTTCAATGGTAAAAAAGTGATTTACTGAATTTCGTTGTGGCCGTACAAGCACTGAAGATGCCGAACGTCCTGGACGCCCAGTTGAGGTCTCTTCACCCGAAACAATCGAAAAAATTCACGATATGGTGTTGGCCGACCGAAGATTGAAAGTGCAAGAGATTGTGGAAGCCGTAGGGATCTCGCATGGCTCAGTGGTTTCAATTTTGAATGATCACTTGGGCATGAGAAAGCTTTCCGCAAGATGGGTGCCGCGTTTGCTCACAGTCGACCACAAACGCAATCGTGTAACAACTTCACAGGAAGGTTTGGCGTTGTTTAATCGCAATATGGAGGAGTTTTTGCGCCGTTTTGTAACCGTAGACGAAACATGGATCCATCACAACACACCAGAGACCAAACAACAGTCAAAACAGTGGGTTTCTAAGGGTGAATCGGCGCCAAAGAAGGCCAAGGTGGGTTTGTCAGCCAATAAAGTTATGGCGACTGTTTTTTGGGATGCACGCGGGATAATCCACATTGACTACCTTCAAAAGGGAAGAACAATCAATGGGGAATATTATGCCAACTTATTGGACCGATTCAATGACGATTTGAAAAAAAACCGACCTCATTTGGCCAAGAAAAAAGTTCTTTTCCACCAAGACAATGCAAGGGTGCACACATGTGCAGTTGCCATGGCAAAAATCCATGAATTGGGCTATGAATTGCTCCCTCATCCGCCCTATTCTCCAGATTTGGCTCCGAGTGACTACTTCTTGTTCCCAAACCTGAAGAAATGGCTTGGTGGAAAAAGATTTGACTCCAATGATGAAGTCATCTCGCAAACAAAGGCCTATTTTGAGGACCTCGACAAATCATATTTTTTGGAAGGGATAAAAAAATTGGAGAAGCGTTGGACAAAGTGTATAGAGCTCAAGGGAGACCACGTTGAAAAATAAAATGATTTATTTATCAAAAAATCTGTGTTTTATTCCAAAAGTCACGGACTTATTGACCCGCCCTCGTATTTTACAACGCGGACGAAGTCATGAGCACCAGCTAGTATGTGTATATTTTGTAGAATTTCATACAATATATTACATATTTTATAGTGCAACTTATTTCAATTTGGAATTAAATTCATAGCCCACATGTAAGGGTATATATAAAGCTCAAATTATTCATAATAAAATTATTAAAAAAAAATGTAAAAGTAAACCAAGCCAAGTGCACTAGTGATGAACAGGTTAAAAACCAATAATGTGAAATCCAATAATGGACACATCTCGAGTTATGAACACTAAAATCCAAGTCGAAGTTGGTGAATATTTTAAAGAGAAATAAAAACGCCATCGTTTTGAAAATTCTATTATGCAAGGTTCATTAGTGGCACCATGTCCAACACTGATGCCACTACTTACAAGAATAATAAATAAATATGAATCACACATTCCACACAGCACCATCTAGCTGCACACTAAGCAACTAATGCTTGAATTGTGGATACCAGACATTTGATATACTGCGTAGATTAATTTTTACTTTTATAAATACAAAACATCCATGACTCAGATAAAAAAAGGTAAAATGTTAACACATAAACATTTTCCCCTAGCGGGATTCGAACCCGCGACCGTTTGGTTAACAGCTAGGGTTACTAGCCACTAGACCAACCGTGTCGTCAACAAGGAAGGGAACAAGTTTCACAATAAAAGACCTATTCTTTTATTGTGCGCACATTATACTCTTTTATTTATCTGTTCATTTTATAATAATTTCAACGCCAAACATATCAAAACGTAAACAACTAATAAACATTCTTCAAATAACAAAACAATTTTCCTCAAATTTTTTCACAATATCTCAAAACTAACTGACTTTTAAAATTTTCTCTAACTAAAACGACTCTTCTTTTCTCTATTTGAAAATTAAACT
Organism: Synanthedon andrenaeformis; assembly: GCA_936446665.2. Classification (NCBI taxonomy): domain Eukaryota; kingdom Metazoa; phylum Arthropoda; class Insecta; order Lepidoptera; family Sesiidae; genus Synanthedon; species Synanthedon andrenaeformis. Next base: position 304,061 of record OW387806.2, on the reverse strand, counting down.
ACATATTTAAAATCAGCCAGTATTCAAGATCAACCTTTACATCTACTACGCTTACCTTATCGTCTGATTTCTTTTTAGCGATTACGCTCGCTACTAGCACCAACAGGAGACATGCGATGAAAACCTTCATTTTGTTCTGTAAAAGAATTAAATAATATCATATTTAAACTACATTAAAAAATGTATCGTCATAGCCCACTGGCGACATGATTAATACGCCATTGTATTTAGAAATCAAATCCGTCAGTATTCCAACTGACGAGTCTTTTTAAGAACTAGTCGTTTTGCTCCCAGGTCTTTTGTGATATGTGGACTATTAACGATGTGGTCTTCTCAAGAACCAGTCGTTTTGATGCCTAGTCATTCGGAGATATTTTCTACAGAGATGGTCCTTTTGAGATCTAGACCTTAAGATGATTTGGTCGTTTTGACAATGTAGTCGTTATGATCCCAAATCTTCCAACTCTGTATTTGGAAAGTTTTAAATAATATTTGTCAAAAAATATTTTTGGTCGATAAAACACGACATATAAAGTCAGTTTACGCAAAAAAATAAAAATTTAAAATTATCAAAACCGATGTTGTTCTACTACTATGACGGTATTATAAACTAGATTTAAAAAAATATACTTTTTTTTTCTTATGTTAAACGTCGGCAGACAGGCTGACTGTCCACTTGATGGTAGGTGGATACCGTCGCCTATAACATAAGCAACGCCACAGCCAAAGTGCACTACCGATTAAAGTTAGGATTAAGTAGGAAATAGGCTCTGGCATCTCTTACTCACTCACCGAAACACATGGTAGCATTCTGTAAGTCAGTGGTTACTGCCGCCAGACAGGCTGCTCAAAAAATTTCTAAACTCAGTATGTATAATGATCGCTTGGGAACAGTGCTTTTTTTTCTGGATGAAAGGTACCCTACCCTTTTTTGTATCCCTGACAATGTGTATGCAAAATTTAATGATAATCGTTTGAATAGTTAACGCGTGAAAAAGTAACAGACAGACAGACAGAGTACTTTATTTATAATATTAGTAAGTATGTTTATTATATTATTTATAGCTGTTATATACTTTCTAATACAAATTCATTATATTTAACGGATTTTTAATAATATTAATAATAATTAAACACTATTATTACCTTACTCGTCATCGTCAATAAACAATTACAGCAAGTTAAAAGAGGTAGCGGGATAAATAAAAATGGACATGATAATAATATATTTAATCTACTACAAGTATCTATTTATTCGTCGATCTATCTATATAAATTTACTTATTTGTTTATTTATTAATACAACATTATGTAACACTTAATTTAACAATAGTGTAAACACAAACTCATTAGTGCTATGTTTCACCGGGACATCATGGCGGCGCAAACAGTCGCCGCTACCAACAAAATGTATACAGCTCTATAGAGAGTTACTCACCAGGGGCCTTAGCCAAGAACCAAACCAATGCAAACGTTTCGTTGAGTTCTTACGAAACGAAAGAAATAAAGCCCAGTGATTGGTTGTTGTAACGCCCACATAAAATTTTGACCAATCACCGGGCTTTATTTCTTTCGTTTAGTAAGAACGCAACGAAACGTTTGCATTGGTTTGGTTCTTGGCTAGGGCCCCTGGTGTCCGTTTGGTAGCGCAACCAATTTGGCGGCGCGACCAGCTCGGACGCGACAGAATGTTACTGGTCGCGCTGCCACGCTGGTCGCGCCACCACTAGTTACTATAGCGCTGTATGGTGTCTCAATCACTCGGCCGCCAGTGACGCCCCCCACCTCATTGCATGCAACACGCGTGCACTGTTGTGTTTTGTTTTTTAATTTTAATTGCTTTGATACTGATCTTTTGATAATGTCTCAGTGTGATGTGGCGACTCTGGTGTCTAGTTTGGTAGCTTACGGACACCACGGTGGCGCAACTGGTTGCGCCGCCATGGTGTCCCGGTGAAATATAGCCCTTATAATAGTGTTTATTCACGGGCGCGCTCACGAAATATCAAACAAACAATATAATATGCAAGTGTTCACGTACACGGCGAAAGTAGCGAGCAAGCTAGCGATAGCCGCGGAATAACAAACTTTTGATGTTGTTAGAGAACCATACAGTTCTCTTTTTTTATTAATTTCGTGAACACCAATTTTAACTTTTGAATAGAATAGAATAGAATAAGATTTTATTAAACATACAAATATATAGAAAGACAAACACAAAAGTCCCCCGCCACAAACCGGCTCCAACTCAGTATAATGCAGGTTATAAAAACCTGCGCCATCTCCCACTTTAGGTATGAATTTTCGATTAAAAATAAAAGATCGTCGTCCATGTTTGCAACCTATGACAACACGTCTTTACTCGCGCAAACGCCTGGCGGTCAATGTGAACAAGCACTAGAATCTAGTGCTCACATCTTTCTAGAGTTTCACCGCACACATTACGGAAAACTAGTCTCCTTTGACTTGTACCAAACGCTAAGTTCATAAGGCCGGAGAATCACCGAGACGTGTTACAAATGACCTTACTAGAAGACGCGAGCACGCAATGGAAGTTTTGTTTAAACAAATATACACTCTAATAATGGGGGCAGTAAGTACAAATCTCTTTGATTAGATTTGAGAAAGTTGCTAAAATTTCTTTCGAAACGCGAAGCTGCGATTTCACCATTGACACTTTTCTTTTATGATGGTTAGAAACAAAGAAATGGAGTAGGAAATTAAAATATATACTACCATACTAATGTTAATATGAAAGTAACTCTGTCTGTCTGTCTGTTACCTTTTCACGCCTTAACTACTCAATCGATTATCATGAAATTTTTCATACACGTTATCAGGGATACAGGAAAGAACATGTCGTCCACTAATTCCTTTACTTCAAAGTATATAATAATATACCTAGTATACCTTTATTATATAAAAAACAAAAATTTTAAAAGTTTTGTCTGTTTGTTCCCACTAATCTCCGAGTTGGTTAGACCGATTTTGATGGGACTTTTACTGGCAGATATCTGATGATATGAGGAGTGACTTAAGATACCTACTTTTATTTTAGATTAATAAAATAAAAAATATATAAGCAGCAAAAATATAAGCGTCATAGAATAAGTGATAACCTTTCCGGTTTGCAGAAAAATTGTATGCGTGCGAAGCCGGGAGCGGATCGCTTGTGTTTTATTACAAACTTTAAAAAGCACAAATAAAATTCTCCCCAAAACCACATTCGGTGAGAACATTTCTCACGTACGTAACGACATATTGTTCGCGTAATAAAAATGCCTTATAATACGCCATTGTTGTTGTGTTAGGTATTTTAAAACGTGAGTGAGGTATATATACCTACCTGCTTACTTTGACAAGTAAATTGTATTTCCTCAAGGGGAAAAAACCACAGAATAGATTTATTTATTTACTAGCTGTTGCACGCGACTTCGCCCGCGTAACTATAAAATATAGCCTATGTTACTCGATGATAATGTAGCTTTCTATAGGTGAAAGAATTTTTAAAATCGGTCCCCTAGTTTTTGAGTTAATTCATTACACATACAAAAATACAAAAAAAGTCTCTATAATATCAGTATAGAGTAAACTATGTAAAGATACATAGAACAATAAAATAGTTAAATGTACTATTTTTTCCTTCTATGTACAACACTGACATCGTGATTCCTCACAATGGAGATTAATTATTCAAATGTTTCACATACATTACAATATAATATATTATCTGTTATATATATATCTGAGATCTTAATGCACGTGTGAAAACTATTAACTCCAAGGTAAACCCCATATGGGCTTAAAAATGCAGTATAATTTGGACCTTATTGCTATTAAAATAGGGTATAAAATATCGCCTTAAACTAACCACTGGGTGATTGTATAACGCAATCCATTGTAAAATAATTACCTAAACACAAGTTACATATTACTAGCTGTTGCACGCGACTTCGCCCACGAATTTTTATAAAATACTAGCTGGTGCCCGCGACTTCGTCCGCGTTGAAAAATATTAAGTAGCCTATCCTGTGTCCCGTACGTCTAAATGTTTATCTATCAAGTTTCATGAAAATCAGTTAATTCGTTTCAGAGTTATGGAGGAACATACATACATACAGAAAAAAATCTAAAAATGGTCAATTTAGTTTCAGTATCATGTATAGAGCCTATAAACACGATATCTCTGAAAACAAAGTAACTTACTCCATGACCGACCCTTACAGATTTATTATTAGTATTGATGATAGCCTATACCTATGTACATGAAAGCTGATTATCTCCAAACACCTGAATAGATCTTCATTTAAATTATATCTAAAAACCAATCTCGATCACATTAGATTTTTAACGAAAAATGCAGATCAAAATCGGCTTATCAGTTTTGGAGATATAATGACACATACAAACACACAGATACACATAAGTATCAAACTTATATAAACACTTTGCGTCGGTGATTAAAAATAAACAATATTCACACATAAACTCACCCGTAAAATATAAGAAAATAACTTCAAAATTAAATGTTTAAACATTATAACCTTAATAAAATAAGTAGAAAGCGAGCAATGTCTCGGAATTATGGAGGGACAATAAATGCTTAAATAATCTTTGTTCGATATTTGAAATTTGAGTTAACCATTTTAACTTGAGCTCTGCACTATAAATTAATTTTAGCGCATCGATATCTTCTGATATATAAAATTTTCGTGTCGCGGTGTTTGTTGCCAAACTCCTCCGAAACGGTTGGACCGATTTTGATGAAATTTTGTGTGCTTATCGGGTAGGTCTGAGAACCGGCCAACATCTATTTTCCATACCCCTAAATGTTAAGGGTGGTCCACCCCAAAACATTTTTTTGGTAAAACAACGTTTGCCGGGTTCGCTAGTTATATTATATTATGCTCGTATTAAAACGTGAAGCGCCAATTTTTTTTTAATAACTATACTATCGCCCCTGGCTTCGCATGGATGATTTTTTTTTACAAATTATATACCTACTTACTCAAACCTTTTTTATCGCTCTTTTAAATAGTGAAAATCTTATCAAAATCCGTTGGGTGATTATTAAGATTAAGTTAGCAGAAAAATTAACAGAAATTGAAAGTGACCCGCTCCCGGGTTTGCACGGATGCATTTTTTTTAAATAATATACACCAACCTCTCTTTTAATCACACTTTCCATTAATAAAAACCGTATTAAAATTCGTTGCAGACAGCGACTTTATTTTATAAAATGTTTAGATATAGAAAATAACCTACTCGTATGTCTATATTGATATATTATTTTATTATTAAGATAAGTATGCAAGAATTTATTATTAAGATTATTTAATTTAATTATACATTATTAACTTTTTCATGCAAAAAGCTACACTACTAAACTGTTGAACTTTACAGAAAGTACATTAATAATTATAATTTATACATAAAACTAACACATAGTGTATAATTTAAAACACTGATGACATCGTAAATAAAAACTGTACAAAAAGAAGGAGATAATATTGACGCTTACTGTTGAATTTTGACCAGTTCCAGAAGACTTGTCTTAATATTAGACTACTTCTTATTGGAATGACTAATGGTAATTATCTTTACCCTTCCTTCATTAGATACCATCGGAACTAGCGATACCAGAACTCTATTTATCGATATTATACTAATAAAAATCTGTAAGGGTCGGTCGTGGAGTAAGTTACTTTGTTTTCAGAGAAATCGTGTTTATAGGCTCTATACATGATACTGAAACTAAATTGACCATTTTTACAATTTTTTTCTGTATATATGTATGTATGTTCCTCCATAACTCTGAAACGAATTAACTGATTTTCATAAAACTTGGTAGATAAAAATTTGGACGTACGGGACACAGGATAGGCTACTTAATATTTTTCCAGCTAGTAAACAATAAAGCCCCATATCTATAGACCTTGTATACAATGAAATTATTGTGACCGGTAATCAAAGCTAATTACGGTACTATCACTCTATAATTTAACAACAGTGAGATTATGAGGTCGTCGACACTGATGTAGTAAGTACAATTTAGCAATATTTCTGCAACCGTGTCAGCACCAATATAGCGAGACCTCTGTTACGAAACACTGTGTACAGTAAAAGAGTTCAAAGTGGTGTTACGTCGTTAGGAAGTATTTCAATGTGAATTAATTTAATATAGCAACGGGAGCAGGGTTAATTAGATTTAACTCAATTTAGCAATTGTCGTCTTTTGTCTGTACTTAAAGGACTGGTTAAAAGTGGTTTATATTTATCATGTTTCTTTGACGCAAATCTATATATATATAAAAATCTCATGTCACGATGTATGTTCGCGATAAACTCTGAAACTACTGAACCGACTTTGATCAAACTTCATAAGTATCTGTTATTTGGTCCAACTTAAAAGATAGGATAGTTTATATCTCATTTTTTTATTATTTTGTTTATTATTTTTTTAATTATATGATATTATTAACATAGCGCTATCTGTTGATACTTATTCAATACAGCAATTATTTATCTGTGAGTTCCATAAGGTTCTCACAGATGACGGTTTAAAGTAATTTATCGGCTGGATTGCAAAAAAGCACCCCGGGCGAAGCCGGGAGCGGGCCACTAGTACGTTTATAAAATTGCTTCCATAGTGGGAGGCAATAGTTAAATGTGTGTAAAACCAGATATTACAAATAATTATAGCGTCCCAGCATGCAAGTGTGTGCGAAATATTGTATATATATTACAAGTCAGTTAATTAACAATTATTGTAAACAAAAAAGTCCCTAAGTAAAATAAACCAGAAAAACCGTTCAGATAAGTGATAACAAAATCGGAGGTTACAGCTACATATCTAAGTATATATCCAAAAATATAATTACATCACTCGCTAGCTAAAAGATCAAAGAATTTTATAGTATATTGGAATTAGTTAGAATTAGTTGTATATGTAAATGTAAAATACACAGCCGTGTCCACGACACAGCCACAGCCCATTTTTTTTTATGAGAAAGAGAGGCAGACAGGTTGACGGTAAACGTAACGGGGATTATAAAACACAATAAATAAAGCCACCAAGTAAATTTTTAATTCTTATTTGACACTTCATATCAAATCCCTGTCAAATTTTGGAGTATTTTAAAATTCAATCAAACAATAGCAGATTTAAAATCTTTGCTACCGCGGTTGCAAAGGTTTTAAGAATTATAATGGGCAAAGCCACGCGTCACATTAAGTTAGTGTTAGCAGAAATTATGACATAAAATAATGCAAATTTAATGCGGTTTTAGTGTTTGTTTCATTCCAATCGGCTTACAAACAAAAAAGTTTCGAACTATTAAAGTAAAGGATATAAACGCGTATTATATAACTTTTATAGAACTATTATAAAACGAAGTAGCGGCTAGGCCTAGGCTCAGCTCAGTTATATTATAATATTTTTTGCACCTTGTGTCGTACATATAATCCAGTTGGATAATGTGAAGTCTCCTTAACGGGGAGTTCTATTTATAATTGACAGTACCAATATGATCGCGTCACCTTTGACCGTTATTTTATGCTATCTCTGCAATTATAAATGAGTATATGAAATAGATACATTGATTGAAATTTTTTTTATTTTTTTATTTGTCATGTTACTAAGGGAACGTTTGGCTGCAGTCTCTTTTGAGAATTTTTGATTTTTTAGTTTTGTATATGTAGAAAAATATAAAATTACTTCTTAGCACATACATATATAACAGTTTGACGAGCTCTATAGATGAGTGGTTTGGGTGTGCTTACCTTAACGCTCTGTTCCACGGGTCCCGGGTTCGATTCCCGGCAGGGTCAACTTTGGTGGGGTAACGTACTTTTCAAAGTTCCCAGTCATTTGGGCAGTCCGTCTGTCCCTCCTTACGGAAGGCCTCAAATAACAGCATTTGTGCTTGTCTGTTTAGGTCAGTGAATAAGGAATACCAGAGCCCTGTTCCCTATCCTAACTACGGTTGGAAGCGCACACGCAGCGCCTGTGGCGTTTCTTGTGTTATACTTAAGGCGACGGTAGCCACAACAAAATAAATTCATTCATAAAATTAAAAATAACTTTATATAAACAAAAAGCGCTTGGACACCTTTAACAAAACATTATTAAAATTAATTAATTAATTAACAGTGTCATTAACTGATAAAACAACAATTAAGTCAAAACGACAGATAGTGAAATCGTTTTTAAATTGGTCATGAAAATAAAATAAATTTTATTTTATTATAAACATACACTTGTTCGCACGGGTGAATTTTTTTTCTGTAAATTATATATTATAACCTTCATTGTTTAACGCTTATTTTTTTTTAATAAATGAATACTTAAGTTTAATAATTGTTACATTATAAATGCAACACAAGGAATGTTTATAAAATTTTAAATAATTTATAAAAATATCACTAAGAATTTTTTTTCGATTTGAAAAAAAAATCAACTAATTAATTAATGGAATTTATATCAATCGAGGCTTGTAATAATAAAAAATAAACAATATTTAAAATTGAGATAATAAAATTAAATATGTACTACATAATAATAATTTATATATAATTACTAGCTGACCCGGAAAACGTTGTTTTGCCATACGAAAAAATATAATTTAGGGGTATGGAAAATAGATGTTGGCCGATTCTCAGACCTACTCGATAAGCACACAAAATTTCATCAAAATCGATCCAGCCGTTTCGGAGAAGTTTGGCAACAAACACACACGACAATTTTATATATTAAATTATATTATACTTTTCGCTATAATATAATTATAGCCTCGACCAACAAACACCACAAGAGGCTTTCACTAGATGTCTGGGTCAAGAGACAGATACAGAAGGAGACACGCTAGTTTTAGTTTTTTTATAATATTTATTGTTTTTTTTTTTAATTTATATTATAAAAAAAATAAATAAATAATTAAATAATAATAAAATGTATGGTTAGTATCTGGCAACCTTGTTCTATTTTAAATGTCAACATTTTAAAATTTCAAATTATTCAACGTTTTTTCTTATTCAAATTACTACTATTGTAATACTACGCATTGTTTGAAGCTAATACGTGTTGAAGGTAAAAAAAAAACAAATAAAACACTTAAAAATCGAGATGAAGAGGAAAAAAAAAACTTACGTAGGTAGTTTTTCCTTCGCAACCTTGCAAACAATTCTCAATTTAAAATGACACTTTTAAATTTGGAACGCGCGCAGTGACCGCTCGACCAACGGTGACTGGCCAGTCTGGCTTGTCCGTGAAAAAGTCGCAACCGCAGTTTAACAACAGCGCAACAAACATTAAAACCACAGCACGAACTGTGTACATCCAGTCTGCACTTTATTAGGGTGTGTCCACACGGGGCGCGTTAAAAAAACGCCAACGATATCGGGTCATTTATATTTTTCCTAATTTTTTTTTATTTTATTTATAATTTTAACAATTTTAAGGGCTATAATATATAAAATAACATGTAAAATGATAAAACTAAAAACCACTGAGGTTTAATCTCGTTTTATCATTTGCAATTATTAATAATTCTAACTATATACTATTAATTGCTTTTTAAAAAATATTGCTTTAACTTAAATTTAATATTTTTAATCGATCGACAATGTAAGTAAGTAAATATAAGTACTCTAAGTTACTCCTTATACCATCAGCTACGGCTAGTGAGAGTTCCGCCAAAATCGGTCTAGACGTTTCGAAGATTAAGTAGGAAACCAATAGCTTTACATAATTAAAAAGCACATTCAAATGCAATATTAAATTTTTTAATTAGCCTATTAGTAGTTTGACAAAAATAAAATTTATAACTAGGAATGTACAATAAACAAAATAATAATAATAAAATAATGGTCCAACTTTGAAAGTTTATGGTTTATTATCTTTACATTTTTAAATATATTATTATGTTAAATTAGTAAATATGTCGTGGCCAGATCATAGAATTGATCATTTCATGAAATGGCCAGCTATAATGTAGGGTATCCATATCAAAGGTTTAATAAAAACTCCAAATAAAGAAGGAACATATAGAAAAAGATAATAGTTAAACGCTGGTTATTCAATTATATGGCCAGTTTAAGTTTGCCATTTCATGAAGTGTTCAATTCTATTACCTGGGCACAAGATATACAGATACAACATACCTATATAGATACCTATAATAGTAGATCATCAAATAATAACAATATTATATACACATACCTAATAAGTGAGTGTGCTCAGTGGTATATCGGTGAGTATCTGTATATCGGTAAATTTATTTACATACTAGCTGGCGCCCGCGAGTTCGTCCGCGTTGAAAAATATTAAGTAGCCTCTCCTGTGTCCCGTACGTCTAAATGTTTATCTACCAAGTTTCATGAAAAACCAGTTAATTCGTTTAAGAGTTATGGAGGAACATACATACATACATACAATACCTACACTTACAGATTTATTATTAGTATTGATTGATGCTGGTACGATTCTACAGCTAACAGTTTTTGGAACATGGACTATTCGAGGGTATAACTTATTCAAGAAATGTAATAGGACGAATCTAGACAACATATTTTGTTCGCGACTTAAATTGTAGCTATTTTATTATTAAAAAATAATATTAGGTAATTATCTGAAATACTAATTTTAAATACAAATATTCGCGCCGCTAGAGCTCGTGAACCTGTCTCTGGTCGTTCAGTCATATCTGTCTGTTTTTCCTCTAAATTCTTCTAAATTAGTCAATGGATTTCATTACAGTTTTCATTAATGAAGAGCTATAAACTAGGAAGGCTAGTAGACAAAAGACGACAAGTGCGTGTGTGTGTGTGTGTCTGCTCTGCTGTGCTCAGTTTCAAAATGGAACTACCGGTCCATTTTGAAAAGTAACATGTATATTATACTAACAGGTGCCCGTGACTTCGTCCGCTTCGAATTATATGTATATGTGTATAGAAATCTGCCTCGTTTGACGCTCTTTTCATTAGTGAAAGCCGCATTAAAATCCGTTGCGTAGTTTAAAAGACCTAAGCGTCGTACAGAGGGACAGACGACGAGAAGCGACTTTATTTTATACTATAACTAGTGGCCCGCTCCCGGCTTCGCCCTGGTGCAATCTGTTAGATTGTCTTACACCGCCATCTGTTAGATTGTCATGGAAGTCACAGATAATTTTAACAAATAATTGCTGGATTGAATAGGTATTAATATTATATAATTTGCAAAAAAATAATAAACAAAATGAGATATAAACTATCCTATCTTTTAAGTTGGACCAAATTACATATAGTTAGGAAATTTTATCATAATCGGTTCAGTAGTTTGGGAGTTCATCGCGGACAAACAACGTGACACGAAATTTTTATATATGTACTAGTGGCCCGCTCCCGGCTTCGCACGGGTGCATTTTTTTACTCAATCCAGCTTATAAAATTACCTTACATCGCCATCTGTTAGAATCTTTTGGAACTCACCGATAAATAATTGCTGGATTGAACATGTATTGAATAAGTATCAACAGATGGCGCTATGTTAATAATATTATATAATTTTCAAAAAAAATAAAATAAACAGAATGAGATATAAACTATCCTATCTTTTAAGTTGGACCAAATTACATATAGTTACGAAATTTTATCAGAATCGGTTCAGTCGTTTCGGACTTTATCCCGAACATACATCGTGACACGAGATTTTTATATATATAAGATTTATATAAGGATAACGCTGCGTTTATGTCGAGTAGTGTGGAGACACCTTATTGCTAATAATTCGTACAAACTTTAACCCGGCTAAAGAGTATACGTCACCTAATAATGAGTGTACAAACGACATATTGATGTATTTAATTTGTTCACATTATCGCGTTATAATCTTTATTTGCTATTCAATGTCCGACCGGTTTTTACGTGGACAGAGAGTCGATGATTTGTTTTTGTCGATTAGCGGGATCCATATATTGTCGTATATAGTATTTATCACTAAATTTATTTTAACCTTTATGAGGTACTTATAAGTGCCATATTATAAGGTTCTATAAGTGGAGTATATCCTTATATATATAAAAATTACGTGTCACGTTGTTTGTCCGCGATGAACTCCCAAACTACTGAACCGATTTTGATAAAATTTCGTAACTATATGTAATTTGGTCCAACTTAAAAGACAGGATAGTTTATATCTCATTTTGCTTATTATTTTTCAAATTATATAATATTATTAACATAGCGCCATCTGTTGATACCTATTCAATCCAGCAATTATTTACCTGTGAGTTCCAAAAGATTCTAACAGATGGCGATGTAAGGTAATTTTATCAGCTGGATTGAGTAAACCACTATTAATATTATAAAAGAATGTTTAAATTTGAATATGTGAGAATGATTGTATATACTGTGTTGGCTCCATTTAAATAATTAAATAAATACTATCCCCTCCAAGCGATGCTCGGGTGTTTTATTTTGTAAGTTATATATATATAAACCTTAATAGTTTATCAGTCTTTCTATTAGTGAAAACCGTATCAAAATCCGTGGAGTGGTTTAGAAGAAGCGAAGAAACAGACAGACGCGAGCGGTGTCTGTACATTAAATGTTAAAAAGAAAATTGAGTGTGTCAACTCCGACGCACGACTGGAGTTTACACCTTAATACCATTGAATTACTATATTAATTTTAAATTGACTTTAAATTTTGAATATGAAATTTGAATTTTGACCTAATTTTTTAATTTGAATTTTTTCAAAATTTACGTTGCGAAGAACGTAACGTTTTTAATTTAATGTTTTTATTAATTTTACTTCCTCATAAATTTCCATACCGGGGGTCTCATACAATAGGAATAAACTCCAAAAACATAATAAAACGAGTATACAAAAAATAGTATTTAGAATTTTTGTCTGTTTGTGCGCTAACCTCTGAAACAAGCGTTGGATCTATTAACTTTTCTTTATTTATTCTACAAGGAATTTTTTTATTATTAATTCTTTCACATGTATTGACATTACTTGGTATTTATTAATTTATTTATATATATTTTTAATATTCTAATTTAATTGTTTTATTATAATTTGTTTTTAATTGAATTAATTTCACACATTTGACGTTGCTATCGTATAACTGCTTTTGCATGCCAGATTCTGGTGAAACAAAATCAGATTTTGTTGTACCACTTTTTTAGCAAATAAATGTGCGAGTTAATTTAAAGACGTATTCAAGAGTTGTGAACTGAAGATGTATTTGAATCAAGTGAAAGGTAGATGCGTTCGTGTTTTGAATTTCGAATAGACAAAAGCGTTATAACGGTTCTTTGGTGTAAGTAAAGCGTCAACTCTTTCACTTTAAGTACAAACACACCTCTTGTATGTTAAGTCTACATTGAGACGTTACCGTGAAATTTCCTCTTTACTTTTACTAGTAGCATTGCCGAGATTTACAGCCATAAATTGGTGGCGTCTGGCGGCAGAAACCATCCCTTACCTGGTAAACTTGATTTGATTTATCTTTGAAGAGTCCGTTGGATGAGTGGTTAGGGTACTTGGCTAATGTCTCAGGGACCTCAGGTTCGATTCCCGGCGGGGTCAAATTTGGAAATGAACTTTTCAAATTTGGCATTTTTCTGGATTTGGAAAGTTGTTGCAGGGCACACTGCGTTTCGCAGTCAATTGGATAGCTCGTCTGGCGGCAGTAACCACCACCACCACCTTACAGAAGACCATCGTGAAATAACAGCACATGTGCTGTTGTGTTTCGGTGAGTGAGTAAGGGATCAGAGCCCATTACGCCATCCCTTCCTTATCCCTTATTCTTCTATGGTCGGCATAGCACTTGCAGGTACTGTGGCGTTGCTTGTGTTATAGGCGACGGTAGCCACCTACCATCAAGTGGATCTTAACATAATAAGGCGACTGAAGAGTGCTGAACGCGGTTGGATAGATCTAAAAGAGACTGAAGAGCGCTGAACGCGGCTGAATAGAGCTGAAAGAGACTGAAGAGCGCGGAAAGCGGCTGAATAGAGCTGAAAGAGACTGAAGAGCGCTGAAAGCGGCTGAATAAAGCTGAACGCGGCTGAATAGAGCTGAACGCGGCTGAATGAGTCTGAGGAGCGCTGAAAGCGGCTGAATAGAGCTGAACGCGTCTGAATGAGACTGAAGAGCGCTGAAAGCGGCTGAATAGAGCTGAACGCGTCTGAATGAGACTGAAGAGCGCTGAAAGCGGCTGAATAGAGCTGAACGCGGCTGAATAGAGCTGAAAGAGACTGAAGAGCGCTGACATAATAGGAACCTATTTTATAACACCCGACGCAAGAGTTTTCCTCAGATAATAATTTGAGGATTTTTTTCCAACCCTACTACAAGTTAGATTCAAAAATTTCTTTCACCTATCGATATTATAATTTATATATTCCAAAAACATATCAAAAATTTGAGTCTCAAATTTTGATTTTGTAGTAAATTTATCTGGACTAAAATTTTCACCAATCATTTAGTAGGGTAATTTGGAAAAAAAACATACATTCTCCTATTTATTTATACTTTATTAACATATTTTTCTTTTACATCACTATTACACGACTTTTGCTTTAACATATCGACCAGCTGTTCCAACGTCATCTCCCTGGGACTACTTTTGGAAAAGGGGGTAGTTTCAAAAACCTCATATCTGGGGGTAGATTCCATAGTGCATCTACCGCACACCACAATCAAAGGGTATCCCATTCTGAAATATATTATTTATGTGTCAAAGTTTCCACTTGAAGAAAAAAAAGACTTTTCCCTTTATCTATTTATATACAAAACTTACAGAATCAATTATTGAATTTATGACTGCAATCAATAGCACTAGCTGTGCTATTGATCAATAGCACAGCTATTTAGGACTAGCTGGTATCCGCGACTTCGTCCACGTAAAAAAATAAGCAATATAACGCTCGACCTCTTGTTGCTATTACACTTTTGACAGGCGTTAGTTTTCTCAATTTTAAATGATCCCTTGGGAACTTTACTTTTTATTTTCTGGATGAAAGATACCCTATGTCCTTTCTTGTAACCCTGACAACGTGTATTCAAAATTTCATGATGATCGCTTGAGAAGTTAAGGCGTGAAAAGGTAACAGACAGACAGAGTTACTTTCACATTTATAATATTATTATAGTGTGGATAACACAAAAAATAAATAACTGCAAAATTGGAACAAAAATGTCGTTCAGGATCTCAATTTTCCACATTTTCAAATATACTACATTAGTTCTTAATCGAGTGAACTTGGATATTTTTTTTCTTATTTTTCCAGAGCTGGAATATAACCTAGTCTATCGGCTAAACACACACACACACACACACACACACACATATTATATTGATACAAGTGTGCCATACAAAATGTGCCCAACGGCGCCTTTGAATTGATTTTAAAGTTCAGAAAACATCAAAACCTTCAAAAAATTTCAAAATTTTGAAGTTCAGAAAAATTCAAAATTTCAAAATCTGTAGAAAACTTCAAAATCGAAAAAAAATATCTTAACACGCTAATAAAGGTATGTCAATAGACGGTAACATAACTAACCTGTCTGCCATCATGAGCCGCCTGCCGATGGTGAGATGGTGACGGTCGTCCACCACCAGGTCGTCGGCGAGGCGAGTGGTCGCGGACAGCTCGCTTGCCACTTGCCGTACGCGGTCTATCCCGTGGGAGGACCACTCCTTCGAGCCTTCCTGTTTTGTGTTCACATTTTGAGGTTATGTTTTTTTTTTTAATACTAAAAGGTATAATGAAAACAATCAGTAATATAAGTAACTCATCAATCTATTACAACTATGAATTTTGCGTCACAAATGCCAAAGCGGCACATAAAAAGTACGCCTAAAACGGAATCGTGACGGATTCCGTTTTAGGCGACCAAGTTCTACTATTCATTTTGAACTATAATGTGTTGGACATAAAGTCACATTTTCTTTAAACGACAGACGTTTGGTTGGTTTCAAATGGCAGATGACAAGAGTTGATGCTCTGATGCTCACTTTTGAATGTTCCATAAAGTTCCTAGTGTTTTGTGTGGCGTGCGAAATCCATAGTTTTAGTAGATTAATGCATTAACCAGCAAAGGACCTAACAGAGAGCCTTGTGGTATACTCCACTCGGGGGCCCTAGTTATTAAAAAAAGTATATATTAAAAAATATATAAAAAATAATTAAAAAAAAAACAGCAATTTTAACAGGGTGAATAAGTTATTGAATTTTTTCACACATTTAAAGAAAAAAGTATAATTTTTAGGGATTACAGTTTTTTCACCTGCATTCGGTTTCAACGCTGAATGGCTGAGAATCTATGCAAGTCGAGAACGGACCACGTACAGCGCTGGACGCTGTATAGAGCTAAACATGTCTGAAGAGCGCTGAAAGCAGCTGAAGAACGCTGAACGCGGCCGAAGAGCGATAAACGTGGCTAAATATGAATGTAGTTAAATAGCGCTGAACGCAGCTCAAGAATGCTGATCGCGGCTGAAGAACGCTGAAAGCGGCTGAAGAGCACTGCACGCGGTTGGATAGCGCTGAATGCGACTGAATAGGACTGAACGTGGCTGAATACCACTGAATGCAGTTAAATAGCGCTGAAGCTGAATAGCGCTGAACGCAGCTGAACATTGTTTAGCGCGAAAGCTGAATAGACTTTACAAACTTAACAGACTCATACACATTTCCATACAAAATTGGTGTTTTTTCTATGTACAAAAGCTGAATTAAGCTGAAAAGGTGTATTCACTCCCTTAATGTGATCTCTTGTCGATAATGACAAGAGACAAGATGTAATAAAATTAAAAATGGCACCTATAGGAACCAAACTGACCTTGGGTCCTATGACTATAGCTCCAAACGGAGCTATAGCTCTAGGCCACCTGAGACAAGTCTCTGTCGACAAAGCCTCCAGACTGGCTGCCAACAACCTGATGGAAAAATCATTAGAGATTACATATAAGTAAAATTTAAGCGTCCGTTTGTAAGAAGGTAGGCAGACAGGCTGACGGTCCACTCGATGGTAGGTGGCTACCGTCGCCTATAACGTAAGCAACGCCATTGGTGGTGCAATTGAGCCGCCGACCATAGAAGGGTTAAGGATGAGGAAGGGATGGGGTTATGTATGGGCTTTGGCACCCCTTACTCACTCACTTGATGGTAGGTGGCGACAGTCGCCATAACACAAGTAACGCCACAAGTGCTACAAGTACAAGGCAGCGCACTAGCACTCCCCTTGGTGTTGCTTGTGTCCTTAGGCGACGGTAACCACCCACCATCAAGTGAGCCGCCAGCCTGTCTGCCATCTTTATATTATAAAACCGACCATAAAAGGATTAAGGATAAGAGATAAGAAAGGGGGGGGGGGGGGGTAATGGGCTCTGGCATCCCTTACTCACTCATCGAAACACAACAGCACATAATATGCTGTTATTTCACTGTGGTCTTCTGTAAGGGAGTGGTTACTGTCGCCAGATGCAGTGTACCCAGCTTAAAGTAAAAGTTAAAGGGATACTGCCACTTGTATGAGATAAAGGAATGGGGGTCTTAATCTTAAAAGGGTTAATGAAATGTATTTTGGATTTGTAACATCTCACCTCTCGGCTTGGTGTGGGAGAAATCGTGCAAATGTGACGGAAACGTGTTACAGGATTTATTGAACGCGCGCTATTTCATTTGACTAATCGCCGCAGTGTTGCTAAAGTGAATTATAATATTTAAAATCCAGCAAAAAAATATATCTGGACAATTTTATCTATTCATACTATATCATCATATTATAAATGTGATAGTAACTCTTGTCTGTCTGTTACCTTTTCACGCCTTAACCACTCAACCGATCTTGATGAAATTTTGCATATACGTTGTCAGGGATATAGGAAAGGACATAGGGTACCTTTCATCCCGGAAAAAAGTACTTTTAGCGATTTATCGTCTAAAAATATAAAGAATTGGGTGCCACTGTCGCGTGGCGGCGCCACCGTCGTCACAGCGATAACGATTTCAGGCTTTGTTACTCATATATTTTCTTTTTGAACGCGGACAAAGTCGCGGACACCAGCTAGTCATATTGTAAATGTGAAAATAACTCTATTTGTCTGTCTGTCTGTTACCTTTTCACGCCTTAACCGCGCAACCGATCGCGATGAAATTTCGCATACAGGTTGTCAGGGATACAGGAAAGGACATAGGGTACCTTTTAACGGCAATAATAATTTGTGAAATGGTCAAAAAGTGATAGGAACATTGTGACTATAGGGTTTGAATGCCGAGACGAGATGTTACGCATCGTCATACGACATGTATGTAAGGCTTTTTATTTTATTTTTTGGGAAAATATCGACCTGGTGATACCTATGCCGTAGCAAGACATGAAGATGGGAGTGCGAGGTCCACCCGAAGACACGAACCCAGCATCGAGGGGTTCGCTGTACCGAGTCCCCAGGAGGAACGTGTGACCCACCTATCAAGGACACCCACCCTCTCGATAAATGTTTCAATTTAAAAGAATTCTAATAATATACAGGGTGTCCCACGACTATGCCACATGGAGGGAAAGTACCTTGAATATTGTAGTTGGAACATTTTACTGAAAGAAGACATTATTTTAATAGGTACTGATGATAATGTCAGTTGTATGTCCTTACAGCAATGTCAGCTTTTCATTTTTCTGAACAAAATTTCACATCAAATGTTAAAATTCATGGTCTTCCTTTTATTTCTGACACTATGTTATTTAGCAAAAAATAATCCTTATGATGAAGCCTTTCGATCGGTATGAAAGCTACAGGGTAATTTTTTTTCTCGTGTAGCGGGTTCGATTCCCGGTTCACCCATGTAATTATTTAAAAATCTATGAATGCAGTTTAAATTGTTTTCCAAATTAAAATAATGTCTTCTTTCAGTAAAATGTTCCAACTACAATATTCAAGGTACTTTCCCTCCGTGGCATAGTCGTGGGACACCCTGTATATGTTGTTTAGTTTATGTAAGCAAATTAACGGTAAACTTTTATATAAAAGTGCGTAAAGGTTTTAATTAATTAATTAATTGGATTTATGTTTGTTTTGACTGAAATTCGACATTAAATTTATTCGCTATAATCAATCATCGAAGTACTAAAATTGTGGATTTTGCGTGACAAAAGTCAAAACGACACATGTCAAGTACGCCTAAAACGGAACCACGGCGGAGTCAATGGTGAAAGGTAGTAACGACCAACTTCTACTATTCATTTTGAACTATAATGTGTTGGACATAAAGTCACATTTTCTTTAAACGACAGACGTTTGGTTTGTTTCAAATGACACATGACCGAGTTGATGCTCTACGCGTATGTCACTTTTGTCATGTTCCATAGAGTTCCTAGTTTTTTGTGTGGCGTGCGAAATCCATACTTGTAGTACATTGACGGTCTTAATGTTCAAAAAACGTCAATACAAAAAATCATTAATTATTTTTTTTCAGCCTTAATTTATGAAAGCTACTCGTGTGTTGCTTTTAATTTTTAAAGGTGCCATGACATTAATTGGACTCAATCGTCATGGCCGTAAGGCTCTTCACTTATTCCTTTGCGCTTGTCACTTTACCGTGTCAGCTGTCACTGTCACTTGTCAAAAAGTTCCTAGTTTTTTTGTGTGGCGTGCGAAATCCATACTTGTAGTACATTGATGCATGCAAGTAGTGAAGAAGTTTAAATAGAGAACGCAAATAGTGAACCGACCTCCACGGTGGCCACCGCACGCGTGGGCTTAGAGCAACGCTCGCATATCTCTGTCTCGCTCTGACGCCGCGCGTGCGAGCAGGACGGACATACCGCGAGCGTGTCCTCGCCTGCACACGCGTCTATCTGCCACTCGTGCGAGAGAGAACCGCCCATTTCGCCACTGGGCGCCAACACTGGACACGAACAATGGAATGTTTGACTAACATGTAGACCAAACGGTCTAGTGTCTGTTAACCAAACTGTTGCGGGTTCGAATCCCGCTAGGGGTAAATGTTTTTATGTGTTAACATTTTACCTTTTTTACCCGAGTCATGGATGTTTGTACTTATAATATGTATGTACAGTTGAAACCGGATATAACGACATATCGGTTACAACGACCAAATGGCAATGTCCCTGTTGAATGCCTATAACGATTTAATATTGCTTACAATGACTATCCGTTTATTACGACCAATTTTTGTGGTCCCAGGGAAGGTCGCTATAACCGATTTTCACTGTATTTACAAAAAAAAGTAATCTATGTATTATATCAACTGTCTGGTGTCTATAATACAAGCATTAGTTGCTTAGTGTGAAACTAAATGGTGCTGTGTGGAATGTGTGAAGATATTTATCATTATTATTATTATAAAATTGAAATATTCCATTTTTACAAAATAAATAATGTCTAAATAAGACTAGATGTTGCATGCGACTCAAAAATTAGTGAACCTATTTTAAAAATTCTTTCATCGGCAAGTAACATGGGCTATATTTTATACAGTTACACGGGCAAAGTATTAAATAACTAGTTCTCAACCCAAATCTCACCTTTGTAAACGGGCAAGTCGAGTTTCTGAAATATATTCTCGTAAGCGGAGCATACTTCCCCGTAGACATCCATGGCACTCCGCTCCGAGTCATGGGCCCCATACAGATCGAGCATGGAGAACTCACGAGCCCTGAGCAACCCGTGTTTGGGCCTTCGCTCGTCCCTATATTTGTTGCTTATCTGAAATACCATAAACGAACGGTAAACAACACCATAATCCACAACCTATTATGGCCGCAATGCTTCCAATAAAAAGGATCAAAAATCAATTTCATTCAATCTGTACATTTGATCCTCAAAATTGACAAAATTTACCACGACAGTTTGCCAAGCTTTCATCGTAAGATACGGTAATTCATAATAATAAAGAAATGCATAAGAAACAGTGCAAATAAAGAAACTATCTTTGAATGGTGGCCACCGGTCATGCTATCTCGCTCACTCGCGTCATGCTACTTCGCTTACACACGTTCTGGTATCTCACTCGCACACGGCATGCTATCTCGCTCGCACACGTCATGCTATCTCGCTCACACACGTTATGCTATCAATAAAAATTGTTTTTTTCTATGTTAAGGTCGTCAAACAGGCTGACGGTCCACTTGAAGGTAGGTGGCTACCGTCGCCTATAAATAACACAAGCACCAAATCAAAAATGCTGTTTTCACTGTGGTTTTAGATTAGATACAAATGAATACTTAGTTACGTAAAAAGAAATACATAGTTATAAAAGAAGAAATTACTTACACGAAAAAAAGAAATACATATTTAGGTACAAAAGAAGAAATTACTTACTTAATTAAGTAGTTACGAAAAAAGAAATATTCAGTTACAAAACAAGAAAGAAACATTTAACATAAGACTAGATTATACCACTCATACCTGATATAATAGAAGAGGTAGTTGCTTATATGTCAGCGTACCAATGTCTGATAAAACACTTGCTATAGCTTCCTCGTGTGTCTGAAAATTATAATATAAGATAATATTATACACTATTCTTATTAAAGTTAGAATTAGATTAGATTAGACAGTTTTAGAATTTAGATTACATTATTTAAAAATGTAGAAACTGTGCATTTGATCTTTTAGGACATATAGTATTTGACATAGATATTAAATAATATATTACCGGAGCTAAAACATATTTCTTCTGATGTCTATCTTCAACTATCATCAATTCTGCACCAACATCTGTCAATCTACCCGTCTTCTCCCATAAATTAGCTGCCGTTAGTGCAGGCAAAGACAACCTCTGCGCCCCAACCTCCTCTATGCATGTTTTTATTATATTTTCTAGTTTATCTATGGCTCTGCGGGCCAAAGGCAATAATGTAAATAGGCCTGAGCTTGATGCGTGTATAAGGCCATTTTCTAGAAGTAGCTGAAAAATGAAGAAAAAGATTTTGTAAGAAAATAAATAATAATAATTGATATGAACTTTTCAAAGTTGACTGGTTTGGATCTGGAAAGTAGTGGCACGCACACTGCATTTCGCAGTCATTTAGACAGCCCGTCTGGTGACAGTAACCATCACCTTACAGAAGACCACCGTGAAATAACTTTATGTATGTTGAGGTTATAAGCATTAGCAATACGAATTAAATAGAAAAATGTTGAGAAATTTATGTCCTTAGGTGTATAGATTAATCCTATTACTAGATTTGTTGCTTTTTCGGAAGAATTACAATAGATAATGTATTAATAATAATGAAAAGCGGAAAATTAAATTTTGATAGTCTTACCTTTTGACTTTTACATGTGATTTCAGTATTTTTAATTTTAGCATTCTTCGGTATTGTTATAATCGGTTGGAATATTTTAGATAAATATCGCATTTTAATTTAAATAAGGTGTTTTATTAATTAATAATAGATTTTTTTATACACATATAGATAAAGCAAAACAAAACGAGCAACTGTCACTGTCACTGTCATGCAATAAACTTCTGAGTTGTCATTGTCACCGTCGCTTATGTCAGTGTCGACATTATATAGTATTCTGTGGTTTCAACCATATTTGAAATAATTGTCAGTAAAATGTAATGAGAATAATATGAATTAGAATAAGCATTATAAGATATAAGCAATAAAGGAAGACGTGATTCGTTATCCTCATGATCTTTAAAACTGAGCCCAGTGGTGTCAGCTTCATTCAGGCGCTCTAACAATACTTCTAATTTCCTACATATTTGTATGTATGTATGTATGTATGTATGTGACATAGCTGGGCACCGTTAGTCAAATAGTTAATCGGTTACCGTTACCAAAAAATCTAACTTTCCGAAGATTTAACGGAAGTCAAGATTTAAAGTCTCGCTAGAGTAGTTATATTCTTTGATTTAAAGTTAAAAGAAGTAAGTAACCGAAATATGTTAGGTGCTCAAGGGATCGTCTAAAAATATAAAAAATTGGGCACCTGTGTCGCCGTGGCGGCGCCACAGTCGTCACAGCGAAAATGATGTTTGTGTCACATACTTTCTAAGGTGTTATGTTTTTCATTTTACAAAGCGGATGAAGTTGCGGCCACCAACTAGTATAGATGTAATAAGTATTATTTTGTATACTGTAGAAATAAAAAACCGAAATGCGTTGCTCTGAAAGAGGAATTATATTTATATTAAACTTATATAAAACAATTTTATATTAAACAAAATAATTTTACATTTCCTTTTTTATACAATTTCACCATACTAAATACTAATCTTACCTGAAAGAGAAACAACATTTAAAGAGAAACAACATTTCTATATTCTTAATGCTTTAAATTATGTATTTATTATTTATTCACACGTCTTGTCTTGTTTTAATATACCTGCGTGTTATTCCCGCGTTGTAGGTAGCCGCTTTTAAAATTATAAACAACTACTACATACCTACTAAGAAGTTTACAACGCGGGAAATTCAAATTAAATGAAGTGAAAACAACTTCATTTACATAGATATGTAACATAATATTAGATATAGATTAGTATATACTCGCTGCTTCTTTTTCGTGATAAGTTAAAAGTAGTTTTCTATTTCCCAGAACTCATTCAAGATCATATAAAATTCATAGGTAATTTTTTTTTTATAAAATTGACACAGACAGAGAGAGTTCGGTTATAAAAACTCGCTGTGGCTCAAATAAAATATAAGTATATAGAAACACTCTTCTGTTAAAAAGCTTCTGATTTGTAAAAAAATCAATTCAATTCATAGGCTAGTTTTCGAGTTTTGTTAACACAAACATACGGAAGCTAAATTTTTATATAGTTTTTCTTTTAAAGCCGTGACATACAAATATCAGATTCAAATGTAGAGAGCCTAGGCATCGTTCTTTTAGCCTACTCGTTAACGGTATTACTCCCAAGAGACAGGACCGTTTAGCAAAATCGCTTGTGTACTAGATAATAAATGTCACGATGAGCACGTGCAAATCGTTTAACCCGCGCGATGATAACTCTAATAGAAAACCGGTGGGCTGCACTCGCATCGCAACTCAGCTAACGTTGTAAGGGTACGATCTTGTTACATAAGCGGAGCGATTTTTCCCGCAAAAAATTATAAGACACTTGCTTTTTTAGCCTTTTCTTAAAAGCAATTTAAATTTAATTTAAATAAATAACTAAAAAAAACTAAAACTGAAGGGATACTAAAATAAATTACAATAAAATTACAATAAATTAAAAAATAATTCTATATGATTTTTTCTACATCAAGATCTTCAGACAGACTAACAGTCCACTTGATGGTAGGTGGCTACCGTCGCCTATAACACAAGAAACGCCGCAGTACCTGCAAGTGCGATTACGACCATAGTGGATTAAAGATAATAATAAAGGGATAGGTAGGACTTCGTCCGCATTGTAAAATAAAAACAAATACAATATAACGCTTGACCTCTTGTTGCTATAACACTTTGGATAAGCGTTAGTTTTTATTTTTTTTATTTTATTCAAGATGATTCCTCGAGAACAGTCCTTTTTTTCTGGATGAAAGGTACCCTATGTCTTTTTCTGTATTCCTGACAACGTGTATGCAAAATTTCATGATGCTCGGTTTAGTAGAAAAGGTAACAGACAGACAGACGGTTTTTAATATTAGTATGGATGAATAAGAATGATTCATATATGAATATTTTTTTTTTTTTTTTTTTCAAAAGGCACACCAACAGCAAAAACAAAAAACTTATGATAGATATAGGTAACACAAGGTAATTTTAAGGCATACACAGATAAACTACAAACTAGAAATTGAGACGAACGATAACATACGCATAGCAACTATACAATAAATAATATAACCGAAACTTAACTTAAATTATAATAAAATAAAACGATAACAAAAAGAAAACGCTATATGTTGGTTACCAAGCAATGTACGTACAAGTTATCATGTTCACAGGTCATTTGCTGAGGACATTTTGTCGCGCGCCACAAAATGGCGTCCTCTAATGGAAAACGGCGGGAAAGGGACAACCGGATAATCATTTTGTTTGTTAATTATATTTCTGATAAGCTGTTAATGGGGCGTATCCTTTTTGTAACACCCCATTAATTATTCTAAAACTGAGCTGTTTAATTAGCCCATAGATACGACAAGGTGTGAATTAGTAAACATATGGACATATTATGTCAATTTTACCTTTTACCTGAAGCAAGAATATTTAAAAAAAAAATTATCAATATTTTTTTTTAAATTATGTATTAAGAAATCAATAAATATTAAGAACATTCTTTTCTTGACATTAAGATAAAAATGGTCATAATAGTGTATTAGGTAGATTTTGCGTTTTTTTATTAGTAAGTAAGTAGGTAAATAATATAAAAAATAATATTCTCTAAGTAGTTAGTAAATAACTAGCGAACCGCCCCCGGGTTCGCACGTATGTACAATGTTTAATTTTTTTCTACTTTTCTTTTCTTATACTACATGAACCTTCCTTGAACTTCAATGAATAATTTAAAAAAAAAAACGAATGAACAAAATTAAAAAAATAAATAAATAAGTAGGTATATTAAAAATAATTTAATCTGATATATAGGTACCTACTTACTCGCAATATAAGTTTACTCAATTGAACTTGATAAAATGAAACAACTTGAATATTGTGAGCAATTGAGACGGATTTAATAATAAATATTGTGAACATAAAAATATAAATTAGCGTTTTATAATAAAGGGCGATTATAGGACGAATGACAGCTGTCAGTCATCAGTCATCATTCACAGATTAGTGTGACCTGGTTACACACATTTTGCGTCCTATATTTTAACAGAACTAGATCTGCAAATTTCTGGGTTTGCTTGTTTTTTCTTTAAATTACATATAAGTACTTAATCTATGTTATTAGAAAATATAAAAATAAATAAATTATTTAGTGATTTTGAATAGGACAGTCATAACTCATAGATATCGATCTCACGTATTTAAAAAAATGGATTCTTAAAAAAATGGATAAAAATGAATGTATTAAATTAGTGGTTTGATCGCGTCAAGTTCATTCGCCAGTGTGGAAAGTTAATGGTGTAGAAAGCTCTGATAAGCTCTTCCATTCGGTTCACAGCAGGGTAGAAGGAAGGTTTACTATTTGTTTTTATTAGGTTTGTCGCATGTACCTACCTAATCCTAGGCAACGGACGCCACATACACCATCAAATGGACGTCAGTCTGTAAGTTAACCTTAACATATTATAAAAAAAATCAATCTTTATTGATAAAATATCTTTTTTAAGCGTAGATATTTTTATTTTTAGATAATTTCTCTAAAACAGTATTTTTTCTATTTGAAAGTGTACCTTTACTACCTACCGTTCAATGAGAAAAGAGAAGAAATATCCTTGAATGATTGAAAAGAGAATATGAAATTGACTAAATTCGATAGAAACCATTTTAAATTTTCTAGTCACGTGCGTATAGCGTTTGCCGAAGACATTTTGTTTGTACGCTTCACATCACAGGCTACGAAATCACAAAATAATACAAAATAATTTTTCTCGGGAATAACATTACAAATGTCAAAATCAGACGTCAAATGTAAGTGATTTTTATACTCATTGTCTATGTTTTCATTTTATTTATGGTATTGTTATGCGCAAATCTTTTGACAAGCTTGTTTATTTATTTATTTATTTATTTATTTATTTATTTATCTCATTATTCGTAGCAAAATAATACAAAATAATTTTTAGCGGGAATAACATTACAAATGTCAAAATCAGACGTCAAATGTAAGTGATTTTTATACTCATTGTCTATGTTTTCATTTTATTTATGGTATTGTTATGCGCAAATCTTTTGACAAGCTTGTTTATTTATTTATTTATTTATTTATTTATCTCATTATTCGTAGCAAAATAATACAAAATAATTTTTAGCGGGAATAACATTACAAATGTCAAAATCAGACGTCAAATGTAAACGATTTTTTATACTCATTGTCTATGTTTTCATTTTATTTATGGTATTGTTATGCGCAAATCTTTTGACAAGCTTGTTTATTTATTTATTTATTTATTTATTTATCTCATTATTCGTAGCAAAATAATACAAAATAATTTTTAGCGGGAATAACATTACAAATGTCAAAATCAGACGTCAAATGTAAACGATTTTTTATACTCATTGTCTATGTTTTCATTTTATTTATGGTATTGTGCATGCAATTGTGAATGCGCAAGTCTTTTGACGAGCCTGTTTATTTATTTATTTATCTTAAAATCCAAAGCTCTTAACATAAAATTTAGACAAAAACAAAAATACACCTAACAACCAATTGAATAATATCGCTGTCCCCCCTCTGTCTGTTTCTCCTTCTAAACCACTCAACAAATTTTGATACAGTTTTTACTAATGGAAAGAGCTATAAATGATAATAAATATTCTCTGTGTTGTATTTAAGGGTACATAGTTTAAATAATTAAGAAAAAAAAAACACTGTGCAGTATATTGTAGTAAAAGAAAAGTCATCCGCATAATCATAAAACCATTCGTTCGGTAAAATATTTTTCTCATTACTAAATACAATATTATGTGGAAGATGAAAAGCTCGGCAAACAGCTTTTAATGTCCGTTCGAAAAATATGAGACATTCCACTACGCGGAGGAAATTTGTAAACGATTCAAGCGCCATTATGTAGAGCGATGTAGCGAACCGAATTATTGTAGAAATATTTCTGCAAACTGTCCCGCGGTGCTGTTTCCATTGCATCACGACCTTTCCTATAAGTAGAATATTTCAAGCGAAAAAAAAAAAATGTGTTAGCTCCGACGCACGACTGGTGTACACATTATTTTGAATTTGAATTTTGAATTTGAATTTGAATTCGATTTTGAATATTGAATTTGAATTTTGAATTTGAATTTTGAATTTGAATTTTGAATTTGAATTTTGAAATTTGATTTTATTCAAAGTGAAAGGTGCGCAAGGTACATAGCGCAGAAGATCATAACGCTTTGTATTAATTTTACTCCTCATAAAATTATATATAAAAATCGATTCTCAATTACCTCAATTATATAACCTCAATTTTTGTTCACTATTGAAAATATTGGTTTCCAAATTTACTTACGTGTGAAATATGATTTCATTCGCCTTTTTTTTTACACCCTTTCACTGCGTAATTCAACATTTTTCATTGATTGCATTTGTGTGCGTGGCGAAGGCGTAGTTTTACCGGTTTCATTCTGACGTACACAGGGCTCTGTCTTTAATTCTTATTTTATCTGAGGCCTAAACACTCTATATCTGCTGTAAGTTGCTGCTGAAGAATTGGGTATCCCGCAGACACTTGATGACGTTAAGCAAAATAGCGAGTAGTTTTTAAGTAAAATCTAAATAAATATTACTTTTTTTTATTAGATTATAAATATCATAATCTAATATATTTTTTTATATAATAATGATGAATGTTGCAAGGCGTTGGATATCAGCGTGCATAACGTTCACGTGTGATAACGGGCACGCGCTCACTGTGTGAACAATTTAAAAAATATTAAAGTCGTAAATACTCTGGAACAATTATGTCATCCGCGTTGTTTAGTTGAAACAATTTCTCAACAAACGTTTGTATTTATGAATTATGTTACGTAGTATATGGCAATATGGCAACATTGTGGGCTCGCTACCCACGCGAAAATTTTAAATGTGTCGAATGTAGCTGCCACCGTTGAGGAGTTACGGGGATCGGAAAGTCCAAACAGGTTGTATGGGGTTTAAAAAAATGTATGAACGGGATGCGGATGAGTCGCGATGTGGTAACTGCCGATGACCATTTATGACATTCCGCAAACGCCATCCTTCTATAGTTTTTCAGGACCTCTCCAGAGACTTTTACCAGAGTCGGTGGACCGAGATCAAGATGGCTCCCTGAAAATGCGCCATAGTGACCACGTCCCTGTCTCTAATGGTTTTAACGATATTCCCATCTATGGCACCGAAAATCGAATTCATGTATGGAGCCGGGATAGACGGGACGGGATGGGGGGATGAATTTTATCCGCCCCTCTATCCTCGGTGGGTTCGGAGATATCCCAATTTGAAAATTTCAAAAAAGTTGTATGGAGTTTAAAAAAAATAAATGAACGAGATGGAGATAGGTCTTGATTTAGTAACTGCTCATGACCCTCTATGATATTCCGCAAACGCCATCTCTCCATCCCTAGTAGTTTTCGAGGATCTCTCACCAACTTTATACTAGGTCCGTGTACCGAGGGTGCCAAATCTGTTTGGAGCTCGGGACTTTACCTACTATCTGACGGGACAGGATAGACCGCTCTATTTTAACCCCTTTCAGGTGAAATGGTAGCTTTCAAGTATTGGCAGGGAACACTGCGTTTTGCAGTCATATGGGGAGCCCGTCTGGCGGCAGTAACCACCCCCGTACAGAAGAACAATAATCATGTATTTACTTGCTAGTGCCCACGACTTCGTCCGCGTTGAAAAAGAAAATATATGGGTAATATACCGCTTGACATCTTTATCGCTGTGACGACGGTGGCACCGCCAGAGCGACAATGGCACCTATTTTTTTATATATTTATACAATCCCTCGGGAACCTAGCATTTTTTTAGGATGAAAGTACCCTATATGTTATTTAGTTTATAAACTATCTGTATGCCAGATTTCATTCAAATCGGTTCAGCCATTTTTGCTTGAAAGAGTAACAAACATCCATCCAGCCCATTTTTACCAGTGTAATTGTAATATCACAGATTTTAGAACAACCCTGCGACATATACAAGATTAACTGTTGCCCGCGACTTCGTCCGCGTGAATGTCGGTTATCGCGGTTGGATAAAAAGTATTAAAAACCAGTTCGCTAAGCAAATCCGTTCCGTAGGGAGCCAACCACGCGTCTGAGCCGCGCGGCATGGTACCTCGCAAGCTACCGGCGCGGCGCGGCGCGGCGGCGGCCGGCCAGTGATGCGCGTGCGTGAATTGAACCGACCCGAAAATTATTATCATACCTATTTTGTTGCAGTTATTTTAAAATTATGATATCTCCTAAGATGTTGATTAAAATCTAGTGACATCAAGGGCAATTTTGTTCACAATTAAATACTTGTGATGAATAACGTATTTATTTGGATAAGGATTAATATCTATACTATAGATACAGAATGAAAATACGATGAAATCAAGCGTAGATAAGCGTAGATGTGTAGATACGTCGTAGACACTTCGTAGCAGACGCTACGTGAAAATCGTAGCACGTAGAGCTTATGTCGAACACTTATAAAAGTTCAAACTTTTTCAATTTTTTTTTAATGTTTTAACTTAGAATTATTATTGTGAGTGGTTTTATACACTACTTTTGGGCGATTGTAAATATTTTAAATTAATTTCAATATAATATCCAATCTATATAAATAAAAATGGATTTATATAGATTGGCTAGACTAGACCAATTCGTGAAATTTTATTTTTCAATTAAGTATTACTTACTTCGTTTTAAGTGCACGTGTGGTGGCAGTAACCACCCTTACAGAAGACCATAGTGAAATTGATATGTAGTACAACTACTGTAGATTTTTTCCACTAAGCTATTCAGCAGCGCACTTGCATTCCTTTGGTGTGTTTATAAGCGATGGTAGCTACCATCAGCCTACCATTACATAAAAAAGTGGTATTTTATATTAACAATAAACTTTCAACCAAATAGCAGGCTTGACTTGGATTCGATCCTTCTGCGTTGTCTCTAGTTGAGCGCTTCTCGCATTGAGCTATTTATTTCGAAATCTTTATCCTATTCCCTAAGCACACAGTGGCAAACTTTGGATATGAAGTTTTTATAGTTAGTTCTGGTCTGGATTTGATAAGTAGTGGCAGGGCACACTGCGTTTCGCAGTCATTTAGATGTAGTTGCTCTAGTACCATTGCACTTTACCATTAATAGTACTTTTTTTTAGGAGGGGAGATGACATTTACCATTTACGCACTGTCCCTCATGGGGACACTCGAGGAGGGTAAGTGTGGGACTCGCGCGGTGAAGTGATTTATCATCGGGAAAACTCACTAAAACCCCCACTGGATTCCACCATCAGCGGTGATGTGTGGGTCCGAGATCACAGCGAGGCCTTGTCCTCGGATCCCCAGTCACAGCTACGTCTGTACCATTAATAGTAGGTACTGTGGCGACCTTCTTTTAATAACCTATTTGGGAATTTACGTTTTAGTTGCCATGTCATTATTTTAAATGAAGCAGCACGGAAACCAAAGACAGTCGGCCTCCAACACTGCTACAGAATAAATCAATACTAATAATAAATCTGTAAGGGTCGGTGATGGAGTAAGTTACTTTGTTTTCAGAGATATCGTGTTTATAGGCTCTATACATTATACTGAAACTAAATTGACCATTTTTTCAATTTTTTTCTGTATGTATGTATGTTCCTCCATAACTCTGAAACGAATTAACTGATTTTCATGAAACTTGGTAGATAAACATTTGGACATACGGGACACAGGATAGGCTACTTAATATTTTTCAACGCGGACGAAGTCGTGGCCACCAGCTAGTATGTAAATAATAATGTGGAGTTCATCATTTCTTCCCACAGTACCTACTAGTGATACTACTTGGTTGGTGTCGCTAATCCACTAACGGTCCTAGTGATATTGTATTGTGGTATTAAGAGTACGAGTAGCCCGTCTAGCACTGGTTACTGGTAACCACTCCCTTACAGATCATTACTGTGAAATAACAGCATATGTGCTATTGTGTGTATCCTTTCCTTAACTTAATGCTACCATGGTTGCAGTGCAGCATCTGTGGCGTTGTTTGTGTTACTTACTTATAGGAGATTTAAGTTTTACCTACCATTAAGTGACATAATCAAGTGCGGTTAAAACAGGCTGTTCTACCTGGTTTAATGTAACTTTTGACCTATTGAGAATTTGTTTTTACTAGAAGTTGCCCTACTTATTAAGATTTAGTACACATCCGCCAGATTCCAGTTTCAGTTGATCATGAATGACGAATGTTGAAAACCTAATAGGTGGTCTGGGCCTACTGGAGGGAGGTAGGAATGCCACATAAGCACTTTTGCTTTCGCAAACCACGTGGTTCAACTGCGTAGTTCGATCGATCAGACTATGTGAACTTTTTGTCCAATTAGTTCGTTTAATCGAATCACCAGGAATAGCAATAACATATAGTTCCACCAATCGGACTGTAAAGACTTTTTCTTCCTCTTGGTCCGGTTAGTGTCGCACTACAAGGACTACATGGTTCGATAGGACGAACAGACGACTAGTAATGAAATGTAGGGTTTTCTTTCAGACATAAATATGTAAATTAATGGGACTACGTACAACAAGCTATTTATAGAAGAACCCACCTCACCATGTATACTAGGTATATAATTTGTTGAATCGGCGGTGGTTAGCTATGAAATGTCCGGTCTCCAAAAAACGATTTAGTGATAGATATATTTTGTTCTTTGGCTTATCTATAATATAAAAATGAATACTTAAATGTGTTGCTAAGCGCAAAACTCAAGAACGGGTGGACCGATTTTAATTCTGTCTTCACTCATCGATAGAGGGATAATCAGGGAAGGTTTTTACGTAAAAAAAAATGCACTGGGCGAAGCCGGGAGCCGGGAATTTCAAAAATTAACTTTGATTAAATGCTTTTTTTCTGTTGATTCCTTATACTTTTGTATGGAGGTCGTTAGTCGGGACTAGGAAAACTTGAGAATCCTAATATCATTAATCGAACCTGGTAAAGTCTCATTAGTTCGGTCAACAGGACTAGCAACCGTTCTACTGATACCAGCCGGTAAACGGTAGTTATAGTTCGACTATGATGGTCCATGAACAAGGCCGAGGTAGTACGCGTGGTTCGATTCTGAAATCAAACTAACTGGACAAACAAGTTCGCTTAACTAGTTCATCGATCGATACGCAGTCGAACCACATGGCCACAGCGCGCAGCACTCATTACTCTTTAAAATCGTGATCGTTATAGCTTTCGATTGGTCCTTCGAGCCGCATCTCCCGCCCTTACAGGTCCAAAACTGTAGCAGATACCACAACAGGGCCCTGTAGCACTACCATGAGTTGCCATCGAAATTTGACGTTAGTTTACTTCTGTCGATAACGAATAAACTAGCTTCGAATTGTTTACAATATAAGTCGCACCATGAGTTTCGCTAACGTTTACTTTACTCGCTAACGCTAAATCGATTGTGTCTAACTTCATGCTTAATAAAGCTATCTCTTTTTAAATGTACTTGAACGAAAGAGAAGGATAGAGGATTCCCTACGTTCATACCATGGAGAATAAAGGTAAGGAGGCCCAACTCTATGCTTGAGAAAGTGTCCGTCGAATACGCTCAATTAGGCGGCGCTGTAATAGAATTTGGATGTGACACACTAGTAGCATTTTATTTACGGTTATTTCATGAACTACGCAACCAACCAATCATAAAACACGAAAAAATAATTAAGTAGGCATTTCAATGATAATAACAACAATATAGAGTATATAAAAATATATTCACGACTTTTCACCCTTCAATTTGCTAGTGAAACATTTAACTACTAACGTTACGGTATTTCTCGAGACCATCAGTCAAATTTGTAACTCATGGTACCGATTTTGTATAGAAAGGTCAAGTTGACGTTAGTCGCTAGTGACTACATTCGATAGGTTTTTTACTTATGCAACTCATGGTACCGATTTTAGTTCTTTGAGTGACCGCTAGAGGCGCTGTACAATTTTCCATACAAATATTTTACGTTCTCGCTCATCTCTCGCTAGCGAGTTCAGTCGTCATAAACTCATGGTAGTGCTACTGATTCTGTATGACAATTACGACAATGACAGCGTCGATTACGACGCTTTTGTCTTACCTTGCCAAAACACATCAATGTCTTATTGACATTTATAATGTAAGAGAATAACTTTTTAGCATTTATCGTAACAATTTAAGGAATTTACGTGGTTTCGAAGTAAGGAATCGTTAGAGAATTAGGGCCCAGGTATTTTTTTTTAAATTCATATCAATTACCTAAATTTAATAACCAGCTATTGTGAATAAAACAAAGTATGATTTTAAACCATTTATTTGAAACTTCGTTAATCAAATTGTTAGTCGCCGCTGCTGTATTAAAATGCTCGCCGCCATTTTGCGACCGCCAGAAACGAACGCAGCCATATTTATTATGTAATGTGGATAAATATACAAAGAAGCTAAGTTTAAAAACTCTCCATACATCAAATATAACTTTACAGTTAAAATCTACAAATGACTAGCCAATAAAAGGTTCATAAAGACTCATTCGCGTATTAAGGTAATGTTTTTTTTTAATTGTTTAAAAAATATTTGTAATTTTTTTTTTAAATTATATGAAATATTCTCGTTCATAACATTGAAATAATACGCAAATGTCTTTAAAATTAAATTATCGCAAGCGAAACGACGGAAAATCAAATAATTACGCCATATTACATAGCTTAATTTAAATTTGTGTCAATATTGTCTATGGTCGTGATTCGCCGCCATCTTCGTTTGCGACAATCGTTTCGGTGTTTAGTAAAAATCTGTACATTCCCGTTTTTAAAAGATTAATCTCAATACAAATCTCAAACTACAGACTATATCAATGTAAATATGTATTAATAATTTTGATTAAAATGAGCTTATTGTTTACAATTCGTGGGGCACTTTAGTTGATATAATTCCAAATACTAAATTCAATCTTAATATTAGTGAATCAACTTTCAAATTAGCTTGGCAAAGGGAGATGCAAAATTTTGTATCAGCACTTTTATGGGTCTTGTGATTTTGACCTGACGCTTTCACCAAATTCGTAACTATGTTTCGTAACCGGTTACGAAAATTGGAAATTATATTCACTGTTTACAATTAGATATTATAAAAGATTTTTTTTATATAATTGTTATAGTACTATATATTTAAAAATAAAAAAAAGTTTAAAAAATACTGGTTGTGAAATTTACAAAAAGAAAAAACATATTGATATCATCGTGACAGTTGAGAAAATTTAGTTTTTTTTCTATCTGGTTATGAAAAATGGTCACGAAAGTGGCTGAAGAGAGTTTTGATTTAAGAATAGGCTAATGTTAGTTACAAAATACTAATTTTCAATTAATTCACCAATAACAGACGTGTACAATTAAAATAACTAGTTACGTCAAAATTTTTAGAAAAACTATGTCTCAAAACACTTTATAATCGAATCGAGAAACACATGTTGTCTATGGATTATCTAGATAAGTAATAATACGTTAAATACACACACAATGACTTCGATAAACTCTTAGACTAATTTATTTACAATACCTACTGGCTAAAAATAAAATATAAAGAATTTTAATCTGTGGTGTTCCAATTTTAAAACAAAAAATTTGAATAATCAATCTATTATACTGAAATGCATCCATATTTTTATAACTAGGTATTAATACTTAATAATAATAATTAAAAAAAAAACAACATTCATGAGGACCACGAATTACTAAAACAAAAAAAAAATTATAAATACAACTAATGAAGTCTCTTTTGAAAACTGCTTAACAATTTAACAATATGACTAGATATAGGTTATTATCCACCTAAAGTTGAAATTACAAAACAACTATAATTAATTACAACAAACTGTTCAGAAATCTATTTTGGTCA
This sequence comes from Synanthedon andrenaeformis, assembly GCA_936446665.2. Taxonomy (NCBI): domain Eukaryota; kingdom Metazoa; phylum Arthropoda; class Insecta; order Lepidoptera; family Sesiidae; genus Synanthedon; species Synanthedon andrenaeformis. The sequence continues at coordinate 268,378 of OW387806.2, read as the reverse complement.
GACAATTTCAATCTCATTCGAGAATTTTCTTTTAAAATTTCAAAAAGTATTGTCAACTAAGTATACCTACTTTGGTAGTCACCTACTTTATTCTTCAAATGAGATCGACATTTTTTTTTTTAAATTCGGAACATGACCATAGCTAAGATTTATGGTTTTACATTAGGGTAAAGCGGTTATCACACTTTACAATTTGAAGGATTCCAATTTAGAAAATTGGAAAGTGTAATCACAGTTAGAACAGATTGGATCCAATTTAGATTTTATCCATTTTCAATTCTATGTCTTCGATTTAGAAATCAATTTATAGTATAGTGTGATCACTAGGTTCACTACTTAGGTACCTAAATTGGATTCCTTCAAATTGTCAAGTGTGATAACCGCTTAAGTACAAACAGAAATAAATTAATGAAGATCAAGATGTATATTGTCACAAGAGGCACTGCGTATTCCTAACTCTTGTACCTACTCAGGGTTATTTCTACTGAACACTCGTTTCATATTACTATAATGAGGTCTACAATACTCTCGAATTTGAAAAAGCACTTTTTCAGACCATTTTAGTAAGCTAGGCTGTATCAGGCTGTATGTGATGTACAGCATTTAGTTTGTTGCTGTCAACAAAGAAAAAGTAAAATACCATAGACAAAAAAAACACTGTTTTTCAGATCTAATCAAGTGCATTTCTCGGACACAGTTTTGAGTGAATTTGACGGAAGCGAATGACACCATATATGCATTTTCCTTGCACTTAGGAGTAATAATTAAGCGATTGTTTTTTTTTTAGACAACAAATTAAGAGGGGCAGCAGTGCTAAATCCAATCTCAAGTAATGCGCCTTGTTTAATCATATCAACAAATCAATTCAATTTAATTACCATACGGTCAATTAATACTGGTTTTTAACTGTTAATTTCGTTGACATAATTATGATCGGGTAACTTTTAAATCAGAATTATCGGAAAGACTGATAACTACATCAAGTTATACATAAATATGTTACATACATACCAGTGGCTCTAATGTGAGTTTATAATGCCGGCACTCGCTAGCGAGCGCAAAATTTTTATATGGAAAATTGTCAAATTGACATTGACATTTTACAATTTTCCATACAAATATTTTATGCTCTCGCCAGCGAGTGCGGGTATTTATAAACTCATACTAGAGCCACTGGCCTGATGGATCCAAGATTTTGAAATTGGAATTTCGAAAAAAGAAAACACGTCAATCGCACTCTGTATCATAGTTCAAAACACTAGTGCATCCCAGCTTAACGGGATAACAGAAATAAAAGACAAATCTACAATCAGTCTATAATTGTAAGGAAGACGAGATGAATATTCAAATCGAACGCTCGATGCATTTACTTAATCATTAATTTGTACTACGACAAAATGGGGTTTTTATATATATAGCATTTTTTCACACGTTTAATAATCATGTATCAATTTAATCTAATAACACTAAGTGTGAGATCTAAATCGTTATTCGAAAATCACATTCTCCTTTTCAAAACGGAAAAAGTACAAAATATATATTATATATATTTTTTCAAACTAATTTCCTTGGTCCGTGATGACTAATTCGACTACAGATTCATTCGACAAAGCAATAGAAATCGCTAACTTAAGGCACAACCACTTTAATTGTGTCTTTTAATCCATTGATATGCATTATTGAAATGTCAATTCTACAGACATTGTAATTAATATATAGAAAACCTAGTAAATTTCTAATGTAACAGGCTCTGTGACCAATCTCGCCACAGACTCATTTTAGGCATGTATGCAATTTGACGATTATAGATTCAATAAAAAAAAAAGCCATATTTTATACATGTATAAACTTCGATATAATTACTATACCCGCGCCAAAGTTTTGAAATAATATTCCAAATAAAATCCAATTAGAATTTTAAAAAAATTTAGAAAAATATCATAATTTCCTTTTTAAATTTTTTAATATAAACAGTTTTTTTGGACTGTGACAAAGGATTAAATCGAATTTCATCAAGTGTAAAAATACGTGAAATGAAATAATTCGGTGCAGACACTTCAGTTAGCATTCTTGGGCCTATATATTAATTTCATGGCCTATTTTCGCTACGACTACACCAAAAATATAGGCTTATTAAGAAAAGCAATTCCCCAAATGTCAAATTCCTTGTCAAAACTAGACTACTAATAAACCCCAGTACCCAAAACCGTAACTACCTGGATATACTTAAAATCTACGAACTATTTTACTGGGATGCACTTCAAAATGGGTAGGTAGTAGGCAATAAAATAAAACTAAGCGATATTTAAACAGCATGTCGATCGTGAATGACAAATACAAGGTATTTCAAATCTCTAGAAACTTACAACATGCCCTCCACTGTCGCCATTACGAAGCTTGTCGCAAAAAAATCAAACTGCATAGTCATAGAAAACGTCACTAATCACTTTTTTTAAATGGCAATAAAAAATTTAATGTCAGAGTTTCAGCGGGTTGGGAAGTCCTCGAAAAATTCTCTTATTACTCATAGTCCCACTGCCTCATTCTTCACCAAAAACGCGTGTGGTGTGGAATGGGCTAGTGATAATAGACTTCTTTTGCATGTAATAAAAATCCCGCCCGTTCCACACAAAAATCCTGAATTAGACAAAAATGTTAGGATACGGAACCAAATAATACTAATCACTTGAAGCACTAACTTGACGAAAGATTCACTATCAGACTACTAATAATCTAATAAAAGTATGAATTTTATGATGGCTTTAACTACACAAGAAAACAATACGTCAGTGATAGGGTAGTACGAAAAATTTTTTTGCAACAAGCTTCGTAATGGTCCACAAGATGTCACCCATTTGTCTCACCGTTAGTGTCCTTCTTCCTGATTCTGATCACCGGCAGCTGAAGAACCGGCATGACGGCACTCGCATGCACTTCCACTTGGCGGACAAAAGGTAGTAGAGCAGTCACTCCGTAGGTACGTCTCGTGTCATGCATTTATAACCAGATTTTTCTGTGTTTACCAACTAATGACGAAGACCGTGGCAAATTGCAACAAAAACTATCGGCTTCTTTGTTTTGGAGACCAAAATACCTCTACCTACCTATGCACCAAAATACATGAAATAGATGAAATAAGTTACTCAAGGAATACTTACTCGCATGTACAGTATTTGACCTTTTCAAAATAAGGTTTAAGTATTTTAGGAACAAATCATTTAAGGAGACTTGTAGCTTTTATTTGTTTTGGGTCTGCTTTAACTGAATATGAATCCAAGTGATGAAAATTCTAAACAGCGGTTTCTGTTGCAACGTACATAAGAATCTAAAATACTCCTTGCAATTAATTTACGGCCATTAGTGTCATTGTTTAGTAGTTATTAAAAAAAAATCACAAAAACTAAAACTACGATTTAAAAAAAGGTTTATTATTTGTTACCAAAAATCAACTGTAGGTACTTGGAAGCACATTCCGAAAACTACATTCAAATGTTTTAATTTTTCTAAAATATCTAACGAATAGAGGTTAAAAACAAAAAAGCGATAAATGAAAGAACAGCTGTGTTTGTCACCATTTATTTCTAGACTTTCTAAGTGAAGATGAGTCATAGAGTATTATTATTTATGACGTTTGAAAAGGCGCACGGCCGACGCACACTACTGCGAACACTAGCTAGGGGGCGCTAGAGTAGCCCAATTCTCTATTGTCTATAATATTATCTATGGTCGAGACGCCCTTTTTGTGAGAAAAGCACAAACTTTTAGCCAAAAAAGACGTAGAAAATACATAAAACTACATGTATGGTTATGTCGGATTACTTATACAAAACATTCATTACATATAAATATATATTTATTGCAAAAAAACCAGGGTAGGTACACAGCAGTTACTCCCTTACAACATAGACTATAACTAAAAAATTTATTAAATAATTTAAACTATAGAATAGGCCTCATTTATATCATTCCCATAATTTGCATTATCTATTAATTATCAATATTAATAGATAAATTAGTCAAGATTCCATCATTTAAAATTGCAAATAATTTAATTAAATTATTTATAGTCTATGTTTTGGGTTAAATAGACTTTTTGTCCTTTTGAACTACAATAATCTACGGATCCCAACCCTTAGCTACGGAAATCTGTTTAACAAATTACATACAATAAGTATTGCACATTTTAAAACTACTGCAGTCGTGTTCTTGTACAATAAAAAAAAAACAGCCCATATCTAAACCAAGATACACTATCGTAGATACATCTACCATATAAACAAAATGCAATTACTCCATCACGACCAAAATGTAATAAAATTAAAAACGGAATGTTAATGTACAGCCTCGTTATAATATTCAAATTACGAAAAATTCAAACACTATTAAAGTTTTCTATGTGGAATAAATTTATTCTTCTGTGCTGCCAAGTTTCATTGCTATTAGAAAAAAAAAAGCAAAAGAAACATGGCCGCACGCCTGCAAGCAACGGCGTATTGTACGCCCTACGAGATTTAATCACAAACTCTCACTTATCAATATCGTTTTTTTGCATTAAAGTATCACGAATATTAAATACAAATACCAACTCACTACAATACTGATTACACCAATCCTATTATACAAAAATATTGTAATATTTAATATCTTATGCAATGTGTATAATAATAATTATTCTAACATGAATAGCGCGCGCTGTGGTGCCATTGAAATGAGTGTACTGAATTTCTAAATCTTCACCTCTATCGTCCAGCCAAAAGCACATTTCGCTTCTATTACCTCACCGTAACAGTACCTTTACCATGAGTTTTCAATGACAGCACTCGCTAGCGAGAGCGTAAAACATTTATATGTCAATGTCAAATTGACAATTTTCCATATAAATATTTTACGCTCTCGCTAGCGAGCGCGGTCATTATAACTCATGGTAGAGGTAAGGAAGTCTCCCGAAAAAATACTTTGTTAACCGTGGTACCATTACATAGTTCCATTGATGGAACTAAAGCAAATGTTTTTTGCCGCAGTCCCCATTACCTTAACAGTACCATGGAAAATACTTTTTTATCACCCATAAATCTCCTAATTTGAAAACTAAAGAGGCTTATTCTTTTATGAGCCCACTCACCACCTTGCTCCCTCTGGATAGATCAGGGCTAAGGACACTGCTTATTGTAATGTGCCTAATCATAATTATAAAACCTACGCACGTAAACACCTAGTTAGGGAACACCTAACTACCATTTAAGGCGGCCATTAACGGCAGTCCGCCTTGCAGCTTACAGTCCGGCGCTTCATACTGGATTGTCAATGTGACTGCCATGAATAGCCGGCTTAAGGAGCAGGTAGGCAGTTATGTGTTCCCTAACTTTAGGTAACCGTTGGTAAAAACGGGCATAATCGGTGTGCGAACTATAATTAATAGTTTGGATAAAGAACTCTTAACTGCACTTTTAGGGCACTCAAAGTCTAAAGATTTGAAACTCTGACGCTATGGGACTAAACCATTTAAACCAGTGGTCAGTTAAAAGTGGAGAATTTAAGAGTAGATAGCAACTTTTTATAAATTCTAAAACCAAACTCTTTATTCTTATTCAAACTAGCAGTTGTAGTAATTGTACATTGAGCAAATGTAACTGACATTTTGAAACTCAAGTCTGACGATTTGAAACTCTGACGTTATGGGAGCAAACCTTTTAAGCATTCTGTATTATTATGTGCGAATTCCTTTTCGCACACTAGCCTTTATTTGCATTATTCCTTAAGTTTTAACGTTTTAGTTGATAATAACGGTGCAAATAGTTCTTTATTGATAATTATTTATATATTATTATTATTTAATTATTGTGTTGCTGAGTATAGGCTTGGTTAAGGCCGTGTGCGTTAAACTAATAGGTTTCCCGCGAAAGATCAATACTGGCCTTTGCCAGCAAAATGTTAAGTAGGGACCTTTTTGTATCCAACATTTTCTGTTACTGTTTTATTTATATGTTTATTTAGGAATTATTGATATATAACAAAAAAATATGATTCCACTGGGAGCAAGGGAGTGGCATAGGTAGGTAATAGAAGCTAGTTAATACACCTTGAAGCACTTTTCAGTGCAATCTACACTCAGCGCGCGCGTGCCGATTTAATTATATTATAGTTATAATGTTATTGCTTTCGGTTAGTTTTTTTTTTAATAATATTATAATGTAGGATGTAAAACTTCGAAATGTCTACTCTACAACTACACTAGCATCTGCCGTACAGTAAGTAACACACAACATCATTAATACCTATTTAACTTTAATAACATATGTTATATTATACCAATCCAAAAATTGTATATCATATTTGTATATTTAACCTTAATAATATGAATATATGTGTTCATTATTTATTGGTCCAGTATACCTGGAGTTGCGTATAAGCACTGTCGTACTGTGGTAGGTACCGTGTGATCGCGTGCTATGGCATATCTGGTGATGGCACAACACAATACTACTGCGTCAAGCTTCCGTCCCTTCACCGCTCCGCACCGCGGCCTCAACGGGGAATCCCCCTCCCGTTGACACCGCGAGTATGGAGCCACAGATTAATTATATACAAAGTATAATAGCCAAAGAACAAGTATTTTGAGCAAAGATATACTCTGTAAATGCAATGTTTACCGCTCAAATTACAAATAAACACACACACAATAATGACTAGAGAGAGAGGAATGTATCGTTTATGGCAACACTGTCTTCTAATATACGTTTTAGCGTCTCAATTGGCAACGTCCTTCGAATTATTGTCACATCCTTAAACTATTCTGGCAAGATTGCGGTTACATTTTTGGCGAAAGTTCGAGCATAGAGCATAGGGAGGGTTCGTCGCCATTTTAGAGATGGCGACGATTTCACCCTTTCGAAAGTATGCGTTTCCGTTTTTTTTTTTCTTTCACACAGTCGCCAATTAAAAAATCGCACAGGGAAATGTTCAAGTACAGCTTGAGCAAATAAATTGATAGATTTGGCCGATATTTTGGCTGGTCAATGTCTCGCTTTCGCCGACGACCAGGAAGACTGTAGGCCCAAGCGAAGCGTCAACTACAAACGGTTCTACTCTACGTGTCTACCGTCGTACGTATTCCTTTCAAACTCGAACGCGAAATTTCCACTTCAAAAGGAATACTCTAATAGCACGTCTCACAACCAACGTGTGGCTAACGCCTTGAAGAATTGACAGAGAAACAGTTTTTTTTTTTATTATTTGGAAGATATAGTTTCGTATTACGTATAAGTCCATGCCAACCATGCCTCACTCACTTCGGCGCCATCCGATTTCACCAATCATAAGGCGGAATAAAGTGTTAGTTTTATGATGATTTATAAAATGATTTCTATATGCTATGCTATGCTATATTAAACGCATGCCGTCTTCTCGTACAACCACGGACTTACCGTTGTTGGAGGCGTTCCAAGGCGTCCATCGCAGTCCCCCAAACGCGGACAATGTCTTGTTCTACTTTGGGAGAAAAATATAATATAAACCAACGTGCACACTATCTATGTAACATAGTGAAAGGAAACACACCACAACCCGGCACTAGAGGATCTACCCCACGCTTTAGCTACAAGAAATAAAACACGCATTGTTCTAATATTAAAACCATGTAATGACACATCGCATACACTATAGGTGCTCCTATACATACATTCGTATATCTAGGTCTAAACTACATATCTAGCCTACACGGCCGGCACGCCGCGGACCTCCGTTGCCCAAAACAAATAAGTAAAAAGAAAAAGAACATAAAAATAAGAAAATATAATCAAATCTCTTCCGATCACACAAGCAACGGATGTCATCGGCGGGTGAGAAATAATGTCGAGTCGTACGGACCCTCCCACCACATTCGAAAACCATAGACAAGCAGTCACAAGAGACAGTCGAGAGTCCGAACGACAAGACGTCGGGGGTCCGAGCGGAACCATAGAGAATAGAGGTACGGAGGACCAACATAACTGAAAAAATGACAAGTTCCATAAGTTGAACTGTCACGTTTTATTAAAATATGAATTTGCGTAGTCCATGAAACCACCTTAAACAAAATGTTATACTATTTAATGATGGCCGATCGACACTTTCTCGTGTTTAGAAAAAAACCTTACCTCATTACCTCTACTCTTCATGATCACAACAAAATAAATATAGGGTATTATTAATAATAATAATAATGTAAATATAAAAATTAAGTACAACTCTATAGGTAAGGGTTACCGCCGAATCTAATGTTTTGGCAAGACATAAAGCGGCAGCCTTCGGATTTGAACACCGTCTAATACTGAGCTCAGGAAAAAAATTACTAATATACAAAGGTGTTGTTTTTTTTTCGGATGAGGATATGGGCACACGCCGCCTCATCGAGTCCATATCCAAAATTTTGACATCACCCAATGAGACACGGTGTACTCTTAAAATAATCTCAGGTCTCTATAACTACTTAATCTAAGAATACTGCTATAGTTTTTTTTTAAAGGTAGTATAACATGTGAGATATATTACGTAACCGTGGCACGTAGAGACTCTCTCGTTTGGTATATAAAAAATAATAACCTAAAAATAAACTCCAAGTGTCACTGGGAAATAAATAAACTATTTAGCTGCTGCTGCGCAAAAGACTAACGCGAATAATATCGTCTATAGAGATGATAAAGCTAAGCTTATGAGCGTTGTCACACCACAAGCCCACCGTTGTTGTTAGGCAATGGCGTAGATGGCGAATTGTATTTTAAAATAATTTCACATTTATGGGACATTTTTGGGACACAAAATTGAACGCCACGATATCTCGCAATAGCAATGCTTGCAGTGCGACGCCCGCCTTAAAGAGTCCACGTGTCAGGGTTACGGTCGAGTGGGTCGGCTGGCGAGGGGAATGTGGCCGACCAAGCTACCGCATGCATTTTTAGCACTACATTTGCCACCAGACTTTGCCCGGTTTCCGCGCAAACGCCGTTAAGTATACTCCCGATTAATACTGTTCTCAGGGGACCGTTGCGGGTCCCGTAAAATTTCGACTTATACCTAACAAATTGCACAAACACAACCTTCAATCGTCTTTTTTATAATACTTTTTTTATTTAATCACAGAATGTTAGCAACTCTCGCCTAATATTGCTTCTCAAGAGGAATTTTACAACTAAGTATACACTAAAATGCATATTAAGTACACGTCTAGGGGGACTTTCTATTGAGCGATGGCTACTACTGCTTGATTCCTAGCAACCGATAGAAGTTGAATAATCGCTAATTTAAAGTGGAACTACATTTAAAATTAATTAACTACGCCAATGTAAACTATTTATATGCTGTAAAGTTTAATATTCAATAAATAAATAAAGAAATGTATTCGCCAAATGGCGTATGTCTTTGCAACGATATATTAATAGATTTTTTGAACATAAAAATATAGAAGACATAGGGGTAGCCTTGCTGTTTTATGGAGAAAGAATTTATAAATCTTTAGTGCCTGGGTTATAGGAAATTTTTTTTCACTGGGGGCAGAAAAGCCATAAACAAATCATCGGAATTCTTAAAGAGACCTATCGAGACACTGGTTTTGGAATTTTATTTGTAGTTTAGTTTGTTTGGAGTAGGCCTATAGACTAGAACTGATACAATGCAGTATCGCAACGCATTCACAACACTCGATAAACAATTGACACACAAATATCATAACAGTGTTGAAGGAGAAAGATTTACTATTTCAAAAAAAATCAAAATCCTTAAAAATATATAATACTAATTAGTTATAAAAAAAAATTTTTAAATCTTCTAACCAATTAATTATTTAATCTCTCCGTGTAAAAAAAAAAAAAAAAACAAGTCACCATATAAAGTTTTGAACATGGCAACACTGGATAGAACGTTACGCCATTTTTAAATTTCAGTGTAACTGTATTAATATTTCAATCTCGATCATTAAGTACGTAAAAGTCAAGATGAAAGTAAAATGTAATACTAAAGAGTAAAAGAGGATTACGCAAGTAAAAAAAATGAAAAACCAGGCAAAGACGGGTGGCATTAACAATCTACCGCTGCTTAAATATGGCTTATTGTCTCATACACGCGCGGTGTTAGTTGCATCACAAATGCTACTCAAACAATCTTACTAGGGATCTGGTCACATTAATATAGGCCTCTGAAAAGTTTACATCTGTAGGGAGGGTACATTCAAAAATCACTTTTTTTTTCAAGACAGTTCTCTTTTCAAATTCACCATTTTAACAACTTTATTTTTTTTGACAATATAACTTATCTTAATTCATATAGAGATAACTTTCACCAAGTATCAGAAGCCTCTATTAGTGCTATATAAGATCTCAATGCTACATAATAATAATAATAAATATAGCTACGTGAATACATATAATAATATAATTATATTAATAATGAGATTGCTTTCAATTCAATATAAGAGTTAGATATGTACGAGGGACTATTGTGAGCTGACATGATGCGCGAACGACGCCGGGTGAAGCCGCAAGTTTAGAATTCATCCAATAATACCAGCGGTCGTTACAATTTTCAAATTTGAAAATTGCATTTTTGAAAAAAAAAAAAATTATATTGACGCGACAATTTTGACAGTTTAATTTTTTAACCTTTGACAGTGTAGTTTTTAAATAATTCGCACTGTGATCCACATCCACATCACGTCAAAACTGTTTCTAATCACTATAAACAACTAAAAACAAAATAGTTTTTGGCACAAATTACATATACACACACATCAATTTCATAAAATGGCACGAAATTTCATAATACTGCATAAAACATTCAATTTGGCCATAGACAATTCATTCGTTTAAAAAAAAAAAAAAAAAAACCAAGATGGCGTCGCGTCACCCGGCGGCCGAATCTCGCCTACATATTTACCAACTACGAGTACATTTCATATAAAAAAATATACAATGAGATTCAACAAATACACTCTTGAAAAATATTGCCAAACGAACCGTGCAAATTTCCACTACAAATACAAAAAAAAAAAACATTACAACGCTATAGTATAATAATAAGTACAGCAAGTACTAGGACAAGAAATTAGTCGTTTACACGCGTTCAAACTAAATTATCTGAGATCTTCGCCTTAATTAGACATATTAAAAAAAAAAAAGTTTTCCTTCAATAAAAATAAAAATGAAATGCTTCTCTTTGATAGGCCCGCATCGAGCCATAAGTATTGCTTGTCGAGTAAACTAACTTAGCCTAAGTGTCAGTTTAACATTATATCAGCGCGAGCCCGAAACTGCCTAACATTCTATATCCTTCTTTCTTTTCTTTTCTTTTCTTTCTGTATGTAAATAAATACTGATCGTGACGTCACTTCGGCGCAACGGTCTTCGGCAAGAAAAACTCTCCAAGAACAAAACCGATATTAGGAACTATTGTCGAAAGAAAAAACGTAAGGAAAGCCGCAAACGCAGACAGTTGTCTGTCTTCGCAGTCTGCGATTGTCGGTAGGTAAAAAAAGCGACAGTTTCCTAGGTAAACCGATTGGACGACACGAAAATTAATCATCCCCGGTGTGACGTTTCATCACTTTTGACGCAAATTCTTCGCGATGGGTGTGAAAATGGGGAACTACTTTTGGAAATCAAAAATTGTTTGAATTTAATGTGATTTTATGTCAATTCACACCGAAAGGCGACAATACGATATAGAACATATTTACTACACCAAAAAAAGTACGCAATCCAGCGAGTAAATAAAGTGGCGTGACGTAGCGTGAAGGCGCCATCACCATTCGCGTAGTCACTGTGATCTGTGTATCTTTTTTTGTGTAATAAATCAGTTCTATATCGAATTGCTATTTTTAAATTATGTTGTCACGTCTCGTAGTGAGCCGACATCAATGATTCTCTTCGCTGTTCATATCATCGTTAAATCTGTCGTCCAAGGATTACCCAGGAAATCCCCGCTTTATATGTACATGGGGAGTCCGTACATCGCTCCCCAGTCTACACCCTGGAAAGACGACATGTCCACACCGGCCAGCGAGTAAGCGGCGCCGAATTGCGGCAAAGTGGGCGGGGGAGCGGGCGCCGGGGGTGCTACGAGCGCTGCCGTAGCGGCCGTAGCGCCCGCTGGAAGCGCGTAAGGTGCGTAACGGTACGCACCTACTGAACCCACCGCTCCCACTGAGCCCACGGCACCCACTGCGCCCACACCTCCCGCCGCGTATACCAACCCACGCCCGGGCCGCAAAACCAAACGTTTCCCAAGCGCCAGGGGCGCCGCGGCCACAGCCTCTTTTGGCTGTGCGCGTTTACACTCAACCTTCTTATTCTTGATCGTGTGGAAGTGAATCTCGCAGACCCGCTCCACCGCGTCTTCCGAATGGAAAGTCACGAAACCGAACCCCCTGTGGCGTTTCGTCTGCTGGTCCATTAACATGACCGCGTCTTCAACGTGACCGAATTGGGCGAAATATGCGCGCACTTCGTCGGCCGACGTGTCTTGGCCGACTCCGCCCACAAATATCTTCTTCGTCTTGGCCGGTCTCGGGGCGGATTTGGGCGTAGCGTGCTTGGGGTCGATTCGCTTTCCGTCCAGTGTGTGAACGGGTATCGCCAACACCTTGTCGACCGAAGCCGCCTCCTGGAAAGTGATGAAACCGAAGCCGCGCGAGCGCTGCGCGCGGCAATCTCTCAGTACCCGCCCATTCGATACCCAACGATGGGCGACTCTTCATTGATCGATACGGCACCGACCCGATTCAGACACGATGTTTATGATAATGTTGACATTATAAGACATTTTCTTGCTTCGACTTTCGAGTTAACATGCGCATGAGTTGACATCTTTATGAGGTCCCAAAAAAAATATCATCGCTGGCTTTATAACGCACACAGCACATGATGAGTGCCTTTGAGACAACACTATTTTATTAAAGACTTGTCGCGATTACGTCACTTTCAAAATTGTTAACGTTCGTATTTAAAAAAAAAACTTCTACACTACGTAGGTATCTTTACTACATTAATAAATAAGTGACCTGTTTGTCTACTTGTCTATTTGTATGTGCACCCTAAACTTCGTAGAAACAAAAACTACTTTTTATTAGAAAAATATTCAAGTTTCTATACTCGTTTAGAAAATGCGTCCTTTATGGTGGTCTCACAGTATCGGTGCCGAGGGTTACCAATGAAGAACCGTCCGTTCAATATAAATTATATGATTTTCTATATAAAAAAACCCGGTATAATATACCTGGATGTGTTAATTCATGCTTCTCAATAATCATTGTCTAGACTTGTCTATGGCCTTTTTTGTATTATATAAATAGCAACACGCATTTCAAATCTAGAATGGGATAGATAAAATGGCCAACCACTCCAACCATAGACAACAATTAATTACACACTTCACTATACATTATAAATATTAATGATTAAACAATAAAAATACTATAAGGTTAGCTTCAACTGTATCTTCTAGTCGAGCACAATTTCATAATGAACTTTATATTTTTGTAAACTACCCTAAATTTTGAGCATTTCAATGTGTACCCACAACTACCGATTATTTTCATTATTTTACTGGTTCATATCTACACAACCAAGGATTCCTCTTGATGATGGAGTTTCGTTTCCATCGCTGCTTGCATTTGAATATTTTAAATTATATTTCATAATCGTTACGGCACTAATTTTTTTCTGTGCAAAGGATACTATCGGATATACTTAATAACTTATCATCACCTTCTTGGGTTAATACACGCAACGTGGAGTCGTAATATTACTATAAGTCTTATTACACCTGACTGCAGACAGCGACATCTAACGTCAGCACACAACAACAATAAGAACCCCTTATCATTTAAATATGAAATGACCGTTGGACATATTCGGTGAAGTTAATTTCTAACACTATCATTACCTATGCAATGGCCGTCATCTTTAATAAGTACCATTAAATGACATTTTTTGTCTGTCCGGGCTCATATCTATTGAGCCGATTTTGAAGAAACGAGAATTGTAAAATATTGATTATTTAAACATGAATATGAGGGAGAACTTACTAGTTTTTTTTCTCGTTACAGTTTACTCAAAATGATAATAATAAAAAAAAATAACTATTTTATATGATGCAATTTAAGTTATCCAAACGCCGTGAATAACTTCTAGTTTTATATTAGACTGGCTGTTGTACGCGGCTTCACTCGCGTAAATTTATAAAATATAGCCTATGTTACTCGCTGAAAATGTAGCTTTTTATAGATGAAAGAATTTTCAAAACCGGTCCACTAGTTTTTTAGTTCATTTATTACAAAAATACAAATCTTCTCTCTACAATATTAGTATTGATAGATAGCAATAATTATTGCTACATAAAACTTTACTACTATAACCTCATAATAAACAATAATTTCAAACATAGCCAACACGAAAATGTCCAACGAAAATTCATAAATAAACAACACAATCTACGAGGAGTGTCGAAAAGTTTCATTAAAAAAAAAAACTGTCGAACCGTGTTCATATAATTTCTATGTCTATAGTGATATTTCAGTATCTGTTGCATCAACAAATCGGAGGATGAGGGGCTGCGGTGTTGCCAACATTAAAAATAAACTAACGACAACACTAAAAAAAAAAACAAGATGGCTACCGTAGAGTCAAGAAAGTTAAAAGATAGATAGATAGCAATAGGTATGAACTTCAACAATTAGGGGCTTGGCTGCGGACAAAAACGCCACAGAAAAAACATCCGTCACACGAATTTAAAAGCGAATCACTTTCATATGAGGGTTAGAGGCGCACCTATGAACTTGCCACTTGCCATCAAGTTTGAAAGTTACCCTGTCTGCCGCACTTAATCATACAAATATATAACTATACAATATTATGGAGAACGCAAACGATATAAACAAACCCGATCCATACTGAGTTTTACAACATCGAGTGATTACGTATCTGTCTTTTTCCGTCGCATGTTAAAATTTCAGAAATGGCCGGTGTGCTATATGTTTCATGGTACAGGAAAGCGACCTTGGCAACAATTGGTCATCTTTTTATGATTTTTTTTTTGTTTCGTTTTTTTACAAAAATTGCGTTACGTAATACTGAACTTGAACTTTACCCGCAAACAAGAAATCCCCAGTATCACTAACAGCACTGAGTGTGTCACGAGATGACGTCACCAAAATGGCGTAGCTTTCTTTGCGCATTAGCAATTGGCGGGACTCATATGGTGTAGCTAGCTTTATTTGCTTTCGACTGTACAAATGTCACAGTTTAACATTTTTTTCTTGATTTAAAAAAAAAGGAGTTGGTACCACCATCACGCCTCTAGAGACAAGGAGAAACTCATTTCTCAATTCGTGTGACGGTAGTTTTCAAAGTTACGAAAGGCCGCAGCCAAGCTGTCGCAATTAGTCTATGGTCCAACGTTTTCTATAATGTTAGTGAGTCTAGCATGCCACTTTTTCTCTATGGAATGTTATTAGTGTACCTACACTACCTTGTTAATATACTCATATATTTTCGTTATAGCCCAACTATTGTGTTAAAATCCAGTGTACCATAGACAAGCAATAATTACAAACATTACTCGCGATAAATTTGGCAATCATTCATACATTGCTGGGCCTGATGATATGTTACAGGGACGAGATTGATGTATTATTTTGTGAAACAAAAAAAAAACAAATATTATGTATATAATTATATGATATTACTAGCTGTTGCACGCGACTTTGCCCGCGTATCTTGATAAAAAATAGCCTATGTTATTCACTGCCAATGTAGCTTTCTATAGGTGAAAGAATTTTTAAAATTAACCCAGTAGTTTCTGAATTTATTCATTAAAACATACAAATCTACTCTCTTTATAATATTTATAAGCAATAATGATATATCTTTATGGTATTGAGATTGAGAAAAACTACAAAATTGATTTCTGTCAGTCCATTTGATGGTAAATTACCACCGTTGAAACAAACTACGCCAATGGTAATATAAGCTCATAACAGGAGGAGAGATACGAGTACCTAGTTGTTTGTATTGTGACATCCGTTACTCATACAAAGAAATACAACAGCACATGTGATTTTAAACAAAAGAGCCAACTTCATAAAGTAAGGCATTGTCACTACTAGAGCTATAACCTAATCACCTGTCACCTATTAAAACAAGCAACGTCATAATGATTGCAAGTGTGTTACCGCCATTATATTGAGGATAACGGATAAGGCTTTGATCTATTCAACTACACTAATACTGAACTTTGTTAAAGACCCGACTACATAATCTAGCTTATTATTATTTTTTTACTCTTTAAATATTCAATTTCAAGGTATAAAAATTTCATATTGCCTCAAGGACATTTTTTGTAAATAAAAAAAAATTGCAACTGAAAATATAAGGGTTGTCCCTATTTAGTCCCACTACTCCCCGGCTAGGTAGTTCTGTGTTAGAGGGTATTTTAGAGGAGTTACAGGAATTTTTTTCAGCTTACCTCAAATACCTACCCGGAAATGTCTACCGGAAATAACATCTCTCGGAATATCAGTAAAACGATTGCCAAATTAAAGATTCAATATCAAAACGGTCATCTCGAAAGTAATTATTTGAAAAAAAAAAAAAATTGTCTATGGAACAATAGACTACACTCGACTGTGTATTATATAAATAAATTAATATTACACCTACATTTTGTTCAACTACCTACATTTTATTAACACTTTAAAATTCGATATGCAACGCAAAATGAATCTAATTGACTGACCAGTTGGGTTGATTCTTGTCCTTGACTTAACAGTTCGAGGAACACTTTAATCCTTTAAAAAATTTAATGCAAAAAATTTAATGCATTACAAATTCAATGTGCTTGTGTTTTTTTTTGCAAATAATTGAAAATTAATCAAACATATTGTATATTTAAACCACTAATATATTATTGCAGATAGTTATCTCATTATTTAAACTTATCAAAAATCAAGAAATTTAAGTCTTTTTTCAACTGTCTAGCTAGGTAAATCGAATAAAACAATTATAAATACATATTTAATAATTGATTCATATAAAAAGTTTTAAATTTAACAATACCATGTGTCAAAAGTCTTTTAATAAAGAATCATTTACATTTATATATAGACGTTTTTTTTTTAAAATAAAAATTATATGCAACCTTTTAATCTAAAATAAATTTAACTTGTCAATTTAATTTTATTTAACTACCCTATTAAAATATATAATAGAGTTATTGTAACATGAATTATTATTTAAACCTAGTTAAAATATAGTTTTCAAACTAGGTTTAGAATTAGGTATCTATCTTCTTTATAATTTTTTATTTTACTTCATTGTCAATTATCATATTAATTATTTACTTCATTTAAACTAACAAATAAAAGTTTTTATTTAAACAACTTCTCATATTAGTTTGATATAATACAACTTTGTGTACAAGACAGTTAACATTTTATATATAATAATAATAATATATCAACCGGTTATAATAATCCAAATAAAAATATATAACATTTAATTCATTTAACAATTTATAGCAACAGTTAATTTTATATATACATAAAATATATTTGAAATATGTATCTAAACTTATTTTACCTACTAGTTATATCCTTATAAACATTTCAGAAGATATCTTTTGGGTATAAGAAACCTTAGTCTTTTGTTAAGTCCCTATAAGAAGTAGGAAACCTATCGTCGAAGGCATCTAGAGTATTTATTACCTGCGTGACTGGATCTTTCATGATGAGCACATCCGTTACGGGGCCAAACATTGTAAAGTATTCCCGGAGCTTCTCCGAGCTCGTCTGCCAACTGAGTCCGCCGACAAACAGTTTACTCGGTGACGGTGATGTGGTTCCGCCCGTTGGCGGATTGGTGCCGATCGCCGTTGAGGTCACCGGCGTGGACCGTCCAGACGATGGAGACGTTTCTGTGTGCCAAACGTACACATACAAATAAGCAAGGTACCCTATGTCCTTTCTTGTATCCTTGACAATGTGTATGCAAAATTTCACGATGATCGGTTGACTAGTTAAAGCGTGAAAAGGTAACAGACAGACAGATAGAGTTACTTTTACATTTATAATATGTAATACATAGTCCAATCATCATGACATTTTCTATACCTACACATTGTCAGGGATACAGGAAATGACATGGGATAACTTTTACCCAGACAAAAAATACTGTTCCCGAGGGATCATCAAAAATGGAATAAAAAACTAACGCCTGGCTAAAGTGTTATAGCAACAAGAGGTCAAGTTTTATATTGCTTATATATATTTTTCAACACAGGATGCAGGCACAAGCTAGTCTATATATATAAAAATCTCGTGTCACGATGTATGTTCGCAATAAACTCTGAAACTACTGAACCGACTTTGATCAAACTTCATAAGTATCTGTTATTTGGTCCAACTTAAAAGATAGGATAGTTTATATCTCATTTTGTTTATTATTTTTTTGCAAATTATATAATAATACTTTGATACTTATTCAATACAGCAATTATTTATCTGTGAGTTCCATAAGTTTCTTACAGATGGCAGTTTAAAGTAATTTATCGGCTGGATTGCAAAATAGCATCCCGGGCGAAGTCGGGAGCGGGCCACTAGTAATATATATTTTAGCATATATATTACATCCATGTCTAAGTTTATCCATGGGCTTAAGTTTGATGAGGTTTATACTTTTAATAAGAAATTGTCTTTGGTTTGTTTTTGGACCTAGGTAACGTTTGTGTGTTGATGAAAAATATATAAGCTAATGTTTGTTGAATGGAAAAAATAAAGTTTATCATGTACGAACACAAGAAATATATTATTTTATACATTAATTAAAGAATATGGAGACTTCCACAAGTGAAATTATTTAAGAAAGTTAAGCAAGTTAATGTAAGACAAAAATTGTGTTATTTTTTGTAACATAATATATCTTCCTACTTACAATATAGAATGTTACAAGAAAGTTAACTTAAGTATAAAAACACAATATCCTATATAAAGTGCTAAAATGCATATTATATGTAATCAAAAAATATGTATGCATTACAATTCCATTAATAAAATATAAAATAAATAATATAATTAAATAGAACAGATCAATTTGGTGCGCCATTTTGTTTGTCTAACAAATAGGTTTGTTTGTGGTTTAAGAAAAAACTATTTGTATGAAATATTATTCGACATTATGAATGACAAGGCTTAAATTAAAATATTAATTATTTATTTATTAGAAAAGGAATAAAAAAATATCTAACATTGTCCAATTAAATCGGTAAAACAGTTTGAATATGAGATTTATATAAAAAATTAGCTTTCATAATATTTTTATGTCACAAAACTTGAAAATGACTTGAAATTTATACACAACATTTCACTTTAACTGAATAGTGTCTAAATACTATATATTTTTTACAAAATATATACAAGAAATCCAATAAAACACTTACTGATCTGTTGTACAGCGATCTGTTGTTGATGTGCGGCCGCTGTGGCAGCCGCGTGAGCTGCCGCTTGTGCGTTTAGCACATGTGCTGTTAGCTCTCCGCCGACCAAGCCACCGTCCAACACCTCGACACCGCCGAGGGCCCCACTAGAATAAAGGCCCATCATCTTTAACACTCGACAACCGACTGAATTATTTTATTTTACGTAACAATCGGTCACTTCGCGAGAAAAAAAGCGTAGCGAATCAACAGTTTTCGAAGCCGATATCACTTTCACTTTGGAGACGAAAATAATAAACAAAATGTCACCAATTCACCATGGCTATGTATTTTTCTTAGTGGCCAGTGTTTTTTTTTTTTATAGGTAAACATCGACGATCGTCTCAATTATCGAATAATTTAACATTTTTTGGAAATAATCTTTTATACTTCAATGATTTACGCGCATTTTCTATATAATATGAATTATTTTCATTTTTGTAAAATTTTGTTTACCTATATTAGAAGATATTTGCACTTCGCGTCTTTTTAAGATCTTTCAGATTTATATAAACCAAAAACTATTACGGACAATAAATTATTGAATTATAATTATTATTTAACTAAACTCACCCCGGTGGGTTTTGACACACTTTAGTCAAATACATTAGATATTCTTCAGAATAACTATTAAAAAAGAATTGAATAGCAAAATGTGAGTTATTTTTGTTTGGATGCATGTTTTTTTTTTATTCAAATATCTACTTTTTCTAATTTGACGTAGTACAATAAAAAATACGATTGCTGAATGCAACGCCCCAACGCAATTTGTTCTGTTTGCCGTTGTCTTTATTTAAAAATTAAGTTGATTTTGTCATTGCGTTATTAGCCGTCAAACTTGGATTAAAGAACAAACAAGAAGCGTTCAGTCAAAATTGCATATACACTGTGTCCAAATTAAGATGGATGTCACATTTGTTTTGATATGAGTATTTTGTGATAATTATATAGTTGTAAGTTAATTATTTACGTATGTACCTGCGTGAAAAGTTATTTTAATTGTTAACAAGTTTAGTTGTTAAAGTTTTAATTGTTATTAGCGAAATGAGACGGTATAATTTAAAAAATAAACTACTGGCGAGTAAGAATAAGATTCATATAAGACTAGTGTTTTGACTCAATTCTAAATGTAATCGCTGCTTCTGGTTTGTTTAGTGCCTATTCTAAAGTAAAAAAAATAAAAAAGCAGTGTTTATTCCGTCTCAGACTGTGTATTAATAGAAAATGAAATATACGTTATTCAAAAAATTTTGAAAAAATGTTTTTAAATTATAATTTTTTGTCAATAATGTACCTACCTAGTTAATTTCTCAATACTTTAAGTAGGTATTTATTTACAAAGTTTGCTTAAGGCAGTTAGATATTTTGCGTAAACAAAATTAATTTTAAACCACAACAATTCCGGAAGTAGTTTTCTGTAGTAATTTTTGCGAATTCGATTGAAAAGGTTGGTAAATGTAAACGTACCAACAACTATTATCCTAAATGTGAAAGTAACTGTATGTCCGTTACCTTTTCACGCCTTAAATCATTCAAGTCTGCGGATCAGGGTCCATCAGTGCGGCATTTGCGATGGCGAGACCGAGAAACCACGGGGTGGGACTACCTTCTATTTTCCGTAAGGATTTATTTATCGCAGCATCTCAATGATGTTCGGAAAATAGTGTCCGACTTGAATGTGTTAACTACTCAACCAATTAGGCCAGTCACTCAAGACATCTTAGGTCGCAGTAAATTGCACTGTATTGATTTTTTGGGATGTTGTTAGGCTAGATACCAGTAGTGTAAAACCAAATTTGCAGTTTCGAAAGACCTGTTCTAACTGCACGGTGCTCGAAAAAGTTCGAAATTTTCACTTTTTTAGTTTTTCACTTATAACTTCTGAAAAGTGCATTCTATGGAAAACATCATCTTACATTACTCTTAAAGAAAACAAAATTTCCTACAATTTGAGTGCAACCGCAGCTCTGTATGCCAAATAGATCCCGAGATACACTACTTCAAACATAGGTCATTTTTTCCAAAAACTTAGAAATTTGTAGTTAGCCGTTATTCGAAACAAAATATCGTCTAAAGTATCATTCTATGAGGAAAGTTATGGAAAATAAAGCCGTTACTTAGCTTCGATTTGAGCACAAGCAAAACTCTATAGGGCCAATAGTCAAATAGTTAAGTAATAGTAAGGAAATCAAATTTTTCATAAAATGTAGCCTGACGAATTGTAGGACTTTTGTAAAGGATAAGAAAGACATGAATCAGTGAAAAATATAATACAATCAACAATAATTATTTTTAATATTATAATGTCTCCCCCTACAAAAGCCAAAATGAGGGGGAGATTACGAAAAAAAGTTCCCGAAGGATCATCTAAAAATAAAACTCTAAAGCCTGGTTTATAAGCAATAAATATGTACAGGCGTTACATTACTCATATATTTTGCCAGTCGTTATACAATTTTTTTTTTAAATTCAACGCAGGGCGGAGTCGCAGGTACCAGCTAGTAAAACTATAAAATTGAATTTATAATGCAATTACAAACAATTCTACAATTATTGTAGGAGTCTGTTGGATGTACATGCGCTTTAATAAATTCTCAAAAGTTTTTTCAAGAGAGCTTTAACTTGTATTATATCGAAAATTAACTTATAGCATTGCCACAGCTGCTCCAAGAAGTTTCACTCTAACGAGTTGCGCATTTCATTTCTAGTATGCCGTTCGGTAATGTTTTTCTTGTCCTACAACTACGCTCTATGTATATAATATCAAAAACACTCGCCATCTCTTTCGCAAATATATTTTGTCTCGTTTCAATCAGGGAAATTTCATATGGTTGTCTCTAGGAGGGGGAAAACGGGTAAAAGAGGCGTGAGCTCTTGCAGTTCTATGGACGCCTGGTATAACGCACGGATTCAGTCTTGAAGACTCAAACAAATTGGCAAAGAATACTCAATCCTCTAATTAACTAATTAATTAATTAATCACTTCTCCTCCATTTTATTTGTAAATAAATTAGTAGGTTTAAAAGTCATTCACTTATTGTAGTCTGTCTGTGGTCGCGTCTGTTATATTAAAATTATAATGGCGGGATTTACATGAAATAATAATGTTTAAATAATCACGGTTTGCCGCATAATCTGCCTTTACAAAGTTCTTGATGGATGTCCGAGGCTACGAAAAAACTTTTTCTTTCAGATTTTTCCTCCAACTATAAATCAGCTTGGAACTCGGCAATTTATCTTTTTTGCCAAGCATTATGTGGGGTCGTGAAATCTGTCCGAAGCCGATTTCTTTGTCCAATTCCGAATAAAATCCACTAATGTTTGAGATATTATTTACATCAATAATAAAGTTGTAACGATCTGTAATTGTAAAATAGATTTGATAATATATACAGAAAATATTACAATCCCTTCTACAAACTAGGAAATAGTTTTGGCCGCCGATAAAGCGAAATCAAGAAAGTTACGTTTGAGTTTCCAGTTGAGTTATATTTACAACATCGATTGCTTCACGTAACAAATTATTTCGTTCTATACTTAGTTCACTCAGTCAACGTCGGTCAGTCAGAGGTGAAAGAAATGATTAGTTTCACAATTTTATTTGTTCTGTGGCGCTAATAAAGTTGTAACCTCTTAATGTTACTAATTCTCTTATTTTATAATATAATAATATACAAAAAAATGTCTGAAATTGTATTTAGAATATTTTCGTACAGATTCTTCCAGACAAATAAAACAGTAACGAGACGACCAACATTGAAAATTGACCTGAGAACCGTGCATGTATAAAATGCGATCCACCCTCGTGGGTCATTGACCTCTTACCCAGTTTCCTACAGAGTATAAAAAATCACATGTCACTGCTTCTGTCAGTGTCAGCGATGAGCGTTGCAGTGCCGCCTTTGAAGATTACGAGAAGATAATGAATTAATATAATTTTTTGTAGTGAGAAATCGATAGTCGATTGAGGGTGGTGTTCATTGAGGGCGCGGAGGGGTAGTGGGGGTGAATAAAGGGGATGGGGGTGTATATTTGGCGCGTGCGCGGGGTTTGCGGGGCGCGGCGGTCCGCGACGCCACCTCACACGCTCGCCGACGTCCGACGTAGCCGCCTCGCGCGTCTCCGCCATATTGTCCTGTCACAGCAGTACGTACAGGCTACTGCTGCGCCGGGACAAGCCGGTGGAGGCGTTGCACTCACTACGACTGCACCGCCACAGAACAACGAATACACCTGTTTTAACATTGTCAGTTGTCTTGTTGTGTTAATTATGTTCACAGGTCTACAAACAAGCCTCGGTATTACGATTGCAAGAAGGGAGCGGCCACTGGCCTAGCCCAGCTCCGATCGATTACAACAGCTAAACCAGTGTAAAGTGTATTATATATATGTGTCAGTGAAGCTTCGTGCAAGTGTTGATGTTGCATGAGTCTGTTTCATTTTTCTATGATTTGATGGTAGAGCTAATGGTCTTGTGTTATTAATGGTTTACGATCGCCCCAGGGTGCACGTATCGAGCGGAGCACCGCGCATGCGCGCGCCATCTTTACTTGCATCTGATGGTGCTCCGCCATCTTCTGTAGATTTGCAAATTGAAATCTAATCCACCTATTTGTTAGTCTTTTTGTTTTGATATTTTTTAAAAAAATGCATGTATTTTTAATTCACTCTTTTTTGAATATTTAAATACCTACATATATATGTAACACTTACTTATTTAGTTAAAACACCCAATATATATCTTTTTCAGTTTTACGGAACGTAGTAAAGCTTATTATGCTTCAATTATTTATCAATAAATGGTGATGAATTATTTAAATATTTAATATTTCTTTACAAACAGAAATATTAAATATTTAAATATTAAATTTTAAAATGAAGTATTGATGCATCTTCGTTAAAAATAGGTACAGGACGCATTATTAAAAATACGTACATAGGTATAAAACAAAGGCAGCTATGCTATTTTCAAAACGTTTAAAATCTTTTTTCGAATAACACATAGAGTACTTTTGTATGTATGGTATGTTTATTATTCTGTATAACATATTTGAAATTAGGTTTAGGCCGTTCACACTTGACAACAAATGATAGTAAAAATATATAAAAATTGTTTTTTTTTTTTTTAATTTACACAGGTTTCACCTATAAATATGCAATGTAGAATTAATTAATTAATAAAAGTCCTTCTTTAACGCACTATATATACTCGCGATATATCGGGTTGGCACAAAAGTAATGAGACACTTGGTTTACGTTTTATATTTTTTATTATTATTACAATATACAAAAAGCTTAGTCAATGATGTAATCACCATTAGCATCTAAGACTTCTTGCCAACGATCCGGCAAAGTTTGGATGCCTTTCGCCCAGAACTCTAATGGCTGTGCCTCGAAAAAGTTGTTCAACTCCGCCTCTACATCAGAGAAATCATTAAATTGTTTACCCCGCAAATGTTGTTTCAGGGCTCTAAACAAATGATAGTCTGATGGGGCGAGGTGTGGGGAATAAGGTGGGTGGGGTATCGTCTCCCAGTTCAAGTTCTCCAGCTGTTGGCGAACGGCAGATGCGACGTGAGGTCGAGCGTTATCGTATAGTAAAACTACATTGACTCGTCTTCGTCGTTTTTTCTTGATAGCAACAGATAGTTTGGTGAGCTGGGTTGAATATTTGTCAGTGTTTATAGTTTCATTGTGTAATAGTTCATAAAACAGCATGTCTTGCGCGTCCCAGAAACAGCAAAGCAGAACTTTTAAGCGGCTCTTTTGATTCAGCTTCGGTTGAGTTGGTGGCGTTTCTTCTCGAGGCAGCCAAAAAGCACGACGTGTGTCGTTCTTGTAATGAATCCATGATTCATCTCCAGTAACCAGATCAGACAAAAGCTCTTTACGTCGGGGTCGCAGCAAAAGTGATTGACAGATAGCGACACGGACTGCAAGACTGGCGTCTGTAAGGATGTGCGGTATCCACCGAGCCAAAACTTTTCGATACCCAAGATCATGCAGATGATATTCCACGGCGTGGTGACTGCAGTTAAGTGCTTCCGCTAATTCACGAATGGTAGCATCCGGATTCGACTGCAGTTCGCGGCATAAATCGTCATCATTCAATGCGGGTGGTCGTCCTGAGCGTGGCTGACTTTCAAGGCTCCTGTCTCCTGATTTAAAACAGTCAAACCATCGGGACACCGTGGCATGGCTTGTACTTCCAGCGCCCAATGCAGTGTTGATATTGTCAGCCGCAGCCCGCGCACTGTGGCCTAACAAGTACTCGTATAAGTACAGTGTTCGAACTTGTCGCTCGTCCATTTTTCTTCAAACTGACCAAACCGATCGCGAGGGCGGCTTTATATACCTCCACATCAGAAGTACCTAGATTGTTCTACAACACACTAGAATATTATCGAAAATAATTAACTTGAAAAATAAAATGTATAGAGTTTTGTAAAGTGTCTCAATACTTTTGTGCCAACCATATAGTTAATCGCGAATAAAGTGACTTAATATTTTTTAATCAAATCAAATCCAAAAGATCTTTAGTCACTTAAAACTTTTATATTATTCAATTGTGCCTGCGACTTCGTCGCTTCCCTTCGGCTCTCTCTTTATGTAAGCTTACATCTTTTAAACTACGCAATGAACTTTATGGAAAACTCACTAATAGAAATCTTTACATAGTATAAAATAAAATAAGACGCTTATGGCGGTTTTACACACTCCCGCGAGTGCTCTCGCCATTTCTCGCCGAGAATACTCGCGCGAGGAGCCGAGTGACGAGTGCGACCTTTTACACTCTCGGTTATTCAGTGAGTTGCAAACGCCGAGAGGATGCAAATTACGGCAGCTATTGCCAGATGGAACCGGAGTGTTGGTTGGTTCCCACAATATTGATTCGGTTTGATAAATTTAAAAAAAAAATATTTCAGCTTCTTTATTCCACATATTGTGATATACTAAAACGTCTGCACAGCTAGAAAGCTTGCGCTAAACTTAACGTAGCGCGAGAGTGTGCAGTGACGCACTCGTCTCGCCTCACGAAAAAACGAAGTCCTTTGACTCGCGCACAAAAACTGACACGGAACGGAGAACTCGCGAGGCGAGGCGAGACACAACGAAACGAAGCGAGTGGATCGTGTACACTGTCGTCCTTGTAGTGCCTCGCGGTGCCTCGACGAGTGTATAGCCGCAGTTAGATCTTTTAAACTACTCAACGGATTTTAACGCGAAACTCACTAATGGAAAGAGCGTTAAACTAGGATTTTTTTTATAATTTGCAGAAAAAAGTTGCATCCGTGCAAAGCCGGGAGCGGGTCGCTAGTCTATAAATAAATAAAAAATCAACGCTTTATAAAAAGTCATATGGACGGACAAAGTCACGGACAAAATCTAATCCATTCCATACTAATTTCATAATATTCCATATTCCATACTATAATATTATAAATGTGAAAGTAACTCTGTCTGTCTGTCTGTTTGTTACCCTTTTACGCCTTAATTACTCAACCGATTATCATGAAATTTTGCATACACGTTGTCAGTGATACCGGAAATGACATAGGGTACTCCAGGAAAGAAGTATTGTTACCAAGGGATTATCTAAAATAAAATATAAAGTAACATCTGGCCAATTATTTTATCGAGGAAAGCTGTTTTAATTCAATAATGAAAACTTTGAATTGTTATAAATTTTTTATAAAAAAATAAAAATAATTTTTTTTTCTCTCAAATTAAAGTTTAATTTTTTCTGAATAAATGAAAAAAAATATATTAATTATGTGGATTTTTCAGCAACTTATGATTTTTTAAAAATGTTACTATCATCCCCCAGCTTTAAACCGCCCTATCTCGGTTAATTTTGATTTTAGCGAAAAACAGTAAGATATCATTTCTTTATAGAATTTAATTTTCTACAACTTTTATTAAAACTTTTTTTTTTCTAATTTTTACCGTTTTCCTAAAATCGTTAAAAAATAACTTTTTTAATTTTTTTCAACCCCTTCTCGGGGGTGATTTTGATAAAATCTTTTACAGTTCGTTTTTATATCTTTCAAAATAAATTATATCAAAAATTCAAGTATTTACCCCAAAATTCGTATTTCGAGGCCTATTTTCTTGGACTATTATAGCAACAAGGCGTCAAGCGTTATAATGCTTTTATATTTTTAATTTATCATCGCCTACGAAGCGTTCTCTTAGCGATCTCTCTTCGTTTCCGAAGTACGCAACGAAGCGTTTGCATCTTGGCTAGGCCTCTCGTTCCCCATAGACATCCAATTTCACATAATATTACTTAAACTAGCTGGTGCCCGCGACTGAAAATATTACTTAATATTACTTATTAATATTACTTAAACTAGCTGGTCGTCCGCGTTGAAAAAGAAAATATATGAGTAATTACTGTACCCGTGCGCCACACCGCCATCTGTTAGATTTTTGTGGAACTACAGATCATAAAAACAAATTTGTCCGCGTTGATAAAGAAAAAAGTAGCCTATCTTGTGTCTCGTACGTCCAAATGTTTGCATGAAATCAGTTAATTCGTTTCAGAGTTATGGTCCATAATTTATGGAGGAACATACATACATACATACACACACACAGAAAAAAATTGTAAAAATGCTAAATTTAGTTTCAGTGTCATGTATAGAGCCTATAAACACGATATCTCTGAGAACAAACTAACTTACTCCATGACCGACCCTTACAGATTTATTATTAGTATTGATCATTTTTACATACACTTGTATGTAGTCTGAGTCGTATTAAAAGGCGTTAATGAAAGCAAAATGGCGGCTACGCCTTAACACACGTTGACATACGACTCGGGCATAATTGTTCGCGCCCTTCGCACTAATTGCAACTATTTTCGCTAAATTGAATCCGTCTGATGTGTGTTCTACTTTTTAATTAATCTACGAAATAATTTGGTTGCGAGACGCGAACTGTACGAATGTCAAGAAGAGAGTAATAGGCCATTAAGAGAACTCATTAGTTAGGTGACTTAGTTTTAAATTTAGTCTAACTCATCAAGCTATGGAGAGAGCTATGCTAGGGGTTACACTGCGAGATCTAATCAGGAATGAGGAGACCGTAGACAAACGAAAATCACGGGACATCAGCGAGTAATATAGGCTAGAAGTCGCGGGATAACAAAATCAGGGGATCAAACTGTATCCCCTGATTTTGTTATCACCAGTTTTCTCAATTGTCTCCCACTAGAAGCAAATTTTAAAGACGTAGGTATTCATGTCAAAAAAGTTTTGTTAGTGGATAAGCGCCTCTGTTGGGCTTCACAGTCGAGTAAATGCTAGATATTACGCTTTGTTTAGTCTGTGTGCAAAGAGCCATCACAACAAAGGAAATTTATAAAGCACATTTTTTTGCGAATCGTTTTTCATTCGTGGAAAGTTTTTCTTTTTCAATTTTCCTACTGGATATGAAGCCGGCCTGGTTACTCTGACCTAAAATTTAAAACAATTTCAAGATGGAAATAGTATACCTTGCTTACATTAAATTCATGTTGACGTGCCCTTTGGATGAGTGGTTACTTATAGGGTGCTTGCCTTAACGCCCTGTCTCAGGGTTCTTGGGTTCGATTCCCGGCGGGGTCAACTTTGGAAATTCACTTTAGTTGGCTCTGGTCTGGATTTGGAAAGTGGTGGCAGGGAACACTGCGTATCGCAGTCATTAGCGCTGCTTCCCATTCCCATACAAATTTACGTTTACGCGTTCGATGCGTTTGATCGAATAAAACTCGCACTAGGCACTCAGTCCGTCTGGCGGCAGTAACCAGCCCCTTAGAGGAGACCACCGTAATATAACAGCGCGTTTGCTGTTGTGTTCCTTAAGTAAGTAGGTAAGGGATGCCCGAGCTCATTACCCTATTCCCTTCTTTATCCCTTATTCTGAATGATATACCGCTCACTTGCAGCACCTGCGGCCTTTCTTGTGTCATAGGCGACGGTAGCCTCCTACCATCGAGTCAGTTTACATAAAAAGAAAATTCAAATTTGAGTTCAAAAATTACGTTACGTAATACTTGAACGCTTCCTATAGCAAAAAAAACGTTTATGCTTTCGCTATCGAGTGATGTAGTTTTAGGTAATGAAATTTTGGATGTAGTGCATAGATATGTAGCTACACTGTATCCCCCTATTTTATCATAACTTTTCTGAATTGCCTCCCATTATGGAAGCAAATTTAAAGACGTACGTCGAAACAGTTACCTAAATTTTGATAGAATTCACAAGAATATTTATCGTAAATAGCACAAGTCGATAGAGGTAAAAAATATATATTAAATCTCTTTAAAGATGACATGGCACGTCTATCGGAAGGCTCATTACGTTAGTTACCTAAGAGTTTTTGTCTCGCATTTTCACATTTTTTGCGCGCTTTCCGCAGTTGAAACTATAGTATCCAGTTC
This sequence comes from Synanthedon andrenaeformis, assembly GCA_936446665.2. Taxonomy (NCBI): domain Eukaryota; kingdom Metazoa; phylum Arthropoda; class Insecta; order Lepidoptera; family Sesiidae; genus Synanthedon; species Synanthedon andrenaeformis. The sequence continues at coordinate 238,458 of OW387806.2, read as the reverse complement.
ATTAGTCACGGTCAGGAAAAGAGAATTGTATCGCCGGAACACTGCCCTCGTTTCTTTATACTCAACGCGTTAAGTCACAGAATAGCTTGGCACTTTGGCATCTCATCTGACAGAGACAGTAGCTGTGACGTCAGCGACTTTTTTACTCTGTGTGTTCATGCTGACAGAGCAAGCAAGTTCGCGCTGGTGGGAAATCGAATGACATTATTTGCAGACACAAATTGATTGGGGGAGACTCGATGAAATTTTAACGACACTTTCAATTAGTTTAGCGGAAACTATACTCTTTTTACGAGGTCATTTACGAACCATTTTTAGTATTTTTTATTTATTTTATTTCACTCGTGCTCTGATTTTGGGTCGTATTTAAATGTAAATTCGATTTTTAGTTCCGAGGGTGTAGATGAATTTGAAAAACGAACGAGGCAATACATTTGTTACAACCAATGCTCACTCGTCCATCAATACTAATAATAAATTTATAAGGGTCGGTCACGGAGTAAGTTACTTTGTTTTCAGAGATATCGTGTTTATTGGCTCTATACATGATAATGAAACTAAATTGACGATTTTTAGAATATTTTTCTGTGTGTATGTATGTTCCTCCATAACTCTTAAACGAATTAACTGATTTTCATGAAACTTGGTAGATAAACATTTAAACGTACAGTACAGGACACAGGATAAGCTACTTTTTTCTTTTTCAACGCGGACGAAGTCGCGGGCGCCAGCTAGTAACATATATAACAGGCAAACACAAATGTTTTATGTTCTTAAATAAAATATTAACAAAACGCTTTTTATTGCGTACTAGTACCTGAGCACCTACTAGTACCTTCTTATCGTAATCTACATTACAACTGAGAGGTGGGGAAGGCGGGTTTTGCAAGTATTTTGCTGAGCCTCATTGAACAGAGGTCACAGAGGTTAACCGGTCGAAGTTTTTACTTATAGTAATAATCTATATTATGAAAAAACTTTTCCTTATCAAGGTTTGCAACGTAAGTACTTGCATATATTTCACTTATTCTTTATAAAAAAATTGTAAAAATAATTAACATTAAGAAAGAAAATTAATACATTAATAATAATATATTTTATATCCATATCTACAATTACTCAATCATTAAATAGAATCGTGAAAATATAAATTAATTAACATATGTGCGCCGAATAACTTCACCAATTAAAATGTATAAAATACGACTTAAATAACTTAAATGTTGGTGCACGTGAGAAAATTTAATTCGAAACGTTTCACTGAACCCTGGCATACGAATTAAATTTGAAAGTTATTTCGGCACCTAACCTTTGCACTTTATAACTTCAAATAAAGTATCCTGAGGCAAATTATAGTGTTGTAATTCTTCTAATGTATAATTCACGCCCTCGACAAAGGCTCGGAATAGACAATGGCACTTTTTACTCCGCCATAAACCCCATTGAAGTGGGCTTCTGCATTTTATGGCCGCCCGTGAAGGTGACAGCTCAAACAAAACGTATAAATCATAAATTCACCCCTGTCATATGAAGTACTCTGTGTTTGATAGTCGGTTTAATGGTGCGTTATCAACCCAGAGATTTCTCACATCGCGAACTACATAGCTCGTGGATATCAAATTAATCAGACGAGTTCAAGATGTCATCGGCAGACACTATTTTTTGTTTTGGAAATTGTTACCCTGTGGGGGATTAGCATAGAGCCATCCATCATCATGTGTTTGACGTTACTGTCATGTGTTTGTCATAACTTCGTTGTATCGTCGATAGTCTGTGGTTGTAAAACGTTTCCAATTTGAATATGGTGGAATATCGTTACCATTTTATACTCCAAATAAAATAGACTTGACTTAAGGCTAAGTTCAGATGACCGCGCGGTGCCGCGCGGAACTACTAACAGTGTTCCTTGTCTACATAACCGTTCAGTTCAATTTTTATTGCTCAATATGGCTCAATACATATTTTTATCGGGCGTTGTTTTTTTTAATTACTTTCCGACTACTGTTGCACGCGTAACTTAATAAAATATAGCCTACGTTACTCGCTTGATAATGTAGGTAGCTTTCTATAGGTGAAAGAATTTTCAAAATAGGTCCACTAGTTTTTGAGTATATTCATACAAATCATCTCTCTACAATATTATAGTATAGATAGTATAGATATAGATCACCTTTCTGGAACAGTATTTTTTCTAGATGAAAGGTACCTTTTCATGTATCCCTGTCAACGTAGGTAGGTACTAGGTACATAAATGCAAAATTTCATGACGGTCGATTAAGTAGTTAAGACGTGAAATCGTAACCAATAAACAAACACTTTCGGATTTATAATTATGATTTTGGACGCCAGAGCCCATTTCCGATACTGTGGCGTTGCTTGTGTTATTGGCGACGGTAGCCACTTACCATCAAGTGGACGGTCAGCCTGTCTGTCAACCTTGACCTAGAAAATATAAGGATTGCAGAACAATTTTATGACTAAAAATAAAACTTAGATTACCTATATCTTGTGAATTAAATACGAATAAAATAAATCTTTTTTGTTTTGATGCTTAGTTTCTATAATATGTAAGTTATTTATCTGTGGACACGATTGTGAAATATGTGTTAATTTTTTTGGCTTTTTTTCTATAAGTATTTTTGTTTATATATCTGTTTGTGTCCCAAAAATTAATAAAATTTAAGAAAAAACCGTAATTATTGTCATTTCCGATAACAAAGTTTTAAGTTCTTACTGCTAAGTTTTGGCGGCTGCAATATATATATAAACTGAACAAATATATATAAAAAAATGTAACAAATTGTTTAATTAAATATATCAATTACGTATTTGTATAAAAATTCAATATTAAACAGTATTGTTATTCTTTACATATTGCCCCAACTCCTAAACCACGCCATCTGTGAGAAGTATTGTCCTAAATGGAAACTTTGCTTCGAGACTTATAAGTTTGAATTTGTTTGGATAGATGTCGCTGAAACAATTTTGCTTTCTTTCATGTTTATTGATTTCACAGTCGCAGGACAATAAGAAGAGGGAGGCGCATAAGTAATCAATGAAAATCTGAGTCATTCTAAACTTAGATATGCATTTTAGGAAATCATATAGCTCACAACGTCATATTAAATATAGCGAGCAGCTCCCGGCTTCGCCCAGGACGCGTTTTTTTTTTAATTACACAAGAAAGGACAGAGAAAAGGAGAGAAGGTACCTTTCATCCAGAAAAAAACACTGTTAAGGAGGGATCATATAAAAATAAAAACAAATTTGCAGGCAAACGCTAGAAAATAATATTTAAATGGTTATTTTTTGCCTCGATTATTTTTTTTATAAAAATTTTATGTTCGAATAAATGATTTTTTAACGCTTCATGTCTAATCTGGCGGCAATTTGCAGTCGTCACGTCAAGGTCCAAACGACCCCGTAACGGGTTGCGCTTATGTGAAAAATATTCAAATATAACCGCCGGACATTAATCACTCTAACGATTTTGGACCTTGCGTTTTTGTCACCTGTATCCCTTATACGGTCCTATGACTCACACCCTAATTGGAAAACCACTCGTGTGTACGAGCATTATAAAGGCGGGTTGATTATTTAAATCAGAGCTGACCACAGAAGAGATAAATAAGGAAGTGACTGACGTCTTGCCACAACAATAATAGAGTACTATCGTATATTATAGCTAATTTCTAATGCTATAATTTTATATTGATAATGTTTATTTATTCGTGCCAAACGGGATTTATTATTTAAAAAGGTTTTGATTCGTGGCAGTAGAGCATACTTATTAGTGGCAAGGGGGAATAAATTATTCGTGCCAGATATTTCGTGCGAGCGGAGCATAAGTCGTTAAGTTCATCAGACAGGCTGACCACTTAAGTTAGTTAAAGATATACCTACAATAAAACAATAAATACACTAAATAAGTCAGTCAAAAATAAAGTGTCATACGAAGAGCACGTTAATTGAGTTAAATAATCCCAACCAGAGCAAAGTAGTTCTTATTACCCCCAAGGACTGACATGGAGAAATTGAAAAACCTATTCAACTAAACATAAAAATCTAGCAAAATTTAAATGTTCTTTTTTGTTTTATCATTGTTACCCAGTTATTATTTTTAACGATGTTTTTAAATTTATTTTTTTAAAATATAACGTAAAGTTTAACAATAATTACGTTCAATAAACATGTTTTAAAAAATAGGCAAATACCATATAATATTGTCTATAAATATTTGACGTGTATAATTATTTTTTTACTAACGCAAAAGAAGCATAACTTCTCATGAGCCTACAAGTTAATGTTTTTGTTTTGTTTATATTTAAAAAACTTATTAGAAAATACTGGTCATTGTATCTGTTTAAATAATGAATATGAGAATTGGGCCAAACAAATGTCTGTAGTACAAAACTCGTCAGTTAAACTGAACTAAGTATAGCGAAGCGAGGGGGATCAAATCAATATAACATCTGACAGTAGACTTGGCGGCGCCAAACGTATTTATAACCTCAACAGTTTTGGGGGAACAAACAAAAATATACAAACGTCGGCGTTGTAATAACTCGAAAACACTCTTGATCGATCTTAGTAGTAACTTGTCTTATACTAGCTTTTGCACGCGACTTTGCTCGCGTAACTTTATAAAATACTAGCTGACCCGGCAAACGTTGTTTTTCCATACAAAAAAATATCACTTAGGGGTATGGAAAATAGATGTTGGCCGATTCTCAGACCTACCCGATAAGCACACAAAATTTCATCAAAATCGGTCCAGCCGTTTCGGAGGAGTTTGGCAACAAACACTGCGACACGAGAATTTTATAAGATTTTTCTTTTTCACATCCAGACTTCCTAGCTAACATTTCAAACATTTCAATCAAATATTAGTTAAAACATTATAGTTCAATCAAACATATGGTAATGTCCACAATGGTACCAACCATTGTTGACATTTTCACGATGATCCTTTTTTTTCATTTTTCCATTTCAAAAAATATTTTTTTCCATTAAATATTTAAAATGGGTATAAATTTAGTTGCCAATGCATATAAAAATCTTATTACGGCGACGATGTAAAAAGAATTCCATTAAACACCGTTAGTGACTGGAACGTATGTGGTTATAGCTACGGTGTGACATTACAGCACGTACCTTAGCAGACAGTTTATGTCGGCACGTGTTACGCCCATAGGCTATTAAGTTACTTTAAGCTACCTACCAATCAGTGCCATATTACAATGCCTTATGCCATAGAGGAACCATGCATATAAATACTATTTTTTTACTAACAAAAAACCTACATCATTCTTAACTTTATTAGTTGACAAATGTAATTCAGTGTTGCCATAAAATTTATTTTAATTTTATATCTTTAAAAGAAATTATATTAAAGTTAAATATTGATTAAATATTGATTTAGTTTTATGGTGTTAACTTTATTAACATATTATTAACTTTATTAGTTGACAAATGTAATTCAGTGTTGCCATAAAATTTATTTTTATTTTAAATCTTTAAAAGAAATTATGTATATTAAAGTTAAATATTGATTAAATATTGATTTAGTTTTATGGTGTTAACTTTATTAACATATTATTAACTTTATTAGTTGACAAATGTAATTCAGTGTTGCCATAAAATTTATTTTAATTTTAAATCTTTAAAAGAAATTAAAGAAAGATTAAATATTGATTTAGTTTTATGGTGTTGTATTGTTTTTGCTTTTCTTGTTTTTGTTTTTTTAGTGTATTCTTTTTATTGGTCTTTCTCTGTATAAAATTAGTGTACCAATTTGAGGAAAATGTTGTTGATTGTACTGTTACCTTTATTTTTGCATGTTTCTTTTTTCATATTTATTATACACGGTGTAATTGTTTGTTTTCTCAAATAAAGTAAAATAAATAAAAATTAAGTTTACATACATATACACTATTAATTCTATTTTTATTAAAAAAAAACTTAGTTCTAGTTAGTATTAATCATTGAAATAAAAAGTAATTATGGATGTAATGCAGCGTGTTGCCAACGATTATTATTATTTTAAGTTTACATATTAAGAAATAATTAAAAGAAATTAAGAATAAAAGAATTTTAAAAAAATCAAAAATTTTACTTGTATGGTGTGCTTGTATATTTATATATGAAAAAAAAAAATGTTGTACTTATTCATATCTCCTTTACTAAGTATAAAACGAAGTAGATTCCCGGCGCGGCGGGGCTGTCCCTTTGTATGTACACTTAGATCTTTTAAACTAGCGTGTGGCATTGCTACGATTGTAGCGCTACGAAACTTCCACTACGGCTACGGCGTAGCGCTGTGGTGTTCACAGACTATTTACCTATATAAGTACAGACTATATTTATTTATTTATTTATTTATTTATTTATTTATTTATTTATTTATTTATTTATTTATTTATTTATCTGTGTATTAAATAGCAAACCTAATAGCAGCGATGCCTAAATCACATGCCTATGCAGCTTCCTTTTTGGTGAATGTAGGAAGGGGAAAGACAGACTTACCGGTAACATATACTAAGGTTCGCCTGCTCCTCCAGCGCTGGTTCGGTTCCACCACAATACTTCAGAGTTTTTTATTGATTTTGCGTTGATTTTTAAAGATATCACATACCACACACACGCGTACAGTTTTATTTTTGCGGATCAATATGCGAGCGCGGCGACAACTTGTAATCGTCTGTCTTGATTTTAAGGGTAGGAAAAGGGAATAATAAAATAGATAAATACGTAGGTAGATATGCGTGTGATGCGTTTGTTTGCATGTGTGCTATGTGTGTGGATATATAGGTAAAACGGCGTCAACACTTTTTTTTTTAATTTTCAATGATCAAAGGCTTCCAGTGAAAAATATATGGATTATAGCTAAAAAATCATTTGAACTCAAATTAAGGGATAAAAAGTGAAAAATTGTCCGTTATCTACATTTTCAGCAAAAACGATAATTTTAAACATTGCGGACACTAAGAAAAAAAAATCGCAGCGCTTTGAAACTTTCAGGGATTTTTCAGGACCCTTTGAGGTTGAAAAGCTATAGAAAATATCCTTCGTATCTGCATTATTTGCAAAGTTATTCCAAGGTATCCAAATTTGTAATTTTTTACCTTTTTTCGGTCAGCATTTTCTGTTTGAAAATATATTTTTTATCAAAATCTAATTTAAGCACCTTATAGGGTATGTTTTGCAGTTTACAAAAGCTTACTTTAATTTTCTGTACGACCAAAATCGATTGTCATAGTCAAAAATAACTTTTTTGCTTTGGTGACAAATCACCGTACAGAGCTTATAAGGGGTCAAATTGTAGGGAATAAAATTCTCTAAAAGAATTTTATAACACCAATACCAAAAAAGAAATATTACAGCCCGTACGCAATTTCAAGACGAGCAAAAATTTGGAAAAAGAAAATCCTTTGGTTTTCCGACGATTACTCATAAACCGCCAATGAAAAATATTTAAAGCTCGGATTCAAAAACTAGAGACTTGAAACTACAATTTTCTTTTTTAATGAGATCTGTACGACCATTTTTTTCGAAGTTACAGCCTCTTAAAAATAAACTAAAAATTTTAAATTTTTTCCTACTAAAAAATTAATTTTTGCGACTACTATATAAATAAAAAATATAATATATATAGAGGTTTGACATATTTGCATTATATTCAGCATAAAGTCACAGACTAAACATGTAAGTTTTCAGTAGATACATAACAAAAATATTAATTAAGAATTTAAATAAAAAATAAAACACTAATTGTTATTTATTTTTCTTAATGTAATTATTTGAATGAATTGAATTTCTAAAACATTAAATCCCCTATGAAGTAAACAACACTTATCGGAGTTCCGGATTCAATATGGCGGACGCATAAACAGCAATCCAATGTTAGATAAGGGATGAGCCATCATTTATGTCACCGTGTTGTCTCCCATTAATGCACGTTCTCTATGGTAATAGGTACCTACTTATCAACAAACAAACATTAACAGATACTTAATGTATATCTATCTATATATAGAAATGTTGTATTGGTTTGTGTATTACTCAAAATCTCGAAAAATAGCCGACGGATTGACTTGAAATTTTTACACAATATGCAATGCCACTTCGAGGATTGATCATATCTATTTTTCTCGTAATAATATAATCTCGATCGCGAGAAAAATTAGCTTTTTTACAACGCCATCTGCCGAAAGCGAGGAAAACTACTCGCCAACGAGAACCGCTGTCATTTAAAGTGGAAGTTAGCCGTTGTTATGGCAGCCGAGTTAATATAAGACTGGTCGGGTTCAGCTAGTATTTATATATTGTGTTTTCATTATTTATCACAATTTAAAAAGGCAATTTTCTGACAGGACAAACATTTAAGTATTTTAGAATTCAAATGCAGGTACTTTATCAAAGTTCAAAATATTATACTACAGTGAAACTGAGTATATGGCACCAAGTAGCTTTCAACCAAGTTAAGTAACACTTAATTCAATTAATTAAAGTTTAAAGTTATTGCTAAAATTAAAGTTTAATTAAGTCGAGTACATTTATTTGTAAGACTTGTAGATTTTTTTATATAAAGAGCGTCAGACGACAGTCCACTTGGTGGTAGATGACTACTGACTAAAATTCACAGGTCGGAGCCAAATTTTAAAAAATAATTTCAAAAGCCGGGATTCGAACCTGGGACCCCTAAGTCAAAGCGCTAAGACAAGTCCACTCAGCCAATGGGCTCGTCAACTTTTTTAAATATTTTGACTTTAATTTATACAGTTATGAAGATTTAAAGCATCTTGGTAATACGGCTACTAACACTTTTTGTATCCATCTAAATAGCTTCCTTCTAAATACTTGTTTAAACGTCAACGTCAAAATTATTCAATCAAAATGTAATTTAAGTATCAACCAACGGCATCTGTCGCCTTCTTCAAGATGGCGTCACAGACAGCTAACAATGGAGAGCAAAAAATGTTTCATGCGATTCTCTCAAAAAATAAATTAACTGACGCTAATACCTACTGTTTTACAAAATTATTTTTGTTTATGCTAAAAAAGGACGCGGACGATGTCGCTTGCAAAAGCATATAATTTCGATAAATTGCAACACCCTTTCTGACATTTAGTGTTTGACGTTTACACCTATACTAGCTGGTGCCCGCGACTTCGTCCGCGTTGATAAATTAAAAAAAAACATACGCAATATAACGCCTGACGTCTGCATTGCTATTACCACTACTTTTGCCAGGCGTTAGTTTTTTAATTTTAGATGATCCCTGGGGAACAGTACTGTTTTTCTGGATCAAAGGTACCCTATGTCTTTTCTGGTATCCTTGATAACGTGTATGCAAAATTTCATGATGATCAGTTTATTAGTTAAGGTGTGAACAGACAGACAGACAGAGTTACTTCCACATTCATAATATTAGTATATGGGTAAGTAAATATCGTAGTATTCTGTGTTCCGTTATACCACGACAGAAGCAAAGTACATTGACATAGTGAATCCGACCGCAATAAAACCGGCGAGCGACAGCCCGTTTACCGCCATCTTTATGTATATATTTTTTCTATCAGGCGCGCCTATTGGCAAAGAAAAGCCTCTCCCGTACAGCCACAAAATCCTGCTTTATGTTAATAGGAACTCCGACGTGTCGTACGTTACTTTTATTCAGAGCAAACAAATAGCAATTATGGAGTTTTGTTTTTTATGGCATAATAACATGTTATTAAATCATGTTATTAATAATAAATCATATAATAAAAAATCATGTTATTCAATCAATTAAGAACATTAATCGAAATATTTCATTAACAGTAGAAGTAGTGGCAGGGCACACTGCGTTTCGCGGTCATTTGGGCAGCCCGTCTGGCGGCAGTAACCATCCGTGGAATAACAGCACGTGTGCTTTTGTGTTTCGGTGAGTGAATAAGGAATGCCACAGTCCATTTCTTTATCCCTTATCCTTAATTCTACTGTTGTCACTGCTGTCATTATATTCGGATAAAATGTATCCTAATAATACCTATAGTAATAAAGTAAAATCAATATTCAAACAATTGTAATACTAATAATTCCAAAGCGGTCGTAAATATCGTTTGCCGTAACTCAAAAGGCAATATATTAATTAAAGCAAATAATATTTTAAAGCCAACGTAATAGCGAGCGAGTAATTTATGCAAACGTAGAGCTAAAACCCTGTGGGATCATTAACTAGTCTTTCCTTCATAGTGAACGCCACGTTTGCATGCCAATATTTCAATAGATGGCGCTTCTGGGATTGCAGAAGCGCCATCTATTGAAATATTGGCTATAACAGCAGAGAACAATAACTATCTATTGAATTCTAGCAGCCTGAGGGCCTAGTGCAAGTTTTACTCGATCAAACGCGTCGAACTCGTAAACATCAATTTGTATGGAAATGAAGCAGCGCCACCTAGTGGCTAACGTGTACATCTGCTTCATTCCCATATAAATTGACGTTTACGCGTTCGATGCGTTTGATCGAGTAAAACTCGCACTAGGCCCTCTGATGTTACTCACTTGCAATTTGAAGTTAAGGCCTTTGCAGACCTCTATTTAAATAATAATAAACTGTGATTGTTACAACTTGATAGCATAATTACAGAATATTTCGTTTTATACAAAAATTACTTTTTCATAAGTATTTTCCTTTAAAATCCAGTCATTATTCAACTCGCGTGCGACCGCGAGTTATCATGTTTTTAATTCAACCTTTCTTTATTAAGAGATAGTTAACGAAGGTTGATACTATGTTCTGTATAACTTTAAATTTACAATTTGTATTATCCTTTTATTAATATTATAAACGTAGTGTATTTTTGGAATTTTGGATTTTTGATCCTTAATAACGCTAAAAAGGCTGAACGGATTTGGATTAAATTTGTCACACAGATAGTTAGTTTATTACATAGATTAACATATATGATACTTTTTATCATATAGGATATGTTAGGATGATGTTTACATCTGGCAGATGGCTGGGCAGGAGAAGGCGGGCACCAGCCCGTCTTCAAATGTCCTCGGGGACCTGCGCACACAGCTGGCAAGTTGTGTGTGCCTGCACGGGTCCCCTCCGTCTGGGGATTGGTCGGGTGTCTCCGGGCAATCCCCCTGTTGGCGTCAGCCTGGCCAGCAATGGGTAGGCCGCCCGAGGGGGGTGGGTCGGAGCAGTTGCCTCGGCAGAGCCCGTCCACTCCCCACTTATGGGCAAGGAGACACCGGGGAGTTTTAGTGGGTAGGGCCCATTTCCGCCTGCTACGTGAACACGCGGAGTATGCTGGTCGACCCCCACATACCCCTGCCGCTTGCCTCGATTAAAAAAAAAGGGATGATGTTTACATATAGAATATATTAGGTTCACTGTCGTAAACACTGGCGCCAGAAGAGTAGACAACTCTTCTGTTCTGGCAACTATTTGTCAGATCCAATCGGAGCAAACTTTGAAAAGTTAATTTTCAAAGTTGGAACCGTCGGGTATAGAACCCGGGACTCCCGAGAGAGATGCAAGACTTTAATCACTCGAGCAAATACCTCGATATTTTTTTTTTGGAATTTTTAGTGACTGCGTTTTCTGATGTATTTTGTATTCTGATTTATTTGGTACGAATGACTCCTCATAAGTGATATAGTTGAAATGAATGCGGATAATGTCGCATACCAGTATTGGGCTAACGTTCGTGCAGTTTGCCTGCCAGCATCAATTTGGCACGAACCACCGAACTTTCAAACTTCTCTTTGTATTCGTGTAATGTAATGTTTATAGAATTATTGTTGGGAGGTATGCGTGAAAGAAAAAACAGCATTTAGACCTTAATAGTTTAAAGAAAGAGTTCACTTTTGAATGTCCCGATTACGTAGAATATACGTACGTACGTAGAGTACGATATATTCAAACTCTACGATTACGTAGAGTTTGTATGAATATATCTAACTTATACTCTGAATAACTTAATAATCACTTAACTTACTTAACTTAATAGTTAATACTTACTACTTACTTAACTTAACTGAATAGTAACTATCTATTGTTGATAAACTTAGATAGGTTAATCCTAACTTTAATATTACGAGTATAAATACGAAAATGACTTTGTTTGTCGGTTACACTTGCACGCCTTAACTACACAGCCGATCATCATAAAATTTAGCATACAATTTGTCAATGATACAGAAAAGGACATAGTACCTTTCATCCATAAAAAAAGTACTGTTCTCATGTGATCATCTAAAAATAAAAATAAAAAATTCAACGCCTGAATAAAATATATGAGCAATAAAGATTGAATAAATGTTTTAAAAATTAGAAAAAGGGGCGCAGACGAAGTCGCAGGCACCTGCTAGTTATTATCTATACTTATATTATAAAAAGTTTATATTAAGCTTATATTAGCTTTATATTAGCATATAAAGCTACATTATCAGCCAGTAACATAGGCTATATTTTATAAAGTTACGGGAGCGAAGTCGCATGCAATAGCTAGTTATACCTCCATAAATTAATATTTAAGGGTGCCTACTCCAATGGCTTTAAGCGTTACAGTGGCTTAAGATGCCTGTTCTCGTATGCAGGATAACGACAATTCGGCATTATCTCCCGACTGGATCCTATTACGGCAGAATTAAATGCGTCTTTTAAAAGACATCTTTTTTTTAAACATAGGTACACTTTCAGGATATGGTGGGTACCCAATAAAAGTTTAATTTCAGTAATTTTATATGAACACTAGCTGACCCGGCAAACATTGTTTTGCCAAAAATATATTTTTTAGGGTCGGCCACCATTATCACTTAGGGGTATAAAAAATAGTTTACGACCTAATCTCAGACCTACCGAATATACACAAAAAAATTCATAAAAATCGGTCAAGCCGTTTCGGAGGAGTTTGGTCACAGAAAATTTCAAATTTTATAAAATTTAGATAATAAAATATAAATATGAAAATGATAACTTATATATTTTATTACTTTCAAATTTAAATATCTATGAAACACCATTTGTTCAGTAAAAATCTATAATTCCTTCCTACTCAATGGTACAAGTTTTAACAGTTAAAAAGAAAATAAGCTGTACCTCTACCATGAGATATAATGACCGCACTCGCTAGCGAGAGCGAATATTTATATGGAAAACTGTCAACTGTCAATGTCAAATTGACAATTTTCCATATAAATAATATTTTACGCTCTCGCTAGCGAGTGCGGTCATTGTAAACTCATGGTAAAGGTACTGATGGCCTGATCTCCATACAAAATTGGTACTGTGGCGTCGCTTGTGTTATAGGCGACAGTAGCCACCTATCATTAAGTGGACCATCAGCATGAACTTAACTTAAAACAAAAAATATTATTTAAGAGTCTTTGAATACAGTTAGTATATAAAACAACAATCAAAACGAAGGCGTTTAGACGTTTGTATGAAGAAATCAATTATAGAGACCCTCTCTAATAACCCCTTTAACAAAAATCTCGCTGCTTTTCTCCAATATGTAGTTGTACTACTTTTGAATAACAACTTTTCACAGCGGAGTGATTCGATCAGATTTACGACCAAAGTTATCGTCGCTCTTACACCAGTGACTACAATTATTTTGCGGTTTACTTATAAAATATATTGAAACCACAATCAGGTAACACCATTCTGTATTTACCGTTAGCGTCTTGAATTAAAGCTGCGAGTAAATTGCCATCAACACGTCTTGACGATAAGTGGCTGTTGATAGCGCCATCTTTTAAACTATAATAGAATTAGGTGAAGCGACATCTCTCGAATTTGAGTAGAACTGATTGGTGATATTTTTAACGACCCGCTCCTGGCTTTGTACGGGTGCATTTTTTTTGCAAATTATATATAAAAACCTTCCTTCTTTAACGCTCTGTCCATTAGTGAAAACCGCATCAAAATCTGTTGCGTAGTTTAAAAGATCTAAGCGTAAGTACATACATACAGAGGGACAGACGGCAGGAAGCATTTTTGTTTTATACTAGGTGCTACCTATGCGTTACATATTTAGTTTTTAAAAATATATATAATAATATGTTTCTTGTTACGTTGTAAAATAAACCAATGTTCCAAATTTCAGCTTTCTACACTTAGTAGTTTTGGCTGTACTTTAATAAGTATAGACAATTATTTATAAGTACCTACATACACACCTTATACAGGTAAATTTAGACACATACTAAAATAATAATCTGTGGACATATAGTTTCAATTTTATGGGAAAAAAAAGCAGAAACCGTGAAGTAGGTAATATTTTGCTACAACGTAGAATAATGTCCCCAAACTCGACCGCCATTTGTCATCCAAAAAAGAGCAAAGAGCACAACTCAAGGGTGAATGGATACGTCGGGAACAGACTCCGGTTCAGTTCAGTGAACTGGGAACGAACGAATGAACGGCTGGTCACAGAGCAACGAGAAAGAAATACATCAGTGACAGTGACACGAGTTAATGCCGCATTATTTGCGTCATGGCATCCTGCTTGCTACGTTAGAGGAATTTATTTTTAAGCCCCCGACGGCCGACGCAAAGGAGGGAAGACCTGTGTTAGACCTGTGTATCTGTGTCATCAGAGCTCCTAAACGGATGGACCGATTTTGATCCGGTTTTCTTTGTTTGAAAGATGAAAAAAAAAGACAAATAAGTTATCCAGCAGACTACTAGATGTTGCAGCTTTAAGTCAAGATTACGATGTCATGGAAATACCACCTAAGTAACAGTACTTATACCAAATGTCACATTAATCGAACATGTGGAAGTAAGTGAAATCCCTTATAGCTAAGAAGTACCCTCACGTCAGTTTTCAAATAAAGAAAAACGGATCAAAATAGGTCTATCCGTTTGGAGCTATGATTCCATAGACAGACACACTTTAAACTTATAACACCTCGTTTTTGCGTTGGAAGTCGGGGTTTAATAAAATATAAGCTATTCTGATTGTATAATTCTATACTAATTTTATAAAGAGAAAATATTTGTGTTTTTGTTTTCTATCTAACGAATAAACTCAAAAACTACTGGACCAATTAAAAAAAAAACACCTAATAGAAAGCTACATTATAAAACATTTTATAAAGTTGCGTGTAACGGCTAGCTATGTGAAGTATTATTATATGTATAAATGATTAATACGCCATTGTACTGTGTTTAGAAATCAAATCCGTCAGTATTCCAACTCTGTATCTGGAAAGTTAAATAATGTTTGTCAAAAAATGTTTTTTTTTCGATAAAGCACGACATATAAAGTCAGTTTACACAAAAAAATAAAAATTATCAAAACCGTCGTTGTTCTACTACTCAGACGAAGTGGACCGTCTACCTATCAGTTGTCCTTGCCATAAAAAAAAAAAAAAAACCAACGCGTTGTCTTAATCGCGTGCTACAAGCCACGGAAGCGTCTAGCGACGTACCGCTGTTGGATCAATAATATCCGAGACTGTCTCTAAATGTTACCAAAATCATTAAAGAACTTTTTATTAAATTATTCATTTTCATATATACGAATGAGCTGCATAAATTTCACTGCTAAATAATTTGAAGGAATTTACATAACGACAGTCCAAGACCTAGCCTAGGGTACCTAAATAAAACTTTTATGTTACTCATTGTTAGTGCATAAAAATTTACATTTTAAATTGCTAACAACGCTGATTATTAAGACTTTAACACGCAAGCAATAAAATGTCAAACGATATTCGAACATTAAATTTATATAATAAATTAAATTATACTAATTATTATAAATGTGAAAGTAACTGTCTGTCTGTCTGTTACCTTTTCACGGCTTAACTACACTTAACTACTCGACCGATCATCGTGAAATTTTGCATACATGTTATCAGTGATACCGGAAAGGACATAGGGTACTTTATATCTATAAGAAAGTACTTTTCCCGAGTGATTACTTTATATCATCTAAAATAAAGCAAAAAAAAAAACAGTGGCACTCCGGGAGTGCCGACAGAAGTGAAAACTTGAACAATTACGTGTGTATTTTTTTAATCGTCAGGAAAATACATACTTATATACAGAGGTGTCGGTTACGGTAACAGTGTCGCGAGTTCAATGGTTTTTTCCCATCTTAAAAATGTCCAACGCGTCTAAAGTAGTTTTCACTTCAAAAAACTAAGGCCTGGCCAGTGTGTTATAGCAACAACAGGTCAAGCCTTATATTGGTTAGGTATATATATTTATTATTTTTCTGTCTGAAAGTAGCTGTCGGCTTCTGTCTGTTTGTCAGCTAAACTCTTCTAAACAAGCAACCGATTTTGATATGGTTTACACTAACTGAAGAAATGTAGGTAAAAATTAATTAATTTGACGAGCCTCTTCGATGAGCGATTAGGGTGCTTGCCTCAGCCCGCCTGGCGGCAGTAACCACCCTCTTACAGAATACCGTGAAATAACAGCTTGTGTGCTTTGTGTTTCGGTGATTGAGTAAAGCATGCCAGAGCCTAAATAAATTTTTGTAAAGACAAAAAGTCTCAATCACATAAAGTTATCCAGAAACACTTCTGAACTTACTATAATGTATAAGTTACAAGACATAACTTGGTAATTTGTTGAAACGTCTATATGTGTTTTAAAAGCGATGCCTAAGTAACGGGTGATTCATTTGGAGGTACTTTTTCAAAACAAAAAAATATATTAATAAAAACAAATTTATCGGGTAATTTTTATTATTATACAAAAGAACTATTCTTTACATTTATTATTTAAAGATTATTTCTTTCAAATGTTGGCCGTTACTCCGGTTAACATAGTCCATTCTGCAGTTCCAATTTTCGATGACGCGTCTAAGCATTTCGATTGGTATTTGGCGAATAACGCGAGTAATGTTGGCTTCCAGTTGCTCAATCGTACCTGGCTTATCAATATAGACTTTGGACTTTACATAGCCCCAAAGAAAAAAGTCTAGGGGTGTGATATCACAGGATCTAGGCGGCCAACTCACCGGTCCGAAGCGCGAAATTAACTGTTCACCAAATTGTTCACGCAATAAAGCCATGGTTTCACGTGCTGTGTGGCAAGTGGCGCCGTCTTGTTGGTACCAAATGTCCTGAAGATCACGGGCTTCAATTTCAGGAAACAAATAGTCTGTTATCATGGCACGATAACGGTCACCATTGACAGTTACGTTCTGGCCGGCCTCGTTTTTGAAGAAATATGGACCGATGATTCCACCGGCCCATAAACCACACCAAACCGTTGTTTTGTCTGGATGTAATGGCAGCGCTTGAATCTCTTCAGGTTGCTCTTCGGACCAAATACGGCAATTTTGTTTGTTGACATATCCGTTAAGCCAGAAATGTGCCTCATCACTAAACAAAATTTTTGACGAAAACAGTGGATTTTCTTTAAGCTTTTCAAGAGCCCAAAGACTGAATTGGTGACGATTTGGTAGGTCAGTCGGCTTCAATTCTTGCACTAGTTGAATTTTGTAAGCTTTGAAACCAAGATCCTTACGTAAAATACGCCAAGTCGTTGCATATGACAAGCCAAGTTGTTGCGAACGGCGCCGGATCGATTCTTTGCGGTCATCGCGTACACTCTCAGCTACCGCCGCAATATTTTCTTCGCTACGTGCTGGATGTGGTCTTTTTGGTCGTGTATTATCTATTAAAGTAAATTGGCTCTCAAATTTTTGGATGGTATGGCGAATCGTGCGTTCGGTAGGCCGATTATGTGGACCATAAGTTTCTCTAAGTGCACGAAACACATTCCTCGCTGAACGCTGATTTTCGTAATACAGCTGTATTATTTGTAGACGCTGTGCGGGGCTAAGTCTTTCCATGATGAAATGTCAAACTATACAGAACAAAAATACCATAAAAGGTTATCACGACTCACGCTTCATCTGTCAAAAAATCCATAGACAAAAAAGTACCTCTAAATGAATCACCCGTTACATATATTGCTTCGTTTTCAACATTTACTCGTATATTGACGTAACAACTCAGTATTCCCAATTGCCAAACAGCGGCGTAACGCTGTCAGCCGTCCAGTGTAATTTATGGCTTCTAAATTTATTTTCTTTGATATCTTGTGTAGTGAATTAAAAAAAAAAAAAGTTTAGTCTTCAAGGACTTAAAAATTTGATCTATCGACACACTAATATTTAACAGTTATATATTATATTATACTAGCTGTTGCACGCGACTTCGCCCGCGTAATTTTATAAATTACTAGCTGACCCGGCAAACGTTGTTTTGCCAAAGAAAATTTTTGGGGTGGACCACCCTTAACATTTAAGGGTATGAAAAATAGATGTTGGCCGATTCTCAGACCTACCCGATAAGCACACAAAATTTCATCAAAATCGGTCGAGCCGTTTCGAAGGAGTTTGGCAACAAACACCGCGACACGAGAATTTTATATATTAGAAGAGATAGTAGCTATAGCAAGCGACTTCTCTTCCGCGTAACTTTGTAAAATATAGCCTACTAGCGGGACAGAGGAGCAGACGGTGGGAAGCAACTGTTTTATACTATGTAGATATGTAGATAAAGTTTCTCAGCCTTACCACAGAAAAACAAGTTAAATGAGTTTAAAAAAGGGTTTAACAAAACGGGCTTAAAATTTTTAAACCCGTTTAACTTTTTTCGTACCACAGAACCTTTTCAACGCTGGGATTAGTTAAACTAGTTTAAATTTATTTCTTATGGCAATATTAAAAGAATGTCATGTTCGTTTGGATTATGCATTATTATCCTAATGCATGATCGGTGAGCATTTCAAATGGATCAAGGCGGGTGCGTTGTGAAACATTTCTCCGCCAGAAGAGTTGTTCCTCCATCACTTCTTCCACTTCGTTCAAATCGTTTTGGAAGTCATAATCCATCCAATCCATCATTATATTTACAATTTTTTAGTATAGCGAGATTACGAAAATATTGGTTACACTTCACTACTATGTACTTATAATAGTAATAAATATTGATTTTTAAATGTAATTTAAAATAACTATAATTAAATTATAAATATAAGTTACTAAAAATAACATAAACTTGCTAGCTACTTGATACAATATCAACCTAATCTAAGTACGTAAATGGCAGCGGCACTTGACAATAAACAGCTGTTCACTAGTCGGCCATCTTGCCAATTTTAAACGGGTCTATCCTACTTAAACTAGGGTGCAAGTGAGTCTAACTTTAAACTTTTTTTTAGGCATTTTTCTGACGTTAAATTTCTTCTGTGGTAAGCTTTTTAGTGAAACCATGTTAAACTTGTCTAAAAAATGTATTAAACTCTTAAAAACGCTTCTGTGGTAAGGCGGTCTAAGTTTAGATTTAGGAAGTAACATCCAAAAATATTCATTCGAACCTCTTGATCAAATGGCTAAGATGTTTGCCTTAATCATTATGGTATACACGGTCTACCTAATCCACAAATGACTATGATTATACTTAACGCATTATAATTTATGATGATGAAAAGGCTCAACAAAGATGACAAATAACGTCACACTGACGTCCAGCTAAACGCATAAATCCGTGACACGAGCACATGTCAAGCGAAGCTGTGATTAGTGTTTAGTCGAGTAGGACAGATTAGTCGAGCATCTGCGCCCAAATAATGTTAGTGCACGTCTGCATAATGACTGCTTAATTAATAGGACTTTTTTTATTTATTTATTTATTTATTTATACAACACAATCTAAAATTGGTTTAACAAAGGTGTAAACACTTGACCTCACTGCTTTGGACTTGACTGAACTGTTTTGGAAAACTAAGTAAAATTATAGACTCGACTTGACTGACTAGTCTCGGGATCTGCTACTTTTGATTTTAATTTCAATTTTGCCTTTTTTATTTTAAAAACTGCTTTTACAAATTGCTATTTTTACTAACGACACTAGCAAAATCATCGGAGAATATCTGATGTAGCCAACACATTAAAAGAGAAGAAGAAGAAGAAGACCAATTAATGGCCAATGCCAATACTGGGTAAAATACTGACCCCTTGTAACTGTCTTGCTGTTACTGTTATTTTTTTCTTCTGTGTGTTTATTAATTGTTTGTTCTATGTTACAAATAATTTTGATTGATTGACTGACAGTTGAGTGAGTGTCTATTTTATTACTGACTTGGAAACTTAAAAGTGATAGAGCAAGATTTTTTTTTATAATATAAAGGTGGCAGACAGGCTGGCGGTGTATAGGTATAAAGATGCATAGGTCTGGTGAAATAATGTCAGGTGATAGTCGATAAGGTTTCGTTGCTGTAGGGCTTCGGTGATTACCGGTAACATAATAAGGACAGGATACCTTACTAAGGAATATTATACGAGCATATAAGTAGTTATTATGTAGGTCAGCGTGTATAAAAATATATAATATAGGCTGTATTATATTATTTGAAAAAATATTAAAAAAATCAAAAATGCTATTACAAACAAAATCTCAATTAGGATAACTGTTATATTTTTCGGGAACGGGTGGACCGATTTTAATTCTGTCTTCACTCATGGATAGAGGGATAATCAGGGAAGGTTTTTAAGTAAAAAAAAAAATGCACCCCGGGAGAAGCCGGGAATAGGCGCGATCAGAGTTTCCGCTCTTAATAAATCCACACTCAAAAACTGTCTAAAATTAGATATTCACTTATAATCTCTAAGGATGTCTAAGTGTTCTTAAGGGCTTTGCACACTGAACGACATCTCTCAACGCCATCTCTCGAGTGTCAGATAAAGTCGATAGGTGGCGTGCGAGTGCTCTCACAAAATGGCCGCGTCAGCAACTAGGGGGAATATTAAAATTCTTATTCATCCATTGTTGAATTCTATTGACTTGGCTCGCCGCCTCATCGTCTGCCCTTTTCAATGGATTGAATTTCAGATTAGAAAGGGCTGATCTATTTTAAAATCGGTCATAGAAGGGATTTTAATGTACTAGGTGCATGTGAACTAGTTTTAGCATGTCCATTGTTAAAAAGTGTCTAAAAAAAACTGCGTCAGAAAATTCTATATCTTATAATATAAAAATGAATCCCTAAATGTGTTGCTAAGCGCAAAACTTAACGGACCGATTTTAATTCTGTCTTCACTCATGGATAGAGGGATAATCAGGGAAGGTTTTTACGGGCTTTGTTTTTTGCACCCGGGCGAAGCCGGGAGCGGCCCGCTAGTCTATAATATAAAAATGAATCCCTAAATGTGTTGCTAAGCGCAAATCTCGAGAACGGGTGGACCGATTTTAATTCTGTCTTCACTCATGGACAGAGGGATAATCTAGTTGTAAATAAATAAATGTTGTCTTTGGTCTGTGTGTGCAGGGTTTATGACGCTGAATAACAGTAATAAAACTTTATGAATTACAAAATGTGATATATATGAGAGCCAGATTGAGGGCGTGTGCAGATTTCAGTTCTAGATTCTATTCCGGCGAATCTATTTAATATTTTAATATATTAATGTGTATGATAGTGTAATAGGAACGACTCTGTGGCCTAGTTCTGTGCCAACATGTCGCTCAGGAATCAATTTCAGTTATTTATAACGGTGCGTCTGTCTGTCACTGCGTCATTTACCTAACACTGTGTATACGAGTATAATAATTATAATGTGCTCTTTACATACTTCGCTAACAATCTGTATTCACTCATGTTCATATTATATTAAAAGTACTCGTCCCGCTCCCGACTTCGCCCAGGATTATACCATCTACTACAAGCAGACTACAAGTATGGATTTCGCACGCCATACAAAACACTAAGAACTTTATGGAACATTCTTCTTTTTCTTTTTTAATGTCTTGCCTCCATCAGATTTTCTCCGATGATTTTGCGAGTGTCATTAGTAAAAAATAGCAATTTGTAGCAATAGCCTTTTTTAAAATAAAAAAGGCAAAATTGAAATTAAAATCAAAAGTAGCAGATCCCGAGACTAGTCAGTCAAGTCAAGTCTAATTTTTCTTAGTTTTCCAAAACAGGTCCGTCAAGTCCAAAGCAGTCAGGTCAAGTCCCACTAGGAACTTTGTGGAACATTTAAAAGTGACATATGCGTAGAGCATCAACTCTGTCATGTGTCATTTGAAACCAACCAAACGTCTGTCGTTTAAAGAAAATGTGACTTTATGTCAACACATTAGAGTTTAAAATGAGTAGTAGAAGTTGGTCGTTACTACCTTTTACCATTGAATCCGCCATGATTCCGTTTTAGGCGTACTCTTCATGTGCCGCTTTGGCATTTGTGACCCAAACTCCATAGTTGTAGTACTTCGATGATACCTACACGAACCTTCCTCGTTTATTCCTTTTTCCATATTTGAAAACAAAATTAAAATTCGTCCACCCATTTTCGAGTTTTTGAAACGTACACAAATCTACTTAAATTTTTATATGTACTGTCAAATATTACGTGGAATAGTATTTAATCTGGAATCTAGAAATAAAATTTTTCCACAATGTATTTAATTAATTGCCTTTGTGATTTCAGTAATAGCTTCACCACGTAATATTAATTATTTAATTTCAAAGCAATTTCGGTTTACACAGATTCGTGTAATATATAATCCAGCCAAAGCCAAAGCCAAATAAGTTAGGGCGTGCTCGATGACAATGGGCCAGAGAAATTTACGGCGGTTTGCAATTTGCGGAATGCATGCATTCAAATCCTAGGCCACTATTGTAGTCGAGGCGATAATTTTTCTCACAACACGGATATTCTTATTTCAAACTAGCTGGTGCCCGCGACTTTGTCCGCGTTGAAAAAGAAAATATATGAGTAATTAGTGTACCCGTGCGCCGTACACCGCCATCTGTTAGATTTTTGTGGAACTACAGATAATAAAAACAAATTTGTTCGCGTTGAAAAATATTAAGTAGCCTATCCTGTGTCCCGTACGTCCAAATGTTTATCTACCAAGTTTTATGAAAATCAGTTAATTCATTTCAGAGTTATGAAGGAACATACATACATACAGAAAAAATTTCTAAAAATGGTCAATTTAGTTTCAGTATCATGTATAGAGCCTATAAACACGATATCTCTGAAAACAAAGTAACTTACTCCATCACCGACCCTTACAGATTTATTATTAGTATTGATGTCTATATATTATAACTGGCTGTTGCACGCGACTTCGTTGGCGTAAGTTAATAAAATATAGTCTATGTACATTCGGGGTAAGAAGAGGTACGTCACCTTAAGCGGTTATCACACTTTACAATTTGAAGGATACCAATTTAGGAATTTGGAAAGTGTAATCGCAGTTAGAACAGATTGGATCCAATTTAGATTTTATCCATTTTCAATTCTATGTCTTCGATTTAGAAATCAATTTAGTCTAGTGTGATACCAGAATTTGCGGCAAACTCTTTGATCGCGGACGCCATATTGATTGAATGTATCCATATTAAATGTATCCATAGATCAGTGGCGCATTCAAAAATAGTTTCGTTTCCGGTCGTTCCCGAAATGGTAGCTATATTCCCATGTTCCATATTCCCGGCAGGTCACAGCTTTTATTTTAGAACGAAACCAAAAAAAGGTTCATATTGTAAGAATATTTAACAGACCCCGTTGTCCTAGCTAGTATTAGTAATAGTTAGTAGTATTACTAATTATTACTAATTAATTTAATTAAGTATTAGTAATACTTAGTATTTAGTTTAGTAGTAGAGTTAGAGTACACTGCGTTTTGCAATCATAAAATGGGCAGCCTTTCTGGCGGCAGTAACCACCTCTTTACAGAAGACCATCGTGAAGATAACCATGTGTGCTTTTGTGTTTCGGTTAGTGAGTAAGTTCCCTTGGTTGGTTTCCCCCCCAATCCTTTATCCTCAATCCTACTATTCAAGTGACGAAGTTAGATTAAGCGCCATCTGTCGACAACCAATAAAAATTGGTATTGAATGTATATAAAGGGTTTTTTTTTGTTAAGTTCGGCAGACAGGCTGACGGTCCACTTGATGGTAGGTGGCTACCGTCGCCTATAACACAAGCAACGAGACAGTACCTGCAAGTGCGCTGGCGACCATAGAAGAATAAGGGTTAAGGAAGGGATGGGATGGGCACCGAAACACAAAAGCACATATGCTGTTATTTCACCGTGGTCTTCTGTAAACGGGTGGTTACTACCGCCAGACAGATTGTCCAAATCACTGCAAAACGCAATGTGCCTTGTCACTACTGAAGGCCCTTGTTTTTTTAATTATATATGTATATTTTTTTAATTATTATCTCTTATTTATGTTTATATGTAATCTCTATAAAATAATCTCTTTGTTAACACATTAAGTATATTAAGTTACAATAATCATATATTGATATATTGACGACACGTTTGGTCTAGTGGCCAGTAACCCTAGCTGTTAACCAAACGGTCGCTGGTTCGAATCCCGCTAGGGGCAAATGTTTATGTGTCAACATTTTACCTTTGTACCCGATTCATGGATGTTTGTACGTCTTATAATATGTATGTATTTACAAAAAAAAAGTATCAACTGTCTCGTATCCATAATACAAGCCTTTAGTTGCTTAGTGTGGCACTAGATGGTGCTGTGTTCAATGTGTGAAGAAGAAGAAGATATTATTTTGACCCAATCCAAAACAAAGCTAACGTACTTGAGACAAAAACATAAATTTTCTACAAAATTGCAAATACTTCTGCAAGTTTGTTTAAGATTAATTTATTACAATAATGTATTTACAATGGTCATTAAGTGAATACCGTGATTCAGGGCTTGCGACGCCATTATAAGCCATCGAGACTATGTCCAATAATAACATTAATTATAAACAATATAATAACAGCCATTGTCTGCAAACTCTATATTTGTATAATGGAAAATATTTGCGTGACGTAATTCGCGGTCTTGTCAACGCATTCGGTACAATACGGTACGCATGGTTCAATAAAAAAATGTGCAAAGTATGTCAACTTTTATCACTTAGATAGACAAAAATATGAAGAAAAAAACTATTTTTAGTTATTTTATTTGATTGATATAATATTATTGTAATTTTGTGTTTGTACTTCATTAGTTTTTTTATTTTTTTATTTATAATTTTAACAATTTTAAGGGCTAATACATAAAATAACTCAGGTTTAATCTCGTTTTATCTTTTGTAATTATTAATAATTCGAACTATATACTATTAATTACAATTTAAAAAATATTGCTTTAACTTAAATTTAATATTTTTAATCGATATATTGTTACATAGATCTGAAGGTAGGCCGTTGATAAGGTGTGGGACAATATGTTGATATACTATGCTACTAATATATGACGGATGAAGTCGTTGCTTGGATGTTGGCGACGACTGACAACTGGACTGCAATGGCGGGTTTTGTGAGGGAGGTCCTATTGAAAAAGAAGGAGGAAGAACACACGGAGGTGTACCGCGAAGTAATGCTAACGCGGTCCCGTGGTACTAGGTACTAGAGTGGGGAGGTTTTTAATGAGTAAGAACCTCACACTATCGGTCACTTGACCGATGTCTTTTATAAGATTTTCCTCCTCTTAGTTAAAAAAACTGCTACTAATATAGAGGTATGCATGAAAACTTTCACTTAAAAGTAAATGAATATGAAAGAATAACATTAAAAAGAAACTAATTCTTTATATTTACTGTCAACTACTCAACTAAAATATAGACGGGAATATAAAACAAGACAAATCTTTCCCAAAGTGTACTATGCGAAAGGAACTTACTAATTTTGTCTTCACAGTTGACATAAAAACGTTATTGTGTTTACCTGTAACAGAAAAACAATGATTTTATATAATATTATTAAATCTATTTCCATTTTCACTTCATTTACATAAATCAATCGTACAGACAAAATAATTTTACGTCGCAGAGTAGGTGTCTACCAAATGATCCTGTAGTAATTTTTATGATAATTTTTACAAATAGACCCTATGGGAACGAACTCGTGTCATTAAATAACTAGATGACCTTGTTTCATTATATCAAAAAATGGGAATTTAATTTTTTTTACCTAATTTGTTTTTTCATTTTTTCTTTAACCTTCGTCGGAAATAATCGCCTAATCGGTAAAGCCGTTCTTGAACATTTAACGAGTATTTTTTATTTACATAGATAATTACAATTTACAAATTGTATATCATATGTATCTTTAGGCAGTGTTATAAGCATACTGGCTGCATTACCTCGTTCTATGGTAAGGCTGATTTGCTAACCCATATAACAACCAGCTCTGAATGTGGGAACATAGATTTTAAATATAGCGTCTGTTTGAGTAAAAAAAGCCTGTCCAAAAAAGATAAATAAAACCACGTACATACACACAATGGTATATTCTTTCACCCGATATACAGAATGTTTACGATAACACACTTTAGACCGTAATTTGAATTAAAATATGAACAAGCCGTTTGACGTGCGGTAAAAACACACCGATGATCTTAGACAACTAGCGACATCTCGCCTCCACTTTGGCAACTACTTATTTACATATATTAAAATGATAAAGCGCCTAAACAGCGTCGAATGCGTCGACCGTACCGCGATTACACCGAATCGCTCGCGTTCACCGAATTTATGGCGAACATTTATCATAAAACGGTGCGTCTGTGAGCAGAGACAATGGAGAGGACAAACGCTGCACTGCGATCGAGAGGGAGGGGACAATTGGGGGGAGGGGACGAAGGGACGAATATTCAAACACCTCCGTTACATGTGAAAAGATGTATACGCTATTGTGAATGAAGGATACACACTGCGTGCGACAGCTTTTCATTGAATTGATTTAGTTAATTTTTACAATAAAATTGTAGATGTAGTTGCTATATATATTGACTAAATTCAATATTTATGACAACAGCGTTCAGATAAAAAAAATCGTTCAGCAACTGTAATGGTGTTTTGTAAACGCTTGTATAATACTAAAATACTTTGTGTAACTATTCATAAATAAAACTTATAAAAAACTATTCAGTGACTAATTTCTAAATAGGTACATTACAGTCAGTTAGTTTGCCGGCATCAAACAAGCACAGCTCGGAGGCAGTTTGGCTGCTTTCCATACGTGCAAAGCCTTTGGTGCCCACATGTGTTTCATTATTATTGATACACTAACGGTAACTTACAGTCGCCTGGTAACGGTTAGGTGTTCATTTAAGGGGCCTTTATAGTTATTTACTTCAAACTAGACCCGGCTGCAATTCTTAGACTTATTATAGACTAGCTGGTGACATATATGAGTAATGTAACGAATGAAAACTTTGAAGCTGTTACGACTGTGGCGCCACCACTGCGACAGTGCCTTTATGGGAATCTCGGGGATCTCTAGGGAATCTAACATTTTCCAACAAACATATAAAAATATAATTCTTCTCTATTTATAATATTAATTATAGATTTTTACATAAGAGCTGTTTAAAATAGCAAATGCAAAGTCCAGCTCATGGCACCAGCTGATGATCGATCATAAGTGAGCTGTTACTTATCCATTTATCATACATCGACTGCTGTGTCTGTGTTGATGACAAGTCTCTCCCCCCGTCCGTCCGTCTGTCCGTCCGCAACGCGTCAAATATGACGAATCACCTAACGATGCGTTCATTCATTATTATTTAAAAAAAAATGTTGAGCACACCTGACTCCGGTGCAAAGTATCAGTGTGTATACAATACATCTGTGATACTATCTTTTTATTGACAGTTTATTGGTCATATTATGTTTTTGTGAGGCATTGATTTTATTACTAGAATCTAATTAATAATAATAAGACTATACTAACCTTTGCCCGCGACTTTTTTTAGATGTTATAACATTTATACAACTTTATTGGTTATATTTTTTGTCAGGCGTTTGTAATCTAACACAATATTTTTATATAAGTAGATAGATTATTAAAAAAATAGTTTTTAGAATTTTTGTCTGTACGTTTGTGAACGATAATCTCAGAAACGGCATGACCAATTTGAATGCGGTTTTCACTGATACATTTATGATTACCTGGATCAAACTATAGAATACTTTTACTCCTAAAAAAATGTTAGGTTGTGTGGGATTTTTAAAAAACCTATATAATATTTATACTTCATGGTATGTCATACGAAATATGATATGTATATAGTTATCAATCAATACTAATAATAAATCTGTAAGTGTAGATATTGTATGTATGTTCCTCCATAACTCTTAAATGAATTAACTGATTTTCATGAAACTTGGTAGATAAACATTTGGACGTACAGGACACAGGATAGGCTACTTTTTCTTTTTCAACGCGGACGAAGTCGCGAGCGCCAGCTAGTTTATATATAATACTACATAGCGCTTGCATCGTTAACCATGAGGGGTCATTTGTCAGTAGCCGCACTGCCGCAGGTGTGCGGTACAACATGCGTTACGACACAGGCGCACATCTTAATTGCTCTGTTCTCAAACAATAAATCAAATATAATTATGCACAATAATATACACCACTAGCTGGTGGCCCCCGACTTCGTCCGCGTTGAAAAATTAAAACTATTACATCTGATATCTCGGAGGCCTGAGCCTTAACTCTGTTACTGTGCTTGTATTATGGATACTAGACAGTTGATATACTACATAGATTACTTTTTTATGGAAATACATATGCATATTATAAATACAAACATCCATGACTCGGGTAAAAAGGTAAATGTTAAGAAATAAACATTTGCCCCTAGCGGGATTTGAACCCGGGACCGTTCGGTTAACAGCTAGGCTTACTAGCCACTAGACCAAACGTGTCGTCAAATATACAATTTGGAGGTTGTTAAATCCGATTTAACATATCGACGGTCCCTACGTACATAAAGGACATGTCTAAAACCGGGGTTTACAGGAAAGCGTAATTTATGTTCAAACTGCTCTAGAAATAATTATATGTATAGGTATTTATAAATTTTGTTTTTTCTAGAATATTTTATTAGATTTAGGAACTTTATAATGGTAATCTAAAGACAATTATGCAATAAATAAAAAATAGCCATTTTTGACATGTCTTTATGTACGTAGGGACCGTCGATATATAGCAACGACTTGTAACTAGATGGCGCTAATATGAAAACGTACATGCGAACGTTTCTTTCACTGAGTTTTTTACCTTCGAAATGGTTATTTAATAAAGAGATTACTTTCTAGCGATTTACCTATTTGTATTCCCTGCGTTTTATTTTGATTTAAACCTGGGATCGATTGGTGATTTTAGGGAGCTTTTGTATCGTAACGAAAGCATGCAAATAAGAAACACAACTTCGCCTTTTCCAAGTCCCCTCTACTCACCCTCTACTATTTCATATCCAGCTGGCGTCGTAAAAGCTAAAAACTTGGCTCTTATCGGTACTCCGCTAAAGTGCTGGCGGCTTCGCTGAGAGAAACGCACTTCTCCAGATGAGAGGTTATTGGAGCGACTGTACACGCTTCGCTCAAACACGAGTGGCAACTGGCAGCCATGATTTCAAATCTTGAGGACCAATCGTCGATTTAATGGAACTGCTTGTTTTATTCACATAAATAAATGAAAAAAAAAAAATCTAACGAAGTATTAAGTATATTGTACAATTGTACTCGCAGTGAATGATATAAAACGTACCGGTGGTGAGACTGTCACATTAAAATTTGGTAATTTTTACTTTTAGACCTCTAACATTAGGGCCTAGTGCGAGTTTTATCCTAGGCCTAGGCCTATAAGATCAAACGCGTCGAACGCGTAAACGTCAATTTGTATTAGTATGCATAAAACACATTTTTTGGTTTAGAATATCTAATACCTAGGCTTTTTTGTAATTTTTCCATTTTCTTCAATCTTTAAGAAAATTAAATACTTTTCCTAATTTTTCGCTCTAATTGTTGTGAGCGCTGACTTTGTTCATCTACATGATATGAAGTAATAGTCTATTATAATTATGTTGTACTGTTATTATCTGTTCTGCGGTAAATAGTGTTCCAATATTTCCGAATTCTTTTATATAGAAATATTTGTCTCATAATGCTAATGTAACAACATTATTATCTTCTCAAGCAGGATTCATTATGAGCAATGAGAGAACACACACACACTAGACAAAAGTCATGGCATCCCTTTCTAACAAGTGGGAGTGAAAGAATAGAAGCGCTGTGTGAGAGTGAGACGGAAGACACGTGCGCGAGAGTTTAATAATAGCTGGATCAATGACGTGTAAAATTGATGTTTATTTTATGGTCCGATGGATCAGCGGTGACGGATGTCTGCCCTCTAATGTATCTATAATAGACTTCTATTCGTTTTAAAATAGAAATGTATACTAATATTATAAAGAGAGATTTATGTGTTTGTAATGAACAAACTAACTAACTAACTAAAAAACTAGTAGACCAATTTTGAAAATTCTTTTACCTATAGAAAGCTACATCATTAGCGAGTAAATCTTCTTCTAATATATAAAGTTGTCGTGTCGCGGTGTTTGTTGCCAAACTTCTCCGAAACGGCTTCACCGATTTTGATGAAATTTTGTGTGCTTATCGGGTAGGTCTGAGAATCGGCCAACATCTATTTTCCATACCCCTAACGTTGGTAAAACAACGTTTGCTGCGGCAACCGTAAAAAAGGGTGGTGATCCAGAATAAGTACAAAAATGGACTTTATAACTTTTTGGATATTAGACAAATAAGGAACCAACGGTCTGGCGACCTGTAACTTGACCAACATATACTTGATAATATAATATATTCTGTGATAATAGTATTCCAATAACAACGTAATACGAAAAAAAATTATTATATAGAAATCTTTGTCAAAAAAAGTTGAAAAGTTTGAAGAACTGAAAATCTCAGACTGAAAAGTTTTGGCCATATTTTTATTAATCTATTTTATTACTAGCTGACCAGACGAATCCATTGGATAAAGGGCTAGGATGCCTTCTGGCTTCGCCTTAGAAGTCTCGGGTTCGATTCTCAAAAGGGTCAACTTTGAAAATGAACTGAAGTAGGCTCTGAGCTTTTAAGTATTAGAAAGTAGGGGCAGTGAAAATTAAAGACTGACTTGTACCAGAATTAAAGGCGCTTTTTTTTTCTGGGTTGAACCGTCCTTCCCCAGATTTTTTTTTTCAAATCTTCTTTAGGCGCGTTGGGCTTTTTTGTATGAGGAAAAAATAGTGAACTCGCGCCGTTACGATCTGAAAACGACACCCTCAGTAATGTTTAATTGTATGAAATAAGCGCCATCTATCCGATTTAGTACCTATTTCTTGGTTCATAATAAGCTTAACTTCGTTAATAGTTTGTTTAAATGTTATATGTGCAGTTCTAAGTTTGACAGATTAGTAATTCTAATAAAACATTAAAAAAACACTGTCAGAATCTGAGAACAATATGTTATTCTCCTCGTCTGACTAATGTGAGACATCTAAACATCATTTTGTTGTTCATTAATTTTTTTGTGAGCGAATATGTTCACGGTCACTGATTATTAAAATTATTAAGTAGAGTTCGTGTTTATGTCTCCTCACTAATTTGTTTTACGTGTTTTTCCTCGTTTTTTCTGACACGTAGTTTTGACGTTCGAGTCGCAGGCATAATGTGAAATCGTCCCAACTGTAAAACGACGGTTTATGCCGGGTCCGTCCTACTGAGTTGTGTCCCACAAAAAATATACTCACTTCGACCCAGTTTGTAATGCCCCGTTTGTCCCTAAATACTGCTGCAGATCAAAATTAATGTACTTACTTATACAAACACTAGCTGGTGCCCACGACTTCGTCCGCGTTGAAAAATATTAAATAGCCTATCCTGTGTCCCGTACGTCCAAATGTTTATCTACCAAGTTTTATGAAAATCAGTTAATTCATTTCAGAGTTATGGAGGAACATACATACATACAGAAAAAAATTGTAAAAATCGTCAATTTAGTTTCAGTATCATGTATAGAGCCTATAAACACGATATCTCTGAAAACAAAATTACTTACTCAATGACCGACCCTTACAGATTTATTATTAGTATTGATTCTCAGTTATATCAACGTCTGTCGGCCGACTTTAACATTAAAAAAAATATTGGCAAAGCACTCGAACGGTTCGATTATAAACAAAAAACATTAAAAGTTGAAACCCAAGAGAGTGCTTCGCTAAAATATCCCCGGTTCATAAATAAAGTAAAGTATTCAACAATTTGACACGAGAAGATAGTTGGCGGAAGTTATGGCGGCGTTTCCTGTTTCCGCCGGGGCGGAAACCGGATATATCTAGATGCTCTTTTTTACGCCACTCGAGCCATCTAGCGGCGGTGGAGTGCCGTGACCTGACGGGGCAATGCTGTGACCTGACGGGGCAGTGCCGTGACCTGGCAGGGGGAAGAGGGGCAGGGGAATCAGGTTAAAATGACGATCCTTGAGTGTCATTTGCATTACACGCATTCAGAGCTAGGACTCTTAAAAGCGAAGCTAACACAAATTCCACCATTTAGCCTTAAAACGAGGCCGAGATTTTTCACGTGAAATTGTGCTAAAAGGAGCCTTCTTACTATGTACAGTCGGGGTACGAAAACTTTCATCAATTTTCTAATTCATTCCAATATTAAGTCGTAGACTCTTTAGTACCTTTTGAAACTAAAGCACTAAGCAGACAACTGAAACACGTTTGGAATGAAATTTTCACATGATTAATAATTGCTCTGGTGCAAGCAAATGTCGACTTTAAGGTGACGAACCTTTTCTTGCCACGACTGTAGGTAAAGTCCCCAACCGAAGTTACAGATACCAGCTAGTAAAGTTATACGAAGAATAACAAACTGTTTCAAGTAAATAAGTTATTATTAAGTGCTCTACTTACTATATTAACAGGATGAGTTAGAATGGAGGGCTAGACAACGTTATGGCGCGCCAGAGAACATCTCTTGTCTTATGAATGGGACATCTACTAACAATAGGCTGATACAATCAATGGACAATAGGGGTGGTAGCTCTCTTTCTTATAGGGGAGGTTACAAACCTTTTAAAAATTTAGTGGAAACTAGTGATGTGCCGCGGATACGGATACGGATAAGGATCTTAACTTTCTTACTCAATCGATAGTTGACGCCCGCCACTTCAAGATTGCATTATAAAGGTGCCAAATGTTTGATTATAAGAGAAAAAAAAATTATAACCTGAATGGAATTTAATAGTTTTTCTTAAATGTCTTAAGGAGTAAACTCCAACAAAAAAAAACTAATCAAAATCGGTTCATCCTTTTTGAAGCTACCTACGATTCCACAGACAGACACACAGATGTATATCTGTGTGTCTGTCATACTCATACATACTCAGATACACAGATACATA
The DNA here is from genome assembly GCA_936446665.2 of Synanthedon andrenaeformis. Classification (NCBI taxonomy): domain Eukaryota; kingdom Metazoa; phylum Arthropoda; class Insecta; order Lepidoptera; family Sesiidae; genus Synanthedon; species Synanthedon andrenaeformis. Next base: position 205,181 of record OW387806.2, on the reverse strand, counting down.
CGTCAAACGTATAACACCCGGTTTTTGCGTCTGGCTTCGGGGGTTATAACATTTTCAAAGAACAGTAATAAAATTTAAATGTAAATCGACTGTTTGTTATCGAGCAGTATTTATAGCGGTTGTGTTAAGACTTTGATATAATATCAGGGCAACAGGCGACCATTTTGTGTCCACTTGGTCAGTGCATTCGTGTGAGCCTAGTGGGTGTAGTAAGACCTAGTTTTCTATTCTATAGCGGAGTATGTTCGAGAGAAAGCGTTAACTGGCTCCAAACTATTCGGGAATGAACACATTCATAAGCGAAAGCGATAGAAAAAGCGGAGCACGTTAGCCAGTAAATCATTCATTTGGTATTCACAGACATGCACTTTATTTGTTATAACATTGTTTTATTATTATATTACATATAAATTATAATATTGTAATATATTTTTTTAAGTTAAGGTCGTGAGACAGACTAACACTTGATGGTATGTGGTTACCGTCGCCTGTAACACGAGCAATGCCACAAGTGCTACAAGTGTGGAACGTCTACAGTAGGATTAAGGTTTAAGGATAAGAGATTGTTATAGGGAAATGGACTCTGGCATCAATTCATGGTGGTCTTTTGTAAGGGCTGCCCAAATCCAAATGACTTCACTCACTTATTTTATACAGGACAATTTTAGGTATAAATATCTGACTTAAGTGGTGTTATGTTTTATGTTGCTTTGTTTATATTTAAGCGTATTGCATATTTTATATTTTTTGAGCAAAAATTATATTTTTGTAAAACGTATTATAGAGCTCAATACAAATTAAGTATGCTCATAAATTATTATTATTATTTAATATGAATTAAAACCTCAAACTTTACTCAAAACACTTATAAAACAGATACATAATGACTGTATAAAATAAGGGTGGAAAAAAGTTAGTTTAACGCTACGCTTATCACTGAGCTCTGTCGTTTACTGCGGAAACCTAACCAAACTTTCAAGTGCAGTTTACGTTATATTCCTACCTGGTTCTAACATATATTTTATTATTGACTTCTATATTCCTTATGGAACCAAAAACCGCTCAACAGACCTTCATGAAATTTTGCATACACGTTGTCAGGAATACAGGAAAGGACATAGGGTATCTTTCATCCAGAAAAAAGTACTGTTCCCAACACAGACTAGTGGTTCCCAAAGTATCATCTAAAATAAAAATAAACAACGAACGCCTGGCCAAAGAATTATAGCCACTAGAGGTCAAGCGTTATATATTGCTTACTTATTGTGTATTTTTATTTTTCAACGTGGAGGAATATAATTTCTTTTTTACAATTCGAATTCGCGATTTTTTTTTTAATATAAATCAATTTTAACTTCATTCGGGTTACTAGACTACTCGCTGGAATTTGTCAAATCTCTTGGATAGATGAATATTTGAATTAATGGACTACTAGCCCAAATGGGCGAGTTTATCATGTTTGATTTTTACCTATTTTTTGGATTATTTCAATTTATTTCAATATTATTTCAATAGACAACTCGCCCACTATAGGTGTTTACTATATACATTTAACTCGCCCAAATGGGCGAGTTAACATGTTTGATTTTTACCTATTTTTGCGATTATTTCAATTTATTTCAATATTATTTCAATAGACAACTCGCCCACTACAGGTGTTTACTATATACATTTATCTCGCCCAAATGGGCGAGTTATCATGTTTGATTTTTACCTATAATATTATTTTAATAGACAACTTGCCCACTATAGTTGTTTACTATACATTTATCTCGCCCAAATGGGCGAGTTAAAATTATTAATTTTACTTATTATTTCAATAGACAACTCGCCCACTCTAAGTGTTTAATATACTAAGAAATAAGAGAATTTGTAGGTATTCCAATAGGCAATCTCTTGTAACCATTAATTTGTAAGGGCTGTAAGTGGGTACCAACTAATAATCCAATCCACCCCCCACCCCACCCCCTGCGACACGAGATTAACAAAGTGCTGCTGACCCAGACGACCCTTTAATCAGAGACCGGAGGGGTGAACATGGACCTTGTGAACTCTGTCGAACAAATCACTATTAATTTAGAAGGGACCTTGTAAGATCTTTTGGAAATTTTAATTCTAGTTTCATTTTTTATGTTTTACGGAGTGGACAGTTGGACGCTAACATCAGGATTGTGCTCGAAATTAGAAGCATTCGAGATGTGGATATATAGGTGCATGCTCGGCATATTATGGATGTAGAGATAACTCTCTTGTTGTTGAGGTTTTGCGTCGAATGAAAAAAGAATGGAGGTGCTGAGGACTATAAATATAAATAAATAAATATCTTTACACATTCCACACAGCACCATCTAGTTCCAAATTAAGCAACTAATGCTTGTATTATGGATACCAGACAGTTGATACTTTTTTTTGTAAATAGATACATATTATAAATACAAAACATCAATGACTCAGGTACAAAAAAGGTAAAAATGTTAACACATAAACATTTGCCCCTAGCGGGATTCGAACCCGCGACCGTTTGGTCAACAGCTAGGGTTACTAACCACTAGACCAAACTATAAAAGAAACTATAAAGACTATAAAAGGAAGGAAGCTGCAGTATTTCGGGCACGTAATGAGGGGCGAAAGATACCGTATTCTTCAGCTAGTGATGCAAGGGAAAATACAGGTGAAGCGGAACAGAGGTAGAAAAAAAACATCCCAGATGAAGAATTTAAGAGTTCGGAATGAGCACTCGCTCCCTGTTTCGCGCAGCAGCTTCCAAGGTCAGAATAGCCATGATGGTCGCCAACTTTCGTAGAGAAGTGGCACGTTGAGAAGAAGATCTCTAGTTTCTTTTTTTATGTTAGTCGACAGACAGGCTGACGGTCCACTACCATCGCCTATAATTTAGAAGGGACCTTGTAAGATCTTTTAGAAATTTTAACTGTAGTTCCTTTTTTTGCTAAAGTCGACAGACAGGCTGACGGTACACTACAGTCGCCTATAACACAAGCAACGTTAAGGAAGGGATAGCACAACAGAACACATGCTGTTATTTCTCACGGTTATCTTCAGTAAGGGGGTAGCTACTGTCATCAGACGGGCTGCCAAAATGACTGCGAAAAGCAGTGTATCTTGCCACTACTGAGACTTGACATTATTCAAATAAACGTACAAAATTATTTACCTAAGGTCCTATGCCGTGGTCTGCCGCTGCCCTTGGTTACGAACCTAGTTACGAACCAGCCAAGCATAAAGGTACACACGCATGCGGAGGGAAGTGTCAGGGCGCGGTCGGTCGGTAATATGCACATCAACTTAATTGTATTCAATATGAATACACTAGACAGTGGTTCTCAAATTGTTTGGCAAGAATGGTAAGAATTGGCAGCACAGCTGACTTTATAAATTGTTGACAGGTACAACAAATGTATACTGACAGCCTTTACAGGAATTTGACATCCCTTATCGAGTATCGAAACACTGTGATCTTTTGCATATAGGTACTACATCATCGAAGTATGGAGTCTTCGTCACAAATACCAAAGCAGCACATAAAATGTACGCCTAAAACGAAATCATGGCGGAGTCTTGCCTTTGCGCGTCAATGATAAAAGGTAATAAGTTCTACTATTCATTTTAAAATTCAATGTGTTGACGTAAACTGTCATTTTCTTTAAATTGCAGATTTTGGTTGGTTTTAAATGACACATGACTGAGTTGATGTTGTACGCATATGTCACTTTTAAATGTTCCCTAAAGTTTGTAGTGTTTTGTATGGCGTGCGAAATCCATAATTATAGATTATTATACGCTTAAAAAATATTACTCGTAACGTACAAGTAAAACATACGGTCCTCTCCACTACACACCCACGCACCATTATCATAACGATTACTAGACTATAATCTGCAAAATGATCTAATCAGCATAAAGACTGAATCTCATCAAGAATGAAAAATATATTAATATGTTATTTTTACATAGTTATAAAAATTAATAAACGCGCTTAATTTTTTTAACATTTAGTCAAAAAGTTTGGTCGACATAACTGGCGATTCTTAAGCTGGTTATTAACTCGATTAACAGATTAACATTTCCATACAACGAGGTAATTTAGCCAGCATACTTGGGAGCCTGCCTAGGAGACCGAAGCTTTATATAATATAACTAGCTGACTCGGCAAACGTTGTTTTGCCAAAAAATAAAAATAAAAAATTTTGGGATGACCAGATGGATTTAGGGGTATGGAAAATAGATGTTGACCGATTCTCAGAACTACCCAATAAGAACACAAAATTTCATCAAAATCGGTCCAGCCGTATCGGACAAGTTTGGCAACAAACACCACGACACGAGAATTTTATATATTAGACTAGCGGTCCGCTCCCAGCTTCGCCCGGGGTGTATTTTTTCTAATAAAAGAATTTTTCTAAAATAAACGTAGCCTAAGTTACTCCTTATTACATCAGCTACCAGCCAATAAAAGTCCCGTCAAAATCGGTCCAGCCATTTCAGGGATTAGCCGGAACAAACAGACAGACAGACAGACAAAAATTGTAAAAAATGTTATTTCGGTTTATGTACCGTACATGTATTCATATGCATGTAGTAAAAAACGGTTATTTCAATATTACAAACAGACACTCCAATTTTATTTATATGTATAGATATGTAAATATATAAGACTTAGAATTAAATGAAACATTATATTCTAATAAATTAAATGTATATGAAGAATAGAAATTTAAAACAATGAAAGTTGTCTATTTTAATGAAGCGTATATATAAGTATAAGTGAAAAATCACTTGAGAGTTTAGTAAAAAGGTTATTCATTTGAAACTAAACGCGATCGACAGTTTGAGAAGCACTGGCCCCGTATTTTGCGCAATCGGCTATTTATACTGGAGCCAATTAATATTAATTCATGTATGGCTACCGCTACGCAGAGTATTCTCAAAATATTTTCATTAAATACATCATTTTAGTTAAATGACAATATTTAGAGTCTTTAAATGAAATATACATTTAATTGAACTCTTTAAATGAGGCCAGCTTTTTCAATTATTGGGTTTTGAACTAATAAGAAGAAATTATCAGGAAATAAATTATCTGTATATTTGACGAGCTATAGCTATAGCTATAGCATCAACTGTAAGCACCCCAACTGCTCATCTGACGAGCTTCAGAGTGTTAAGCTCTGTTCTAAGGTACCCGGGTTCGATTCCCGGCAGGGTCAACTTTGGAAAGAACTTTTTAATGTTGGTTCTGGCAGGGCACATGCCACAACATGCGTTTCGCAGTCATTTGGGCAGCCCGTCTGGCGGCAGTAACCATCTCCTTGCAGAAAACCACTGTGAAATAACAGCACGTGTGCTGTTGTGTTTCGATGAGTGAGTAAGGATGTCAGAATACTTTTCTCTATCCTTTCCATTCGTTAATCCTAATAGACGGCAAGCTACCGATGTTTAGGGCTGAAATGTGAGGAACCTCCTGACAATTCGTGCCGAGTCAATAAATTATTATTATACTAGCTGGTGCCCATGACTTCGTCCGCTTTGAAAAATATTAAGTAGCCTATCCTGTGTCCCGTACGTCCAAATGTTTATCTACCAAGTTTCATGAAAATCAGTTAATTCGTTTCAGAGTTATTGAGCAACATACATACATACATACAGAAAAAAATTCTAAAAATCGTCAATTTAGTTTCAGTATCATGTATAGAGCCTATAAACACGATATCTCTGAAAACAAAGTAACTTACTCCATGACCGAAGTCTTACAGATTTATTATTAGTATTGATGATATTATATAAAAATCTATATTAAAATATCAAAACAGGCGTAACCGGGTAATTAATGTTGTATGCAGTGTATTAATATTGAAGTTACGACTATAAGGAAGATGGGCGCGCAATCGAGCGTGGCAGCTGCTATATGACTATTGCTATACTTTCTATTTGAATGTTAAGCGGTTATCACACTTTACAATTTGAAGGAATCAAATTTAGGTACTTAAGTAGTGAACCTAGTGATCACACTACACAAAATTGATTTCTAAATCGAAGACATAGAATTGAAAATTGATAAAATCTAAATTGGATCCAATCTGTTCTAACTGCGATTACACTTTCCAAATTCCTACATTGGAATCCTTCAAATTGTAAAATGTGATAACCGCTTTAAGGCGCGCCTCATTACAAATTACAATATATTTACTTTCGATTGCGGGAAAGGACGAACTATCAATCTAATATATAAAATTCTCGTGTCGCGATGTTTGTTGCCAAACTCCTCCGAAACGGCTGGACAGATTTTGATGAAATTTTGTATGCTTATCGGTTAGGTCTGTGAATCGGCCAACATCTATTTTCCATAACCCTAAACGTTAAGGGTAGTCCACCCCACAATTTTTTTTATTTTTTAGCAAAACAACGTTTGCCGTGTCAGCTAGTATAATATAAATATAAAAACCTTATCAACTGCCTACCTTCAGATCTATTTAACAATATATCGATTGAAAATATTAAATTTTAATTAAAGCAATATTTTTTAAATTGTAATTAATCTATACATATAAATAAAATTGGAGTGTCTGTTTGTAATATTGTAATAACCGTTTTTTAATACATGCATATGAATATATATATATACGGTACACATACACCAAAATAACATTTTTTACAATTTTTGTCTGTCTGTCTGTCTGTCTGTTTGTTCCGGCTAATCTCTGAAATGGCTGGACCGATTTTGACGGGACTTTTATTGGCAGGTAGCTGATGTAATAAGGAGTAACTTAGGCTACGTTTATTTTAGAAAAAATCTTTTATTAGAAAAAATACACCTCGGGCGAAGCCGGGAGCGGGCCGCTAGTATGTTATAATATCTTAACACATTCCACACAGCACCATTTAGTTCCAAATTAAGCAACTAATGCTTGTATTATGGATACCAGCCAGTTGACATATACTACATAATAAGTCCGTGACTTTTGGAATAAAACACAGATTTTTTGATAAATAAATCATTTTATTTTTCAACGTAGTCTCCCTTGAGCTCTATACACTTTGTCCAACGCTTCTCCAATTTTTTTATCCCTTCCAAAAAATATGATTTGTCGAGGTCCTCAAAATAGGCCTTTGTTTGCGAGATGACTTCATCATTGGAGTCAAATCTTTTTCCACCAAGCCATTTCTTCAGGTTTGGGAACAAGAAGTAGTCACTCGGAGCCAAATCTGGAGAATAGGGCGGATGAGGGAGCAATTCATAGCCCAATTCATGGATTTTTGCCATGGCAACTGCACATGTGTGCACCCTTGCATTGTCTTGGTGGAAAAGAACTTTTTTCTTGGCCAAATGAGGTCGGTTTTTTTTCAAATCGTCATTGAATCGGTCCAATAAGTTGGCATAATATTCCCCATTGATTGTTCTTCCCTTTTGAAGGTAGTCAATGTGGATTATCCCGCGTGCATCCCAAAAAACAGTCGCCATAACTTTATTGGCTGACAAACCCACCTTGGCCTTCTTTGGCGCCGATTCACCCTTAGAAACCCACTGTTTTGACTGTTGTTTGGTCTCTGGTGTGTTGTGATGGATCCATGTTTCGTCCACGGTTACAAAACGGCGCAAAAACTCCTCCATATTGCGATTAAACAACGCCAAACCTTCCTGTGAAGTTGTTACACGATTGCGTTTGTGGTCGACTGTGAGCAAACGCGGCACCCATCTTGCGGAAAGCTTTCTCATGCCCAAGTGATCATTCAAAATTGAAACCACTGAGCCATGCGAGATCCCTACGGCTTCCACAATCTCTTGCACTTTCAATCTTCGGTCGGCCAACACCATATCGTGAATTTTTTCGATTGTTTCGGGTGAAGAGACCTCAACTGGGCGTCCAGGACGTTCGGCATCTTCAGTGCTTGTACGGCCACAACGAAATTCAGTAAACCACTTTTTTACCATTGAAATCGATGGTGCAGAGTCCCCATAGTATTTATCAAGCTTAGCCTTGGTCTCGGTAATGGTTTTTTTTCGCAAAAAATAATGCTTAATAAGGACACGAAATTCACTTTTTTCCATTTTTTCCTCAAATTACTGGGTAGTCTGATAAAGATAGCTGTCAAACACAAACTAACTGACGCAGCAAGTTCAAATTTTGACAGGAGTCAACTGACAGATGCCTGTTGACAGGAGTAGTGTTGCTTTTTCAGTAAAGAGGTCAGAAATTCAAAAAGTCACGGACTTATTGACCCGCCTAAGTAGATTACTTTTTTTTTTGTAAAATATATATTATAAATAAAAAACATCCATGACTCAGGTACAAAGGTAAAAATGTTAACACACAAACATTCACCCCTAGCGGGATTCGAACCAGCGACCGTTTGGTTAACAGCTAGGGTTACTAGCCACTAGACCAGGGATTCCCAAAGTGGTCGATATCGACCCCTTGGGGTCGATATCGGTTTCCTAGGGGTCGACATAAACGAAAAGTGATTTTGGGGGTCGACGAGGTCTAAAAATCGACCCCTATTATATTAACACAAGTTCTTATTTAAAACTTTCAAGATAGGTAAGTAGGTAGTTACTGTATTGTTTATGTTGTGTTACGTGTACTAAGAATAATTAATATTTTTGTAGGAAATAATGTTCCAGGAATGTAAAGTTTCAAGTTCGTACAAGATGAAAAACTCGGCAAGTCTATGTGGACAAGTTTGTGCAAGATTGAGTTGGAGCGTACGTCTTTCAGCGGCGTTTTGACTTGCTCTCTATTTGACGATAAAGTGCTTATCACACTATTCAATTTGAACGATTCCTATTTAGGAATCTAAGTAGTGAGCTCGTGATCACACTACGCTAAATTGATTTCTAAATCGAAGATATAGAGTTGAAAATGGATAAACTCTTAATTGAATCCAATCTGTTCTAACTGCGATCACACCTTCCGATTTCCTAAATTGGAATCGTTCAAATTGAATAGTGTGATAGCGGCTTTACGCGAATTAAGACGAACGAATTCATGATCAAGTCCAAACATGTTCCTGATATTTTACTATTTAACGAGCTTGCATTTAGGTTGAAAGTTCATTTGCGTTTTGAAATTCGTTGGAGCTTGAACGATAAAAACTCATATAGCTAAGTACTCATTTATTTCAAGAGATTACAAACTTATTACAAAGCTAAATTAAGTGAAGTAAAGTGACTGAAAAAGTGTTAAACACAACATACAACATATTTTAAATAGGTATGTATAATTGTATTTGTAAAAATTACTAACACTTAAGTCTTTGGTTTTCGTTCTTATTCTACCTAATTACCTAATACGAAGTTTCTATACCTAATTACCTACTGTAGTTACTTCCCAATATAGGTATCAAAGTTTATCAAAGAGTAAGTCAGTAATACTTAACAAGAATCCATTAACTGAGTGTGATAAAAATAAGATAGTGTGCAAATTTAACAGTTTATTATTGTTTTTTATTTAGGTTCCTTATTTTTTTGTTTGCAGAATTACTGAAAGTTTTATGATGGCGGACACGAAAAAAAAATGCAGACAATACAGTTTGGACTACTTGAAGTTCGGATTTATTGCATCTCCATCAAATCAACACTTCCCGATGTGTCTCATATGTGAAAAAGTATTTAGTAACGATGCCATGAAGCCTTCAAAAATGGATGACCACTTATCAAGAGTACATGCTAACAAAAAAAGTAAGCCCTTGTCATATTTTCAAGCACTGAAAGAAAAACTAGACAAAAGGCCATCCATAGGATCGATGTTTGCGTCATCATCTATTCGAGACAATGATGGTTTACGAGCGTCCTATAATATATCTTTACTAATAGCGAAGTCGGGGAAACCCCATACAATTGGAGAGCAGCTTATCTTACCAGCCATTGCGGAGGTCCTTAACAATGTATTGCACAAACCCGCACATGATATTTTAAAGAGAATACCTTTGAGCAACAACACCGTTCAGAGACGCATAGATGAGATGGGACGCGATGTGGAAAACATTTTATGCAAGTTCTTACAGACCCGCAGATTCTCTCTCCAGTTGGACGAGTCTACATTACCCGGCAATGAAGCTCTATTGTTAGGATATGTTCGATTTATCAAAGATGAAAATATGTGCCAAGAACTGATTTTTGCTGCATATTTAGAGACTGATACTAGAGGAGAATCGATTTTTCAGGCCGTGGAACATTTTTTTACTGATAAAGCTATTCCATGGAAGAATATTGTTTCTGTTGCGACTGATGGTGCACCGTCTATGGTTGGTCGTCATCGTGGCTTTATAGCTCACTTAAAGCGACAACTGCCTGATGTACTGGTTATTCACTGTGTGATTCACAGGCAGCATTTAGCAGCAAAAAAGCTGAGTCCTAGATTGCATAAGTCTTTACAATATGTAATAAATGCTATCAACAAGATTCGAAGCAATTCTTTGAACTCTCGGTTATTTGCTCAACTATGTGACGAAAACGACGAAGTCTTTACTCGGTTACTTCTGCACACTGAAGTTCGCTGGCTATCAAGAGGCTCTTGCTTAGAAAGATTTTCAGCCCTTTTTGAATCTGTGTTGGAGTTTTTACAAGAAAAAGATCCGAATTTGAAAGAAAATCTGAACAATTGTAAAACAGATATTTATTACTTGACTGATATCTTTGGAATGTTCAACAAAGTTAATTTGCAACTACAGGGTGATGATCTTAACTTGATTAAAACAAAATCAATAATATCGGCCTTCGTGGGTAAACTAGTTCTTTATAAACAAAATTTAGGCAGAAAAGAATATTCGCAGTTTCCGCATTTGTCAAAATTACCAAAAATGCTTCAAGATGATGACATTTTATTATATGTTACTCACTTGGACGCATTACACAAGGATTTTACGGAGAGGTTTGATGATCTTTTAAATTTACAAATTCCTCAATGGATAATAAATCCGTATAACACCACAGCCATAGAAGAAGCCAATGTGATAATGCAAGAAGAGTTGATTACCATCAGCACAGACGAAGAGCTTAAGCAAAAGTTCAACCAAGGCTATCAGAAGTTCTGGTTGCAACGCAAAATTGAAACACAGTATCCTACATTGTGGAACATTGCTGAAAAATACCTTATCGCTTTTCCATCATCATATCTAGTTGAAAAAAGCTTCAGTGTGGTAACAAACATTTTGACAAAACAAAGAAACCGTTTGAAAATCAACGAACGTGGAGATTTAAGGCTGCAACTCACTAATATTGAACCGGATGTAGCTAGATTGGTAGATAGTCACCAGGTTCATCCATCGCACTGAATGTTTTATTTTCTCTTTGCGAATTAATAGTTTTTAAAATATAATTTCCTACCAACTTAAGATGCTTTATGTATTAATTTGTAATAATTATAAATTAAACTTGATATTTACTGAATTGGATTGTCTTTTTATTTTGTTAAATTTTGACGAGAAAATGAAATCAACTTCACTCACTTAACCAAGTGCAAAGTTTTCTAATTGGCACCTTAGTACCTAGGTATTTTGTACCAATAGGAAAAAACTAAAGATAGACTAAGATAGATAGCTGCTTTAAGTTAGCGGACCATTATGAATAAGGGGGTTGGTCTTAAAAGTAGGTAATTTGACCATGGGGGTCTGAGGTAACAGTTCATTGTTGAAAAGGGGTCACTTGTCCAAAATAGTTTGGGGAACCCTGCACTAGACGAAACGTGTCGTCGTTGGTTAGAATTATTAATAACTAGCGGCCCGCTCCCGGCTTCGCCCGGGGTGCATTTTTTTTACGTAAGAACCTTCCCTGATTATCCCTCTATCCATGAGTGAAGACAGAATTAAAATCGGCCCAGCCGTTCTCGAGTTTTGCGCTTAGCAACACATTTAGGGATTCATTGGAATATTATAGATTACAAAATGATAACACGAGATTAAACCTCAGTGGTTTTTAGTTTTATCATTTTAAATGTTATTTTATATATTATTAGCTCTTAAAATTGTTAAAATTATAAATTAAAAAAAAATAATAATAAACGGATAAACTCTGAGATATGTATATTAATACGTCCGCAGATATGTATTATTATTATTATTATTATTATCCTAATTTTACAATTACAATGAAGTTAGTGTAAATATTGTGATTTGCACAAATTTTGAACCTCACTTATTACATGTTTTTACAACTACAAAAAAATATTGTCTGTCCAAAAAATTTATTTTACGATTTTTTATTCATTACTTTAGTAGTCCATTATAACTCGTTCAAAATAAAGAAAAATTACTTCAAATTTTTTTTAGACAAAAAAAATTTTTTTTTCATCTATCTAGATACATTTATAAATCTAACGAAATTTTCATACCCTCTTATCAATCTTATATTTTATCTTTTAGTATCTTTCAGTAGTGGCAGGGCACACGGGGTTTTGCACTAATTTGGGCAGCCCGTTTGGCGGCAGTGACCACCGCAAAAGCTTACAAAAGACCGCAATGAAATAACAGCATTTGTGCTGTTATGTTTCCGTTAGTGAGAAAAGAATTCCAGACCCCTTTTCCCTATACCTTTATCCTACTATTGATTTCAGAGCACTTGCAGGATCTATCCCGTTCTGTCAGCCTGTCTGGCGACCTTATAGTAATAAAAAAAATTATTAAATGATCTAATAAAATTTTGGATATAGATAAATAAATATACTTTTCTAATTTCCACTATGGAAGCTAATTTATTGAAGAATTCACATTAAAAAGGCCTGCCACATATAACAACAAAACCAAGTCAAACCAAGCATCTGTCTTCTCATTAGATTTTTGTCTTCGCCTTCTTTTTGCCTATTGGTCGCTACGTAAAAAAAAATAGACGAACTCAAAATAAATTTCAAAATTAAATTGAAACTTTCACTCTATTCAATAAACGATAAATAATTACATATAAAGATAATAGAAGATTTTAAATATATTTTTTGAGTTAACTCTTACTGGCCTACATTTCTTACACTTTTACTTTCCAATCTATCACAAGTCAACTTTTTTGTATCTTTCATAGTACACAAAGTCGATCGATATACCTACATACATACATATTGTGTGTCTGTCTGTGTCTGTGCTTATTTTTGTAATCGAGGAAGTTTATAAATAAATAATAAATAAATAAATATCTTCCACACATTCCACACAGCACCATCTAGTTCCACACTAAGCAACTTAATGCCAATGCTTAATGCTTGTATTATGGATACCAGACAGTTGATATAATACATAAATTACTTTTTTTTTGTAAATACATACATATTATAAATACAAACATCCATGACTCAGGTACAAAGGTAAATGTTAACACATAAACATTTGCCCCTAGCGGGATTCGAACCCGCGACCGTTTGGTTAACAGCTAGGGTTACTAGCCACTAGACCAAACGTGTCGTCACGTTGCATTGAAATTGCAACGTTTGTTTGCATTGAATAGGCTCCGAAACTACTGGACCGATTTGAAAAGTTCTTTCACTGTTGAAAATATATAGAAGTTCTTCACTGTTAGAATAATATATTATCGGCGAGTACATTATATATCAATACTAATAATAAATCTGTAAGACTTCGGTCATGGAGTAAGTTACTTTGTTTTCAGAGATATCGTGTTTATAGGCTCTATACATTATACTGAAACTAAATTGACCATTATTACAATTTTTTTCTGAAGTCGTGGGCACCAGCTAGTACTTATGTATACAAAAATTACGTGTCACGTTGTTTGGCGCCAATGAACTCCTAAACTACTGAACCGATTTTGATAAAACTTCGTAACTATGTGTAATTTGGTCCAACTTAAAAGATAGGATAGTTTTTATTTTAAACCCGGGCGAAGCTGGGAGCGTGTGGCTAGTAGGCTATATTTTACAGTTACGCGGGCGACAGCTATTAATGTCTGTCTATTAATCTGTCTGTCTATTACCTTTTCACGCCTTAACTACTCAACCGATCATAATGAAATTTTGCATACACGTTGTCAGGGATAGAAGAAAGGTCACAGGGCACCTTTCATCCCGGAAAAAAGTACTTTTCCCGATTGATCGTTTAAAAATATAAAGAATTGGGCGCCACTGTCGCGTGGCGGCGCCACCGTCGTCATAGCGATAACGATGTCAGGCTTTATTACTCGTATATTTTCTTTTTCAACGCGGACGAAGTCGAGGGCACCAGCTAGTATTGCTATGTAATATATAAAATTCTCAAACTCCTCCGAAACGGCTGGACCGATTTTGATGAAATTTTGTGTGCTTATCGGGTAGGTCTGAGAATCGGCCAACATCTATTTTCCATACCCCAAGTGATAAGGGTGGCCCACTCTAAATTTTTATTTTTTTATTTTTTGACAAAACGACGTTTGCTAACGGGTCATAAAGTTACGAGGGCGAAGTCGCGTGCAAAAGTTAGTTTTCAATAAAATAATTGTAGGTTCTTCGGTTTTATTGGAAGTAAGTTAGTGAAACATAACTAAACATAACATTATCATACTTGAGTGCAGATAACCTTGAACCGCGTAACGCTGTTGACAGCGCATTTGTCTTTTTTTAAACATTCACGAAAACAGTAATGACTCACACACGTTTAATTTACCGTAATTTTTTTTAAACAAAGCTAAAAATAACAGTAAACATTCATGTAATTTAACTTTTTTTTTTGTAAAGGATCATTCAATGGCCTTTATTCATTGTTAAGGAGCGGGCGGAAATAAGAATCGAGGTAGAATAAAGAATTTCAGAAGAACTAAGTGACCTTTGTGATTTTGTCTCTAGGAAATAATGGGAATATAGAACAAAAAAAAGAGCGTGAATATATAGAATTGACAGTGACAGTTGACAGTCACCACAGAATTAGTGGGGTCTGGTTTCAAACAGTTTGTGTCCTATGTCCTATATTTCAACAGATGCCAACATGATGCCAATGACCATGGACCACGCAGTGACCTCTTCACAGGTCACACAGGTCATGTGCTGGTGTGTTGTGTCGACAATGACATTAATTTACTATTGATCGCGGCTTCGGCACACATTATAAATATACATTTTTATTTTTAGCTCCCATTTAGACCTGCGCCTGATGGAACTTGCACCAAGCAATATCTTTTTTATGTTAAGGTCGACAGACAGGCTGATGGTCCACTTGAATGGTGGGTGGCTACTGTCGCCTATAACGCAAGCAACGCCATAGGTGCCAAGAGCGCTGCTAACCATAGAAGCATTAAGGAGGGGATGGGGTAAGGGGCTCTAGCATCCCTTACTCATTCACCGAAACACAACAGCACATAATATGCTGTTTAACGGTGGTCTTCTTTAAGAGGGGTGGCTACTGCCGCCAGTAGGGCAGTGTGCCCTGCCACCAGTGTAAAATAAATATCTCTATAATATAAAAAAATATAATGTCCGTTTAAATAAATTAATTTTTGACTATAACATTTTGATCAGGCGTTATTTTTTAATTTTATTTTATTTTAGATAAACCCACGGGAACAGTATTTTTTTCTAAATGAAAGGCACCGTGTGTCCTTTCCTGTATCCCTGACAACGTGTATGCAAAATTTCATAAGGATCGGTTGTGTAGTTAAGGCGTGAAAAGGTAACAGACAGGCAGACAGACAGATTTACCTTCACTTTTATAATTTCAAAAATAAAAAATAAAATTGGGGTGGACCACCCTTAACATTTAGGGGTATGGAAATTAGATGTTGGCCGATTCTCAGACCTACCCGATAAGCATACAAAATTTCATCAAAATCGGTCCAGCCGTTTCGGAGGAGTTTGGCAACAAATACCGCGACACGACAATTTTATATATTAGAAGATAATACAGTATAATACAATAAGTATAGTATGGATTTACATATGTCGTTCCATAAAATGAAATGATATAGCATTAGTGCTATCCAGAAACCGCAGTGGAAAGAGATTCGCTACAGGGAGTGCGAACCGGTCGGCCGTGAGCCGAGTAGTCGGTCACTGACCGACACTTGCATTATAAGAGTTCATTACCTGAACTATACACATCCGTAATACGCACAGAACTACGCTAAAAACAACCACTAAACACCTTATTTTTAGGATCACAAACAAAATTTATTTTAGGGGGTCTTCAAGTATCACGCAACGCAATTTTCGAAGATTTTTTTGAAAACCCCTCTCCCACATGTAACGCGCCGTAACGTTTTTCTGCACCCTCCCTAAGGGTTAGCTTTAACGTTTAGGACCAAGTTTACCAAGTGACTTGGTTACCAAGAGACTTTTTACTAACGAAAAGGGTTGCCAACTTGGGAGAACAAAATAAAAATGGCGCACAATACACTAGGGATTCCCCTCCCGCCCCTGTAACGCAACGTAACGTTTTACAAGACAATTGCGTTCGAATACTTGAACAGGGAACGTTCAAGTTATTGAAATGCCCAAAAATCTATCTAAATTATTTAAAAAAAGTGTGCAAAAATTTTTCTACAAATCCTACTCAAAAAATCCTCCTAATTATATTCATACTATACATATATATAATATTACTAGTGGCCCGCTCCCAGCTTCGCCCGGGTGCAATCTGTTAGATTGTCTTACACCGCCATCTGTGAGAACCTTATGGAACTTACAGATAAATAATTGCTGTATTGAATAAGTATCAAAGTAATATTATATAATTTGCAAAAATAATAATAAACAAAATGTAATATAAACTATCCTATCTTTTAAGTTGGACCAAATAACAGATACCTACTTATGAAGTTTGATCAAAGTCGGTTCAGTTGTTTCAGAGTTTATCGCGAACATACATGATTTTTATATATATAGTAGATAAATGTGAAAGTAACTGTCTGTCTGTGTGTTACCTTTTCACGCATTAACTACTCAACAGATCATCGTGAAATTTTGCATGCACATTGTCAGGGATACAGGAAAGGACATAGGGTACCTTTCATCCAGAAAAAAAGTACTGTTTCCTAGGCATCATCCAATCTAAAACCATATAAAACTAACGCCTGGCAAAAGTGCAATAGCAATAAAGATGTCAGGCGTTGTATTTCTTATGTTTACTTTTATTTTTCAACGCGGACGAAGTCGGGGGCAAAAGTTAGTATATTATAAATGCGAAAGTTTGTATGTTTGGATGTTTGTTACTCAATCACGCAAAAATGGCTGAACGGATATAGATGAAATTTGGCACACAGATAGTTTATTACCTGGATTAATATATAGATTACTTTATTTCCCAGAAAAAGTTAGGTTCCCAAAGGATTTTTATAATTTTATTGCCCCGGGCGAAGCTGGGAACGGGTCACTAGTCCCACATACTTCTATATTTACAAACACTTTTACAGAGCAACATTACGTACAAAGAGTTCTCGCAGCCTAGCCAGCGATGAGGCTCTCTTTAAGAACAATGAAACCGGTTACGAACGATTCTATTTATAGAATTAATATTAATAAACTATAAAGCCGAAATACCACTCACGTACCCAACTAATGACTCACTCATCGATTTGTTCTCCTAGAAGGAGCGGTCGGGGGTTTCCCTGTTATAAGTGGTCGTATAGGTAATTCCCCGGTGACCTCCAGAAAAATCTCATATCCTCGGTAAACCGACCTGGTAAAAAGTTGGTTAGTGGTCCTCGGAAACTATGAGGGATAGAAGGGTGGCGTTTGCGGAATGTCATAGAGGGTCATCGGTAGTCACCAGGGAAA
This sequence comes from Synanthedon andrenaeformis, assembly GCA_936446665.2. Classification (NCBI taxonomy): domain Eukaryota; kingdom Metazoa; phylum Arthropoda; class Insecta; order Lepidoptera; family Sesiidae; genus Synanthedon; species Synanthedon andrenaeformis. The sequence continues at coordinate 187,485 of OW387806.2, read as the reverse complement.
GTGTCATCCCCATCCCGTTCATACATTTTTTTTAAACTCCATACAACTTTTTTGGACTTTTCAAAGTGGACTACCTCCTCAACCACCGGAGATAGAGGGGCGGCGTCTTTGGGGGATGATCACCTATAGTGGTGGTCCAACTTCTCGGATAAACTCTATCCCCCCCTCCCGCCCCCTTCATCCCGTCTCCATACAAAAAGTGGCCATTTTTTTGGAAGGATGAAAATATCTCCGAAACCATCGAGCATAGGAAGTCGGTCTCAATGGCGCGTTTCCGTCCCTCGGTGGGATGCTTCTTAAAAGCTATCCCGATTTATGGGATTTCCATCCCTTCATCCCGTTTCATGCCAATATTGGGTTTTTTCTGAATTTTCTAAAAGGCGATTTTTTTCACCCACAAGGAGACACCGTGGGGCGGTCTATCCTATCCCGCCGTATAGAGAGTAGCGTAGCGCGCCCCAGGAAATTCTTCGATCCTCGCTCCACTGACCTGGTAAAAAGTTGGGGTGTGGTCCTCGGAAACTATGAGGGATAGAAGGGTGGCGTTTGCGGAATGTCATAGTGGGTCATTGGTAGTCACCAGGTAGAGAGTCATCCCCGTCCCGTTCATACATTTTTTTTAAACTCCATACAACTTTTTGGATTTTTCAAAGTGGAACATCTCCGAAACCGCCGGAGATAGGTGGGCGGCGTCTTAGGGGGATGATAACCCATAGTGGTGGTCCAACTTCTCGGATAAACTTTATCCCCCCATCCCGCCCCCTTCATCCCGTCTCCATACAAAAGTGGCATTTTCGGCGAAAGGGATGGGAAAATCTCCAAAACCGCGCGGGATAGGTGGTCGGTGGCTATGGCGCGTTTTTATTCCTCGGTGGGATGCTTCTCAAGGGCCATCCCGATTTTCGGGATTTCCATCCCTTCATCCCGTCTTCATACAAATTTATGGTTTTTCGGAAAAGCTATTTATTTCACCGGGAAGGGGGCAAAGTCGGGTAGTCAATCCTATCCCATCGTATGGAGGGTGGCGTAGCGCGTCCCGGGAAATTCTTCAGTGGTCGGTCCACCGACCTGGTACAAAGATGGCGACTGGTACTCGGAAAGTAAGAGGGATGGAAGGGTGGCGTTTGCGGAATGTCATAGAGGGTCATCGGTAGTCACCAGGGAGAGAGTCATCCCCATCCCGTTCATACATTTTTTTTACACTCCATACAACCTGTACGGACTTTACGATCCCCGTAGCTCCTCAACGGTGGCAGCTGCCCGTGCGGTCTCTTTGGGGGATAGGGGTTTCTCCCCGAGGACCATCGGCCGAGACGGTCTACTTCCCCTCACCTCCCCCCCTTCGCCCCCCCTCCATACAAAAGTGGCATTTCTTTTCGGAAGGATAGGAAATATCTCCAAAACCATAGAGGATGGGTGGGTGGACACTTTGGCGGATAACCGTCACCCCGCGAGATCCACCCTCCGGGACCGTCACCTTCCCCCCACCTCACCCCCTTCACCCCCTTTCATACAAAATCACACCTCTTGCACATTTAGAGGAGGGCGGTCGACCCGCCGCGAAGGGCCTCGAGGCCGGGGGGGCGAATGACGAGGAGGGGGGGGGGGTAGGGGGGGATAGGGGAGCGCGCAGCGCGACCCGCCCCCCCGGCCCTCCTCCGAGGAATTCGCGACCCCGGACTCGAGGGCCGCAGCGGCGGCAACGGTGACCGGAGAGCCGCGAAAGTCCACCCCCATCGGCCATTTAGACACAGCCAAGTCCCAATGACCCCGATCCACCCCATTCCATCCGTCCATCCCGATACGAACTCGGAAACGGTTCGACCGATTGCCCCCGTGCTTGGGCTCATTCGATCGGGCTCGTCGCGGGTAGTCCAAGGGGTCGGACCGAATTTTGGCATTGCGCACTCGCCCTCCCCCTCCCTCTCCCACTCCATACAAAATCAAAACTGAAAGGAATTTTTGCACCGACATAAGAGACGGCGGTCGACCCGTCGCGGAGCGAAGCGGAGCGACGGCAAGGGTCTACCGGGGCACCAAAAAAAGCGAGATTTTTCACAAGAAAAATTTGAACCCCCCTCGGACCCCCCCGGCTGTAACTCGGAAACGGCGCGTCACAACCGGGTCATGTTTGGGGTCATTGGAGACGTCTCCCAGATATAAATAATTTGACGCCCCCCTCGGACCCCCCCGACCGTAACTTGGAAACGGCGCGTCACAACCGGGTCGTGTTTGGGGTCATCGGAGACGTCTCCCAGAGATAAAAAATTTGACACGCCCCTCGGACCCCCCCCGGCTGTAATTCGGAAACGGCGCGTCACAACCGGGTCGTGTTTGGGGTCATCGGAGACGTCTCCCAGAGATAAAAAATTTGACGCCCCCCTCGGACCCCCCCGGCCGTAACTCGGAAACGGCGCGTCACAACCGGGTCGTGTTTGGGGTCATCGGAGACGTCTCCCAGAGATAAAAAATTTGACGCCCCCCTCGGACCCCCCGGCCGTAACTCGGAAACGGCGCGTCACAACCGGGTCGTGTTTGGGGTCATCGGAGACGTCTCCCAGAGATAAAAAATTTGAACCCCCCCTTGAACCCCCCCCCGGCCGTAACTCGGAAACGGCACGTTACAGCCGGCTCGTGTTTGGGGTCATCGGAGACGTCTCGACGAGATAAATAATTTGACGCCCCCCTCCAACCCCCCCGGCCGTAACTCGAAAACGTCGTGAGGCAGCCGGGTCGTGTTTGGGCTCATCAGAGACGTCTCGGAAAGACGAATTATTTAGAGTAAACCAAATTTCAAATTTTGACAGTTGCGGTCTACTCAGTAGACCATGGTCAACGGTTACAGGTAGACCCCTCGTGTTGGGTATCATTTGAAAGGTCTCAACGATGGTGATCTATTGGCACCCTTTCTCCCCCCCCCCCTTCATGACCCCCTCTACTTAAAATAGTTCCGAAATACAAAACAAAGACCCCAAAACCAAACCAAAACAATTATAAGCGCTCAGTCGCACGAATAAACACTACTCATCAACTCCCCCCCCCCCCTCTAACCCCCCACCCCCGACCGTAACTCGGAAACGGTGCGACGCAGCCGGGTCGTGTTTGGGCTCATCGGAGACGTCTCACAACGACGAATTTTTTAAAGTAGACCAAAATTTCAAATTTTGACAGTTGCGGTCTACTTAGTCAAAGGTTACAAGTAGACCCCCCCATGTTGGGTATCATTTGAAAGGTCTCAACGAGGGTGATCTATTGCCACCACCCACCTCCCCCCTCCCCCTTTATCTTACCTAACCTAACACAACCTTACTTACTTACCCCCAATTTTTGATGAATTACAAAACAAACACCCAAAACCAAACCAAAACAATTAGACATGGCAAAAAGACAACAAAAAACGAAACACAAAACCTCCCCCGCGGGCTGCAAGCCCGCGGCATCGAGCAACCTACTAGTTAATAAACTATAAAGCCGAAATCCCACTCACGTACTCAACTAATGACTGACTCATCGATTTGTTCTCCCAGAAGGAGCGGTCGGGGGTTTCCCTATTATAGGTGGTCGCGTAGGGGATTCCCCGGTGACCTCCAGAAAAATCTCATATCCTCGGTAAACCGACCTGGTAAAAAGTTGGTTAGTGGTCCTCGGAAACTATGAGGGATAGAAGGGTGGCGTTTGCGGAATGTCATAGAGGGTCATCGGTGGTCACCAGGGAAAGTGTCATCCCCATCCCGTTCATACATTTTTTTTAAACTCCATACAACTTTTTTGGACTTTTCAAAGTGGACTACCTCCCAAACCGCCGGGGATAGGTGGTCGGCGTCTTTGGGGGATGATCACCCATAGTGGTGGTCCAACTTCTCGGATAAACTTTATCCCTTCATCCCGCCCCCTTCATCCCGTCTCCATACAAAAAGTGGCCATTTTTTTGGAAGGATAAAAATGTCTCCGAAACCATCGAGGATAGGAAGTCGATCTCAATGGCGCGTTTCCGTCCCTCGGTGGGATGCTTCTTAAAAGCTATCCCGATTTATGGGATTTCCATCCCTTCATCCCGTTTCATGCCAATATTGGGTTTTTTCTGAATTTTCTAAAAAGCTATTTTTTTCACCCACAAGGAGACACCGTGGGGCGGTGTATCCTATCCCGTCGTATGGAGGGTGGCGTAGCGCGCCCCAGGAAATTATTCGATCCTCGGTCCACCTACCTGGTAAAAAGTTGGTGATTGGTCTTCGGAAACCACGGGGGATAGAAGGGTGGCGTTTGCGGAATGTCATAGAGGGTCATCGGTAGTTAACAGGGAAAATGTCATCCCCATCCCGTTCATACATTTTTTTTACACTCCATACAACTTTTTGGATTTTTCAAAGTGGAACATCTCCGAAACCGCCGGAGATAGGTGGTCGGCGTCTTAGGGGGATGATAACCCATAGTGGTGGTCCAACTTCTCGGATAAACTTTATCCCCCCATCCCGCCATCTTCATCCCGTCTCCATACAAAAGTGGCATTTTCGGCGAAAGGGATGGGAATATCTCTAAAACCGTGCGGGATAGGTGGTCGGTCGCCGTGGCGCGTTTCCATCCCTCGGTGGGATGCTTCTTAAAAGCCATCCCGATTTTCGGGATTTCCATCCCTTCATCCCGCCACCATACAAATTTATGGTTTTTCGGAAAAGCGATTTATTTCACCCACAAGGAGATTTTCTGGAGCGATATATCTCATCCCGTCGTATGGAGGGTGGCGTAGCGCGTCCCGGGAAATTTCTCGGTCCTCGGTCCACCGACCTGGTACAAAGATGGCGACTGGTACTCGGAAAGTAAGAGGGATGGAAGGGTGGCGTTTGCGGAATGTCATAGAGGGTCATCGGTAGTCACCAGGGAGAGAGTCATCCCCATCCCGTTCATACATTTTTTTTACACTCCATACAACCTGTACGGACTTTACGATCCCCGTAGCTCCTCAACGGTGGCAGCTGCCCGTGCGGTCTCTTTGGGGGATAGGGGTTTCTCCCCGAGGACCATCGGCCGAGACGATCTACTTCCCCTCACCTCCCCCCCTTCGCCCCCCCTCCATACAAAAGTGGAATTTCTTTTCGGAAGGATAGGAAATATCTCCAAAACCATCGCGGATGGGTGGGTGGACACTTTGGCGGATAACCGTCACCCCGCGAGATCCACCCTCCGGGACCGTCACCTTCCCCCCACCTCACCCCCTTCATCCCCTTTCATACAAAATCACACCTCTTGCACATTTAGAGGAGGGCGGTCGACCCGCCGCGAAGGGCCTCGAGGCCGGGGGGGCGAATGACGAGGAGGGGGGGGTAGGGGGGGTAGGGGGGGATAGGGGAGCGCGCAGCGCGACCCGCCCCCCCGGCCCTCCTCCGAGGAATTCGCGACCCCGGACTCGAGGGCCGCAGCGGCGGCAACGGTGACCGGAGAGCCGCGAAATTCCATCCCCCTTCGGCCATTTAGACACAGCCAACACTGAATCACCCTGATCCACCCCATCCCATCCGTCCATCCCGGTACGACCTCGGAAAGGGTTCGACCGATACCCCCCGTGCTTGTGCTCATTCGATCGGGCTCGTCGCGGGTAGTCCAAGGGGTTGGACCGAATTTTGCCATTGCGCACTCGCCCTCCCCCTCCCTCCCCCAGTCCATACAAAATCACAACTAAAAGGGATTTTTTCACCCACACTAGAGACGGCGGTCGACCCGTCGCGGAGCGAAGCGGAGCGACGGCAAGGGTCTACCGGGGCACCAAAAAAAGCGAGATTTTTGACAAGAAAAATTTTAACCCCCCTCGGACCCCCTCAGTCGTAACTCGGAAACGGCGCAACGCAACCAGATCGTGTTTGGGCTCATCGAAGACGTCTCCCCGAGATAATAAAATTGAACCCCCCTCCACACCCCTCAGCCGTAACTCGGAAACGGCGCGACGCAGCCAGGTCGTGTTTGGGCTCACCGGAGACGTCTCGAGGAAATAAAAAATTTGAACCCCCCTCGGACCCCCCAGGCCGTAACTTGGAAACGACGCGACGTAGTGGGGTCGTGTTTGGGCTCATCGGAGACGTCTCCCAGAGATAAAAAATTTGACGCCCCCCTCGGACCCCCCCGGCCTTAACTCGGAAACGGCGCGTCACAACCGGGTCGTATTTGGGGTCATCGGAGACGTCTCCCAGAGATAAAAAATTTGACGCCCCCCTCGGACCCCTCCGGCCGTAACTTGGAAACGGCGCGACGCAGACGAGTCGTGTTTGGGGTCATCGGAGACGTCTCGTCGAGATAAAAAATTTGACGCCCCCCTCGGACTCCCCCGGCCGTAACTCGGAAACGACGCGACACAGTGGGGTCGTCTTTGGGGTCATTGGAGACGTGTCCCCGAGATAATAAAATTGAACCCCCCTCCAACCCCCCCGCCCGTAACTCGGAAACGGCGCGACTCAGCCGGGTCGTGTTTGGGGTCTTCGCAGACGTTTCGACTAGATAAAAAAATTGAACCCCCCTCAGACCCCCTCAGTTATAACTCGGGAACGGCGCGACGCAGCCGGGTCGTGTTTGGGCTCATCGGAGACGTCTCGACGAGATAAAAAATTTGAACCCCCTCGGACCCCCTCCGGCCGTAACTCGGAAGCGACGCGACGCAGTGGGGTCGTGTTTGGGGTCATTGGAGACGTCACCCCGAGATAATAAAATTGAACCCCCCTCCAACCCCCTCAGCCATAACTCGGAAACGGCGCAACGCAGCCAGGTCGTGTTTGGGCTCATCGGCGACGTCTCCCAGAGATAAAAAATTTCACGCCCCCCTCGGCCGTAACTCGGAAACGGCGCGTCACAACCGGGTCGTGTTTGGGGTCCTCGGAGACGTCTCAGAAAGACAAATTTTTTAGAGAAGACCAAATTTCAAAATTTGAGAATTTCGGTGTACTCAGTAGACCATGGTCAACGGTTACAGGTAGACCCCTCGTGTTGGGTATCATTTGAAAGGTCTCAACGATGGTGATCTATTGCCCCGCCCGCCTCCGCCCTCCCCTCTTGCTTACCCCCAATTCTTCACGAATTACAAAACAAAAACCCAAAAGAAAACCAAAACACAGTCGCACGAATATACACTAAACTCATCAACTCCCCCCCCCCCCCCCCCACACACACAAAAGTGGAATTTTCGGCGAAACGGATGGGACGATTTACAAAACAAAGACCCAAAACCAAACCAAAACAATTAGACATGGCAAAAAGACAACAAAAAACAAAACACAAAAACCCCCCCGCGGGCTGCAAGCCCGCGGCATCGAGCAACCTACTAGTTAATAAACTATAAAGCCGGATTCCCACTCAACGACCTAATGACTCATCTTTTTGTTCTCCTAGAAGGAGCGGTCGGGGGTTTCCCTGTTGTATGTGGTCGGATAGGGAATTCCCCGGTGACCTCCAGAAAAGTCCGATATCCTCGGTACACCGTTCTGGTAAAAAGTTGGCGACGGGATCTGGGAAAGTATGAGGGATAGGAGGGTGGCGTTTGCGGAATGTCATAGAGGGTCATCGGTGGTCACCAGGGAAAGTGTCATCCCCATCCCGTTCATACATTTTTTTTAAACTCCATACAACTTTTTTGGACTTTTCAAAGTGGACTACCTCCTTAACCACCGGGGATAGGTGGGTGGCGTCTTTAGGGGATAACGGTTTCTCCCCGAGGCCCATTGGCCGGGGCGGTCTACTTCCCCCCACCTCCCCCCCTTCGCCCCCCCTCCATACAAAAGTGGCATTTTCGGCGAAAGGGATGGGAATATCTCCAAAACCGTGCGGGATAGGTGGTCGGTCGCAGTGGCGCGTTTCCATCCCTCGATGGGATGCTTCTAAAAAGCTATCCCGATTTTTGGGTTTTTCATCCCTTCATCCCGTTTCATGCCAATATTGGGTTTTTTCTGAATTTTCTAAAAAGCTATTTTTTTCACCCACAAGGAGACACCGTGGGGCGGTGTATCCTATCCCGTCGTATAGAGGGTGGCGTAGCGCGCCCCAGGAAATTCTTCGATCCTCGGTCCACCTACCTGGTAAAAAGTTGGTGAGTGGTCTTCGGAAACTACGGGGGATAGAAGGGTGGCATTTGCGGAATGTCATAGAGGGTCATCGATAGTCACCAAAGAAAATGTCATCCCCATCCCGTTCATACATTTTTTTTAAACTCCATACAACTTTTTGGATTTTTCAAAGTGGAACATCTCCGAAACCGCCGGAGATAGGTGGGCGGCGTCTTAGGGAGATGATAACCTATAGTGGTGGTCCAACTTCTCGGATAAACTTTATCCCCCCATCCCGCCCCCTTCATCCCGTCTCCATACAAAAGTGGCATTTTCGGCGAAAGGGATGGGAAAATCTCTAAAACCGTGCGGGATAGGTGGTCGGTCGCAATGGCGCGTTTTCATCCCTCGGTGGGATCCTTCTTAAGGGCCATCCCGATTTTCGGGATTTCCATCCCTTCATCCCGTCTCCATACAAATTTATGGATTTTCGGAAAAGCGATTTATTTCAACCGGAAGGAGATTTTCTGGAGCGGTATATCTCATCCCATCGTATGGAGGGCGGCGTAGCGCACCGTAGGAAATTCCTCGGTCCTCGGTCCACCGACCTGGTACAAAGATGGTGAGCGGTCCTCGGAAAGTAAGAGGGATAGAAGGGTTACGTTTGCGGAATGTCATAGAGGGTGAACGGTAGTCACCAGGGAAAGTGTCATACCCATCCCGTTCATACATTTTTTTTACACTCCATACAACCTGTACGGACTTTACGATCCCCGTAGCTCCCCAACGGTGGCAGCTGCCTGTGCCGTCTCTTTAAGGGATAACGGTTTCTCCACGAGGCCCATCGGCCGGGACGGTCTACATCCCCCCACCTCCTCCCCTTCGCCCCCCCTCCATACAAAAGTGGCATTTCTTTTCAGAAGGATGTTAATATCTCCAAAACCATCGCGGATAGGTGTGTGGTCACTTTGGCGGATAACCATCACTCCGCGAGATCCACCCCCAGGGATCGTTACCTTCCCCCCACCTCACCCCCTTTACCCCCTTTTCATACAAAATCGGACCTCGATGGCGATTTTGCACACTTAGAGGGCGGTCGACCCGCCGCGAAGGGTCTCGAGGCCGGGGGGGCGAATGACGAGGAGGGGGGATAGGGGAGCACGCAGCGCGACCCGCCCCCCCGCCCCCCCTCCGAGGAATTCGCCCCCCCGGACTCGAGGGCCGCAGCGGCGGCAACGGTGACCGGAGAGCCGCGAAGGTCCACCCCCATCGGCCATTTAGACACAGCCGAGACCCAATGACCCCGATCCTCCCCATCCCATCCGTCCATCCCGGTAGGAAAACGGAAACGGTTCGACCGATACCCCCAGTGCTTGGGCTCATTCGATCGGGCTCGTCGCGGGTAGTCCAAGGGGTCAGACCGAATTTTGGCATTGCGCATTCACACCCCCCCCCCCTCACTCCCCCACTCCATACAAAATCACAACTAAAAGGGATTTTTGCACCGACATAAGAGACGGCGGTTGACCCGTCGCGGAAAAGGTCTATCGTGGCACCGAAAAAGCGAAAATTTTGACCCCCTCTCCCCCTCCAACCCCCTCAGCCGTAACTCGGAAACGACGCGACAGCCAGGTCGTGTTTGGGGTCTTCGGAGACGTCTCGACGAGATAAGAAATTTGACGACCCCCTCGGACCCACCCGGCCGTAACTCGGAAACGGCACGTCACAGCCGGGTCGTGTTTGGACTCATCTGGGACGTCTCCCCGAGATAAAAAATTTGACGTCCCCCTCGGACCCCCCCGGCCGTAACTCGGAAACGGCACGTCACAGCCGGGTCGTGTTTGGACTCATCGGAGACGTCTCCCCGAGATAAAAAAAATTGAACCCCTCTCCAACCCCCTCAGCCGTAACTCGGAAACGGCGCGTCGCAGCCGGGTCGTGTTTGGGGTCTTCGGAGACGTCTCCCCGAGATAAAAAAATTGACGCCCCCCTCGGACTCCCCCGGCCGTAACTCGGAAACGACGCGACACAGTGGGGTCGTCTTTGGGGTCATTGGAGACGTGTCCCCACGATAATAAAATTGAACCCCCCTCCAACCCCCCCGCCCGTAACTCGGAAACGGCGCGACTCAGCCGGGTCGTGTTTGGGGTCTTCGGAGACGTTTCGACGAGACAAAAAAATTGAACCCCCCTCAGACCCCCTCAGTTGTAACTCGAGAACGGCGCGACGCAGCCGGGTCGTGTTTGGGCTCATCGGAGATGTCTCGACGAGATAAAAAATTTGAACCCCCCTCGGACTCCCCCGGCCGTAACTCGGAAGCGACGCGACGCAGTGGGGTCGTGTTTGGGGTCATTGGAGACGTCACCCCGAGATAATAAAATTGAACCCCCCTCCAACCCCCTCAGCCGTAACTTGGAAACGGCGCAACGCAGCCAGGTCGTGTTTGGGGTCATTGGAGACGTCTCCCCGAGATAATAAAATTGAACCCCCCTCCAACCCCCTCAGTCGTAACTCAGAAACGGCGCGTCGCAGCCGAGTCGTGTTTGGGGTCATCAGAGACGTCTCCCCGAGATAAAAAATTTGACGCCCCCCTCGGACCCCCTTAGTCGTAACTCAGAAACAGCGCGTCACAGCCGGGTCGTGTTTGGGGTCATCGGAGATGTCTCGACGAGATAAAAAATTTGACGCCCCCCTCGGACCCCCCCGGCCGTAACTCGGAAACGGCGTGTCACAACCGGGTCGTGTTTGGGCTCATCGGAGATGTCTCCCCGAGATAAAAAATTTGACGCCCCCCTTGGACCTCCCCGGCCGTAACTCGAAAATGGCGCGACGCAGCCAGGTCGTGTTTGGGCTCATCGGAGACGTCTCGACGAGATAAAAAATTTAAACCCCCCTCGGACCCCCTAGCCGTAACTCGGAAACGACGCAACGCAGCCGGGTCGTGTTTGGGCTCATCAGAGACGTCTCGGAAAGACGAATTTTTTAGAGTAGACCATATTTCGGGCTCATCGCGGGTAATCCGAGTGGTCCGACCTAATTTCGGCATTGCGCACTTACCCACCCCCTCAGTCCCCTCTCCATACAAAATCACACCTAAAAAGGATTTTTTTCCACCCACATAAAATACGGCGGTCTATCCTTCGTGAAGCGAAACGGAGCAGCGGGAAGGGTCTACCGGGGCCCCGAATTTTGACACCCACCCTCTATTTAGAGTAGACCAAATTTCAAAATTTGACAATTCCGGTCTACTCAGTAGACCATGGTCAACGGTTACAGATAAACCCCCCGAGTTGGGTATCATTTGAAAGGTCTCAACGAGAGTGATCTATTGCCACCACCCACCTCCCCCCTCCCCCTTTATCTTACCTAACCTAACACAACCTTAGTTACTTACCCCCAATTTTTCACGAATTACAAAAAGACCCAAAAGCAAACCAAAACAATTAGACATGGCAAAAGACAAGACAAACTACAACACAGAGCACCCACCCCCCGCGGGCTGCAAGCCCGCGGCATCGAGCAACCTACTAGTTAATACAATATAAAGCCGAAATACCACTCACATACCCAATGACTCACTCATCGATTTGTTCTCCTAGAAGGAGCGGTCGGGGGTTTCCCTGTTATAGGTGGTTGTATAGGTAATTCCCCGGTGACCTCCAGAAAAATCTCATATCCTCGGTAAACCGACCTGGTAAAAAGTTGGTTAGTGGTCCTCGGAAACTATGAGGGATAGAAGGGTGGCGTTTGCGGAATGTCATAGAGGGTCATCGGTGGTGACCAGGGAAAGTGTCATCCCCATCCCGTTCATACATTTTTTTTAAACTCCATACAACTTTTTTGGACTTTTCAAAGTGGACTACCTCCTCAACCACCGGGGATAGGTGGGTGGTGTCTTTGGGGGATGATCACCTATAGTGGTGGTCCAACTTCTCGGATAAACTTTATCCCCCCATCCCGCCCCCTTCATCCCGTCTCCATACAAAAAGTGGCCATTTTTTTGGAAGGATAAAAATATCTCCGAAACTATCGAGGATAGGAAGTCGGTCTCAATGGCGCGTTTCCGTCCCTCGGTGGGATGCTTCTTAAAAGCTATCCCGATTTATGGGATTTCCATCCCTTCATCCCGTTTCATGCCAATATTGGGTTTTTTCTGAATTTTCTAAAAAGCGATTTTTTTCACCCACAAGGAGACACCGTGGGGCGGTGTATCCTATCCCGTCGTATGGAGGGTGGCGTAGCGCGCCCCAGGAAATTATTCGAGCCTCGGTCCACTTACCTGGTAAAAAGTTGGTGAGTGGTCTTCGGAAACCACGGGGGATAGAAGGGTGGCGTTTGCGGAATGTCATAGAGGGTCATCGATAGTCACCAAAGAAAATGTCATCCCCATCCCGTTCATACATTTTTTTTAAACTCCATACAACTTTTTGGATTTTTCAAAGTGGAACATCTCCGAAACCGCCGGAGATAGGTGGGCGGCGTCTTAGGGGGATGATAACCCTTAGTGGTGGTCCAACTTCTCGGATAAACTTTATCCCCCCATCCCGCCCCCTTCATCCCGTCTCCATACAAAAGTGGCATTTTCGGCGAAAGGGATGGGAATATCTCCAAAACCATCGAGGATGGGAAGTCGGTCTCCATAGCGCGTTTCCATCCCTCGGTGCGATCCTTCTTAAGGGCCATCCCGATTTTCGGGATTTCCATCCCTTCATCCCGTCTCCATACAAATTTATGGATTTTCGGAAAAGCGATTTATTTCAACCGGAAGGAGATTTTCTGGAGCGGTATATCTCATCCCATCGTATGGAGGGCGGCGTAGCGCACCGTAGGAAATTCTTCGGTGCTCGGTCCACCGTTCTGGTAAAAAGTTGGGGTGTGGTCCTTGGAAAGTAAGAGGGATGGAAGGGTGGCGTTTGCGGAATGTCATAGAGGGTCATCGGTAGTCACCAGGGAGAGAGTCATCCCCATCCCGTTCATACATTTTTTTTACACTCCATACAACCTGTGTGGACTATCCGATCCCCGTAGCTCCTCAGCGGTGGCACCTGCCCGTGCGGTCGCTTTGGGGGATAACGGTTTCTCCCCGAGGACCATCGGCCGAGACGGTCTACTTCCCCTCACCTCCCCCCCTTCGCCCCCCCTCCATACAAAAGTGGCATTTTCGGCGAAAGGGATGGGAAAATCTCCAAAACCGTGCGGGATGGGTGGTCGGTGGCCATGGCGCGTTTCCATCCCTCGGTAGGATCCTTCTTAAGGGCCATCCCGATTTTCGGGATTTCTATCCCTTCATCCCGTCTCCATACAAATTTATGGTTTTTCGGAAAAGCGATTTATTTTAACCGGAAGGAGATTTTCTGGAGCGGTATATCTCATCCCGTCGTATGGACGGTGGCGTAGCGCGCCCCAGGAATTTCCTCCATACTTGATCCACCGACCTGGTACAAAGATGGCGAGCGGTCCTCGGAAACTACGAGGGATGGAAGGGTGGCGTTTGCGGAATGTCATAGAGGGTCATCGGTAGTCACCAAGGAGAGAGTCATCCCCATCCCGTTCATACATTTTTTTTACACTCCATACAACCTGTATAGACTTTCCGATCCCCGTAGCTCCTCAGCGGTGGCAGCTGCCCGTGCGGTCCCTTTAAGGGATAACGGTTTCTCCCCGAGGCCCATCGGCCGGGACGGTCTACTTCCCCCGACCTCCCCCCCTTCGCCCCCCCTCCATACAAAAGTAGCCTTTCATTTCGGAAGGATGGGAATATCTCCGAAACCATCGAGGATGGGTGGGTGATCAGTTCGGCGGATAACCGTCACCCCGCGAGATCCACCCCCAGGGACCGTTACCTTCCCCCCACCTCCCCCCCTTTACCCCCTTTTCATACAAAATCAGACCTCGATGGCGATTTTGCACACTTAGAGGAGGGCGGTTGACCCGCCGTGAAGGGTCTCGCGGCCGGGGGGGCGAATGACGAGGAGGGGAGATATGGGGGGGCTAGGGGAGCGCGCAGCGCGACCCGCCCCCCCGGACTCGAGGGCCGCAGCGGCGGCAACGGTGACCGGAGAGCCGCAAAAGTCCACCCCCATCGGCCATTTAGACACAGACGAGACCCAGTGACCCCGATCCTCCCCATCCCATTAGTTCATCCCGGTACGTACTCGATAACGGTGCGACCGATACCCCTCGTGTTTGGACTCAAACGATCGGGCTCGTCGCGGGTAGTTCAAGGGGTCCGACCGAATTTTGGCATTGCGCACTCGCCCTTCCCCTCCCTCCCCCACTCCATACAAAATCACAACTAAAAGGGATTTTTCCACCCACACAAGAGGCGGCGGTCGACCCGTCGCGGAGCGAAGCGGAGCGACGGCAAGGGTCTACCGGGGCACCAAAAAAAGCGAGATTTTTGACAAGAAAAATTTGAACCCCCCTCGGACCCCCTCAGCCGTAACTCGGAAACGGCGCGACGCAGCCAGGTCGTGTTTGGGCTCACCGGAGACGTCCCGAGGAAATAAAAAATTTGAACCCCCCTCGGACCCCCCAGGCCGTAACTTGGAAACGACGCGACGTAGTGGGGTCGTGTTTGGGCTCATCGGAGACGTCTCCCAGAGATAAAAAATTTGACGCCCCCCTCGGACCCCCCCGGCCGTAACTCGGAAACGGCGCGTCACAACCGGGTCGTGTTTGGGGTCATCGGAGACGTCTCCCAGAAATAAAAAAATTGACGCCCCCCTCGGACCCCCCCGGCCGTAACTCGGAAACGGCGCGTCACAACCGGGTCGTGTTTGGGGTCATCGGAGACGTCTCCCAGAGATAAAAAATTTGACGCCCCCCTCGGACCCCCCCGGCCGTAACCCGGAAACGGCGCGTCACAACCGGGTCGTGTTTGGGGTCATCGGAGACGTCTCCCCGAGATAAAAAATTTGAACCCTCCTCCAACCCCCTCAGACGTATCTCGAAAACGGCGCGACGCAGCCAGGTCGTGTTTGGACTCATCGGAGACGTCTCCCCGAGATAAAAAATTTGAACCCCCCTCGGACCCCCCAGGCCGTAACTTGGAAACGACGCGACGTAGTTGGGTCGTGTTTGGGGTCATCGGAGACGTCTCCCAGAGATAAAAAATTTCACGCCCCCCTCGGACCCCCCCGACCGTAACTCGGAAACGGTGCTACGCAGCCGGGTCGTGTTTGGGCTCATCGGAGACGTCTCGCAACGACGAATTTTTTAGAGTAGACCAAAATTTCAAATTTTGACAGTTGCGGTCTACTTAGTCAAAGGTTACAAGTAGACCCCCCCATGTTGGGTATCATTTGAAAGGTCTCAACGAGGGTGATCTATTGCCACCACCCACCTCCCCCCTCCCCCTTTATCTTACCTAACCTAACACAACCTTACTTACTTACCCCCAATTTTTGATGAATTACAAAACAAAGACCCAAAACCAAGCCAAAACAATTAGACATGGCAAAAGACAAGACAAACTACAACACAGAGCATCCACCCCCCGCGGGCTGCAAGCCCGCGGCATCGAGCAACCTACTAGTAATAAACTATAAAGCCGAAATACCACTCACGTACCCAACTAATGACTCACTCATCGATTTGTTCTCCCAGAAGGAGAGGTCGGGGATTTCCCTGTTGTAGGTGGTCGGATAGGTAATTCCCCGGTGACCTCCAGAAAAATCTCATATCCTCGGTAAACCGACCTGGTAAAAAGTTGGTTAGTGGTCCTCGGAAACTATGAGGGATAGGAGGGTGGCGTTTGCGGAATGTCATAGAGGGTCATCGGTGGTCACCAGGGAAAGTGTCATCCTCATCCCGTTCATACATTTTTTTTAAACTCCATACAACTTTTTTGGACTTTTCAAAGTGGAGTACCCCCTAAACCGCCGGAGATAGGTGGGCGGCGTCTTTGGGGGATGATCACCCATAGTGGTGGTCCAACTTCTCGGATAAACTTTATCCCCCCATCCCGCCCCCTTCATCCCGTCTCCATACAAAAAGTGGCCATTTTTTTGGAAGGATAAAAATATCTCCGAAACCATCGAGGATAGGAAGTCGGTCTCAATGGCGCGTTTCCGTCCCTCGGTGGGATGCTTCTTAAAAGCTATCCCGATTTATGGGATTTCCATCCCTTCATCCCGTTTCATGCCAATATTGGGTTTTTTCTGAATTTTCTAAAAAGCGATTTTTTTCACCCACAAGGAGACACCGTGGGGCGGTGTATCCTATCCCGTCGTATGGAGGGTGGCGTAGCGCGCCCCAGGAAATTCATCGATCCTCGGTCCACCTACCTGGTAAAAAGTTGGTGACGAGATCTCGGAAACTACGGGGGATAGAAGGGTGGCGTTTACGGAATGTCATAGAGGGTCATCGGTAGTCACCAAAGAAAATGTCATCCCCATCCCGTTCATACATTTTTTTTAAACTCCATACAACTTTTTGGATTTTTCAAAGTGGAACATCTCCGATACCGCCAGAGATAGGTGGGCGGCGTCTTAGGGGGATGATAACCTATAGTGGTGGTCTAACTTCTCGGATAAACTTTATCCCCCCATCCCGCCTCCTTCATCCCGTCTCCATACAAAAGTGGCATTTTCGGCGAAAGGGATGGGAATATCTCTAAAACCGTGCGGGATAGGTGGTCGGTCGCAGTGGCGCGTTTCCATCCCTCGATGGGATGCTTCTAAAGGGCCATCCCGATTTTCGAGTATCCCATCCCTTCATCCCGCCACCGTACAAAATTATGGTTTTTCGGAAAAGCGATTTATTTCAACCGGAAGGAGATTTTCTGGAGCGGTATATCTCATCCCATCGTATGGAGGGTGGCGTAGCGCGCCCCAGGAAATTCCTCGGTGCTCGGTCCACCGACCTGGTACAAAGATGGCGAGCGGTCCTCGGAAAGTAAGAGGGACGCAAGGGTGGCGTTTGCGGAATGTCATAGAGGGTCATCGGTAGTGACCAGGGAGAGAGTCATCCCCATCCCGTTCATACATTTTTTTTACACTCCATACAACCTGTATGGACTTTACGATCCCCGTAGCTCCTCAAAGGTGGCAGCTGCCTGTGCCGTCTCTTTAAGGGATAACGGTTTCTCCACGAGGCCCATCGGCCGGGATGATCTACATCCCCCCACCTCCTCCCCTTCGCCCCCCCTCCATACAAAAGTGGCATTTCTTTTGGGAAGGATGTTAATATCTCCAAAACCATCGCGGATAGGTGGGTGGTCACTTTGGCGGATAACCATCACTCCGCGAGGACCACCCCACAAGACCGTCGCTCTCCCCTCCCCTCCCCCCCTTTACCCCCCTTTCATACAAAATCACACCGGAATGGCGATTTTGCGCATTAAGAATAGGACGGTCGACCCGCCGCGAAGGGTCTCGAGGCCGGGGGGGCGAATGACGAGGAGGGGGGTAGGGGGGGATAGGGGAGCGCGCAGCGCGACCCGCCCCCCCGGCCTCCCTCCGAGGAATTCGCGACCCCGGACTCGAGGGCCGCAGCGGCGGCAACGGTGACCGGAGCGCCGCGAAAGTCCACTCCCATCGGCCATTTAGACACAGCTAAGACCCAATGACCCCGATCCTCCCCATTCCATTAGTTCATCCCGTTTCCAACTCGGATACGGTTCGACCGATACCCCCCGTGTTTGGGCTCATTCGATCGGGCTCGTCGCGGGTAGTCCAAGGGGTCGGACCGAATTTTGGCATTGCGCACTCGCCCTCCCCCTCCCTCCCCCACTCTATACAAAATCACAACTAAAAGGGATTTTTCCACCCACACAAGAGACGGCGGTCGACCCGTCGCGGAAAAGGTCTACCGTGGCACCGAAAAAGCGAAAATTTTGACCCCCTCTCCCCCTCCAACCCCCTCAGCCGTAACTTGGAAACGACGCGACTCAGTCAGGTCGTGGTTGGGGTCTTCGGAGACGTCTCGACGAGATAAAAAATTTGACGACCCCCTCGGACCCCCCCGGCCGTAACTCGAAAACGGCGCAACACAGCCGGGTCGTGTTTGGGCTCATCGGAGACGTCTCGACGAGATAAAAAAATTGAACCCCCCTCGGACCCCCTCAGTCGTAACTCGGGAACGGCGCGACGCAGCCAGGTCGTGTTTGGGCTCATCAGAGACGTCTCCCCGAGATAAAAAATTTGACGCCCCCCTCGGACCCCCCCGGCCGTAACTCGGAAACGGCGGGTCACAACCGGGTCGTGTTTGGGCTCATCGGAGATGTCTCCCCGAGATAAAAAATTTGACGCCCCCCTAGGACCCCCCCGGCCGTAACTCGAAAACGGCGCAACGCAGTCGGGTCGTGTTTGGGGTCATCGGATACGTCTCCCCGAGATAAAAACATCTCCCCGAGATAAAAAATTTGACGCCCCCCTCGGACCTCCCCGGCCGTAACTCGGAAACGGCGCGTCACAGCCGGGTCGTGTTTGGGGTCATCGGAGACGTCTCCCCGAGATAAAAAATTTGACGCCCCCTCAGACCCTCCCGGCCGTAACTCGGAAACGGCGGGTCACAACCGGGTCGTGTTGGGGCTCATCGGAGACGTCTCCCTGAGATAAAAATTTTTGTGCCCCCCTCGGACCCCCCTAGCCGTAACTAAGAAACGGCGAGTCACAGCCGGGTCGTGTTTGGGCTCATCGGAGACATCTCCCCGAGATAAAAAATTTGACACCCCCCTCCCCTCCCCCCGGCCGTAACTCGGAAACGACGCCGCGCAGTGGGGTCGTGTTTGGGGTCATTGGAGACGTCTCCCCGAGATAATAAAATTGAACCCCCCTCCAACCCCCTCCGCCGTATCTCGGAAACGGCACAACGCAGCCAAGTCGTGTTTGGGCTCATCGGGGACGTCTCACCGAGATAAAAAATTTGACACCCCCCTCCGACCCCCCGGCCGTAACTTGGAAACGGCGCGTCACAACCCGGTCGTGTTTAGGGTCATCGAAGACGTCTCGGAAAGACAATTTTTTTAAAGTAGACCAATTTTCAAAATTTGACAATTCCAGTCTACTCAGTAGACCATGGTCAACGGTTACAAGTAGACCGCCCATGTTAGGTATTATTTGAAAGGTCTCAATGAGGGTAATCTATCAACACCATCCTCCCAGCCCCCCTCCACTTCCTCCTTTCTTACCACCCCCCTTTAATTAAAATTATACAGTCAATAATAATTAATGACGATTTACAAAACAAAGACCCAAAACCAAACCAAAACAATTAGACATGGCAAAAAGACAACAAAAAACGAAACACAAAAACCCCCCCGCGGGCTGCAAGCCCGCGGCATCGAGCAACCTACTAGTTAATACAATATAAAGCCGAAATACCACTCACATACCCAATGACTCACTCATCGATTTGTTCTCCTAGAAGGAGCGGTCGGGGGTTTCCCTGTTATAGGTGGTCGTATAGGTAATTCCCCGGTGACCTCCAGAAAAATCTCATATCCTCGGTAAACCGACCTGGTAAAAAGTTGGTTAGTGGTCCTCGGAAACTATGAGGGATAGAAGGGTGGCGTTTGCGGAATGTCATAGAGGGTCATCGGTGGTGACCAGGGAAAGTGTCATCCCCATCCCGTTCATACATTTTTTTTAAACTCCATACAACTTTTTTGGACTTTTCAAAGTGGACTACCTCCTCAACCACCGGGGATAGGTGGGTGGTGTCTTTGGGGGATGATCACCTATAGTGGTGGTCCAACTTCTCGGATAAACTTTATCCCCCCATCCCGCCCCCTTCATCCCGTCTCCATACAAAAAGTGGCCATTTTTTTGGAAGGATAAAAATATCTCCGAAACTATCGAGGATAGGAAGTCGGTCTCAATGGCGCGTTTCCGTCCCTCGGTGGGATGCTTCTTAAAAGCTATCCCGATTTATGGGATTTCCATCCCTTCATCCCGTTTCATGCCAATATTGGGTTTTTTCTGAATTTTCTAAAAAGCGATTTTTTTCACCCACAAGGAGACACCGTGGGGCGGTGTATCCTATCCCGTCGTATGGAGGGTGGCGTAGCGCGCCCCAGGAAATTATTCGAGCCTCGGTCCACTTACCTGGTAAAAAGTTGGTGAGTGGTCTTCGGAAACCACGGGGGATAGAAGGGTGGCGTTTGCGGAATGTCATAGAGGGTCATCGATAGTCACCAAAGAAAATGTCATCCCCATCCCGTTCATACATTTTTTTTAAACTCCATACAACTTTTTGGATTTTTCAAAGTGGAACATCTCCGAAACCGCCGGAGATAGGTGGGCGGCGTCTTAGGGGGATGATAACCCTTAGTGGTGGTCCAACTTCTCGGATAAACTTTATCCCCCCATCCCGCCCCCTTCATCCCGTCTCCATACAAAAGTGGCATTTTCGGCGAAAGGGATGGGAATATCTCTAAAACCGTGCGGGATAGGTGGTCGGTCGCCGTGACGCGTTTCCATCGCTCGGTGGGATGCTTCTTAAAAGCCATCCCGATTTTCGGGATTTCCATCCCTTCATCCCGTCTCCATACAAATTTATGGTTTTTCGGAAAAGCTATTTATTTCAACCGGAAGGAGATTTTCTGAAGCGGTATATCTCATCCCATCGTATGGAGGGTGGCGTAGCGCGCCCCAGGAAATTTCTCGGTCCTCGGTCCATCGACCTGGTACAAAGATGGCGATTGGTCCTCGGAAAGTAAGAGGGATAGAAGGGTGGCGTTTGCGGAATGTCATAGAGGGTGAACGGTAGTCACCAGGGAGAGAGTCATCCCCATCCCCTTCATACATTTTTTTTACACTCCATACAACCTGTATGGACTTTACGATCCCCGTAGCTCCTCAAAGGTGGCAGCTGCCTGTGCCGTCTCTTTAAGGGATAACGGTTTCTCCACGAGACCCATCGGCCGGGACGGTCTACATCCCCCCACCTCCTCCCCTTCGCCCCCCCTCCATACAAAAGTGGCATTTCTTTTCGGAAGGATGGGAATATCTCCGAAACCATCGCGGATGGGTGGGTGGTCAGTTCGGCGGATAACCGTCACTCCGCGAGGTTCACCCCCAGGGACCGTCACCTTCCCCCCACTTCCCCCCCTTTACCCCCCTTTCATACAAAATCACACCTCGATGGCGATTTTGCACATTTAGAGGAGGGCGGTCGACCTGTCGCGACGGGTTACGAGTCCGGGGGGGCGAATGACGAGGAGGGGGGAGCGCGCAGCGCGACTCGCCCCCCCCGGCCCCCCTCCGAGGAATTCGCGACCCCGGACTCGAGGGCCGCAGCGGCGGCAACGGTGACCGGAGAGACGCGAAATTTCATCCCGTTCGGCCATTTAGACACAACCAAGACCCAATGACCCCGATCCTCCCCATCCCACCCTTTCATCCCTTTTCAAACTCGGAAACGGTTCGACCGATACCCCCCGTGTTTGGGCTCATTCGATCGGGCTCGTCGCGGGTAGTCCAAGGGGTTGGACCGAATTTTGGCATTGCGCACTCGCCCTCCCCCTCCCTCCCCCACTCCATACAAAATCACAACTGAAAGGAATTTTTGCACCGACATAAGAGACGGCGGTCGACCCGTCGCGGAGCGAAGCGGAGCGACGGCAAGGGTCTACCGGGGCACGAAAAAAAGCGAGATTTTTGACAAGAAAAATTTGAACCCCCCTCGGACCCCCTCAGTCGTAACTCGGAAACGGCGCAACGCAACCAGATCGTGTTTGGGCTCATCGGAGACGTCTCCCCGAGATAATAAAATTGAACCCCCCTCCACACCCCTCAGCCGTAACTCGGAAACGGCGCGACGCAGCCAGGTCGTGTTTGGGCTCATCGGAGATGTCTCCCCGAGATAAAAAATTTGACGCCCCCCTCGGACCACCCCGGCCGTAACTAGAAAACGGCGCAACGCAGCCGGGTCGTGTTTGGGGTCATCGGAGACGTCTCCCCGAGATAAAAAATTTCACGCCCCCCTCGGACCCCCTCAGTCGTAACTCGGAAACGGCGCGTCACAGCCGGGTCGTGTTTGGGGTCATTGGAAACGTCTCCCCGAGATAAAAAATTTGACGCCCCCCTCGGACACCCTCAGTCGTAACTCAGAAACGGGGCGTCACAGCCGGGTCGTGTTTGGGGTCATCAGAGACGTCTCCCCGAGATAAAAAAAATTGAAACCCCCTCGGACCTCCCCGGCTGCAACTCGGAAACGACGCTACACAGTGGGGTCGTCTTTGGGGTCATTGGAGACGAGTCCCCGAGATAATAAAATGGAACCCCCCTCCAACCCCCCCGGCCGTAACTCGGAAGCGACGCGACGCAGTGGGGTCGTGTTTGGAGTCATCTGAGATGTTTCGGGAAGACGAATTTATTAGAGTAGACAAAATTTCAAATTTTGACAGTTGCGGTCTACTCGTAGAACCATGGTAAACGGTAAAAGATAAACCCCTCGTGTTGGGTATCATTTAAAAGGTCTCAACGAGGGCGATCTATTGACACCTTCCCCCTCCCCCCCTGACCCCCTCTACTTAAAATACTTTCGAAATACAAAACAAAGACCCCAAAACCAAACCAAAACAATTATAAGAGCACAGTCGCACGAATAAACACTAAACTCTTCCCCTTCGCCCCCCCCCCCCACACACACACACACACAAAAGTGGAATTTTCGGCGAATTGGATGGGACGAATTACAAAACAAAGACCCAAAACCAAACCAAAACAATTAGACATGGCAAAAAGACTACAAAAAACGAAACACAAAAACCCCCCCGCGGGCTGCAAGCCCGCGGCATCGAGCAACCTACTAGTTAATAAACTATAAAGCCGGATTCCCACTCAACGACCTAATGACTCATCTTTTTGTTCTCCTAGAAGGAGCGGTCGGGGATTTCCCTATTATATATGGTCGTATAGGGGATTCCCCCGTGACCTCCAGAAAAATCCGATATCCTCGGTACACCGTTCTGGTAAAAAGTTGGTGACGGGATCTGGGAAAGTATTAGTCGCAGAGGGACGGGGTTTGCGGAATGTCATAGAGGGTCATCGGTGGTCACCAGGGAAAGTGTCATCCCCATCCCGTTCATACATTTTTTTTAAACTCCATACAACTTTTTTGGACTTTTCCAAGTGGACTACCTCCTCAACCGCCGGGGATAGGCGGGCGGCGTCTTTGGGGGATGATCACCTATAGTGGTGGTCCAACTTCTCGGATAAACTTTATCCCCCCATCCCGCCCCCTTCATCCCGTCTCCATACAAAAAGTGGCCATTTTTTTGGAAGGATGAAAATATCTCCGAAACCATCGAGGATAGGAAGTCGGTCTCAATGGCGCGTTTCCGTCCCTCGGTGGGATGCTTCTTAAAAGCTATCCCGATTTATGGGATTTCCATCCCTTCATCCCGTTTCATGCAAATATTGGGTTTTTTCTGAATTTTCTAAAAAGCGATTTTTTTCACCCACAAGGAGACACCGTGGGGCGGTGTATCCTATCCCGTCGTATGGAGGGTGGCGTAGCGCGCCCCAGGAAATTATTCGATCCTCGGTCCACCTACCTGGTAAAAAGTTGGTGAGTGGTCTTCGGAAACCACGGGGGATAGAAGGGTGGCGTTTGCGGAATGTCATAGTGGGTCATTGGTAGTCGCCAGGTAGAGAGTCATCCCCATCCCGTTAATACATTTTTTTTAAACTCCATACAACTTTTTGGATTTTTCAAAGTGGAACATCTCCGAAACCGCCAGAGATAGGTGGGCGGCGTCTTAGGGGGATGATAACCCATAGTGGTGGTCCAACTTCTCGGATAAACTTTATCCCCCCATCCCGCCCCCTTCATCCCGTCTCCATACAAAAGTGGCATTTTCGGCGAAAGGGATGGGAAAATCTCCAAAACCGTGCGGGATAGGTGGTCGGTGGCTATGGCGCGTTTTTATTCCTCGGTGGGATGCTTCTCAAGGGCCATCCCGATTTTCGGGGTTTCCATCCCTTCATCCCGTCTCCATACAAATTTATGGTTTTTCGGAAAAGCTATTTATTTCACCGGGAAGGGGGCAAAGTCGGGTAGTCAATCCTATCCCATCGTATGGAGGGTGGCGTAGTGCGTCCCGGGAAATTCTTCAGTGGTCGGTCCACCGACCTGGTACAAAGATGGCGACTGGTACTCGGAAAGTAAGAGGGATGGAAGGGTGGCGTTTGCGGAATGTCATAGAGGGTCATCGGTAGTCACCAGGGAGAGAGTCATCCCCATCCCGTTCATACATTTTTTTTACACTCCATACAACCTGTACGGACTTTACGATCCCCGTAGCTCCTCAACGGTGGCAGCTGCCCGTGCGGTCTCTTTGGGGGATAGGGGTTTCTCCCCGAGGACCATCGGCCGAGACGGTCTACTTCCCCTCACCTCCCCCCCTTCGCCCCCCCTCCATACAAAAGTGGCATTTCTTTTCGGAAGGATAGGAAATATCTCCAAAACCATCGCGGATGGGTGGGTGGACACTTTGGCGGATAACCGTCACCCCGCGAGATCCACCCTCCGGGACCGTCACCTTCCCCCCACCTCACCCCCTTCATCCCCTTTCATACAAAATCACACCTCTTGCACATTTAGAGGAGGGCGGTCGACCCGCCGCGAAGGGCCTCGAGGCCGGGGGGGCGAATGACGAGGAGGGGGGGGGTAGGGGGGGATAGGGGAGCGCGCAGCGCGACCCGCCCCCCCGGCCCTCCTCCGAGGAATTCGCCCCCCCGGACTCGAGGGCCGCAGCGGCGGCAACTGTGGCCGGAGAGCCGCGAAAGTCCGTCCCCTTCGTCCATTTAGACACAGCCGAGACCCAATGACCCCGATCCTCCTCATCCCATCCGTCCATCCCGGTACTAACTCGGAAACGGTTCGACCGATACCCCCCGTGTTTGGGCTCATTCGATCGGGCTCGTCGCGGGTAGTCCATGGGGTCGGACCGAATTTTGGCATTGCGCACTGGCCCTCCCCCTCCCTCCTACACTCCATACAAAATCACAACTGAAAGGAATTTTTGCACCGACATAAGAGACGGCAGTCGACCCGTCGCGGAGCGACGGCAAGGGCCTACCGGGGCACCATAAAAGCGAGATTTTTGTCCCCCCCCCCCCAGACCCTCTCCATCGTAACTCGGAAACGGGGCGTCACAGCCGGGTCGTGTTTGGGCTCATCGCAGATGTCTCGCCGAGATAAAAAATTTGACGCCCCCCTCGGAACCCCCCGGCCGTAACTCGGAAACGACGCGACGCAGCCGGGTCGTGTTTGGGCTCTTCGGAGATGTCTTGACGAGATAAAAAATTTGACGCCCCCCTCGGACCCCCCCGGCCGTAACTCGAAAACGGCGCAACGCAGCCGGGTCGTGTTTGGGGTCATCGGAGACGTCTCCCCGAGATAAAAAATTTTACGCCCCCCTCGGACCCCCCCAGCCGTAACTAAGAAACGGCGCGTCACAACCGGGTCGTGTTTGGGCTCATCGGAGACGTCTCCCCGAGATGAAAAATTTGACGTCCCCCTCGGACCCCCCCGGCCGTAACTCGGAAACGGTGCGTCACAGCCGGGTCGTGTTTGGGGTCATCGGAGACGTCTCGGAAAGACGAATTTTTTAGAGTAGACCATATTTCAAATTTTTACAGTTGCGTTCTACTCAGTAGACCATAGTCAACGGTTACAGATAAACCCCCCGAGTTGGGTATCATTTGAAAGGTCTCAACGAGGGTGATCTATTGCCACCACCCACCTCCCCCCTCATCCTTTATCTTACCTAACCTAACACAACCTTAGTTATATACCCCCAATTTTTCACGAATTACAAAACAAAGACCCAAAACCAAACCAAAACAATTAGACATGGCAAAAGACAAGACAAACTACAACATAAAAACCCCCCCGCGGGCTGCAAGCCCGCGGCATCGAGCAACCTACTAGTTAATAAACTATAAAGCCGAAATCCCACTCACGTACTCAACTAATGACTGACTCATCGATTTGTTCTCCCAGAAGGAGCGGTCGGGGGTTTCCCTATTATAGGTGGTCGCGTAGGGGATTCCCCGGTGACCTCCAGAAAAATCTCATATCCTCGGTAAACCGACCTGGTAAAAAGTTGGTTAGTGGTCCTCGGAAACTATGAGGGATAGAAGGGTGGCGTTTGCGGAATGTCATAGAGGGTCATCGGTGGTCACCAGGGAAAGTGTCATCCCCATCCCGTTCATACATTTTTTTTAAACTCCATACAACTTTTTTGGACTTTTCAAAGTGGACTACCTCCCAAACCGCCGGGGATAGGTGGTCGGCGTCTTTGGGGGATGATCACCCATAGTGGTGGTCCAACTTCTCGGATAAACTTTATCCCTTCATCCCGCCCCCTTCATCCCGTCTCCATACAAAAAGTGGCCATTTTTTTGGAAGGATAAAAATGTCTCCGAAACCATCGAGGATAGGAAGTCGATCTCAATGGCGCGTTTCCGTCCCTCGGTGGGATGCTTCTTAAAAGCTATCCCGATTTATGGGATTTCCATCCCTTCATCCCGTTTCATGCCAATATTGGGTTTTTTCTGAATTTTCTAAAAAGCTATTTTTTTCACCCACAAGGAGACACCGTGGGGCGGTGTATCCTATCCCGTCGTATGGAGGGTGGCGTAGCGCGCCCCAGGAAATTATTCGATCCTCGGTCCACCTACCTGGTAAAAAGTTGGTGATTGGTCTTCGGAAACCACGGGGGATAGAAGGGTGGCGTTTGCGGAATGTCATAGAGGGTCATCGGTAGTTAACAGGGAAAATGTCATCCCCATCCCGTTCATACATTTTTTTTACACTCCATACAACTTTTTGGATTTTTCAAAGTGGAACATCTCCGAAACCGCCGGAGATAGGTGGTCGGCGTCTTAGGGGGATGATAACCCATAGTGGTGGTCCAACTTCTCGGATAAACTTTATCCCCCCATCCCGCCATCTTCATCCCGTCTCCATACAAAAGTGGCATTTTCGGCGAAAGGGATGGGAATATCTCTAAAACCGTGCGGGATAGGTGGTCGGTCGCCGTGGCGCGTTTCCATCCCTCGGTGGGATGCTTCTTAAAAGCCATCCCGATTTTCGGGATTTCCATCCCTTCATCCCGCCACCATACAAATTTATGGTTTTTCGGAAAAGCGATTTATTTCACCCACAAGGAGATTTTCTGGAGCGATATATCTCATCCCGTCGTATGGAGGGTGGCGTAGCGCGTCCCGGGAAATTTCTCGGTCCTCGGTCCACCGACCTGGTACAAAGATGGCGACTGGTACTCGGAAAGTAAGAGGGATGGAAGGGTGGCGTTTGCGGAATGTCATAGAGGGTCATCGGTAGTCACCAGGGAGAGAGTCATCCCCATCCCGTTCATACATTTTTTTTACACTCCATACAACCTGTACGGACTTTACGATCCCCGTAGCTCCTCAACGGTGGCAGCTGCCCGTGCGGTCTCTTTGGGGGATAGGGGTTTCTCCCCGAGGACCATCGGCCGAGACGATCTACTTCCCCTCACCTCCCCCCCTTCGCCCCCCCTCCATACAAAAGTGGAATTTCTTTTCGGAAGGATAGGAAATATCTCCAAAACCATCGCGGATGGGTGGGTGGACACTTTGGCGGATAACCGTCACCCCGCGAGATCCACCCTCCGGGACCGTCACCTTCCCCCCACCTCACCCCCTTCATCCCCTTTCATACAAAATCACACCTCTTGCACATTTAGAGGAGGGCGGTCGACCCGCCGCGAAGGGCCTCGAGGCCGGGGGGGCGAATGACGAGGAGGGGGGGGTAGGGGGGGTAGGGGGGGATAGGGGAGCGCGCAGCGCGACCCGCCCCCCCGGCCCTCCTCCGAGGAATTCGCGACCCCGGACTCGAGGGCCGCAGCGGCGGCAACGGTGACCGGAGAGCCGCGAAATTCCATCCCCCTTCGGCCATTTAGACACAGCCAACACTGAATCACCCTGATCCACCCCATCCCATCCGTCCATCCCGGTACGACCTCGGAAAGGGTTCGACCGATACCCCCCGTGCTTGTGCTCATTCGATCGGGCTCGTCGCGGGTAGTCCAAGGGGTTGGACCGAATTTTGCCATTGCGCACTCGCCCTCCCCCTCCCTCCCCCAGTCCATACAAAATCACAACTAAAAGGGATTTTTTCACCCACACTAGAGACGGCGGTCGACCCGTCGCGGAGCGAAGCGGAGCGACGGCAAGGGTCTACCGGGGCACCAAAAAAAGCGAGATTTTTGACAAGAAAAATTTTAACCCCCCTCGGACCCCCTCAGTCGTAACTCGGAAACGGCGCAACGCAACCAGATCGTGTTTGGGCTCATCGAAGACGTCTCCCCGAGATAATAAAATTGAACCCCCCTCCACACCCCTCAGCCGTAACTCGGAAACGGCGCGACGCAGCCAGGTCGTGTTTGGGCTCACCGGAGACGTCTCGAGGAAATAAAAAATTTGAACCCCCCTCGGACCCCCCAGGCCGTAACTTGGAAACGACGCGACGTAGTGGGGTCGTGTTTGGGCTCATCGGAGACGTCTCCCAGAGATAAAAAATTTGACGCCCCCCTCGGACCCCCCCGGCCTTAACTCGGAAACGGCGCGTCACAACCGGGTCGTATTTGGGGTCATCGGAGACGTCTCCCAGAGATAAAAAATTTGACGCCCCCCTCGGACCCCTCCGGCCGTAACTTGGAAACGGCGCGACGCAGACGAGTCGTGTTTGGGGTCATCGGAGACGTCTCGTCGAGATAAAAAATTTGACGCCCCCCTCGGACTCCCCCGGCCGTAACTCGGAAACGACGCGACACAGTGGGGTCGTCTTTGGGGTCATTGGAGACGTGTCCCCGAGATAATAAAATTGAACCCCCCTCCAACCCCCCCGCCCGTAACTCGGAAACGGCGCGACTCAGCCGGGTCGTGTTTGGGGTCTTCGCAGACGTTTCGACTAGATAAAAAAATTGAACCCCCCTCAGACCCCCTCAGTTATAACTCGGGAACGGCGCGACGCAGCCGGGTCGTGTTTGGGCTCATCGGAGACGTCTCGACGAGATAAAAAATTTGAACCCCCTCGGACCCCCTCCGGCCGTAACTCGGAAGCGACGCGACGCAGTGGGGTCGTGTTTGGGGTCATTGGAGACGTCACCCCGAGATAATAAAATTGAACCCCCCTCCAACCCCCTCAGCCATAACTCGGAAACGGCGCAACGCAGCCAGGTCGTGTTTGGGCTCATCGGCGACGTCTCCCAGAGATAAAAAATTTCACGCCCCCCTCGGCCGTAACTCGGAAACGGCGCGTCACAACCGGGTCGTGTTTGGGGTCCTCGGAGACGTCTCAGAAAGACAAATTTTTTAGAGAAGACCAAATTTCAAAATTTGAGAATTTCGGTGTACTCAGTAGACCATGGTCAACGGTTACAGGTAGACCCCTCGTGTTGGGTATCATTTGAAAGGTCTCAACGATGGTGATCTATTGCCCCGCCCGCCTCCGCCCTCCCCTCTTGCTTACCCCCAATTCTTCACGAATTACAAAACAAAAACCCAAAAGAAAACCAAAACACAGTCGCACGAATATACACTAAACTCATCAACTCCCCCCCCCCCCCCCCCACACACACAAAAGTGGAATTTTCGGCGAAACGGATGGGACGATTTACAAAACAAAGACCCAAAACCAAACCAAAACAATTAGACATGGCAAAAAGACAACAAAAAACAAAACACAAAAACCCCCCCGCGGGCTGCAAGCCCGCGGCATCGAGCAACCTACTAGTTAATACAATATAAAGCCGAAATACCACTCACATACCCAATGACTCACTCATCGATTTGTTCTCCTAGAAGGAGCGGTCGGGGGTTTCCCTGTTATAGGTGGTCGTATAGGTAATTCCCCGGTGACCTCCAGAAAAATCTCATATCCTCGGTAAACCGACCTGGTAAAAAGTTGGTTAGTGGTCCTCGGAAACTATGAGGGATAGAAGGGTGGCGTTTGCGGAATGTCATAGAGGGTCATCGGTGGTGACCAGGGAAAGTGTCATCCCCATCCCGTTCATACATTTTTTTTAAACTCCATACAACTTTTTTGGACTTTTCAAAGTGGAGTACCCTCTAAACCACCGGAGATAGGTGGGCGGCGTCTTTGGGGGATGATCACCTATAGTGGTGGTCCAACTTCTCGGATAAACTTTATCCCCCCATCCCGCCCCCTTCATCCCGTCTCCATACAAAAAGTGGCCATTTTTTTGGAAGGATGAAAATATCTCCGAAACTATCGAGGATAGGAAGTCGGTCTCAATGGCGCGTTTCCGTCCCTCGGTGGGATGCTTCTTAAAAGCTATCCCGATTTATGGGATTT
This sequence comes from Synanthedon andrenaeformis, assembly GCA_936446665.2. Lineage (NCBI taxonomy): Eukaryota > Metazoa > Arthropoda > Insecta > Lepidoptera > Sesiidae > Synanthedon > Synanthedon andrenaeformis. The sequence goes on along the minus strand of OW387806.2, from coordinate 157,144 downwards.
CCATCCCTTCATCCCGTTTCATGCCAATATTGGGTTTTTTCTGAATTTTCTAAAAAGCTATTTTTTTCACCCACAAGGAGACACCGTGGGGCGGTGTATCCTATCCCGTCGTATGGAGGGTGGCGTAGCGCGCCCCAGGAAATTATTCGATCCTCGGTCCACCTACCTGGTAAAAAGTTGGTGAGTGGTCTTCGGAAACCACGGGGGATAGAAGGGTGGCGTTTGCGGAATGTCATAGAGGGTCATCGGTAGTCACCAAAGAAAATGTCATCCCTATCCCGTTCATACATTTTTTTTACACTCCATACAACTTTTTGGATTTTTCAAAGTGGAACATCTCCGAAACCGCCAGAGATAGGTGGGCGGCGTCTTAGGGGGATGATAACCCATAGTGGTGGTCCAACTTCTCGGATAAACTTTATCCCCTCATCCCGCCCCCTTCATCCCGTCTCCATACAAAAGTGGCATTTTCGGCGAAAGGGATGGGAAAATCTCCAAAACCGTGCGGGATAGGTGGTCGGTGGCTATGGCGCGTTTCTATTCCTCGGTGGGATGCTTCTCAAGGGCCATCCCGATTTTCGGGATTTCCATCCCTTCATCCCGTCTCCATACAAATTTATGGTTTTTCGGAAAAGCTATTTATTTCACCGGGAAGGGGGCAAAGTCGGGTAGTCAATCCTATCCCATCGTATGGACGGTGGCGTAGCGCGCCCCAGGAATTTCCTCGGTGCTCGGTTCACCGATCTGGTACAAAGATGGCGAGAGGTCCTCGGAAACTGAGAGGGATGGAAGGGTGGCGTTTGCGGAATGTCATAGAGGGTCATCGGTAGTCACCAGGGAAAGTGTCATCCCCATCCCGTTCATACATTTTTTTTACACTCCGTACAACCTGTACGGACTTTCCGATCCCCGTAGCTCCTCAGCGGTGGCAGCTGCCCGTGCGGTCTCTTTGAGGGATAACGGTATCTCCCCGGGGCCCATCGGCCGGTACGGTTTACTTCCCCTCGCCTCCCCCCCTTCGCCCCCCCTCCATACAAAAGTGGCATTTCTTCTCGGAAGGATGGGAATATCTTCAAAACCATCGAGGATGGGTGGGTGGGCACTTTGGCGGATAATCGTCACCCCGCGAGATCCACCCCCAGGGACCGTCACCTTCCCCCCACCTTCCCCTTAACCCCCCTTTCATACAAAATCACACCACAATGGCGATTTAGCACATTTAGGTCGACCCGCCGCGAAGGGTCTCGAGGCCGGGGGAGCGAATGACGAGGAGGGGGGATAGGGGGGCTAGGGGAGCGCGCAGCGCGACCCGCCCCCCCCGCCCCCCTCCTCGTCATTCGCTCCCCCGGACTCGAGGGCCGCAGCGGCGGCAACGGTGGCCGGAGAGCCGCGAAAGTCCACCCCCATCGGCCATTTAGACACAGCCGAGACCCTATGACCCCGATCCTCCCCATCCCATCCGTCCATCCCGGTAGGAACTCGGAAACGGTTCGACCGATACCCCCAGTGCTTGGACTCATTCGATCGGGCTTGTCGCGGTAGTCCAAGGGGTCGGACCGAATTTTGGCATTGCGCATTCACCCCCCCCCCCCTCACTCCCCCACGCCATACAAAATCACAACTAAAAGGGATTTTTGCACCGACATAAGAGACGGTGGTTGACCCGTCGCGAAACGAAGCGGAGCGACGGCAAGGGTCTACCGGGGCACCAAAAAAAGCGAGATTTTTGACCTCCTCTCCCCCTCCAACCCCCTCAGCCGTAACTCGGAAACGGCCCGACGCAGCCAGGTCGTGTTTGGGCTCATCGGGGACGTCTCACCGAGATAAAAAATTTGACGCCCCCTCGGACCCCCCCGGCCGTAACTCGAAAACGGCGCAACACAGCCGGGTCGTGTTTGGGCTCATCGGAGACGTCTCGACGAGATAAAAAAATTGACGCCCCCCTCGGACCCCCCCGGCCGTAACTCGAAAACGGCGCAACACAGCCGGGTCGTGTTTGGGCTCATCGGAGACGTCTCACCTAGATAAAAAAATTGGCGCCCCCCTCGGACCACCCCGGCCGTAACTCGGAAACGGCGCGTCACAACCGGGCCGTGTTTGGGGTCATCGGAGACGTCTCGACGAGATAAAAAATTTGAACCCCCCTCGGACCCCCTCCGGCCGTAACTCGGAAGCGACGCGACGCAGTGGGGTCGTGTTTGGGGTCATTGGAGACGTCACCCCGAGATAATAAAATTGAACCCCCCTCCAAACCCCTCAGCCGTAACTCGGAAACGGCGCAACGCAGCCAGGTCGTGTTTGGGGTCATTGGAGACGTCTCCCCGAGATAATAAAAATTGAACCCCCCTCCAAACCCCTCGGCCGTATCTCAGAAACAGCGCAACGCAGCCAAATCGTGGTTGGGCTCATCGGAGACGTCTCGACGAGATAAAAAAATTGAACCCCCCTCGGACCCCCTCAGTCGTAACTCGGAAACGGCGCGACGCAGCCGGGTCGTGTTTGGGCTCATCGGAGACGTCTCGGAAAGACGAATTTTTTAGAGTAGACCAAATTTTAAATTTTGACAGTTGCGGTCTACTCAGTAGACCATCGTCAATGGTTACAGATAAACCCCCCGAGTTGGGTATCATTTGAAAGGTCTCAAAGAGGGTGATTTATTGACACAACCTTCCTCCCCCCTCCCCCCTTACTTACCCCCAATTTTTCACGAATTACAAAACAAAGACTCCAAAACCAAACCAAAACAATTATAAGAGCACAGTCGCACGAATTAACACTAAACTCACCAACTCCCTCTCCACTCCTCCTCCCCTTCGCCCCCTCTCCACACAAAAGTGGAATTTTCGGCGAAACGGATGGGACGAATTACAAAACAAAGACCCAAAACCAAACCAAAACAATTAGACATGGCAAAAAGACAACAAAAAACGAAACACAAAAACCCCCCCGCGGGCTGCAAGCCCGCGGCATCGAGCAACCTACTAGTTAATTAATACACTATAAAGCCGAAATCCCACTCACATACCCAATGACTCACTCATCGATTTGTTCTCCTAGAAGGAGCGGTCGGGGGTTTCCCTATTGTAGGTGGTCGGATAGGTAATTCCCCGGTGACCTCCAGAAAAATCTCATATCCTCGGTAAACCGACCTGGTAAAAAGTTGGTTAGCGGTCCTCGGAAACTATGAGGGATAGAAGGGTGGCGTTTGCGGAATGTCATAGAGGGTCATCGGTGGTCACCAGAGAAAGTGTCATCCCCATCCCGTTCATACATTTTTTTTATACTCCATACAACTTTTTTGGACTTTTCAAAGTGGACTACCTCCTCAACCGCCGGGGATAGGTGGGCGGCGTCGTTGGGGGATAACGGTTTCTCCCCGAGGCCCATCGGGCGGGACGGTCTACTTCCCCCCACCTCCCCCCCTTCGCCCCCCCTCCATACAAAAGTGGCATTTTCGGCGAAAGGGATGGGAATATCTCCAAAACCGTGCGGGATAGGTGGTCGGTCGCCGTGGCGCGTTTCCATCCCTCGGTGGGATGCTTCTAAAAAGCCATCCCGCGTTTCGACTATCCCATCCCTTCATCCCGCCGCCGTACAACATTATGGTTTTTCAGAAAAGCGATTTATTTCAACCGGAAGGAGATTTTCTGGAGCGGTATATCTCATCCCATCGTATGGACAGTGGCGTAGCGCGCCCCAGGAATTTCCTCGGTGCTCGGTCCACCGACCTGGTAAAAAGTTGGCGAGCGGTCCTCGGAAACTACGAGGGATGGAAGAGTGGCGTTTGCGGAATGTCATAGAGGGTCATCGGTAGTGACCAGGGAGAGAGTCATCCCCATCCCGTTCATACATTTTTTTTACACTCCATACAACTTTTTGGATTTTTCAAAGTGGAACATCTCCGAAACCGCCGGAGATAGGTGGGCGGCGTCTTAAGGGGATGATAACTCATAGTGGTGGTCCAACTTCTCGGATAAACTTTATCCCCCCATCCCGCCCCCTTCATCCCGTCTCCATACAAAAGTGGCATTTTCGGCGAAAAGGATGGGAATATCTCCAAAACAGTGCGGGATAGGTGGTCGGTGGCTATGGCGCGTTTCCATTCCTCGGTGGGATGCTTCTCAAGGGCCATCCCGATTTTCGGGATTTCCATCCCTTCATCCCGTCTCCATACAAATTTATGGTTTTTCGGAAAAGCTATTTATTTCAACCGGAAGGAGATTTTCTGGAGCGGTATATCTCATCCCATCGTATGGAGGGCGGCGTAGCGCACCGTAGGAAATTCTTCGGTGCTCGGTCCACCGTTCTGGTAAAAAGTTGGGGTGTGGTCCTCGGAAAGTAAGAGGGATGGAAGGGTGGCGTTTGCGGAACGTCATAGAGGGTCATCGGTAGTCACCAGGGAGAGAGTCATCCCCATCCCGTTCATACATTTTTTTTACACTCCATACAACCTGTGTGGACTATCCGATCCCCGTAGCTCCTCAGCGGTGGCACCTGCCCGTGCGGTCGCTTTGGGGGATAACGGTTTCTCCCCGAGACCCATCGGCCGGGACGGTCTACTTCCCCCCGCCTGCCCCCCTTCGCCCCCCCTCCATACAAAAGTGGCATTTCTTTTCGGAAGGATGGGAATATCTCCAAAACCATCGAGGATGGGTGGGTGGACACTTTGGCGGATAACCGTCACCCCGCGAGGTCCACCCTCCGGGAACGTCACCTTCCCCCCACCTCCCCCCCTTTCATACAAATTCACACCTCGATGGCGATTTTGCACAATTAGAGGAGGGCGGTCGACCCGCCGCGAAGGGTCTCGAGGCCGGGGGGGCGAATGACGAGGAGGGGGGATAGGGGAGCGCGCAGCGCGACCCGCCCCCCCGGCCCCCCTCCGAGGAATTCGCGACCCCGGACTCGAGGGCCGCAGCGGCGGCAACGGTGACCGGAGAGCCGCGAAAGTCCACCCCCATCGGCCATTTAGACACAGCCAAGACCCAATGACCCCGATCCTCCACATCCCATCCGTCCATCCCGGTACTAACTCGGAAACGGTTCGACCGATACCCCCCGTGTTTGGGCTCATTCGATCGGGCTCGTCGCGGGTAGTCCAAGGGGTCGGACCGAATTTCGGCATTGCGCACTCGCCCTCTCCCTCCCTACTACACTCCATACAAAGCCACTCCATTCCAAGCCAGCCAGGAATTTTTTCCTTTTAGGTTTAAGAGACGGCAAGGGTCTACCGGGGCACCAAAAAAAGCGAGATTTTTGACAAGAAAAATTTGAACCCCCCTCGGACCACCTCAGTCGTAACTCGGAAACGGCGCAACGCAACCAGATCGTGTTTGGGCTCATCGAAGACGTCTCCCCGAGATAATAAAATTGAACCCCCCTCCACACCCCTTAGCCGTAACTCGGAAACGGCGCGACGCAGCCAGGTCGTGTTTGGGCTCACCGGAGACGTCTCGAGGAAATAAAAAATTTGAACCCCCCTCGGACCCCCCCCAGGCTGTAACTTGGAAACGACGCTTCGTAGTGGGGTCGTGTTTGGGCTCATCGGAGACGTCTCCCAGAGATAAAAAATTTGACGCGCCCCTCGGACCCCCCAGGCCGTAACTCGGAAACGGCGCGTCACAACCGGGTCGTGTTTGGGGTCATCGGAGACGTCTCCCAGAGATAAAAAATTTGACGCCCCCCTCGGACCCCCCCGGCCGTAACTCGGAAACGGCGCGTCACAACCGGGTCGTGTTTGGGGTCATCGGAGACGTCTCCCAGAGATAAAAAATTTGACGCCCCCCTCGGACCACCCCGGCCGTAACTCGGAAACGGCGCATCACAACCGGGTCGTGTTTGGGGTCATCGGAGACGTCTCCCAGAGATAAAAAATTTGACGCGCCCCTCGGACCCCCCAGGCCATAACTTGGAAACGACGCGACGTAGTGGGGTCGTGTTTGGGCTCATCGGAGACGTCTCCCAGAGATAAAAAATTTGACGCGCCCCTCGGACCCCCCAGGCCGTAACTCGGAAACGGCGCGTCACAACCGGGTCGTGTTTGGGGTCATCGGAGACGTCTCCCAGAGATAAAAAATTTGACGCCCCCCTCGGACCCCCCCGGCCGTAACTCGGAAACGGCGCGTCACAACCGGGTCGTGTTTGGGGTCATCGGAGACGTCTCCCAGAGATAAAAAATTTGACGCCCCCCTCGGACCACCCCGGCCGTAACTCGGAAACGGCGCGTCACAACCGGGTCGTGTTTGGGGTCATCGGAGACGTCTCCCCGAGATGAAAAATTTTGAAACACCCTCGGACTCCCCCGGCCGTAACTCGGAAACGGCGCGTCACAACCGGGTCGTGTTTGGGGTCATCGGAGACGTCTCCCAGAGATGAAAAATTTGACGCCCCCCTCAGACCCCCCAGGCCGTAACTCGGAAACGGCGCGTCACAACCGGGTCGTGTTTGGGGTCATCGGAGACGTCTCCCAGAGATAAAAAATTTGACGCGCCCCTCGGACCCCCAGGCCATAACTTGGAAACGACGCGACGTAGTGGGGTCGTGTTTGGGGTCATCGGAGACGTCTCCCAGAAATAAAAAAATTGACGCCCCCCTCGGACCCCCCCCGGCTGTAATTCGGAAACGGCGCGTCACAACCGGGTCGTGTTTGGGGTCATCGGAGACGTCTCAGAAAGACAAATTTTTTAGAGAAGACCAAATTTAAAAATTTGAGAATTTCGGTGTACTCAGTAGACCATGGTCAACGGTTACAGGTAGACCTCTCGTGTTGGGTATCATTTGAAAGGTCTCAACGATGGTGATCTATTGCCCCGCCCGCCTCCCCCCTCCCCCCTTGTTTACCCCCAATTCTTCACGAATTACAAAACAAAGACCCAAAAGCAAACCAAAACACAGTCGCACGAATAAACACAAAACTCATCAACTCCCCCTCCTCTCCTCCCCCCCCCCCCCCTCCACACAAAAGTGGAATTTTCGGCGAAACGGATGGGAGGAATTACAAAACAAAGACCCAAAACCAAACCAAAACAATTAGACATGGCATAAGACAAGACAAACTACAACACAAAAACCCCCCGCGGGCTGCAAGCCCGCGGCATCGAGCAACCTACTAGTTAATAAACTATAAAGCCGAAATCCCACTCACATACCCAATGACTCACTCATCGATTTGTTCTCCTAGAAGGAGCGGTCGGGGGTTTCCCTGTTGCAGGTGGTCGGATAGGGGATTCCCCGGTGACCTCCAGAAAAATCTCATATCCTCGGTAAACCGACCTGGTAAAAAGTTGGCGACGGGATCTCGGAAACTATGAGGGATGGAAGGGTGGCGTTTGCGGAATGTCATAGAGGGTCATCGGTGGTCACCAGGGAATGTGTCATCCCCATCCCGTTCATACATTTTTTTTAAACTCCATACAACTTTTTTGGACTTTTCAAAGTGGAGTACCCCCTAAACCACCGGAGATAGGTGGGCGGTGTCTTTGGGGGATGATCACCTATAGTGGTGGTCCAACTTGTCGGATAAACTTTATCCCCCCATCCCGCCCCCTTCATCCCGTCTCCATACAAAAAGTGGCCATTTTTTTGGAAGGATAAAAATATCTCCGAAACTATCGAGGATAGGAAGTCGGTCTCAATGGCGCGTTTCCGTCCCTCGGTGGGATGCTTCTTAAAAGCTATCCCGATTTATGGGATTTCCATCCCTTCATCCCGTTTCATGCCAATATTGGGTTTTTTCTGAATTTTCTAAAAAGCTATTTTTTTCACCCACAAGGAGACACCGTGGGGCGGTGTATCCTATCCCGTCGTATGGAGGGTGGCGTAGCGCGCCCCAGGAAATTATTCGATCCTCGGTCCACCTACCTGGTAAAAAGTTGGTGAGTGGTCTTCGGAAACCACGGGGGATAGAAGGGTGGCGTTTGCGGAATGTCATAGAGGGTCATCGGTAGTCACCAAAGAAAATGTCATCCCCATCCCGTTCATACATTTTTTTTACACTCCATACAACTTTTTGGATTTTTCAAAGTGGAACATCTCCGAAACCGCCAGAGATAGGTGGGCGGCGTCTTAGGGGGATGATAACCCATAGTGGTGGTCCAACTTCTCGGATAAACTTTATCCCCTCATCCCGCCCCCTTCATCCCGTCTCCATACAAAAGTGGCATTTTCGGCGAAAGGGATGGGAAAATCTCCAAAACCGTGCGGGATAGGTGGTCGGTGGCTATGGCGCGTTTCTATTCCTCGGTGGGATGCTTCTCAAGGGCCATCCCGATTTTCGGGATTTCCATCCCTTCATCCCGTCTCCATACAAATTTATGGTTTTTCGGAAAAGCTATTTATTTCACCGGGAAGGGGGCAAAGTCGGGTAGTCAATCCTATCCCATCGTATGGACGGTGGCGTAGCGCGCCCCAGGAATTTCCTCGGTGCTCGGTTCACCGATCTGGTACAAAGATGGCGAGAGGTCCTCGGAAACTGAGAGGGATGGAAGGGTGGCGTTTGCGGAATGTCATAGAGGGTCATCGGTAGTCACCAGGGAAAGTGTCATCCCCATCCCGTTCATACATTTTTTTTACACTCCGTACAACCTGTACGGACTTTCCGATCCCCGTAGCTCCTCAGCGGTGGCAGCTGCCCGTGCGGTCTCTTTGAGGGATAACGGTATCTCCCCGGGGCCCATCGGCCGGTACGGTTTACTTCCCCTCGCCTCCCCCCCTTCGCCCCCCCTCCATACAAAAGTGGCATTTCTTCTCGGAAGGATGGGAATATCTTCAAAACCATCGAGGATGGGTGGGTGGGCACTTTGGCGGATAATCGTCACCCCGCGAGATCCACCCCCAGGGACCGTCACCTTCCCCCCACCTTCCCCTTAACCCCCCTTTCATACAAAATCACACCACAATGGCGATTTAGCACATTTAGGTCGACCCGCCGCGAAGGGTCTCGAGGCCGGGGGAGCGAATGACGAGGAGGGGGGATAGGGGGGCTAGGGGAGCGCGCAGCGCGACCCGCCCCCCCCGCCCCCCTCCTCGTCATTCGCTCCCCCGGACTCGAGGGCCGCAGCGGCGGCAACGGTGGCCGGAGAGCCGCGAAAGTCCACCCCCATCGGCCATTTAGACACAGCCGAGACCCTATGACCCCGATCCTCCCCATCCCATCCGTCCATCCCGGTAGGAACTCGGAAACGGTTCGACCGATACCCCCAGTGCTTGGACTCATTCGATCGGGCTTGTCGCGGTAGTCCAAGGGGTCGGACCGAATTTTGGCATTGCGCATTCACCCCCCCCCCCTCACTCCCCCACGCCATACAAAATCACAACTAAAAGGGATTTTTGCACCGACATAAGAGACGGTGGTTGACCCGTCGCGAAACGAAGCGGAGCGACGGCAAGGGTCTACCGGGGCACCAAAAAAAGCGAGATTTTTGACCTCCTCTCCCCCTCCAACCCCCTCAGCCGTAACTCGGAAACGGCCCGACGCAGCCAGGTCGTGTTTGGGCTCATCGGGGACGTCTCACCGAGATAAAAAATTTGACGCCCCCTCGGACCCCCCCGGCCGTAACTCGAAAACGGCGCAACACAGCCGGGTCGTGTTTGGGCTCATCGGAGACGTCTCGACGAGATAAAAAAATTGACGCCCCCCTCGGACCCCCCCGGCCGTAACTCGAAAACGGCGCAACACAGCCGGGTCGTGTTTGGGCTCATCGGAGACGTCTCACCTAGATAAAAAAATTGGCGCCCCCCTCGGACCCCCCCGGCCGTAACTCGGAAACGGCGCGTCACAACCGGGCCGTGTTTGGGGTCATCGGAGACGTCTCGACGAGATAAAAAATTTGAACCCCCCTCGGACCCCCTCCGGCCGTAACTCGGAAGCGACGCGACGCAGTGGGGTCGTGTTTGGGGTCATTGGAGACGTCACCCCGAGATAATAAAATTGAACCCCCCTCCAAACCCCTCAGCCGTAACTCGGAAACGGCGCAACGCAGCCAGGTCGTGTTTGGGGTCATTGGAGACGTCTCCCCGAGATAATAAAAATTGAACCCCCCTCCAAACCCCTCGGCCGTATCTCAGAAACAGCGCAACGCAGCCAAATCGTGGTTGGGCTCATCGGAGACGTCTCGACGAGATAAAAAAATTGAACCCCCCTCGGACCCCCTCAGTCGTAACTCGGAAACGGCGCGACGCAGCCGGGTCGTGTTTGGGCTCATCGGAGACGTCTCGGAAAGACGAATTTTTTAGAGTAGACCAAATTTTAAATTTTGACAGTTGCGGTCTACTCAGTAGACCATCGTCAATGGTTACAGATAAACCCCCCGAGTTGGGTATCATTTGAAAGGTCTCAAAGAGGGTGATTTATTGACACAACCTTCCTCCCCCCTCCCCCCTTACTTACCCCCAATTTTTCACGAATTACAAAACAAAGACTCCAAAACCAAACCAAAACAATTATAAGAGCACAGTCGCACGAATTAACACTAAACTCACCAACTCCCTCTCCACTCCTCCTCCCCTTCGCCCCCTCTCCACACAAAAGTGGAATTTTCGGCGAAACGGATGGGACGAATTACAAAACAAAGACCCAAAACCAAACCAAAACAATTAGACATGGCAAAAAGACAACAAAAAACGAAACACAAAAACCCCCCCGCGGGCTGCAAGCCCGCGGCATCGAGCAACCTACTAGTTAATAAACTATAAAGCCGAAATACCACTCACGTACCCAACTAATGACTCACTCATCGATTTGTTCTCCCAGAAGGAGCGGTCGGGGGTTTCCCCGCTATAGGTGGTCGTATAGGTAATTCCCCGGTGACCTCCAGAAAAATCTCATATCCTCGGTAAACCGACCTGGTAAAAAGTTGGTTAGCGGTCCTCGGAAACTATGAGGGATAGAAGGGTGGCGTTTGCGGAATGTCATAGAGGGTCATCGGTGGTCACCAGGGAAAGTGTCATCCCCATCCCGTTCATACATTTTTTTTAAACTCCATACAACTTTTTTGGACTTTTCAAAGTGGACTACCTCCTCAACCACCGGGGATAGGTGGGCAGTGTCTTTGGGGGATAACGGTTTCTCCCCGAGGCCCATCGGCCGGGATGGTCTACTTCCCCCCACCTCCCCCCCTTCGCCCCCCCTTCATACAAAAAGTGGCAATTTCTTTGAAGGATGGAAATATCTCCGAAACCATCGAGGATAGGAAGTCGGTCTCAATGGCGCGTTTCCGTCCCTCGGTGGGATGCTTCTTAAAAGCCATCCCGATTTTCGAGTATCCCATCCCTTCATCCCGCCGCCGTACAACATTATGGTTTTTCGGAAAAGCGATTTATTTCAACCGGAAGGAGATTTTCTGGAGCGGTAAATCTCATCCCATCGCATGGACGGTGGCGTAGCGCGCCCCAGGAATTTCCTCCATCCTCGGTCCACCGACCTGGTACAAAGATGGCGAGCGGTCCTCGGAAAGTAAGAGGGATGGAAAGGTGGCGTTTGCGGAATGTCATAGAGGGTCATCGGTAGTCACCAGGGAGAGTGTCATCCCCACCCCGTTCATACATTTTTTTTACACTCCATACAACCTGTATGGACTTTCCGATCCCCGTAGCTCCTCAGCGGTGGCAGCTGCCTGTTCGGTCTCTTTGGGGGATAACAGTTTCTCCCCGAGGCCCATCGGCCGGGACGGTCTACTACCCCTCGCCTCCCCCCCTTCGCCCCCCCTCCATACAAAAGTGGCATTTCTTTTCGGAAGGATGGGAATATCTCCGAAACCATCGCGGATAGGTGGGTGATCAGTTCGGCAGATAACCGTCACTCCGCGAGGCCAACCCTCCGAGATCGTCGCCCTCCCCTCACCTCTCCCCTTTTACCACCCTTTCATACAAAATCACACTTCGATGGCGATTTTGCACATTTAGAGGAGGGCGGTCGACCCGCCGCGAAGGGTCTCGAGGCCGGGGGGGCGAATGACGAGGAGGGGGGGTAGGGGGGGATAGGGGAGCGCGCAGCGCGACCCGCCCCCCCGGCCCCCCTCCGAGGAATTCGCGACCCCGGACTCGAGGGCCGCAGCGGCGGCAACGGTGACCGGAGAGCCGCGAAAGTCCACCCCCATCGGCCATTTAGACACAGCCAACACTGAATCACCCTTAGACACAGCCAGCGAGATTTTTGACAGCTTCCCCCCTTGGACTACCTCAGTCATAACTCGGAAACGGCGCGACGTAGTGGGGTCGTGTTTGTGGTCATCGGGGACGTCTCACCGAGATAAAAAATTTGACGCCCCCCTCGGACCCCCTCAGTTGTAACTCGGGAACGGCGTGTCACAACCGGGTCGTGTTTGGGCTCATCGGAGATGTCTCCCCGAGATAAAAAATTTGACGCCCCCCTCGGACCCCCCCGGCCGTAACTAGAAAACGGCGCAACGTAGCCGGGTCGTGTTTGGGGTCATCGGAGACGTCTCCCCGAGATATAAAATTTGACGCCCCCCTCGGACCCCCCGCCCGTAACTCGGAAACGGCACGTCACAGCCGGGTCGTGTTTGGACTCATCGGGGACGTCTTCCCGAGATAAAAAATTTGACCCCCCCTCGGACCCCCCGGGGCATAATTCGAAAACGGCGCAACACAGCCGGGTCGTGTTTGCGCTTATCGGAGAAGTCTCGACGAGATAAAAAAATTGAACCCCCCTCGGACCCCCTCAGTCGTAACTCGGAAACGGCGCGACGCAGCCGGGTCGTGTTTGGGCTCATCGGAGACGTCTCGGAAAGACGAATTTTTTAGAGTAGATCAAATTTTAAATTTTGACAGTTGCGGTCTACTCAGTAGACCATGGTCAACGGTTACAGATAAACCCCCCGAGTTGGGTATCATTTGAAAGGTCTGAAAGAGGGTGATTTATTGACACAACCCCCCTCCCCCCTCCCCCCTTACTTACCCCCAATTTTTCACGAATTACAAAACAAAGACTCCAAAACCAAACCAAAACCATTATAAGAGCACAATCGCACGAATTAACACTAAACTCATCAACCCCCTTTCCCCTCCTCCCCCCCTTCGCCCCCCTCCATACAAAAGTGGCATTTTCGTCGAAACGGATGGGAGGAATTACAAAACAAAGACCCAAAACCAAACCAAAACAATTAGACATGGCAAAAAGACTACAAAAAACGAAACACAAAAACCCCCCCGCGGGCTGCAAGCCCGCGGCATCGAGCAACCTACTAGTTAATAAACTATAAAGCCGGATTCCCACTCAACGACCTAATGACTCATCTTTTTGTTCTCCCAGAAGGAGCGGTCGGGGGTTTCCCTGTTATAGGTGGTCGTATAGGTAATTCCCCGGTGACCTCCAGAAAAATCCCATATCTTCGGTACACCGTTCTGGTAAAAAGTTGGTTAGTGGTCCTCGGAAACTATGAGGGATAGGAGGATGGCGTTTGCGGAATGTCATAGAGGGTCATCGGTGGTCACCAGGGAAAGTGTCATCCCCATCCCGTTCATACATTTTTTTTAAACTCCATACAACTTTTTTGGACTTTTCCAAGTGGACTACCTCCTCAACCACCGGAAATAGATGGGTAGCGTCTTTGGGGGATAACGGTTTCTCCCCGAGGCCCATCGGCCGGGAGGGTCTACTTCCCCCCACCTCCCCCCCTTCGCCCCCCATCCATACAAAAGTGGCATTTTCGGCGAAAGGGATGGGAATATCTCCGAAACCACCGAGGATGGGAAGTCGGTCTCCATGGCGCGTTTCCGTCCCCCGATGGGACGCCTCTTAAAAGCTATCCCGATTTTCGGGATTTCTATCCCTTCATCCCGCCACCGTACAACATTATGGTTTTTCGGAAAAGCGATTTATTTCAACCGGAAGGAGATTTTCTGGAGCGGTATATCTCATCCCATCGTATGGAGGGTGGCGTAGCGCGCCCCAGGAAATTTATCCATCCTAGATCCACCGACCTGGTACAAAGATGGTGAGCGGTCCTCGGAAAGTAAGAGGGATAGAAGGGTGGCATTTGCGGAATGTCATAGAGGGTGAACGGTAGTCACCAGGGAAAGTGTCATCCCCATCCCGTTCATACATTTTTTTTACACTCCATACAACCTGTACGGACTTTACGATCCCCGTAGCTCCTCAGCGGTGGCAGCTGCCCATGCGGTCTCTTTGAGGGATAAAGGTTTCTCCCCGAGGCCCATCGGCGGGGACGGTCTACTTCCCCTCACCTCCCCCCCTTCGCCCCCCCTCCATACAAAAGTGGCATTTTCGGCGAAAGGGATGGGAATATCTCCAAAACCATCGAGGATGGGTGGGTGGACACTTTGGCGGATAACCGTCACCCCGCGAGGATCCCCCAGGGACCGTCACCTTCCCCCTACCTCCCCCCCTTTACCATCCTTTCATACAAAATCACACCTCTTGCACATTTAGAGGAGGGCGGTCGACCCGCCGCGAAGGGTCTCGAGGCCGGGGGGGCGAATGACGAGGAGAGGGGGTAGGGGGGATAGGGGAGCGCGCAGCGCGACCCGCCCCCCCGGCCCCCCTCCGAGGAATTCGCGACCCCGGACTCGAGGGCCGCAGCGGCGGCAACTGTGGCCGGAGAGCCGCGAAAGTCCGTCCCCTTCGGCCATTTAGACACAGCCAAGACCCAATGACCCCGATTCTCCCCATCCCATCCGTCCATCCCGGTACTAACTCGGAAACGGTTCGACCGATACCCCCCGTGTTTGGGCTCATTCGATCGGGCTCGTCGCGGGTAGTCCATGGGGTCGGACCGAATTTTGGCATTGCGCACTGGCCCTCCCCCTCCCTCCTACACTCCATACAAAATCACAACTAAAAGGAATTTTTGCACCGACATAAGAGACGGCAGTCGACCCGGCAAGGGCCTACTGGGGCACCATAAAAGCGAGATTTTTGTCACCCCCCCCCCCCCCCCATCGTAACTCGGAAACGGGGCGTCACAGCCGGGTCGTGTTTGGGCTCATCGCAGATGTCTCCCCGAGATAAAAAATTTGACGCCCCCCTCGGAACCCCCCGGCCGTAACTCGAAAACGGCGCAACGCAGCCGGGTCGCGTTTGGGGTCATTGGAGACGTCTCCCCGAGATAATAAAATTGAACCCCCCTCCAACCCCCTCAGTCGTAACTCAGAAACGGCGCAACGCAGCCGGGTCGTGTTTGGGGTCATCGGAGATGTCTCGACGAGATAAAAAATTTGACGCCCCCCTCGGACCCCCCCGGCCCTAACTCGGAAACGGCGTGTCACAACCGGGTCGTGTTTGGGCTCATCGGAGATGACTCCCTGAGATAAAAAATTTGACGCCCCCCTCGGACCCCCCCGGCCGTAACTCGAAAACGGCGCAACGCAGCCGGGTCGTGTTTGAGGTCATCGGAGACGTCTCCCCGAGATAAAAAATTTGACGCCCCCCTCCAACCCCCTCAGCCGTAACTCGAAACAGGCGCGACGCAGACGAGTCGTGTTTGGGCTCATCGGAGACGTCTCCCAGAGATAAAAAATTTGACGCCCCCCTCGGACCACCCCCGGTCGTAACTCGGAAACGGCGCGTCACAACCGGGTCGTGTTTGGGGTCATCGGAAACGTCTCCTCGAGATAAAAAATTTGACGCCCCCCTCGGACCCCTCAGGCCGTAACTCGGAAACGGCGCGTCACAGCCGGGTCGTGTTTGGGCTCATCGGAGACGTCTCCCAGAGATAAAAAATTTGAAGCCCCCCTCGGACCCCCCCGGCCGTAACTCGGAAACGGCGCGTCACAACCGGGTCGTGTTTGGGGTCATCGGAGACATCTCCCAGAGATATAAAATTTGACGCCCCCCTCGGACCCCCCAGGCCGTAACTCGGAAACGGCGCGTCACAGCCGGGTCGTGTTTGGGGTCATCGGAAACGTCTCCCAGAGATAAAAAATTTCACGCCCCCCTCGGACCCCCCCGGCTGTAATTCGGAAACGGAGCGTCACAACCGGGTCGTGTTTGGGGTCATCAGAGACGTCTCAGAAAGACAAATTTTTTAGAGAAGACCAAATTTAAAAATTTGAGAATTTCGGTCTACTCAGTAGACCATGGTCAACGGTTACAGGTAGACCCCTCGTGTTGGGTATCATTTGAAAGGTCTCAACGATGGTGATCTATTGCCCCGCCCGCCTCTCCCCTCCCCCCTTGCTTACCCCCAATTCTTCACGAATTACAAAACAAAAACCCAAAAGAAAACCAAAACACAGTCGCACGAATAAACACTAAACTCATCAACTCCCCCCCCCTCCTCCTCCTCCCCCCCCCCCCCCCCACACAAAAGTGGAATTTTCGGCGAAACGGATGGGACGATTTACAAAACAAAGACCCAAAACCAAACCAAAACAATTAGACATGGCAAAAGACAAGACAAACTACAACACAAAAACCCCCCCGCGGGCTGCAAGCCCGCGGCATCGAGCAACCTACTAGTATTAATAAACTATAAAGCCGAAATCCCACTCACATACCCAATGACTGACTCATCGAATTGTTCTCCCAGAAGGAGCGGTGGGGGATTTCCCTTTTATAGGTGGTCGGATAGGGGATTCCCCGGTGACCTCCATAAAAATCTCATATCCTCGGTAAACCGTTCTGGTAAAAAGTTGGTGACGGGATCTGGGAAAGTATTAGTCGCAGAGGGACGGGGTTTGCGGAATGTCATAGAGGGTCGTCGGTAGTCACCAGGGAAAGTGTCATCCCCATCCCGTTCATACATTTTTTTTAAACTCCATACAACTTTTTTGGACTTTTCCAAGTGGACTACCTCCTAAACCACCGGAAATAGATGGGTGGCGTCTTTGGGGGATAACGGTTTCTCCCCGAGGCCCATCGTCCGGGAGGGTCTACTTCCCCCCACCTCCCCCCCTTCGCCCCCCCTCCATACAAAAGTGGCATTTTCGGCGAAACGGGTGGGAGGAATTACAAAACAAAGACCCAAAACCAAACCAAAACAATTAGACATGGCAAAAAGACAACAAAAAACGAAACACAAACCCCCCCCCCCGCGGGCTGCAAGCCCGCGGCATCGAGCAACCTACTATTATTTTAATTTTAATAAACTATAAAGCCGAAATCCCACTCACATACCCAATGACTGACTCATCGAATTGTTCTCCCAGAAGGAGCGGTCGGGGATTTCCCTTTTATAGGTGGTCGGATAGGGGATTCCCCGGTGACCTCCAGAAAAATCTCATATCCTCGGTAAACCGTTCTGGTAAAAAGTTGGTTAGTGGTCCTCGGAAACTATGAGGGATAGAAGGGTGGCGTTTACGGAATGTCATAGAGGGTCATCGGTGGTCACCAGGGAAAGTGTCATCCCCATCCCGTTCATACATTTTTTTTAAACTCCATACAAGTTTTTTGGACTTTTCAAAGTGGAGTACCTCCTAAACCACCGGAAATAGGTGGGCGGCGTCTTTGGGGGATGATCACCTATAGTGGTGGTCCAACTTCTCGGATAAACTTTATCCCCCCATCCCGCCCCCTTCATCCCGTCTCCATACAAAAAGTGGCCATTTTTTTGGAAGGATAAAAATATCTCCGAAACCATCGAGGATAGGAAGTCGGTCTCAATGGCGCGTTTCCGTCCCTCGGTGGGATGCTTCTTAAAAGCTATCCCGATTTATGGGATTTCCATCCCTTCATCCCGTTTCATGCCAATATTGGGTTTTTTCTGAATTTTCTAATAGGCGATTTTTTTCACCCACAAGGAGACACCGTGGGGCGGTCTATCCTATCCCGCCGTATAGAGGGTGGCGTAGCGCGCCCCAGGAAATTCTTCGATCCTCGCTCCACCAACCTGGTAAAAAGTTGGGGTGTGGTCTTCGGAAACTATGAGGGATAGAAGGGTGGCGTTTGCGGAATGTCATAGTGGGTCATCGGTAGTCACCAAAGAAAATGTCATCCCCATCCCGTTCATACATTTTTTTTACACTCCATACAACTTTTTGGATTTTTCAAAGTGGAACATCTCCGAAACCGCCAGAGATAGGTGGGCGGCGTCTTAGGGGGATGATAACCCATAGTGGTGGTCCAACTTCTCGGATAAACTTTATCCCCCCATCCCGCCCCCTTCATCCCGTCTCCATACAAAAGTGGCATTTTCGGCGAAAGGGATGGGAAAATCTCCAAAACCGTGCGGGATAGGTGGTCGGTGGCTATGGCGCGTTTCTATTCCTCGGTGGGATGCTTCTCAAGGGCCATCCCGATTTTCGGGATTTCCATCCCTTCATCCCGTCTCCATACAAATTTATGGTTTTTCGGAAAAGCTATTTATTTCACCGGGAAGGGGGCAAAGTCGGGTAGTCAATCCTATCCCATCGTATGGAGGGTGGCGTAGCGCGTCCCGGGAAATTCTTCAGTGCTCGGTCCACCGACCTGGTACAAAGATGGCGACTGGTACTCGGAAAGTAAGAGGGATGGAAGGGTGGCGTTTGCGGAATGTCATAGAGGGTCATCGGTAGTCACCAGAGAGAGAGTCATCCCCATCCCGTTCATACATTTTTTTTACACTCCATACAACCTGTACGGACTTTACGATCCCCGTAGCTCCTCAACGGTGGCAGCTGCCCGTGCGGTCTCTTTGGGGGATAGGGGTTTCTCCCTGAGGACCATCGGCCGAGACGGTCTACTTCCCCTCACCTCCCCCCCCTTCGCCCCCCCTCCATACAAAAGTGGCATTTCTTTTCGGAAGGATAGGAAATATCTCCAAAACCATCGCGGATGGGTGGGTGATCAGTTCAGCGGATGACCGTCACCCCGCGCGGTCCACCCACAGGGACCGTCACCCTCCCCATACCTCCCCCCTTTACCCCCCTTTCATACAAAATCACACCTCGATGGCGATTTTGCATATTTAGGTCGACCCGCCGCGAAGGGTCTCGAGGCCGGGGGGGCGAATGACGAGGAGGGGGGGTAAGGGGGGATAGGGGAGCGCGCAGCGCGACCCTCCCCCCGGCCCCCCTCCGAGGAATTCGCGACCCCGGACTCGAGGGCCGCAGCGGCGGCAAAGGTGACCTGAGAGCCGCGAAAGTCCACCCCCATCGGCCATTTAGACACAGCCAAGACCCAATGACCCCGATCCTCCCCATCCCATCCGTCCATCCCGGTGCGAACTCGGAAACGGTTCGACCGATACCCCCCGTGTTTGGGCTCATTCGATCGGGATCGTCGCGGGTAGTCCATGGGGTCGGACCGAATTTTGGCATTACGCACTCGCCCACCCCCTCCCTCCTCCACTCCATACAAAATCACAACTAAAAGGGATTTTTCCACCCACACAAGAGACGGCGGTCGACCCGTCGCGGAGCGAAGCGGAGCGACGGCAATGGTCTACCGGGGCACCAAAAAAAGGAGAGATTTCGACACCCCCTCCCTTCGCACCCCCTCAGTCGTAACACGGAAACGGCGCGTCACAGCCGGGTCGTGTTTGGGGTCATCGGAGACGTCTCCTCGAGATAAAAAATTTGACGCCCCCCTCGGACCCCCCAGGCCGTAACTCGGAAACGGCACGTCACAGCCGGGTCGTGTTTGGACTCATCGGAGACGTCTCCCCGAGATAAAAAAATTGATCCCCTCTCCAACCCCCTCAGCCGTAACTCGGAAACGGCCCGGCGCAGCCAGGTCGTGTTTGGGGTCTTCGGAGACGTCTCCCCGAGATAAAAAATTTGCCGCCCCCCTCCAACACCCCCGGCCGTAACTCGGAAACGGCGCGACTCAACCGCGTCGTGTTTCGGGTCATCGGAGACGTCTCCCCGAGATAAAAAAAATTGAACCCCCCTCCAACCCCCTCAGCCGTATCTCGGAAACGACGCGTCACAACCGGGCCGTGTTTGGAGTCATCGGAGACATCTCCCAGAGATAAAAAATTTGACGCCCCCCTCGGACCCCCCCGGCCGTAACTCGGAAACGGCGTGGCGCAGACGGGTCGTGTTTGGGCTCATTGGAGACGTCTCCCCGAGATAAAAAAAATTGAACCCCCCTCCAACCCCCTCAGCCGTATCTCGGAAACGGCGCGTCACAACCGGGCCGTGTTTGGGGTCATCGGAGACGTCTCCCAGAGATAAAAAATTTGACGCCCCCCTTGGACCCCCCCGGCCGTAACTGGGAAACGGCGCGACGCAGCCGGGTCGTGTTTGGGCTCATTGGAGACGTCTCCCCGAGATAAAAAATTTGACGCCCCCCTCGGACCCCCTCAGTCGTAATTCGGGAACGGCGCAACGCAGCCGGGTCGTGTTTGGGCTCATCGGAGACGTCTCCTCGAGATAAAAAATTTGACGCGCCCCTCGGACCCCCCCCCCCGGCCGTAACTCGGAAACGGTACGTCACAGCCGGGTCGTGTTTGGGGTCATCTGAGACGTTTCGGGAAGACGAATTTTTTAGAGACCAAATTTCAAATTTTGACAGTTGCGGTCTACTCGTTGGACCACGGTAAACGGTAAAAAATAAACCCCTCGTGTTGGGTATCATTTAAAAGGTCTCAACGAGGGTGATATATTGGCACCCCTTCCCCCACCCTCCCTTAGACCCCCTCTACTTAAAATACTTCCGAAATACAAAACAAAGACCCCAAAACCAAACCAAAACAATTATAAGAGCACAGTCGCACGAATAAACACTAAACTCTTCCCCTTCGCCCCCCCCCCCCACACACACACACACAAAAGTGGAATTTTCGGCGAATTGGATGGGACGAATTACAAAACAAAGACCCAAAACCAAACCAAAACAATTAGACATGGCAAAAGACAAGACAAACTACAACACAAAAACCCCCCCGCGGGCTGCAAGCCCGCGGCATCGAGCAACCTACTAGTTTTATATAAATTTTATTGTACTCGCCATCAATGTACTACAAGTATAGATTTCGCACGCCACACAAAATACTAGGAACTTTCTTCTTCTTCTTCTTTTTTAATGTCTTGGCTCCATCAGATCTTCTCCGATGATTTTGCCAGTGTCATTAGTAAAAATAGCAATTTGTAATAGCCTTTTTTAAAATAAAAAAGGCAAAATAGAAATTAAAATCAAAAGTAGCAGATCCTGAGACTAGTCAGTCAAGTCAAGTCTAATTTTTCTTAGTTTTCCAAAACAGGTCCGTCAAGTCCAAAGCAGTCAGGTCAAGTCCCACTAGGAACTTTATGGAACATTTAAAAGTGACATATGCGTAGAGCATCAACTCTGTCATCTGTCATTTAAACCAACCAAACGTCTGCCGTTTAAAGAAAATGTGACTTAATGTGGTCGTTACTACCTTTTACCATTGACTCCACCATGATTCCGTTTTAGGCGTACTTGACATGTGCCGCTTCGGCATTTGTCACGCAAAATCCATAGTTGTAGTACTTCGATGGTAGTCGCCTACAAACAATGAAATCCTCTGGAACTTATTGTGAACGCATAAGAAGGTCCAAACTCTTATTACTACTTGTATAGGCCAATCACCTAAGACAAAAAAATCTTTTTCAGTTTTTGTCTTATAACTTCCAAAAAGTGCATTCTACGGAGAAGTCGTCTTACATATTCATAAAGAAGACAAAATTTGCTACTATCTGAGCTCAACCGCAGCACTGTATGTCTAACAGATCTCGAGATACACTAAGTACGTTAAAAGGGGGCCATTTTTTCCCAAAAACCTTTACTGATTAAGCCTTTTTTGGGTGGAAAAATCTGCGAACCAGATCCCCACCGACCATGAGGACATCAATGGGGTATGTGGGACTTCTACCCACTAAAAAACTCAAAACTGAAAAATGGAAAATATAACAGCCGAAAAAATATCTTTATCGCTGTGACTAACGGTGTCGCACAATTTTTTAATATTTTTTTTTACAGAATAAAAAGTATCCTAAATGTTAATCCAGGTAATAAACTATCTGTGATCATAATTTCATGCGAATCGATCAAACCGTTTTTGTGTGAGAGAGTAACAAACATTCATACATCCTCCTAGACTTTTGGATTTATAAAATTTAGTACGATGGTTGTCGCTAATCAATGCTGGATAAGATGCGCGTGCGCGGCGCTCGTAGCAAATTATATCAAGAGGCCTTTGGTTTGTATTAGAATTTTCAGTTCAAGTTGTTAAGGGATTACTTGTATTTTAAATGTTAAAGTGTATTTTCTCTATTTTTTTTTAAATTAAATATAATTTGAAAATAAAGACATACAAAAAATTAAGGTAATTATTAATTTGAACAATATTTTCTAAAATGTTCATTTCAAAATATTGAAACTGTTGAGATCTGTTGAAAGATAGGAGAATAAAAATATTTTTTCTAAAAAAATTATTTTACGTTAAAGCACAGGCATTTTGTCTAATGCTAACATTGCTTACAAACCTTGCAAAATAAATT
This sequence comes from Synanthedon andrenaeformis, assembly GCA_936446665.2. Taxonomy (NCBI): domain Eukaryota; kingdom Metazoa; phylum Arthropoda; class Insecta; order Lepidoptera; family Sesiidae; genus Synanthedon; species Synanthedon andrenaeformis. The sequence goes on along the minus strand of OW387806.2, from coordinate 134,782 downwards.
AGGGAACAAAATCTTGCTGGCAGTAGCCGCGTTCATTCACACAAACATATAAATATAAAATGATTTATATTAAACATTAATTTATATAGAGATACGCACCACTCCAATTTTAATTATACCATTTGGCTCACCGACAGACAGACATACGTACGGCTATGTTGTAGCAAATGCCGAACTTACTAGTCCATTTCAAGAGTGCCAGTAATCATCCTATCAATCCTTTTTAACCCCTAACGCCCGACGCAAAAGATGGATGTATATGTGTGTCTGTCTGTGGCGTCATATCTCTAAAAGGAATGATCCGATTTTGATCCGTTTTTTTTTTGTTTAAAAGCTAACGTGATCGAGATGGTTCTTAGCTAAATTTTATGAAGATTAGTTACAGGTGTTTGAAGATCATCGGCCCATTTCCTAGCAGTTACCATGGATTTTTTTTACTGTTACATGGATGACTGCGAATTGCTAATGATAACAATGAGGACATTTTTAATTTCCATTGCTTTTTTTTTATATATTACGGTTAAAAATAAACTAAAATTATGTTTCAGCCAGTCAGTTGTGAGAATGGCCGAGCGCACGAGTTCGACTGCAACACAAGCATTGAGAGAGAGAGATAAAGATAAATAAAATAAATATAGAGCAATTAGTTTGAACGTCAGTCAATTTGTTGTGACTTTATTTTTGTGTCACATTAATTAGTTGAATCTAATCTTGGTCGTCCGACACCAAAGACTATAGAATATGTTCTACTTGATGTTTCTAATGTGTTTTGAAATATGTTATGACCGGGAACCGGGAAAACTTGGGAATTATATTTTTGGAGTTTATTGTTTAAGAATCGATTTGCATTTATAATATAAGCCCGTGGTATGAAATTTTATGAAAGTAAAATCAAAATTGTCACACGGAATGCGAGCACGAATGTGTTACGTTCTATTTTTTTAAATATTTTAAAATATCTGAAGTTTCATAGATATTGTGCCATCTACACAATATTATTAAAAAAAAAAACAATGTTGTTCTTTCGGTGTGTCCGAATGCGTTTTTAACTGTTTATAATCATATTCTTATAAATTTAAAACAATAAACAGTGCGAGTGACACTTTAATAAACAAATAAATAATTGCTTAGTTATTAATAACATCAATCAGATAAACTAATTTGACTCAAGTGTTAAGAAGCCAAGCCACGAATGACAAGAAGTCAACCACAGAATAAGTATTAGTACCTACTACAAACAAGTGTCCTTACTTCGAGTTAATTCTATTCTCTATGGTTGATGTCTGTTTTCTGACGGCCATAGTTATCAAAATTTAAAAAAAAAATATTACTATATTTTGGTACGGTCCATACTCTGGAGCTGAGTGTTGTACAGACAGAATCATCCATTGTGCGCGAGTTGACATTGAGTTGAGTTGAGTCGCGCTCGGTCGCGAGTTAACCAATAAGTCGCAGAAAGCATTCGCTTTTGATCTTGAACAGAGTGCAAGGATGGAGTCGGAATTGCAAAGAGCGAACGTGTGTTTGCAGTGGCAAGGTCGATCTTAGCTCTGGGAACTAGGTAGGTATATCGCATCGCCCCATTGTTTATTGTCGACTATTGATTACACGCGTAACACCTTTTGCATCTTGGGATTTCTTACACCGTCAACCGCTTCTTTGTTTAAATCTTTTATTTTAGGCAATAACTACCTGGTGCCCGCAACTTTGTAGTTAGTTTTTTAAAAATCTTACAGGAACCTAATTTTTTTCCGGGATAAAATATATATATTACTAGCTGACCCGGCAAACGTTGTTTTGTCAAAAAATAAAAAAAATTGGGGTGGAACATCCTTAACATTTATGGGTATGGAAAATAGATGTTGGCCGATTCTCAGACCTACCCGATAAGCACACAAAATTTCATCAAAATCGGTCCAGTCGTTTCGGAGCAGTTTGGCAATACCGCGACACGAGAATTTTATATATTAGAAAGATATGCTAAACCAGGTAATCATTAATACATCGAATTACAGCTCATACGAAGTTGCGGACATCAGCTAGTTTAACAGATTTAATGTAGCGCTGTAGAGCGCTGATATAGCGCTATTATACCGCTTGAGTGCTAGTTGGGAATCCATTTTTAAGTTTCACTTCTTTTCAGAATGGGTCTGCTGAATAAACTAGACTTCAGTCGCGGACGAAGTCGCGGCAAAAGCTATATATATACAAAATTGTGATCCGTTTGTATATGTTGATAACATGATGACAAAATAAATGAAAATACGCAGAAACCGGATATAACGACTTCGGTTGTAACGACAGGCCGGTGTGGCAAAGTCCCTACCGAATCCCTATAACAAATTATTATTGCTTATAACGACTAGGTATCCGTTTATTACGAACAATTTTTGTGGTCCATTGAATAGGAGAAGGCAAACACGTTGCTTCTCTTCTCTTCTCTTTTTGCTTATGATGTGAAATTGAGACTGAGTATTTACCTGGAACAAAAAAAAGGAACAATAACCATAGAGTACTTCATTATAAAACTGACAGATAGCTGCAACGATATAGGCCGGCCCCACATTGTAAGAAATTTCTGTTAGAAAAATTCTGATGCTCGCCGGATGTTTGACTCTGCGAGAGCTGTGTGAGAGAGACGGAATTACTGATAAACGAATGTAAAGAGGAAGACAGAACTATAATGTCCGGCGTGCATCAGAAGCGGACGACCGGTCAGAATTTTTCTAACAGTATGCGGGTTCTAATACAAAATGTATGCACCAAGTGCCTTCTGGCGAGCGTCAGAATTTTTCTAACAGAAATTTCTTACAATATGCGGCCGGCCATATCGGTAAATTTTGATACATTTTGGTATTATACATATATATTTTGTTTTGGTTTACTTGGCGAATCCATAGCTGGCTATTACCCAACAAAATATTAACCTTGCCATAGAACGAGGTAATGCAGCCAGCATGCTCGGAAACCCTGCCTCTAGGGACCGAAGTTTAATATTATATAATATACAATTTGTAAATATTAGTTAGGTTTTAGACAATAAATATATATTGAATGTTTACTTGATTTATATTAGTAAAAAGATTTTTGGTACTTGTAGTGTATGCGTCTTGGATTTGTTCACTAACACGCAAACAACAGAGAAGCACTCACTCGGAAGGCGCCACGTCTGTCTGTCTGTCTGTATTTCATTACAGGTGCACTTATCCAAATGTAGGTAAATTTCTAAATAAATTCAATTTTGAAAAATACCAAAATATTTTTCCCTTTTCCTTGTGACCCCATGTGAGGAAATGTGTCTTTAGCGAAGCGAAAAAGATTTTTTCCTACACCTATCAGATCTTTTAATGATTATTTCAAATTCAGAAATAAAATCGGGAACACTGGTAGGTACACTTCTGACCCAGTATAGGTACAGGTACAGTGAACTCTTACAACTATTTAAATATCGAACTGCCTCCCTGCGCTTCGTGACGTCAGCAAATCACAAACTACCCTCTCTGTGCAATACTTTTTAATTATGAAACCTCCCCCTCCACTGCCACCCGTCACCTTTGAACGTTACATAATAGTCGAGTTCAGAATACAGTAGAAATGTGCGTTCGAAAACTTTGTCTATGCTTCTAATCGGATCAACGTCGTTAAAAATTATAAATTAACTCAGGACTTTCTATTGAGTCCAAACAGACTATATTTGCTCTGAGTTGCCGACGAGTTGGGTCAAGGTTACCATGTCATGGAAGTACCATCGATACTTCGATGGTACTTCCATAATACGAAATTTGGTATATACTGTAGTAACAGTATATACCAATTTTGGTATATATATATTTGGTATATACTGTATCAATCATACATGACATGTGGATGTTAGTGAAATGCCTGGTAGTCTTAAGAAGCCTTAACAGATCTTCAGAAATTATAGCTAAGAACAATCCCACAGACAAACACACAGACACATACACATGTCAAGTTTATAACACCCCGTTTTTACGTTGGGCGTTGTGGGTCAAAAAATTTTTATTCTGCCTATCAACGCGTAGCCAAAACTACAAGTCTAGAAAGCTGAAATTTCGAACATCAGTGATTTTTGAAAATTTCAACTCCGTAAGAAGCCGGGGCGAGTCGCTAGTGTTTTTATAATCATAATATCGTTGTTTTATTTACGCCAGCTAAATGCTATATTCAATTTAATATTATTAGCGTAGCATACGCGTCGCAAGCGAATATTCGCTTCCGTCTGTGCGCCACGAAACTGACGCAACCAACACTGTTCATAATTAAACAGTTAATAAAAACGAGAATTTGATGTTATTGCGGCTTTTATATTGCTTATATAAACCACGATCGACGATGAATTTTGTTTACATAAAGGCGAGAACACACTGTGCAATGTTTCTGTAGACACAGACAACAGACGGACAAGTCAAGCCTTGTATGTGTAAGTTACAAAGCCAAGTCAAGTTAAGTTAAACTTAATAGTTTAATTTTTTTGCATTAACTTTTAAATAAAGTTTAACAAGCAGACTGATGGTCAATTTAATGCCAGATACCATCCCTATCCCTTAATCCTTTATGCTACTATACGACAGCACATGTGGCGTTCTTTTGTTATAGGCGAAGGCAACAATAAATAACAAATAAGTATAAGAATCTTATTCTAAATAACAAATCAGCCTGTCTGTCGACGTTATCATAAATTAAATAATATATATACGACGATTTACCCGAGAAATTAGCATAAACGTGTATTTCTTCTAATTTCAACATAAAATTATTATTAATGTAGACAAATTCCTGTTCTGTATTCACAAATGCAATAAATTACGATATACACCCTAGTCGTGTCAATTAATAAGATACAGAACAAAGAAAGAAATATTCTATCAAGACATTTCAGAGCCAGGCACGACTTCCAGCATCGAGGAAGACGACCTTATGTATCTATCCAAAGAAAGAAAGAAGGAAATAAAGTATCCACCAAGAAATTTCAGAGCAGGCACGACCTACAGCATTGAGGAAGAAGACTTTATCTATCTATCCAAAGAAAGAAAGAAAGAAGTATTTACGTTCGACCGTGTGTACTCAGCTCAAGTATTAGAGCACATGTGATATGAATGTGATGGCTGCCGACGCACGCGCATACTTTTCGTGTAAACTAATTTTATACGTAATTATTTGTATAAGTAATTCGTTTAATCGAAGCTAATGTTAGGTATATCTTATAAAAGCATTTATTATATTCTATCATCATTCATTCTATAATAATAATTATTCAAAATTCAAAAAAATATTTTATTCTAAGTAAGATAACGAAATCATTACTCATCGTAAATTTATACTAATATTATAAAGAGAGAATAAATTTAAAAACTTTTAAAAGTGGGTCTACAGTTTCTATAGTTATAGTTATAACATCTATAAGTATAATATATATCTAGACATATCTATTACTAATATTTAGAGAGAGAAGATTTCTATTTTTATATGTTTGTTCTAAAAGTACTGGGACAATTTTAAAAATTCTTTCACCTATAGAAAGCTGCATTATCTGCGAGTGACATAACTATAATATAACGAGCTGTTGCTCGCGACTTCGCCCGCTTGACTTTATAAAATATAGCCTATGTTACTCACTGGTAATTTATCTTTCAATAGGTGAAAGAATTATCAAAATCGATCCACTAGTTTTTGAGTTTATCTAACACAAACATACAAATCCTCTCTCTCTTTATAATATTAGGCATATAGATACGCCTAGACCAGTCTAGATACACTAGTATATTAATATAGAATATGTAGAAACGCTTAAAAGTTGTTAACATAGTATATTACTTCAACGTTTACAAAACATGTGATCATAAAATTATGAAGTTTATGGACCATGCAAATAAAGATGTTGGAGCGTTGATATTTTATATTGCATAAAAAAAAATTTGTTCTTGTCTATACTATTATATAATAAAGAGAAAAGATTTGTCTTTTTGTTTGTCATGAATAAACTCAAAAACTAAGTAGTGGACCGATTTTAAGAATTCTTTCACCTATAGAAAGGTACATTATCTTATCTTATCTTATTATTATTTATATATTATAATACTAAACGAAGAATTATTATTGTATGCCACGACAATCTCCTAAACGGCTCTAACGATTTTGACTAAAACCTAGGGTTAGGGGTTTTTTAGGTCTAGAAATCGATCTGTCAGGGTCTTATCTTTGAGAAAATTCGTTTTAGATATATTTTTTTTTAATAGAACGCACAAAAATAATACCGTTAGCTCGTTTTATAATATTTTGAATTATTAATTCAAACATTCTTAAAAAAATATTTTTCTATAATGTTTTATAGACTTTCTTTTTTACATACAAAAAACTTTAAACCTTTCATTAGATAAATCTAATATATAAAATTGTCGTGTCGCGGTGTTTGTTGCCAAACTCCTCCGAAACGGCTGAACCGATTTTGATGAAATTTTGTGTGCTTATAGGGTAGGTCTGAGAATCGGCCAACATCTATTTTTCATACCCCTAAGTGATATTTTTTTGTATGGCAAAACAACGTTTGCCGGGTCAGCTAATATATAACATTTCTTTCTTTTTTTTTTAAGTAGAGATGGGTTTGCTCTTGGCCAACATCCAGGTGTGTAGCGAGGATGAGGCCTATGATGGAGCGAGGTCACCCAGAAGGTGCCTATTCACTCGAACTTTGAATAGATTCAGGTTATATGTGCTCGGAAATACAGACGCCGGCAGGGAGTTCCAAACCTTGGCAGTGCGCATTATAAAGGATGTTTTAAAGCGCTTGGTCCGAAATAGAGGAATATCGACAAGAAGTGGATGGTATCGTATGTCTGTATGTCCGATGGAAGAAAGGGGAGGGCGGTATGAGCTCATGCAACTCCTGAGCACACTCTCCGAAGTACATCTTATAAAAGACACATAGACTGGCAATTTTGCGTCTATGTGCTAGGCTCTGCATCTTAGTTTTTAAAAACGTACTGTCGCCAATGAGTCTCCTTGCTCTGCGTTCCACCGAGTCGAGTGCGACAAGTTGGTATTTGGCTGAACCATCCCAAAGGTGGGAGCAATACTCCATGCAAGATCGAACATGCGCCTTACTTTGCGCTCTTCTTGTATCTCTTACGTTTTCATTTAAAACTTATCATAGGAACCATATAAAACTATTTTATAAAGTTAAACGGACGAAGTCGTGTGCAACAGCTAGGCTTCCTACTTTATGACGTTCATGCTTTGTGTCAATTGAGAACAGACCAAAATGGAGAATGGAGCTCTCCTAAAATTGCGGTTTCTCATTACCTTTTAAATAATACGAGTGAACTCGGATTTCGCATTGCTTTGTTTCCATATCGGCATTGTTACTAGATATTTTTTAATACTCGTTGGCATTTTGTTGTATATTATTCTATGCTAACCCCCAAAAATATACAAGACTAGCTGTTGTATCGTACTTTATAAAATACTAGCTGACCCGGCAAACGTTGTTTTGTAAAAAAAAATTTTGGGGTGGACCACCCTTAACATTTAGGGGTATGGAAAATAGATGTTGGCCGATTCTCAGACCTACCCGATAAGCACACAAAATTTCATCAAAATCGGTCCAGCCGTTTCGGAGGAGTTTGACAACAAACACCGCGACACGAGAATTTTATATATTAGAGATAACCTATGTTATGTGCTTATAATAAAACTTTCTATAGTTGGATGAATTTTTAAAATTTGTCCAGTAATTTTGTGAAGTCATGGTTGAGAAATATCCGAGAGTGTACTGGAATTGGCTCCAGCAGGCACACACACACACACACACACACACACACACACACACACACACACACACACACACACACACACACACACACACACACACACACACACACGCGCACACACACACACACACACACACACACACACACACACACACACACACACACACACACACACACACGCACGCGCACGCACGCACACACACACACACGCACACGCACACGCCCATACACACACACACACACACACACACACACACACACACACACACACACACACACACACACACACACACACACACACACACACACACACACACACACACACACACACACACACACACACACACACACACACACACACACACACACACACACACACACCACACGCGCACACACACCACACTCACGCACGCACACACCACACACACGCACGCACGCATGCACGCACACGTACACGCACGCAGACACCACACACACGCACACGCACACACGCACGCACGCACACGAACACGTACACGCGCGCACACACCACACACACGCACACGCACACAAAGGGAGAGAGAGAGAGAGATTTACTTATATTAGTACATTTTACTTAAATTCACTTTTCGCGTCTGTCTGTATCTAAGTAGGTACTCCAGTATGCTAACTCCTCTTAGTATGCGAAGGCAAAAGTTGGAAAAACTATCCCGCACTAGACTCCTATAAGTATAGTATAAGACGATTATATAACAGAAAACTACTTCTCACGTCTAATTGTAAGTAAGTAAGTGTATCGTTTAATTTCTTCTCCATTGTCGGCCCCTTTTTCACACAATTGCGTGAAATGGAAAGGATTTTCGTCGGACGATTGCCCGACGCTTTGCTCTTACGCGACTTAATCAAATTTATATTCAATCAACCGAATGGACAGAGGCGAGTTCCAAATATTTTTTACTATAAACTTTGCCCACTGCTTCGTCCGCGTCCCCTTTTGTTAAGTGTTTAAACATTTACCTTTATTACACACGCTTTTGAGACATTATCAATGAACGCATCTTACTCTGAAGGTTAGGCGGTTATCACACTATACAATTGGAAGGATTCCAATTTAGGAAATTGGAAAGTGTAAACGCAGTTAGAACAGATTGGATCCAATTTAGATTTTATCTATTTTCAATTCTATGTCTTCGATTTAGAAATCAATTTAGTGTAGTGTGATCACTAGGTTCACTATTGTTAGCCCACGAGTCATTTTGTATGGTCTTTTTTTACAATTTCTATTTATTATGTTATGTTAATGTAACATAACATTTATATATTGATAGCGCGCGAGTTGAATGCAGTCGGGGCCTGAGGTGAAGGGCGGGAGCATCTCCCCCCGCCGCGCCGCATCTCGCACGCCTGTAGTGTAGTGATGTGCATGCTGACTGCTGTCCTCGACAACTATCATACGCTTACTGTGTTATCGCGTTAATATTCAAGTTGCAGCCGCGTCTTATTTTTGTTTTTAATAATGTTTAATCCGAGTCAATCAAGTTCTGTTACAAAAAAACGAGTTTTTATTCATCGCCATGCACGGGAAATGGCGAAAAATGTTACCGAAAAAATGAATGCCAAAAAAAAAATGGGGCCATGAAGGGTCTTTTACAAGTGGCGCGCAACGTGAGGCATCGAAGACCTTTTACATTGTTTTATTTCTAAACTTAAAATGTTAAACTTAAAACAATGTTGAAATTTATCGACATATTGTCATCATTAATTCTAATTAGGTCACAGCACTATCGCATTCCTGAGCTCTGCATTCAACTCGCGCGCTATCAGTACATTGGATTCCTTCAAATTGTAAAGTGTGATAACCGCTTTAGACCGGCGTCAGTAAAAGATGAGAAACGTTGTTTGTTGCCGCAGAGGCCTTGTGTACTTCCACAAGGTCCACATTACAGGTTGTTCGTTGCGAAGGCTAACTTATTTATTTATACTTAAGTACATTGTCTATTTTAATAGTTTTTATGTTCCCTTTATGTCGACTCGTGAGCTTTGTCTCGCTTTTATTCGCTTTATGTCGAGTCTATGACTTCTGTTCCCTTGATTACCATTTATTTATTTATTTATTTATTTATTCACGTGAATACGTGTTTAAATTTGCTTAAATAGTGATAACAATAATTGGGAAAAGTGATAACAAAATCGGGATATATAGTTTGATGCTGTAGCTATATACGTATATATATCATCAACATACAAAATTTAATTACACCACTCGATAACTAAAAGATGAAACATTTTTTAATATATATATGGTACTAGCTGTTGCACGCGACTTCGTCCGTTGAGCTTTATAAAATATAGCCTATGTTACTAGCTGATAAAGTAGCTTTCTATAGATGAATTTTCAAAATCGGAGTTTATTCATTAAAAACATACAAACTTTCTCTCTTTTTAATATTAGTATAGAAGTATAGATATAAAAAATAAATAAAGAAGATGTAGTTAACTATAGTTGTTTATTTTTAGTTTTATAATTGAAATTTTAATTAATTGCACAAGCGAAAAGTTTTTATTTCAACTGTCACTAATTGAAAATAAGGTAAGCGTACGAAATGTTGACACCGAATCAAGTTTTCGTTTTGTTTTGCATTTTATCACTATTATTATTTTCAATTGTTATTTAATATAAGTGCATTCTCAAAATAGAAGTAGGAATAAGACTAGTAACAGTTTCTAATTCTATGATTTTCAATATTAAATAATTTATTGTAAAACATCCTTTATTTTTAACACGGTTTTTTCTTATCTCCTAAGACTGGACTGCTAAGACTCCTAAGTTTACATAGGGTATCGAAAAATATAAATACATAGGTATTTATAAAAGAGTGTGAATATTTGTAAAATATCTTCATGTCAGTTTGTATAATACTTAAGGAGTGTTATATTAAACTTTACGATCGGAGAAGTTTACTGTAAATTTAGGGTTGTTCAGGATTTAAGACGTCATAAAGCAAAATGATACAAACAACCACCGTAGCCGTAGTCATTTTCCGAAATCAAGACATTGACATACAAATATGTTTAGAATATCTTTGGTACTGCACATATCTGCATAATCCTTTCTTTGGAGGAGTGTCTGAGTCAGTGGAATTCTAATTTGACATTTGATTGTTTTAATAGTGCAAGGAAAATTATTTTGTTAGAAATCTATTTTTATTTACAAATCTGCTCGTGTAATCGACGCAGGTTTTTGCGACCATTTGCGTCGATTTTAATGTAAAACATCTGGTTAATAGAGGAGAGATTCGCATAGGTACTAATAGTTTTGGTAACTAAATTTATAATTGATAGAAGAGGAGACCAAATTCCTTGCACTTTGGAAGTTGATGGCAACCAGATGAAATCAATCTGGCGAGTTATTTTGGTGTGTGATTTAAGTGTTTTAGCTTTATACGACGTAGAGATTATGCCAAAATGTCAAAAGATGGAAACCATGCCAGAGTTTAATTTGCAATAGATGATAATTATAGATGTAGGATGTTTTTGACATTGCAAAACTGACACACTCTGGAGAAGCCAATTTTGTCCAAAAGTATCCCATTATTATCCAAGTGTCCCATTGATTACAATTTTTAATTGTGACAAACATTCATCTATGTTATATGGCTAAGAATACAAACGATAAAAGATCAGGGGATGATGATTTTATGTTTATTTTTGACCTTATCCCATTTTGGTACTTACAACTAATTCATTAGATCTGGTAAGCCACAGAAGTAATCTTTATAATAAACAAATGAGATTAAGGTTAAGCTTAATCTTAACTCTCACGAAATTTTAGTTATTACGAAATCGTCACAATCGACTAACCTAATTTATCTTTATTTTTAGAAGACTGCACGACATAAAAGCGAAGTGGTGTTAGAAAAAAAAACACATGAAAATTGACATTTATGTGGGTAGATTTTTTTTAACTTTAACGGTACATGCAATTAGCGCTGAATAATAGCATGAAGAACTAACATTATATTGCTTGAAAGAAGTGGTGTTGGTGCAAAAACTATTGTTTATAGGTTCAGGGGTTCAGGTATCATTCATCACATCAGTAACAAAAGAATGGGGCGCGCGCCCCTCGCGCTACCTCCTGCGGCCATCTGTCTCGACGCTGTTGCCGTGTCGTGCGCGCGCGCAGGGAGTTTTGTTTGCGAAACGTGGCAACGCAGCGCAATCATCAACTATTGGGTTACGGTCTTTTGTTACTGAATCACATTTATGTTTTATTACTTGTCAGAAAGTAATACTATTACTATTGTACAGATAGAGATGGAAATTAGCCGTGTGATCGAGTGACGAGGTTGCTTTGATAAGGACTATAATTGAAATTTGACCAACCAATAATATGGCCGCACCGTTATAAATTCTTCGATAGGCGATTGCTATTAAAACGAAACTCGTAAAACAGAGAAAAAAAATGTTATTACTCTCAAGCTCAGTACAAATGGATTTCAACCAAAGATTTAACAACATAATTTTTTGCTTATAAATTATAGTAATGTTAATTGTCGCCACAAAAAACTCAACATTGCTGAGATATAATGACGTGTCTACATGAACGTATACTGGGTTTGATTTATTTAAATGTATTAAAAATATTCCATCACACATCCATTTTTTATTAAAATGCGTGATTGTGATCTATAACCGAGCTTAGATGACATGATTATCCAACATTACTTCAATTTTTATTAATTAAGTTGAAGAAAACCTATAAAAATAACCGATCGAAGGAAGTCGATAAATGTAATTAGTGGGGTAAGCTTTAATGGAACTCCGCAGTCTGGTAACTACTCCTGTTGGTTCTTTAATTGGATTCGTTCTAGCTTCGATGTAAATTGCGGTTCTGTGTGATATATAAAATTGAATGTTTCTATGGGTAGGTAAATGTGTGCTCGACAAATTTTCTGTGACGATGTGTTGACAGAAAGTCTCTAAAATTGCATCATATGGGATCAATGCAATTTTTGTCATCATAAATTTTGAGTCATGTTTCACAATTTTTTAGTTAATGTTTACAGATATACAAATTCCGCTAAGTGGTCACAAAAACCTTCGGAGAGTAAGTTAGCGTAAAGGTTTAAGTGCTGATGGCACACCAGCCAAATCGAAGATCTGATACAGAGTTTTTTTTTTATCAAAAGCAAGTTGAATGTCAAGTTCGTGAACTTGAAAGAAATAACAATTAAAATGTGAATGAGCGTGTAATGGCGATCGCGTCGGTCGATGCGATGGCGATTCACGCGCATCCTTGACTCCACAGGTAGGGTGAATGCTCCGATATACACCGTGGACACTACACCGCGACGCAGCATCGACACGACAAGTACTAACTAACATCTGATCTTGACATCATCATATTCCATCATCATATTTCCAGTTCTCGTGAACTTCAATTACTAGCGCAATATGTTTCTTATTAACAGACAGATATTTAATTACATCGACGTGACCCAGTTCAACATAAATGATTCAATATAGTTTACAATGAAATAGTAACTGTATCGACAACTACTTTTCAGATTTGGATCACTGACAAAAAGGAATATTTCTTTTTCTTTCTTTAACTTTGGTCTGCATTTCAGATTTCATTGTACAATTTAAAGACTGCACCGGTTCAGATATGTGGAAAGATTATCAGACTTCTATATTATCGGCGTCTTAAAAGTGTTGTGGATATAATCGGTCCATAATTCCATTCCTATTGTCTATTCATTGGGCAATTTGTTTAGAAAACCGAAGCAGTCACTTGCGCCACGTTCGTCGGCGGGCGTAAATTTCCTGCAGGAAATGAAAACTAAACAACACTGAGGATTCCCAGAACGCATCCCGAACTGGATTTCTGGATTCACATAAAAGTCATGTCTATCTATCTACGATCTGCGAGACGTGAGCCATCCGTAGAGGTACATGGCCATGAGTTTTTGTAATGTAACTGGTAGAAAAACGACAACCCTGCGTGCAATCGATTAAAGCACATGCAGGGATTATTGCAGTTTGCATCGAGCAATTTGAATATGGCTTCCATTCGCTTGGATTACATTTTGCTAAAAGGAAATTTGTCTTTCAAGCAAACGTGAATGTTATTTGATTTCACCGATCGAAAGGTACGCCTTGACAAATAACATACAGTTTTCGTCACTTCATATGGTAGTATTTCAGCAGAGATATCGTAGTGGTCTTAAAAATATAAATCACTATCAAAACACTCATTGTAATTGAAAAAATATAGCGCAGTGATCTTGTATTGACGTTTCGTTCTCGTGTCGGTCGCTCGAGCGTACCAGTCAGACGCACAATGTCGCGGCTTGCGGCTACTGAACCGTAAACACTTATGTTTTTTTTGCTTTGGAAAAAACTACACGACCGAACCACTAGCACTGGGCGGTGCACTGGAAGCTAGGGGCTCACGTCGAGAAGCGTTTTAAGGATATGGCGGCAGTGGAGGGAGCGGGGTGTACACTGTACCCGGGCTCGGTCCTCACCTGAGCCTCACTGGCGGTGGGATGTTGAAGGCCGGGAACAACTTCGCATTGGGACTCTCGAACAGCATCGCGATTGAGTTTTCACCGCGCGCGCATCGTGCACGTGTCCGCACTGTGCGATGGCCGGCCGTACACTACCGTACCGCCGCCGTCCGTCGCGCGTCGCGCTGCGGCCGGCTCGCTTCCCGCACCCCTCCCCCCTCCCCGCTGCGCCACCCGAGTCGCCCCGCGCCCCGTGACGTCACTCCCGAAACGCCAGTTCCGCCATCTCTAGGGCTCGCTCGGATTCAACCACGTCGTCTGTTCTCATCAGATATGGGGCGTGCGAGAGAGAGGTCCTATGCCATGTCCGTTGTTTGGGTGAGTGTTACCCTGTGCAAGTGTGCAGCCATCTCTCTTGTACGCGTTGTTTGATGTTACTAGGGCTTCGTCAACGTAAGCGCTACAGTTGGCCGTCTTCCGTTCTCGAGTCGATTATTTACACCGCCGCGCCGATACTCGCTAAGAACTGTAGCAACCCTTTGCAATAAGATTAATTGCAGGTTTTTTCCAAAAGAATCCCATTGTCTGAGCGAGTTTCAACAGGTGGAATGCCAAGAGATTTACAGAAAGAAAGAAAAATATATGAATGACAGAGGCATGTGTAGATATATAGGGTATTGTTCGATATAATGGTATTATATAAACGTAAAAGGAGAGATTAGTAGTTTTATCTATAGTTAATTAATTAATATAATTATTAATTAGTCAATTAATGTAATGAATGATATTAATACAAGTTGTATTAAAATAAATAATTTATGGCTCATAAAAATGAAAAAGAAATAGGTGCCAACCATATGTGAATTTACCCTATTCTTAGAGATATTTTTTTAAGTGAACTAAACTATTGTTTCTATTCAATTGGGCAGATCGTTCACTGTATTTCTCTTATCCTGGTTACATAAAGATCATGTACTAATCCAGGATACCTAAGTAGGCCTACCATTTTTTATAATGCATAGAGTAAATAGTACTTAACCATTAAAGTACTATTTACTCTATGATATATTACATTTTTCCCTCCGAAAATTCGGATCCCAATCAATCAATCAATTGACTGCAAAACCCAATAAGTTACTGTTACTTGCGAGACCCAGATCAGAGAAACGTTTCCAAAGTTGGCCTTGCTGGCCATCGAACCCGGGACAGAGTGGCTCGTCATTTGAACTGTCATGTTTATCCAAGACAATAATATTGGATAAATATTGAATTGTATATGAAATTTCTATTTTAACGTACAAGTGGCAGTACCGGCCACTTTGTATTCAAATTCAACTTGAACGGTGAACAGGTGTGAAATTCCAAAATCAAACTTTCTTTCACACTAATACTACATACCTAACATTCTAGATTTTAAAAAGATGACATTCGCTTATTTTGAGTGTCACGTGTTCAGATTCTATGGGAAAAATACATAGATATATTTTAAATTTTGACGAACCCGTTGGAGTGGTTAGGATGCTTGCCCTGTTCCAGGGTCCTCGGGTTCGATTCCCGGCAAGTTCAACTTTGGAAATTAACTTTTCAAAGTTAGTTCTGGTGTAGATCCGGAAAGCAGTGTCCCTTACTCACTCACCGAAACATAACAGCACAAATACTGTTATTTTACAGTTATTTTTTGTCGTCTGCAAGCCGCCACAAGCTATTTTTTTTTATAAAATAAAGGTGGCAGACAGGCTGACGGCTCACTTGATGGTAGGTGGTTACCGTCGCCTAAGGACACAAGCAACACCAAGGGGAGTGCTAGTGCGCTGCCTAGTATCTTTCTGTAAGATGTCTTGTTTCAGATGGTTACTGCCGCCAGGCTGCCCGCCCAAATGGCTACGAAATGCAGTGTGCCCTGCCACTACAACTCTCAAGTAATCTTCCATAAAACTTTTGAGCCCTGTCACTCAAATGAGGCGAGTAGCGATCATCTTATACCATAAAGTTTTTGATTTTTAATAAATGCGTGATCTCACCGCCATCTCTAACTGAACCTTACAACCTTACCTTACAGGTTTTACAACCTGCAATGCCGAGTTGGAATTTTAGTCGTATATTATTTCAATTTCAAGGCGGCCAAAGACGTAGGACGAACCTAATATCTAGGGTATGGAACTTAACATTTAGGGGTATAGAAAATAGATGTCGGCCGATTCTCAGACTTACCCGATAAGCACACAAAATTTCATCAAAATCGGTCCAGCCGTTTCGGAGGAGTTTAGCAACAAACACCGCGACACGAGAATTTTATATATTAGATTATAACTTACCTACTCGCCAACAAAATTCGATATAAATGATGAAAGCCTCAATTTTATTGTATATATTACTATTATGAGCCCGCCCCCGACTTCGTACTGAAATTTTCAAAAATCCTTTCTTAGTTGATGCTTAGGTACTTTATAAAATAAATCTATGTTCCAAATTTGAGTTTTCTGTGCATTGATAGTAGGTCAAAAGTTTTTATAAGTATAGACTAACTGTGCCCTGTGGTTGTACCCGCCGTTTAATTTGTCAATAAACATGCCTGCTATGCTATTTTGGGTATAGTTCATAACCTTCCTTGAGATTTTTTTTAAAATCCATACGTCTAACCAAATTATTCGGCTTTATTACATTATTAGATATAGAAGACTAGCTCGTGCCCGCGACTTTGTCAGTGTTAAAAAATGAAAAGGAACTAACACCTGAGAAAATATCTGACATCTTTATCGTTGTGACGAAGGTGGCGCCGCCACTGTTGAAGGTGGCACCTAATATTTTATATTTTTAGACGATCCCTAATCTAACCTAACCTTTTTCCAGATCAAAAAGTATCCTATATTTTAATCCAGGTAATAAACTGTATGTGAGCCAAATTTCATCCAAATCCGTTGAGCCGTTTTTGCGTACAACATCCATCCGTAACAAACATCCATACATCCACCCTCACAAACTTTCACATACATAACTACTAGGATATATATATAGATAAAAAAGTATTGTCTATGGTCACCAATTCAATTTATTATTACATTTAACGTTAGTTTTACAAATAAAAGATCATTACGACTTTTGACAAGTATTTAAAGCCTATGCATCCTTCAAAACTCTTCATCTTGGAGTAGGCTCGACCAGGCATTGAAGGAGTTAACGTCCACAACCACCGCGAGAGCAGGCCGACCTTTTGGGGGCTCTGTAGGAAGACGTTGAGGCTCCATCGCTTAGTGGCAAATAATCTTTTCCATCGTCAGAACCAAGTCTTCTGCCACCACTGTCAGGCCCATACTTCTCCAGAAGACGTAAGGCTTCGGCGCGACGCTCTTCTTCTCTCTGCTTCTGTCTTTCCAAGGCTCGTTGAGAAGCTAACAGCAATTCTTCCTGTTGCTTATCTCGGGCCCGTTGGATGGCTTCCATTCGAGCCAGCACTACGTCCGGGTCTTTGTGATAAATGGCGTCTTCCCTCGCCTGTCGCCAAGCCTCGTAACGGGGCCGTAGCTTGCTAGCTACGTAGAGGGCTGCGGCCGAAGCCAGTACCAAGTACCACCCGTATGAGGCTACAAACTGTAATACTGCAAAGGCAATAAAAATCATTTAATCTGTATGCCAAATTTCATCCAAATAAGTTGAGCAGTTTTAGCACAAAAGAGTAACAAACATCCAAGCATTCATTCTCACAAATTTTCGCAATTTTAATATTTAGTAGTGTGCAACTTGTAGTCCAGGAGCAAGCTTTTAAAACATGTCTCCACTTATCTATTTGTTAGCCAGGTAACCTAGGAGTCCAGCTAGCTAGCTAGGTCACCTAGTTTAAAAGCTTTATATGGGTTCTCTTCAGGATTGACCAAATTGTAAAGTTAAAGTCTAGATATTGATTAATTTGAAATGAATATGGAAATATTAATAGTTAAATAACACTCACCAAATGTGATGGGATTGAAAGACATCCAACCATTGGTTTCCTCGCGATTCATCTCTATAGGGTTGAGGTGTAGAGAATTCAACAGGCTTTTTTTATATAATTATCTACAAAACAAATAATGAGAAAGGAAACCGAAATTATAGGTACAAGGCTACAAAAAACTAGGTAATTAAAACTTCCCACGCATTTAAATAAAACCTTTATACGTACCGTAGTATATGAATTTATCACAGTCGTGTAAGAAATGCGCTTCTTATACGAGAATAATAATTAACAAATACTATTTGTAAGTACTTAGTTCTATTCAAATTTCAAGTTATAAAGTTTACTGTTTTATTTGTGTTATTGCAATTTGCAATATTTCCTTCCATTGGCCATAAGATAAATAAATGACGTGTTCGTATTGTTAGATTTGACATTGACACTCCATTGACAACTGAATTTGACATTGGCTACAGACTATATTTGTTGTATAGACTCGAAGAATAGACCATAGAGTACTTTAATAATATCTATATTATTAATAAATACGTATAGATTTACTAGCTGATTTACGTCGTTCAATTTAAATGTTTCCATTATCGGCTGGGCTTGGTTTGGAAAAATGGGATTTCCATTTCTCCTTTTTCCAATCCGAGGAGGTTTCCGAGCGCTTTTTACATATTTCATCTTCATAACAAACTCCTAGACTTCTATGAATATTGAAAATTAAAAAAAAAATTGGCATGTTGGTTAGCAACACATTTAGCCATTAATTTTTATTTACTTATAGATATAATCAAAAATATTTTTTTAAATCTAACAGTCTACTTAAATCTTATTTATTTGCGTCCTTGTTAAAATAATAAAACAAATATATCATAGAAAAATTAATTTATTATCAATTTGGTTTGAACTTGTAACATTTCCTTATCTACTAAGTACATGCCCTCACACACAACCACTTATTTATGTACAAACAGACAGACAGACAGACCGTTCCACGCAATCGAGATACAACAAGTAGGTACCTAAACTTAAGCAGTCAGTCTTCACAACTTAAACTACATTTTTTTATATACATACAATAATATTCAACATTGGTTCACTCCGAGACCTCGTCTATCTCATAAAACGAACATTATCAATAGAAAATTATCAAAAAAATTCACAAGGAAGCAATGTCAAACAGAAATCAATTTAATTTTCTAATCTAAGGCGATTTCAATATTAAAAGGAATAACTCAAACAGATGCAGTTCAAGTTAATTAAGATGCAGTAAAAATTTAACTCAAAATTAATATTGCTATTATCTAACATCACTCATTTCTTATTTATAGTGTCCGACCGAAGGTCAATATCTGGCTGAAGCCGAAGGCTTAAAAACTAAGAAATTTTGTTCAAGATTAGCTACAATTTGCAATTAATAATATAAATGATTTTAAAACTTTAATATTGAAGGTTTATATCGACTGTATGTATAATATAATAATAAATAAATATAGAAAGGTAATTTAAATCATCTCTAAAGTTGATTTGGAGATGATAAAAAAAATGGCCTTGCAATTTATTACAAATATTGTGTATAACATTTGAGGAGGTTCTTTTCAAAACTTGACTATTCCACTTTTGACAGAACTGTTTTTTTTTTGTTTGGTAACATTGAAATAAAAATTCTGCGAAAATAAAATTCGGCCAAAACTCGATAATAACACAAAAAGTGGAATAGTCAAGTTTTGAAAAGAACCTCCTCGTTTATTTATTTATTTAAGAATCTTCGGCGAAACCTTCGGAAGAAGAAATTTTTACTGAAGGTGTTTTTTTTTGGCTGAAGATGGCCGATGAAACCTTCGGATTCCAATTTTGAAATGTTAATATTTTTGGCAAATCAACTACAACTAGATCAACTTCTAGAGACTATTTAAATTAACTTTCTATATTATACAGTCGATATAAACCTTCAATATTAGTTTTAAAATAATTTATATTATTAATTGCGGCTTGTAGCTAATCTTGAACAAAATTTCTTAGAGCTTTTAAGACTTCGGCTTCAGCCAGATATTGACCTTCAAAGTGATTTGATATCGTATGGGTCAAAAGACCCTTATTTAAGTTTACTTTCGTCTTCAATAATCCATTTCTCAGTCATTTATTGATGGATTTCAAAAATAATTTTTTTTTACTGATTTATCAGTTTTGATCTATATTTTAATTTCAATATACTATTAACAACATAATGAAAGTTCTCCATTAGGTGAGGACGATTTTGGCCATTTTGTGACCACTTGTGAAAACACATAAGACCTTACGTAAGATTTTATCTGGTCTTACAAAAAAACAATCAATTGCACTAAAACTCATAATTGACGAATTTTTATTAGATTTAGACATCGAAGTACTTACTACAAGTATGGATTTTGCGTAACAAATGCCAAAGCGGCACATAGAAAGTACGGCGGAGTCAATGGTAAAAGGTAGTAACGACCAACTTCTACTATTCGATTTTAAACTCTAATGTATTGACATAAAGTCACATTTTCTTTAAAACGAGAGACGTTTGGTTGGTTTTAAATGACACATGACTGAGTCGATGCTTTAAGCACATAGAATTAGCGAAGCCCGCCGCCGCCGCCGCCGCCGCGTTAGAATAGAAGCACTGTAAACATGCGGAAGGAGAGGATGTCATTCGCCGCTTAGTAGTCACGTGAGCGCTACGGTCGGAATAAGTATATGTACTGAGACAAATTGTGCTGTAAAAAGTTGTAAAAACACATTTAAAAATCAAAAAGGAATGTTTGATGGCGTTACATTTCACATGTAAGTTATAAATACTATTTAATTCGATATTTAAAGTTAACGTAATATTTTTGAGTTGGTCATGGCGGCGATCGATAGTGTTGGGTATTGAACCGTTTTTTGCATATCGATGGTTATTACAGCTATTGTATAATTCTGTATTTGTTGATATTGTTATCGTGTGATTTTAATATATTTTTTAATAAATTATTAGGTAATTACTATATCTAAAGAAGAAATAACGATTACCTAAATATAACAATATTATTTTTGTGCATATTCATTAAAAGTGTTGTGAAATAGAACTACTTTTTACAATATAAAATCCTTTGTTAAGATAAAGATTTTTTTCTTGTTTTCAACGAAAGAATACTTGACATTACGTCTCCTTTATAACACAGTTAAATAAAGTACATTTTGATTATTTAAAAGTTTTAATATTAATACAACATTTTAGTAGCAGGTCAAAAGGTTATTATTTCCGAATTAAAAATACAGGTAATAAAAATGTTTATTATTTATATTTTAGCTTTCCAAAAGACAATAAATGGAAAAAAGTGTGGATGGAAGCAATACAAAGAGAGGATAATTGGTTTCCTTCGAGTAAAACAACTATATGTTCTGACCATTTTGAGGGTAAGTTTATTGATACCTAATAGTAAAAAACGTCGTTATTTATTACCAGAAGCAATTCCAACGTTAAAATTGAAGAACAATATTGTGGAAGAAAGTGATAAAGTTGTTTGTGAAATAAGGACTGAACACGATGACGTGGAAATGACGCCTAGGAAAAAACGACTTGTTTCACGAATTAAATACATTACACAAGTAAATAAAAGGAAGCAAGGAAGCAAGGAAGCAAGGAAGCATAAATTATTGCAAATGCGTCAAAGACGTTCGACACGTAAAGTAGTTAAACTTGAAAATGTGATTGACCAAATGAAAGAAAAATTTTCTCTTCAAGGAAATCATGTGGAATTATTAAAATTAACTGGAGGTGCATGGAGTTGTTCAGAACTCATGCAAAGAAGACTTTCACCTAAGGCATATAATTATGTTCGGAAAATGTTCGGAACTATTAATGGAAATCCCGGATTAACACAAGAATCTTTCGTTGCCATAAAAGAAAAGGTAAGAAAAGAACGAGAAATTTTACTTTGATTGTTGTTGCTCACTTGTTGTAGATGAAATGGCATTAAGGAAACATATTCAATGGGACGGTAGCCAATTTTTCGGATATGTCAGTATGGGTAGTGCATTTGTTGTTTTGCTTGTTGCAATAAATTCTGACTGGAAAATTCCGTTCCACTAGGCTAGGCTATTTTCTAGTTAATGGCCTCAGCGGAGATCAGAGAGCAAATATTGTCTCATCGAGTTACAAGACGCTGGAGTTAGAGTGGTCTCTTTAACTTCTCTCTCGATGGTTGCCCAACAAATATTATATTAATATAGCCAATGTGTTAGGATGCAACCTGCTAATCAAGAAGAAATCGCCGTATTTGTTGATCCTTGTCATTGTTTAAATTTAGTGCGGAATAGTTTCTGAATAGTTGCGGAACGACGAAATCATAAAATGAGAACTTAGAAATGGGAAAATTTAGAATAATTGCGATTGTCACACATAAAATTTCAAAATAATATAATGAAAGTTAAGCTAGCCAGTCAACTTTTTAGTAAAAGTGTTTCTGTCGCTCTAAATTTTTGTGATAATAAATTAAATATATGTACCAGCATTCGAAAATTCGCAAGGGTTCCTAGAAGGATACAAGCAACCGCTAAATATTAATAACTTTGACTCAATATTCACTCTCTTAAATTATGCAGAAAATTATTTAAATAATCTTCATACTAAGGAAGAAAAATTTGATAAAAAACGAAATATTTACGTTACTGAAAAAGTAAAGCTTAAAGCTTTTGGTAAAAAATTTAATAAATAAATTTCTAAAACATATCCCAACATATAAACTCAGTCAAGATCATATTGAGAAGATCATATTTTTTTCTCTAATATTCGTGTGAAGGGCGGCCATAATAACATTTTTTTATAAAATTTGTCTATTTTAACTTGTTCATCAGTTGCACGATCCTTGGCCGTATTAAATTTATCAAATGAAAGGAACAGAATTATCTAATATAGAATAGAAAACGTAGAAAACTATAACAGTGAAATTAGAATTTTGGAAAACGATGTTCTTAGAATTTTCCCTGAATATAATTTATTATAAAATTTCTTGTGAAAACTGTGTATCTGCTTGTTTGGCGACAGAATCAAACAAACAAACAAAATCGGAGTGGGTTGATCTTTCCATCGGAGTACCTACTTCATGCGTGTTTCAAATATGCACTAAAACCGAACAATTTTTGAGATCTTTCCTTGTTTTGAACAGTAGGTACCTATTTATTAAAAGCACTTTTAATAAAACTTATTTTGTGACCCGTTTAATTAGGAATTTGATAGGAACACCAGTTCGATCAAGAACCATTAAATGTGCATAATCTGACAAAATTAATAATTGAAATATATCTCAACATTAGACGACCATCATTTCTAAAAGGCAATGAACAAACCTTTTTT
This sequence comes from Synanthedon andrenaeformis, assembly GCA_936446665.2. NCBI lineage: Eukaryota > Metazoa > Arthropoda > Insecta > Lepidoptera > Sesiidae > Synanthedon > Synanthedon andrenaeformis. Next base: position 111,208 of record OW387806.2, on the reverse strand, counting down.
CAATATATATAGAAGGAGGCAGTGGAGAGGGAGGAGAGGGAGGAGAGGGAGGAGAGGGAGGAGGATACTTTTTTTATATGGCGCGCGGGCGGTCGCATCACTACTCTATTCTATAGCGTCTCCCCCGCGCGGACATTTGTTTTGTTACTATGCTTCTATTCTTCTATTCGCGGCGGGCTATGGCGTGCGAAATTCATGGTCCCTATATTTAATGAGTCGACATACGTGTACACTGTACAGGCATCGAACCCGGGATCGATACCGATTTAAAAAACAAGCATGGCAACCAGCAACGTCGCTGACAGGTTCAGCTAGTTATATTATATTATATTATGAGTCATTAATTATTGACGAGGTCTACCGAGTTTTTTGCGAATTGAGCATTCCTCTCACTATTACTATTTATACACTTAACGCTTTAATATCACATTGTCGACTTTCGACCACATTGTCGACCGAAATGCGTCATTCGCGCAACAGACCTCTCGCCTTCGCCGTCAGTCGTCGCACTCTTCCGCGCGACGAAATCGAGACTGGCGCGTGACCGTTCACGTAGTCGTGGTCGCTTTGCGGCTGCGACTGCCGCTGCGTGTGTCGCTGCGTGTGTCGCTGCGCGTGTCGCTGCGGCTGTCGCTGCGAGTGTAGACGCTTGCTTATCGCCGCCGCGCTGTCGTCGTCGCTGTCCTCGTTGTAGCGCCGCGGGGTACGCGCGCGCAGCGAAACACCCGGCGAGGTGCGCCGCCGTCTATACTGCTGCAGAGGCGCGTCCTCGTCCGACGAGCAGCGCGGGCGGTACGAGCGGTCCGACTCGTAGCGGCCGCCGGTCTCGTCCGCCTCGTCGGCGTCCTCGCTGCACGACGAGGACGAGGTGTCGGCGTCGAATCGCTCGCGCGTCCGTTTAACGCGTCCGTTCGCTTCGACGCTGGACGCCCCGCTCGAGCGGATTCGCTTGCGTCTGCGCGCCAAGCGACTCTGCATACAAATTATTACTCTTAGTACCTTTTGAAACTAAAGCACTGGAGCAGACAGACAGACAATCGTTTGAAGTGTAATTTTGGCAAATAATAAGACGACGAGCCTTTTTTACCTCGACTGTACATGTACTTATGTTGCTGAGGTTTTTTAAAAGAATAGTTTTTAGAATTCTTATCCATTTGTTTGTACATGCTAATCTCGAACACGGCTGAACAGATTTAGATGAAATTTGGCACACAGATAGTCTATTACATGGATTAACATATGGGATAATTATTTTCCTTTAAAATGCAAGTAATGACGTGACTGACCGTGCCGTTGTCGTGTCGTGTCGTCCGTTGCGAGTTGGTCGTGACGTAGACGGAGCCGGAGGCGCGCCACGAGTCGTTGGCGGCAGCACTAGTGCTGGCGACGGGTTCGCTCGCGCTGGCGACGCTGTTGCTTTTGCTCTTCTTTCCCACGCCTTTTCCTGGAATTCATTTAGTTATAGCGGCAGGGCAGCCCGTTTGGCGACAGTAACCACCCCGCTATCCTCAATCCTACTATTGTTGCTCGTGCTATTGGCGACGATAGCCACCTACCATCAAGTGGACCGTTAGCTTGGTTGTAGACTTATTTAGATACACACATAAATAGAACACTTTTTATCTTCGAAAAATGCTACATTTCTGTCAAAAACGTAACTACAGCCAGACGTTAGTTTTTTTCTATTATTTTAGACGATGCCTCGGTACTTTTTTCCGGGAAGAAAGGTACCCTATGTCCCTTCTTGTATCCCTGACAACGTGTATGCAAAATTTCATCATGATCTGTCGAGTAGTTAAGGCGTGAAAAGGCAGCAGACAGACAGAGTTACATGCATACCTTTAGTGTGCATGTGCAATGGGGCGTCACTATCCCACGAATCAGCTCGACTCGCTGCGTGGACTCTTCGCGACGTGGCCGCGAGGGTCTCGCTTGATGATGAAGACTCTTTCCTTGCGGGCTGTCTCCTTTGTCTTCTCGGTCTTCTCGGCGCACTTCTTGTCCCCCTACTCCTCTTATTTCTGGACCACAACGCCTCGAACAGAGCCGACAGGCGTACTGTCATAGAGTAAATGCGACTTCTTTTGTTCGTATTGTAGAGACGACTGTTTGCAAACACTAGACGAACGTCTGCTGCGAATTCTTCAGCATTTTCGTACTCATTTCTTTGTAGGCGCGTGCGCACACTTCCCAAGTCCATTGGTCTCGCCACTACTGTCCGATAATCTGGCGCCTGCGACGGTGAGACCGGTCTACCGAAGGGTTCCGCATCAGTAGACGCCATCAAAGCTCTCAAAACCGTCCAGCATGCGTCTTGCCATCGCCTCCTTGGAGGGTCATCGTCTGACGAGTACGCAGCTGCCAGGCGATGGTAAGTGGTCAGCACGTCAGCGTCACGCCAGTTCCTGATGACGTGCAATAGCAAATCGCTGACTAGGCGCGCTTGACGTACAATAGGCGAGTGGGGTTCGTTGAAGCGCTCGGCGTTTCCCGCCAGGCAGCGCACGTCAAACTGTGCGGCGGCCAATCGCCGGTAGAAAAGGTTCTCAAAGCGCGCCTTAATAGTCGCCAAGTCTACCGGGTAGGGTACGACAAGGGCGTACGAGGGGTACGCCTGCAGGTCTACCGGTGCCACAAAAGGCTCGGCCACCGACAGCGACATAACCTTAAAAAACATATTTATTTTTATTTTATTAGGGTAAAACCAAGGCAGTTCAACTCCATGTATAGTAAATTACAAAAAAAAAAATAGTGTCCGACCGAAGCATTGGCCTCGGCCACCTTCGGCCAAAAAAACCACCTTCGGTAAAACCGGAAGCCGAAGTTTTCGCATGAGTGTATGTAGTGTCTTGTGACGTCACATGACAGTGTGCAGTGTCTTGTGATATCGCATGAGTGAATGTAGTGTCTTGTGACGTCACATGACGGTGTGCAGTGTCTTGTGATATCGCATGAGTGTATGTAGTGTCTTGTGACGTCACATGACGGTGTGCAGTGTCTTGTGATATCGCATGAGTGTATGTAGTGTCTTGTGACGTCACATGACGGTGTGCAGTGTCTTGTGATATCGCATGAGTGAATGTAGTGTCTTGTGACGTCACATGACGGTGTGCAGTGTCTTGTGATATCGCATGAGTGTATGTAGTGTCTTGTGACGTCACATGACGGTGTGCAGTGTCTTGTGATATCGCATGAGTGTATGTAGTGTCTTGTGACGTCACATGACGGTGTGCAGTGTCTTGTGATATCGCATGAGTGAATGTAGTGTCTTGTGACGTCACATGACGGTGTGCAGTGTCTTGTGATATCGCATGAGTGTATGTAGTGTCTTGTGACGTCACATGACGGTGTGCAGTGTCTTGTGATATCGCATGAGTGTATGTAGTGTCTTGTGACGTCACATGACGGTGTGCAGTGTCTTGTGATATCGCATGAGTGAATGTAGTGTCTTGTGACGTCACATGACGGTGTGCAGTGTCTTGTGATATCGCATGAGTGAATGTAGTGTCTTGTGACGTCACATGACGGTGTGCAGTGTCTTGTGATATCGCATGACTGTATGTATAGTGTCTTGCTACGTCACATGACGGCGTGAAACACTCACTTGCTCTATGTGTCCCGCTATGACTAAGGCGGCGCGAGGTTCGCAATCGCCCCTGGGCAGTACCGCCTGCAACTCCTCGGGCAGAACCGGTACAGCACCACCTCTCTCTGCTGGAAGCCTCGCGGGATCCAAAGGCTCCAGGTCCCAGGGCGAGAGCCTCTCCACCTCGCCGTTGTCCCACTGCACGCGAACCGACAGGAACAGCCTGGAGGCCGTCGCCGCCCACTCCTCGGCTTCCGACTCTTCGACCGCACCTGGATTCTCCCATGTCGCCTCCAGCACTACACCGGTCCACCACGCATCGTCTATCATACACCTACAATGGAATTTAATAAACTTTATATGCAGCAAAGGATATACAGGGTGGTCAAAAAGTCGTGGATCAAACGAAACAGGGAGATAAAGGAGGTAATTTCCAACAAAAAATCTTTCTCCAGCATGGCCATAACTTCATTGCACGAAAAGTTATGAATATTTTTGTTTTTTCAATGAAACTACCAAGTTTTTTTACAATTTAATCAATAAAAAATTAAATTGATTAAAAACAATAAAACAAAAGGTGTTATATTATGAATCGATAATGTATCAATACTACAAAAATTGTATTGCAGCTCTTGGTACCAAATTTAACGAGCAATGAATTATTTTCCGTAAATTTTGAAGCGTTACAAAAAATTATTTCTCACTTTAAGAGCACCATGTGAAAAAAAAATGTATTACGGAAAAGTGACCCTGTATTAAAAAAACTTGCTGATTTAATGCTGATTCAAATGAGGTACAACACTTTACTGGTTGACCTTTAATTTTGGTTTTATGGTCGTTTTTTCATATCAAGTTGCAAATTTTGAAAATGGTAAATTTAAAGGAAAATTTAGATTTTTGCTCATACATACTATGTAGTAATTTCAGATGCCAACATGAAATAGAAAGAACAATTATGACTTGGTAATTTTATTAAAATTCAAATTTTACAATAAATGTTCAAAGTTCCTACCTCTGACCATAATGCACAATCTGGACCACCTAATAAAATTCGCACGTAATCGGCGGAATGCACCTCTGTTATTAAGAATTTGTAACCTAGCAAACTCGAGCTTTTGTCGTAGTTCTTGTTCGGTGTTATTCTCTCCTTGATACACTATTTCTTTGAAATAGCCCCAAAAAAAAAAGTCTATTGGTTTTATGGTCGTTTTTTCATGTCAAGGTGCAAATTTCATTAAATAAGCCTTATTATTAATTTATTAGTTTATCATAAACAGGTAGTTTTTTGTACGTTGGAACGCTAGAACTGTTCTGTTCTTGTCACACTTAGGATTTATGAAATGGAGAGACACTCTTTCACACTAACCATTTAATCCTTTGTCAAAAAGTGTCAGTTCAGGTAACGATTTTTTACAAAATAATTTGAACCAAATACTCAACGAAGCTAAGATTCCTGAAGATAGAGTGGCAGAAATGTGGTTGCAACAAGACGGCGCCCCGCCTCATTACGCTCGAGCAGTTCGAGGACATTTGAAAGAGCGCTTCCCTAACCGGTGGATTGGTCGAGGCGGATCTATTGCATGGCCACCCCGGTCGCCCGACCTTAATCCAATAGACTTTTTTGTTTGGGGCTATTTCAAAGAAATAGTGTATCAAGGAGAGAATAACACCGAACAAGAACTACGACAAAAGCTCGAGTTTGCTAGGTTACAAATTCTTAATAACAGAGGTGCATTCCGCCGATTACGTGCGAATTTTATTAGGCGGTCCAGATTGTGCATTATGGTCAGAGGTAAGAACTTTAAACATTTATTGTTAAATTTTAAATTTTAATAAAATTACCAAGTCATAATTGTTCTTTTTATTTCATGATGGCTTCTGAAATTACTACATAGTATGTATGAGCAAAAATCTAAATTTACCATTTTCAAAATTTTAACCTTGATATGAAAAAACGACCATAAAACCAAAATTAAAGGTCAACCAGTAAAGTGTTGTACCTCATTTGAATCAGCATTAAATCAGCAAGTTTTTTTAATATAGGGTCACTTTTCCGTAATACATTTTTTTTTCACATGGTGCTCTTAAAGTGAGAAGTAATTTTTTGTAACGCTTCAAAATTTACGGAAAATAATTCATTGCTCGTTAAATTTGGTACCAAGAGCTGCAATACAATTTTTGTAGTATTGATACATTATCGAGTCATAATACAACACCTTTTGTTTTATTGTTTTTAATCAATTTAATTTTTTATTGATTAAATTGTAAAAAAACTCGGTAGTTTCATTGAAAAAACAAAAATATTCATAACTTTTCGTGCAATGAAGTTGTGGCCATGCTGGAGAAAGATTTTTTGTTGGAAATTACCTCCTTTATCTCCCTGTTTCGTTTGATCCACGACTTTTTGACCACCCTGTATAAAAAACATACATATAGTGATAGGCTATTTATGTCGGCTGATCATCGAAGCACTACAAGTGTGGATTTTGCGTGACAAATGTCAAAGCGGCACGTAGAAAGTACGCCTAAAACGGAATCATGGCGGATTCAATGGTAAAAGGTAGTAACGACCAACTTCTACTATTCATTTTACTCTAATGTGTTGACATAAAGTCACATTTTCTTTAAATGACAGATGACAGAGGTGATGCTCTACGCATATGTCGCTTATAAATGTTCCATAAAGTACCTAGTGTTTTGTGTGGCGTGCGAAATCCATAGTTATAGTACATCGATGCGGCTGAAGTTAATTAATATAATTAAGCCAGAAAGGTATAGTATAGTTACAATGTACTCTGTGGTATTACGATATAAATTACTCTGTGGCGTGACATCAAAGAGGTAATCTGAGAGTTTACGTCCGCGAATGGAGGTCGTTGTCGTATGTCCGTCCGCGCATCTTATAGTTGGAATTGTGGTTCTGATATATCGGTTGGACATTAAAAAAAGTATTTGGACTAAACATATAGTGCTTTCAATTAATGTACCCCAAGTGGACAGTTAAAATAGTACACTAAGCTCTAAAGGCTTTAAAGGATACCTTTAACCTAGGTTTTTTAAAGTTAACACTTTAACCGCTTGATTTTGTAGGAGTTTGCAGTTTTGTAGAGCTCCTAGCGCTTGACTAGTAGTATTTTTATTATTATTTTTTAAGAGAAACAAACTCAATGATATAAAAATAAACATTATACAAGTGGAGGTAAATAAACACGAAAACAATTGCCGGATAAATCTGCCTTTAATCCTTTAAACGAGCCTGGCGTTTAAAGGATTAAAGGCGGCTGTTGTACTGTGGCAAGTCTGCTATCACTAGCTCCATTATTACCTGAACCTCTCCCCTGGACTCCATCTTCTTCTGCTTGCACAGTCGAACTGCTGTTTTAAAACTAGAAAGTCAATCACGTCGGGCATGTCGTGATATCTCACTGTGAACCTGCGAGGAGTAGGAGACAGGGAACAGGCCAGTTTGAGGCACGCGACCCTCGGAGGCCTTATAACGTAACGGATTCCGACAATTTGAACCAGTTCACAGTCGTACACTTGGGTCTGTTCCCAGGGTTTGTCTCTGGCTGTCAGTCGGTAAAGGTCTTTCTCGGCCACCGCCTCCAGATATCTCTGGTGGCCCTGAAAACGACACAAAAGCAAGTACTATAGTTTCGCAGTCATTAATGCTACTGTAGTCGGCAAATTCTGTGGCGTCGCCTGTTTCAACTGTGTCAATTGGCTCAATTTCGACGACTCAACATTTTGTGCGTATGTCTCGTCTACCTCGCTTATATTAGTCTTTGTTTTAAGGAAGGAATAAAAATAACTTTTTTTATATGACCGATTGCTAAAGTTTTATCAATAATACTAAACATAATGAACTTACCAGTCTAAAGTACAAACACTCGTCGCCCATCTGAGGATGGTATGGCGCTTTTCTGGGCGCCACCGCCGTCAACCACTCTCCCACGCGATACGCCTCGGGCAATTCACCTTGCGTACCCTGCGTACCCTGCGTACTGTGCGCACCTTGCGCGCCTCGCTTCGTTTTCTGCTCCCCGGGACTATACCTCCTTGCCGCTACCGGTCTTCGACGGGCTCTGGCAGGGGGCGCCAAAGAAGCGCCCGCCTCCCAATCCGAGTAATCCGAGGAGCCGGATGTCGTCGAACTCGATTGGGTTGAGTTCGCCGAGGACGAGTGCGATCGGGACAGGGACGGAGGGGCGCGGCGGCGTCTGGGCGACGGCGAGCGGGACGGGGTCGGCGAGGGGGTCAGTCGCACGGACGAATCCGTGTCCGAAGAGGACGCGCTGTCTTGGGGAGGTGGGGACGAGGGGGTTGCTGGGATGGGGGGGGCGGGATGGGCGGTCGAGTCGCCCTTCTTGCGGCCGACTCGCCTGCGGCCGGGCACAGTGACGCCGGCGGGCGCTGTGCTGATCATGAGAGGGCGTCGTCTCATTTCGCGTCTGTACCAAGACAGTTCGAAAGCGTTAAGCTCACCGCTGAAAGTAATAAATTAATATATTCATACAAAATTGTGCCCAACGCGCCTAAAGCATTTTTCACTTAATAATATCATCTGTAGATCAACTTTTAAAGATGATTTAAATTACCTTTCTATATTATACAGATACCTTCAAAATTAAAATTTTAAAATCATTTATATTGTTAATTTTAGCCTGTAGCCAATCTTGAACAAAATCTCTTAGCTTTTAAGTCTTCTGTTTCAGCTTTGGCCGAAGATTGTGACGATAGCCGATAAATCGGCTTCGGCTTCGGCCAGAAAACACAAACTAAACTTTTTTTTGGGAAATCACTTAAGAGAACTCACCAAGTCTGCTCTATCCTGTCTAGCACTGCACGCGACAACGGAGGCACCATTAGCCTCGGCCCGTACGGGACATCTAGGGGGTCGCCTCTTTGCCACGACCCCGCAGTGTGTCTGACCCCTTCCCCCCTCCAAACCCCTCCACCGGCTGCGTGGCCCGCTGGGGCCTGACCATGCTCTTGGGGCCCAAACTCCACTGCGTGATTTGCTGCCAGCAACTCATCTATTATCAGGTCCAGACGACTCCTGGCCTGTTCTGCAGCGTGAGGGGACGGAATCAGCTGTTGCAGGGTCAAAGCTTCCCTTCCCGGGACCAGTCTTTGCAGTTCCGGGGGGTGCGGAGCCCCCTCGACGTCCACCAGGAAGGGGGGCGGCATGAGATGCGGCGGCATCTGGGTTTGCTCGTCCAGAGCCCCCCCGGAGGCGTCTCGGGTCAGGGGCCTGTAGTCCGTGTGGAAGAAGAGTTCGGTGGGCAACTCCTTGAGAAGCCTGTGACCGGCTCCGAGGCCGAGGAGTAGAAGGTGGCCGTGGGAGTCCGAGGCTGCGACGGAGGCGCCGTCGCCCCATTTGGCGTCAAAAATGGCTCCGTCCCCCTGACCCTCGATTCGGTTGTGGAAATGAGCGAGCACCTAGTACAAATGTATAGTTACATAGGCTGTTTTACGCAACTTAGTCCGCCTAACTTTATAAAATGTAGCCTATGTTACTCGCTGATAAAGTAGCATTGTTTGGGTGAAAGAATTTTTAAAATCGGTCCACTAGCTTTTGAGTTTATTCATTATGTTAATTTTACTGCTTTTATTTTTATCGTTAAATAACTAAATAAATAAACAAATTAGTATACCTCTCCTGCTGCTGCGTCCCAAACGAATAACTGTCCATCGTGACCGGCCGACAGCAGAACCGCTGGCAGAAACGGATGCGCCTCTAGCACGTACGCCTCATCCGAGTGGCCCTTCAACACTCTCGTCTGTCTGTGCGTACGCGAACACCACACTCTCACCGTATTATCCGACACCGCTGTCATCACGTATGCGTCACTCCTATCCCAACACACCATCGTCACTTTTAGTCTTCGACTCGAGTCCGAGTCCGCTTCTGTCCTGAGCGTCACGTGACGCCACTGAGTCGCGTGCAGCGACCACAAAGCCGCCGTCCCGTCTTTACTGCCCGACACGAAACGCAGCCCGCGGTGAGCCCACGCGACACTGTCCACCGCGTCCGAGTGGGCCGCCGTCTCCAACACCCTCCGCGGACTGCCGCACTCCGCGCCGCCCTCCGACTCGACCGCGTACACGCGCACGTGATGATCCGCGGACCCCGCCGCGAGGTACGCACCTCCCGCCGACCACGCCGCGCAAATCATGTGACAAGCGCCCGGCCTCATTCTCTCCACGTATTGCACGGGTTGTGACAAGAATTGTCCGTCCGGTGAGCATGTCCAAAACGCGACCGACCCGTCAGTTGATGTCGACGCTAACCAACGTAAATCTGAGCGTGCGGGAGGAGCCCAATGCACAGATGTTATGGTGCCGCCGTGAGCGTGCAAAACAGCTCTCGGAGCTCCAGTGGCCAAACACCAAACTCTCACTAAACGCTCAACAGATCCGGCCGCTAACAACGCCGAGTCCTGCGACGCGCACACATCCGTAATCTCAGCGCCGGCGCCCCTCAAAGTGGCGACAGGTCTCCCGTCCCTAGCGCTCCACACTTTGACCAGCAAATCATCAGCTCCCGTTATGACGAAACGACCGGTCCTTTCGAATACTAGGCAGTAGACGGCGGACAGGTGACCTAGAGTGCGTCTCTGCAGTCTCATCCCACCGAGGAGTCGTCTGGGGAATAAAGACTCTCCCCCGCGCCCACCAATCAAGGACGCGGGACCCGAGCCCAGCTCTCGGTATAGCAAGCGTCGCACTGCAAAAGAAACGCATTATTGGGTTTAAGAGCAGGCCCCACGAAAAAAATTCCTACGCTCGCTCCGCCCACGTCCCGCCACCCGAGAGTTACAAGTTGCTCGGCGGCTCTCTAGGATTTTTTTTAATATATCGCAAGATACAGCTTACGTAAGGTTGAATATTGCGTACATTATTTGAAGCATGATTTGGTGTGCACTAGCTCGGAACTAAACAACGTAAGTCTCAAAATTGTTTTCGTTAATTATAGGAGTAAAAATAAACCTAAGTTTATTTTATTTTGACAATCACTGGTAAACAATGTTTCCTTGCTACGAGCAGTTTTTTGGCGATATAACTCAAGCCGTTTAGTAGAAAAATGTAATATTCTCCGGAAAAGGCTCCGATTTCGATCAAAAAATGTATCGAATGAAAATCACCTAATTATGTTTCTGACTTGAGAATCTACAGATAAAGGTCTCAAAATATATATATGTAAATTCCACATTGATCAGATATGTGGTTGACTCAGCACATTTATTTAAAGTTCCCTTAGTTTCATAGGGCCTGGCCTTAAATGGGAAGGTACATTATAAATTTTGTGTCAAGATCCGCGGATACGGATACGGATCTTAACTTTCTTATCAATCAGTGTCAGTGCGCGTTACTTGAACAATAGTTAGTTGACGCCCGCCACTTGACTCTTTGCGTGACAGGCAGGACATGTTTCGATTTGCATTGAGGAGGTTGTTTCAAATTCTGTGTTCTTTTTTAAGTTGCAAAATCAAGGCTTTTTCATTGATTTGAAGTAAAAATGCATCAAAGTACTACACAACTATGGATTATGCGTGACAAATGCCAAAGCGGCACATAAAAAAGTACGCCTAAAAACGGAATCACGGCGCAGTCAATGGTAAAAGGTAGTAACGGCCAACTTCTACTATTCGATTTTAAACTCCAATGTGTTGACATAAAGTTACATTTTCTTTAAATGACAGACGTTTGGTTGGTTTTAAATGACAGATGACAAGAGTTGATGTCACTTTTAATGTTCCATAAAGTTCCTAGTGTTGTTTTTGTGTTGCGTGCAAAATCCATAGTTGTAAAAATGAGAAAAACTCACCGACGGAGTGGTCCTGCTTGAAGGAGGCATATTTGGGCTTGGGTCGCACCAAAGTCTCGCTGAGCAGCGAGAGCCTGGCCCTCACTCTGAGCAGCGAGGGGTCGGCTGCGGAAGGACCCACTCGGACCAGTCGGAGTATCTGTTGGCACACGGTGGCCAGTCGGAGCCATGACACGTCGCTGTGCTGTGAATCCTGTGCACACATTCTCCGTATCAATTTCACTGCTTATTAATAAATAAGCATTTTTAAAATCGGTCCTAAAGTTTTTGAGTTTATTCATTACAAACAGAAATACAAAACTTCTCTCTTTATAATATTACTCTAGCTGTTTTTAGCTTTCAATAGGTGAAAGATTTTCAAAATTGGTCCACTAGTTTTTGAGTTTATTGATTACAAACAAAAATACAAATCTTCTCTCTATTACAGATAAGGTAAGATTATTTATTTAATTATTTAAATATTCAAGTTGATTATAATATATGTCTTATATTTTGTTATACTTTGTTGTCCTCAGCATAATGTTCAATAAATGTGTCATATAGCAAAAAACAAATATTTATATCTTTGTGAGAGTATGTAAACATTAAGATTGCGTAGTGTCATAATATTTACTTTGTTTTATTTAAGTTCTATGTTTATCTGTATTCTAATTAACTATATTTTCTCCTTTTAATAAAGAAAGAAATTATTTGCAAAGATGACAATTTATAATTTTGAAATCTTCACATAGTATAAAGTCTGTCCCTTTGTATGTATGCTTAGATCTTTTAAACTACGCGACGGGTTTTAATGCGATTTTCACTAATGGAAAGAGCGTTAAACAAGGCAGATTTTTATATATGTATTATCACTAGCTGTTGCACGTGAGTAACTCGCTGATGTTGTAGCTTTCTATATGTGGGAATTTTCAAAATCGGTCCAGTACTTTATGAATTTATTCATTACAAACATACAAACCATGTCTCTTTATATTAGTGCAAAAAAATTGCAGGCGTGCGAAGCCGGGAGCGGGTCCCTAGTAGCCTATAAAACTATATTGATAATAGCCTATATACAGGATGGAAAAATAAGTCGGGCCATGGAGGGAAACTACCTTAAATCCTTAAGTTGGCTCATTTTACATAAAGGAGACATTCCTTTATTTTTAAAAAGAAACAAAACTGCATTCAAAGATTTTCTAAAACTCACTTGGCTCGCCCGGGACTCGAACCAACTAAAATTAAAAAAAAAAAAAACAAACACTCGCTATTTTATTATACTAATCGCTAGGATTATTATTCAAGATAAATTTTCTCTAACAAACATTTCTCTTAAAAATCAAAATGAACGTAAAATAATTTACTTTAACTTATTTAAATTAACTTTATTTTATTATCAATTTGTTATACTTAAATTATTTAACTGATATTTAAATAAGGGCCCAACTTATTTTTCCACCCTGTATATATTAAATTTGAATATTGCCGCCACAATTGAATCCAACTTCGATCGGCAATCTTCGGAACAATTCGTACGAAATCAACCACTCCTAGCAGAAATAAAAACGCATTCGTCTGTTAGAGCGAGACGGAGCTAACGACGCTATTCATTTGCAACGCGACAGAAAGAGACAACGATATGTGTAATTACGCAAACTTCTTGTCATCGCGTTGAAACAGAACATTATACATATTGAGATTTGAAATAAAATATATAAAAACTACAAATTTATCAATAAAACACGATAAATATATTTTCTACGAATTTCTATTGAATTCTCGCGATCATTTTCGTGTATTATGTAAATTAAAAAATTTTGTATTTATTTGTATATTTGAGTTGTTTTCATCGCATTTTCAGCTGAAAATGTAAACAAAACGCACAAATTCAAATAAAGAATACAATAAACCCACCAATTCTGTAAAAGATTGCGCGTGCTCGCGGCCCTCCCAGTCGAGTCGTCGGGGCAACACCTGTAAGGCAACGAATCGCATAAAAAAGTTTTCAGAAAAGTTTCAGCACAGTTTGACAGCCTACACCACGTGCGTTTGCTATCAAAACAACAATATAAGCTCTAAACCCGGCACTGGGAAAGCTTCGACTCACCTCAACACTTTCCAGCTCTTTTAGCAGTGTCTGTGAAATAAAAACACGAATTAAGCCTCGATTACGACGGACAAATAATATTTACACGCATTTTCGTCTAATTTACCTTTGCAGTTTCCTTTAGTGGCCCGCCGGAGAGAAACTTCGCTATCAGAAAGTATAGTTCTGAAACCGGGAAAGCTACGATTATACGACCTCGTATTTGAGACTAGTGCATTTTCAAGCTAAATTTTGAAGCACTGAACTTACCAGGAATCACCCTGAGCTCCTCGTTGGACTCCTCCATAGCCTAGGTTTCAATTTTAAGGGCTAAAACAGATATTACACATAACAAACACTGTAAAAAATCGCGAAACATTTCAATTTACATTGTTGACCAGATATATGCAACCTCCTGTAATAATAGCAAAATGGCGTACGTAGTGAAGGTAAAACGGTTTCGTGCTTACTTAGCAGATAAAACAGTTTTCCAATTAGTATACTTAATATGGCATAGATGGCGTAACCTGCTCAACATAGAATATGACAACAAATATTTTGGTCATACATTTATGTACACATCTAATTTATATTTAAAGTAATTTTAGAAATATTACTTTAAATATATTTTTGTCATAATATATGTTTGAAATAGTGACGGGGAAATGATAATTGTATAAATTTTACTGGTCTGTGTACTGTCACATCAGTGTCAAGAACGTTACAAAAATAATAATGATTATGAGTGAATATTAAAGTTAACAAAAAAGATAATTCGATCACGGAGAATAAAAATAACGACGACCAACACTATGTACACCAAAATGAGGAACGTCTACTAAATCAATAAACTGTCGGACGGTCACTATTAGTCGGCGCTGTAGTAGCATCCGGGTCCACACATGCATTTTCCGTTCTCGTTAATATAGATATTTGTGTATAAACTATAATTATACGACTTTGTATTCAATACAGACTTGAAACAGCTTCCCTTGCGAGTATGTAGGCAGTGTTTTGTGCTTTCGCTGTTAAAGAATCGGTACCACAGAACACTATATGTCATATGGTAAATTTTATTTCTTCTGTGGTCCCGCTCGCTATTGGGGGGAAAGTAAAATAAATCTTCGCTTCTTTCAAATTATGTTGTTTATTTTATTTGCTGTTTATTTAATTATGTTTTAACTTTAAATTTTGATACTAAATACTTAGGAGTGCGATGGAGTGGGCATGTCTATGCCGCAAGAGCAAGTCTGTTGGTCCTTTCGTGTACGACAGAGGCGTAAGGTGCGAAATAGAAGATGACGGCAGCATCTTCGATGCCACCGGCCGGCGGCGGTTTCCTATTTACATCAGTAGACAGTCGTACGGAATGATTTTCGTCGAGACAGAGACCGCGATGCGTTACATACAAGCGCATCGGGCCATATATGGACGCTGTAACTGCAAAAGGACAGTCAGGATACACAGCTGCAAGTATGTTCTACAGTTTTGAAGTAAATACCTTTGGGAAGCAATTGAGAACATCCCCCGATTTTATGTTCTGCCATTTACTTTATGTACTTAATCCCCAAGGTAGACCGTTAAAATCATAATATTAATTCATAGATTAGGTTTCTCCAAGAAACCTAATTGAAATTTAAATGAATATAAATTTAAATTTACCTGGTTTTCGGAAAGTCAAGATCCTGAGAAGAAATCCCGAAAGAAACTCAGGGTACCATAACTTTTGTCATCTTTAAAATAATAACAATTACAATAATTTCAATTAATTATACACAAAATCAAAGTATATACAATACTAAACATAGTATGAGCTCAGAATAGCTCAAATCCAGGCTTCATTGTCGCTTAAATAATCAGAGATTTTATTTAAAGCACGCTCCTTAACCTTTTGACCACAGGGCTTGTTTAAGTATTTCTCTTGGCTATGTTAAGTTATTATTTAAACTCTATAATATTGTTTCCATCACATTATGGATAGATAAGAAATGAAAGACAGAGAAAAAGATGGGAGGATGAAATCAGGGAAATGGCAGGTACACTATGGAGAATGAAGGCTTTGCCAAAAGGCAAGCTGACACGGAAAGGGAAAACCAAATAAAATGTAACAATACTTCCTGAAAAAAAAAAATGTAACGAAAAGAAATATTGTAAAATATTATAAATAAAGGCTTTATTTATTTATTTTATAATATTATTTGACAGATGTGAGTGCCGTTGCAACGAGCACTTTAGGAGAAAGAACAAGCAAAAATGGTAAGACATTAACCCCTTACCCTTAATCCTTCTATGGTCCGCAGCACACTTGCAGCTCTTATGACGTTGCTTGTGTTATGGCAACGGTAGCCATCTATCATCAAGTGGACCGTCAGCCTGTCTGTCGACCTTGACCTTGTTCAGCTTTTGTCTATAGAAAATAACAATTTTAACAAAAGCCCAACATCTTTATTGCTATTACACTTTTGATAAGCTTTATAGCGACATGAGGTCAAGCGTTACATTGCTTACTAGCTGTTGCACGCGACTTCGTCTGCGTAATTTTACAAAATATAGCCTGTTACTCGCTGATAATATTATCTATTAAAATTCGTTGATTATTATCTATTCAACTCACAACAACTTATGTATAATCATATTCAGCAAATAAATTAATTTGAATTTGGAAATATAGCATTCTATAGGTGAAATACTTTTTAAAATCGGTCTAGTAGTTTTTGTGTTTATTCATTACAAACATACAACAATACAAATCTCTCTTAATATAGTATAGTATAGATATATATTTTAAATTTAAAAACGCGGTAGAAGTCGCAAGCACCGGCTACTTTATAATTAATATTAGTATGAACATGGATTTTCACTCACCACATTGGTTTTCTACAAACATTATCAGCTACGAACTGAAGAGCGTTGACCAAGCAACACAGATCGAAAACTCAACAACGACCGTTGACATAGCAGTCCAAGTCAACACGACCCAAAAGACCAAAAAGACCTGTGACCAACAAGCGAGTATTGAAAGCGAGAAAGAACTGAGTCACGAGCTGACAATTCCCGACACGAGTGTCTCAGCGTTGCGTTGTTTCCTGAGTTTCAATGCGGACAAACAAATATTGACCAAGTTCGACTCGGACGAACAGTTTCGGTTAAAGATGTTGTACAAACTCCAACCGCTGGTCCACGTGGAGAGATCTCCTCAAGTCAAGGAGCTGATGCTGAAGAGGTTCGCAGAGGGGCTAGGTTTGAAACACGTAGCCGATGTTCAGCAGGACTCAATGGACAGGTATCAAGAATTTTGTGCATTTATTTATTTATTATTGATGTATATTTCTCTATGTTTTTTATGATATCTTTATTTATGTATGTTTCTATTTATTTTTTTTCAAATTTACTATATATTATGGTGTAATTGCTTTTTCCCCCCTAATAAAGTAAAATAAAATAAAATAATTTAGCAGTCATTTGGGCAGCCCGTTTGGCGGCAGCAACCACCCTTTGGCAGAAGAGCACAGTGAAATAACATCATGTGTGCTGTTGTGTTTCGGTGAGTGAGTAAGGGATGCCAGAGCTCATTACCCCATCCCTTACCTTTAATCGCTGGTAATAGGCAGCACATGTGGCGTTTCTTGTGTCATGTGGCGTTTCTTGTGTCATATGGCGACGGCAGCCACCCACCATTAAGTGCACCGTTAGCCTATCTGCCGACTTTGACATTAAAAATAATAATATTATTATATATAAGATCTTCCAGGTGCCATTGAGAGTGCATCTTATTAGGTTACCAGCTAGTTATTTTACATTTTTAGGAATGAAATTTCCTCAGTGGATGTTTACATAATAAAATGTATTAACTGACGAACTTGACGAAGTTTTTAACCCCCTTCAGTTTAGATTCTGCGTTGATAATCACTCAGGGATATACTTTGACTAATTGTAACTTGGACAATATTAGGTAGGTATTTTGAAAGAATTAAGGAAGTGCTGTATACTCTACATGTACCCTTTAGCCGCCAGTCGGATAATTATTTTCGTGTCCATCTCGCCAGAGCCGTATATATGTATATGTATACGACAAATTGCTCTACTTGTATAATGTTTATTTTTAATTTTACGAGTCAGGCGCTAGGGCCACGACAACTACAAAACCAAAGGGTTAACGAGACTTCTTCATTACGCAATCGACCTTTAGCGCTGTTTTTCTCCAAACAGCAACTCGAGAGCGACGCCACTATCTTCGCGTAACTCGCGTCGTAATGTGCCTTCTTCTTCATCTTCTCCCTCTTCTACTTCTGCTTCTTCTTCCTCCTCTACCTCCTCTTCTAATTCTACTTCTTCTTCTTCCTCCTCTACCTCCTCTTCTTCTTCCTCTTCTAATTCTACTTCTTCTACCTCCTCTTCTACTTCTTCTTCTTCCTCCTCTACCTCCTCTTCTTCATCCTCTTCTTCTTCGAGGCAACACAGAGACAAGGACAGTTCTGACGACTTCGAAGCTCCCTCGAAGCGGAAGCAGCTCCCATCATCAAAGCGGTGAGTATCGCGTCCCCTGTGAGACCACCAAGTAAATTCAGTTAATTTGATATTGTTTTTGATAGCCTCCCTTTTTATTGCCAACCATCGAAGTATGGATTTTGCGTGACAAATGCCAAAGCGGCACATGTCAAGTACGCCTAAAACGGAAACATGGCGGAGTCAATGGTAAAAGGTAGTAACGACCAACTTCTACTATTCGTCTAAACTCCATTGCGTTGACGTAGTCACATTTTCTTTTAATGGCAGACGTTTGGTTGGTTTTAAATGACAGGTGACACGTGTTCGTGTCACTTTTATGTTCCATAAAGTTCGTAGTGTTTTGTATGGCGTGCGAAATCCATAGTTGTAGTACATTGATGTTGCCAACACGCAACCTGGAATCGCAGTGACATTCTCACATCTGCTTTACTGTAGCAGGACTAAAAGGAGAGACGTCGTCAAGCCAAAAGTGTTTAGACTCGACAAGAAGACAAGAAAAGATGACCATCGAAAAGGAGACAAGGAGAATAACTCCGCTAAAAAGCAAAACTCGCGCGAGTACACTCCGCTGGAGGACGCCGCCATAGTGCGGTGGATTTGCGTCGGCGGCGCCAGTCGCGAGCGCAAAGTCAAAGGGAACCAGATCTGGAAGCAGCTGCAGGAGGAGTACTCTGTGCTCAGCGGCCAGGAGCGCTCGTGGCACTCGCTGCGCAACCGCTACTTGCGCCACATCCTGCCCTCGCTGCAGCGGCGTGGCGACGTCGCCACCGCGGTCGCCACGCGGCTGCGAGCGCACGCCGCCATGGGCCAGGCCAAGCCGGCCCCCGACCCCGCTAAAGAGAGCGTGCGCACGGTCAGCGCGTGGTCCCTCCGTCCGCGGACCCCGCGACTCTCTCACACGCCAAACGACCCCCGTGACCCCCTAAACCCCCTGAACCCCCCGTCCCGACGACGCCCCCTCTTTAACCCTCGCTCGGTCGGCGACTGAATCCGACACGACCTTCAGCGCGTCTCACGCCAAACGACCCCCTCAACCCCCTGTCCCGGCGCCCCCTACAACCCGCGACATATTTAAATAATGAATGTAGTTACATATTTATAAAATAAGCGTTAAATAATAGGTTAAAATGTTTTCTCTTTTTTAATTTAGTTCAAGTTTTATACGATAGAGAATCTTAAATTATAATTAGGTAAGTATATGTATTTTCTTAATAAAACAAAATTAAAAACATTTTTGTAAAAAAAAAACCTTTTTGTATTATTTTTCAGACTGACTCATCCACATGACTATTACTTTCCGTTAAACTGACGTTACTAGCACAACGATAAAAAAATTGTGATAAAAATAAATTGTATTTAAAAATTTATTAGCAACAGTAAAAAAAATTTGAATATCGCAAAAAATGAAAAGTTAAAGCTGTCAAAGTGAGCGCGCGATAAGCGCGTGACATACTCTTTGCGCGTGACGTCGCGTTTCTTTGTGACGTGTTCCATAAAACTGATATAAGCATAGAATAAGATATAAGCAAGTAATATAGTACTCTGCGTAAGATTTCCTATATCGCACGGGACAACATATTGAAATATTTATAATTATGTAATTTATATTATAACAAATTAATACTTGTCACTTCAATTTATCATATCTTATTTTATAGCAAACTAGCGACCTGAGCCTGGCTTACAAAGCCAGGCTCAGGTCGCTAGTTTTAAACAAAATCCTTATTTAACGCTCTTTCCATTAGTGAGAATCGCAATACGTTAGTATCTACTATTTAGTTTGTGGAATCGCATTAGAATCCGTTGCGTACGTGATGCGTATTTTACAAGATCAATGACAGTCGCTCTAAAACAAATATCGACCACATAGATATCATCGAAGAATAATTAAATATTTGTTGTTCTACTGTATTGTGAAGTTGATACCTGTCACTGTCACTGTTTTGGACACAGAACACTATATGCTCTCACAACAATACGTGAACAATACCAATAAGAGTTTTAAAATGTTGAATAGAAAACTTAAAAACTAAAAGTACGATATTTATTACTCTTCTGAGTTGTAATACGTAATTGTTTTGTTAATTTCACCATAATATTGTTATTACATATCAATTTCATTCGCAAAATCGTGTTAATATTGCACTTAGTGTGAGTTATGAGTATGTCGGGTGGGCCTTGCTTCTACATGCGTGATCGAAAGTGCGAATTCGACGATGATGGAACTTTTACAAATGCTTACGGCCATCGGATGCTACCCATCTTCACTAGGTTGAAACTTGATGGCTCCATGACGTGCATCGACACAAAGATAGCAATACGTATTATACGAACGGTGCGGACTAACCAAAGACGCGCCGCCAGAAAAGGAAGGCTGATCAGGACGCATTGTTGCAGGTTTGTTTGGTTTTTATGTTACCGTCGCCCGACGAGCTGATCCGGAAAATCTTTGAGGTTATTTTCCAAAATTGACCCCTGAAACAGTGTCGAGGCAAGCACCTTCACCATTGATCTAACTAATGGGTATTTATTAAGTAGTATTGACTATTATGTATTGTAACAGATGCACCTGCAAATGCCCAGCCGCTTGGGGAGTGCCCAAAAAGAAGGACCAACATAACGGGTACGTTATTAACCTACTTAGGAAACATACCCATACTTAAGGACGTAGGGTACATTTCATCCATAAAAAACTACTATTTTCCGAGGGACCATCTAAAATAAAATAAAAAAAAAAACTGTCCAAAGTGTTATAGCAACTAGTGGTCAATTGTAATATTGCTTATTTATTTTTTAATTTCGAATGCGGACGAAGTCCCGGGCACCAACTAGTTAGTAGGCTAGTGGCGATCACAATATTTCAGCAATGGACGAAGTGATACTGGTTCTCTAGCAGACCAGAAATATCCACTAAGAAGATAATAATAACTAGTAGGCTATATTTTATAAAGTTACGTGAATGAAGTCTAAACATTGATTAAAAGAAGTTAACTTTAAACAGGCAAAAAACAATAGAATATCTCCCTTCTTTTCAGTCTGAACGCCATCACTCACGAAGACAAGCAAAGACACAAAGCGAAACTAGTCGATCAGACGACCCAGGTCACCAAAACCAAGATAGACACCGCTGTGCAGGTGGACACGACTAAGAGACCCTCCGCAGACAAAGTGCTATTCTTTGTCAGGAAGAAGGACAGAAGAGTACTTCGCTGGCTAGTCATTTCCGAGTCGAACTTGATCGTGTTGAGTCGGTTTCTGGGGTTGGTCAAGTTCAACACGGACGAGTGGTTCCGAACGCACATCTTGCATAAAGTGAATCCGCTCGTGCACGTGGAACGTTGTCCGAAGATCAAAGAGATGGTCATAGAAGGATTTTCAACGAAGTTAAACCTGAAACATGTAACGGACGCACGGAAAAATTCAGTCGACAGGTATGTACACGGCGTCTAGGAGTCTAGGGTATGCAATATTTGCTTGGTTTTTGTATTTGAGTTTTATTAATACGTTGAATTACACTACAGTCCAGTTTGTAGGGACAAAAAAATGCCTTTGCCTTCAAAAAGTGGAGGACGAACCATTTTTGACATAATATGTTGTTTTAGGTAAGTATGGATCTTTAATAAAAATCCAAATTTTCGACCCTGAGAATCGCTCGAGCTGCCATCTTGAATTGAATATCCTATAATTGGTTTTTTTATTTTAGAACTTAATTCTCGGTAAAAGTACCTAGGTACATACAGACTGGACAACTATATGGATTAAAAGAGTTTTTCAAAAAATAATTATCTGTTGCCTATGAAATAATAATAATTTAATGTTCCCCGATGCACTGCTATTATTTTTATAACATATGCTCGGGGCAGGGAACTGGTTCTTTTAAAGTAATGTTGTCATGTTTATTATTCATGCAAGCAGTTGTGTTTTTGACATATTTTTATTGTATTATTATTATTTTTTATTTTATTTAAATTTATCTGTATTCATTAGACTTTAAGGTAATGGTCTATGGCCGTGTGTGTGTATTTTAACTAAGGGTTCCTGCGGAAGATCAGTGCTGGTCTATGCTAGCAAAACACTGAGTAGGGACCTTTTTGTAACTTGTTACTTTTTTTATTTTTTATTTCTTACCGTTATTGTTTTTTTTTCTTTTCTTTGTATGTTACTAAGTTGCAAATAAATAAATGATTGATTGATTGATAACATTCGTTATAATGGAACTGCATTAATATCCACATAACCTCTTTAAAAGTTTCGTCTAGTAACTGCAATATTAGTTGTACAGAATTAATGCGTATTTTCATGGGATTAACATGTTAATTGTCACATAACGCGACGTCGCGTGAAGCGCCTCACGGTGTGGCCGATAACGCGACGTCGCGTGGTGGTGGCGTCTCACAATAATGTACGAACCATAAAATAGCAGCCGCAGCGTATTTATTGGCTTCTGGTATTTGTTTTGACCACTAGGGAAATACATTCAACGATTTTATTATTTCATTGGTTAATTGATTTTTTATGTAATTTGGTCCAACTTAAAAGACAGGATAGTTTATATCTCATTTTGTTTATTATTTTTTTGCAAATTATATAATATTATTAACATAGCGACGTCTGTTGATACCTATTCAATCCAGCAATCATTTATCTGTGAGTTCCAAAAGATTCTAACAGATGGCGATGTAAGGTAATTTTATCAGCTGGATTGAGTAAAAAATTGCATGCGAAGCCGGGAGCGGGCCACTAGTCATTATGTATAATTATTTGAAACTTTGTTTATTGACAAGCGGAAACCAGAGTAAGCCAAAATCGGAGACACAGTCCTCGCAAGAAGACAACAAGTCTTCTTCGAGCCAACAGAGAGGAGCTCCCTCATCATCATCAGACCGGTGAGTGTCCCTACACCCCAGATACTGACTGACAGACATTACACGCAACTGTAGTGTACCTATACTTGTCCAAGTCTAGACTTGCACAAGTTAACCACATTCCAAAGTATATACTTGAGCAATATCATTTCTAAGAAAATGAACATTCACAGACGTGTTGTTACGCGATGGATGACGCTTTGGATGGATTAATATTTGTAAATATATTAGGGGAATCAAATATAAACTAGACTTTTAAAAATTATTTTGTTTGAAAAAAATAAATAAAAAAATTAGCAAGTCTTAGGAGAGGCTTACATCCAGCAGTGGAGAGACACAGGCTGATGATGATGATGATACTAAAGTAGTCCGAACAAGGCTTAATTAAGGCATTAACAAGCCTTAATTTGGGATAATTAAGGGCTTAATTGAGCGCTTTAAAACATCCTTTATAATGCGCACTGCCAAGGTTTGGAACTCCTGAGTTCATATAACCCAAATATTTCAAAGTTGGAATGAATAGGCATCTTCTGGGTTAAGAATGAGGTTCGCTTTATCATAGGCCTCGTATTCGGTACACGGCTAGCTGTTGGCCGAGATCTCTAATAAAAATTAAAAAAAAAATGACATAGAATCGCGCTTTACTGTCCGCAGGACTAAAAAGGGGAAAGTCACAAAGCCAAAAGTGTTTAGACCCGACAAGAAGTCCTCAAGCTCATCGTCGAACTCGCGCGAGTACACTCCGCTGGAGGACGCCGCCATAGTGCGGTGGATTTGCGTCGGCGGCGCCAGTCGCGAGCGCAAAGTCAACGGCAACCAGATCTGGAAGCAGCTGCAGGAGGAGTACTCTGTGCTCAGCGGCCAGGAGCGCTCGTGGCACTCGCTGCGCAACCGCTACCTGCGCCACATCCTGCCCACGCTGCAGCGGCGTGGCGACGTCGCCACCGCGGTCGCCACGCGGCTGCGAGCGCACGCCGCCATGGGCCAGACCAAGCCGGCCCCCGACCCCGCTAAAGAGAGCGTGCGCACGGTCAGCGCGTGGTCCCTCCGTCCGCGGACCCCGCGACTCTCTCACACGCCAAACGACCCCCGTGACCCCCTAAACCCCCTGAACCCCCCGTCCCGACGACGCCCCCTCTTTAACCCTCGCTCGGTCGGCGACTGAATCCGACACGACCTTCAGCGCGTCTCACGCCAAACGACCCCCTCAACCCCCTGTCCCGGCGCCCCCTACAACCCGCGACATATTTAAATAATGAATGTAGTTACATATTTATAAAATAAGCGTTAAATAATAGGTTAAAATGTTTTCTCTTTTTTAATTTAGTTCAAGTTTTATACGATAGAGAATCTTAAATTATAATTAGGTAAGTATATGTATTTTCTTAATAAAACAAAATTAAAAACATTTTTGTAAAAAAAAAACCTTTTTGTATTATTTTTCAGACTGACTCATCCACATGACTATTACTTTCCGTTAAACTGACGTTACTAGCACAACGATAAAAAAATTGTGATAAAAATAAATTGTATTTAAAAATTTATTAGCAACAGTAAAAAAAATTTGAATATCGCAAAAAATGAAAAGTTAAAGCTGTCAAAGTGAGCGCGCGATAAGCGCGTGACATACTCTTTGCGCGTGACGTCGCGTTTCTTTGTGACGTGTTCCATAAAACTGATATAAGCATAGAATAAGATATAAGCAAGTAATATAGTACTCTGCGTAAGATTTCCTATATCGCACGGGACAACATATTGAAATATTTATAATTATGTAATTTATATTATAACAAATTAATACTTGTCACTTCAATTTATCATATCTTATTTTATAGCAAACTAGCGACCTGAGCCTGGCTTACAAAGCCAGGCTCAGGTCGCTAGTTTTAAACAAAATCCTTATTTAACGCTCTTTCCATTAGTGAGAATCGCAATACGTTAGTATCTACTATTTAGTTTGTGGAATCGCATTAGAATCCGTTGCGTACGTGATGCGTATTTTACAAGATCAATGACAGTCGCTCTAAAACAAATATCGACCACATAGATATCATCGAAGAATAATTAAATATTTGTTGTTCTACTGTATTGTGAAGTTGATACCTGTCACTGTCACTGTTTTGGACACAGAACACTATATGCTCTCACAACAATACGTGAACAATACCAATAAGAGTTTTAAAATGTTGAATAGAAAACTTAAAAACTAAAAGTACGATATTTATTACTCTTCTGAGTTGTAATACGTAATTGTTTTGTTAATTTCACCATAATATTGTTATTACATATCAATTTCATTCGCAAAATCGTGTTAATATTGCACTTAGTGTGAGTTATGAGTATGTCGGGTGGGCCTTGCTTCTACATGCGTGATCGAAAGTGCGAATTCGACGATGATGGAACTTTTACAAATGCTTACGGCCATCGGATGCTACCCATCTTCACTAGGTTGAAACTTGATGGCTCCATGACGTGCATCGACACAAAGATAGCAATACGTATTATACGAACGGTGCGGACTAACCAAAGACGCGCCGCCAGAAAAGGAAGGCTGATCAGGACGCATTGTTGCAGGTTTGTTTGGTTTTTATGTTACCGTCGCCCGACGAGCTGATCCGGAAAATCTTTGAGGTTATTTTCCAAAATTGACCCCTGAAACAGTGTCGAGGCAAGCACCTTCACCATTGATCTAACTAATGGGTATTTATTAAGTAGTATTGACTATTATGTATTGTAACAGATGCACCTGCAAATGCCCAGCCGCTTGGGGAGTGCCCAAAAAGAAGGACCAACATAACGGGTACGTTATTAACCTACTTAGGAAACATACCCATACTTAAGGACGTAGGGTACATTTCATCCATAAAAAACTACTATTTTCCGAGGGACCATCTAAAATAAAATAAAAAAAAAACTGTCCAAAGTGTTATAGCAACTAGTGGTCAATTGTAATATTGCTTATTTATTTTTTAATTTCGAATGCGGACGAAGTCCCGGGCACCAACTAGTTAGTAGGCTAGTGGCGATCACAATATTTCAGCAATGGACGAAGTGATACTGGTTCTCTAGCAGACCAGAAATATCCACTAAGAAGATAATAATAACTAGTAGGCTATATTTTATAAAGTTACGTGAATGAAGTCTAAACATTGATTAAAAGAAGTTAACTTTAAACAGGCAAAAAACAATAGAATATCTCCCTTCTTTTCAGTCTGAACGCCATCACTCACGAAGACAAGCAAAGACACAAAGCGAAACTAGTCGATCAGACGACCCAGGTCACCAAAACCAAGATAGACACCGCTGTGCAGGTGGACACGACTAAGAGACCCTCCGCAGACAAAGTGCTATTCTTTGTCAGGAAGAAGGACAGAAGAGTACTTCGCTGGCTAGTCATTTCCGAGTCGAACTTGATCGTGTTGAGTCGGTTTCTGGGGTTGGTCAAGTTCAACACGGACGAGTGGTTCCGAACGCACATCTTGCATAAAGTGAATCCGCTCGTGCACGTGGAACGTTGTCCGAAGATCAAAGAGATGGTCATAGAAGGATTTTCAACGAAGTTAAACCTGAAACATGTAACGGACGCACGGAAAAATTCAGTCGACAGGTATGTACACGGCGTCTAGGAGTCTAGGGTATGCAATATTTGCTTGGTTTTTGTATTTGAGTTTTATTAATACGTTGAATTACACTACAGTCCAGTTTGTAGGGACAAAAAAATGCCTTTGCCTTCAAAAAGTGGAGGACGAACCATTTTTGACATAATATGTTGTTTTAGGTAAGTATGGATCTTTAATAAAAATCCAAATTTTCGACCCTGAGAATCGCTCGAGCTGCCATCTTGAATTGAATATCCTATAATTGGTTTTTTTATTTTAGAACTTAATTCTCGGTAAAAGTACCTAGGTACATACAGACTGGACAACTATATGGATTAAAAGAGTTTTTCAAAAAATAATTATCTGTTGCCTATGAAATAATAATAATTTAATGTTCCCCGATGCACTGCTATTATTTTTATAACATATGCTCGGGGCAGGGAACTGGTTCTTTTAAAGTAATGTTGTCATGTTTATTATTCATGCAAGCAGTTGTGTTTTTGACATATTTTTATTGTATTATTATTATTTTTTATTTTATTTAAATTTATCTGTATTCATTAGACTTTAAGGTAATGGTCTATGGCCGTGTGTGTGTATTTTAACTAAGGGTTCCTGCGGAAGATCAGTGCTGGTCTATGCTAGCAAAACACTGAGTAGGGACCTTTTTGTAACTTGTTACTTTTTTTATTTTTTATTTCTTACCGTTATTGTTTTTTTTTCTTTTCTTTGTATGTTACTAAGTTGCAAATAAATAAATGATTGATTGATTGATAACATTCGTTATAATGGAACTGCATTAATATCCACATAACCTCTTTAAAAGTTTCGTCTAGTAACTGCAATATTAGTTGTACAGAATTAATGCGTATTTTCATGGGATTAACATGTTAATTGTCACATAACGCGACGTCGCGTGAAGCGCCTCACGGTGTGGCCGATAACGCGACGTCGCGTGGTGGTGGCGTCTCACAATAATGTACGAACCATAAAATAGCAGCCGCAGCGTATTTATTGGCTTCTGGTATTTGTTTTGACCACTAGGGAAATACATTCAACGATTTTATTATTTCATTGGTTAATTGATTTTTTATGTAATTTGGTCCAACTTAAAAGACAGGATAGTTTATATCTCATTTTGTTTATTATTTTTTTGCAAATTATATAATATTATTAACATAGCGACGTCTGTTGATACCTATTCAATCCAGCAATCATTTATCTGTGAGTTCCAAAAGATTCTAACAGATGGCGATGTAAGGTAATTTTATCAGCTGGATTGAGTAAAAAATTGCATGCGAAGCCGGGAGCGGGCCACTAGTCATTATGTATAATTATTTGAAACTTTGTTTATTGACAAGCGGAAACCAGAGTAAGCCAAAATCGGAGACACAGTCCTCGCAAGAAGACAACAAGTCTTCTTCGAGCCAACAGAGAGGAGCTCCCTCATCATCATCAGACCGGTGAGTGTCCCTACACCCCAGATACTGACTGACAGACATTACACGCAACTGTAGTGTACCTATACTTGTCCAAGTCTAGACTTGCACAAGTTAACCACATTCCAAAGTATATACTTGAGCAATATCATTTCTAAGAAAATGAACATTCACAGACGTGTTGTTACGCGATGGATGACGCTTTGGATGGATTAATATTTGTAAATATATTAGGGGAATCAAATATAAACTAGACTTTTAAAAATTATTTTGTTTGAAAAAAATAAATAAAAAAATTAGCAAGTCTTAGGAGAGGCTTACATCCAGCAGTGGAGAGACACAGGCTGATGATGATGATGATACTAAAGTAGTCCGAACAAGGCTTAATTAAGGCATTAACAAGCCTTAATTTGGGATAATTAAGGGCTTAATTGAGCGCTTTAAAACATCCTTTATAATGCGCACTGCCAAGGTTTGGAACTCCTGAGTTCATATAACCCAAATATTTCAAAGTTGGAATGAATAGGCATCTTCTGGGTTAAGAATGAGGTTCGCTTTATCATAGGCCTCGTATTCGGTACACGGCTAGCTGTTGGCCGAGATCTCTAATAAAAATTAAAAAAAAAATGACATAGAATCGCGCTTTACTGTCCGCAGGACTAAAAAGGGGAAAGTCACAAAGCCAAAAGTGTTTAGACCCGACAAGAAGTCCTCAAGCTCATCGTCGAACTCGCGCGAGTACACTCCGCTGGAGGACGCCGCCATAGTGCGGTGGATTTGCGTCGGCGGCGCCAGTCGCGAGCGCAAAGTCAACGGCAACCAGATCTGGAAGCAGCTGCAGGAGGAGTACTCTGTGCTCAGCGGCCAGGAGCGCTCGTGGCACTCGCTGCGCAACCGCTACCTGCGCCACATCCTGCCCACGCTGCAGCGGCGTGGCGACGTCGCCACCGCGGTCGCCACGCGGCTGCGAGCGCACGCCGCCATGGGCCAGACCAAGCCGGCCCCCGACCCCGCTAAAGAGAGCGTGCGCACGGTCAGCGCGTGGTCCCTCCGTCCGCGGACCCCGCGACTCTCTCACACGCCAAACGACCCCCGTGACCCCCTAAACCCCCTGAACCCCCCGTCCCGACGACGCCCCCTCTTTAACCCTCGCTCGGTCGGCGACTGAATCCGACACGACCTTCAGCGCGTCTCACGCCAAACGACCCCCTCAACCCCCTGTCCCGGCGCCCCCTACAACCCGCGACATATTTAAATAATGAATGTAGTTACATATTTATAAAATAAGCGTTAAATAATAGGTTAAAATGTTTTCTCTTTTTTAATTTAGTTCAAGTTTTATACGATAGAGAATCTTAAATTATAATTAGGTAAGTATATGTATTTTCTTAATAAAACAAAATTAAAAACATTTTTGTAAAAAAAAAACCTTTTTGTATTATTTTTCAGACTGACTCATCCACATGACTATTACTTTCCGTTAAACTGACGTTACTAGCACAACGATAAAAAAATTGTGATAAAAATAAATTGTATTTAAAAATTTATTAGCAACAGTAAAAAAAATTTGAATATCGCAAAAAATGAAAAGTTAAAGCTGTCAAAGTGAGCGCGCGATAAGCGCGTGACATACTCTTTGCGCGTGACGTCGCGTTTCTTTGTGACGTGTTCCATAAAACTGATATAAGCATAGAATAAGATATAAGCAAGTAATATAGTACTCTGCGTAAGATTTCCTATATCGCACGGGACAACATATTGAAATATTTATAATTATGTAATTTATATTATAACAAATTAATACTTGTCACTTCAATTTATCATATCTTATTTTATAGCAAACTAGCGACCTGAGCCTGGCTTACAAAGCCAGGCTCAGGTCGCTAGTTTTAAACAAAATCCTTATTTAACGCTCTTTCCATTAGTGAGAATCGCAATACGTTAGTATCTACTATTTAGTTTGTGGAATCGCATTAGAATCCGTTGCGTACGTGATGCGTATTTTACAAGATCAATGACAGTCGCTCTAAAACAAATATCGACCACATAGATATCATCGAAGAATAATTAAATATTTGTTGTTCTACTGTATTGTGAAGTTGATACCTGTCACTGTCACTGTTTTGGACACAGAACACTATATGCTCTCACAACAATACGTGAACAATACCAATAAGAGTTTTAAAATGTTGAATAGAAAACTTAAAAACTAAAAGTACGATATTTATTACTCTTCTGAGTTGTAATACGTAATTGTTTTGTTAATTTCACCATAATATTGTTATTACATATCAATTTCATTCGCAAAATCGTGTTAATATTGCACTTAGTGTGAGTTATGAGTATGTCGGGTGGGCCTTGCTTCTACATGCGTGATCGAAAGTGCGAATTCGACGATGATGGAACTTTTACAAATGCTTACGGCCATCGGATGCTACCCATCTTCACTAGGTTGAAACTTGATGGCTCCATGACGTGCATCGACACAAAGATAGCAATACGTATTATACGAACGGTGCGGACTAACCAAAGACGCGCCGCCAGAAAAGGAAGGCTGATCAGGACGCATTGTTGCAGGTTTGTTTGGTTTTTATGTTACCGTCGCCCGACGAGCTGATCCGGAAAATCTTTGAGGTTATTTTCCAAAATTGACCCCTGAAACAGTGTCGAGGCAAGCACCTTCACCATTGATCTAACTAATGGGTATTTATTAAGTAGTATTGACTATTATGTATTGTAACAGATGCACCTGCAAATGCCCAGCCGCTTGGGGAGTGCCCAAAAAGAAGGACCAACATAACGGGTACGTTATTAACCTACTTAGGAAACATACCCATACTTAAGGACGTAGGGTACATTTCATCCATAAAAAACTACTATTTTCCGAGGGACCATCTAAAATAAAATAAAAAAAAAACTGTCCAAAGTGTTATAGCAACTAGTGGTCAATTGTAATATTGCTTATTTATTTTTTAATTTCGAATGCGGACGAAGTCCCGGGCACCAACTAGTTAGTAGGCTAGTGGCGATCACAATATTTCAGCAATGGACGAAGTGATACTGGTTCTCTAGCAGACCAGAAATATCCACTAAGAAGATAATAATAACTAGTAGGCTATATTTTATAAAGTTACGTGAATGAAGTCTAAACATTGATTAAAAGAAGTTAACTTTAAACAGGCAAAAAACAATAGAATATCTCCCTTCTTTTCAGTCTGAACGCCATCACTCACGAAGACAAGCAAAGACACAAAGCGAAACTAGTCGATCAGACGACCCAGGTCACCAAAACCAAGATAGACACCGCTGTGCAGGTGGACACGACTAAGAGACCCTCCGCAGACAAAGTGCTATTCTTTGTCAGGAAGAAGGACAGAAGAGTACTTCGCTGGCTAGTCATTTCCGAGTCGAACTTGATCGTGTTGAGTCGGTTTCTGGGGTTGGTCAAGTTCAACACGGACGAGTGGTTCCGAACGCACATCTTGCATAAAGTGAATCCGCTCGTGCACGTGGAACGTTGTCCGAAGATCAAAGAGATGGTCATAGAAGGATTTTCAACGAAGTTAAACCTGAAACATGTAACGGACGCACGGAAAAATTCAGTCGACAGGTATGTACACGGCGTCTAGGAGTCTAGGGTATGCAATATTTGCTTGGTTTTTGTATTTGAGTTTTATTAATACGTTGAATTACACTACAGTCCAGTTTGTAGGGACAAAAAAATGCCTTTGCCTTCAAAAAGTGGAGGACGAACCATTTTTGACATAATATGTTGTTTTAGGTAAGTATGGATCTTTAATAAAAATCCAAATTTTCGACCCTGAGAATCGCTCGAGCTGCCATCTTGAATTGAATATCCTATAATTGGTTTTTTTATTTTAGAACTTAATTCTCGGTAAAAGTACCTAGGTACATACAGACTGGACAACTATATGGATTAAAAGAGTTTTTCAAAAAATAATTATCTGTTGCCTATGAAATAATAATAATTTAATGTTCCCCGATGCACTGCTATTATTTTTATAACATATGCTCGGGGCAGGGAACTGGTTCTTTTAAAGTAATGTTGTCATGTTTATTATTCATGCAAGCAGTTGTGTTTTTGACATATTTTTATTGTATTATTATTATTTTTTATTTTATTTAAATTTATCTGTATTCATTAGACTTTAAGGTAATGGTCTATGGCCGTGTGTGTGTATTTTAACTAAGGGTTCCTGCGGAAGATCAGTGCTGGTCTATGCTAGCAAAACACTGAGTAGGGACCTTTTTGTAACTTGTTACTTTTTTTATTTTTTATTTCTTACCGTTATTGTTTTTTTTTCTTTTCTTTGTATGTTACTAAGTTGCAAATAAATAAATGATTGATTGATTGATAACATTCGTTATAATGGAACTGCATTAATATCCACATAACCTCTTTAAAAGTTTCGTCTAGTAACTGCAATATTAGTTGTACAGAATTAATGCGTATTTTCATGGGATTAACATGTTAATTGTCACATAACGCGACGTCGCGTGAAGCGCCTCACGGTGTGGCCGATAACGCGACGTCGCGTGGTGGTGGCGTCTCACAATAATGTACGAACCATAAAATAGCAGCCGCAGCGTATTTATTGGCTTCTGGTATTTGTTTTGACCACTAGGGAAATACATTCAACGATTTTATTATTTCATTGGTTAATTGATTTTTTATGTAATTTGGTCCAACTTAAAAGACAGGATAGTTTATATCTCATTTTGTTTATTATTTTTTTGCAAATTATATAATATTATTAACATAGCGACGTCTGTTGATACCTATTCAATCCAGCAATCATTTATCTGTGAGTTCCAAAAGATTCTAACAGATGGCGATGTAAGGTAATTTTATCAGCTGGATTGAGTAAAAAATTGCATGCGAAGCCGGGAGCGGGCCACTAGTCATTATGTATAATTATTTGAAACTTTGTTTATTGACAAGCGGAAACCAGAGTAAGCCAAAATCGGAGACACAGTCCTCGCAAGAAGACAACAAGTCTTCTTCGAGCCAACAGAGAGGAGCTCCCTCATCATCATCAGACCGGTGAGTGTCCCTACACCCCAGATACTGACTGACAGACATTACACGCAACTGTAGTGTACCTATACTTGTCCAAGTCTAGACTTGCACAAGTTAACCACATTCCAAAGTATATACTTGAGCAATATCATTTCTAAGAAAATGAACATTCACAGACGTGTTGTTACGCGATGGATGACGCTTTGGATGGATTAATATTTGTAAATATATTAGGGGAATCAAATATAAACTAGACTTTTAAAAATTATTTTGTTTGAAAAAAATAAATAAAAAAATTAGCAAGTCTTAGGAGAGGCTTACATCCAGCAGTGGAGAGACACAGGCTGATGATGATGATGATACTAAAGTAGTCCGAACAAGGCTTAATTAAGGCATTAACAAGCCTTAATTTGGGATAATTAAGGGCTTAATTGAGCGCTTTAAAACATCCTTTATAATGCGCACTGCCAAGGTTTGGAACTCCTGAGTTCATATAACCCAAATATTTCAAAGTTGGAATGAATAGGCATCTTCTGGGTTAAGAATGAGGTTCGCTTTATCATAGGCCTCGTATTCGGTACACGGCTAGCTGTTGGCCGAGATCTCTAATAAAAATTAAAAAAAAAATGACATAGAATCGCGCTTTACTGTCCGCAGGACTAAAAAGGGGAAAGTCACAAAGCCAAAAGTGTTTAGACCCGACAAGAAGTCCTCAAGCTCATCGTCGAACTCGCGCGAGTACACTCCGCTGGAGGACGCCGCCATAGTGCGGTGGATTTGCGTCGGCGGCGCCAGTCGCGAGCGCAAAGTCAACGGCAACCAGATCTGGAAGCAGCTGCAGGAGGAGTACTCTGTGCTCAGCGGCCAGGAGCGCTCGTGGCACTCGCTGCGCAACCGCTACCTGCGCCACATCCTGCCCACGCTGCAGCGGCGTGGCGACGTCGCCACCGCGGTCGCCACGCGGCTGCGAGCGCACGCCGCCATGGGCCAGACCAAGCCGGCCCCCGACCCCGCTAAAGAGAGCGTGCGCACGGTCAGCGCGTGGTCCCTCCGTCCGCGGACCCCGCGACTCTCTCACACGCCAAACGACCCCCGTGACCCCCTAAACCCCCTGAACCCCCCGTCCCGACGACGCCCCCTCTTTAACCCTCGCTCGGTCGGCGACTGAATCCGACACGACCTTCAGCGCGTCTCACGCCAAACGACCCCCTCAACCCCCTGTCCCGGCGCCCCCTACAACCCGCGACATATTTAAATAATGAATGTAGTTACATATTTATAAAATAAGCGTTAAATAATAGGTTAAAATGTTTTCTCTTTTTTAATTTAGTTCAAGTTTTATACGATAGAGAATCTTAAATTATAATTAGGTAAGTATATGTATTTTCTTAATAAAACAAAATTAAAAACATTTTTGTAAAAAAAAAACCTTTTTGTATTATTTTTCAGACTGACTCATCCACATGACTATTACTTTCCGTTAAACTGACGTTACTAGCACAACGATAAAAAAATTGTGATAAAAATAAATTGTATTTAAAAATTTATTAGCAACAGTAAAAAAAATTTGAATATCGCAAAAAATGAAAAGTTAAAGCTGTCAAAGTGAGCGCGCGATAAGCGCGTGACATACTCTTTGCGCGTGACGTCGCGTTTCTTTGTGACGTGTTCCATAAAACTGATATAAGCATAGAATAAGATATAAGCAAGTAATATAGTACTCTGCGTAAGATTTCCTATATCGCACGGGACAACATATTGAAATATTTATAATTATGTAATTTATATTATAACAAATTAATACTTGTCACTTCAATTTATCATATCTTATTTTATAGCAAACTAGCGACCTGAGCCTGGCTTACAAAGCCAGGCTCAGGTCGCTAGTTTTAAACAAAATCCTTATTTAACGCTCTTTCCATTAGTGAGAATCGCAATACGTTAGTATCTACTATTTAGTTTGTGGAATCGCATTAGAATCCGTTGCGTACGTGATGCGTATTTTACAAGATCAATGACAGTCGCTCTAAAACAAATATCGACCACATAGATATCATCGAAGAATAATTAAATATTTGTTGTTCTACTGTATTGTGAAGTTGATACCTGTCACTGTCACTGTTTTGGACACAGAACACTATATGCTCTCACAACAATACGTGAACAATACCAATAAGAGTTTTAAAATGTTGAATAGAAAACTTAAAAACTAAAAGTACGATATTTATTACTCTTCTGAGTTGTAATACGTAATTGTTTTGTTAATTTCACCATAATATTGTTATTACATATCAATTTCATTCGCAAAATCGTGTTAATATTGCACTTAGTGTGAGTTATGAGTATGTCGGGTGGGCCTTGCTTCTACATGCGTGATCGAAAGTGCGAATTCGACGATGATGGAACTTTTACAAATGCTTACGGCCATCGGATGCTACCCATCTTCACTAGGTTGAAACTTGATGGCTCCATGACGTGCATCGACACAAAGATAGCAATACGTATTATACGAACGGTGCGGACTAACCAAAGACGCGCCGCCAGAAAAGGAAGGCTGATCAGGACGCATTGTTGCAGGTTTGTTTGGTTTTTATGTTACCGTCGCCCGACGAGCTGATCCGGAAAATCTTTGAGGTTATTTTCCAAAATTGACCCCTGAAACAGTGTCGAGGCAAGCACCTTCACCATTGATCTAACTAATGGGTATTTATTAAGTAGTATTGACTATTATGTATTGTAACAGATGCACCTGCAAATGCCCAGCCGCTTGGGGAGTGCCCAAAAAGAAGGACCAACATAACGGGTACGTTATTAACCTACTTAGGAAACATACCCATACTTAAGGACGTAGGGTACATTTCATCCATAAAAAACTACTATTTTCCGAGGGACCATCTAAAATAAAATAAAAAAAAAACTGTCCAAAGTGTTATAGCAACTAGTGGTCAATTGTAATATTGCTTATTTATTTTTTAATTTCGAATGCGGACGAAGTCCCGGGCACCAACTAGTTAGTAGGCTAGTGGCGATCACAATATTTCAGCAATGGACGAAGTGATACTGGTTCTCTAGCAGACCAGAAATATCCACTAAGAAGATAATAATAACTAGTAGGCTATATTTTATAAAGTTACGTGAATGAAGTCTAAACATTGATTAAAAGAAGTTAACTTTAAACAGGCAAAAAACAATAGAATATCTCCCTTCTTTTCAGTCTGAACGCCATCACTCACGAAGACAAGCAAAGACACAAAGCGAAACTAGTCGATCAGACGACCCAGGTCACCAAAACCAAGATAGACACCGCTGTGCAGGTGGACACGACTAAGAGACCCTCCGCAGACAAAGTGCTATTCTTTGTCAGGAAGAAGGACAGAAGAGTACTTCGCTGGCTAGTCATTTCCGAGTCGAACTTGATCGTGTTGAGTCGGTTTCTGGGGTTGGTCAAGTTCAACACGGACGAGTGGTTCCGAACGCACATCTTGCATAAAGTGAATCCGCTCGTGCACGTGGAACGTTGTCCGAAGATCAAAGAGATGGTCATAGAAGGATTTTCAACGAAGTTAAACCTGAAACATGTAACGGACGCACGGAAAAATTCAGTCGACAGGTATGTACACGGCGTCTAGGAGTCTAGGGTATGCAATATTTGCTTGGTTTTTGTATTTGAGTTTTATTAATACGTTGAATTACACTACAGTCCAGTTTGTAGGGACAAAAAAATGCCTTTGCCTTCAAAAAGTGGAGGACGAACCATTTTTGACATAATATGTTGTTTTAGGTAAGTATGGATCTTTAATAAAAATCCAAATTTTCGACCCTGAGAATCGCTCGAGCTGCCATCTTGAATTGAATATCCTATAATTGGTTTTTTTATTTTAGAACTTAATTCTCGGTAAAAGTACCTAGGTACATACAGACTGGACAACTATATGGATTAAAAGAGTTTTTCAAAAAATAATTATCTGTTGCCTATGAAATAATAATAATTTAATGTTCCCCGATGCACTGCTATTATTTTTATAACATATGCTCGGGGCAGGGAACTGGTTCTTTTAAAGTAATGTTGTCATGTTTATTATTCATGCAAGCAGTTGTGTTTTTGACATATTTTTATTGTATTATTATTATTTTTTATTTTATTTAAATTTATCTGTATTCATTAGACTTTAAGGTAATGGTCTATGGCCGTGTGTGTGTATTTTAACTAAGGGTTCCTGCGGAAGATCAGTGCTGGTCTATGCTAGCAAAACACTGAGTAGGGACCTTTTTGTAACTTGTTACTTTTTTTATTTTTTATTTCTTACCGTTATTGTTTTTTTTTCTTTTCTTTGTATGTTACTAAGTTGCAAATAAATAAATGATTGATTGATTGATAACATTCGTTATAATGGAACTGCATTAATATCCACATAACCTCTTTAAAAGTTTCGTCTAGTAACTGCAATATTAGTTGTACAGAATTAATGCGTATTTTCATGGGATTAACATGTTAATTGTCACATAACGCGACGTCGCGTGAAGCGCCTCACGGTGTGGCCGATAACGCGACGTCGCGTGGTGGTGGCGTCTCACAATAATGTACGAACCATAAAATAGCAGCCGCAGCGTATTTATTGGCTTCTGGTATTTGTTTTGACCACTAGGGAAATACATTCAACGATTTTATTATTTCATTGGTTAATTGATTTTTTATGTAATTTGGTCCAACTTAAAAGACAGGATAGTTTATATCTCATTTTGTTTATTATTTTTTTGCAAATTATATAATATTATTAACATAGCGACGTCTGTTGATACCTATTCAATCCAGCAATCATTTATCTGTGAGTTCCAAAAGATTCTAACAGATGGCGATGTAAGGTAATTTTATCAGCTGGATTGAGTAAAAAATTGCATGCGAAGCCGGGAGCGGGCCACTAGTCATTATGTATAATTATTTGAAACTTTGTTTATTGACAAGCGGAAACCAGAGTAAGCCAAAATCGGAGACACAGTCCTCGCAAGAAGACAACAAGTCTTCTTCGAGCCAACAGAGAGGAGCTCCCTCATCATCATCAGACCGGTGAGTGTCCCTACACCCCAGATACTGACTGACAGACATTACACGCAACTGTAGTGTACCTATACTTGTCCAAGTCTAGACTTGCACAAGTTAACCACATTCCAAAGTATATACTTGAGCAATATCATTTCTAAGAAAATGAACATTCACAGACGTGTTGTTACGCGATGGATGACGCTTTGGATGGATTAATATTTGTAAATATATTAGGGGAATCAAATATAAACTAGACTTTTAAAAATTATTTTGTTTGAAAAAAATAAATAAAAAAATTAGCAAGTCTTAGGAGAGGCTTACATCCAGCAGTGGAGAGACACAGGCTGATGATGATGATGATACTAAAGTAGTCCGAACAAGGCTTAATTAAGGCATTAACAAGCCTTAATTTGGGATAATTAAGGGCTTAATTGAGCGCTTTAAAACATCCTTTATAATGCGCACTGCCAAGGTTTGGAACTCCTGAGTTCATATAACCCAAATATTTCAAAGTTGGAATGAATAGGCATCTTCTGGGTTAAGAATGAGGTTCGCTTTATCATAGGCCTCGTATTCGGTACACGGCTAGCTGTTGGCCGAGATCTCTAATAAAAATTAAAAAAAAAATGACATAGAATCGCGCTTTACTGTCCGCAGGACTAAAAAGGGGAAAGTCACAAAGCCAAAAGTGTTTAGACCCGACAAGAAGTCCTCAAGCTCATCGTCGAACTCGCGCGAGTACACTCCGCTGGAGGACGCCGCCATAGTGCGGTGGATTTGCGTCGGCGGCGCCAGTCGCGAGCGCAAAGTCAACGGCAACCAGATCTGGAAGCAGCTGCAGGAGGAGTACTCTGTGCTCAGCGGCCAGGAGCGCTCGTGGCACTCGCTGCGCAACCGCTACCTGCGCCACATCCTGCCCACGCTGCAGCGGCGTGGCGACGTCGCCACCGCGGTCGCCACGCGGCTGCGAGCGCACGCCGCCATGGGCCAGGCCAAGCCGGCCCCCGACCCCGCTAAAGAGAGCGTGCGCACGGTCAGCGCGTGGTCCCTCCGTCCGCGGACCCCGCGACTCTCTCACACGCCAAACGACCCCCGTCACCCCCTAAACCTCCTGAACCCCCCGTCCCGACGACGCCCCCTCTTCAACCCGCGCTCGGTCGGCGACTGATGTTCAGACTTCAGTTACTTGTTCCTTCAATCGCCCCACTCACTTTTTTCGTTATTTTATTTTTGTTCAATAATAAAAATGTAATTAATTCTCAAGTGACATAACGAACACTTATCGAAGTGCTGTATGACGTCACTTGTTCGCAACCGTCACCGCCCTCAAAGGCTACTTGATTTGACAGTTTACATTTGTTGGGAACAAGTGACGTCACAACAGTCACCTTATAAGTGTTGACGTTATTTTTAAATATTAAATTGTATTAAATATTTTGTTGTTTTTTTTTTGTCAACATTGCAATGAACTTTTCAATGTCAGGCTCTAGTCTGTATTTGAATAGTTAAAGAAGACCACCATGAATTAATAGCATGTGTGCTGTTGTGTTTCGGCGAGTGAGTAAGAGAAGCCAAAGCCAATTTCCCTATACTATCTGTAGATATATTATGTCGCAGTCGGAATGTAGAATCCGTCTACTTACATTACGGCTAGCCGTTTTGAAAATTCTACAAACACTAAAATAGTCTTAAGATCCGAATAGGACATCAACTTGAGTGCAATGTTTAATAAAGTAATTATTAATTAATCATAGCTTGGGCAGGATTTTTTTAGCCAACACATTGGAGATATATTTTCTAACATACTAAATTTGATTGAAAATACTTTGCATCCATTAAACGTCCACGGGACAGTGAGTCTCTTATGACTACTATTTTTTGTAAATGAAACAAAATATAATGTAATTTCTTATTGCTTTAATTGGAACAATAAATTGGTAATAAATGAACAGTCATCATACATTTAATTTGTAAATAAATATCTTTAAATGTAAAACGTTCAACAACACGACATCGTAGTAGCAGAAAGAATGCGACACGGATTTTGGACTCTGGGGAATTGGTGACTTACGAGAGACCGCAAATTGGCTACCGTCGCCTATAACACGAACAACGCCATAGGATCTGCGCTAGAAGATAAAAATAGTGTGCCTCAAGGACACGCTGTATACGAGCGAGTGAAGTCAGTAATAAGTACATATTTGCGAATTTGAATAGCCTTTGAAAGCGACTATCGTTTACTCGTTTCTCAGAGTCCAAAATGAGGGTCTAATGTGCACCACAGGTTTTTTAGGGACATCACATAACGTTTTCTAATTCACAAACGAGAGAAACACTATTCACACTAACTCCAACACCTTGATGGTGCCTTGACTGTTGGCTGCCAGCAATACTTCCGCGCCTGGCGCCCGTCGCCAGCACACTGCCGACACGAATTCCGCCGGCTCATCGTCGCGACGGTCCGTAGCGTTCGCTGCGGCCGGACTCGCCGGATTTGCACCTCTCTCTAGAAACCCTTTTAGGGCATCGAAACGGTACGCCAACAGTGGCCTCGACAAGCCACTGTAGTACAAGTATAGCGCGTTATTTTCAGAACCGCACGCTATGTAGCGACCGTCTGTCGCTAAACCCACAAAATTCTTCTCATTTGCGTGTCCCGTGAACGAACGGACGCATCTAGGCGACTCCACTCGCCACAGTTTCAATTGGGAATCAGTCGAGGCCGAAACTAGAGTTCTCGCGTCTAGAAACTTCACATACGAGACCGCTTTGCGGTGGTCTTTTAGTACGGCTAGAGGCTGTCTTGGCGCTCGTAAATCGTAGTAATGCACGCAATGATCCGCCGATCCGAAAGCCAAGTGACAAGAGGACCGCGGATTGAAACGAACGCAGCAAACATTGAATTTCGCTTCCAGGGTGGCCACAGATCTCTCCGCGTTTAAGGCCCACAGTTTGACTCGGGCGTCGTCGGAGCCCGACGCCAATAGGCGTACGTCGGCTCGATTGAAATGTACAGACCAACACCTCTTGTCGTGTTCGTGTAACGCGCGAGTCCTTTGACCGGTTCCCGCGTCCCATACGCTGACTGTACCCTCGTAGTCCGAAGAGGCTAACACGTTTTTGTGATAAGCGTTCCAAGAGACGCATGAAATCTTGTGGGAGCATTGCATTTCCGCACATGGATAGTGCACGTCCACGGCGTCTCTCACCACCGCTTCGTATTCGAACACTTTTATCCGTTTCGTGACTCCGGCTATCGCGAAGAACTCCTCGTCCTTGTCGAACTCGATCGTGGACACTATGGTGGAGTAATTGATGGCGTCGCTCGAGTACGATAAGGTAGCGAGAGGTCTCAGAGCGCGATATCTCGTGAAAGCGACTAGGTCTTCGCGGAAGGCGTCTAGACCGCGTCCAGGTCCGCGAGTGCCTTCTGTGGCTCTTTCTGCGGTGGCGTCGGGCGCTCTTTGGTCCCCGTTGCCACCGGCGGTCGCTTGAGGAGGTACCTGTTTAATGAAATATCAATATCATCATCGCGATAACTCTTTTATTACAGTCTACCAGAACAACCTGGCTCACAAAGCTATTGCGAAAAATGGCCGAATCGGAACGATTTCATCAGAAATATAATATATAAAGACTAGATGGTGCCCGCGACTT
Source organism: Synanthedon andrenaeformis (assembly GCA_936446665.2). Classification (NCBI taxonomy): domain Eukaryota; kingdom Metazoa; phylum Arthropoda; class Insecta; order Lepidoptera; family Sesiidae; genus Synanthedon; species Synanthedon andrenaeformis. Next base: position 69,575 of record OW387806.2, on the reverse strand, counting down.
CGTCCGAGCGTCTGAAATCGTTATTGCTATTACACTTAGCTAGGAGTTAGTTTCCTTAATTTTAGATGTCCTTTCTGGTGTCCCAGACAACGTGTATGCAAAATGTCATGTTGATCGGTTCAGTAGTTTTTGCGTGAAAGAATACCGCTACTGGCGTCCGACACCAGATAATGTGAACACGGGGTCAACTTTAGGGGTTAACTTCAGAAATGAACTTTGGCTATGGTCTCTATCTGCAAAGCAGTGACAGAGGTTTGGCACTCTGGAGGCAGTAAAGAAACCCTTCAAAGAAGACCACTGTGAAATAACGAGTAAAAGACGCCTGAATAATTCAATTTCCTAACCGCTTATCCTTAATCTTGATTTAGTCGGCAGCGCACCTGTGACGTTGCTTGCGTTTTAGAAGACTAGCCACTTAGCCTAAAAAATATACCTGATCGCCGCTCGCGTCCTGACAAGGCGGCGCCGGCGTCGCCGTCCCCGACCCCGGTGCTGTGCTCAGAGGCGGGAAATACAAGTCGTCCGCTCTGTGCGCGAAGTAACACTGCACGAAGTCATCGAAGTGGGCCGTGAGTCTTCGCCACCGGGCCGCCAACGCGTCGCCTCCGGAGCCGGGCGCTCCGGTCGCGAAACTCTCGTCGCCGGCCGGAGCCCCTTCGGCGGCGGCACTGTCGCTCACGCTTCCGGCCAACTCGGCCAACTCCTGGCGCAACGCTCGCACCGCGTCCCCCGCCGGCCCGGCGTCCTCCGACTCCTGAGGCAGACTCGCCAAACCGGCGGCCCCGGCCCTCAACTCCCTCAACGCTTCGGCCACGTGCTCCATGTCGCTACGAACTAACGCCGCCTCGCGCGCTACCTGCTCCAACTGATGCTGTCGGTGCCTGTGCAGTTGAGCCAGAAACTCGTACAGCAGTCGATGATGTGCCGCCGCCGACTCCGCCTCCAACAGCCTTTTGCGTCTCGTCAGCACGTCTAGCATCAAGTCCACGTCGGACATGTCCAAGTGACGCGATTCCGCTGCCAACAGAGCCCTAAGCCTTTCCGCATCCGGGTGCGCCGGCGACGAGTTCGCGGGCGGATGGCAAGACGCCGATCTTCTTTTGGCGACCAATTCGTTCAACAGGAAGTTCGGGAATATGTTGTCTCTGGAAGCGAGCGCCGCCCCGCATTTGGGACATCGCCGGTGCAGCTCGACCGATTTGGCGATGCACGCGTAGCAGAACGAGTGTCCGCAGCGAGTCACGTACGCCTCGTCTATGAGTTCGAAGCAGACGGGGCACAGCAAGTCGCAGTCTTTGTCCTCGAGCGAGCCGCCTAGGCCGCCTAGGGCGACTGCTGCGTTTGCGGCGGTGCCCGACATCGCGCTTATATCCTGAAAATGATGATAACAATTCTTTATTCGGGTCACATATACATAATTTTAATTAATTTATTATCATTTAAGACTTGCTCGCTATCATAACCTATATACCAATGTCGACACAAAAAAATTGCATACCGTGTGGACACAATCGACACTACATTTGTGTCAACATTTGTGTCGAGTGTCAGTGTCGTCGTGTATCTGGCGCTTTCCATCGCCTATAACACAAGCTTACACTTACAGCTACTGTGGCGTTGCTTGTGTTATAGGTGACGGTAGCCATCTACCAGCAATTGGTCTGTCAGCCTGTCTGATGACCTTTACATAAAAAAACTCTTTGTACTAGCAACCAATGTTGTATGAAATTAGTATATATTATATTACTGGTAGGGCACACTGCATTTTGCAGTAACTTGGGCAGTCTGTCTACTGGCAGTAACCATCCCCATAAAGGTATTTATTTTTTCCACTCCCACAATACAAGCACAGCTTAGTGTGGGGGTCAACAATAACTTATGGCCACTGTAATTTAGTTGTTTAAAAATAAATTATTAATATTATTATTATTTTCTATACTTATAATTAACTCGTCTCTCCCTCCAAAAGCCAGAATGAGGGGAGATGGTATTCAAAAGATGCACAGTAGGTTGGGGTTCAGAGTGACAAGGACACAAACCGACGCACGATCTTGGATTATTATTATTATTTTTGTATTTGCAACCATTTGTTTATGTATATATAGGTATATAGTATTATAGTTGCAAAGACTATTAAAAAGACTGAGGACTGGGTGGAATGGAAACAGCTGGTGGGTGATGCCGGAAAAGTATTTCTTGTGGGCACAACCTCCAGCAATGAAGAAGATGACTATCTATCGATCTATCCATAGTAGTGGCCCTACTTTTGCAATGACGGGTTTTGCATTTTAGGTCAGTTACAAAAGATATTTCATTATTATGCTAAATATTAAATTAAAAACTAACTAAAATACCTAAATAAATATCTCCTAAATAATATACTATCCTGTCCATTTTTTAAATCACTTTACGGTGGCATTAAAATAAGTATTTTAAGCTCTATTTACTGGTATACTTTTTATGTCCTATTAAGAAAACAAAAAAGTTTTGCTTCTGATTATAATTTAAAAGTCCAAATCGTTACACACTCAATTATTTGCTAAATGTGAGATAATTTGCTTCCGATATACAGACATACAAACAGTGTTTCTTGTTTTATTTTTAGGGGACTGCAAGGGATAATTATTTTTTGACAGGGGTCCACCCTAGAAAAGACAATTTGGTAAGCAACAGGTCTGAATCTGGCGGCAGTAACCATCCCCTTAAAGAAGAGTCACCGTGAAATAAATGCATGTGTCCCTCAGAGGTTGGACAGTTACCTATTATTGGATCATTGCAAGGATAATAAAAAATCAATATTGCCTTCATGAGTAAACAACTAGGACAAATTTCTATTTCTGGCCGAACAAATGAAACGCGAGAATAATATTTGCAACGTTGTATAAAATGTCACTGTTAAGAAAATTTATTTCGGAGTTAACTTATTAAAAAATTCACAACATAAATAAACAAACAATAGCTTGTATTGAATGCGATATCTCAACTATACTTACTTCCGTGAACCTGATGATCAGCCTGAGGATATCTCTTCACGACGCATTGAAGAACAGCTTTTATGATGATGAGTTACGAAGTATGGGAGTCTCCTTGTAGTACGACACGTTACAGATTATTAAAGTCTTTGTCGTGCTATGTAATTTTCTATAGGAACCCCTCATTTTCTTAAATAAAAAAACAATGAGTTCAAACACCACCGCACCATTTAAAGGAGGTAAAAAAACATAACAAAATTATATTTCTGTCCTCTAGTTCCTTCCTTCTGTTCTGTAGTAGGTACTTGGTAGGTACTCTAAAAAAAAAATAGTTTTGCTATTTGCTAGTTTTTCATTCGGTCGGTTCGGTTCACTATTATATTCACAGTTCACAGAGTAAATAATTAAAATACTCGAGACTAGTTCTGTCTGTGTCACTTGACATAACACTCCACTGGACAGAGTGCTGTCAAATTATTTTTATGCCTATTAGAAAAACGCCATTTTGGCGCTGTAGGGTATAAAATGATTGTCCATGGAATTAAAATTAATGATTATACATATACATATCTAAGGTAAATAAATACGCAAACGTCAAAATTGGTTCTCGGGACAATCGAGGATGTTGTTTCAAAATGGTACAAAAAATTAGCTATCATTTGTATATGGGACAGTCTGTCCAGTGGTATATATTCTTGTCAGTGGTCTGTGTCTGTACACAGACTAACTGTGAAAAATCACTGTTATACTGACGTAACGCAGAACACTAACAACTGCTGTGCTCATAATTTTTTTAGTTATTGTTAAAACATTTACAATAAAAAAAATTAATATTAAGATTGTATACCCTTGTGCAGCCGGTAGTAGAAAATACAACGAGAGACTATTGTATAATCACAGACTATACATTGATGCTATGTATAATGGCGCTGAAATCCTCAGAGTAAACATAAGCAAGCTATGTTTACTCTGAGCTGAAATCTGATTTTGATGGTAGCTATCTACCATAAAGTGGACCGCCATCCTGTCTGTCGACCTTAACATAAAAAAATATATTTCCACTTTTAAATTGAGAAAAAAAAATATTTTTTTTTTAGTTGGTAAAATAATTATTTTATATTGAGGCTGTATTCTATTAAAAAAAAAAAAAGTGGCACTCCGGAAGTGCCGACAGACGTGAAAACTGGACCAATTACTTGTGTATTTTTTTTTGAATCGTCAGGAAAGTAAATACTTATATAAGATTTGTTGGTTACACGGTAACAAGTCGCGTGTCCAATGGTTTTCTTCCCATCTCCAAAATTGTTCTTTTTTTTGAAAAAATAATAATAATAATAAATCGGTTACACGGTAACAAGTCGCGTGTCCAATGGTTTTCTTCCCATCTTAAAAATTGTTCTTTTTTTAGATTTTAAATTATTCGGTTACACGGTGACAATGAAAACTGAATATACATATTTTGACAAAAATAAAAAATAAAATACGTATGTATATAATTACACTATTTGCGCTGTAGCTTGGTGCGAATGACAGTTATGACTAGTTTCGTTTCACTCTTGAAAGATGCCGCGATTTACAAAGTACTAGTGGCCCGCTCCCGGCTTCGCCCGGGTGCAATCTGATAGATTGTCTTACACCGCCATCTGTGAGAACCTTATGGAACTCACAGATAAATAATTGCTGTATTGAATAAGTATAAACAGATGGCGCTAAGTTAATAATATTATATAATTAAAAAAAAAAAAAAAAAGAGATAAACTATCCTATCTTTTAAGTATATATATATATATATATATATAATATATATATATATATATATAAATATATATGTCGGTATGATTGTGTCTGGTTGAGGCGCAACACGCGAGAGGGCGCTATCGTCGCGTGTAACGGAACGTCGAGCTGAGGGCCTAGTGCGAGTTTTACTCGATCAAACGCGACGAACACGTAAATGTCAATTTGTATGGGAATGAAGCAGTGCCACCTAGCGGCTAAAGTGTAGGTCTACTTCATTCCCATACAAATTGACATTTACTTGTTCGTCGCGTTTGATCGAGTAAAACTCGCACTAGGCCCTCAGATGGGGCTTGGTGCTGGCTTTACTCGGGCTGCGCGGGCGGTCCGGCAGTCTAGCGCATGCACCCGTGTAGCGTGTTCATACACTTATCACTCCTGGATGCGCTACTAACCTGTATAACGCCTCAGATCCTGTATTTTATATAATTTACGTATCATTGACATCACATTTTTCCCCTCGTTTCCTTATTATCTTACCGACAGCCTGGTTTCAGAATGTCTGCTATACTTTTTTTTTTTTTCCTACATTTTCTCATACGTTTTACATGCATTTAGTCCTCATATAATTTCAAAAACGTAAATTTATATATTTTTGACATAATCTCTTTGATAATTTATTTCGTCGCCATAGTTTTATACAACCTCACCCCTAAACTCGAAACGTCTTGGCCATATATCATATAATTATTTAAAATATGATTTCGAAGGGTCTCCAGCGGGACCTAACTCCCGGAATTCCGGAAGTTCCGGTTGTTTGAACTGTCTGAAGGTAGCCCTCCCGGGGTCGCCTTCGGCCAGTCCAAACTAGCTCTCGCTAGTTAGGCTAGGTCAAAAATTATTGCTGTTTTTGTGTTCTTCTTGCTGTTCTCATTGTTGATTTTCGTTGATTTTTGCCGTTAGTTTTTGCTTTTGTTGCCGTCCTGTTATTCTGCCTTAATTAAACGGTAGAGGTGGAGTCTCCTAATCTCTCGGAGATCGACAGGGCCATTAGTTGGCCCATGTCGGACTCCGGGGAGAGTCTTAAGCCTTCGGGCTTAACACCAGTTCGGAGTCGCGCAAGCGCGAAGCATTGAGGAAGGAGAATACCCTAGGGTCTTCCAGAGACTCGCTGATGGAATGGTACAGACTGGACAAGTCCCTTGTCAGACCTATAGAGGAGGTGGACGCGGAAGAAAATGAGATCCTACGGGACTCCACTAGGAGGCTAATGAATAGGGTACAGAATTGTGCTACGATGATCCTAAGCGTGGTCCAAAATACGCCCAAACTGGAGGCGAAACGTGCATCAACGCTCAAGGAGGAAGCAGAGAAGATATACGACATCGCTAAGGCGCTGAAAAACAAGCCTTCCAAGGAGGTTCACATCCTCGAAGCCGAGAATGCGGCTCTCCAAGCGGAGGTGGCGAAGCTAAGGCGGTCCACAATTGAGAGACCGGGCCCCGAGCCGGCGGCGGAGCATCAATTGGAGCCGGGAAAGCCCAAAACGGCGGCTGACAGCCAGCCACTGTCGCGGGCAGAATTCCTACAAACAATTGGTATGCTACAGACGGAGCTCATGGACTACGTGGGAGATGTGGTTAGTGCCCGCCTGGAGGCCTTTGCGAACGACGGGAGGATCCCCCCCCCCCAAAACATTTGGCCATCATCGAGCGAGGATCGCCGAGAGGGAGACCGCGTCGTGAACTTGCAGAGGGACACGGCGACGACACTCACCCCCCCGGCTAATTTGCCTAAGAGGGCGAGGCCTGTTAAGGCAAAACCCTCCCCTGTTCGGAAGACTCTCGAGTCATTGCCAGGCCCACCTACACAGTCAGGTGGACCAGCTATCAGCTGGACGGAGGTCGTTAAACGCAAAAAGCGCGCCCCTGTCGTCCCTGCACCGGCAGAGGCCAAGGCAGCCGCCCCTAAGCTCCCAAGGGAGCCCAAAAAGCTAGCCGTGATGGTGGCTCTCACGCCAGAAGCAGTGGAAAAAGGTGCTAACTACAACAGCGCCATCGCTAAGATGAGGGCATCCGTCTCGCTCGATGCCCTGGGTATCGGTCCGGCCCAGTTCCGAGCGAGCTTCACGGGAGCTCGTATTCTTGAGCTCCCGGCGGAGACAACGACCGCCCAGGCGGACCTCTTGGCGGAGCAGATCAGCGCAACGCTGGGAGACGAGGCTAAAGTGACGCGCCCCGTCAAAACAGTCGATATTCGGGTCAACGGACTGGATGACTCGGCGTCGGCTGAAGACTTGATGACGGCCTTGGTCTTGAGTACAGGCTGCCCCCCTGAGCGTCTTAGGGTGGGCAAGGTGCATATTGGTCCCGGAGGGACGAACTCGGCCTTCGTCTCGTGCCCCAATGCAGCTGCCAGGAAACTGGTTACAGATGGTCACATTGCAGTCGGATGGAGCTTGGCTCCCGTCCGACTGATGGAACAGCGCCCCATGCGCTGTTTCAGATGCATGGGACTTGGTCACCCGATGGCCAGATGCCCGTCCAAAAAGGACCGAACTGGTCTTTGCTTCCGTTGCGGAACGGACGGGCACTCCGCCAAGGAGTGCGAGGAGGAATTCAAATGCGGAGTATGCGCTGATGCTGGTCGCCCGGCAAACCACCGCATGGGAGGGTATAACTGCTCTCCTCCGGTGGTCAAGGGTCGGTCTGTTTCGTACCTACAGGCAGTTAACACCGGAGCTGCCGGTTGCAACAGGGAAGAGTCAATGGACGCCTAAAGGCTGGCGATATGACCGAGCATCCAAGTATGCTCGGCCTAGTGATTCGGGCGCCGGGTAGGGGCGGCGCTGGGCGGCGGAAGCGTCTCATTTTCAAGCTTGGTACTAACCACGCTTGGCAATGAGACCACCTATCACATCGAGGGAGCGACCATCTTGCGTCCCTCAGAAGCTGACGGCGGGACAGGAGAAGTCGGGCACTTTGCCCGCCTTCAAATGTCCTCGGGGGCCTGCGCACACAGCTGCTAACTGTGTGTGCCTGCACGGGTCCCCTCCGTCTAGGGGTTTGCTCGGGTATCTTCGGGCAAGCCCCCTTTGTTGGCGTCAACCCAGCCAGAAATGGCTGGGCAGCCCGCGAGGGGTGGTCGGAGTAGTTGGTTCGCCAGAGCCCGGCCACCCCCCCACTCACATGGGCAAGGAGATACCGGGGAGTTTTAGTGGGTAGTGGCCGGACCGCTATGATTAGCATAGTGGGCGTCGGCCGACCCCCCCACATACCCCTACCGTCTAGCAAACGGTAGGAAATCAATAAACGGATTTCTCCTCGTCAAAAAAAAAAAAAAAAAGGTTAGGTTAGGTTAGGTTAGGTTAGGTTAGGTTAGGTTAGGTTAGGTTTACGCGGATACCGCACCATATCGTGCGACGCCGCGTGCGTTATGGCGGGTACCCCCCCGTGGGACCTGGAGGCCGAGGTTCTGTCCTCGGTCTACGATAGTCGAGCGGCAGCTCACACTCGGGGCGTTGCTGGTCCCCTGCCGGAGGAAGTGCGCCGCACGGCGCAGAGAGCCGCACTGGCGCGGTGGGCCGAGAGGCTCGCCGAGCCAACTGCCGGCGCTCACACCATCCGGGCCATCGCTCCAGTCCTGGAGCAATGGTGCAGACGCAGGAAGGGTGTGATCACTTTTAGGCTGGCACAGATTCTGTCGGGGCATGGTTGCTTCGGCAGATATCTGTGCAACGTCGCGAGACGAGAGAGGACACCCTCCTGCCACCATTGTGGTGGCCCGGAGGATACAGCGTACCACACGCTGGCAGAATGCCCAGCATGGGATCAGCAACGGGGCGACCTGACGTCCGTTGTAGGTGGAGACCTATCGCTGCCGGCCGTGGTTCTGTCCATGGTCGGCAGCAAAGAGGCCTGGCAGGCCATGATCTCCTTCAGCGAGGACGTCCTCTCGCTGAAGGAGGCGGCGGAGCGGGCGAGGGAGGATGCCGCCCTCGCTGACGACATCCGTCGAAAACGATCCGGGAGGCGGAGGAGGCTGTACGGCCGACTCCAAGCGCCCCCGTGATCGGCCGGAGGGTGAGCGGATATGGGGATCCGTTCACCTACCAACCCGGCTCCGGTGAAAGACGTGTTCGTGTTCCGGCACGTCTTCCCACACCCAGCCATCCGGGGAGGAGGGAGTCTACCGCCCTCCTCCTACCGATGAAATTTTGTTGGCGCCCGATCGGGCGAACGCTGACGGGAGAGCAGGACGAAATGCTCGCGCTGACACCTCTCTCCCGTCCCACGCGCGCGTGGCAAAGGAACACCGCGGGGTTTTAGTGGGTAGAAATCCCACATATCCTGCCAGCGCCCCATTGCTGGCAGTCGAATCAGGGTCGCTGATTTCCCCGCGTAAAAAAAAAAAAAAAAAAGGTTAGGTTAGGTTCCCCCCCCCCCCCCCTGGGTACGCCACGACCTTGACGTGGTGGGGGGGCTTACCCTTGGCTTCGGCCTTGGGGACCAAGAAGGCGTACAACCGAGCATTCCGAGCGAGCTCCCTCGCGGGAACTCGTAGCGGAGCGCTCACGAGTCTCCTCGTGGGCTGTGAGTCGGCCAGCAGGCGATCCTGTCCATCCAGACATTGTGGTGGCGCGCGTACCAGCGCTTTTGGAGGGGCCCAGAGATGGGCCAGCGGAGCTTCGGCTCGTGGTGGCGGGCCTGATAAGGTCCGTGGGCGCGGCGCGTGGCTTAGGCTACCGTCGGGCAAACCGTAACCCCGCACTCGCGGGGCCGGGGGTCTGGCGCACTGAGCGTCGGGCCGCGTGGAAGAAAACCACTATAAAAAATAACCCGAAGCCCAAGCTTAGCGTGCCGAGGGGCTGCATGGCTGGGGGGAACCCGGTCCCAAGCGCTCCTGCGGTCTGTTGGGAAAGGGCCGCAGGTACGCTTCCCAAATCAATATGAAAATGTCAGCAAACGAAAATAGTATGTCTTGCGATCCCGCTAACGCCGGGCGCTCGGGGGTAGCTCGCCTCCCGAGTGTGAAATCTACTACGAGCGGCGATAGCGATCCGCCTAGCCAGCGGCGTCGACCGGTTACCGGGCCGGTCGATGTGAAATTGACTACCGGCTTATCCGAGGAAATTCAGGCGAGACAACCGGTCGTGCTGCTCGACCGGTTGTCCGATGCGGAGATCAGGAGCAGCCAAGTGGCCTCGCCGGGGCCGAGTGATGTGGAGGGCGCGGACTCCGACATGTCGGCGTCGAGCTTCCGCTCCGCCGCCGCAGTCCCCGCCCGCCGCAGGAAAAGGACAGAGGAAGACTCGCCGTCTGACTCGGACCCACAGTCCGTGGTCAGACAGCTGAGGAAGCGCACCGCCAAGGCAGGACGCGGGAGCGGAAATACGCCCACCGAAGGCGTGCTCAAGGGCAGCGCAAAGGCGAAGGCTGATCGCAGGGAGGAGCTCCGGCTGCTGGCGGAGGAGGAACTCGCCGACGCCATGCTGCGTCGGCGCGCGCAGCAGTTCTCTTTACCGCCGTCGCAGGAGCCGACGCCTTTGGCCTTGCCGTCGGAGATCCTGAGGGACAGGGCCAGGGAGGACCTGCAAAATATCGCTCGGGTTGCCAAATCTTCTGGCAACCTGAAAGGTACCTTTGTGGCAGCTTTGAACCGTTCGGTGGACTCGCTCACGGCGATAATGGACGAGCTCGTCCAACGCACCGTGAGCGAGGAGGCGGCGGCTCTCCGGGCTGACAACGCCCGCCTCAGGGGCAGGGTGGAGGCCGTGGAGAGGGAGATGCGTGAGCTGCGCGCCACCATCTCGAAGGGTGCTCCGGCCGCAACTCCGGCAGCCAGCGTCTCGACGCCGGTCGAGGAGACGTTGCGCGAGGCGCTGGAGATCTTCTCGCGGAGAATTGATGCCCGCTTCGCCGGCCTGGAAGACCGCCTTCTCCCCGAGAAGCGAGCGAGGCCGCCGCTTGCGGCGGATAAGAGAAGAGCGGAGCCGTCGTCCTCCCGGGCACCGCCTGCAAAGGCACCGTCCTCCCGGGCACCGCCTGCAAAGGCACCGTCCGCCAGGGCGCCGCCCGCCAAGGCACCCCCTGCCTCACAGCCGAAGGCCAAAAAGGCCCCAGCCGCTTCTAAGGTGCCGCCTGCCCCAGCTCCCACGGAGGTACCGTGGTCCCTGGTGGTGGGGCGTAAGGCGAAGAAGGCCACGGCAAAGAAGGCCACCGTTGCCGCCAATCCCCCTGCCAAGGTCAGCAAACCTGCTGCCAAGGTTAAGGCAAGCGACGAGGCCAGGAGGAAGCTCCGCCCTCCGCGCTCCGCGGCTGTTGTTCTTACCCTGGGGCCCGAGGCCTCAGAAAAAGGCGCCAATTATGAGAGCGTCATGAAGGAAGCCAGGAGGAGGCTTGACCTCCCCTCCATCGGCATCGGCTCCCTTCATGTGAGAGCCTCGAAGGCGGGCGCCCGGGTTCTCGAAATCCCGGGCAAGGATAGCGGCAACGCGGCGGAAGCACTGGCGAGCAAACTCCGCCAGTTCTTTGAGCCGGGCGTCGTCAAGGTGACAAGGCCCCAGAAGTGCGCTGAATTGCGCATCTCTGGGCTTGACGACTCCGTCTCGGCGGAGGAGGTCGCGGAGGCAGTGTCTCGTGTGGGCGGTTGTCCCCGAGACATTATAAAGACCGGAGAGGTTCGCGCCGGCCCACTGGGGATGGGCTCGGTGTGGGTCTCGTGTCCGGTCGAAGCGGCAAAGAAAGTCGCCGACGGCAGGCGACTTTTAGTGGGCTGGGTGTCGGCACAAGTGAGGGTGCTGCCCCAGCGGAAAATCCGCTGCTTCCGGTGCCTGCAGACCGGGCACGTGGCCCCCAAGTGCCAATCTGAGGTGGACCGCACTGGTGTGTGCTTCCGCTGCGGAAAGGAAGGCCACAAGGCCTTTCAGTGTTCCAATCCCCCCCACTGCGGTCCCTGCGCCGCAGCAAAAAAGCGGGCGGACCACCCTGTTGGCAGTCGGGGCTGCAAGGCCCCCAAGGCCAACAAGGTGAAGAACAAGACCAAGGAGGACGGTACACCCGCCGCCACGGATAACGCGCAATCCACGCGCGAGGAGGAGATGGAAACGGCTCCGTAATGGACAACGTCCCTTACGTCCGTCTCCTCCAAGCGAACATCAACCACTGCGCCGGGGCTCAGGATCTCCTCCTCCAGTCCATGGCGCAGTGGTCGATTGACGTCGCGGTGGCGGCGGAGCCGTACTATGTACCGCCCCGCCCCAACTGGGCATCGGACTCGGCATCCACGGTTGCCATCGTGGGTGCCGCTGACTCTGCCCCTCTTCGAGTGGCCGAGAGAGGCCAAGGATTTGTAGCCGTTGAGTGGGGCGCGGTTTTGCTCGTCGGAGTTTATTTCTCCCCTAACCGCGCTCTCGCCGAGTTCGAGGTCTTTCTCGGCAACTTGGAGAGGGTAGTACTGCGTTCGCGACTCCCTGTTCTGGTCCTGGGGGATCTCAACGCGAAGTCCACGGCGTGGGGCTGTCCCGTTTCGGGCGCACGAGGCGACGCCGTCGTGGATTTCCTAGCCTCCGCGGGGCTAGTGCTCCTCAATCGCGGCACGGTTAACACCTGCGTTCGGCATAACGGTGGCTCGATAGTGGACATATCGTTCGCTAGTCGGGCCATCGCCGATCGTGTCCGCGATTGGGGCGTGCTGGAGGGCGTTGAGACCCTCTCGGACCACAGATACGTCCGATTTAATTTAGCCGGCTCTTCGCGTGCAGACAACCTGTCTCCGCGGCGTCGAGGTGGACGGTCCCAGCGATTCCCCCGCTGGGCTCTGACGAGACTCGACAAGGACCTCCTTGTCGAGGCGGCTATCGTCCAGGACTGGGTTTCGCGAGAGCCCAGCGAGGACTTGTCGGTCGAAGACCAGGCGCTCGGCATGCGTGTCGCCATGACCGCAGTGTGCGACGCCGCCATGCCGCGTGCCGGGACACGTCCGCGCCGGAAGCAGGTGCACTGGTGGTGCGAAGAAGTGGCGGATCTTCGTGCCGCCTGCGTAGCCGCCCGCCGCAAATACGCCAGGTGCCGCAGGCGTAGGGACATGGACCACGAGCTAGAGGCGCGCCTCTACGATGCCTATAGAGGGGCCCGGAAAGCCCTTCAAATCGCTATCCGGGAGGCGAAGGCAAGGTCTCGCGAGCGGATGCTCGAGTCCCTCGACCGAGACCCGTGGGGGCGCCCTTACCGCGCAGCCAGGGCCAAGCTCGGCTCGCACGGTCCACCCGTTGCCGAGACGCTGGACCCAGAGTTCCTCCGGGTTGTGCTCTCCACACTGTTCCCCGAACAGGGAGAGCACACTCCACCGCCCATGGGCGGTCGAGCGATCGCCGTAACCGGGGCCGAAGACGGAGCTCCGCCAATCTCCAGCGGAGAATTTGAGGAGGCCATAGCCCGTCTTCGCGGCAAGAGCACCGCCCCCGGGCCGGACGGAATACCCGGTCGCGCCTGGGTCTTGGCGTCGGGCGAGTTGGGGGACCGCTGGCGGGCCGTGTTTGACGCTGCCCTGCGAGCGGGGTCCTTTCCTCGCATCTGGAAGGAGGGCAAATTGGTCCTGTTAAGGAAGGAGGGACGTCCCGCGGACTCTCCTTCTGGATACAGGCCAATTGTGCTGCTCGACGAGGCGGGCAAATTGTTCGAAAGGATAATTGCCCGCCGTATAACCGGATTACTGAACTCGGAGGGGCCAGATCTCTCTGACAATCAGTATGGTTTTCGCGCGGGTCGATCAACGATCGACGCCATCCTGCGCGTTAAGACCATCGCGCAGGATACCGTAGAAAGGGGAGGAGTGGCATTGGCAGTCTCTTTAGACATCTCCAATGCTTTTAACACCCTCCCCTTCAGCTGCATTACGGAGGCGCTCCGGTTTCACCGGTTGCCCGCGTATCTCCAGCTGATTGTCGGAGATTATCTGAGGGACCGTAGGATATTGTGTCCTACCCGAAACGGGACGGTCCTCGAGAGGATTATGTCCTGCGGCGTTCCACAGGGGTCGGTCCTAGGACCGCTCCTGTGGAACATTGGATTTGACTGGGCGCTGAGAGGCGCCCTCCCACCGGACGTACACGTCGTCTGCTACGCCGACGACACGCTGGTCGTCGCGTGTGCAGACGACTACAAGGCAGTGACGAGCTTGGCTACGGTGAGCGTCGCTCTCGTGGCCAAGCGTATCGAGTTGTTGGGCCTGCGGGTGGCACCCGACAAATCCGAGGCCATGCTTTTCCATGGTCCGCGGAAGGGTCCACCGCAGCAGGCCCACATTAAAGTCGGTAATGTGGACGTTGCCGTCGGAGTGCACATGCGCTACCTGGGGCTCACCTTGGACTCCAGGTGGCGATTCCATGAGCACTTCCGGCGGCTCAGCCCCAACTTGATTAAGGCCACCTCGGCGTTAGGTAGCCTTCTGCCAAATCTGGGCGGACCGAGTGTCGGCTGTCGCCGTCTCTTCACGGGGGTGGTGCGCTCCATGGCGCTCTACGGAGCGCCTGTGTGGGCGGACGCCCTGGATCGCCACAACGTCACGCTCCTGAGAAGATCTCAGCGAGTGATGGCGACCAGGGTGATACGCGGATACCGCACCATATCGTGCGACGCCGCGTGCGTTATGGCGGGTACCCCCCCGTGGGACCTGGAGGCCGAGGTTCTGTCCTCGGTCTACGATAGTCGAGCGGCAGCTCACACTCGGGGCGTTGCTGGTCCCCTGCCGGAGGAAGTGCGCCGCACGGCGCAGAGAGCCGCACTGGCGCGGTGGGCCGAGAGGCTCGCCGAGCCAACTGCCGGCGCTCACACCATCCGGGCCATCGCTCCAGTCCTGGAGCAATGGTGCAGACGCAGGAAGGGTGTGATCACTTTTAGGCTGGCACAGATTCTGTCGGGGCATGGTTGCTTCGGCAGATATCTGTGCAACGTCGCGAGACGAGAGAGGACACCCTCCTGCCACCATTGTGGTGGCCCGGAGGATACAGCGTACCACACGCTGGCAGAATGCCCAGCATGGGATCAGCAACGGGGCGACCTGACGTCCGTTGTAGGTGGAGACCTATCGCTGCCGGCCGTGGTTCTGTCCATGGTCGGCAGCAAAGAGGCCTGGCAGGCCATGATCTCCTTCAGCGAGGACGTCCTCTCGCTGAAGGAGGCGGCGGAGCGGGCGAGGGAGGATGCCGCCCTCGCTGACGACATCCGTCGAAAACGATCCGGGAGGCGGAGGAGGCTGTACGGCCGACTCCAAGCGCCCCCGTGATCGGCCGGAGGGTGAGCGGATATGGGGATCCGTTCACCTACCAACCCGGCTCCGGTGAAAGACGTGTTCGTGTTCCGGCACGTCTTCCCACACCCAGCCATCCGGGGAGGAGGGAGTCTACCGCCCTCCTCCTACCGATGAAATTTTGTTGGCGCCCGATCGGGCGAACGCTGACGGGAGAGCAGGACGAAATGCTCGCGCTGACACCTCTCTCCCGTCCCACGCGCGCGTGGCAAAGGAACACCGCGGGGTTTTAGTGGGTAGAAATCCCACATATCCTGCCAGCGCCCCATTGCTGGCAGTCGAATCAGGGTCGCTGATTTCCCCGCGTCAAAAAAAAAAAAAAGGTTAGGTTCCCCCCCTAGGTGGGCCACGACCTTGACGTGGTGGGGGGGCTTACCCTCGCTTGTTCTTCGCCTGGCGAGGGGACCAAGAAGGCCCACACGGAGGAGAGTGGCAAACCTCGGCGGCTGGGGCGGGACAAGTATCCCTCCCCTCTGCTTTCTCGCCAGCTGTCGTCGGGGGGGTGAGTCAGGGATCCTGAGAAACCCGGGGGGTGGACCCAGGTCCCTGCTCACCTGCCGGAGGTGTTACCGATGTCTGGGTCAGAGAAGGGGTCTGTGGGCTACGGTTCCGGTGACCGCACGGTGTCGTACGTGCGGCTCCCGGGTAAATCCGGCCCCCAAAGACTGCCTCACACAGCATCGAAGAGCCGGTATACGTCGCTGCGGCGGCGTCGTCCGGCTGTTCCGGGCGCCAGAGCGGGGCATCTGACGTCCGGGACTTGAGGAGGTGCAGCCTAGCTGCTGAGAGGTGTGGTGGCCCATTGATGTTCCTGTGGGTCGCCACAGGGAGGTGAGTCCGCAAGGACACGGCGGCGATTATGGGGCCCGGAGATAAGGCCACGCTGTTTTTCCGGGTCTCATATAAGCCGCCGATGGTGGAACATGGGGGGGTTTTAGTGCGGTAGTGCCCGGTGATGGAGCATGTCGCCGGGCGAGTCCCACATACCCCTTCGTCGACTGCCCTAGTCGGCGAAGGGCAATCCGTAAACAGTGATTTCCCCCCCTCAACAAAAAAAAAAAAAGGTTAGGTTAGGTTAGGTTTCCCCTACAATAAGTACGCCCATTAAAGTGCTCCAGGCGAATGTCAACCACTGCGCTGGAGCTCAGGACTTACTGGTCCAGACTCTAGCGCAGTGGGGGATACACGCGGCGATCGTCTCGGAGCCGTATCTGGTCGTCAACCGTGACAACTGGATCGGCGACCGGGACGGGGCCGTCGCCATTGTTTTGGCCTCGGGAGAGGGAGCCCACACCGTCAATCGTGCGTACAAGGGTCGAGGGTTCGTCGCCGCCTTTTGCGGAAACATTGTGTACGTGGGTGTCTATTTCTCGCCAAATCGCCCGCTCTCGGAATTTGAGCGCTTTTTGGCGGAAATGGACATCCTTTTGGGACGGTGTCGTCCGCATCAGGTGCTCGTCGCCGGAGACCTGAATGCGAAGTCGACGGTGTGGGGTTCCGCCCTCACAGACGCGAGGGGCGCGGCTCTGGAGGAGTGGCTCTCCAGCAACAACTTGTGTGTGCTGAACCGGGGCACGGCTAACACGTGCGTGCGGCAACAGGGCGGATCAGTCGTGGACGTATCGTTTGCGTCTCCCGCCCTGGCGCGCCGTGTCCGGGGCTGGGTAGTCGAGGAGGGGGTCGAGACGCTTTCGGATCACCGATACATTCGGTTTTCCATCTCCCCCCACTCGACGGACCCGAACAGCTCGAGTCGTGCTCCGTCGGAGATCGGGCCCAAATGGGCACTCAAAAAGCTGGAGAGAGACGCCCTCATAGCGGCGTCCCTCGTTGAGTCATGGAATGTCAAGCCGGAGGAGACCGGTGCGGATCAAGAGGCACAGTGGTTCCGCGAGGCAATGACGCACGTTTGCGACGTCGCCATGCCTCGCGTGGGCAAGCCGCAGCCCCGTCGGCAAGTGTACTGGTGGTCGCCGGAGCTACAACAGCTCCGGACGACATGTGTCAAGGCACGACGCCGGTACACCCATGCCCGTCGACGCCACAGACCCGCATCGGTCGTGTCTGAACTTTTTGCCGCCTTCCAAGGGGCCAAGAAGGCGCTGAGAGCCGAAATCGGTGCAGCGAAGGAGCGCGCCTGGCAGGAGCTGGTGGACTCTCTCGAGCAGGACCCATGGGGCAGGCCGTATAAGCTTGTAATGAGCAAGCTTCGCCCCTGGGCCCCTCCGCTGTCATCCACGATGAACACGGAGACGCTCGAGAGAGTGGTGGTGAACCTTTTCCCTGCCAGGGCGGAGGGCGACGCTCCCTTGCCGACGCTGCAGATCCCGGAGGAGGATCCCCCCGAGGTGTCAGAGGGTGAATTGGACAGGGCGGTTCTTCGTCTCAGCGCGAAGAACACTGCGCCCGGTCCCGATGGCATCCCGGGGAAGGCTCTGGTCTTGGCCCTGAAGGAAGGCGGCCTCGGAATGAGATTCCGTGCGCTGCTCACAACCTGTGCGAAGGATGGCCACTTTCCCAAAGAGTGGAAGCTGGGTAAGCTTGTACTCATCCGCAAGCCTGGGCGTCCGGTGGACTCACCGTCGGCGTATCGCCCCATAGTCCTGCTGAGTGAGGCGGGTAAGCTGTTTGAGCGTGTTATCGCTGCTCGCCTCACTCAACATTTGGAGGAGACCGGACCGAACTTGGCCGACGTCCAGTTCGGCTTCCGGAGGGGCAGGTCCACCGTTGACGCTATTGCGCGGGTGAGGGCTTTTGCGGATGAGGAGATTGGGAAAGGCGGGGTCGTCCTGGCGGTGTCCCTCGACATCTCCAACGCGTTTAACACTCTGCCTCACAGAGTGATCATGGAGGCAATGGGGTACCACGGCTTCCCGGAGTACCTCCGACGACTTGTCGGGGATTATCTCTCGGGTCGCTCGGTCGTGTACCCCACGCGCGTTGGAGATCGTCAGCGGGAAGTGTCGTGCGGTGTTCCGCAGGGGTCGGTTCTCGGGCCGCTCCTGTGGAACATCGGCTACGACTGGGTGCTGCGGGGCGCTACCCTGCGCGGGGTCGACGTCACGTGCTACGCGGACGACACCTTGGTGACCGCCCGCGGTGGCACGTATCGTGACGCGGCCCTGTTGGCAACCGCTGGAGTCGCACAGGTTGTGATGCGCATACGGCGCTTGGGACTGACGGTGGCCCTTGAGAAGTCCGAAGCGATCTGCTTCCGTGGGCCTCGCAAGGCGCCACCGCCAGATGCCCACATAATTGTTGGTGGGGTTTCCATCGGCGTCGGGTCGACGCTGAAATATCTCGGCGTCGTACTCGATAGCCGATGGAACTTTCAGGAGCATTTCCGGAGCCTAGCTCCTAAACTCACCGGAGTGGCTTTCGCCTTAAGCAGGCTGATGCCCAACCTGGGCGGACCCAACGTCGGGTGCCGCCGTCTCTTCGCGGGCGTGGTGCGCTCGATGGCCCTGTACGGGGCGCCCATTTGGGTCGACTCCCTATCGACCCAAAACCTGACCGTGCTGCGTCGCCTGCAGCGGGTCATGGCGTCCCGGGTCATCAGAGCGTATCGCACCACCTCGTGGAGAGCGGCGTGCGCGATCGCCGGCACGCTCCCCTGGGAGTTGGATGCTGCGGTTCTCGCAGCGGCCTACAATAGGACCGCGGTTGCGAGGGCCCGCGGCGCGAGTCCACTCCCGGAGGAGGTGCAGCGTTGGAGGAGGGAGCTCCAGGAGGAGGCACTCGAGCGCTGGCGCGATGATTTGATGCAGGCGGGGTACGGTTTCCGCACCACGTCTGCGATCGCGCCGGTGCTGAACGAGTGGGTGAGCAGGCGGACCGGCTCGCTCTCTTTCCGGCTTGTGCAGGTGCTTACGGGGCATGGTTGCTTCGGAAGGTACCTGTGCAACGTCGCGGGGAGGGAGCCGACCACCGTCTGCCACGAGTGCGGAGCTGCCGATGACACGGCGCAACACGTTTTGGAGGATTGCCCAGGTTGGGACACAGAGAGAGCGGCTCTGACGGCAGTCGTGGGACGGGACTTGTCCCTACCCGCTGTCGTCAGAGCAATGGTTGACAGCCCTGACTGCTGGAATGCAGTCAGGCTATTCTGCGAAGCGGCCCTGAGTGGTAAAGAGGCCGGGGAGCGGTCCCGCGAAGAGGACCCCCAGGCGGACCCACTCAGGCGCCGCAAACTTGGAAGGCGTCGCCGCGCTTACGCCGCGACGCACACGGATTGATGACTACCGGGCGTCAGGTAGGACAACTGGCGCCCGGCTTACATGGATTGACGGAGTGGCGACCTAGGTATGCTCTCTAGGTCGCTACCAAAGAGCCGAGCCCGGCGACGGGCGTAGCGGTGTGCGGGTTCCGCAGACATGGCCTCGCTGTTATTCGGACCCGCACATCATCGCTGATGGTGGAGCATGGGGGGGTTTTAGTGGGTATTACCGGCAAAGGTTAGGTTTCCCCCCCTAGGTGGGCCACGACCTTGACGTGGTGGGGGGGCTTACCCTCGCTTGTTCTTCGCCTGGCGAGGGGACCAAGAAGGCCCACACGGAGGAGAGTGGCAAACCTCGGCGGCTGGGGCGGGACAAGTATCCCTCCCCTCTGCTTTCTCGCCAGCTGTCGTCGGGGGGGTGAGTCAGGGATCCTGAGAAACCCGGGGGGTGGACCCAGGTTCCTGCTCACCTGCCGGAGGTGTTACCGATGCCTGGGTCAGAGAAGGGGTCTGTGGGCTACGGTTCCGGCGACCGCACGGTGTCCTACGTGCGGCTCCCGGGTAAATCCGGCCCCCAAAGACTGCCTCACACAGCATCGAAGAGCCGGTATACGTCGCTGCGGCGGCGTCGTCCGGCTGTTCCGGGCGCCAGAGCGGGGCATCTGACGTCCGGGACTTGAGGAGGTGCAGCCTAGCTGCTGAGAGGTGTGGTGGCCCATTGATGTTCCTGTGGGTCGCCACAGGGAGGTGAGTCCGCAAGGACACGGCGGCGATTATGGGGCCCGGAGATAAGGCCACGCTGTTTTTCCGGGTCTCATATAAGCCGCCGATGGTGGAACATGGGGGGGTTTTAGTGCGGTAGTGCCCGGCGATTGAGCATGTCGCCGGGCGAGTCCCACATACCCCTTCGTCGACTGCCCTAGTCGGCGAAGGGCAATCCGTAAAGAGTGATTTCCCCCCCTCAACAAAAAAAAAAAAAAGGTTAGGTTAGGTTAGGTTAGGTTAGGTTAGGTTAGGTTAGGTTAGGTTAGGTTAGGTTCCTCGGTTTACGTTAGTCGAGCGGCAGCTCACACTCGGGGCGTTGCGTTGCCGGAGGAAGTGCGCCGCACGGCGCAGAGAGTCGCACTGGCGCGGTGGGCCGAGAGGCTCACCGAGCCAACTGCCGGCGCTCACACCATCCGGGCCATCGCTCCAGTCCTGGAGCAATGGTGCAGACGCAGGAAGGGTGTGATCACTTTTAGGCTTGCACAGATTCTGTCGGGGCATGGTTGCTTCGGCAGATATCTGTGTAACGTCGCAAGACGAGAGAGGACACCCTCCTGCCACCATTGCGGTGGCCCGGAGGATACAGCGTACCACACGCTGGCAGAATGCCCAGCATGGGACCAGCAACGGGGCGACCTGACGTCCGTTGTAGGTGGAGACCTATCGCTGCCGGCCGTGGTTCTGTCCATGGTCGGCAGCAAAGAGGCCTGGCAGGCCGTGATCTCCTTCAGCGAGGACGTCCTCTCGCTGAAGGAGGCGGCGGAGCGGGCGAGGGAGGATGCCGCCCTCGCCGACGACATCCGTCGTAAACGATCCGGGAGGCGGAGAAGGCTGTACGGCCGACTCCAAGCGCCCCCGTGATCGGCCGGAGGGTGAGCGGATATGGGGATCCGTTCACCTACCAACCCGGCTCCGGTGAAAGACGTGTTCGTGTTCCGGCACGTCTTCCCACACCCAGCCATCCGGGGAGGAGGGAGTCTACCGCCCTCCTCCTACCGATGAACATCTGTTGGCGCCCAATCGGGCGAACGCTGACGGGAGAGCAGGACGAAATGCTCGCGCTGACACCTCTCTCCCGTCCCACGCGTGCGTGGAATAGGAACACCGCGGGGTTTTAGCGGGTAGAAATCCCGCATATCCTGCCAGCGCCCCATTGCTGGCAGTCGAATCAGGGTCGCTGATTTCCCCGCGTCAAAAAAAAAAAAAAAAGGTTAGGTTAGGTTAGAGGGAAAATTTTCATGTGACGTTACTCTGTTAACAGTTGTTTTTAAAAGTTTGAGGGTCCCTTGTTTTGCTCCACCGGTTGGATTGACGGACTGATGTGAATGAGGCCCTTTTCTGGACCTTTTTCGGATCAGTCCTGAATTTTCATCCGGCTGTAGTTCCGTTGTTTGTCGTCGGATCTTGTCGCGGTTTGCTTCATTGGCAGCCTTTTCAAAGGCTCCCTGGGGTGGCCCGCGGCAATTTTCATTTTCATTTGTTGTTTTGTTGTTTTTTCGGTGTTGTTCATTTTTGTCTTTTTTTGTTTGTCTTTTTATGCCAAATTTCGCAAAATTAGATTTTGCTGAAATTTGGCATTTCCTCATATTTTTTCGTGCTTGTTCGGACGGTGCCGGAAAGTCGGAAATTTCCGGTTTCCCGGAAATTTTTGATTGGCCGGCGCTGCTCCATTTTTCGGTGTTTAGCGGTGTGTGGCGGCTCGTTTGGAGCCTTTTTCAAGGCCCCTTCGGACTGCCCACATCAGCTGTCTCGGTTGTAGTTATTTTAGTTTTTGTTTCCATTTGTTTGTTTTAATATTCGGTTTTTGTAGGTTTTAATTGTAAATTTCTCCGGCCCTAGTGGGCAGTTCCGCTTGGGAGGTGGTTCATCTGAAGCGCCTTCCAAGACTCTACCGGACGGCACGCCGGGTCCGGAATTTTCCGGTTTTTACGGAAACTTCTTTGGCCCGGCGTTTCCGGATTTCCGGACCTTTTCGGTTTTTGGGTGGCTTGAGGGACGCCTTTTCGAAGGCGCTCTCAGTCAGTCCAAACCCGGTTTTGGTGTCTCCCGTTTCTCGGCAATTATCGTCGTTTTTAGTTTTTGCGTTCAGGATTCTTTAATTTCTGTTGATTTTTTGTTGATTTTTAATTGTATTTTTGCTGTTTCCGTTATTCTGTCCCCCCCCCTTTTTTGGTAGGGGCGGACAATTCTAACATACGGGGTTGGCAGGGCCATTGTGGTCATGTCGGGCTCCAGCAAGAGTGATCGTCCCTCGGGCAATACGCGCTCGAAGGGGCGCAAAAGAATAGTGTCTTCGGAGGAGAGTACCCTCGGGTCCTCCCGGGCCTCGTCGGTGTCAGGGAAGGAAACGGACAAATCCGTCGCCCGATTTATCCAGAAGTTGGTTCCGGAGGCGTCTGCCGGTGCAGTGGAGTCCGCCTCCCCTGAACCCACGTTTAAGGACCTAATGGGAACGGTAATGGGGTGTGCCTCCACGATAAATAATATCGTCGCCCAATCGGCCCAAGTGACTTATGCAGAGCAATTAAATATCAGAGGAGAACTCAAGACCATACTTGAAAATGCTAGGGCGCTGGGACGCGAGTCCTCCCAGAGAGAGAGAGAACTAGAGGCCGAGAATGTGCGCATCCGCGAACAGTTGGAGGTCCTCCACACAGAGGTGGCAAACCTAAAGCGGTCTGCAAATGAGAAGTCTGGCCCCATGCCGGCGGTGGAGCACCAATCGGAGCAGGGAAGGCCCATAACGGCGACTGAAAGTCAGCCACTGTCGCGAGCAGAATTCCTGCAAACAATCGGAGCCCTACAGGAGGAGCTCACGGACTACGTGGCAGAGGTGGTCTGTGCCCGACTGGAGTTCCTTATGGAGGACGGCAGGCTTCCCCCTGCCCTGAAAATTCGGTCACAACTGAGTGCGGATCGCCGAGCGGGAGACAGAGTCGTGACCTCGAAGGGGGACACGGCGACGACGCTCAACCCTCCGGCTAACTTGCCTAAAAAGGCGAGAGCTGCTAAGGCAACACCCCCCCCTGTTTGCAAGGCTCCTGAGCCGCTGCTGGACCCATCCACCCAGTCAGGTGGAACAGCTTCCAGCTGGACGGAGGTTGTTAAGCGCAAAAAGCGTGCCCCTGTTGTCCCTGCGCCGGCTGCGTTAAAAGTAGCCGCCCCTAAGCTCCCAAGGGAGCCCAAGAAGTTAGCCGTGATGGTGGCTCTCACGAATGAAGCTGTAGAGAAAGGTGTCACCTACAACAGTGCCATATCCAAGATGAAGGCTTCCGTCTCGCTCGATGCACTGGGTATTGGTCCTGCCCAGTTCCGCGCGAGCTTCACGGGAGCTCGTATCCTCGAGCTCCCGGCGGAGACAACTCCAGCCCAGGCAGACCTACTGGCGGCGCAAGTTAGCACAGTGCTAGGTGACGAGGCAAAGGTGACGCGCCCCGTCAAATCAGTCGATATTCGGGTCAACGGACTGGATGACTCGGTGTCGGCTGAGGAGTTGAAGGCGGCCTTGGTTCTGAGCACAGGCCGCCCCCCTGAGTGCTTTAGGGTGAGCAGCATACATCTTGGAGTGGGAGGGACGAACTCGGCCTTCGTCTCGTGCCCTATTGCAGCTGCCAGGAAACTGGCCACTGACGGTCACCTTACGGTCGGATGGAGCTCGGCTGCCGTCCAACTGCTGGAACAGCGCCCCATGCGTTGTTTCAGATGTTTGGGGCTCGGCCACCCTATGGTCAGATGCCCATCCAAAAAAGACCGCTCTAGTCTCTGCTTCCGTTGCGGAGCGGACGGACACTCCGCCAATGAGTGCGAGGCGGACTATAAATGTGGAGTATGCACTGATGCTGGTCGGCCGGCTAACCACCGCATGGGAGGGTACAACTGCTCTCCCCCTGTCGTGAGGGGCCGGTCCGTTACGTACCTCCAGGCAGCTAGCACCGGAGCTGCTGGTAGCACCAGGGAGGAGCCAATGGACGCCTAAAGTCCGGCGGCATGACCAAGCATCCAAGCGTGCTCGGTCTGGAGATCCAAGCGCCGGCCTGGGGGCGGCGCTGGACGACGGAGACGTCTCGTCTCATTTCCAAGCATGGTACTAGCCATGCTTAGCAATGAGACCTCCTCTCATACATCGAGGGAGCAACCATCTCGCGTCCCTCAGAAGCTGGCGGCAGGGCAGGAGAAGTCGGGCACTTTGCCCGCCTTCAAATGTCCCCGGGGGCCTGCGCACACAGCTGCTAACTGTGTGTGCCTGCACGGGTCCCCTCCGTCTAGGGGTTTGCTCGGGTATCTTCGGGCAAGCCCCTTTGTTGGCGTCAACCCAGCCAGAAATGGCTGGGCAGCCCGCGAGGGGTGGTCGGAGTAGTTGGTTCGCCAGAGCCCGTCCACCCCCCACTCACATGGGCAAGGAGATACCGGGGAGTTTTAGTGGGTAGTGGCCGGACCGCTATGATTAGCATAGTGGGCGTCGGCCGACCCCCACATACCCCTACCGTCTAGCAAACGGTAGGAAATCAATAAACGGATTTCTCCTCGTAAAAAAAAAAAAAAAGGTTAGGTTAGGTTAGGTTAGGTTAGGTTAGGTTAGGTTAGGTTAGGTTAGGTTAGGTTTGCCGGCGCTCACACCATCCGGGCCATCGCTCCAGTTTTGGAGCAGTGGTGCAGGCGCAGGAAGGGTGTGATCACCTTTAGACTTGCACAGATTCTGTCGGGGCATGGCTGTTTCGGCAGATATCTGTGCAACGTCGCAAGACGTGAGGAGACACCCTCCTGCCACCACTGCGGTGGCCCGGAGGATACGGCGCACCACACGTTAGCAGAATGCCCGGCATGGGACCAGCAACGGAGCGAACTGACTTCAGTTGTAGGTGGGGACCTCTCGCTGCCGGCCGTGGTTCTGTCCATGGTCGGCAGCAGAGAGGCCTGGCAGGCTTTAATCTCCTTCAGCGAGGACGTCCTCTCGCTGAAGGAGGCGGCGGAACGAGCGAGGGAGGATGCCGCCCTCGCCAACGACATCCGTCGGAAACGATCCGGGAGGCGGAGGAGGCTGTACGGCCAACTCCATACGCCCCCGTGATCAGCCGGAGGGTGAGCGGATATGGGGATCCGCTCACCTACTCACCCGGCCCCCGGTGAAAGACGTGTCCGTGTTCCGGCACGTCTTCACACACTCGCATCCGGAGAGGGGGGACTCTACCATCCCCCCTCCCTCCGATGTACTTTCGGAGGTGCCCGATCGGGCAAACGCTGACGGGAGAGCAGGACGAAATGCTCGCGCTGACACCTCTCTCCCGTCCCACGCGCGCGTGGCAAAGGAACACCGCGGGGTTTTAGTGGGTAGAAATCCCACATATCCTGCCAGCGCCCCATTGCTGGCAGTGAATCAGGGTCGCTGATTTCCCCGCGTAAAAAAAAAAAAAAAAAAAAGGTTAGGTTAGGTTAGGTTAGGTTCCCCCCCTGGGTACGCCACGACCTTGACGTGGTGGGGGGGCTTACCCTTGGCTTCGGCCTTGGGGACCAAGAAGGCGTACAACCCAGCGCTCCATGCGGTCTCCCTCGCGGGAGCCCGTAGCGGGGCGCTCGAGAGGGGGGTGATTCTGATCATTCAGTCTTCACCCCCTGATCGATATCGTAACTCCCTCCGGGTGTCGTTGATCATGTCTAGCGGCCTGGGGGGAACCGAGGGTCTTGCCTTAATTGGCCGGACCGCGAGGAAGAAAACCTCTATAAAAAATCACCCCAATCTTAAGCGGCGGCGCACCGCGAGAAGATGGATGGCTGCTGGGTTAAGCAGTCGCTAGTGCTACCCCCGTTATGGTGCATGCCGACATCATAACGGGTCACACCTAGGCTTATCCGGGCGCAGAGGGCGCCGCTCGGATGGACACACCCTTCCCTCATACTCGTGGGACGCGCATGGATTTGAAAAAACCTGACGTCAAAAAGGGGGGACAGCCGGTCGTTCAGCTCGACCGGTTGTCTGTGCGACGGACGTCTCTGACGTCCGCCGCGGACGAGCTGAGTAGAGGAGTCTCCGACGAGGAGGGCATGGAGTCCGACCGTTCTGGGTCGAGCTTCAAGTCCACCTATTCTCGTGCGGAGAGGAAGCGACGGGGCGCGTCGCTGTCGTTGTCCGATTCGGACTCCCAGTCCACTGCCGGGCAGACAAAAAGGCGCAGCGAGAAGGCGGGGCGAGGACGCCCGCCAACCACAGGCGAATACATCGGCCTCGCCAAGGCAAAGGCCGACTGCCTTAAATTGAGGAAGGAGGAGCTCCGACTGCAGGCGGAAGAGGAGCTAGCCGACGCGCTGTCGAGACGGCGCTCGAAGCGGTTCGCCTCGCCGGCGGAGGAACCGGCACCTGACACGTTGCCATCTGGTGTCTTGAGAGATCGCGCGAAGGAAGACCTTCAGAATATCGCCCGGGTTGCTAAAACCTCGGGCAACTTGAAGGGCACTTTCATCGCGGCCTTGAACGGGTCTGTGGACTCGCTCTCGGCAATCATGGATGAGCTCGCTAGCCGCACCGTGAGCGAGGAGACGGCGGCCCTACGGGCCGAAAATGCCCGCCTCAAGGGCAGAGTCGAGGCGGTCGAGAGGGAGATGCGCGAGCTGCGCGCCACCTTTTCAAAGGGTGCTCCGGCCCCAGCTCCGTCAGCCAGTGTCTCGATGCCTGTCGAAGAGACGCTGCGCGTGGCGCTGGATGCCTTCTCGCGCCGGATCGACGCCCGATTCGCAGGGCTCGAGGACCGCCTTCTCCCTAAGGAGCGGGCCAGACCGCCGCCTGCGGCGGATAAAAGAAGAACGGAGCCGCCTGCAAAGGCACCGCCCGCCAAGGCGTTGCCCACCAAAGCACCGCCGAGAGCCAAAAAGGCCCCAGCCGCCCCTAAGGTGCCGCCCGCCCCAGCTGCCACGGAGGCGCCGTGGTCCCTGGTGGTGGGGCGCAAGGCAAAGAAGGGTAAGAAGGCCACCGCTTCTGGCAAGCCCCCTGCCAAGGCCACCAAGGCGAAGGCCAGCGAAGAGGCCAGGCGAAAGCTACGCCCTCCGCGCTCAGCGGCCGTGGTCCTCACCTTGGGGCCCGAGGCCGGCAAGAAGGGAGCCAATTACGAGACAATAATAAAGGAGGCGAGGAGGAGGCTGGACCTCCCCTCCATCGGTATCGGCTCACTCCAGGTGAGGGCCTCCAAGGCGGGTGCCCGGGTCTTTGAGATCCCGGGCAAAGACAACAGTGGGGCGGCAGAAGCGCTGGCTGGTAAACTCCGCCAGTTCTTCGAGCCGGATGTTGTAAAGATAACAACGCCCCAGAAATGCGCTGAGTTGCGCATTTCTGGGCTCGACGACTCCGTCTCGGCGGAGGAAGTCGCGGAGGCGGTGTCTCGCGTGGGCGGTTGCCCGGCAGACACAATTAAGACCGGTCAGGTCCGCGCTGGCTCACTGGGGATGGGCTCGGTGTGGGTCTCGTGTCCGGTCGAAGCTGCGAAGAAAGTCGCCGACGGCAGGCGACTTTTAGTGGGCTGGGTGTCGGCCCAAGTAAAGGTGCTGCCCCAGCGGAAGCTTCGCTGCTTCCGATGTCTGCAGACCGGACACGTGGCCCCCAAGTGCCAAGCCGAGGAGGACCGCAGCGGCGCATGCTTCCGCTGCGGAAAGGAAGGCCACAAGGCCTTCCAATGTTCAGAACCCCCCCACTGCGCCCCCTGCGCCGCAGCTAAGAAAAGGGCGGACCACCCTGTTGGCAGTCGAGGCTGCAAAGCTCCTGCCAACAAAGGTAAGAAAAAGGCCAAGGCGGGCGGTACATCCGCCGCCGCGGATAACGCTGTACGCGAGGAGGGGATGGAAACGGCATCGTAATGGACAACGTCCCTTACATCCGTCTCCTCCAAGCGAACATCAATCACTGCGCCGGGGCTCAGGATCTCCTCCTTCAGTCCATGGCGCAGTGGTCGATTGACATCGCGGTGGCGGCGGAGCCGTACTTTGTACCGCCCCGCCCCAACTGGGCATCGGACTCGGCATCCACGGTCGCGATCGTGGGTGCCGCTGGTTCTGCACCTCTCCGAGTGGCCGAGAGAGGCCAAGGATTTGTCGCCGTTGAGCGGGGCGCGGTTTTGCTCGTCGGAGTTTATTTCTCCCCTAACCGCGCCCTCGCCGAGTTCGAGGTCTTTCTCGGCAACTTGGAGAGGGTAATCCTGCGTTCGCGACTCCCTGTTCTGGTCCTGGGGGATCTCAACGCGAAGTCCACGGCGTGGGGCTGTCCCGTTTCGGGCGCAAGAGGCGACGCCGTCGTGGACTTCCTAGCCTCCGCGGGGCTAGTGCTCCTCAATCGCGGCACGATTAACACCTGCGTTCGGCAACACGGTGGCTCAATAGTGGACATCTCGTTCGCGAGTCGGGCCATCGCCGACCGTGTCCGCGATTGGGGCGTGCTGGAGGGCGTTGAGACTCTCTCGGATCACAGGTACATCCGGATGGATATAGCCGGCACCCTGCGCACGGACGACCGGTCCATGCGTCATCGGAGCGGACGGTCCCAGCGATTTCCCCGCTGGGCTCTGACGAGACTCGACAAGGACCTCCTTGTCGAGGCGGCCATCGTCCAAGACTGGGTCTCGGGGGAGCCCGGCGAGGACTTGCCTGTCGAAGACCAGGCGCTCGGCATGCGCGTCGCCATGACCACTGTGTGCGATGCCGCCATGCCGCGTGCCGGGCCACGTCCGCACCGAAGACAGGTGCACTGGTGGTGCGAAGAGGTGGCAGATCTTCGTGCCACGTGCGTAGCCGCCCGTCGCAAATACGCAAGGTGCCGTAGGCGCAGGGTCAAGGACCCCGAGATGGAGGCGCGCCTCTACGATGCGTACAGAGGGGCCCGTATTATATACAAATAAAATAAGGCATCAGAAAATGGATTCACAATGTATTCTTGCTAATTATATATTGACAAATTCGTTAATACATCAATCATTCTTTATATTTTCCTAGGTTGTCACATTGCGATAATAAAGTAAAAAGTATATAAGCAAAAAGTATATAACAGGTCTCCGCCCTTATTTACTCCTTTACAATGTTCTTGACCGCGGTGTTTAACATCTGGTCTACATGTCTTCTCCAGGTTAAGCCCGAGTCCGTTAAAATTTGGTAATGCAGTTGGCCCAAACGTTCTGTCACTGTGCCAAATTCCCACTTTTTACTGCCATTGTAATTGCGTACCTGGACCCTCTGTCCCAATTGGAACGACCTTAGATGATCGGTAGTTTTTCCATGGGAATTGCCGCGAGTGTAAGTCTTCTCCAACATGGCGTGAAGTAGAGTTCTAATTGTTCTTTCACCAAAGATTTGTTCATACGGACTTTTCCCTGTTGTTGAAGATGGAATTCTTCTCAGTTGTGACTTCAATTT
The DNA here is from genome assembly GCA_936446665.2 of Synanthedon andrenaeformis. Lineage (NCBI taxonomy): Eukaryota > Metazoa > Arthropoda > Insecta > Lepidoptera > Sesiidae > Synanthedon > Synanthedon andrenaeformis. The sequence continues at coordinate 40,196 of OW387806.2, read as the reverse complement.
TAGGACCTTATCCTGTATCGACCCTTCTTCAATCTCCATACACTTTAAGGCTTTCTTTACAGTCTGGACAAACCGCTCTGCTTGGCCATTGGTTGCTGGATGATAAGGGGCTGACGTTTTATGTATTACACCATATTCCTTTAGAAATGTCGTAAACTCCGTTGATGTGAACTGTCTGCCATTATCTGTGACCAAAACGTACGGTAACCCATAGTCAATGAATATGCTCTTAAGTTTTGATATACACCATGCACTGGTGGTTGTTTTGGTGGGTATTATCTCTACCCATTTGGACATGGCATCCACAATTATAAGAAGATGGAGCCCGTTCAAAGGTCCCGCAAAATCCATATGTAATCGTTGCCAAGGTTCCGTTGGTGATTCCCAGTGATGTAAGGTCACCTTATTCGGCTCATTTTGTTTAAGACGACATTCCCGACATGTACTCACCAACTCTTCGATATCTTTGTCAATATTTTTCCAATAAACGTAACTTCGGGCTAGTAATTTCATTTTTAGCGTACCTAAATGACTGGTATGTAATTCAGTCAATATCTTCTGTCGCAGATTTATTGGGATCATGACTCTGGTGCCCTTGATAAGGCAACCATCCTCTAGTGTTATTTCGTTGTCGTTGTAGCCCAACGTTTTTAATGATTGACCTTTTTGTAAGTTATCTATGATTTTTTTGTATTCGGGATATTTTATCGTTGCTTCTGATATTATTTTACGGTTTATTGCCAACGTATTTAATTGATTTTGTTGGAAAATACTGTGTTGGTCCTTTTGGTCATCCGAAACAATTTCCACAGGGAATCTTGATAGGTAGTCCGCGTTGCTATTATCATTTGATTTTCTGTACTCAATCTCATAATCAAATCCGGAAAGGAAGTGAGCGTAGTGAAATAAACGCATAGTGCTCATTGCTGGTAAGGTTCTGTGTGGATGGAATATTGTAGTTAGTGGCTTATGATCCGTAATCAATGTAAATTTCCTTCCGTAACAGTAGTGAAAGAATTTTTTAATTCCCCAGTATATAGCTGTTGCCTCTTTATCTATTTGGCTGTATTTCTTCTCGCTTGACGTTAATGATCGTGAGGCAAATGCAATTGGTCTGTCGGTGCCATCTGACATTCGATGAGAGAGGACTGCGCCGAGACCGATTGGTGAAGCGTCCGTGGCTAGAACCAGGGGTTTCTTTTGATCAAAATGAAGTAGTATTGTATCGCTTAATATTTCTTTTTTAATTCTATTGAAACTTCTTTCACAGGCATCAGACCATAAAAATTTTGAACTCTTCTGTAATAACTGGTTTAGAGGATAAGTGATAGAAGCAAGATTGGGGATAAATTTATTATAGTAGTTGCACATACCCAAAAATGTCCTCAATTCATTTACATCTTTAGGTTTATTTGTCTCCAGAAGCGCTCGGATTTTATCTTTATTTTTATGTAATCCAAACTTGTCTATTGTGTGCCCCAGGTAATTTATACTTTCTTTGAAGAAGTTACATTTGTCTTTGTTCAATTTGAGATTGTTGGTTTGTAATCTTTCTAAAACTTTTTCTAGTCTTTCCTGTAGTTGTGATTGTGTGGTGCCTTGAATAATTATATCATCAAAGAAACATTTTACTCCTGGTAAGTCTTGTAATGTTTTATCCATGAATTTTTGCCATAAACTAGGTGCAATCTTTACCCCGAACATTAAACGATTTACCTTAAATGTCCCTTTATGTGTACTTAATGTTTGTAATAAGGCGCTTTCATTGTCCATCTCCATATTCAGATATGCTCTGCAAATATCTAAAGTACAGTATATTTCTCCTCCGTTCATTTCTGCAAATATATCCTCTATGATAGGTATGGGGTATTGTTCGTCTTTTATAACCTTGTTAAGTGTAACTTTATAATCAGCACATAAGCGAATGCTGCCATCAGGTTTAACAATCGGGACTACTGGTGTCCCCCATTCAGAATTCTCTATTTTAGTTATTATGCCTTCTTGGCATAGACGGACGATTTCTTTGTCCACCTTATCCTTTAATGCGTACGGAATTCTTCGAGGCTTTATATAAATCGGCGTTGTGTCTTCTTTTAGCGTCAAGTGTCCTTTATAATTAGGTATACATCCAAGTTTCCCGTCAAATACTGACGAAAATTTTGAAATGATTCTGTCTAATGAGTTCTGGTTTGACTCTTCTATTGATACCTTCTTCATATCCACTCTTTTAAGCTCTATTTCTCTTATCCATGCTCTTCCAAATATCGCGTCGACATCCTGTTTGATGATGTAAAGTTTCCCATGAAATATTTGATTTCGGTAATTACATATGACGTACGTAACTCCTACCGGTGTAATAATTTCGCCTGTATATGTTTTCATTTGTACTCCGGTTTTGAAAATTTGTTTCTCTAATCTCATTTTTCGAAAATCCTTGAGTGACATAGACGAGAGTGCTGCTCCCGTATCCAGTTCCATCTGTACCTTCTGGTTCTCTATTTTGACATTTATCATAAACTTATCAGTAGCGTTAGAATTTATGTTATTTATGTCACATATGTCTTCTGTGTCTTCGGGGTCGGAATTTTTTATTTGATGATTTTGTTTTAATGTTTGTAAGCAAACTCGCGCAATATGTCCTATTTTTCGGCATTTTGTGCAATTAGTGTTTACATGTTTGCACTTATTTGCTCTGTGACTAGTATCACCACAACGAAAACATTTACCTTGTAAATCTTTGATTGACGTAACTTGATTATATGTTCTTGTGTTTTTTGGAATCGAGTATATTTCGTTATGGTTTTTGTTAATGATGTACTTGTTGTCAGATTTAGCCATTTCCGTAGATGTTGCCAGCTCTAGTATTTCATTAAATGTTTTAATTGTTGTATCTTGGAGTATTTTTGTGCGGATGTCACAGTCTTGTATTCCTCTTATGAATTGCAATGCTAGGAAATTCTCATTTACCGACTTTTTACAACTGTCACAGTTAAATTCGCATTCATGAACCAGGTGTTTCAATTCAGTACTGAAATTGGTAATATTTTCATTTTCACCTTGAGTACGTGTGATGAATTTATGCCGTCTTGCCCATATGCTGGGTTGAGGATCTATATATTTTTCTAAAAGATCCACTAATGTACTGAATTCCATATTTGGTGGCTTGTTTGGAGCAGCCAAGTCCCAAGCCCTTTCATGTAATTCTGGGCTGATGGAGTTCAATAGTATGTAAGTTTTTTGTTGAGAATCATGACAATTTATTAAATGCAGGTATGTTTCTAGTCGTTTTACAAAATTTTTAAATCTCTCTTTTTCTTGAAACGGCTGGAAATTAATCTTTGGTATTTGATTATGAGGAATGCTGTTACCATTTGTGTTCTCGATGGTCCCGGGTTGCGTAGTTGCAGCTGCATCCATACATTGGGCTGGTGGCCGTAGGCTGTGTAATGTAAGTTTCAATTGGGTAATTTCTTCTGTAATTTCAAAACGAGTATCTATTTCTTCTTCTGAATTACGTGTAAGTTTTTCTATTTCACTTTGAATATTCTCAAATTTATTTTCATATCTTTGCAATGACGTAAGTCTGGTTTCGTATTCGATATTTGATATTACCTCTGTAGCTTGAAGTAGGTTTGAAAGTTTTGTTAATTGTCCTTTTAGATTGCTTCTTGCACGTTTTAAAATTATTTCTTCCTCCATCGTCGCCAATTATTATATACAAATAAAATAAGGCATCAGAAAATGGATTCACAATGTATTCTTGCTAATTATATATTGACAAATTCGTTAATACATCAATCATTCTTTATATTTTCCTAGGTTGTCACATTGCGATAATAAAGTAAAAAGTATATAAGCAAAAAGTATATAACAGCCCGGAAAGCCCTTCATATCGCAATCAGGGAGGCGAAGGCGCGGTCTCGCGAGCGGATGCTCGAGTCCCTCGACCGAGACCCGTGGGGGCGCCCCTATCGTGCAGCCAGGGCCAAGCTCGGCTCGCACGGTCCACCCGTCGCCGAGACGTTGGACCCGGAGTTCCTCCGGGTTGTGCTCTCCACGCTGTTCCCTGAACAGGGAGAGCACACTCCACCGCCCATGGGCGGTCGTGTGACCGCCGGAACCGGGGAGGACGACGGAGCTCCTCCTGTCTCCAGCGGAGAATTAGAGGAGGCCGTAGCCCGTCTTCGCGGCAAGAGCACCGCCCCCGGTCCGGACGGGATACCCGGTCGCGCCTGGGTCTTGGCGTCGGGCGAGTTGGGGGACCGCTGGCGGGCCGTGTTTGACGCTGCCCTGCGAGCGGGGTCCTTTCCTCGCATCTGGAAGGAGGGCAAATTGGTCCTGTTAAGGAAGGAGGGACGTCCCGCGGACTCTCCTTCTGGATACAGGCCAATTGTGCTTCTCGACGAGGCGGGCAAGTTGTTCGAAAGGATAATTGCCCGCCGTATCATCGGATTGTTGAACTCGGCGGGGCCAGATCTCTCCGACAATCAGTTCGGTTTTCGCGCGGGTCGATCGACGATCGACGCCATCCTGCGCCTCAAGAACATAGCGCAGGAAACCGTAGAAAGGGGAGGAGTGGCACTGGCGGTGTCTTTGGACATCTCCAACGCCTTCAACACCCTCCCCTTCAGCTGCATCACGGAGGCGCTTCGGTTCCACCGATTGCCCGCGTATCTCCAGCTGATTGTCGGAGATTATTTGAGGGATCGGAAGATTCTCTGTCCCCGCCGAGACGGGACCGTCCTGGAGAGGACAATGTCCTGTGGCGTTCCACAGGGGTCGGTCCTAGGACCGCTCCTGTGGAACATTGGATTCGACTGGGCGCTGAGAGGCGCCCTACCACCGGACGTGCACGTCGTCTGCTACGCCGACGACACGCTGGTCGTCGCGTGTGCAGACGACTACAAGGCAGTGACGAGCTTGGCTACGGTGAGCGTCGCTCTCGTGGCCAAGCGTATCGAGTTGTTGGGCCTGCGGGTGGCACCCGACAAATCCGAGGCCATGCTTTTCCATGGCCCCCGGAAGGGTCCACCGCAGCAGGCCCACATTAAAGTCGGTAATGTGGATGTCGCCGTCGGAGTGCACATGCGCTACCTGGGGCTCACCTTGGACTCCAGGTGGCGATTCCATGAGCACTTCCGGCGGCTCAGCCCTAAGCTGATCGGGGCCACCTCGGCGTTGGGTGGCCTCCTGCCAAACCTGGGAGGACCGAGTGTCGGCTGCCGTCGTCTTTTCACGGGGGTGGTGCGCTCCATGGCGCTTTACGGCGCGCCTGTGTGGGCGGACGCCCTGGATCGCCACAACGTTACGCTCCTGAGGAGATCTCAGCGAGTGATGGCGACCAGGGTGATACGTGGTTACCGCACAATCTCGTGCGACGCCGCCTGTGTTATGGCGGGTACCCCCCCGTGGGACCTGGAGGCCGAGGTTCTGTCCTCGGTCTATGAAAGTCGAGCGGCAGCCCGCACTCGGGGCGTTGCTGGTCCGCTGCCGGAGGAAGTGCGCCGTACGGCGCAGAGAGTCGCACTGGCGCGGTGGGCCGAGAGGCTCGCCGAGCCAACTGCCGGCGCTCACACCATCCGGGCCATCGCTCCAGTTTTGGAGCAGTGGTGCAGGCGCAGGAAGGGTGTGATCACCTTTAGACTTGCACAGATTCTGTCGGGGCATGGCTGTTTCGGCAGATATCTGTGCAACGTCGCAAGACGCGAGGAGACACCCTCCTGCCACCACTGCGGTGGCCCGGAGGATACGGCGCACCACACGTTAGCAGAATGCCCGGCATGGGACCAGCAACGGAGCGAACTGACTTCAGTTGTAGGTGGAGACCTCTCGCTGCCGGCCGTGGTTCTGTCCATGGTCGGCAGCAGAGAGGCCTGGCAGGCTTTAATCTCCTTCAGCGAGGACGTCCTCTCGCTGAAGGAGGCGGCGGAACGAGCGAGGGAGGATGCCGCCCTCGCCAACGACATCCGTCGGAAACGATCCGGGAGGCGGAGGAGGCTGTACGGCCAACTCCATACGCCCCCGTGATCAGCCGGAGGGTGAGCGGATATGGGGATCCGCTCACCTACTCACCCGGCCCCCGGTGAAAGACGTGTCCGTGTTCCGGCACGTCTTCACACACTCGCATCCGGAGAGGGGGGACTCTACCATCCCCCCTCCCTCCGATGTACTTTCGGAGGTGCCCGATCGGGCAAACGCTGACGGGAGAGCAGGACGAAATGCTCGCGCTGACACCTCTCTCCCGTCCCACGCGCGCGTGGCAAAGGAACACCGCGGGGTTTTAGTGGGTAGAAATCCCACATATCCTGCCAGCGCCCCATTGCTGGCAGTGAATCAGGGTCGCTGATTTCCCCGGGTAAAAAAAAAAAAAAAAGGTTAGGTTGATTTTCTGGGAGTTTCTGTGCTTGCACCGCTTTCGGATACTTTGGCTGACTCTTGTTGTTTTAGGCGGGGTGGACTGACGGACTGAGCTGACTGAAGCCTTTTTAAAGACTTCATCAGTCACAGGCCCGAATTTTCACTTCGTCATAACTTCGTTGTTTCTTGTCAGATCTCGCTGCAGCTTGCTTTGGTTTGTAGCCTTTTTCAAGGCTCATCGGGTGACCTGCAGCAAATTTTGTTATTTGTTGTTGTTTTTTGTTATTTGTTGTTTTTTGTTATTTTTGTAAAAAGTTAGGCTTTTTACAAAAAAATTTTTGTTTTCGTTGTTTTTAGGTCCCTTAGAGGGTCCCGGTGGTACCCCTCCAATTTGAGTGGCGGACTGATCCGATTGAAGGTTTTATCGATCTTCAACTGCATCAGTCACAAAACTTCAATTGGCTGGGGTTTCGTTGTTTGTTGTCCGATCTTGCTGCGAATTGCTCTGGACGAAGCCTCTTTGAAGGCGCTTCGGGGTGATCCGCACCAATTTCTGGTTCTTATTGTTAATTGTTATTGGTGTGTGTTTTCCCTGTTTTAAGGGGAATTGTTTGGTTTTTCGACAGATTGTCGCTTAAATCTACTGTTGCGTCCCCCCTCTGGTAGGGGTGGACTCCCTATCAAGCTCGGAGCTCGACAGGGCCATCAACTGGCCCATGTCGGACTCCGCCGAAAGCAGCGGGCTCGTCCCGAAGGTTGGAGAACAAAAACTTTTGCCCACAAAAGTTTCTACAAGGTCGATGACGCGTAAGCGGTCGGCGACCATGAGGGCACCTGTTGAGGGGCCCACCGGAGTTACCGGCAAGCACTGGGCATCAGTCTCAGGGTCATTAGACTCGGGGTCAGAAGGGGGGGAGGAGCTCGAGGAGCCGGCTGTACTGCCGAAATATATAAAAGGGAGCAAGGGCCGCGGCGGAAAGGGGCTAAGTCACGACGTTGGCATCTCGCGGGCTCGTCGCCAGCGATCAGAAATGGAGACGGACTCTGACTCCGACAGGTCCCAAAGGACATTCGGTTCAGCAAAGTCGTCAGATAGTACTTTTGATGATCTCAAAACGAAGGTCAACGCTAGTGCCTCAATAATATTCGATGCTGTCAGCAAGTCTGGCAACCTTAAGGGCACTATCCAGCGTGACATAAATAAGGCCACCAAGGCCCTGACGGATGCCTTCGAGGCAGCAATAGCACGAAGAACTTCGGAGGAATTACGTGTGTTGAAGGCTGACAACAAACGAATGCGGGAGCTAATTAGCAAAAATGAGGCGGAGATCGCGGCGGTACGCCGGGACTACTCGGAGCGGTCCATACCGGACAAGAGCCCGGCTGTGCAGCAGTCTTTGGAGCCGCCCGGGATACTGGCTGATTCCCAGCCACTTTCCAGAGCGGAGTTCTTGGAGGCCTTCTTGAACCTCAGAGCGGAGATAGCAGCCCACGTGATGGCTGCTGTCAAATCCCAACTCGACGGGCTAGAGGTGGACGGGAAACTGCTCCCGGGCCGAGACTACCGCCAAGAACTCAAGGAGGACAAGAGGCGGGAGGACCGGGGACCGGCCCCCCACCCCCAACACGCAACGGGCTCCACCCTCGCGCCCCCAGCCAATCTCCCTAAGGCCGCGCGGGAGAAGAAGAGGACCGCGGGAGCGGGGAAGAAGACGGTCGCACCTCAGGCCTCCTGGGCCGCGGCGCCGAACCCCGGCACGTCGTCGGGACCCAAGGAGTCGTCGGTGACATGGACGGAGGTGGTGAGGCGTAAGAAGCGCGCCCCTGCTTCTGCAGCCGCACCTGCCGTCCAGGCACCTAAAAAGACGCCTAAGCTCCCCAAGGAGCCGAAGACCCTTGCAGTAGTGGTGGCCCTCACGCCAGAAGCGGTAGAGAAGGGCACCACATATAGCGAGGCTATGACGCGGACCAAGGCGTCGGTGTCATTAGCGGCCCTGGGAATTGGTGCGCCTAAATTCCGCACGGGGGTCACGGGGGCTCGAATCCTCGAGCTCCCCAAAGAGACAACCGCCGCGCAAGCGGACTCCCTGGCGGCTAAAATAAGCGCGGTGCTGGGGGATTCAGCGAAGGTCACCCGTCCCACCAAGTCGGTCGATATCCGGGTCACTGGACTCGAGGATTCGGTGTCGGCCGACGAGCTCAGGGCGGCTCTGGCTCAGAGCACGGGGTGCCCTCCTGAGCTGTTTAAAGTGGGAAAAGTCCACCCCGGACTCAGGGGGATGGGCGCGGCCTATGCCTCCTGCCCCATCGAGGCGGCAAAAAAGTTAATGGCGGTCGGCCGGCTGGAGGTCGGGTGGAGCTCAGCCTCCGTCCACCTCATGGAACAGCGGCCGATGCGCTGTTACAAGTGTATGGGGCTTGGGCACCCATCGGCCCGGTGCCCATCCAGCAAGGACCGCAGCGAGCTGTGTTATCGCTGCGGCTCCGAGGGGCATGCGGCCAGCGAATGCGAGGCGGCATTTAGATGCGACGTCTGCGCGGACGCTGGCCTTCCGTCCAAGCACCGCATGGGGGGCGCGAATTGCTCCCCCCCAGCTGCCAGAGGCCGCATAACAACGGCCCGCTCGGCCGCCAAGGCAGGGGCCAACCCGGCCACCAGGGAGGAACAGATGGACACTTTTAATGCCCATTAAGCCCTCTACAAGATTTCTACAGGTGAACATCAACCACGCCGCCGTGGCTCAGGATCTGATGTGCCAGACCATGGCGGAGCGGGAGATTCATCTGGCGGTGGTGGCGGAGCCGTATCTCGTTCCCCAGAGCCCCCATTGGTTGGGGGATCTGGACGGCTCCGCCGCGATGGTGGTGAGGGCTGGTGGTGCGGTTCCTCCCCTTTCGCTCAGGGAGAGGGGTTCTGGATTTGTGGCAGCGAACTGGGGGAGATTGGTGGTCGTGTCGACCTACTTCTCCCCTAACCGCAGTCGGGCGGACTTCGAGTCCTTCCTGGCTGCGGTGGAGGGGGTGGTGAGGCGTGCGGCCCCACTCCCAGTTTTGGTGGCAGGGGACCTCAACGCTAAATCCTCGGCGTGGGGGTCCCCCAAGACGGACGTCAGGGGGAGAATTCTGGAGTCCTGGGCGCTGGGCCTAGGGCTCCAGGTACTCAATCGGGGTACCTCTCCCACGTGCGTACGGTGGCAAGGCGCGTCCATTGTGGACGTAACCTTCGCCACTGCCGCCCTCGCTGCCCAAATCCAGGGATGGACGGTGGTGGAAGACGTGGAGACCATGTCGGACCATCGATATGTCCGATTTGAGGTCTCCACGCAGGCCGCTAGTGCATCGCAGCAACGGGATCCCACGGCGGGTGCCGCCTTCCCCAGGTGGGCTCTTGCCAAGCTCCGTCCGGACGTGGCGGAGGAGGCCGCGATGGTGAGGGAATGGTCGCCCCTCCCCCCTCACCTCGCAGGGGATCCCGATGGCATGGCGGACCACTTTGCAGACGACCTCCGGGAAGTCTGTAATGCCGCCATGCCGCTGTGGCGCCCTCCTCCTCGTTGGAAGAGGGTGTATTGGTGGGCGCAGGAGATTGGCTCCCTGCGCTCCGCTTGCCTAGCGGCCAGACGTGCTCTCCTCCGTTGCCGGAGACGACGCTTCAGGAGGACGCCTGACGAAGAGGTCCTCCTTCGTCAGGCGTACAGGGAGGCTCATAACGCCCTGCAGAAAGGCATCTGCAGGGCCAAGGAGGAAGCCCATGAGCGCTTCCTGGCCCTCCTGGACGCCGACCCTTGGGGCCGTCCGTATAGGGCCGTGAGGGGGAAGTTCGCGTCGAGCTCCCCCTCCACGGCTGCTCTAGATCCGTCGCTGCTCGATAGGGTCGTGGGGTCCCTTTTTCCGACCCCCGGCCCGTTCGAGCCCCCCAATATGGAGCCTCCGGAACCACCGCCGGAGGCCGAATTGCAGGGCCCTCCCGTCTCTGACGTAGAGTTTGAGGCGGTGAGGGAGCGAATCAGGAGGAAAAAAACGGCCCCAGGGCCGGATGGAGTCCCGGCAAAGGCCCTGGCGATTGCGCTGGGGCCTATGGAGGAGAGGTTCCGGGCGGTGCTCGACGCGAGCATCGCCCGAGGCAAGTTTCCGGCGAGGTGGAAGGTGGGGCGACTCTGCCTTCTTCGTAAGGAGGGCCGCCCTGCCGACTCGCCGGCCGGATACCGACCGGTGGTCCTGCTCGACGATTCCGGCAAGGCCATGGAGAGGATCATGGCTCGGCGGATCGTCGAGCACTTGGAGACGGAGGGGCCGAACCTACATGATCGTCAGTTCGGCTTCCGCACCGGTCGGTCTACGATGGACGCAGTGGGCCTCCTCAAAAGGTGGTCCGAGGAGGCCACCGGCAGGGGGGAGGTTGTTGTCGCGGTGTCGCTTGACATCCGCAACGCATTCAACAGCCTCCCCCATGAATGTATCAGGGCGGCACTCCGTTTCCACCGGGTGCCGTCCTACCTCTGCGCCCTCGTCTCCGACTACCTCTCTGGTCGGGTAGTGCTGTACGAGGGCGCAGATGGTAGCGTCCACAGACGCCCAATGGCGGCTGGCGTACCCCAGGGGGCCGTACTCGGCCCACTACTGTGGAACCTGGGGTACAACTGGGTCCTGCGAGGCAACCTCCTTCCCAAGATGGAGGTTGTCTGCTTCGCCGACGACACTCTGGTCGCGGCGAGAGCCAAGACGTGGGAGCAGGCGATAGACCTAGCGTCGAGAGGCACCTCGATGGTTGTCCGGCGCATTCGCCTGCTCGGGTTGGAGGTGGCCCTAGATAAAACTAGGGCCATGAGTTTCCTTCCCCCACGCCGCAGGATCCAACCGGGGCTCCACGTCCGAGTGGAGGGGGTCCAGATCCAGGTCGAGAGACATCTCAAGTACCTCGGCCTAACATTGGACCCCCGCTGGAGTTTCGAGGAGCACTTCAAGCTCCTCGCTCCTCGGCTGACCGCGGCCGCAGCCGCACTCGGACGACTCCTCCCGAATCAGGGAGGACCAAATTCGGCGTGCCGTCGGCTTTACCAGGGGGTGGTAAGGTCGATGGCACTCTACGGAGCCCCGGTCTGGGCGGAGTGCCTCACTCCTCACACCCGGGCCCTCCTGTGCAGACCCCAAAAGGTACTGGCGAACCGGGCCGTGCGGGCCTACAGCACGGTAAGCCGCGGGGCCGCTTGCGTGCTCGCGGGCACGCCCCCGTGGGATGTCGATGCCCTGGTTCTGTCCCAGGTGCATCGACATCGGGTTGCCGAAAGAGCCCAAGGAAGGAGGCCCGTCGCCGAGGACGTGCGACGGGTCCGCGCAGAGGCGCAGGAGGGGGCCATCCGGGACTGGAGTGAGGCACTACGTGACCCCAAATATGGCGGCCGGACGATCCGCGCGATACGTCCGGTCTTGGAGGCGTGGGTGAGGCGCCGAAGTGGTTGCCTCACCTTCCACATGGTGCAGATAATGACCGGGCATGGGTGTTTCGGCCATTATCTGCACCGTATAAAAAAGGAGGAAACCAGGCAATGCCACCACTGTGGAGACCCTGACGATACGGCCGAGCATACACTCCAAGTATGCTCGGCCTGGAGTCTGCAGCGCCGCGAGCTAAGCGCGGCGCTGGGTGGTATCGACGTCTCACTGCCAAGCATGGTCGTAGCCATGCTTGACAGTGAGACCAATTGGAAAGCATTTGCCTCCTTCTGCGAATATGTTATGTCGCAGAAGGAGGCAGCTGAGAGGGAGCGAGAGGAAGCGGCGGTTCTCGGCTCCCTCAGACGCAGACGGCCGGGCAGGAGAAGGCGGGCATATCAAGCCCGTCTTCAAATGCCCTAGGGGACCTGCGCACACAGCTGCTAACTGTGTGTGCCTGCACGGGTCCCCCCCGTCTGGGGATTGCTCGAGTATCTCCGGGCAATCCCCCCCATTGGCGTTAGCCTAGCCAGCGATGGCTAGGCAGCCCTGGGGTGGATCGGAGTTGTTGGTTCGCCAGAGCCCGGTTCACCCTGCTCAAAGGGCAAGGAGATACCGGGGAGTTTTAGTGGGTAGGGGCAGTTCCGCCTGCTACGTGAGCAACGCGGAGTATACTGTCGACCCCCACATACCCCTGTCGCCTAGCAAGCGGCAGGGGATCAATAAAAGGATTTCTCCTCGAAAAAAAAAAAAAAAAAAAAAAAAAAAAAAAAAAAAAAAAAAAAAAGGTTAGGTTAGGTTAGGTTAGGTTAGGTTAGGTTAGGTTCTCGCTGAAGGAGGCGGCGGAGCGGGCGAGGGAGGATGCCGCCCTCGCCGACGACATCCGTCGTAAACGATCCGGGAGGCGGAGAAGGCTGTACGGCCGACTCCAAGCGCCCCCGTGATCGGCCGGAGGGTGAGCGGATATGGGGATCCGTTCACCTACCAACCCGGCTCCGGTGAAAGACGTGTTCGTGTTCCGGCACGTCTTCCCACACCCAGCCATCCGGGGAGGAGGGAGTCTACCGCCCTCCTCCTACCGATGAACATTTGTTGGCGCCCAATCGGGCGAACGCTGACGGGAGAGCAGGACGAAATGCTCGCGCTGACACCTCTCTCCCGTCCCACGCGTGCGTGGAATAGGAACACCGCGGGGTTTTAGCGGGTAGAAATCCCGCATATCCTGCCAGCGCCCCATTGCTGGCAGTCGAATCAGGGTCGCTGATTTCCCCGCGTCAAAAAAAAAAAAAAAAGGTTAGGTTAGGTTAGGTTAGGTTCCCCCCCTGGGTACGCCACGACCTTGACGTGGTGGGGGGGCTTACCCTTGGCTTCGGCCTTGGGGACCAAGAAGGCGTACAACCGAGCATTCCGAGCGAGCTCCCTCGCGGGAACTCGTAGCGGAGCGCTCACGAGTCTCCTCGTGGGCTGTGAGTCAGCCAGCAGGCGATCCTGTCCATCCAGACATTGTGGTGGCGCGCGTACCAGCGCTTTTGGAGGGGCCCAGAGATGGGCCAGCGGAGCTTCGGCTCGTGGTGGCGGGCCTGATAAGGTCCGTGGGCGCGGCGCGTGGCTTAGGCTACCGTCGGGCAAACCGTAACCCCGCACTCGCGGGGCCGGGGGTCTGGCGCACTGAGCGTCGGGCCGCGTGGAAGAAAACCACTATAAAAAATAACCCGAAGCCCAAGCTTAGCGTGCCGAGGGGCTGCATGGCTGGGGGGAACCCGGTCCCAAGCGCTCCTGCGGTCTGTTGGGAAAGGGCCGCAGGTACGCTTCCCAAATCAATATGAAAATGTCAGCAAACGAAAATAGTATGTCTTGCGATCCCGCTAACGCCGGGCGCTCGGGGGTAGCTCGCCTCCCGAGTGTGAAATCTACTACGAGCGGCGATAGCGATCCGCCTAGCCAGCGGCGTCGACCGGTTACCGGGCCGGTCGATGTGAAATTGACTACCGGCTTATCCGAGGAAATTCAGGCGAGACAACCGGTCGTGCTGCTCGACCGGTTGTCCGATGCGGAGATCAGGAGCAGCCAAGTGGCCTCGCCGGGGCCGAGTGATGTGGAGGGCGCGGACTCCGACATATCGGCGTCGAGCTTCCGCTCCGCCGCCGCAGTCCCCGCCCGCCGCAGGAAAAGGACAGAGGAAGACTCGCCGTCTGACTCGGACCCACAGTCCGTGGTCAGACAGCTGAGGAAGCGCACCGCCAAGGCAGGACGCGGGAGCGCCTATGTTGCCGCAATCAAACGAACAAAGGCGAAGGTCTCCCTAGAGGCCCTTGGAATTGGCCCGCTCCAGTTCCGTGAGGGCATCACGGGCTCCCGGGTGTTCGTGCTCCCTAGGGAGGCGACACCCGCTCAAGCGGACAAACTGGCGGAGCAGATGAGCTCGGTGCTAGGAGACGCGGCGAGGGTGACTCGTCCCGTCAAATCGGCCGACATCCGGGTCGTCGGTCTTGACGACTCGGTGTCGGCCGAGGAGCTGAAGGCTGCGCTGGCGTTGAGCACCGGCTTCCCCCCTGAGCAGTTCAGGGTGGGAAAGGTGCATCCTGGCGCTAGAGGAGTGGGCTCCGCCTTCGCCTCTGCCCCTGTTGCGGCCGCCCGGAAGCTGGCCACTGATGGCCGACTTGCGGTGGGATGGAGCTCGGCTACCATCCAGCTGCTGGAGCAGCGCCCCATGCGCTGCTTCAAGTGTATGGGGCTCGGCCATCCGAGGGTCAACTGCCCGTCGCGTAAAGACCGCGCCGGGCACTGCTTCCGCTGCAGCGAGGAAGGACACTCTGCCTTTGAGTGTGAGGCGGCCTATCATTGCGGGGCCTGCGCGGACGCAGGCCTCCCGGCCGACCACCGCATGGGGGGCGTCAAATGCTCCCCCCCAGTCGTTAAGGGCCGCCTAGCGGCACAACCTAAAGCCCCGACAGGGGCTATTGCTGCCGGAAGGGAGGAGCCAATGGACACCATTGGTGTTCATTGAGTCCTCCTCAACACACGCAGATGGCAGGACAGGAGAAGGCGGGCCTTAGCCTGTCTTCAAATGTCCTAGGGGACCTGCGCACGTAGCTGGCGAGCTGCGTGTGCCTGCACGGGTCCCCCCCATCTGGGGATTGCTCGGATGCCTCCGGGCAATCCCCCGTTGGCGTCAACCTGGCCAGCAATGGTCAGGCCGCCCGTGTGGGGTGGGTCGGAGCAGTTGGTTCGCCAGAGCCCGTCCACCCCCCGCAATAATGGGCACCGCAAAGGAGGCATCGGGGAGTTTTAGTGGGTAGGGGCAGTTCCGTCTGCACGTGCGCAACGCGGAGTATACTGTCGACCCCCACATACCCCTGTCGCCGGCGGGCGGCAGGGGATCAATAAAAGGATTTCTCCTCGTCAAAAAAAAAAAAAAAAGGTTAGGTTAGGTTAGGTTAGGTTAGGTTAGGTTAGGTTAGGTTAGGTTAGAAATGCTCGCGCTGACACCTCTCTCCCGTCCCACGCGCGCGTGGCAAAGGAACACCGCGGGGTTTTAGTGGGTAGAAATCCCACATATCCTGCCAGCGCCCCATTGCTGGCAGTGAATCAGGGTCGCTGATTTCCCCGCGTAAAAAAAAAAAAAAAAAAAGGTTAGGTTAGGTTAGGTTAGGTTAGGTTAGGTTAGGTTAGGTTCCCCCCCTAGGTCCCCCCCTGGGTACGCCACGACCTTGACGTGGTGGGGGGGCTTACCCTTGGCTTCGGCCTTGGGGACCAAGAAGGCGTACAACCGAGCATTCCGAGCGAGCTCCCTCGCGGGAACTCGTAGCGGAGCGCTCACGAGTCTCCTCGTGGGCTGTGAGTCGGCCAGCAGGCGATCCTGTCCATCCAGACATTGTGGTGGCGCGCGTACCAGCGCTTTTGGAGGGGCCCAGAGATGGGCCAGCGGAGCTTCGGCTCGTGGTGGCGGGCCTGATAAGGTCCGTGGGCGCGGCGCGTGGCTTAGGCTACCGTCGGGCAAACCGTAACCCCGCACTCGCGGGGCCGGGGGTCTGGCGCACTGAGCGTCGGGCCGCGTGGAAGAAAACCACTATAAAAAATAACCCGAAGCCCAAGCTTAGCGTGCCGAGGGGCTGCATGGCTGGGGGGAACCCGGTCCCAAGCGCTCCTGCGGTCTGTTGGGAAAGGGCCGCAGGTACGCTTCCCAAATCAATATGAAAATGTCAGCAAACGAAAATAGTATGTCTTGCGATCCCGCTAACGCCGGGCGCTCGGGGGTAGCTCGCCTCCCGAGTGTGAAATCTACTACGAGCGGCGATAGCGATCCGCCTAGCCAGCGGCGTCGACCGGTTACCGGGCCGGTCGATGTGAAATTGACTACCGGCTTATCCGAGGAAATTCAGGCGAGACAACCGGTCGTGCTGCTCGACCGGTTGTCCGATGCGGAGATCAGGAGCAGCCAAGTGGCCTCGCCGGGGCCGAGTGATGTGGAGGGCGCGGACTCCGACATGTCGGCGTCGAGCTTCCGCTCCGCCGCCGCAGTCCCCGCCCGCCGCAGGAAAAGGACAGAGGAAGACTCGCCGTCTGACTCGGACCCACAGTCCGTGGTCAGACAGCTGAGGAAGCGCACCGCCAAGGCAGGACGCGGGAGCGGAAATACGCCCACCGAAGGCGTGCTCAAGGGCAGCGCAAAGGCGAAGGCTGATCGCAGGGAGGAGCTCCGGCTGCTGGCGGAGGAGGAACTCGCCGACGCCATGCTGCGTCGGCGCGCGCAGCAGTTCTCTTTACCGCCGTCGCAGGAGCCGACGCCTTTGGCCTTGCCGTCGGAGATCCTGAGGGACAGGGCCAGGGAGGACCTGCAAAATATCGCTCGGGTTGCCAAATCTTCTGGCAACCTGAAAGGTACCTTTGTGGCAGCTTTGAACCGTTCGGTGGACTCGCTCACGGCGATAATGGACGAGCTCGTCCAACGCACCGTGAGCGAGGAGGCGGCGGCTCTCCGGGCTGACAACGCCCGCCTCAGGGGCAGGGTGGAGGCCGTGGAGAGGGAGATGCGTGAGCTGCGCGCCACCATCTCGAAGGGAGCTCCGGCCGCAACTCCGGCAGCCAGCGTCTCGACGCCGGTCGAGGAGACGTTGCGCGAGGCGCTGGAGATCTTCTCGCGGAGAATTGATGCCCGCTTCGCCGGCCTGGAAGACCGCCTTCTCCCCGAGAAGCGAGCGAGGCCGCCGCTTGCGGCGGATAAGAGAAGAGCGGAGCCGTCGTCCTCCCGGGCACCGCCTGCAAAGGCACCGTCCGCCAGGGCGCCGCCCGCCAAGGCACCCCCTGCCTCACAGCCGAAGGCCAAAAAGGCCCCAGCCGCTTCTAAGGTGCCGCCTGCCCCAGCTCCCACGGAGGTACCGTGGTCCCTGGTGGTGGGGCGTAAGGCGAAGAAGGCCACGGCAAAGAAGGCCACCGTTGCCGCCAATCCCCCTGCCAAGGTCAGCAAACCTGCTGCCAAGGTTAAGGCAAGCGACGAGGCCAGGAGGAAGCTCCGCCCTCCGCGCTCCGCGGCTGTTGTTCTTACCCTGGGGCCCGAGGCCTCAGAAAAAGGCGCCAATTATGAGAGCGTCATGAAGGAAGCCAGGAGGAGGCTTGACCTCCCCTCCATCGGCATCGGCTCCCTTCATGTGAGAGCCTCGAAGGCGGGCGCCCGGGTTCTCGAAATCCCGGGCAAGGATAGCGGCAACGCGGCGGAAGCACTGGCGAGCAAACTCCGCCAGTTCTTTGAGCCGGGCGTCGTCAAGGTGACAAGGCCCCAGAAGTGCGCTGAATTGCGCATCTCTGGGCTTGACGACTCCGTCTCGGCGGAGGAGGTCGCGGAGGCAGTGTCTCGTGTGGGCGGTTGTCCCCGAGACATTATAAAGACCGGAGAGGTTCGCGCCGGCCCACTGGGGATGGGCTCGGTGTGGGTCTCGTGTCCGGTCGAAGCGGCAAAGAAAGTCGCCGACGGCAGGCGACTTTTAGTGGGCTGGGTGTCGGCACAAGTGAGGGTGCTGCCCCAGCGGAAAATCCGCTGCTTCCGGTGCCTGCAGACCGGGCACGTGGCCCCCAAGTGCCAATCTGAGGTGGACCGCACTGGTGTGTGCTTCCGCTGCGGAAAGGAAGGCCACAAGGCCTTTCAGTGTTCCAATCCCCCCCACTGCGGTCCCTGCGCCGCAGCAAAAAAGCGGGCGGACCACCCTGTTGGCAGTCGGGGCTGCAAGGCCCCCAAGGCCAACAAGGTGAAGAACAAGACCAAGGAGGACGGTACACCCGCCGCCACGGATAACGCGCAATCCACGCGCGAGGAGGAGATGGAAACGGCTCCGTAATGGACAACGTCCCTTACGTCCGTCTCCTCCAAGCGAACATCAACCACTGCGCCGGGGCTCAGGATCTCCTCCTCCAGTCCATGGCGCAGTGGTCGATTGACGTCGCGGTGGCGGCGGAGCCGTACTATGTACCGCCCCGCCCCAACTGGGCATCGGACTCGGCATCCACGGTTGCCATCGTGGGTGCCGCTGACTCTGCCCCTCTTCGAGTGGCCGAGAGAGGCCAAGGATTTGTAGCCGTTGAGTGGGGCGCGGTTTTGCTCGTCGGAGTTTATTTCTCCCCTAACCGCGCTCTCGCCGAGTTCGAGGTCTTTCTCGGCAACTTGGAGAGGGTAGTACTGCGTTCGCGACTCCCTGTTCTGGTCCTGGGGGATCTCAACGCGAAGTCCACGGCGTGGGGCTGTCCCGTTTCGGGCGCACGAGGCGACGCCGTCGTGGATTTCCTAGCCTCCGCGGGGCTAGTGCTCCTCAATCGCGGCACGGTTAACACCTGCGTTCGGCATAACGGTGGCTCGATAGTGGACATATCGTTCGCTAGTCGGGCCATCGCCGATCGTGTCCGCGATTGGGGCGTGCTGGAGGGCGTTGAGACCCTCTCGGACCACAGATACGTCCGATTTAATTTAGCCGGCTCTTCGCGTGCAGACAACCTGTCTCCGCGGCGTCGAGGTGGACGGTCCCAGCGATTCCCCCGCTGGGCTCTGACGAGGCTCGACAAGGACCTCCTTGTCGAGGCGGCTATCGTCCAGGACTGGGTTTCGCGAGAGCCCAGCGAGGACTTGTCGGTCGAAGACCAGGCGCTCGGCATGCGTGTCGCCATGACCGCAGTGTGCGACGCCGCCATGCCGCGTGCCGGGACACGTCCGCGCCGGAAGCAGGTGCACTGGTGGTGCGAAGAAGTGGCGGACCTTCGTGCCGCCTGCGTAGCCGCCCGCCGCAAATACGCCAGGTGCCGCAGGCGTAGGGACAAGGACCACGAGCTAGAGGCGCGCCTCTACGATGCCTATAGAGGGGCCCGGAAAGCCCTTCAAATCGCTATCCGGGAGGCGAAGGCAAGGTCTCGCGAGCGGATGCTCGAGTCCCTCGACCGAGACCCGTGGGGGCGCCCTTACCGCGCAGCCAGGGCCAAGCTCGGCTCGCACGGTCCACCCGTTGCCGAGACGCTGGACCCAGAGTTCCTCCGGGTTGTGCTCTCCACACTGTTCCCCGAACAGGGAGAGCACACTCCACCGCCCATGGGCGGTCGAGCGATCGCCGTAACCGGGGCCGAAGACGGAGCTCCGGTAATCTCCAGCGGAGAATTTGAGGACGCCATAGCCCGTCTTCGCGGCAAGAGCACCGCCCCCGGGCCGGACGGAATACCCGGTCGCGCCTGGGTCTTGGCGTCGGGCGAGTTGGGGGACCGCTGGCGGGCCGTGTTTGACGCTGCCCTGCGAGCGGGGTCCTTTCCTCGCATCTGGAAGGAGGGCAAATTGGTCCTGTTAAGGAAGGAGGGACGTCCCGCGGACTCTTCTTCTGGATACAGGCCAATTGTGCTGCTCGACGAGGCGGGCAAATTGTTCGAAAGGATAATTGCCCGCCGTATAACCGGATTACTGAACTCGGAGGGGCCAGATCTCTCCGACAATCAGTATGGTTTTCGCGCGGGTCGATCAACGATCGACGCCATCCTGCGCGTTAAGACCATCGCGCAGGATACCGTAGAAAGGGGAGGAGTGGCATTGGCAGTCTCTTTAGACATCTCCAATGCTTTTAACACCCTCCCCTTCAGCTGCATTACGGAGGCGCTCCGGTTTCACCGGTTGCCCGCGTATCTCCAGCTGATTGTCGGAGATTATCTGAGGGACCGTAGGATATTGTGTCCTACCCGAAACGGGACGGTCCTCGAGAGGATTATGTCCTGCGGCGTTCCACAGGGGTCGGTCCTAGGACCGCTCCTGTGGAACATTGGATTTGACTGGGCGCTGAGAGGCGCCCTCCCACCGGACGTACACGTCGTCTGCTACGCCGACGACACGCTGGTCGTCGCGTGTGCAGACGACTACAAGGCAGTGACGAGCTTGGCTACGGTGAGCGTCGCTCTCGTGGCCAAGCGTATCGAGTTGTTGGGCCTGCGGGTGGCACCCGACAAATCCGAGGCCATGCTTTTCCATGGTCCGCGGAAGGGTCCACCGCAGCAGGCCCACATTAAAGTCGGTAATGTGGACGTTGCCGTCGGAGTGCACATGCGCTACCTGGGGCTCACCTTGGACTCCAGGTGGCGATTCCATGAGCACTTCCGGCGGCTCAGCCCCAACTTGATTAAGGCCACCTCGGCGTTAGGTAGCCTTCTGCCAAATCTGGGCGGACCGAGTGTCGGCTGTCGCCGTCTCTTCACGGGGGTGGTGCGCTCCATGGCGCTCTACGGAGCGCCTGTGTGGGCGGACGCCCTGGATCGCCACAACGTCACGCTCCTGAGAAGATCTCAGCGAGTGATGGCGACCAGGGTGATACGCGGATACCGCACCATATCGTGCGACGCCGCGTGCGTTATGGCGGGTACCCCCCCGTGGGACCTGGAGGCCGAGGTTCTGTCCTCGGTCTACGATAGTCGAGCGGCAGCTCACACTCGGGGCGTTGCTGGTCCCCTGCCGGAGGAAGTGCGCCGCACGGCGCAGAGAGCCGCACTGGCGCGGTGGGCCGAGAGGCTCGCCGAGCCAACTGCCGGCGCTCACACCATCCGGGCCATCGCTCCAGTCCTGGAGCAATGGTGCAGACGCAGGAAGGGTAAGGGTGTGATCACTTTTAGGCTGGCACAGATTCTGTCGGGGCATGGTTGCTTCGGCAGATATCTGTGCAACGTCGCGAGACGAGAGAGGACACCCTCCTGCCACCATTGTGGTGGCCCGGAGGATACAGCGTACCACACGCTGGCAGAATGCCCAGCATGGGATCAGCAACGGGGCGACCTGACGTCCGTTGTAGGTGGAGACCTATCGCTGCCGGCCGTGGTTCTGTCCATGGTCGGCAGCAAAGAGGCCTGGCAGGCCATGATCTCCTTCAGCGAGGACATCCTCTCGCTGAAGGAGGCGGCGGAGCGGGCGAGGGAGGATGCCGCCCTCGCTGACGACATCCGTCGAAAACGATCCGGGAGGCGGAGGAGGCTGTACGGCCGACTCCAAGCGCCCCCGTGATCGGCCGGAGGGTGAGCGGATATGGGGATCCGTTCACCTACCAACCCGGCTCCGGTGAAAGACGTGTTCGCGTTCCGGCACGTCTTCCCACACCCAGCCATCCGGGGAGGAGGGAGTCTACCGCCCTCCTCCTACCGATGAAATTTTGTTGGCGCCCGATCGGGCGAACGCTGACGGGAGAGCAGGACGAAATGCTCGCGCTGACACCTCTCTCCCGTCCCACGCGCGCGTGGCAAAGGAAAAAAAAAAAAAAAAAAAAAGGTTCCCCCCCTAGGTGGGCCACGACCTTGACGTGGTGGGGGGGCTTACCCTCGCTTGTTCTTCGCCTGGCGAGGGGACCAAGAAGGCCCACACGGAGGAGAGTGCAAACCTCGGCGGCTGGGGCGGGACAAGTATCCCTCCCCTCTGCTTTCTCGCCAGCTGTCGTCGGGGGGGTGAGTCAGGGATCCTGAGAAACCCGGGGGGTGGACCCAGGTCCCTGCTCACCTGCCGGAGGTGTTACCGATGTCTGGGTCAGAGAAGGGGTCTGTGGGCTACGGTTCCGGTGACCGCACGGTGTCGTACGTGCGGCTCCCGGGTAAATCCGGCCCCCAAAGACTGCCTCACACAGCATCGAAGAGCCGGTATACGTCGCTGCGGCGGCGTCGTCCGGCTGTTCCGGGCGCCAGAGCGGGGCATCTGACGTCCGGGACTTGAGGAGGTGCAGCCTAGCTGCTGAGAGG
This sequence comes from Synanthedon andrenaeformis, assembly GCA_936446665.2. Taxonomy (NCBI): domain Eukaryota; kingdom Metazoa; phylum Arthropoda; class Insecta; order Lepidoptera; family Sesiidae; genus Synanthedon; species Synanthedon andrenaeformis. The sequence goes on along the minus strand of OW387806.2, from coordinate 18,179 downwards.
TGTGGTGGCCCATTGATGTTCCTGTGGGTCGCCACAGGGAGGTGAGTCCGCAAGGACACGGCGGCGATTATGGGGCCCGGAGATAAGGCCACGCTGTTTTTCCGGGTCTCATATAAGCCGCCGATGGTGGAACATGGGGGGGTTTTAGTGCGGTAGTGCCCGGCGATTGAGCATGTCGCCGGGCGAGTCCCACATACCCCTTCGTCGACTGCCCTAGTCGGCGAAGGGCAATCCGTAAAGAGTGATTTCCCCCCCTCAACAAAAAAAAAAAAAAAAGGTTAGGTTAGGTTCCCCCCCTAGGTGGGCCACGACCTTGACGTGGTGGGGGGGCTTACCCTCGCTTGTTCTTCGCCTGGCGAGGGGACCAAGAAGGCCCACACGGAGGAGAGTGCAAACCTCGGCGGCTGGGGCGGGACAAGTATCCCTCCCCTCTGCTTTCTCGCCAGCTGTCGTCGGGGGGGTGAGTCAGGAATCCTGAGAAACCCGGGGGGTGGACCCAGGTTCCTGCTCACCTGCCGGAGGTGTTACCGATGTCTGGGTCAGAGAAGGGGTCTGTGGGCTACGGTTCCGGTGACCGCACGGTGTCGTACCGTGCGGCTCCCGGGTAAATCCGGCCCCCAAAGACTGCCTCACACAGCATCGAAGAGCCGGTATACGTCGCTGCGGCGGCGTCGTCCGGCTGTTCCGGGCGCCAGAGCGGGGCATCTGACGTCCGGGACTTGAGGAGGTGCAGCCTAGCTGCTGAGAGGTGTGGTGGCCCATTGATGTTCCTGTGGGTCGCCACAGGGAGGTGAGTCCGCAAGGACACGGCGGCGATTATGGGGCCCGGAGATAAGGCCACGCTGTTTTTCCGGGTCTCATATAAGCCGCCGATGGTGGAACATGGGGGGGTTTTAGTGCGGTAGTGCCCGGTGATGGAGCATGTCGCCGGGCGAGTCCCACATACCCCTTCGTCGACTGCCCTAGTCGGCGAAGGGCAATCCGTAAAGAGTGATTTCCCCCCCTCAACAAAAAAAAAAAAAAAGGTTAGGTTAGGTTAGGTTAGGTTCCCCCCCTAGGTGGGCCACGACCTTGACGTGGTGGGGGGGCTTACCCTCGTCAATACGGCGGCGAGGGGACCAAGAAGGCCCACACTGGTAGGTGTGCTCCGAGCGGGCTCCGATCGCAGCGGAGCTCGTAGCGGAGCAGCGCTGAGGCTCCCCTGGCAGATTGCTGTCAGGGGTTTTAGGGAGGTGTTGCCGCCCCTGGGTCAGGGAGGGGTCTCTGGGCTACGGTTCCCGGTGACCGCATGGTAAACGCACGTGCGGTCCCCGGGTGAATCCGGATGCCGGAGACTGCCTCGCACGGGGTCGAGGAGCCGGTCTGCGTCGCTGCGGCGGCAGCGGCGTCGTCCGGCTGTTCCGGGCGCCGGAGCAGGGCATCTGGCGTCCGGGACTTGAGGAGGTGCAGCCTGGCTGCTGAGAGGTGTGGTGGCCCATTGATGTTCCTATGGGTCGCCACAGGGAGGTGAGTCCGCAAGGACACGGCGGCGATTATGGGGCCCGGAGATAAGGCCTCGCTGTTTTTCCGGGTTTCATATGAGCCGCCGATGGTGGAACATGGGGGGGTTTTAGTGCGGTAGTGCCCGGCGATAAGACGCGTCGCCGGGCGAGTCCCACATACCCCTTCGTCGACTGCCCTAGTCGGCGAAGGGCAATCCGTAAACAGTGATTTCCCCCCCTCAACAAAAAAAAAAAAAAAAAAAAAAAAAAAAAAAAAAAAAAAAAAAAAAAAAGGTTAGGTTAGGTTAGGTTAGGTTAGGTTAGGTTAGGTTAGGTTAGGTTAGGTTAGGTTAGGTTCCCCCCCTAGGTGGGCCACGACCTTGACGTGGTGGGGGGGCTTACCCTCGCTTGTTCTTCGCCTGGCGAGGGGACCAAGAAGGCCCACACGGAGGAGAGTGCAAACCTCGGCGGCTGGGGCGGGACAAGTATCCCTCCCCTCTGCTTTCTCGCCAGCTGTCGTCGGGGGGGTGAGTCAGGGATCCTGAGAAACCCGGGGGGTGGACCCAGGTTCCTGCTCACCTGCCGGAGGTGATACCCGATACCTGGGTCAGAGAAGGGGTCTTTGGGCTACGGTTCCCGGTGACCGCATGGTACTGTACGTGCGGTCCCCGGGTGAATCCGGACCCCAAAGACTGCCTCACACAGGGTCGAAGAGCCGGTATACGTCGCTGCGGCGGCGTCGTCCGGCTGTTCCGGGCGCCGGAGCAGGGCATCTGGCGTCCGGGACTTGAGGAGGTGCAGCTTGGCTGCTGAGAGGTGTGGTGGCCCATTGATGTTCCTGTGGGTCGCCACAGGGAGGTGAGTCCGCAAGGACACGGCGGCGATTATGGGGCCCGGAGATAAGGCCTCGCTGTTTTTCCGGGTCTCATATAAGCCGCCGATGGTGGAACATGGGGGGGTTTTAGTGCGGTAGTGCCCGGTGATGGAGCATGTCGCCGGGCGAGTCCCACATACCCCTTCGTCGACTGCCCTAGTCGGCGAAGGGCAATCCGTAAAGAGTGATTTCCCCCCCTCAACAAAAAAAAAAAAAAAGGTTAGGTTAGGTTAGGTTAGGTTCCCCCCCCTAGGTGGGCCACGACCTTGACGTGGTGGGGGGGCTTACCCTCGCTTGTTCTTCGCCTGGCGAGGGGACCAAGAAGGCCCACACGGAGGAGAGTGCAAACCTCGGCGGCTGGGGCGGGACAAGTATCCCTCCCCTCTGCTTTCTCGCCAGCTGTCGTCGGGGGGGTGAGTCAGGAATCCTGAGAAACCCGGGGGGTGGACCCAGGTTCCTGCTCACCTGCCGGAGGTGTTACCGATGTCTGGGTCAGAGAAGGGGTCTGTGGGCTACGGTTCCGGCGACCGCACGGTGTCCTACGTGCGGCTCCCGGGTAAATCCGGCCTCCAAAGACTGCCTCACACAGCATCGAAGAGCCGGTATACGTCGCTGCGGCGGCGTCGTCCGGCTGTTCCGGGCGCCAGAGCGGGGCATCTGACGTCCGGGACTTGAGGAGGTGCAGCCTAGCTGCTGAGAGGTGTGGTGGCCCATTGATGTTCCTGTGGGTCGCCACAGGGAGGTGAGTCCGCAAGGACACGGCGGCGATTATGGGGCCCGGAGATAAGGCCTCGCTGTTTTTCCGGGTCTCATATAAGCCGCCGATGGTGGAACATGGGGGGGTTTTAGTGCGGTAGTGCCCGGTGATGGAGCATGTCGCCGGGCGAGTCCCACATACCCCTTCGTCGACTGCCCTAGTCGGCGAAGGGCAATCCGTAAAGAGTGATTTCCCCCCCTCAACAAAAAAAAAAAAAAAGGTTAGGTTAGGTTAGGTTAGGTTAGGTTAGGTTAGGTTAGGTTAGGTTAGGTTAGGTTAGGTTAGGTTAGGTTAGGTTAGGTTAGGTTAGGTTAGGTTAGGTTAGGTTAGGTTAGGTTAGGTTCCCCCCCTAGGTGGGCCACGACCTTGACGTGGTGGGGGGGCTTACCCTCGCCAGTTTCTGGCGAGGGGACTAAGAAGGCCCACACTGGTGTTCTCCGAGCGGGCTCCGTTCAGCGGAGCTCGTGGCGGAGCATCGTTGAGGTTCCCCTGGCAGCTTACTGCCAGGGTCTTTTGATGATAGGGGTGCTCATGGGAGTGCTCTTTCCTCGAGGTTGCCCTGGCGGCTGGGGCGGGTGTTGGTATCCCTCTCTATGCCTCTCTCGTCAGCGGTCGTCAGGGGTTTTTTCGGAGTTCAGGGGAACAGGAAGGCCTGGAGGGGTGGCTCCTGGTCCCCTGCTCGTGTTGGTTTTGGGGCGGGACTTTCTTTGTTTGCTTTGGCGTTGCCCTGGCGGCTGGGGCGGGAGTTGGTATCCCTCTCTATGCCTCTCTCGTCAGCTGTCGTCAGGGATTTCGGGTTCAGGGGAACAGGAAGGCCTGGAGGGGTGGCTCCTGGTCCCCTGCTCACTCGGAGGGAGTTTCGCTCACGCTGCAGAGGCTTTGCTTGCGGTGGAGGTGGGGCGGAACTTGTTCCGCCCTTCATCGGCGCTCCCCTGGCGACCGGGACGGGATTGGTATCTCTCTCTCTGCCCTTCTCGCCCCTGTCGCCAGGGCTTTTGTTGTTGTTCTTTTTTTTTGTTTTGATGTGTCGTCTTTCTTTCCTTTTTGTTGAGTTCAGGGGAACAGGGAGGCCATGGAGGGTGGCCCCTGGTCCCCTGCTCTAGTTGGCGGTCGGGCGGGACTTGTCCCGCCCACTTTGGCGGTGGGGGAGCCAATGGACATTGCGGTGTCCATTGAGTCCCCCCCATTAACATCATGCAGACGGCCGGGCAGGAGAAGGCGGGCACCAGCCCGTCTTCAAATGCCCTAGGGGACCTGCGCACACAGTTGCTAGCTGTGTGTGCCTGCACGGGTCCCCTACGTCTGGGGATTGCTCGGGTGTCTCCGGGCAATCCCCCCAGTTGGCGTTACCCTAGCCAGCAATGGCTAGGTTGCCCGAGGGGGGTGGGTCGGAGCAGTTGGTTCGCCAGAGCCCGTCCACCCCTCACTCACGGGCGAGGAGACACCGGGGAGTTTTAGTGGGTAGGGGCAGTTCCGTCTGCTACGTGAGCAACGCGGAGTATACTGTCGACCCCCACATACCCCTGTCGCCTAGCAAGCGGCAGGGGATCAATAAAAGGATTTCTCCTCGACAAAAAAAAAAAAAAAAAAAAAAAAAAGGTTAGGTTAGGTTAGGTTAGGTTAGGTTAGGTTAGGTTAGGTTAGGTTAGGTTAGGTTAGGTTGAGGTCGAGGATTTACCAAAAGTTACTGAGCTCTTAGTGCTTTTGGATACATTCGAGGCCCCTCTATCCGTTTCCTGTTGTTGATTGACGGACTGAAGCGACTGACGCCTTTTTTAAGTCTTCTTTCGTTTCAATCCTGAAATTTCTTTTCGCCTTATCTTTCTCATTTGTGGTCGGATCTTGCCGCGGATTACGTTGATTTGTAGCCTTTTTCAAGGCTCGTCGGGTGGCCCGCGGCAATTTTTGTTTATCGTTGTTTTTCTTGTTGTTTTGTTGTTTTATAGTTTTTCTATCATTTTGTTTGGTTATTTTTGTTAAAATTCATAAATTTAGATTTCGTTGATATTCAGTTTGTTGAGGTCATTTTCGGAGCTCTTTCGGACGGCGCCGGAAAATCGGAAATTTCCGGATTTCCGGAAATTTTTGATCGGCCGGCGCTGCGCCGCTAGTAGCCCCACGGCGGTGTGGTGTGGCTCATTCGAAGCTTCTTTCGAGGCTCCGTCGGGTCGCCTACACCAGCTTCCGAATTTGTTGTTGTTTTTGTTGTTTTGGTTGTTTTTCTCTTTTTCACTTTGCTGTTTTTTAGTTTGTTTTTGTTATATCTGTTGATTCCGTGGCCGGAATTGTTTGGGAGGCGATTCATCTGAAGCGCCTTCCAAGCCTTCTCCGGAAGTTACGCCGGGCCGGGAAATTTTCGGTTTTTCCGAAATTTTCTTTTGCCCGTAACTTCCGGAATTCCGGAAATTTTCGGTCTTTGTGCTGATCGGAGGAAGGTCTTTCGAGGGCACTTTCGGCCAGCCCAATTTCGGGTTTGTTAGGTAGTTTAGTTCTTAAGTTATTGTTGATTTTGTGTTTCTTAGTTTTAGTCATAGTTATCTTTACTTGTAGTTTATTGGTAGGTCTAGTCTGTTCTGTCCGTCCCGGGCAGAAGTGAACTCGCCCGACTCTTCGGAGGTCGACAGGGCCATTAATTGGCCCATGTCGGCTTCCAGTAAGGGCCCTTCGCCTCCGGGCACCACCACGCGATCGCAGGCGCGAAAGCGAAACATGGAGGGTGCAGAGACGTCCAGAGCGTCCTCTGCGATGTCTGTTCGCTCCATGGAGGAGTCCGGGCCTGAGGAGGAACCATTTCCTCCGAAGGTGACTAAGGCGACCAAAAAGAAGTACGGTCATGATGTCGGCCTGTCTCAAGCCCGCCGGGAATTGAGAGACTGGGTGTCGTCGGACTCGGACTTGGATGACGAGGAGTATCAGTCGGTGGGGTCTGCCTCACCCTCTGGCTCGATGGAGGCCCTCGTCAAGAAGGTGGAGGAGAGAGCCTCCACAATACTGGATGTGGTGAAAAAATCCACAAATATGAAGGGGACTTGCCAGAAACAAGTCAAGGAAGCGACCAGATCGATTCTCGATCTGGTCAAGGCGGAGGTGGGGAATCCCAAGAGGAAAGAGGACAAGAAGCTATCCGCGGAGGTGCGTCGTCTCCAAGAAGACAACGCGGCTCTTCGAATGAAGTTGGAGGCTGCTTCTCCCTCAAAGGCGAGGTCGCAAATGATTTCCGACGAGCTTCGTCGGTTGAGGTTTGAGAATAAGAATCTCACCGAAAGATTAAGGACAGTTTTAGCGGAGATGGTGACCCTTCAGGAGGCTCAGGAATCCCGTCCCGAGCCCTCGGCTGTTACACAGCCACCCACTGAGGTGCCCACGACAGTGGCTGCTGGCCAGTCGCTATCGCGGGCCGAATTTCTGGAGGCACTCGGGGCCCTCCAGGACGAGCTCGTATGCCACGTGAGTGGCATTGTGAGTGACCGCCTGGAGGACCTGGAGGCGAGCGGGAGACTTCTCCCGACCCAACCGCGCCGACCGCCCACAGTGGCGGAAATGAGGACTGCAATGGCTGCAGCTTCCCAGCCCACCCCAACGACGCTTGCGCCCCCGGCCAATTTGCCGCAGAAGGCAAGGCCTAAGGAGAAGAAGGGAACGAAACCAACGGTTGCTGATACCGCCCCAGAGCCGCAAGCTCAGGGCCAGTCGCGAGGCACCGCCGAGAGCTGGACGGAGGTGGTGAGGCGAAAGAAGCGCGCCCCTGCCTCTGCCCCCCCAGCAACCCCGGCAACGAAGACGTCCGCTCCAAAGCTCCCCAGATTGCCCAAGAGGCAAGCTGTAGTCGTGGCCCTCAAGCCAGAGGCCCTGGCCAAAGGGATAACATATAATGCGGCCATTAAGAGGACCAGAGCGCTGGTCTCTTTAGAGGCTTTGGGAATTGGCCCGCTCCAATTCCGCGAGGGCATCACGGGGGCCCGTGTTTTGGAGCTCCCTAAGGAGGCGACGCCCGCCCAGGCGGACCAACTGGCGCAACAAATTAGCTCCGTGTTGGGAAACGAGGCGAGGGTCACCCGCCCCGTCAAGTCGGTCGACGTCCGGGTCGTCGGTCTCGACGACTCGGTGTCGGCCGAAGAGGTGAGGACGGCGCTGATGTCGGGCACTGACTACCCCCCTGAGCACTTCAGAGTGGGTAGGGTGCATCCAGGTGCCAGAGGGGTGGGCTCCGCTTTCGCCTCTGTTCCGGCTGAGGTCGCCCGGAAGTTGGCCACGGATGGCCGCCTGACGATAGGATGGAGTGCGGCGACAGTCCAGTTGTTGGAAACACGCCCCATGCGGTGTTATAAATGTATGGGTCTCGGCCATCCGAGGATCAATTGTCCTTCGTTGAAGGACCGTACCGGGCACTGTTTCCGTTGTGGCGCGGAGGGACACTCCGCATTTGAATGTGAGGCGGCCTATCATTGCGGGGCCTGCGCGGACGCAGGCCTCCCGGCCAACCACCGTATGGGGGGCGTCAAGTGCTCCCCCCCAGTTGTTAAGGGCCGTCTCACGGCACCACTGAAAGCCTCAGCGGAGGCTACCGCTGTGTTATGGGAGGAGCCAATGGACGCCACTGGCGTTCATTGAGTCCTCCCAATCTCATGCAGATGGCAGGGCAGGAGAAGGCGGGCGTAAGCCTGTCTTCAAATGCTCTAGGGGACCTGCGCACGCAGCTGGCGAGCTGCGTGTGCCTGCACGGGTCCCCCCCATCTGGGGATTGCTTGGATGTCTCCGGGCAATCCCCCGTTGAGGACGACCTGGCCAGCAATGGCTAGGCAGCCCGTGAGGGGTGGGTCGGAGCAGTTGGTTCGCCAGAGCCCGTCCACCCCCCGCAAATGGGCAAGGAGGCATCGGGGAGTTTTAGTGGGTAGGGGCAGTTCCGCCTGCACGTGCGCAACGCGGAGTACGCTGTCGACCCCCACATATCCCTGTCGCCTCGCAAGCGGCAGGGAATCAATAAAAGGATTTCTCCTCGTCAAAAAAAAAAAAAAAAAGGTTAGGTTAGGTTAGGTTAGGTTAGGTTAGGTTAGGTTAGGTTAGGTTAGGTTAGGTTAGGTTAGGTTAGGTTAGGTTAGGTTAGGTTAGGTTAGGTTAGGTTAGGTTAGGTTAGGTTAGGTTAGGTTAGGTTAGGTTAGGTTAGGTTAGGTTAGGTTAGGTTAGGTTAGGTTAGGTTAGGTTAGGTTAGGTTAGGTTAGGTTAGGTTAGGTTAGGTTAGGTTAGGTTAGGTTAGGTTAGGTTAGGTTAGGTTAGGTTAGGTTAGGTTAGGTTAGGTTAGGTTAGGTTAGGTTAGGTTAGGTTAGGTTAGGTTAGGTTAGGTTAGGTTAGGTTAGGTTAGGTTAGGTTAGGTTAGGTTAGGTTAGGTTAGGTTAGGTTAGGTTAGGTTAGGTTAGGTTAGGTTAGGTTAGGTTAGGTTAGGTTAGGTTAGGTTAGGTTAGGTTAGGTTAGGTTAGGTTAGGTTAGGTTAGGTTAGGTTAGGTTAGGTTAGGTTAGGTTAGGTTAGGTTAGGTTAGGTTAGGTTAGGTTAGGTTAGGTTAGGTTAGGTTAGGTTAGGTTAGGTTAGGTTAGGTTAGGTTAGGTTAGGTTAGGTTAGGTTAGGTTAGGTTAGGTTAGGTTAGGTTAGGTTAGGTTAGGTTAGGTTAGGTTAGGTTAGGTTAGGTTAGGTTAGGTTAGGTTAGGTTAGGTTAGGTTAGGTTAGGTTAGGTTAGGTTAGGTTAGGTTAGGTTAGGTTAGGTTAGGTTAGGTTAGGTTAGGTTAGGTTAGGTTAGGTTAGGTTAGGTTAGGTTAGGTTAGGTTAGGTTAGGTTAGGTTAGGTTAGGTTAGGTTAGGTTAGGTTAGGTTAGGTTAGGTTAGGTTAGGTTAGGTTAGGTTAGGTTAGGTTAGGTTAGGTTAGGTTAGGTTAGGTTAGGTTAGGTTAGGTTAGGTTAGGTTAGGTTAGGTTAGGTTAGGTTAGGTTAGGTTAGGTTAGGTTAGGTTAGGTTAGGTTAGGTTAGGTTAGGTTAGGTTAGGTTAGGTTAGGTTAGGTTAGGTTAGGTTAGGTTAGGTTAGGTTAGGTTAGGTTAGGTTAGGTTAGGTTAGGTTAGGTTAGGTTAGGTTAGGTTAGGTTAGGTTAGGTTAGGTTAGGTTAGGTTAGGTTAGGTTAGGTTAGGTTAGGTTAGGTTAGGTTAGGTTAGGTTAGGTTAGGTTAGGTTAGGTTAGGTTAGGTTAGGTTAGGTTAGGTTAGGTTAGGTTAGGTTAGGTTAGGTTAGGTTAGGTTAGGTTAGGTTAGGTTAGGTTAGGTTAGGTTAGGTTAGGTTAGGTTAGGTTAGGTTAGGTTAGGTTAGGTTAGGTTAGGTTAGGTTAGGTTAGGTTAGGTTAGGTTAGGTTAGGTTAGGTTAGGTTAGGTTAGGTTAGGTTAGGTTAGGTTAGGTTAGGTTAGGTTAGGTTAGGTTAGGTTAGGTTAGGTTAGGTTAGGTTAGGTTAGGTTAGGTTAGGTTAGGTTAGGTTAGGTTAGGTTAGGTTAGGTTAGGTTAGGTTAGGTTAGGTTAGGTTAGGTTAGGTTAGGTTAGGTTAGGTTAGGTTAGGTTAGGTTAGGTTAGGTTAGGTTAGGTTAGGTTAGGTTAGGTTAGGTTAGGTTAGGTTAGGTTAGGTTAGGTTAGGTTAGGTTAGGTTAGGTTAGGTTAGGTTAGGTTAGGTTAGGTTAGGTTAGGTTAGGTTAGGTTAGGTTAGGTTAGGTTAGGTTAGGTTAGGTTAGGTTAGGTTAGGTTAGGTTAGGTTAGGTTAGGTTAGGTTAGGTTAGGTTAGGTTAGGTTAGGTTAGGTTAGGTTAGGTTAGGTTAGGTTAGGTTAGGTTAGGTTAGGTTAGGTTAGGTTAGGTTAGGTTAGGTTAGGTTAGGTTAGGTTAGGTTAGGTTAGGTTAGGTTAGGTTAGGTTAGGTTAGGTTAGGTTAGGTTAGGTTAGGTTAGGTTAGGTTAGGTTAGGTTAGGTTAGGTTAGGTTAGGTTAGGTTAGGTTAGGTTAGGTTAGGTTAGGTTAGGTTAGGTTAGGTTAGGTTAGGTTAGGTTAGGTTAGGTTAGGTTAGGTTAGGTTAGGTTAGGTTAGGTTAGGTTAGGTTAGGTTAGGTTAGGTTAGGTTAGGTTAGGTTAGGTTAGGTTAGGTTAGGTTAGGTTAGGTTAGGTTAGGTTAGGTTAGGTTAGGTTAGGTTAGGTTAGGTTAGGTTAGGTTAGGTTAGGTTAGGTTAGGTTAGGTTAGGTTAGGTTAGGTTAGGTTAGGTTAGGTTAGGTTAGGTTAGGTTAGGTTAGGTTAGGTTAGGTTAGGTTAGGTTAGGTTAGGTTAGGTTAGGTTAGGTTAGGTTAGGTTAGGTTAGGTTAGGTTAGGTTAGGTTAGGTTAGGTTAGGTTAGGTTAGGTTAGGTTAGGTTAGGTTAGGTTAGGTTAGGTTAGGTTAGGTTAGGTTAGGTTAGGTTAGGTTAGGTTAGGTTAGGTTAGGTTAGGTTAGGTTAGGTTAGGTTAGGTTAGGTTAGGTTAGGTTAGGTTAGGTTAGGTTAGGTTAGGTTAGGTTAGGTTAGGTTAGGTTAGGTTAGGTTAGGTTAGGTTAGGTTAGGTTAGGTTAGGTTAGGTTAGGTTAGGTTAGGTTAGGTTAGGTTAGGTTAGGTTAGGTTAGGTTAGGTTAGGTTAGGTTAGGTTAGGTTAGGTTAGGTTAGGTTAGGTTAGGTTAGGTTAGGTTAGGTTAGGTTAGGTTAGGTTAGGTTAGGTTAGGTTAGGTTAGGTTAGGTTAGGTTAGGTTAGGTTAGGTTAGGTTAGGTTAGGTTAGGTTAGGTTAGGTTAGGTTAGGTTAGGTTAGGTTAGGTTAGGTTAGGTTAGGTTAGGTTAGGTTAGGTTAGGTTAGGTTAGGTTAGGTTAGGTTAGGTTAGGTTAGGTTAGGTTAGGTTAGGTTAGGTTAGGTTAGGTTAGGTTAGGTTAGGTTAGGTTAGGTTAGGTTAGGTTAGGTTAGGTTAGGTTAGGTTAGGTTAGGTTAGGTTAGGTTAGGTTAGGTTAGGTTAGGTTAGGTTAGGTTAGGTTAGGTTAGGTTAGGTTAGGTTAGGTTAGGTTAGGTTAGGTTAGGTTAGGTTAGGTTAGGTTAGGTTAGGTTAGGTTAGGTTAGGTTAGGTTAGGTTAGGTTAGGTTAGGTTAGGTTAGGTTAGGTTAGGTTAGGTTAGGTTAGGTTAGGTTAGGTTAGGTTAGGTTAGGTTAGGTTAGGTTAGGTTAGGTTAGGTTAGGTTAGGTTAGGTTAGGTTAGGTTAGGTTAGGTTAGGTTAGGTTAGGTTAGGTTAGGTTAGGTTAGGTTAGGTTAGGTTAGGTTAGGTTAGGTTAGGTTAGGTTAGGTTAGGTTAGGTTAGGTTAGGTTAGGTTAGGTTAGGTTAGGTTAGGTTAGGTTAGGTTAGGTTAGGTTAGGTTAGGTTAGGTTAGGTTAGGTTAGGTTAGGTTAGGTTAGGTTAGGTTAGGTTAGGTTAGGTTAGGTTAGGTTAGGTTAGGTTAGGTTAGGTTAGGTTAGGTTAGGTTAGGTTAGGTTAGGTTAGGTTAGGTTAGGTTAGGTTAGGTTAGGTTAGGTTAGGTTAGGTTAGGTTAGGTTAGGTTAGGTTAGGTTAGGTTAGGTTAGGTTAGGTTAGGTTAGGTTAGGTTAGGTTAGGTTAGGTTAGGTTAGGTTAGGTTAGGTTAGGTTAGGTTAGGTTAGGTTAGGTTAGGTTAGGTTAGGTTAGGTTAGGTTAGGTTAGGTTAGGTTAGGTTAGGTTAGGTTAGGTTAGGTTAGGTTAGGTTAGGTTAGGTTAGGTTAGGTTAGGTTAGGTTAGGTTAGGTTAGGTTAGGTTAGGTTAGGTTAGGTTAGGTTAGGTTAGGTTAGGTTAGGTTAGGTTAGGTTAGGTTAGGTTAGGTTAGGTTAGGTTAGGTTAGGTTAGGTTAGGTTAGGTTAGGTTAGGTTAGGTTAGGTTAGGTTAGGTTAGGTTAGGTTAGGTTAGGTTAGGTTAGGTTAGGTTAGGTTAGGTTAGGTTAGGTTAGGTTAGGTTAGGTTAGGTTAGGTTAGGTTAGGTTAGGTTAGGTTAGGTTAGGTTAGGTTAGGTTAGGTTAGGTTAGGTTAGGTTAGGTTAGGTTAGGTTAGGTTAGGTTAGGTTAGGTTAGGTTAGGTTAGGTTAGGTTAGGTTAGGTTAGGTTAGGTTAGGTTAGGTTAGGTTAGGTTAGGTTAGGTTAGGTTAGGTTAGGTTAGGTTAGGTTAGGTTAGGTTAGGTTAGGTTAGGTTAGGTTAGGTTAGGTTAGGTTAGGTTAGGTTAGGTTAGGTTAGGTTAGGTTAGGTTAGGTTAGGTTAGGTTAGGTTAGGTTAGGTTAGGTTAGGTTAGGTTAGGTTAGGTTAGGTTAGGTTAGGTTAGGTTAGGTTAGGTTAGGTTAGGTTAGGTTAGGTTAGGTTAGGTTAGGTTAGGTTAGGTTAGGTTAGGTTAGGTTAGGTTAGGTTAGGTTAGGTTAGGTTAGGTTAGGTTAGGTTAGGTTAGGTTAGGTTAGGTTAGGTTAGGTTAGGTTAGGTTAGGTTAGGTTAGGTTAGGTTAGGTTAGGTTAGGTTAGGTTAGGTTAGGTTAGGTTAGGTTAGGTTAGGTTAGGTTAGGTTAGGTTAGGTTAGGTTAGGTTAGGTTAGGTTAGGTTAGGTTAGGTTAGGTTAGGTTAGGTTAGGTTAGGTTAGGTTAGGTTAGGTTAGGTTAGGTTAGGTTAGGTTAGGTTAGGTTAGGTTAGGTTAGGTTAGGTTAGGTTAGGTTAGGTTAGGTTAGGTTAGGTTAGGTTAGGTTAGGTTAGGTTAGGTTAGGTTAGGTTAGGTTAGGTTAGGTTAGGTTAGGTTAGGTTAGGTTAGGTTAGGTTAGGTTAGGTTAGGTTAGGTTAGGTTAGGTTAGGTTAGGTTAGGTTAGGTTAGGTTAGGTTAGGTTAGGTTAGGTTAGGTTAGGTTAGGTTAGGTTAGGTTAGGTTAGGTTAGGTTAGGTTAGGTTAGGTTAGGTTAGGTTAGGTTAGGTTAGGTTAGGTTAGGTTAGGTTAGGTTAGGTTAGGTTAGGTTAGGTTAGGTTAGGTTAGGTTAGGTTAGGTTAGGTTAGGTTAGGTTAGGTTAGGTTAGGTTAGGTTAGGTTAGGTTAGGTTAGGTTAGGTTAGGTTAGGTTAGGTTAGGTTAGGTTAGGTTAGGTTAGGTTAGGTTAGGTTAGGTTAGGTTAGGTTAGGTTAGGTTAGGTTAGGTTAGGTTAGGTTAGGTTAGGTTAGGTTAGGTTAGGTTAGGTTAGGTTAGGTTAGGTTAGGTTAGGTTAGGTTAGGTTAGGTTAGGTTAGGTTAGGTTAGGTTAGGTTAGGTTAGGTTAGGTTAGGTTAGGTTAGGTTAGGTTAGGTTAGGTTAGGTTAGGTTAGGTTAGGTTAGGTTAGGTTAGGTTAGGTTAGGTTAGGTTAGGTTAGGTTAGGTTAGGTTAGGTTAGGTTAGGTTAGGTTAGGTTAGGTTAGGTTAGGTTAGGTTAGGTTAGGTTAGGTTAGGTTAGGTTAGGTTAGGTTAGGTTAGGTTAGGTTAGGTTAGGTTAGGTTAGGTTAGGTTAGGTTAGGTTAGGTTAGGTTAGGTTAGGTTAGGTTAGGTTAGGTTAGGTTAGGTTAGGTTAGGTTAGGTTAGGTTAGGTTAGGTTAGGTTAGGTTAGGTTAGGTTAGGTTAGGTTAGGTTAGGTTAGGTTAGGTTAGGTTAGGTTAGGTTAGGTTAGGTTAGGTTAGGTTAGGTTAGGTTAGGTTAGGTTAGGTTAGGTTAGGTTAGGTTAGGTTAGGTTAGGTTAGGTTAGGTTAGGTTAGGTTAGGTTAGGTTAGGTTAGGTTAGGTTAGGTTAGGTTAGGTTAGGTTAGGTTAGGTTAGGTTAGGTTAGGTTAGGTTAGGTTAGGTTAGGTTAGGTTAGGTTAGGTTAGGTTAGGTTAGGTTAGGTTAGGTTAGGTTAGGTTAGGTTAGGTTAGGTTAGGTTAGGTTAGGTTAGGTTAGGTTAGGTTAGGTTAGGTTAGGTTAGGTTAGGTTAGGTTAGGTTAGGTTAGGTTAGGTTAGGTTAGGTTAGGTTAGGTTAGGTTAGGTTAGGTTAGGTTAGGTTAGGTTAGGTTAGGTTAGGTTAGGTTAGGTTAGGTTAGGTTAGGTTAGGTTAGGTTAGGTTAGGTTAGGTTAGGTTAGGTTAGGTTAGGTTAGGTTAGGTTAGGTTAGGTTAGGTTAGGTTAGGTTAGGTTAGGTTAGGTTAGGTTAGGTTAGGTTAGGTTAGGTTAGGTTAGGTTAGGTTAGGTTAGGTTAGGTTAGGTTAGGTTAGGTTAGGTTAGGTTAGGTTAGGTTAGGTTAGGTTAGGTTAGGTTAGGTTAGGTTAGGTTAGGTTAGGTTAGGTTAGGTTAGGTTAGGTTAGGTTAGGTTAGGTTAGGTTAGGTTAGGTTAGGTTAGGTTAGGTTAGGTTAGGTTAGGTTAGGTTAGGTTAGGTTAGGTTAGGTTAGGTTAGGTTAGGTTAGGTTAGGTTAGGTTAGGTTAGGTTAGGTTAGGTTAGGTTAGGTTAGGTTAGGTTAGGTTAGGTTAGGTTAGGTTAGGTTAGGTTAGGTTAGGTTAGGTTAGGTTAGGTTAGGTTAGGTTAGGTTAGGTTAGGTTAGGTTAGGTTAGGTTAGGTTAGGTTAGGTTAGGTTAGGTTAGGTTAGGTTAGGTTAGGTTAGGTTAGGTTAGGTTAGGTTAGGTTAGGTTAGGTTAGGTTAGGTTAGGTTAGGTTAGGTTAGGTTAGGTTAGGTTAGGTTAGGTTAGGTTAGGTTAGGTTAGGTTAGGTTAGGTTAGGTTAGGTTAGGTTAGGTTAGGTTAGGTTAGGTTAGGTTAGGTTAGGTTAGGTTAGGTTAGGTTAGGTTAGGTTAGGTTAGGTTAGGTTAGGTTAGGTTAGGTTAGGTTAGGTTAGGTTAGGTTAGGTTAGGTTAGGTTAGGTTAGGTTAGGTTAGGTTAGGTTAGGTTAGGTTAGGTTAGGTTAGGTTAGGTTAGGTTAGGTTAGGTTAGGTTAGGTTAGGTTAGGTTAGGTTAGGTTAGGTTAGGTTAGGTTAGGTTAGGTTAGGTTAGGTTAGGTTAGGTTAGGTTAGGTTAGGTTAGGTTAGGTTAGGTTAGGTTAGGTTAGGTTAGGTTAGGTTAGGTTAGGTTAGGTTAGGTTAGGTTAGGTTAGGTTAGGTTAGGTTAGGTTAGGTTAGGTTAGGTTAGGTTAGGTTAGGTTAGGTTAGGTTAGGTTAGGTTAGGTTAGGTTAGGTTAGGTTAGGTTAGGTTAGGTTAGGTTAGGTTAGGTTAGGTTAGGTTAGGTTAGGTTAGGTTAGGTTAGGTTAGGTTAGGTTAGGTTAGGTTAGGTTAGGTTAGGTTAGGTTAGGTTAGGTTAGGTTAGGTTAGGTTAGGTTAGGTTAGGTTAGGTTAGGTTAGGTTAGGTTAGGTTAGGTTAGGTTAGGTTAGGTTAGGTTAGGTTAGGTTAGGTTAGGTTAGGTTAGGTTAGGTTAGGTTAGGTTAGGTTAGGTTAGGTTAGGTTAGGTTAGGTTAGGTTAGGTTAGGTTAGGTTAGGTTAGGTTAGGTTAGGTTAGGTTAGGTTAGGTTAGGTTAGGTTAGGTTAGGTTAGGTTAGGTTAGGTTAGGTTAGGTTAGGTTAGGTTAGGTTAGGTTAGGTTAGGTTAGGTTAGGTTAGGTTAGGTTAGGTTAGGTTAGGTTAGGTTAGGTTAGGTTAGGTTAGGTTAGGTTAGGTTAGGTTAGGTTAGGTTAGGTTAGGTTAGGTTAGGTTAGGTTAGGTTAGGTTAGGTTAGGTTAGGTTAGGTTAGGTTAGGTTAGGTTAGGTTAGGTTAGGTTAGGTTAGGTTAGGTTAGGTTAGGTTAGGTTAGGTTAGGTTAGGTTAGGTTAGGTTAGGTTAGGTTAGGTTAGGTTAGGTTAGGTTAGGTTAGGTTAGGTTAGGTTAGGTTAGGTTAGGTTAGGTTAGGTTAGGTTAGGTTAGGTTAGGTTAGGTTAGGTTAGGTTAGGTTAGGTTAGGTTAGGTTAGGTTAGGTTAGGTTAGGTTAGGTTAGGTTAGGTTAGGTTAGGTTAGGTTAGGTTAGGTTAGGTTAGGTTAGGTTAGGTTAGGTTAGGTTAGGTTAGGTTAGGTTAGGTTAGGTTAGGTTAGGTTAGGTTAGGTTAGGTTAGGTTAGGTTAGGTTAGGTTAGGTTAGGTTAGGTTAGGTTAGGTTAGGTTAGGTTAGGTTAGGTTAGGTTAGGTTAGGTTAGGTTAGGTTAGGTTAGGTTAGGTTAGGTTAGGTTAGGTTAGGTTAGGTTAGGTTAGGTTAGGTTAGGTTAGGTTAGGTTAGGTTAGGTTAGGTTAGGTTAGGTTAGGTTAGGTTAGGTTAGGTTAGGTTAGGTTAGGTTAGGTTAGGTTAGGTTAGGTTAGGTTAGGTTAGGTTAGGTTAGGTTAGGTTAGGTTAGGTTAGGTTAGGTTAGGTTAGGTTAGGTTAGGTTAGGTTAGGTTAGGTTAGGTTAGGTTAGGTTAGGTTAGGTTAGGTTAGGTTAGGTTAGGTTAGGTTAGGTTAGGTTAGGTTAGGTTAGGTTAGGTTAGGTTAGGTTAGGTTAGGTTAGGTTAGGTTAGGTTAGGTTAGGTTAGGTTAGGTTAGGTTAGGTTAGGTTAGGTTAGGTTAGGTTAGGTTAGGTTAGGTTAGGTTAGGTTAGGTTAGGTTAGGTTAGGTTAGGTTAGGTTAGGTTAGGTTAGGTTAGGTTAGGTTAGGTTAGGTTAGGTTAGGTTAGGTTAGGTTAGGTTAGGTTAGGTTAGGTTAGGTTAGGTTAGGTTAGGTTAGGTTAGGTTAGGTTAGGTTAGGTTAGGTTAGGTTAGGTTAGGTTAGGTTAGGTTAGGTTAGGTTAGGTTAGGTTAGGTTAGGTTAGGTTAGGTTAGGTTAGGTTAGGTTAGGTTAGGTTAGGTTAGGTTAGGTTAGGTTAGGTTAGGTTAGGTTAGGTTAGGTTAGGTTAGGTTAGGTTAGGTTAGGTTAGGTTAGGTTAGGTTAGGTTAGGTTAGGTTAGGTTAGGTTAGGTTAGGTTAGGTTAGGTTAGGTTAGGTTAGGTTAGGTTAGGTTAGGTTAGGTTAGGTTAGGTTAGGTTAGGTTAGGTTAGGTTAGGTTAGGTTAGGTTAGGTTAGGTTAGGTTAGGTTAGGTTAGGTTAGGTTAGGTTAGGTTAGGTTAGGTTAGGTTAGGTTAGGTTAGGTTAGGTTAGGTTAGGTTAGGTTAGGTTAGGTTAGGTTAGGTTAGGTTAGGTTAGGTTAGGTTAGGTTAGGTTAGGTTAGGTTAGGTTAGGTTAGGTTAGGTTAGGTTAGGTTAGGTTAGGTTAGGTTAGGTTAGGTTAGGTTAGGTTAGGTTAGGTTAGGTTAGGTTAGGTTAGGTTAGGTTAGGTTAGGTTAGGTTAGGTTAGGTTAGGTTAGGTTAGGTTAGGTTAGGTTAGGTTAGGTTAGGTTAGGTTAGGTTAGGTTAGGTTAGGTTAGGTTAGGTTAGGTTAGGTTAGGTTAGGTTAGGTTAGGTTAGGTTAGGTTAGGTTAGGTTAGGTTAGGTTAGGTTAGGTTAGGTTAGGTTAGGTTAGGTTAGGTTAGGTTAGGTTAGGTTAGGTTAGGTTAGGTTAGGTTAGGTTAGGTTAGGTTAGGTTAGGTTAGGTTAGGTTAGGTTAGGTTAGGTTAGGTTAGGTTAGGTTAGGTTAGGTTAGGTTAGGTTAGGTTAGGTTAGGTTAGGTTAGGTTAGGTTAGGTTAGGTTAGGTTAGGTTAGGTTAGGTTAGGTTAGGTTAGGTTAGGTTAGGTTAGGTTAGGTTAGGTTAGGTTAGGTTAGGTTAGGTTAGGTTAGGTTAGGTTAGGTTAGGTTAGGTTAGGTTAGGTTAGGTTAGGTTAGGTTAGGTTAGGTTAGGTTAGGTTAGGTTAGGTTAGGTTAGGTTAGGTTAGGTTAGGTTAGGTTAGGTTAGGTTAGGTTAGGTTAGGTTAGGTTAGGTTAGGTTAGGTTAGGTTAGGTTAGGTTAGGTTAGGTTAGGTTAGGTTAGGTTAGGTTAGGTTAGGTTAGGTTAGGTTAGGTTAGGTTAGGTTAGGTT